>OY754332.1:14798879-16048879 GCA_963573305.1 Pyrrhosoma nymphula | reverse complement strand
ATACTGGGGAGATCCTGGGATTTTTCCCAGTGCATTTTGGGAAGAAAGATGGCTGTTTACAATAATAAAAAATATAATGATAAATTTTGAGAGAGAAAATTACCGTGATATTTTTCGTAAATTACCATGGTATTTTTCGTAATTTACCGCGCCCCCTGAAAATTAATTTTTGGTAATTTTCTAGATAATTCACCTAAGTTAGAGATAATTTTTCATACAGATAAATTCCCAACATGTTCTTTTAAGCCAAGTCCACAATTCCTACGTGTTTAATTATAAATTGAGGCATGTACAACTCATTTTTGGAATATTTTATTTACATTATAACATATATATAGAGTAATGTTTTAGAATGTTCTTCTTGAAAATTTCTCATATTCTAACAAAAGAAAGCCAGATTGCGTGTCGCCGCCATGCGCACAACCAAACTGCCCCTGCCTGTTGAGAGCCTGTTCACTGTTGTCTGTTCGTTCCCGGTTGGGAGAAGGGGACAACCAACCAGTCCCTGCCTGTTGAAAGCCTGTTCACTGTTGTCTGTTCGTTCCCGGTTGGGAGAAGGGGACAACCAACCAGTCCCTGCCTGTTGAGAGTCTGTTCACTGTTGTCTGTTCGTTCCTTGTTTGGCGAAGCACACAATCAACCTGCCCCTGCCTGTTGACAGCCTGTTCACTGCTGTATGTTCGTTTCTGGTTGGGAGAAGCGGACAACCAACCAGTCCCTGCCTGTTGAGAGTCTGTTCACTGTTGTATGTTCGTTCCTTGTTTGGCGAAGTGCACAACCAACCTGCCCCTGCCTGTTGAGAACCTGTTCACTGTTTTCTGTTCATTCCCTGTTGTGTGAAACAGACGATCAACCGGCCCCCATCTGTTGAGTGCCTGTTCACTGTTGTCTGTTCCTTCCTTGTACGGTGAAACATACAACCAACCGGCCCCTGCCTGTTAAGAGTCTGTTCACTATCGTCCCCGAAATGCTTGTTACCTGCCGGTTAAGGAACAAGCTGCAAACAGAGTACAAACTGTTGGATGGCTGTTTCCAAGATGTTTCCATTTGTGTGTGGCGCAAGATTGTTCGTAGGCTGTTCATACTCTGTTCACTAAATCTCCAACAGGTACTCAACAGGCTTCAAACTGACAGCGAACAGGCATTATTGTTACAGAAATCGACAGGGTAGTTAATGGTGCTTAACAACTGCGTTCGTAGTTCAGAGACAGCCTGACCAGCTTCTTCCCCATTTGGCCAAGAGACTGACACAAATGTCATTCTCGCCTCAGGCAGTGGAGATGCTACCTGTGGAGAGACTTATTATCATTATTATTTTTGCCAAAATTTCAGGTGAAAGATGAACCATGGGGTAAACATACCGGGTTGATGCTTCTTAAAATTCATTGGCAATTAATAATATAGCTTGGTTATGAACTACAAACAGAGAATAATTTCCTTTCTCCAGTTCTCAAATCAAATAAGTTTCAATACAGAAATTATAGTTTCCACATAGGTACTGAGCATCAAAAGAAGTCAAGTGAGTTTCAGTCAAGATCAAGGCAGTCCCAACACACTTAAAAACTGAAAATGATAATAAAATGAATTAAATTATGTGAAAATGAATGAAATGATATGAAAATATATGAAATTGTATGAAATTACTCTAAATGAAAATGTCGCTGGAAGCGGATGGAATGTGATTCAGAGTGATTCAGATCAATTTCAGCATACGCAGGAGAAGGCAAGCCTAGCACCAGGTATAATAATAATAATAATAATAATCTTTAATGTCCTGTCGGTTATACAAGTACAACATAGGACTTAGTCATACAAAAAATTACATATAAAAATACATACAATAGAAGAAACGAGCAGTAATGTACACTCTACAAAAATTGATCACTCAAAAATTCATCTACACTGTAGTAGCATTTATAAATAAGCAGTTCTTTTAATTTATATTTAAAGACGTTTTGGCTTGCTAAACATTTAATTGAAGTAGGAATCTTATTGTAAATCATTGAGGCTGAATGATGAGGACCTTTTCTGCTTATGTTTAGTGGCTGATTAGCCAAATGAACGTTTTCTCTACCACGTGTCACATGCCCATGTATAGCAGAATTGGGCATAAAAAGGTGTCGATTGCTTCTGACAAACATGGAACAGTTCAGGATATAAATACATGGCAGAGTGAGTATCATGAGTTTCCTGAATAGTGGTCTTCCTGGTGTCCTTATTGAAACCCGTAACATTGATTTAACAGCCCTCTTTTGCATAGAAAATGCCTTGGTAGCTGCACTAGCATTTCCCCAGAAGACAATTCCGTAGGCTAAATAGGAATTAATTTTGGCATAGTAGATAAGACTCAGAGTCTGTGTGGAGGTAGTTGGACCAAGTTTCCTAATCATGTAGATCCCAGTAGTAATTTTTTTGATTATTCCAGTGATATGTGGTTGCCAATCAAGATTCACGTTAAGATATAATCCAAGAAATTTGGTAGTGTCACAGTGTAGTATTGATGTATTAGAGTCTGTTCTGAGAAGAGGGCTTAGAGTTGGAGGATTTATTTTATTATGGAAATGAAGAAAACATGTCTTGTTTTCATTTAGAAGCAGGTTATTTGACGTACACCATTTGGACATAGTCGTTAAGGTATGACTGGCAGCACTGCTAGCATCTAGAAAATTGTCACCTATGTTCAGTGTGGATGTATCATCCGCATATAAGATAACTTCACTGTTAAGTAGGTTATCATGGAGATCATTAATGAAAATAATGAATAATAGGGGTCTTAATATGGAGCCTTGTGGTACGCCACAATTGGTTAAAACTACATCGGATCTAAAAGTACAAACATTTGATTTGTGCTTGAGGTCTACTTGCACCATTTGTTTGCCATTTGAAAGATAAGACTTGATCCAAGATAAGGCATTGCCATTGATCCCAATTTTAATGAGTTTAGAATGAAGTATGTTGTGGTCTATGGTATCAAATGCTTTTGACAAGTCAAAAAAAATTCCAATGGTCTCTTTTTTATTAGAAAGTCCCCAAATTATCTTATTTACAAGATGAAAGGCAGCAGTTATGGTTGACTTTCCTTTTATGAATCCATGTTGGGAAGGGTGTATGAGGTTAAACCTGTTTAAGTAGTTAAAAATACGGCTATAAAATAGCTTTTCAAAGACCTTGGAAAACACAGAAAAAATGGCAATGGGTCTGTAATTTTCAGAATCACTATGAGACCCTTTTTTGTGGATTGGCAATATTAAAGATGTTTTGAGAGCTGTAGGAAAGTGTCCATTCAAGAGGGAAAGATTGAAGATATCACTGAGAGACTGAGATATAATTTTTGCAGCGAGTTTGACAATTGGCATAGGTATTCCATCCAAACCCACAGACCACTTATTGTCAAACGTACGAATGACATTTTCAACTTCAATAGGATCTGAGGGAGCAAGAAATATAGAGCTAGGATAATTTATCGAAGTGAAAGTTGGAGATGCAGTGGCGTTCACTGATTGGCAAAACTGTTCATTGAAGCGATTGGCAATTTCCAGCGGCTCCGATACTGTAATATTTTTGAAATTGATGAGTGAAGGAATACTTTTTTCACAACGTTACTTGTTTGTTGCTTGATTGCATGCCATGCAGCTTTGCTGTGGTTATTAGATCTAAGGATACGTTGACTAAAGTAATTTTTTTTAAATTCATTAATTTTAAATTTGTATTCTTTATGGAGTTTGACATAAGCGTCATGAAGTGAGGGGTCACGATATTTCCACTCATTATGAAGGCGTCTCACATCAGCACCCATATTCACTAGGTCCAGAGAAAATTTGATATTCCTATTGTTATGCCTAGAAGTAATATGTTTCAATGGGAATGCATGGTTAAATATCACAATAAACTTATTTAAAAAGGAGGAAAAACAAGTGTCAACATCACTAGAATTTTCATTGATGACCCAAGTTTCTGCTGCCAGACATACTAAGAATTCCTCAATGTTCATAGAATTATAAAGCCTTTTAGAGACATAGTTCGTTGCATTGGGATTTGGTTCAACCAGTTTCAGCCCAATGTTGAGTGCACAATGATCAGAAAGCAGGTGAGAAATAGTCTCACAAGAGATATTGCTGGTTGAAATGTCAGTCACTGCAAGATCAATGAGGGTAGAAGACTGAGAAGTTACTCTTGTTGGATTACAATTAATGATGCCTAAACCAAAAGAATGGAAAAGAGCAATTAAGTCATCACATCGTGCAGAATTACCAAATAAGTCAGTATTAAAATCACCAAATAGTATTATTCCGTCAGTTTTACCATTGAACACGTTTTGAATGGTATCACTAAGTTCGGTCATAAAAGTATTAATACAAGCACTCGGAGATCTGTAGATGACTAAAATACCCAGACGAAAGTTTTCATGCCAAAGTATTGCAGCAGCACATTCACATACCTTTTCAATATTATTGTTAATTGTAATAGGTGATACTGACATCGAGGATTTCACATAAATGGCAACACCTCCACCTTTACTGTGGGATCTACAAAATGATGACACTAATTTCATGCCATTTATGGCATAACACTGAATTTCGTCATTGAGAAGCCAGTGCTCCGTCAACAGAAGAACATCACACATTTTTTCTTGTATAAAAACTTCAAGTTCAGTAATCTTATTTCTGACAGATTGAATATTTAAGTACAAGAAATGTACAAAACCACGACTATCAAAGTCTAGTCACTTCGATTTCGACCTGGTACTGTAAGAGCTATTTACTAGTGTCCCTCGATGTACAGCGGCAACCTTGCTTGTAGACGTTTTGTCATCAGTCACTTTGTCACTTGTACTCGAAGAGGAGGCACAGACACTTATATTCGGGGGAATAACTGTCGCACAAGCTGGTTTCACAGCTGGTAGAACATGAAGTCCACAAAAAAGCAAAAGTCTTCTTTGGAACTTCATATTTCAACATCCTATATGTGTAGTACAGTATGTTGCAATATATATATTATTATAATAATAATTATTAGTTATTTACGAGTCAAAGATGCAATAAATCTCATAAATTAACATAAAAAGAATATGACATTGCGACAATTGCGACATACTGTACTACACATAATCCTATATGTGTAGTACAGTATGTCGCAATATATATATTATTATAATAATAATTATTAGTTATTTACGAGTCAAAGATGCAATAAATCTCATAAATTAACATAAAAAGAAAAACTCCAGGTATGAAAAAATGGGATGTTTTCTAAAATAAATCTCTTTATCGCTGGATATGGATGACGTTGATCATAACAAACAGAAAACCCACCAAAATTATCTGCTCATTACAATGGTTTAAAATCAACGCTCCGGAAATCCAAGCAATCTTTTTAAATTACTTTAGGTAATCTTTGGGAATGGGTATTAATTGACAGTAATTCATTTTTCAACTAAAACTGGGATACATGAGAACATTGCTTATGAAAATTTGATGTGTTAGGTCTAAAACTTTTAAAAATTACCTATAATTTGTGCGAAGAGATCTACATTTATGTAATTTAAAAAAATTGTATTAAATATGGAATTATGTATGTAGCATGTTTAATGCAATGATTACAAACCTCAGCAGAAATACAGAAACAACAAAAATCATTTATGTGCTTGTGGTGATGAAATATCTCAGAGACGTCTATGGGACCTATTCAGGATATAAGGAGTAAATGATGCAAATTTTCAGTAGATATCAACTATTAGTTAATTTCTGAGGCGATCCACGCATGAAAAGTATAAACATACTTTAGAACGTAAAAATGTACTTAAATACAAATATTCCAATGGGATATGTCAGGGATGTCTTAGAGATATCTCGGACATCAACAGGATATTTGAGACTAAAATGGGATATCCCAGGGACATCATGTGCTGTATGGGGGGTTACTTATCTTATACTAAGCACATGATGACATACTAAGTCTCATCATGTTTTTAATTTGGATTGTTCATCCCTCCACATATATCATTTGATTGCTGCAGTTTGTAGCTAAGCAGTAAATGATGAATAATTTGCATTTCATTTGCTGGATGGATATTATTTCATTGAATACATGAAAATTTTATTTTTTATTTATTACCAGATTAAATTTCTGCAACCTGTTCACACTTGGGAATAAAATACTACCCACACAGCACACTCAAAATTTATACCGTATAAAATTTGCGTAAATAGTATAGTATAAATTGTAAATAATACTCCGTGGATTATGTACGTAATATGTGAATAATATGCAATATATGCAAATAATATGCAAATATTATGCCATCGAAAACTGTAAATAATATTTGCATAATATGTACATATTTTCAGAATATCTCGGCGAATGAAATGTGCATCATTTCTTAAAATTATGCCCTAAAAATCGGCGAATGCCATAAAATGCCCACTACATTATTGTCTTACGTATATAAATCTCCAGCCTCATAATTATGCGATAACAAAAATATATATATTCGCATAATATGCCAATTATGCACAGAACGAAATGGCATATTATGTGCATAATATTTGAATATTTGGTGAATAAACATGGAAGGTATGCACATGAACGTTGAATCACCAGTTCCTATTTTTATCATTCTGTAAATGCATTTTTTGTTCGCTTTTTCTGCCGTAACGTAGGTATATGAATTTATCTTTATGAGCGCGAAGGAAAGATGTTAACAAAACCATAACTTCACGAAATACATGGTGTTTCAATAGAGTTAGGCATATCACGGTGGTGTATGCTGATGAAAATGGTATAATAGTTATGCGCATAATATGCCAAATATATGCACAGAACGAAATGGCATATTATGTGCATAATATTTGAATATTTGGTGAATAAACATGGAAGGCATGCGCATGAAGGTTGAATCACCAGTTCCTGTTTTTATCATTCTGTAAATGCATTTTGTGTTCGCTTTTTCTGCCGTAACGTCGGTATATGAATTTATCTTTATGAGCGCGAAGGAAAGATGTTAACAAAACCATAACTTCACGAAATACATGGTGTTTCAATAGAGTTAGGCATATCACGGTGGTGTATGCTGATGAAAATGGTATAATAGTTATGCGCATAATATGCCAAATATATGCACAGAACGAAATGGCATATTATGTGCATAATATTTGAATATTTGGTGAATAAACATGGAAGGCATGCGCATGAAGGTTGAATCACCAGTTCCTGTTTTTATCATTCTGTAAATGCATTTTGTGTTCGCTTTTTCTGCCGTAACGTCGGTATATGAATTTATCTTTATGAGCGCGAAGGAAAGATGTTAACAAAACCATAACTTCACGAAATACATGGTGTTTCAATAGAGTTAGGCATATCACGGTGGTGTATGCTGATGAAAATGGTATAATAGTTATGCGCATAATATGCCAAATATATGCACAGAACGAAATGGCATATTATGTGCATAATATTTGAATATTTGGTGAATAAACATGGAAGGCATGCGCATGAAGGTTGAATCACCAGTTCCTGTTTTTATCATTCTGTAAATGCATTTTGTGTTCGCTTTTTCTGCCGTAACGTCGGTATATGAATTTATCTTTATGAGCGCGAAGGAAAGATGTTAACAAAACCATAACTTCACGAAATACATGGTGTTTCAATAGAGTTAGGCATATCACGGTGGTGTATGCTGATGAAAATGGTATAATAGTTATGCGCATAATATGCCAAATATATGCACAGAACGAAATGGCATATTATGTGCATAATATTTGAATATTTGGTGAATAAACATGGAAGGCATGCGCATGAAGGTTGAATCACCAGTTCCTGTTTTTATCATTCTGTAAATGCATTTTGTGTTCGCTTTTTCTGCCGTAACGTCGGTATATGAATTTATCTTTATGAGCGCGAAGGAAAGATGTTAACAAAACCATAACTTCACGAAATACATGGTGTTTCAATAGAGTTAGGCATATCACGGTGGTGTATGCTGATGAAAATGGTATAATAGTTATGCGCATAATATGCCAAATATATGCACAGAACGAAATGGCATATTATGTGCATAATATTTGAATATTTGGTGAATAAACATGGAAGGCATGCGCATGAAGGTTGAATCACCAGTTCCTGTTTTTATCATTCTGTAAATGCATTTTGTGTTCGCTTTTTCTGCCGTAACGTCGGTATATGAATTTATCTTTATGAGCGCGAAGGAAAGATGTTAACAAAACCATAACTTCACGAAATACATGGTGTTTCAATAGAGTTAGGCATATCACGGTGGTGTATGCTGATGAAAATGGTATAATAGTTATGCGCATAATATGCCAAATATATGCACAGAACGAAATGGCATATTATGTGCATAATATTTGAATATTTGGTGAATAAACATGGAAGGCATGCGCATGAAGGTTGAATCACCAGTTCCTGTTTTTATCATTCTGTAAATGCATTTTGTGTTCGCTTTTTCTGCCGTAACGTCGGTATATGAATTTATCTTTATGAGCGCGAAGGAAAGATGTTAACAAAACCATGACTTCACGAAATACATGGTGTTTCAATAGAGTTAGGCATATCACGGCAGTATGTATGCTGATGAAAATGGTATAATAGTTATGCGCATAATATGCCAAATATATGCACAGAACGAAATGGCATATTATGTGCATAATATTTGAATATTTGGTGAATAAACATGGAAGGCATGCGCATGAAGGTTGAATCACCAGTTCCTGTTTTAATCATTCTGCAAATGCATTTTTTGTTCGCTTTTTCAGCCGTAACGTCGGTATATGAATTTATCTTTATGAGCGCGAAGGAAAGATGTTCACAAAGCCATGACTTCACGAAATACATGGTCAATTGCACCTCCCCGAAAATTATCGTAGTTGGAAATGTTACCGTCAGGGACCGTAGAGTCGTAAAAAAAGAATATCGTATTTAACAAGTTGCCCACGCTGGCCCACGCCATGGTTGCTATATCGTTCGCTTTGCCGTTCTCTCGCCTCGTGCCTGATTCCGCCCTGTGTTTCGACTCGTGCCTCGTTTTGTGCTTCGCCTTGTTCTACACTTCCTTCCTAGAAGATATGTTCTTTTAAGAACTGCTATTTTGCAGTTATTTTTTAGATTTAGCAATCGACGCTTAGCTTTCCCTTCCTTGCCCACTTCTCCTTTTTTCCTACCATACATTTCCCTTCTTTCGCTACCTTAACCTGTTCACCTTTCCTCTTCATTCTTCCAGCATTTTCCCAAATATCCTTTTCTGTCACCCCTGCGAGTAACCCTTGAAAATAATTGTGAATAATATGCACATCGTATTCAAATATTAGGTAAATATATATTAGGCCACATCAATGGCATAAAATGTACATAAAATGTGCATATTTTGGTATAATGTCTTCATAAATTGCGTATATATCTGCACAATATGCCACATCAATGGAATAAATTGTGCGTAATATGTACATAAAATGTGCATATATATGGTATAATGTCCTAATAAATTGCGTATAAATGTGCATTATATGCAAATATATATGTTATGCCACATCAATGGTATAAATTGTGCATAATTTGTACATAAAATGTGCATATATATGGTATAATTTCCTCATAAATTGCGTATATATGTGCATAATATGCAAATATATATTATACCACATCAATGGCATAAATTGTGCATAATATGTACATAAAATGTGCATATATATGGTATAATGTCCTCATAAATTGCGTATATATGCGCATAATATGCCAAAATTATGCCATTCCATTCAGTGCATATATTTTGCATATTATGCGCATATATCGCAATTTATGGGGACATTATACCATTTATATGCACATTTTATGTACATATTATGCACGTTTTATACCATTGATGTGGCATAATATTCGCATAATATTTGAATATTATGTGCATATTATTCACTTTGTGCTGTGTGGGTAACACCGTAAAAAATAAATGTGATGAATACAATATATTCTGAGTGATACAAGTAAATAATAGGATTTGTGGGTTAATCAAGGGGATGTAGGTTTTGATTCTTGCAGAGGGATTGGGCATTGTTCAGAGTTGTTTGTTTGGCCCAGCTGGAAATTATCATCAAGCTAATCCAGGCTTATAAGAAGTGTGCTAGGCATGTATGTACTTTCAGTTTTTACAAATGTATATATAAAGTTTTTTAACTAAAATTGCATATGACGGTTAGTAAAAATGATTCAAGAGTATACTTAAGTTGTTACTTAAGTAAATACGATTGTACCTGTCAATGTATTCAGTTCATTATACAGAGTAACTTCTCAATGTACAGGGAAGAGTCAGCTGTTCCAGCCACAATGTCTACGAACATGTCCATGGCCACAACAAGGAATCAGGATGCCATGACAAAAGATGCTGGGATGGCTATGGACACCACTCATCCTACAGAGGCAACAAAAAGGTAAATTATGTGTTAAGGACTTGAATTGCTTATCATAAATGATGCAATATTACTAAGTGTCACAAGAGCATTTGGAAATGTGATATTGTATATTTTGTGATTGCATTTCATGCAGGTTTCTTGCCCACAAATGTTGAGGATCATATTTGAATCCACTCATTATGTAAAGTCCTTAAGAGTTTCCATTAGAGAACCATGCCTTTTTCCTGTGAAATTCTTATTTTTTTAATTTGATCGTGGTAAGCAAAAAAAGGCACACAAAGAGAAAGAAACTAACACATACATTTTTGAATTTTTGGCAGCACAACTGCCTTCCTCCAAACAAGAGAAATCAATGAATGAAGGGATGGGTTAGGGGAGAAGAAAGAAAGGGAGGGAGGGGATGGGAGGGGAGGAAATGTAGTGAAATACATCAATGCCTGGAGGGTGGAAAGCTTTGTATAACCAGATGTAAGATAATTCCACCAATTTGAGTTCGAGTGGGGAAACAGTTAGGGGCAGGACAAAAGAATTGAAACATTGTAGCAGTGGGGGAAAGATTTTTTGTGGAACAAGGCATGTACCACTATGGGAAGAGAAGCAAATTGGGAAGGGCTCTTACAATGAGAGCATTGATTATTGATACATAGGAATCGACATCGTGGGGCCAAATAAGGAAGATGTCGTCAATATATCAGAGCCAGAAAAGAAGCTTAAGGGGGAATGAGGACAAGAAATACTCCTCTACAAGGCCGAGGAATAGCATGGCATATGAGGGGCTGAATTGGCTCCCAAACCCTTGGTTTGTAGGAAAAAACAGTCATTGGAGGATAACACGTTGTGAGTATGAAGTGAGATGGATCAATGTTACCTGGCAGACAGCCAATTGGCGATAATCATATGATGTAGACAGGAGAGGAGCCAACAGAAACACAAATAAAAGGACGAAACACACAAAGCAAATTTTCAAGACTTTCTTGTGTCTTTCTTCTTCTTCTCATGTCTCATCTTCAGGCGATGAGAAGAGGCACTGTCTTCTCTGTTGTCTGCGTTTAGAAGAAAGGTGGGGTGGGGGAGGAAGGAGGCAGGAGAGGGGGGAGATGGGCTTTTTCGGTTGGCCTGTCTGGGCCACCTGAGGCAGGGAGAGGGTTAGCTGAGAAGAACAGCCAACCAAAGAAATCCATCTCCCCCCCTCTCCTGCCCCTCTTCCTTCCTCCCCTACCCCACCTTGCTTCTAAGTGCAGACTACAGAGAAGACAGTGCCTCTTCTCATCGCCTGATGATGAGACATGATTTAGTCTCAAAAATTTGCAATTCAATTGTGTTTCGTCATTTATTTTGTGTTTCTGTGAGCTTCTATAAAAATATAAACAGCCTGTACACTTTTCTTCAGAAAATGTGAAAACCAAATTGTTTGCCCATGAAATAAGTAACAATTTCCAGCAATTCAAGTAAATATTTAATTTCAACTGTAGTTCCCTGTAAAATAATCTCAAAAATAATGAAACTAACTAAATAACTAGTAGAATCCTAAATTTTGCTAGTTTTACTGAATCTACTCATCTGTAGTTATGCATAACAGGTTTCCATTTCCATGCTCACATTTTCCTCTAACATTTTGATTAATTTAAGGCCAGGAATCTCTCCAAATCTTTAGAAATCTTTAAATATACCACCAATTCATTTAAAAATAATTAATTTTTTATCCTCTGTGATTTGACTTGAAGTATCATATAGAGTGATTTTAGTTACTCTGCATTGAAGTTCAACATGATTACGTTAATATCTTTATTGTAGCCAGACCAGAACTTGAAATTTTACTAAACTTGTATGTAATAGTAACTTTGTGATTACCTACCCATAAAGAAAGGCTTCAAAACAGATTCAGTTTTCCAAATAAATTATAATTTGCTCATAAAGTAAGTTGAAATTGTTATGTATGAAACTTTTATTTTTTCACCCTTCATCGGGTTTCTTTTTGCCTTCTGTACAATTCTGGTGGTCCATATGCTCCTATGATCCTGATAAGCCACTCTTGGCTTGTCATTAGGTTTCCCAGGTGCCAAACCAGCTGCACTTGTCAGAAACACCCATGCCTTGGGTGGAGAAAAACCTACCCAGGCCTCTGGATTTTTTAGGTATCCCTAAGTATCATGATGCATGTATTTGAGATTTCTCCAAACTCAATTAATTGTTTTCCTTTTCTTAAAAAAATATTTATTAATGAAACTATTCCCGTGGAATTTACAAGGTTAAGGAAAATGCTAAACTTTTCATTTTTTTCCTTGATTAACTAGGTATAAGAGCTTAACATATTCCTAAACATTCTCCTCAATATGTTTAAGCTTTGGAATAAGATGTACTCATTGGTGTAATAGTTCTGCCCATATAGTAATGAGACAATCCTTGGCAAAATACATCACTGAGCATATTTCATTGTATGTTTTTAAAAAGTAATATAGGCTATTGTGGGAGTACTACTCTTTTCAGATCCTATCATTAATATGCCCCTACATATTTAAAATAGCCCCATGTAGATCTGCCTATGTTCAGTGAATCTTACATTCTTCATTTTTTTCAAAACTAACATAAAATACCATTAATGAATATATCACTCATTACTTCATTCTTTGGACAGTAACATTATTCTTTCTCAATAGCACTATATCAAGTGACACCTCTAGTACCGTTGCAAGATCAAGAATTACAACTAAGGCTGGGACCACAGACCGACCTGAGAGAAAAGGTTACCTCAAGCTTCCACCCCTGGTCGGAGTGATGCCTGATGCAGGACCAAAAATGTTTGATCAACTTTTAGTGGAGGAAGAAAATGCTGATGCGACAGCTCAACCCGTATCACTAAGCCAATACCTTCAAAATATGCCAAAAGGCACAGAGCCAGAGCCAATGATGCTAAATGAAAATTTGCTAATGGCAGATTACATATCGTACCATATACTTAATGGCTCAAACTCAGAATTAATGCTGGTGAGTAACAATGATTTGTCCTACTGATTTTGGTATGCTGAATCATTCTGTGGAACAGCCCCAGCAAAAATACAATGAGATTTTTAACAGAATGGTCTGTAATTTTTCATGAGATAAATGTGACATGTAAGATGCTTACCCCACAGATTTCACATAAGATCTCTTTTATGAGCCCACTAACTTTTTCTCTGAAATAATGTCAGAGGAATATAAAGTATATATACTATATATAGTTAAGGTCAGACTCCAGTAGAAGTTCTTTTGAAATAACTAGGATATCTGAAATATACATATACCAGAAATTTAAATTTCTTATGAGGCATTCTTATAAGAAATATTAAATATTTCTAATGCATAAATTTTTATGCATCTTTCTTATATATTGTATTATTTTCTGTAGTGCACTTTGGCGAATCCATGCAAATGTATGTTTCCCTACGGATGATAAATATATATTAATATAATAATAATTATTATATGAACGATTTCTTAAAATATTGATTCATCATACACCATACTGATATAATTATTAAACAGTACCTAGGTACCTACATATTTTATAGTGAATATAATATAAACCAATATATTCTTTGGTTGGGCCATATTTTGTCACCCCCAGCTAGGCAGTGCCTCAGGAGGTTGCCAGGGTCACCCTGATATTTAATTAGATTCTTCAGTTTTATTCCCAGATATCAATAACCTCTGCAATAATATGTATGTTCTTTTTTAATATTTCACCTGTTACTAATAATAATTGCAGGTCACTCAAGTAAAAGCACCCATGAAAATCATCAATCTACAAAATATGACTGAAAGCTGTACTGGAGTATGGAGTAGCAGTCTGAATGAGCAAGCATTCCTTCAGAATGAATCATCACAAATGGGTGTCACATCAGTTTATAACATCATTTTTTCTTTTCTATTTATTTTTATACATTTTTGAATATGTCATGATAGTATTCAATAGAATATAACTGTGACTGAGACTGTCTGAATTGCTTTGATGCATTTTGTTAATACTCTTTGTTCCCCTGGATAATGAGAACTCTGAGCTATGCACATCATTCTAGTCATAATAAGAACATTTGACTACAGATTTACATGAAATACCAAATATATTTGGGCTTTAATGAATGTCAGCCCATTGATCAAATGAAGTATTTTTTGGGATGCATAACGAAGTTTCATGATTAATTATAAATGATTGTGTTGCTCATTTCTCATTTTATTTAAGTGTTTATCGGCAGAAATTTGGAATTCCAATTGCCAATCCCAATAGTAATTGAAGTGAAATACGTACATATTAATGTACCAACAAAAAAGGTACAACGCATGCAAAAATTGTTTGCGAATGAACTATGCCTTATGAGCATCCAGTTTTCATGGATGAACAAAGAACCAACTTGAACTGTAATATTAACTCAGAAAAATAATTGTTGCATGGGTTGAGAGCTCTCACTAATGCACGAGCCAAGTCTTTAGGCCCAGTAAATTTGAGGATGTTCAAATATTATTTATTTAATAGTGATATCTTTAGTACCCATCAGTTTTTATGACACAAAGGCACAACCTTGAAAACTTGCCATATTTATGTTGAAGCATTCTTAGAAATAATTTTGAAAGGAAAATATCAATTATTCATGAAGGAAACAGCAATTTTTAAGGGTAAAGGTTAAAAATTTCTTAGAGAATGCCGACTGCACTTTGATTTTGTTGACTCTAAAAGAAAATATGAAGTAACCCCATTAGTGAACCTATTTTCAAATTTTGCAACAGAATAAAAGCTTACTATCAACACCACAGCCAAAATTTGACTTCAAGGTTTGGGAAAGGTAAAAATAAACTGATATGAAATCAGATAAAAGAAATTCTATTCTAATTTAAAATATCATCCCTCAATCCCATATTAGACTCACATTTCTCTCAGGAAACTAAAAAATATGCTGTCTCTTAAAACCCACATAATTTGTTAATTACATGTTCTCTGGTCAAATTTTATGAACACCCTTTAAACTGTCACATCAGTTAGTTGATCAGATTCTAAAATAGTATAATGAAGCAAACACTAATGTATGTAAAGCATTAACTTTTCTGTACAAAATTTTTTCAAAAATTGTGAGACCAAAGTTATAATAAAATATCTGAAAGGTAATAGAAATCTTTTTTATTCAAAATATACCTTCATGCAACCCAGACGGGAATGTTCATTCATATAGCTCACAGCAAATTGGCTAACTTAGCAAGCATATAATTTGCTACCCAAAAAAGTTTTCTATTTGCCATATCTCACATCATTTCAGGCTAAATGTGTACATGTCTTTTCATCACCTCCTTTATCAAGAAATGAAAGTAGAGAAGAGGTATATATTGGGCAACTAGAACACACATTGCACTGGTATATAAGAAAAGGTACTTAAATTCGAGTAAGATAGAAAAAAAGTCAGCTTGCTTTATGAGAAAATAAAAGCCATGTTTTATTTATATTTTCACCCCTCTATCAATGGAAGTCATGAGACAAAACATGACAGAGAAGAGAGAAGTAATAACAGGAGATTATGATATAAATTATCTGATTCAGATTGGCATGAAGAAGCGCTAAAAAATAAATATGTACCGTGCACTCTTCAGCCCCAATTTGTATCACCATTGAGAGAGAGCAAAAGATGTTGAAAAAACTGAAAAGAAAGAAATTCACTTTCTACGTCTCACATGCATATGTTTATTTCCTACGCACCATCATATTTGAACACTCGACAGCAGTGATCACTTAACAACTTTGCATTGCACCCCTAAAATGTAGGGGAGTGTGCTGAAGTCAATTGGGCACCGAAATGTATGAAGTGAACTGAAAGAAGGGGGTGCAAAAGGCACTCTCATTTAATAAGACACGCCAAAGATCTTTGGGGTGTCTTAATCCTCCACTAGAACTGAAGCTCCATCGATGGAGCTTCAGTTCTAGTGAAAGATGGAAACTGAATTGGAAAACCTCAATTCAGTGCTTTAAAAAAAAGATTCCAGAAGGATTTTTTGAAGCTTGAAAACATTTGTTTGAAGGTGCCATACCACGAGGGGGGTGCCAAAACACTTGCACACTTGCCCCCCCCCCTAAATCCACTAGGTTGATATGCCCCTGTATGTGAAGGTTCAGAAAATTAGAGAATGGGAGGTGAAAGGAGAAAAAACTGAAAATATGCACTTGCCAAGAAAAGCATTTCATAATTATGGTAATGGTAGGCTAAAATAATATTGAACGAAGTAGGGTCAAATTCACCACACAAATCATCGTGTGACCTGAAAATATCAACATAAAAACATACCACCACACTAATTGGCTGTGAGCTGACCATTTTGAGGACTTCAATATCTCAGAAATTTCCTCCCTCCTTAAAATTGACGAATAATGGTATTAGAATAATATCTCCCAATTTCACTTTGTAAAATTGTGACCAAGGGCCAAGATTGAAAATGTTCAATTTTCATCTGCACTTTAACAAGCATCATCTTGAGGCCACAATAGCAGCAAGATAAACCACAGCTGTTGACTCATCTTTTAATTTATTTCATACATCTGGTACTTTGGTGACTGGAGAGTCTGAGAGAAGCCACCTACCAATTGTCCTTCCTAAGTCTTGTACACATCACCAACCATTCAGGTTTGGCAGACTCATTTTTTCACTAGCTCTGTGTATGGGATAAAAGTAAGGGTAAAATTCTCCCCTTTTAGCCCAGGCAAGGGAGTACCTGGTAGTGGCCCTTACAACCTGGGTCAATCTTTTTTCACACAGAGACAGAAGCGGTAATTTTTGAGCACCAGTGGAGATGCAATTACTAAGGATTTGTTTTATATATGTAGTAGTTTTATTGAATGCACTCACCATATTTATTTTCCTTGATGTTTCCTGATTAATTTGATACTTAGCAGTGCTTCAATTCCTTGATTTTTGGCCATCACGTCCTATGTTAAATTAAGTGAAGAATTCAGTCATCAACCTCATCTGAGGAACACATACTCTTCCCAAATTACCATCTGATGGAGGACCCTATTCAGGAATAGTTTCACCATATGAACATTTCTCGTTAAGATCTGGCCGCAAGATTTGGAGTGGGACTGGACTGGATGGAAAGGATGTGGTCAAAAATTAAAATGTTTTTCCCACAGATGTCCAGCAAACACAGAAAATACATTTACTACAGCTAAATGAGTTAAACTCTACAAACTTATGAACCTGAGTGAAACCATCTTACAACTGACGTGGTATCCATCAAATATTATATACCTACATCACTTTCTTGGTTTTCCTCTCGTTCAACTTCTCCATAACAGCCTTTCTCCTCTTTCATCATTACCTCATGATCCAGCGAATGGGAATCAACAATACTTGATACACCATCTCCTTTGATAGTCCCTATTATTTCACCACTAGGTAGATAATTCTTAGTGGAGTTCCCTGGTCTAGGTCCAATGGCACCTGTTGGTTCATTGTGCCATACACTCTATTGAGCATTTATCCATGGTAGAGCCTTGTCAAAGGCCAGGATGTCTCCACTAGGTAAATCCCTCATATCCCAGGATTCTGGAAAGGTAGTGTTTTAGAATCACAGCAACTAGCAGTCATTTATGCATTTGGCAGGATGCGGTTTCTTCATCCTCTTTGCACTATCTACAACTTGGTGTATCTTCAGTTCCCATGATAAGGTAGTGCTTCTTAATTTTACTATTGATAATAACATCATATGATATGCACTACTTATAAAATTCATAATTAATTATCAACAAAAATATTGCCCGCTCTTTTTGCATGGGCTTAATGCTCATTATTATTAGTATATTTTAGCCAATTTTCATCATTTTTAAAGATGGTTTTTTTTAATATAGCCTCTTTTGTTTATGCAAAAATGGCAGTTGTTCACACTTTGAAGGCATATTTTATGGAAATGCAACATTATCGGAGCTATTAAAAAATATGTTGTCACTAATGTGCCTAAATGATACCTGTAAAACTGAATTTTACTCTTTTAGCACATTTCATAGCTGTAAAAAAAATTGTTAAAGTTGGAACAATTTTCTGATTTTTAAACAATTGTGAAATTTATACTCCATTTCCCATTTAACTTCCAACTTTTTTCAAAGCGTGGAATACAAAGGAAGCATTGCAAAACAAATAATCTTCCACATCCTAGCTTCATAATTGGCCAAATCAGACATTTGAAAATTCACAGTTTTCCCCTTGCTTGTTAAAACGATCATTTTAGGTGAATTTTTAAATGGCTGTAAGTTCATAAAAAATCAATATATAAAAATAAAAAAGGCAGATTTTTTATTGTCTCTTATTGGTCGATGACATATATTTTTTTGAGAAAAATCCATGATGGTCACCCCACACCTCCTGCATGATTTGAGATGGAAATCACCAAATTTATATTATCCTTACTGAGTTAATAGTGGTTGTTTTGTTCCTTGTTGCTGTTTTCTATCTTAAACACACACAAGTACACTCACATATTGTTTTAATTTATGACCCTTACAAAGGCATAGATCACTTTTTAAGCATACCTGTATTATGTCATTGTTTGGGAATATTTTTAACTAAGAAAATTGGAGTATTTTAAAAATCTATAAAATTTTCCGGTAAATTTGTGTAAAGACCTTTACTTTTTAGTTATTTTTTCTCCAATTATTTATTTGCATGTATAATTTAAATAAACTTATGGCAGTTATTATCATTACTCTTATATCTTATATGAAATGAACACACCCAAATGTGTCAAAATCTGCAACAAAAGTTGGTTAAGAATTCTCAAAAAACATTTACCCCCGAGAGGGGGGAAGGAAGCAGACAGTTATGACCCCCCTTTCAATATTAGCCTGTATCCGCCCCTGTACGCAAGTACACACCGTTATAGTCACCTAACATTTTACCAATATATTTACTCTCGGGGATATCTTGCAAACCAAATTTACCGGCTAAGTGAGTACTTTCAAAGATAACCACAGCATAAATGAATTGAAACTGGATGTTAACTCTGCCATCCTTTGAGTTACTGACGTACATAGCTACAATTACAAGAAATACTCAACCAGACACAAAACCATTTCAAAATTTTTTTGTACTTTTCTATACTTTATTTTTAAATTCACAACGCGTTTCACAAATTTTCTAGCAACTCTACTGCACCTGACGATGCCAAAATTGGTGAAACGCATTGTTAATTTAAAAATAAAGAGTAGAAAAGTACAAAATTTTTTTGAAAGGAATATAAAAAGATTCTACGAAGTAGAGCCTGAAACTGTGAATTTTATTTTAAAACACAAAACATACAATGACTTCTCAATTTGTTGAACCCTTCAATTAAGTTGTTTAAACCCATCAATTAAGTTACATTTGAACCAATCAATTAAGTTATGTTTGAACTCTTCAATTAAGTAAATGAACTGCAGTAACTTCTTACGGAAGTCATCACACCAATGGCATATCTACACTGAGTGGAGTAAACAAAGTCATCAGACGGTAAATACATATCTGGGAGTTACCTTAAATTCAGACCTATCATGGAGAACACTCATATTAAACATATCCAGCACAGCCTTAAAGAAACTAGGATTTAGTATAGTAGGAAGGTCCTTGGATGATAAAGTGAGAGAGAGGTGTTACTTCGCTTTGGTTAGTCTATGCCTCAAATATGCCAAGAGCATTTGGGACTCTGGTCAAAGATTTAATTTTAAAAATAAATAAAATACACAGGAAAACTGTGTGCTTCCTTAAAAACTTCTATGGATGAACTAAGAGTGTTTCACAGCTTTTAGAGGGATTAGGTTGGGAACCACTAGACTCTGGAGGCTACACTCTAGGCTTAAATTGCTTGAGAAATTCAGAACAGGCGCGTTTCAGTGTAACACAGAGAATATCATTTCGACACCGCACTACACCTCTAGGTCCGACATGAAAGATGAAAGGAATACATTGCCGAACAGATAGGTACAAAAAATTTGTTCTTTAAACGTACATTAAGTGACCATAATAATACTGAGATCCACTCAAAACACTCCTGAAATACACCAGCTTTTCACTACCCTATAACATTCTCCTTTATACGGCTGGTGTTCTATCACCCCCTGCCATATGGCCATACAGCAGCTCGCAGGGTAGTATGTATATAGACGTAGATGTTATTATCTAATGTACCTACCTTCAATTGCATGTACCCTAAAATACCACTCAGAAATTTCCTTTTCTAACTATTCCTTATTGAGGTCTGGTTTCCATGATTTAAGAATTGATTTTGTTCTACCTAGACGGACTATGGTCACCTAGATACAAGATATTAATAATTAAAATAGATATGAAGACAGCAATGAAAAAGTTGAGAATGTCTACTCCTAAGATGCCAAAGTACGCTCTATCCTGAAGAATGTTTGGAATGAGCTGCATGCTATCATAAGGTAGCCACCAGGAAAATTATACACCATTTAGAGGCATTTGTCACAGTATTAATGGATAAAATAACAGCAGAAATATTCGGCTAATTATGGTGCATAGACACATTCTAGCAAATAAATTTTCTCTTTGTTAGCGATTCTTAGTTCCTGTATTGACATTTTATATTGGTATGTTGAAACCCCATCATGAATTACTCCCATATCAGAAATTAAAAATGGACTATCAATTTTTCAATACTTATGCCGTAAAAACCTTTATGCTTGAGGGGGTGGAATAAATGGAGGCACAAATCCTAGCATGTGATGCAGACAGCTACTGGTGTTCAGCCCACATGGCTGGGCTTCTTGTTTGAGAAGTGAGAGGAGTTTACAATAACTAATACCTTACCTTCGAGAAGATAAAAAGAAGAAAAATGACAGCCACAAAACAATGACATGCTTCTTTTACAAATGCCATTTATAAAAAAATTGAGGATTTATGTCCACAGTTAGTGACTGTATTATATTGAAGTGAAGAAAAATATTCTATGATGAATGTATCACTGCAATAATGACATGCAATGAAAATTCTATGGCTAATGAGATGGTGGCATAATCACAAAAAATGTTAATTCTCGGAGCATATAGTGAAGTTATACCAAAAGAGCAAGGACAGTAGAAAAATGTTAACTTAATATCACACATGAGGAAAATAATTACATAATTCAAATATTCAGTTTCACTTTAGCCTTCAGTACCAATCATTCTAATACCAAAACGATTCCTACACACACACATACATGTTGACTAAAATATTCCAAGTAGCATCAAAATCACTAATGCCATTGGTTCAGTCATCTCTTTGGCTTTTATTGTCAGCACTTCATAGACTAGGCATTAAAACACTTTAAAACAAATATCTTGAAATTGAAATTTACATAAAACACTCTTCCAAAATGTCTGGGTTATTAACAACAGACCACAGCTAATGAAGAGGTTAACAATTCTCGCTGGACTAGTGTTTCAACGTTCATTCATCCCTGAGACTTTTAAACACTAATATAACCATACTCATAGAGAAATGTTAATAGCCACAAAAGCTAGATTGTACTGTAGTATTATGAATCATGAAAATATTCCATTTATGAAAACATGAACTCAACCAAAGACTTACATGACTTCAAAATCTTTTATTCCTAATAACATTTTTTTAAATGCACTTTGAATTATGGTCAAAGAAAATGAATCCATTCTCATTTTCTATCCAGCCCTATACCTAAAATGTAGCTCATTAATTTAATGCTATAATTATTTTATTTGGGAGTTAACTGATACCAAAACTAAAGAGGGCATAGTTTCCTACACAATCATTGGCATACTACAAGATCCACGTGAAATGAAATGCAAGAAACGTGTCATATCGTAAGAAAATTAGCCTCACAATTTATCAGTAAGCTATTCTCTTTCCTCATTATGCACAAGAGTAATTGCTGAAAAGCTAGAAAAAACCTCATTATGAAATGATGGGGCAATTTTATGTATCAAAATTTTACTTGAGTAAACATACCTTTGTTTTTACAGAAGAAATGTATAATAGGTCCACAGTTTGATACAAAATGTACAAAATATCAATGAGTAAGAAACAATCTGTGCCTTTAGGCACCTGTACAATGAAGTGAACACTCCACATTTACCTCACCACAGAAATATTATATAACAAATTAAAAATTAAGGATACAGCAATGATTTTTGTAAACAAAATTCACAGAATTTCACTGAAATTCAATGGAAACTAACCACAACATATATGCAGGAGCCCTCCTCAAAACCTTTGAAAAACAATAATGAATCTCCGGAGTAGCAGGCGCATATTAAAAAAGACTGTTGATACTTTAACCCCCAAGTGTGAAAACACCAGAAGTAAATTTCTACAGCACTGTCACCAAATAGCATCTTCTATGATTATTATGACTTAGATGGAAGAAAAGGTTGTGCCATCATGAATATCAATACACATTTAACATTTACAATCGCTCAGCACTCCGAATCACAAAAAATAGACAAAACTATGCACTTCTTCGTAGTGGATTTTATTAATGTGGTTGAGTGGGCCTGTTTAACATTACATACATTTATTCTTGCATATATTAAACGAAGTGAAGCCTGGCCATCATCATTTTATTATCTACCACACCAAACAATACTAACTCCACAAACCAATGGCATTTACAGTCAATTGCATATAAACATGCTGTATTTCACATCCACAGTTATTCAAATGCATTAATGAAAGACTTAAAAAAGCATGGTGATCCACACTAGTTATTTGTACTAAAGTGCAGCTTGAATGGTGATACCTCTGGTAAAATGACAGCATTTAGCCACTGACTAGATGTCAACTGAGGTAACACAAACTTCTATTAGTTTTTTTAACAATTTCACTCTTCACAAAATTATGACAAAGTTTATAGGTAAAGTGATTAATAAAACTCTGTCATTCCAACTGTAGCAGACCATCTTAAAAAGGAACCAAGAATTCAGTTATGCAAAAATACATTGACAAAATAAAAAAATTGGAAACACTTCATAACTTGGTTAAGATGCTTATAAGACCCATATCCCTACAACATGGCTTTGGGGCAAATGCCCATGTGCTATATCACAAATATGGAACTCTGTGAACAGGCTTTGTCCCAGATTTGCCATCTATTGCAGAAATGTCTGTTACATGTTCAATTTGGCACCAATTGACTGAGCCCCAAAATGCATAATTAACCATAACAAATATTGTTACACCAGTCATTTAATCATCCTATATTTACAGACTGAATGTAATATAAAGCTAAGAGACCATTTTTAATTATTATACAACTCCTCAATCTCTAACTTGATTATGACAATTACATACACATTTCAAAGTTGTAAAAGGCATTTGAACACTTCTTCAATAACAAATTATTTGTCAGGCCATTTAATTAATACAGGAAATTCCAGCTAAATACAAAACAATATATTAAAAAATTTAAGATTTAAAGAGGTAAAGCTGACAAAATATCAGCAATATATTTACAAGTATATCTTGCAAACAGAAAGAATATGACCATACCATCAGATAGATCCAATATAACTTATACAAATCAGCCAGTTGTGCTCCAGACAATAAAAATCAGAATGTGAGTGGTATGATAATAATAGCTCCTGTCACTATCGTACATACATGCAAAATTTTATAAATATTTGCATATGTTAAAGACTCGAACCATTTCTGATGAGAGTTAAAACTGCATTAGTAAATTTCGATTGCTATGAAACATTTTTTTTCAGCTGGGAAAAGTCTCCTTTCCAACACTTTGGCTCTTTCTTTATCAGCTTGTTAGGACTCAGTCACTCATAATCAATCTACGAAAAACATGCAAGAAAATAATTTTGTACCATAACATGATGAAGAAAACAGGAATGGCAATTCATTAATATGTAACATAATAAATATAACCCATTTAAAACAAAGGAATCAATTATTTAGTGCTTATACAGCTTCTCGAGTCCAATTTGAAATCTGCTTTTCCCAACCACATCCACTTATAAGTGGCAAAAAAACTTTTACCAAAGCAAATTTGTGGCTTATTTTGGCAGTTTAGAGCAGCAAGTACTGCGCAGTGCACAACACAGAAGGATCATCACATTTTTAAAGTACACTTACAAAGCACACTATTCTTAACAATGTCGATCCCCACTATCTTTTCTTAGTGATGTGCAGTTTGGAACAAGGTTTCCCAGAATGCCCTTTTTTACTTAATTTTTCTCCCTTAAAAACACGTGCTTTCTTAGGCTCTGGTGACCCATTGCAGCAAGGACAGCCCTTTTTAACATGACCCCTAAGGGAAGACCTGCGCAACGATGACTTCATTAAACCAGATGCATTTGGACAATCTGACTGAATATTTAACTCTCCATCTTTACCTAGCACAAGAGATTTTGACAATCCTAAATGTCCAACAGAAATATTCTGCTCAATACTAGTTTTAGAAGAATTTTCACTGGAGAGTTCAGATGACACTGATGATTCACTTTCCAACAGTGGCCTATCTACACACGTGAAATGTTTGCTTCCAGTGGGGGCAGAAGTGACATTTTCTAACTCCAGTGAATACCTAGAACATGTGATCGATTCATTACCTTTCCATTTCTTCAGACAAACTCTGGGGTACAAATCAATCTTATCAAGTATCTTCTTTGCATTTTTCTCCATGACATGTTTCCTCAAAGATTTTCCCAATGAGTTCCTTTTCTGGGTATTTTTCTCATCATCACTTTCAATACCATTAACAGGAGGAAGTATTGCATTATCATCTTCGATCCCCTCTAAAACAGGCTCATCGACATTATCCTTAGGCAGCTTTGATGTTGCACTTAATGGTAATAAGTTACTAAAACTGTGATTGGCTGTTGTCTCTTGAAAATCTGGTATAGATTTCCCATCATCATCCTCCTCTGGGCTAGTTGATGGACTACGGGTTTCCTTCCTCATTCCATACGTCCTACCACACTTGGAACTCTCACTTGTACTCTCTTTTTCCACAGAATTAGATGATTCCCAACTGTCACAAGTATCACGCGAATCTCCCTGGTCACAAAGGTAATTTATAAATCGGCAAACTCTTGAGCGCTTAGATCCTCTGCGGCAATAATCTTTACCGTATGTCTGACACTTCTTCCCATACGTAATATTAAATTTTTGCGCTGCTGTAGGGGCTGGTGGAATTTCATGGGTTTGTGAACTGGGTGAATTTGGGGATGCCGCAGTGTCATCATGGGGGGAAGAACAGGTCATATCTGAGGAGAATGTGGGGGTAGTAGTGTGAGCAGCTGCTTCAGCAGGATGTTGCGACAGACTGTCTTCCCCAGATGAACTAGAAAATGTTACAATATTTACATTTGACTGAGAAAGTGTCTTGGAGCCATTTAATGATCCTGTGCCCCCGTCACCTGCATTCCCCCTAGGAGCCCGCTGTAAAATTGGCTTTCTCTTTTCATCTTCTTTAGTCACTTTCCGATATTCTAGTGAGCCATGATGATTTCTCACTGACATCCACTTTTTCTTATCTCCTCTATGTCTCAACAAATACTTTCTTGGTCTTAAAGGGCTAGGCTTTTCCTTACGTAGTACACTTTTGTTCCCAGGCAAATTCAACGTTTTGGAACATCCGGCACTTTCGTGAACTCCCTCTACACTTGAAGATGAGTCTACAGACCGAAAGTCTGAGCTAGAAAATGGCTCAGAAGAATCTACATTTTGAGCACAAGATGTGTCCGGCATTGTTTGATCATAGGTTGGTGATGGATTGGGGTCAAGCAGAAGGTCTGCCTCAGGGAAAAGATCACTTGTACTGGGTTCATCAACACCTAAATCTTCACACTCCTCAGATAAACTCTTTTGCAACCTTAACTCTTTCTCTAACTCCAACCTTGTTTGCCTAAACTCCCTTTCAATAATAGTATCAGGAACTCTATTTATTTTCTCCACACGCTGCTTCATTTTTTCAGGTTTCTTTGCAGCAGGGTAAGAGCTATATTCCAAGACATCATCACTAAAAAGCCTTCTCTTTACTGCTGAGTGAGTACCTTCAATAGATGGGGTGAAGTTGGGTCGACAGCTATCATCACTCTCTCCTTCCTTTAGCTCATCGGGAAGGGAATCAGTCATACGAGGTAAATTGAGGCAAGCTTCTGATTCTACATGAGACCGCAACAATGCTGAATCCACTGGCACAGCTTTACCTTGGCAAACACTTACTCGTTTCACCACAGGCACATACCTCCACGGTGAATCACTTGCCTTACCATCTGCTTGAGCCCGTTTTACCGGAAAGCAATATTCTGAACTATTTGCTGCTGACAAAGTTCTTGCTAGTTTCCTTTCCAGTTCATCCTCAGAGCTCCGCTCTTCACATGACTTGTTCTCAGTGGAAATGACCTTACTTGTGTCACCAACAGGAACCAATTCCTTGGAGATTCTGGTGGAGACACTAACATTCATAACCAAATTCTTTCCCACATCAATGGAACTCTCTAAAGAACTGGATTCATCAATAGGTTTAGACTGGATTAGAGGTAGTTTTTCTTTCTCAGTAGTAACATCAACCTTCTCTGGTGGAAGAGTCTCATGCAGCAGTTGTCTTTCCATAGGAAAGTCTACTTTCTTCATTTCCCGGTTGAAGGATGAAGGACCTCCTGGATTATGATGAATATGGATCCTCTCCTGACTGTCTTTTGTCATAAAAGATGTGCCTTGTGTACCTGCAAGATCAATGAGAAATTACTTTAACACAAAAAGCAAAGAGCCATAGTAGTTTCCCTACACATCAGTCATAACATTCGAACAATTATGCAGAGCTTATTTTTATATAAAATATACACACAGAAAACTTAGTACCATTGACCAAAACAAACTACAAATGACAAAAAACTTCCAGTAAATCTGAAAATACATAAACCTTCTCTATAAAATCCAAAACTTGTTTCTTCCTTCATTTTCCATAAGTCATTCATTCAGCACAAGAACCAGGAGAATATAAGTAATACAATAGTTAACTACTCAATCAATATCAGCCCTCTACAGAAACAAATGGTAAAAACTAAACATCTCAATTGTGCTAAAATAGCATTCTGAGTAAGAGACAACACATGCAAAATAAAATGTGAACATGGAAATAAGATTAAACCATCCTCTCACGAATATTTAGTCGCTCCCACTTAAGAGAAGGCATACAAATATTTCACTATCATGGCATGGAATATTCCAGCTTTAGGTTTTGAAGTCACTTTATAGTTTAATAAAACTGATGATCTCAGGCCTGACCTCATAGAAATTATGGATATCCATGATGAGAAAACCACCTTTGTTATTTCCACAAAACTTTATTACGCTGGCATTACACTTTATATTTTTTTGTGGAAATAACAAAGGTGGTTTTCTCATCATTTATAGTTTAAATTCATACTCATCATTATGCACATACTCAGCCAACGGAGGCCTTAGCATACACAGAATGAATACCCTTCAGAACTACTTATAGCTGTAGAGTGGAAGAAAGGTTTATTTAGGTAATAAAAATACAGTGGAAGCCCGGTTTAACGGATGCTCATAATCCCTCAGAAATCACTCGCTAAATCGAGCGCTCGTTGTATCCGAAAGTGTTGAATAAAGCCACCTAATTCTCATAGTCGTTCGTATTTACCGTTTTTATTTTGTTTCCATGGTATTTGACGAAGGTAAACAGCAAAAAAAGTTGTTTCAGGCACAATCTGGTGGAATATGAACTAATTTTAAGAAAGAAACAGGACATTTTCCATTACATAAAATATTAATTCCTCCAGTTTCGGTGTTTTTCTTCCAGTTTTTCTATTTTTCGATCGCCGAAGAAAGCTGTAAAGACACCGTAACTAATCGGAATTAAAATATTAGGTATACTGTAGTTTTTGGATAATTTTGCGAAAATGTCATGACGATAATATCAACTTTTTCGAGTTTTCGAATGTTAACCAGTACGTCCATCAGTTGGGAAAATTGGCCTGAAGGTTCACTGAAATACGGCATGTACCGGTGGTCGAAAATATTTCTCGCATAGTCACCTATTCCTAGCAGTTTCTATGATTCAAATTCAATTATCTACCGCAAATTAGTGTCACCGAGTATTTATTTACACTAGAAAAGAAAATACCTCAGTCGATTGGCTAGCACATCATGTTTCGTGCAAGGACTACCATCTCCAGGACATAGAATGAACGCAGGTATGTGTTTCTTGGAAAAATACCCACGCCATTTGAATAATGATGATAACCTGTGAAATTAGGAATCACAAAAGAAAACAAAAATATGGTGAAAGGGATAAATTTTAATTATTAGCGCAGTATAAGGCTTGGTTATATTTTAAAAATAACAAAAATATGCAAAAATTATCACAGCTAACAAAAATATAATTCCTTTTCGAACGTACGAGAAAATAAATAATACTTTTGCAAACGAAAACCATGTTGACTTCATTGGGAAAGTAGGAGCATAACAAAAAAATAGGGGACCTTCTTTATCACAAACATCACACGTACTTCACATCAATAATATAAATCAGAAAATAGTTTCAATGCTTACTCGGTGGCGAAAAATGTATCAAGCATTGTCTGCTTCAATTTAGTGGCAGTTGCGGAAAGCACAAATCCTTCTACTTCACTGAATGTTTTTAGTTCGTCCAGGGAAGCATTACTGGCCCTATAGACGTCGCAAATTACTTTTATAGCCTGCTGTGCTTCAGCTCTCAAGGGCTTAGGCACCGTTTCTTCTTCTTCGGAATCGGAACTAATTACGTCGTCAACTTTTACCTCCTTTGACAACTTGGTGACAACTTTTACTCCTCAAGTTGGTACTTAAGTTTAATACAATTAAGTCGTGTAAAGCAAAGAGGATGTCCAGCGCTTTTTTCCACAGGCCTTCACGCCGAGCGCTTCCGGCAGTCCAGCGAACGGCCACGCTTCCTCTCCCCTCCACCTCTCTCTCCCCCCACCCTCGCCTCGGCGCTCATAGTTAGGGGGTCGGAGTAAAGTGATATTTTTTCTCGAGTCAGCATTACATTTCATCAAAAGTATCACATTTCACTCATTGCTTTCCCACGCCCTAACGTCACAGGTGGCTTCCAAAAGTAGGGGGAGGGGGGGCTGAAATGTGATACGTTTGGTTCACGGTCATAGCTGATTAGGGACTCCCAACGGGCAATGCTCCCCCCCCTCCCCCTACTTTTGGAAGCCACCTGTGACGTTAGGGCATGGGAAAGCGATGAGTGACATGTGATACTTTTGATGAAATGTAATGCTGACTCGAGAAAAAATATCACTTTACTCCGACCCCCTAACTAAGAGCGCCGAGGCGAGGGTGGGGGGAGAGAGAGAGAGGTGGAGGGGACAGGAAGAGGCGGGCCGAGAACGCGTGGCCGTTCGCTGGACTGCCGGAAGCGCTCGGCGTGAAGGCCTGTGGAAAAAAGCGCTGGACATCCTCTTAAACTTACGTACCAACTTGAGGAGTATCGGCATTGAAAGATAAACGATGCTGCTAGAATGTATATCGAAGCTCATTTTCGTATCACTTCTCATAGCCGAGTAGCATTTCCGTGAAATGATAGATTTTAGGCAAGTTAACTAATTATTTCTCCGAAGTGGATGATATCATGTAAACACCCTATGAAATAAGTTCTAGCAACACCCTACCTGCGCCAAACGGTGAAAACAGAATTTCTTTATCTATTAACATGGCGATGTAAAAGTCAACGATCTGAACGATGTATAATTTCCTGGTGTGGTCTACACTTCCATAAGTGAATGATGCTTCCTATAAAAGGAAGTAAAAACAGATTAGAGTTACGATTCTCTCTTTGCATGCGCCGATGCACTACGTTACTTATCCCATTGAAGTGACGATGCGTTTCAAAGCTCTCTCGTGTGCTACGCAACTTAATTTCAGGTTGTGGAAAAATCATGAAGGAGTGCGAAATCAACCTCACAGCTACCAACGGGGTAAGGTTACAATTTGAATCGACCGAAATAACGGATCTCTCGTTTGAGCATCGGCCGTATCAACCTAGTGTTGGCTGCCGAGGCCCCTGAAAGGAGGTCCAACCCCTCCCCCACTAGTGAAAGACAAGGAGGTAACCTTGAGTGAAAGACACCTGGGTAAAAGTGAAACTGGGCAAGGGTAGATAATAACAGATAAGGTGAAGGAGTGATCCTCTCGGGTTACCCCCTTCTCTTTCTCACTGAATGAGTCCCTCGCAGATGAATGTCCTCGCGCCCAGAAATAAGGAATGAAGAACTTTTTTCTTGAGAGTTCTTCTAGGAAAAACAGGTTCGACGCGTCAATTGTTCAGATCCGACTGAGGTATCACCCTAAAATCTGACAGCTTTAATGTTTCCGGCTGAGTGATTGAGAGGGATAGATGGATGGAAGGACTGCCTGTAAGGCAATTTCCAAATACCCTGGAAAGGATATTTTACCATTCATCACGATAACCTGAATCGAGCCTCGTATTGCCGGTAATAATTATTTGTCATCACAAAACGAATGAGTGAATGGAATCATGCCTCTATTTGATGCGAAGGCAGCTTGACACACGGAAGTCATTTTCCATTGAAATGTAAAGAGTAGCAATATCTCCAAATATATTACTACTTACTATATGTTTGGGCTTTCGTCTTACTTCTGAATCATCCGTAAAAATTTATGACGCAAGCAAACAATGAACATTGCAACTTGATATATTTCGAGATAATATTGTTAAAATTCGTCGCGGCAAAGAAGGGTAGTCTCAATCCGAAAGTTGTTGCACGCCGCACCGCCAGCAACAACAGCAAAATAACTTGTCTGGTGGCGCCAAATTTGACATTCCTTCACACGTTTGAATTTTTGGATTGGATATGTATGTTCGTACCTTTGAAAGTCAGATGATCGTAAGTCGAGGACTTACTGTATTCACTTTGGAGAAACCAATGACAGGAATTTAAGGTAAAATGGTGCGTGGCTTACATGAAAATCTAGAGGATTCGTGTAAGCCGCGCACCCCCATTTTTTCACCGGCATTTTCGAAAAAAGGTGCGCGGCTTACACGAGTCAATACGGTAGTTAATTTTTGCTTGGTGGTGCATCGCCCTCGAGAGATATATGTCGTAATACCGAGCGTATACCATGGAAAGAACTTTTTGGCCTCGCTATATCCACTTTATTTTACATGTAAAACATAGGCCTTTTGGCGGTACAAAGACAATCACTCGCTAAAACGGGATTCTCGCAATAAGCCGTACTCACTATACCGGGCTTCCACTGTACTTGGAATAACCAATGTTAAGCTTCAACTACAAAAAAAATGAATGCTGAGAAAAGTAAATTACACTTAAATGGTGAGGTTGGCAAAAGAAAAAATCGATTAATTTTTTCTTCACCCAATTCTTTCAGGTTCAACCTAATTGCTGCCCCTATTGACACTCAAATACACTTACACCTACCCTAAGTCTCCAAAATTATATGAGGTTAAAAATCAATAGACTGATTGTCTCCAGTGAATTTAGTGTTCTGAGACTGAGAAACTACACCTCGCTGAAGGCTTAACTATTCTTTACCTATACTACTAAGGAACAAGGTTTCCACAGTTAAAATCTCTCCCTCGTGTTTATACTAAGAATTTTACATAAAAGAAAATAATGAATAATCATATGCAGAGAAAGATATTTTTTTTGTTAATTCTCACTTTTGAGGTGGTAAGCAATTCCTTCTGAGTATCAGGCATTGGGAAAAGATAACTTTACTCGAAATTGTCTTTCACTTCTACCATTCGTATACATTGTTCACTGTTTAAGATTAATAGGTTACGAAACAATGAAAAGTGATAGTTATCAAACAAATACCTTACTTTTAGCAACATTAGCTCAATAACAGACTATAGGGCCCACTATTATAGATATTATTCCCCTCGTGACCTTAATAAGTTTTAACTCTAGTGTACAAATTGCATGGTGAGCTATGACATCACTGAAGTCTGATACCACTAAATTACTCAATGCTTCCAGGCATTAATAAATATGGGTCAATCAAACATAATCTAACAGATGCACAATAAATACATTGTTTGAAAGCCCAATGTCTTAAAGACAAAACAATATTAATTTTGTGGACTTCAAATCATATGATGATTTCAGGCAAAACAATATCCTCAAATACTAAGTTTTAAAATGTTCCATAGGTATTTGTTTTTAAACTAAATTTTCCTTGTTTTCAACCATCAAATGATTGCTGATTAAGTTTCCTGGCATCAGGTTGACTATATGCAAAGAATTATAAGTTGCTAAGGCACCTACAGGCAGAGATGGGCAGTATCAAAAATACTTGTATTTGAAATACGTATTTTCGATACTTTTGTAGTTTGTAATTTATATCAAAAATACATTTTTTGAGAGTATATTGAAACGAAAATACATCTAAAGAGTAGTTTGTATTTTTAAAATACATTCAAAATCCAAATACATGTAATGTTTTTGTGCATAATTCGAAAGAGCGTGCAACGGAGATGGCAGGGATCCCGAATGAATCGGTATTAGCCTACCATCTATGGGACAATAAATTGCCCCTTACTTTACTTCTGTAACCCCCGTAGACTCTTGAATACTTGCGAAACGTGGTCGCGTGTGGAGTAGTTTGTGGAGTGGACTTGTAGAAACTGACGCTGTTCCAAAAGGTACAGGAGAGCGATGTCTGTCGACGAGGAATCAAAATGTGCAATATTAGATGGGCAATACTTCAGTGTTATTTATGAATTGGAAGGAAAAGAAGGAAAAGGAAGGAAGCACAGTGCGAGCTGTGTAAACCAGACACAGTAACGGTCATAAGTGGATCATACGCAGCCACCACGAATTTCAAGACTCATTTAAAGGTAAGTGGACCTTAGAATGTTTGGGTGTATATATTTAAGAATTTTATCTAAGTACTGGCAATGTGTTTTGTTTACTGCACGTCCTTCCACTGATTTTAGTAGAGGCAAAGGTGGTATTATGGACACCCTTAATATCTGAATAAGAAGCATAGGTATTCTAGCGGAAATAGCCGGAACTTGTAGTAATCTATATAATAAAGCAGAATGTATGTGTGTATGTATGTTATCATCAACAAGATATATCCACTGCACCCAGTGGCGGATACAGAAAAAAACTCAAGGGGGGGGGGGGGGGGGGGGGGCGCAAGTTATCGCAACGATTGTAGCTTTCAAACTGTGCCTGGCAGCGACTCAGCTTCCCTTATATATGTAGGTCCGTTGTTTCGAGAACATTCTGTGCCAGAATGTTCGCTTCCAGACTTTTAAGGAGTGTGAACAAATACTAACAGTAAAATATTCACGACTTTTCTCGAACAAATGCCAGACAGAATAACGTATCGAGATCACTAGAATGGCCGCGACTTTTCTCGTAGGTTAGCTATCTCTGAGCCAGACAGAAACGTATAAAATACGATGACGCGAACGAGCGCGCGTGCTACATAAGAAAGTACAACTACTCGATAACTCGACTCAAGAGTCGACTGACGAAAGACATGAACGAATAGCTTGCGGGGTGACTGGCAGGGGTGGCGCGGGCGGCAATGTGGGCAGCCCCGCAAGGGGGGGCATGTGCCCCCCACACCCCATATATGTATCCACCACTGGCTGCACCTGCGACTGCATAAATCTATCCCAGCCAAACTTTGCAGGGTCTTTAATATAACATCCATAAATATATTTTTTTATGAAGTTATTTTCCGATCCGTTCATATTTATTTTTCTTGCGCTCGAGAATGTTTCCACTGGTTTCAATTGGGAAAAGTTTTTTCAGTGTAAGAGTTTTTCTCTCATTATATTATCTAAAAATTGGGGTAAATGTCAGGCTGACGGGGACACTTTTTCAAAATTTTTCCTTTCCTAACTATGACTTCCAGCGACTTTCTGTGAACTTAGCACTACTAGTAGGCCTATGATATAAATATCAATCTAATGGATTAACTAAGAGTCACAGCATGCTTTCTTATAATTATCAGATTAGCTGAAAATTTATTATCATTTTTATTCTAAAAAAAACAAAATTGGTGCCCATAATACCACCTTTACCTTAAAATTTCTGATAGCACTTCATCATAACTTCATTTTATCAAGTTTTTCTACTTGAAACATATTTCATCATAATGCCACATACACTTACGAATATTATCTTACTTTAAATTAGACTTAATATATCCTTGTAGTTAAAGGTATCATTGTTATCTTTCCTCAAACATGTTCACCACCACCATTATTTGCACGCAGTTTAAGGGTGTGACAAATGAAAGATTAATGCTGATTTACCTGAATTTTTTTCAGAGAAAACACCCTGGAGATGTTAGCGCCTTCGAGTTGTATAAAGTGGAATGGGCAAGGAAAGTGAAAAGTAAATGACGTTTGAAGAGGAAAGCTCTGGAAGGGAATCCTAGTAATGGCACTACAGCTGCAAGGCAACTCCAATTGCAATTTCCGATGACAAAGAAAGGATGTTCGCAGGCCAAATTTGACGACTTAATTACAAAATTTGTAGTTAGTGGAATGAGGCCCCTCTGAATTGTGGATGATCCTTCTTTTATAAATATATTTGAAATATATGCACTTTCAGTTTATTACATTAAAATGAATGACAAATAGCAGAAAAACGTGTGAGGTCGCATCCGAATTCAACTTGTTTTGAGAAGGTGCAACCACCTTAGTGACAAAGAAGGTGCCTTTACTAAGCATTACTTGCATTTATGTTCCCTTTTGTATCTCCTAGGGATGGACTTTGGGGTGAAGGTAATAGACAGAAGAAGTTTGGGTCGAAGAATTAAGGATCAAAAGGCAAGGGTGATTGCCAAAATAAATGAAAAGCTAAAGGCAGCATCATATGTTTCTACTACAGCAGACATATGGTCTACAAAGACCAGGAGTTTTTTGGGGGTCACAGCTCATTGGGTAAGTGGTCAAACCTTTGGATATTTGAGTGAAATGAGCTGGTCATTGAAGCTTTAATCAGTGCTTAAAATAGATGTTGTTTCATTTGATTGTGCCTAGAACTAATTTGCAGGGGAAGATAGCAATATCAGACTACATTAAAAATTAAACCTTTGAAAATATGGAGAGTAATGATTATTAACAAATTACTTATAATATGATATTTTGTTTTTTAGATTGATGAACAAACACTGAATAGGCATTCAGCTGCTTTGGCATGCAGGAGGTTTTGTGGTCCACATACTCATGACAAGATTGCAGAAATGCTTGAAGATATACATCTTTCATTTGGTTTGTCTGCTGGAAAGATTGTGTCTACAGTTACTGACGATGGTGCCAATTTTTGGAAAGCATTTAAAATAATTGGGGTTGATCTAAAAGTACCATGTTCTGATAATGAAAGTGATGTTCATGATGATATTGATGAAAATTCTTCTGTTTTGTTTGTTTCTGATGATGTGGAGGAGAAGATGGAGGAGTCCAGAATACGTTTACCTCATCATGTTAGATGTGCTTCTCACACACTAAATTTGTAAGCTACAACCAAAATAATCGAAAAATCGCCATCATTATCATGGGTGCATCATACGGCTATGGGTAAATGTACATTTTTATGGAAAGCTTCTGGGCGACCAGACTCCGCTGAGAAGATATTCTCTGTTCTAGGACAGAAACTGAGTTACCCTGGTGTTACCAGGTGGAATTCTTTGTACGATGCTCTATGCCAGATATTGAAACACAGAGAGAAGTTACAGGCTCTTTTTACTGTCCTTGGAACCAAAATCCAAATTAAGGAAGCAGAACTGGAGTATTTAAAAGAATACTGTGAGGTTATGAGGCCAATTGCCTTGGCTATTGATCGGCTTCAAGGAAATGGGTGTTTCTTTGGATTGTTATTACCAAAGAGGAGATGCAGTCAATGGTCTTCCATTATTGTGCCCCTCTCGTTACAGGTCTGAAGATGAGCTTACAGAATAGATTCAAAACCTATTTCTGTCTTTCAGCGGAAGTCAATGATGCAATTTTGGCTTCTTATACCCACCCTTTCTTCAGGATGAGGTGGCTTCCAAACGAATGAGAGGAATTAAGAGAGCACCTGCAGCATATGCTAATAAATGCCACTAAAAAACTTAATCCTGAAGTTCTCTGCTCCAGAAACGGTGGAAATTCTTCAGATGAGGACTTCTTTGCCTTTTCGGATGAAAAGGAAGGATAATCATTCCATGTTGTAAATAGGAATGAAATTGAAGTATTGCAATTTATTGGTGAGAAATCGAAATGTCTGTCAACATTAAATGAATATCCTGCAGTAAAAAAGTTGTTTGTGCATTATAACACTGGCCTCACATCCATTGCTCCTGTGGAAAGATTATTTTCTTTTGCAGGATTTATTCACAACTACAAAAGAAATAATTTAGCAGACTCCATGCCGCTGCTTCTTGCTCGGAGTCTTTCCTCTTCAATGGAAAATGGCTAACATTACTCCTATCCATAAATCAGACCCAAAATCCAATGTTTCTAACTACCGACCTATTTCATTACTTCCCATCCTATCCTCTGCTGCTGAGAGGATTATCCTCAACAGACTATATTACTTTACCTCTCCTCACCTGTCCAGTAACCAACATGCTTCCTTCCCAGTCGATCATGTCTGACTAACTTAGCAGTTTTTCAAAACCATGGTGTTACATCGATAGCTAATAATATGCAACTTGATTCCATCTTCCTTGATTTTTCAAAAGCTTTTGATTCTCTCGACCATGCCCTGCTATTTCACAAGCTTAGTCAGCGGTTCAACATACACGGTAATTTTCTTGACCTCCTGAAATCCTTTCTCAGTAGTAGAACGCAACGGGTTATGCTTTCAGGTACCTATTCCCACTGGCCTGAGGTAAGGTGTTCCTCAGGGTAGTGTCTTAGGGCCATATTTATTCAATCTCTTCCTTGATGACCTTGCCTCCCTAGTGTCTCCCTCCCAAGCTCATACCCTTCTTTACGCTGATGATTGTAAAATCTTTAAACCCATTCAAGGTTCCTCTGACTGCCAAGACCTTCAAAATGCCCTAGACAAGACCACTAAATGGTGCAATACCTGGAGACTTAATCTAAATTCTTCAAAATGCAGTACGATTTTAATTTCCCTCAAAAAACATCCACTAAAATTTAATTACTCAATAAATTCTCAACCGCTCAATCGTGTCCTGTCGGTGAAGGATCTAGGAATTCTAACTGACAACAAACTAAACTTTTCCGAACATATCCATTCGATTAAAAACAAAGCAATGTCACTTTTAGGTCTACTTTACCGCTTCACCCCATCTCTCACCCCATAGCACTACGATCGTTCTTTTCAACATTTATTCTTCCAATCACTTCATATTGCTCTCCCATTTGGGCCATCTCTGCCACAACTTACCTTGCCACCCTTAACAGTCTAACTAGTTTCTTTGCCAGGATTGTAAAATACAGAGTTCCCATTTCCATGACATGCCAACTGATTCCATCTTATCTTCCCTTGGCATACCGAACCTCTCCGATCAAAGAGCAAAAAATGATTTAAAATTAATTTACAACATTCTAAACTCGAATATCGATTCTCCTGAATTACTTTCCTTCGTTAATTTCCGAGTCCCTTGCCGATCCACTCGTTCCCATTCTTTTCTCCACTTGCCTATCCCCAGACTTTCTCTTATCAAACGTTCACTATACTACCGCCTCTCCTTACTTCTTAACTCCCTACCTGATAATGTCGATCCTTTCCTGCTATCATCTGACTCTTTCATTAACCTTGTGATGTCCCACATATCTGTTAATGACTAAGACTCCCTTTTCATATTTTGTTGTTTTTTTTTTAAATTTGTATTTTGTAATCTTGTCTCTGATGTTATGCTTGTTGTATTTTTGTTACACCTCTTACGGATACCCATTTTTTATCTTGTTACTATGTCACTGTAAATTGGCAGAAATGCTGTATGTGATCAACTTTTCAAATAAATAAATAAATTATTGCTTTTTAAGGGAAATGAACATTTTTTGTAAGTGAGATTGTAGTGAAATGGATAAATGTATTACCATATATTCTCCATATTATTTAAGACAATTTCCCTGGATAATGTTTTAGCCTCTCATTTTAAAGAATATGTAGTTCATATTTGAATTGATTTTAATTTTTTACCAGGTAAGAATTTTAAATTTCACTGGGGTGGAGGTATGTATTTTGTATTTTAAGGAATGTATTTTGAAATTACCTTTGTATTTTCTATCGAAAATACAGTTTTTAAAAGAAATTTGTATTTTGTATTTGAAATACAGATTGAAAGAGTTTTTTGTATTTTACATCTAAAATACATTTGACATGTATTTTGCCCATCTCTGCCTACAGGAGAATCTAAAAAATTCTCATCTGCTGAAAATAATTACAGTAAAAGCTGTCAAGTACGAGAGAATGATGAATGGACTAGCTTGCTATTCATGGATTACAACAATGAAGCATGCCAATTAATACTTGATAAATGGTAGAAAGTCCCACACAAATTTGCAGTTATTTACACAATCTGATAATTTATAGCTCCACGTCATACATGAGAAGAAAAAATTTTTCAATCACGCCACCATTTGTGATAAACCTAAAAAAATAACAAGCATAATATTGATCACAGATTCACTGCCAATTACTTCTAGAAACAACATAAAAAATAGCCTAAATATAACAATACCAGTCATAAATATTTTAATATTTTACACCCAGCATTACAATCCACATGCTTCGAAACATCTGAACACACGCAATCATAATTGCAACACAGTATACTTACCACAGCCAAAAAGAAATAATGTCTGCGTAGCTGTCAGAAATGAAAAAAATGATGTTTTACAATCCGAACTATGACATGCACATTAAATTGGAAATGCTACTACTAGTGATAATCCTTCCACTTCAATAACTTTTCTTTAAGCCTTAAAACTATATTATCCACATCTCTGATATCAAAATTTATAAAGAGGGATCAAAACCATAATTCCCCTCAACTACAAATAGGAACTTTCACTAAATGTGAGACTAAAAAGCCAAAATGTTTAAGAGAAGTGACACCATTACATTCCAACAACTTTTAGCCAGGTAATTCCAATAGCCAACTGGAATCATCCAGAATAAAAATAAAATACTGCTCAATATTTTAATGATTTTCCTGATTTGCTAGTAGGTATGCTGGGAGTTAAAAACTAGGAAAGAAAAACTTGCATTTTTCGGTGGCCATTTTTAAATAGAATGAATAATAAAAAAGAATAACATGTTTCTCTTGACAAAAATAATGTTTTACAGAAAACCTTTAGAATTTTTTACTAAAATAATAATAAAAGGCATTGAATTCAACAAGAATTGTACTAGTTTATTAGGTGAATTTCAAGTAACACGGAGAGACTATAAATGTTGCTACGCCATCTTCAATGCCATATTTATTTTGTTGTTCGGAATGCCAAATGTTGCTGGGAATATGCCGTGGTTTGGTTTAATGAGCTCTAGTTTTGCTGTGATAAAGTATTTTTCATTCGTTTTTTTTTAGCATGCCTAATATAAACTCAAGAGAACGCACATCCTGAATCAGTGTAAGATGGCGTAGTGGTTTAAGTCCTTGCCCCTTGTACAGCAGGTAGTAGGATTGAATCCCTATGGTGGAAATATTTTTTCGCCTCAATTCCAATTATTTTCGTTCGTTTATAATTTATTTTCAATCGCAGTAGGTCTCACCGGATGATGGAACATTTTTTTATCATCTTCGAAATTCGATTGGTCTTATTCCGAATGCGGAACCAAGACAGCTACAGTAGCTATGAAAGGATGCGCTCACTATTAAATTTGTCCATTGATTATTCTGATCAACTTCCTAATCACCATAGAACACGTTTTCATATGGGTGCATTCTCATTAATGCTTGAGGACTAAGGTAGACCAGCAGAATGGGTACATTAAATACAGAAGAATGCGAAAAAAATAAACATTACTTCTTCTTTTTCACCGCTCTTGAAACAAAATTACTGTTAAATAAATCAAGTTAATAGGTCTGTAAATAAAAAAAGGAGACTGCGGGAAAGACTGTACCCATGTTCCACAAAATATTTAAATTATTATTATAAAATAAAAGTAAATTCTAATAAGGCCTAGAGGTGTTTTCACCAAATGTATCTTTTGACCAATTTTGTGGATATCGGGACTAGCCACTGTATTTACCTTTACGGAGTCACCCGCAAGTGCAAATAAGTACAATATTCCACAGAGGAAAAATCAAGGCGAATGAATTTTCCTCTGTGGAATATCGCACAAATGTATCTTTTGTTTGCCACTTCTCTAAATCATCCTCAGACCTTCCTTCCAGCCCATGTGGGAGTGGGGGGAACCCGTCAATGATGTTGGTTATTACTGCTGCCACTGATGGTTACCTAGTAGACAGATTCCAGAGTGAGCTGCGGTCCTTTGGTCCTCGGTAGAAGGTGGAGAGTGGGGGGGGAGGGGAAGTCACGGCTGTCCGGAGCTATTAGAGCTTCATCCTCGGTGAAGGCCTCCAAATGTAGTGGAGGATGGGGGATGGGAATTTCCAGCTTTGTCGGGGGTCATTCTGTATTTCGTCGGCTCTGTACCGATCGGTTGCGCTTCCTAACCCACCGACCAGTTGGGATTCCGTACCGACTTGGACTCCGCTACCGATGGAGCCTATTTTGGCGATTCTGTAAGTAAGTCGGGTGCCATTCCAGTCGGTGGGGTAACTCTTCCCACTCAAGGTTCCCCCCCTTCCAATTTTCCGAGTGTTTCCGAAGCTGAGGGTCACATGCTCTATTCCCATCAATGGAAGACAATAGAAGAAACAGATGACTACAGGAAGCCGCCAAGTGCTCTCGGGGTTGACAACAACAACAAAAATCAACGATGTCGGAAGGAGAATGATCGTACATTAATTTATGTGAATTTTGTGCATTACAATGTGTATTTCATTGAAATTTTAAAAAGTGCTTCATATATAAAGCAGATATCTAGTAACGCCCGTAAGAACATGAAGTTTTCATAAAAGATGTTGAGTGCTACAAGAATAAATGAAGTGTATGAAGTGAGAATAAATCAGTTGTGATCACTTGAATTCAGAAATTACCTTCAAATTTTCAATTTTACCTGTCTATTGATTGATTATATGTACAGGCACTTCCAATGAAAAGTTACCACTGCAGAGCCAAAATTTTTAAAGTCAGGAGTTTTTGGAAATATGACAACGCTGCATCACGGCTTCCCTCTAGCGGAGCCTCAGGAAGCTCTAACCGTAAACAAACCCCCTTCCCTCCTCCGCCCTCCTTTCCTTTCTTAGCGGAAGGGACCAAGGGATTACTGACGGTCGGCCTTCTTCACTCACTTCTACAGTCGGTCGGTTCACTTAGAAGAGCAAATCACAAATCATCATTTTCATTATCACCCCCCAATTTGTATGTGTCCCTTGAATATACGATAAATAATTGAATAATTAATTCCTTGGTTTATTGGTGTTGTTTCACGTTCTTGCAATTTCAGAGTGAGTTCATTAGTATGTTTTATTCTCACATCGATGTAGTCAGAAGCTTCATAAATATGCGATCTCAATGTTTTAAAACTAGGAATAGGCTCAAAAGAAGAAAATTACGTTCCCAATTGTCGTAATTTCCACGAGTTTGCCATAGGATTTATGGTATAGACTCGTAATTTGAATAATAACAATACCCATTAGATTACTGCTTGTATAATACCAATACACATCTGTTATTGGCCACGCAGCCGTTTCCCTAAAATCTGGTGTAATATCTGCTCCGATAAGAGACTAGGGCCTCCCTGCGACAATGATACAATATGGGGAGCTGCGCGAGATTGAGAGAAGATAGGAGAAGGACCTAGGTTGAGAGGAGAAGAGAGAAAAGACCTCAGGCAGGAGACTTTCCTCATGCGACTAGTTTCACCCAAGTCGTCGGCACATAAATCTTTAGTAGCAATACCTCTTATTAATGATTCTATTCTTCACCCGCGATATTCTGCGGTCATAAACTACGGCCACTATTCACATATTCCTATAATCCATTAAAAGTAATCTAATAAATCTCCTTGGCAGTCCCTTAAACTTATAGGGCTGTTATTCGCCGTTTGTTCGCAACCTTTAGGTTTGTTCTAGTAATACCTTAAGTGTTTAAAGGCGGCCTTAACTTGGTGGACAGTGGCGATGTGTGCACCACTTCAGCTTGCCTGTGATATTGTAAGTACGGCAGGCACGTAGCATATTGTCCGTTAATGCCTCTAAAACTCTACATGGGAGACGGAATATTGGTAAAGTATCACTGAATAGGATAATTGGTAGAGTATCTGGCCCGGAAACGGGATTCCGGGTTCTAGAACCGGTTTGGTTGATTTTTCTCCGAGGAAATTCCGCTCTACACCCTTTCTAACCTCTACTCGCTTCATGGATTAGTAAATACCAACAATCTAGTTATACGAGACTCTTATTTCTCCGTGACATGTCTCCGTGAAGTAGTGACATTGTAGCTCTTAATTGCTTGTAAGTAGTTCATATTTGACGATGTTCAACCTCTGCCACACACCCTCTAGGTGGCTTGCACGTTATAATGTAGATGCAGATGTTAACCTGTTGATCAATATTTTCAGATAGGTTCAAATGCTGCATAATCGATTAGATAAATTTAAAGTCTCACGCTTCCTAAGATAGACCGAAGAAGCAAAATTCCAAATTTCAAAACATTTACCTCTGCCAAATAAATGGCATTCGCAACTTCCATGAGTCTACATGAGAAAGGAAGCATTGCGACAGCTAAATTACTACTGGAAATAACAACTACCATACGAACTACGGTAACAAAAGTTGTACAGGAAATGTGATGTTGTCCAAGCTGAGATGCCCTGTGAGAAGGCTTTGTCTCTTATAATTTCCACGGAGATGAACAAGAGTCAACATAAAACTCTGATAGCACTAGATTGAGATTGCGTATATCCTAGAAATGGCCGAATACTGCTACTTTAAAGCGTAGGATACCCGAAATGTAAAATAATTACTGATAATATGTGCTAAGTAAATCAACTACCCATACTGAATCACAATGCGCCAAGAATACTAGCTGGTGTCCACTGTTCAACCACTCGGTGATTAAATGAATTTCTAATTAATTTGAAAGTGTGTATGAACAACATGCAAAAGAATCCTAACTTGTGTATTTCTGGAATGTTTCATGGCCCCCAAAAAGACTCCACTCTTTTCAAGGGCTGAAGGGCATGAATAAAAAGAAAGTTCCCGGAGCGTACGCAATTAAAAATAACTTAACGTGATTCCGCGTAGACTTATCCGGTCGCACGGTTCAATACTCTCGCGATTTAATCAAAATAGAGTCCGTGGAGGTTAGTGACAAAGAGTACAGCTGAAAAACGACGAATTGGAAGCCTTAGGGTCCATGTCACTTCAGCAATGTAAGCGAGTCACGTCAAATCCAGCCCGTGACGAGTGGAGCCAGACCCCGGACGCGCGGTCGGAAAATCATATGCATTTTTTGCGTTGCAAACTTATTTTTAATTTCTCTTCAGTTACGTGCATACGAGTTTTCAACGAGTGCTCCAAAATAAGTGACTTGACAAGTGTCTCCCTAAAACGCTACATATTATCTACTTTATGTAAACATTTTGTCTGAAAACAGCGTCCGCCTATAAGTAATGGAATGGCAGTGAAATGAATCAAAAAATATTTGAAGCTCAGTTAATTAAAGCAAAGAATTGTGTTAATAGATCATGTTATTTGTATTTGAACAATTTCCTCCCACAGCGTCACCATCGAATTAAGTTGAAGATATTCGGAGAAATATTATTACAGGATTTTTTTGGAAAATTAGTCATGTTTGAGCCCGTCTGTCTCACTAACAAATAAGAATCATGAAAAATTATGTATTATTCCTTAAAGAGCAATCTTTTACAAGTATCTGTGTGAAGTTTCAAGACTATGTCTCAAAAAAAGCTATTTTGGAATTTTGTCCTAATTTATTCGATTTCGATTCGATCGGCCCATCGGCGATCTTCTGCCCATTCGTCTATTCCTATTATGCATTAGAACCAATCGTAGAAATCTCTTCGTAGCGGTCCATTAAACTTAAAGGGCTTTCTCCGCTCTCGGAACTGCATTTTTACACTCACTATCTCCTGCGTCCTTTATTTTATTCAAAAACATTGACCGCAATGGACTTTGATGGTTGTGGAAGGTGGCATATGCATGAGTGTTACATGTCCTAATATCGCTAATTGCTCGCGCATGCGTCCACAACTAAATAATTATTCATATCAGATTTGACTGATTGCAAGAGCTCCGTAAGCATGTGAAGACGTTTCCATTGGTCAAAGAGCAACTAATGTTACGCTCAAATTGGTTATTCGATGCATCTTTCCATTCTTCAAAGGATGAGGACATATTCCCGAATACTTATTGTTTATAGGAGACCTGCAGACGGTCACTAAATACCACCGACTTCTTCGGTCTATCTTAGGAAGCTTGATAATTTAAATTTAGATCATCAATTATGCTACATTTGAATCGATCTGAAAATACTTATCAACAGGTTAACATCTACAATTACGTAAAACCGTGCAAGCCACCGCGAGGGCGTGTGGCAGAGGGTGAACTTTCGTTTTTCAGCTGCACTCATTGCCACTAAACTCCACTGACTCTATTTTGATGAAATCGCGAGAATATTGAACCGTGCGACCGGATAAGTTTATGCGGAATCGCGTTATTTTTCTTTGAGTACGCTCCGGGAACATACTTGTTATTCACGCCCTTCAGCCCTTGAAAAGAGTGGAGTCTTTTTAGGGTCCATGAAACATTCCAGAAATACTCAAGAAAGGATTCTTTTGCATGTTGTTCATACACACTTTCAAATTAATTAGAAATTTATTTAATCACTGAGTGGTTGAACAGTGGACCCCAACTAGGATTCTTGGCGCATTGTGATTCAGTATGGGTAGTTGATTTACTTCGCACATATTATCAGTAATTATTTTACCTTTCGGGTATCCTACGCTTTAAAGTAGCAGTATTCGGCCATTTCTAGGATATACGCAATCTCAATCTAGTGCTCTAGTGGAAAGGGACAAGGGAGAAGTGAATGCCAGATGGGGGGCGGCATGTTCCCTCTGACCACATTAATGAGTCCCTGTGCTGAGACAATGGGGATGGGGAGGACCGGACTCCACGAAGAATAATTTTCCACTGCCCAAAAACCTTACTCTATACGTTATATTGCACTCGTGACTCCTTCCACTCGGTATACCTCGGGTCAACATCCTCCGAGTTTATGCCCTTGCAAGCCAGTTCCCATGCTGAAGGGTTGATCCGGAAGCAGGTAAAACATTAGAGACGTCTGCCCATCAACTCTCCCACCTGAGTGATTTTAAGTTTGTTTCTAGTCACATTACCAGGTGAATATTTCAAAACATTTAAATGCCCACGAGTTAACACGTTTATCAAAGTGGTTTCTGGATTTAGGTTTGCTGGTCTCTTATTAATTTCATACATGGTGTGAAGGAAGTAACCATTCACATACAAAAATGAATCGATTCCGTCCATTTAAGAAATATATCCAAACATTTTTGCGGTATTCTTTGGTGTGCAATATGGTCGAATAATAGAACACCTGTCCATCAGAAGGGAAATAGAGGAACAGAATATTGCAATTAGTATTCTCAGTTGTGATTTATATTTGCAAGGAAATTTACTAACTGCCGTCCACACTTTCTGCAATCGGAGCAATTAGCCCCTCGAGAGGAGATCGCCGGGAGGTGGCTAGGTGCCCGCGCGTCCCGTGTGCGAACCCTTCCTGTCGGGGAATTCCCGGCTAGACATGCTTCCTCGCCGCCCCTCCCCTACGGAAGGAGGAGAATAGTGTGTGGCGATCCTTCGGCAGGGGTAGGAGGACACGCAGCTCAATGGCACGGTCGGGCACAAGGGTAGAGCGATAGTCGGGGGTATTTTGCCACCGTCATGAGCAGAACCATGGGAAGAAGACCGACCGTCAGTAATCCCTTGGTCCCTTCCGCTAAGAAAGGAAAGGAGGGCGGAGGAGGGAAGGGGGTTTGTTTACGGTTAGAGCTTCCTGAGGCTCCGTGACGCAGCGTTGTCATAATTCCAACAACTCCTGACTTTAAAAATTTCGGCTCTGCAGTGGTAACTTTTCATTGGAAGTGCCTGTACATATTAACTCGTGTGATTGAGATCTGGGGCCCAAAAGGTAGAAGTCTACAAGTGAAAATGGCGGGCATCTAGTCCATATTTAGCTATTATTTAAAGCTTTCAATATATTTCATGAGTTTCTCCGGCCATCTTTTATAACCAAGAGTCAGTGCTATGTTGCTAGGTGTCTATAAATGCGTGATCACAAGATAAACGGAATTTTTAGTTCACAGTTTACCTTCAAATATCTCAAGCGAGGACGAATCGTCTGCAAAACTTGAACATCATGAGGAAAAGTTCTTTATTCCATCGCATGAAGGGAAAGATGAACTCAAAATGAAGGTTATTCACAATTCTAGCATGTCAAGACACAATCTTGTGAAGTGTTTATCTTTCATAGATATGAATAAATAGCGGAATAGCGTTTTATCATCAGAGAAGCGAAAACTATGTCAGCCATTATGAATGTTCATTATTAATACCCAAAGGGAACACTTCCATTGTAAGAAGACAGTTGGTGGAGTGGTAGAGTGCAGGATTTATGATACTACTGTCCATGCAAAAAGTCGAGATACCCGAGTTTGAGATGTTATAACTCATTAACCAATAAACCTATTGCAACACAGTAAACTGCATATCAAAGGTAATTTATATGTCCGTTCGACTGGTTTACTTTGAGATTTTTTAGTACTGTTTTAATATTTTTAATGTTAGCTTGTATGAAAAAAGGCACGCTTTTTGCCGGTTCAAAAACGGTAGCACCACTTCTTACGTTAATAACGTAAAATCATACCACTGTATCCACAAGAAATTTGTTGTAGGTAAAAACAAGACTATAAATAATAAGAATATCGAAAAAAAATGTTGTAAAAACATAAATTATATCGGATAAAGTTTGCTACTTTCGGATATGCTATTTTCGTTATTTGAAGGCTTACGAGGTATTTTGAAGTATCGTTGGCAGCGGATGAAAGCCCATATGGCGAATATATGAACAAAACCATTCGTGTTTTATCCATCTATTTTATTTCGATTTTTATTTATCTTTCATTTTAACGTTCCGAGATAGCTTCGCCGAGCGCTGATGCCTACTGGGGGAAGAAGGAGAAAGTTACACAGTGTTGCCACGGTTCCTCATATGAGTCATGAATTCCCGCAGGGTCCTTCCCCACTTACTCATATCCTGAAGAGGCAACAAACCAATTAATAGTATGCATTAGCAAAAAGACCCTAAAGAGGTGCACAATGTGACCGAGAACCCGTTTTTCTGAGGCCGAGGTCCGTATGGTTTAAGTGCGATTTGCTTCTTCCGCTGCGAAGGCAAGAAGAAGAGAGACAGTCGGTTTCCCGTCTACCTAACAATTGAGGATTGGTTGGGAATTAGTTTGGTATCCGTGAAAAGGATTGCATCCAGGGATAAAAGGAGTGATAGAGAAAATAGTGTTGTGAATAACCCCACAGCAGAGAAAAAAGTGAAGTTAGGACGACCAAAAATATACCTGGACGACTTTACTTTGGGGGTAGTAAGGAGAACAGTCCAAGAGTTTTATTTAAAGAGTATGTATCCGACCTTGGAGAGTTTAAAATATAAGTTGGTTAGCTCCATGCCTGATTTCCCACCAATATCCATCAATAAATTGAGATCTATCCTCATTGATCTCGGTTTTCGTTGAGGATGGGTTTTTGAATGGTGGACAGCTGTGCTTTGTTGGCTGCAAGGGAAGTGGAGACTATCGCTCTGAAATGAATGCAAAGGACTTCGAAGAGTGGTTTCAGAAGAATTTGTCACTGCTTACACCAAAATCCGCAGTGGTTATTGACCAGGCTACATACCACACCATGATTGATCCCGAAATGAAGAATCCTTCCATGGCATGGAGAAAAGCAGAAATAATTGCATGGTTGAAGAAAAGAGACGCGTAAATCCCAAAGAAAAAAGCTGATGGGAAATGTTACGGAGTAGCCAATCCATAATACACACCATATATCAAAATGACGAACATTTCATTGCGCAGGACAGTGCGACTTAGGATACAATAATAAGCTTCCGTATTCCTTGAGAAATTTCTATTTAAATGACCACGGTAGCGGCCCGTGAGGAAGTGGCAACATGCTCCCTCCTTCCCCTGTCGCCGCTCCACTGGCTCGGCGAGCAACACGGAGCAAAATGAAAGATAAATAAAAATCGAAATAAAATAGAAGGATAAAACACGAATGGTTTTGTTCATATATTCGCCATATGGGCTTTCATCCGCTGCCAACGATACTTCAAAATACCTCGTAAGCCTTCAAATAACGAAAATAGCATATCCGAAAGTAGCAAACTTTATCCGATATAATTTATGTTTTTACAACATTTTTTTTCGATATTCTTATTATTTATAGTCTTGTTTTTACCTACAACAAATTTCTTGTGGATACAGTGGTATGATTTTACGTTATTAACGTAAGAAGTGGTGCTACCGTTTTTGAACCGGCAAAAAGCGTGCCTTTTTTCATACAAGCTAACATTAAAAATATTAAAACAGTACTAAAAAATCTCAAAGTAAACCAGTCGAACGGACATATAAATTACCTTTGATATGCAGTTTACTGTGTTGCAATAGGTTTATTGGTTAATGAGTTATAACATCTCAAACTCGGGTATCTCGACTTTTTGCATGGACAGTAAGGATACGAGTTTGAACCCCGCTGGCGTTATTTTTTTTTCTCTTTCATTTCGATGGGCTAAGGAGATATTTTACCACCAATTTATGCAGTTTCATACTAGGACTTATGCACAATTTATTTTTAATTTCACTTGTTCTTGAGCCCCAAGTTACACCAAGGGTATCGGACACATGCCTACGGCATATTAGGAAAAACCACAGCACATTAGTGTAGCATTTGTGAGATGTCACATAAAAATGTTGACTTTAATTACGTATGGAGTTTCCTATTGAACTTTCGAGACTTAACCCCTTCCCTGACAAGGACGAGTTAACTCGTCCTAACCAGGTGTGTCAAATCGCGTCAGGGACGAGTTAACTCGTCCAAGGCCACTCTTTCAATTTCCTAGCTTCCGAAGACGAATAATCTCGTCCCCTTCGTAGAAATTCTATCTCTAGGCAGCAGATGGCGTTTGCGGACACACTGGTTCATTTTTAGCCAGTTTTTGAGACTTATTTCGTTGCATTAGCGTATGGAATTGCGTCATAATTTTCGTAATTTTTACCTCGGTATTTGGACAATTACACGTGAGATTTAGCGCATTATCCGCTCTTGTTTTACGTAAATTTATCTGGTATCGAATTCATACATTTAGACGTAATATCAATGCATGTATACCGCATTCAAATTTTATTACATTTACAAAAATATTGCATTTGTTTTTTATTTTTGGGGTTCATAACGCTAAATATAATTGATTCTGACATTCACGGCGACTGGCCGGATGCAAAAATAACAGTCGTGCGATATACACTCGTAACGGTGACATTATGTATTAGGAAAAATAAAAATAATCCCTTACAATCGCTTCTAAACAATACATTACGTACCTACCTACCCGTAACCTGCACCAAGGACGTGTGGCAGGGGGTGCTATGCAACCAGCCATATAAAAAGCAAATACAGGATAAAGGAATATTTGGATAAAGCTATGACTAGTGAAGCGTGTTTTCGCATGATTAGTCTACATATGTTCATGCTCTAGTAATACATTGTGTGGGAGTAGAAAGAATTGTTGAACTTATGCATATTACAGCAAATTTCTCTAATACTTAGCCTTCCTTTCCTGTCCTTCGAATGCGGTGTTGTAGTAAAATAAAATCTGCCGTGTTGACGTGAAACTCGTGATTTCTCAGACTCGTAAGTAACCTTTCAGTCTCTAGTGGCTTCCACTTGTACAAAAAACAGCTTTTAGAGGTTGAGATTTAGACGATGATAGTCATCTTATATCCAACCCCCGTAAATGTCATTTTTCGGGAAAAATCGGAAGAAATCTCTTGATTACAGCATTACTGGTAGTTCAAAAAATGTTCAGGAAAGTGGCAGTGGCTTGCTCTCCCGTTCATTACATTACGTTCAGGTTTCCTCTCGCACTCATGTACTACGCTGCAGCCCTCTTTCTTCCAAGGTCACCCGAGAAAAAAGGGACAATAGATAAGGCGCGCCGCCAAGAGTGCATTGTCCGTCTGGGAAGCCCCAGGAAAATGGTTGGGCGTGCGGCCACTTTCCGACCCTGCTTGATGCCTGTCATAATAGGGCCATAATTTCTTCACTCAAGTGGGACAGTGGACCCTTATGAATGGGAAAGATCTTCTGTGGAAAAGAATGCCTTCACCCTCATTGCTTTACGACCTCATGTGCTTGTTTTGCGGTAATCTTTGAAAGCGAAGAATACACACATAAGGAAAAGGCATATTTTCCCTCAGACGTGCATTTAGCAAGACTTTGAGCAGGAAGACTCCTTTGTTATTATTCCCCCTGATTTCCATCTTTCTCGGTACCCCTCCCTTCTCTCTAAATCTCACCGATTTGTCTTATCCTCTTCGGGAAGGTACCGTATACAAGCTTATGTCAATATCTCCGTGGATATTCTTAATGTACCCTTGAAATTCTTTTACCTTTATCAAAGGGTGTCGACATAAAATCATTTCAATTTATGCTAAATTTTCAACGGAGACATACGTTAGTTCTTCACTCTCCTCCTGAGCATTCACGTCTAATGTCCCTTCTCCATCAGCATGTCACAGAAATCCGTTTTTATGTGATTAGATGTCGATAGCAATTTTTGGTTACCTCAGTGTTTTTTTACTGTTTTGCTTTATTCATTCTGCAACAGAAAGTGAGAGTGAAAGGGTGTTGAGGTGGAAAAAGGAAATTTAGAAACTTCGGGATCTGAATCGAGCTTCTCCGAGCACACCATATCAGATGCCGAGTGCGAAGGTGAGCCTATTGAAGACAACCAATGGAGAGAAATGAAAAGTGGCGAATCTCCCCCTCCTGCACCCGCAAGGTTCAATTTTGAAAGTGCTTCATCACTCAATTTTGAAGTTCAAGAAGATGGTGGTGTAATCCAGTTTTTTCAGCTGTTCTTCGGCAATGAATTTATATAACTAATTACTGATGAGACAAATTGGTATGCTAATCAGTGTCTTCGTGAAAAACGCTCTGGTTCCAGAGAACAATGGCGTGAAGTGAGTGCTCCCAAAATACGAGTTTTCTTGGCGCTAATAATGCTGCAGAGCATTGTGAAAAAGCCTGACAAAGAGCATTTTTGGACCACACGGTGGATTCTGTGTACGCCATTTTTTTGGGAAACGATGTCATATCGCCGATTTGCAATAAAATCTGTAATATTTACACTTCACAAAAATGAGGAATATGTCGCAGAAATACGTACTAATCCAAAACTGAATAAGATTTGAAAAATCTACCAAATGTTGAACAGGTGGAAGGAATTCATATTTGAATAATAGACTTGACCTCATCGAAAAAAATTATTGAGGAGTACATCCCCAATTTTTGGCTCCTGAAGTGGGTAGGCCACCCGCAACACCTCACCCTCTCCGACCCTTGGACAGGCACTTTCCTGAGCTGATCCAAGCCACTAATAAGAAGGCAAGCCCAACACGCAAGTGCTTTTTAGGTACTAGAAATAGAGATGTGCATGGGAAAACTATTCAAAGGGAAAGCAGATATTTTTGCCCAGATTGCGATGTAACTCTGTGGTTGTAACGCTGTCTCTCACCATGTTTTAGGACTTACCACACAAAAAAATCTGAAAATAATTAAAATTTGTACTAATCGATTTGGATATATGTTAGGGTTGTAGAATTTTCAATAAAAATATAGATATTTTGGCTTAAATACTTGTTCTAGCTGAGGTAGAAGTGAATCTCTCTCACTTTAGACAATTGATAACAATAAGGGTTTAAATTGACATTATCAATAAATAAAAGCTCAATGCTCAAAATAAACTTGTTTTCCCATCATTATAACATATAAATAATTAAATAATGCAAAAAAAAATATGATCCTTTTTGGAACCATTTCCTCAAAAAAATGCGTCAGGGAAGGGGTTAATTGGTTTCTGACGACTGATTTTGGAGAGGACACTAGTTGGAAGAAGCGAAGACTATAAACATATACGAGTTCAGCCATTTTGAATGTTAATTATTAATACCCAAGGGGAACACCTATTTTTCATGAATTGAGTTGGTTTAGTGGTAGCGTGCGGTATTACGATGCCGAGGATTACGGGATCGATCCCCACAAAAGTTTTTTCTTTGATTTTGATGGGCTAAGGAGAGATTTTACCACCGATTTATGTAACTTCTTACTAGGACTTATGCACAATTTATTTTTAATTTCACTTGTCCTTGAGCCCCAAGTTGCACCAAGGATATCGGACATATGACTACTGCGAATTGGGAAAAGCCACAGCACATTAGCGTAGAATTTGCATCTCCTGCAACACATAAAAGACGACTTTAACTACGTATGGAGTTTCCTATTGAACTTTCGCGACTTAATATTTCATAGCGATTTATTATTTTAGTACGGGAACTTATGCTCTGCATTTTTACCTCTCAATGTATAAACATAATGACCTGATATGAAAAGTAGGTATATATTGATAAAAAGTAATAAACAATACTAGCAAACTAGTGCTTAACTTTCGCATTTTCAACCATTCCCACATCCCCAAAATAATTTATTCTTTATCAAATGAGATCATTTATAAATTGCACGATTAAAAGCAACATTCATGTCTCCTGTTGGAAATAAATCTTTCTTCTTCGTTGTTTATTCACAAAGTCTCCGTGGGGGTGTTCTTGTCTCATTACGTTTTAGTCTAAAAGACTTTTCTTTTAACTTTAAATTATAAACAAACAATGTGTTTTAACGTAAACTGAGCATGTTACGTCAAAAGTCTGTAAAAAATCCTATCTACTGAGACCTTGTTTGTCACTATCGCCTTCATAACAGTTGAGAAAAAGAGATCGCTAGTCGCTTTTCATTGGTTTTCCCAATTATTCTTTCCGATTTACTGCGATTTACTCACCTCAGAGGACTTGTAGAAATTTCCTTACAAGTTACAAGGAATGGTTATTCACAAGTCTGATTGAGAAACAGAATGTGTTGTAACCATGAAAACACTTGTGAGTAAACACTTGTAACTTGTGAAATGGGCTTGTAACTTGTGAACTTGTAATTAGTATACTTGTACGTTTGAGACAGAATTTCACAAGTTACAAGTGAATAGACTTGTAACTTGTAGACTTTTAGCTTTGAGAAACAGGCCTCTGATATTATTAACCACCTTTTGCATTTGGAAATTCTAGTTGCAGAAAAGGCCATTACATGTACCTATATAGTATTTAACCCCTTCCCTGACAAGAACCAACTCATCCAAACCAGTAGGGTCAGAAAAATGCCAGGGATGAGTTAACTCGTCAACGGCCGCTCTTTCGTCTTCCTAGCTGCCGAGGATGAGATATCTCATTCCCTTCATAGAAATTCAATTTCTAGGCAGCAGATAGCGTATGCGGACATACTGGGTCATTTTAAACGGGTTTTTGAGACTTATTTCGATGCAATAGCGTATGGAATTACAGTGAAACCTTCTGTATTTGCGTTATCGGAAATTACGTTTTCCCACAATTTACACCACTTTTGCAAGTCCCATTCAATTTCCTACGTTTCCAATGTATGCAGAACCCCAAATTTAGACTATACATTTTTCAGTTATCCCGCAATTTGCACCACAACCCACTCTTTCAAAATATAAAATTCACTTCTTAAGTCCGTTACTCATGCATATCATCCTTTGTAAAACACTTTTTGACTTTGCCTTATACCTGTATGTGAAAAAATACGAAAGAGAGCAGCAATAGGACCTGTTGTAAGGAAGACTTTAAATATACAGTGCCACTAGTAACAGATATTTGAACTACATCCACTCGTAATCTGCCAGATATGATTCAAGCTATGAAATGAAGCGTGGTCTTTTTTATGCAAGGTATTTTCAATCCAGTTAGCGATAATTCGAATAATTTCGTTCTTTTACTGTTTCTATGCATAATAATGATAGTTAATATCTGGTTATAACTTCGTAAATCGCTCAAATATAGTACTTTTCCGGCGAATCTGTTGATACCCCTGACGACGAGGGCCGTGTCGGACATCGAAATGCCGGAAAACATGGAACCTTTCACCCGTTTGGACTCCCCAGAAGCTTTAATTCGCAAACAATCATTTTTAGAAAAAATATATTTGTTAATATAATGAGGAAAATTTGAGCATACCGAAATAAAAATGAAAACTACGAAACATTTTCATGACGCAACACTCCTTTTCAGTAATTTGGTTACAGTAATTTTTATCCGATCCACATTCTTCTTTATTTAAATAACCCATTCTGCTGTTCACAGTCTAATTGCACAAGGGTTAATGTGAATGCACCCATATGAAAATGTTGCATTCTACAGCGATTAGGAAGTTTATCAAATTAACCAATGGGCACATTACTGTAGCTGTCAAGGTTCCGCGTTCGGAATAAGACTTCAACCGAATATGTCGAAGATGATAAAAAAATGTTACATCGTCCGATGAGACTTACTGCAATTGAAAATAAATTAAAAATTAATAAAAATAATTGTAATTGAGACGAAAAATATTTCAACCATAGGGATTCGATCCTGCGACCTTCAGTAAAAGGGACAAGGACATTAACCACTACAACATGTTACATTGATACAGGATGTGTGTTCTCATGAGTTTATATTAGGTATGCTAAAAATAAAAAATGAAAAATAATTTATAACAGCAAACCTAGAGCTCATTAAACCAAACCACGGCGTATTCCCAGCAGCATTTGGGATTCCGAACAACATAAAAATATGGCATTCAAAAAGGCATAGCAACATACGTAGTCTCTCCTTGTAAGTATTGATGTACATTCTTAAAAATAACACAAAAACTATGCTTCACTTTGCTAAAAACCATATATGTGGTACAGTCATTTCGACAGAGAAATTTGTTAAAAATTTCTTTTCTCAGGTAGTTCTGTTGCAGATTTATCATCAATAAATGAATAAAACCTGAGAACCAACAATGTTTTCTATAATATATGGTTCATCAAACGTGGCACCTTGGACTAAAATTGTTATGTATTACGTTTAATACTAAAATGGGACTGGGTGAAACATTATGAAATTTTCACTCAATGATCACTTTTTAAATAGAAACTTGTAGCATATATTTGATGATCAAGACTGGTTTCGGAGTTATAGTCTCAAAAGTGGCTTAAAGACATATTTCTATTCATTATTGTAGCAAAGATTTTTTTTGTCTTAGTTCTCATTTTATCGATTCCTTAGTAAGCTACTACTGGCATAGTAGCACACTAACTAGTTGTCACCCAACAAACTGGTATTCATAGACCACTACTTGATACTAATTGATAAGTCATATTATTCAGTCTCTAAATTCCTAAGTAGTTAATGCCATTATTTTAATAAATAGGGACAATCAAATTATTGATATTCTACTGTATATATTTAATGGTAAAATAAGTTTAATATTTTATTTTTGTTATGAGCCCATTACTGTTTGATTATAATGTTTTCTTGACTAGTCCTATACATGTATATAACTTGTCCTGAATAATTGTACTTACTTACTAACCTTAGCAGCCCCAAATGAGCTACTATTTTAGTAGCTGGTTCTTTAACATGCCCCTGCCTTGTTTAGAGGTGCCACTAAATACAGTGGCCTGTCACAAACGAACCACCTCAGGTGATAAACTTTGGTTGGAGATCCACATACGCATGGAAACATAATGGAGATTTTAGACAAAAATACCGAAGATACTAGTGAAATATTTTCCTTAAGTCTGACAAATTCAGTGTGTAGTATTGCTTCTGGATCAAACTGAAAATGTTAATTATGTGTTCTTAATCTCAAATGCTGTGATTTTGAAGGAACATATATCCTGATTAAATCATGACATTGTCCGCTGTAACATGTGCAAGTTAATTTACCATTTAAATAAAGAAGGATAAACCTGAAAATGTGAAATGTTTCATTTCCAGGAAAAATGACAGTAATTAACCATTTTCTTGTGAGTAACATTTTCTTGATGTGGTTTTTTTTAATTGCCAGAATGGTGAATACCTTAAAGCAAACTATGTGTATGCTTGAATATAGCCAATACTTTTGTAAGGTGCAATTGTATGAAGTTATTTTAGTTTGACGCAGTGAAGCTGATGTGCGGCCAATTGAGTTTACTGATTTTAATAAGTATCTGTGCTATGTGGTGTAACACAGTGTACGGCAAAAAATTAAGTTACAGAAAACCATATAATTCCATATTTTTCTTTGCAATAATAATAAGCATTAATATAAGATAGGTATTTTGATGGCAATTCTATAAAATGTGCAAATTTGTGATGTGTAATTTACAGGGATGTATCTGTAGAATGAATTTTACTTTTCAAATGCCTGATATTGGTACTTTTTCTTGGTCATACGTTGTCAATTGCAGTTCCTCATCCATTTACAAATTGAATAAAGAAGGTTACCTCCAACATTTACCATCCAAAAGACTGTTTTTGAGGTGTCAAAGAAAAGAGCCTAATCAGAGAAACTACATACTGCAGAGATGATCCCATAGGATATCAATTGTATTTTTACACCTTAAGTAGGTATATTAATTTATAATTGGTTGTAACTTATAAATTAAAGGAGATAAAGAGCTAAAAGTGTTTAATTTGTGGACTTTATTGACATATGATTAAAAACATAACAAATGAAAACAGTCAAGACAATTTTCAGGCTCTTGAATAAGAATGTAATGTAATTTGTATGTAATGTGTAATTTGAATGTAATGTGTATTTTTATGTAATTTAATCCTTATGTAATGTAGTAATGACAGCCTTTCATTAATTACCTTAATTGGCATTTATTGAAGTAATTTAACACGTTCAAAGCTGATGGCCTCTTAAGAGGCCATGTCGGTTTATCGGGAGTCACGAGTGGCCTCTTGAGACACCACAAACTCTTGTAATGGTATTTTCAGTTTTTTGATCCGAGAACTGCTCTAGGGATCGTTACATGCATTCTGGACCTTAGGGAAACCCTATTCAGCCTGATGCAAGAGTTTGTTTCTAGCTTTCATGGTTTCCAAATTTTTTTTTCAGAAAGAACATTCTTGGGGTAAGGTTTTTTTGTTTCACGCAAATATCGAGAAATTTGTATTTCTTAAATTTTGTTGCACTATTCACTATACTTTAGGCTGAAAATGTGTATCAAGAGAATTTTCATTTACAATAACATTTATTCAGTGATTGTCACAGATGAAATATTTTAATAGACAATTTTTATGCATTTAGTTTTAAATACTCAATTCATGGGTTATCAAAAGAATGAGTTCATATTTGAATGAAATGCTAACCATGAGATAATTGCTCATCACTACACGCTATAAAAATTAAATCTGGTTTAACCCTTAACCGGTGACGTGCGATCTGAGAGACCGCTGCGTTTTTAAAATTATGAATATTTTCAAAATGACTATTTTAAAATGTCTATAATTCTCGTTAGCTTCATATTTTTGTATAATAAGGATATAGCACTCTTAAAATTTAACGTATTTATTATATATTTCTGTAAATTTGCAACTGAATTCGATTAGCAGTCTGAGAGACTTCACTTCACTAAATTGGAAAAATCAATAAAAGTAATGCTGGTGGACATGATTTAAAAAGTTGTAAAAAAACAATTTGTAGTGATTTTTCAAGTATAAGAATAATTAATAATTTGTTAGGAAGCTTTTTCAGTTACACAACATGGATAATAAAGTACTTAATTTTTTTGAATACATTAAGTAAGAATAAATGACTATTCAATTCGTTGCTGAAGGCGAAGGCAAAACAAATGAAATCCGGTTTTATTGGAAATATCACGCATTTTGTTCTTTAAATGTTAAGCTTCTTATTGGTTTTATAAATAATTATAATTGAACAGCGGTTAATTTCTCGTTCCCCTTGCAGGCAGTACGCATGTAATGTATTTTGTAAAAGTGACGGAACCCATTGAACCCCGAAATTTCGCGCGCCTAAATCTATTGGCTTATTCTGCGATTTTCAAATCTAATGATGAAGACGTTTGCAGCATATTTGCCACAGATGGTAGGAAAATTTTCTGATCAGTAATGTCAGGACAGCGGTTTACTTTACTTCTTACGAGTCTCCGTTTTGATAGCCCAGCGGATCGAATGACCCGATACAAAACTGACCCAGTAGCTCCAATTCCAGAGTTATGCTGCTCTCTAGTAAAAAAACTCCCAACGCTGCTATTCATTGGGAACGGTAACTTGCATTGATGAAATGTTGATTGCCTTCAGGTGCCGATGCCGTTTCAAAATGTATATTCCTAGCAAGCCTGCAGAGTATGGTTTGAAAATGATGTGTTTGACTGACGCCGAAAACAGTTATCTGTTTAACGCATATTTGTACGCAGGGAAAGACACAGATGGGATAGGTTTGTCAGAGAAAGACAAAAAGCTATCAAAACCAACCCAGTCAGTTCTTCGTCTCTCTGAGCCAATCATGGGGTCCCACAGGAATATCACAACGGATAATTGGTTCACATCTATTGACTTGGTAGAAAAATTAAAATAAAAAGGGCTGACGTACGTTGGTACAATCAGAAAAAAAAGGGAAATACCTAATGATTATGCTCCATCCAACGGGAGCATAGTGGGCTCTTCACTTTACGGATTCTCGGCCAACATGACTCTAGTATCCCATGTCCCCAAAAGAAATAAGGCTGTTTGCTTAGTTTCATCAATGCACTACAAAGTGAGTGACGATACAGAGTCAGGGAAACCAGAGGTTATTGCATTTTACAACTCGACTTAGGGTGGTGTAGATACTTTAGACAAAATTTGCTGTAGCTACACATCCGGCTGAAGGACAAGGAGGTGGCCAATGGCAGTATTTTTCAGAATATTAGATATTTCCTTTGTCAACTCCTTTGTGCTTCAGCAGTCTGCGAAAGATAAGAAAGATATGACACGATTTAATTTCATTAAATCGATAGCTGCAGATCTTAATAGACCCCATATGAGAAGGAGAATGTCAAATCTTAAGACTCCCGAGACAGGTACGATTAAGTATTGCGCAAATTCTCCATCTACCGTTGGAAGAGGCTGAAGAAGTTGAAAGGCTCGAGGTCGATGCGGACAACATGTAGACTGTGCCCCCCATACAAAAAACGGAAAACCTCTTCCTTATGTTTCCGATGCAAAAAGCCTGCGTGCTTGGAATGCACGAAGAAAATTTGTAAAGACTGTGTGGAAACGGAGATATGAGAGCTACTGTGAAAAAATGTAACTTTAATCACCTGCAGAATGCATCAAGAAAAGGAATAAACGAGATAAATTCAATTGTTTCTTATTATTTAGCCTTCCTACATTAACATTTAAGGCCTTATTTTTAAATCTGGTGAAATATTGATACTTAAAAAAGATAATAATAAAATAAGTGTTTTTGATATCAATTTTTTGATCCTGTTTCAAATAACTATTTTTACCAAAAAATTGGTTCGTATTGGTAATGCATAAAATTAAATATAAGTTTTATAATTGTTAATCAGATAAAGAAACATTAAACTAAGCAATAAAAATGGCGTTGCAACATTTTATGAATATTTGATTTATTGCGGTCTCCCAGACCGCACGTCACTGGTTGTGTAACAAAAATTGCACGTCACTGGTTAAGTGTTAAGAATACAATTTGGTTTGACCCCCATTCGAGCTTGAATCTCCCAGTTGCTGCCAAGGTGAATTCGTTAGTCAAACCACCGAGCAAATCTTCAAGTGTTTGCGCAAACTGAATCTTCTCATCTCCAATCCACAATGTAGGGCAGAAAGAGACTGTGTTGGATTATCCTCCGTGGCTATTTTTCCCAAAGAAAAACAATGCCAGCCACCTCCGATGAGTGATCCATTATTCTTATACCAAAGCAAATCTTATTTTAGTAAAGTTAGATCACTAATCGATTATATTTTATGATCAGGACAGCAAAATTTGAAAAGGATACGATCCAGTACAGCGTTGGCAAAGGAAAGGGAGGTACTCACAGAAGATGAAGTGAGACAGGTGATGTAGTGTTGCACATATCGGACAAAAATATCGAATAGTGAATATATCGATATTTTTAAAAGTATTCATATTCACACAATATATCGGAGTAAAAATATTAAAAATATTTAATACATCGAATATAGTTAGCTGTGAAAAATGCCAGGTCGGTATACAACTTTGGGATCAATGAAAAATCTACTTAAAATGGCACTAAAGACAACACTGCAGGACAATTTCTCCATACCTACTCACAATAAAAATTAAGGAATATGTAAGGCTCCTTAACAGGATGACTGTCGAGGGTTATTTAAAAAAATGTCCCCTCAGGCCAAATTATTATGTGATAGCGTGCATCATAGCTGATGGCGTTTAACATAAGTAAATTGCGAATGGCTTCAATTTATTTATTCCAATGATAATTTTAATGAGCGGACACCGGTGTCCGCCACGGCATCAGACTGAGGAACGTCAACTTATCGACCAGCGGGTACAGTTAGATTCACCATAATATGATAAATACTCGTATTTCTTGGGTATTGTAATTTTTAAGTGAAAACTACAGTTTTATTCGCAGTATTATAGCAATTAGCGTACATATATCTGCTCCGGTGCCGACCCAACTGCCCTCCTCCGCGGTGGCAGACACCGGTGTCCTCTGCGGCGCCAACTTTGTCTGCTCCCATAACGTATCCGCTTCTTTCGTCGGCAGACACCGCATTGCCATAGGGCAACAATTTATGGTATAAATAAATGTCATGCATAGATGTATTTTTTTTGGGTTAATATATAACTTTTAATTTGTTCTGCAATATTTTTTTCTTTTTCATGTTTCAGTTTTGCCTTTACACTATTAAAATTGATCATAAAAATTTGTTTTGGTCATTTTCACTTTCATTCTTAAATAAATAATTACTTCAAGGGGCGCGAGAAAAAATTAAATTTTTAGGGGTGTGGGACATAAAAAAAGTTTTGGACCACTGATTTACGAAAAATATTGAACAAGAACAAGTTTCAAGAATCGACTCCTCTTACTGAACGACCAATGGATGAGTTGGTCATTGGAATGAACGATGTTGCAAGGCAAATTTACTTTCCGAGACGACAGAACGTTTTCAACCATCTGTGCTGTCACTGAGACGTGGAAGGAGGCAATTATTTACTTCTATTACGTCCTTAGCGGAAACAAGCTGGAAGAATTACACGGTGCGGTTTTCCACATAATTTTTTCGTCACCTTCTTTTAAGCTTCCTTTTTTTTAGTCACAATTTTTAGCTACTTTTAGGTTTGCCAGACCATTTTATAATTTGAGAAACGTTGAAACAATATCTGTTTTCACTAGCACTTCATCAAGGATAAATTCACCCACGGACCAGATTCATCATTGAAGCGGCTAAGCGGAGATATGTAGAAGAACCATTAGATTCTGCAAGTTTAGCGGGAAATGATGGATACATCCCTTCAAGTGATGAGGACATCGGAATGGAGGCATCAAGCGACGATGCTATGCAGGAAGCCCTAATGCCAGTTTCCGACACATCAGATGAAGAAAGTGAAAGTGTGCAGGTAAATAGGCGGCTTTCCTCATCACATGGTACTACATCAGATGTTTGGACTGAGCCAGTGAAAAACCATCAGAACTTTCATTAAAGGGCCCAGAGTGGATTGAGTTCTGAAATTACAAGTTTGAGTTATCTTTCCACATATGACATACCGTATAAACTCGTGTAAGAGGCGCACCTTTTTTCCCAGAAATCGCAGCCGAAAATGAGGGTGCGCCTCTTACACGAATCTGTCCATTGCAAAATTCCGTCACCCGAGTTTGAAGACTAATATCTCAGAGATGGCTCAATCGATTTTAAAATGAAGTACATCAAATTAAAGCTTGTTTATTTCTGCGTTTATTGATGGTGTACAAAACATTTTACCGTTTATATCGATTTCAGTGTGTGCTTAAAAACAGAATTTTAGCGCATTTTCCCGGGTACCGGACGGATGCATCGCATTTACGGCTTCGTAATAACAACACGGATCAAGATATCGAAATTTCCTTTACAAATACCGTATAAACTCGTGTAAGAGGCGCACCTTTTTTCCCAGAAATCGCAGCCGAAAATGAGGGTGCGCCTCTTACACGAATATGTCCGTTGCAAAATCCGTCACCCGAGTTTGAAGACTAATATCTCAGAGATTACTCAATCGATTTTAAAATGAAGTACATCAAATTAAAGCTTGTTTATTTCTGCGTTTATTGATGGTGTACAAAACATTTTACCGTTTATATCGATTTCAGTGTGTGCTTAAAAACAGAATTTTAGTGCATTTTCCCGGGTACCGGACCGATGCATCGCATTTACGGCTTTGTAATAACAACATGGATCAAGATATCGAAATTTCCTTTACAAATATTGTAGCAAAGATCTTTCCTAACAGCTATACGAAGTTTCATATTATTTAATGCATTAGTATTTTAGTTATAGATGCAAATGCACGGATCCGTTATTTTCCGTTCCGCGCATCCCTGAAAACCGCCGTTTAGACCTTCTTCAAGCTCTCGAGTTCATCATCATGAATCCACTTATAAAATCTTAAAGGAATTCGTTGGTTAATCAATATCGATTAACATTTATTTTGGAAAAAGAGCGCGTTCAACTGCCAGGAGCATGCACGGAAGAGAAAGGGAGAGGCGCGCGCTGTTGCCCAGTCAGAGGGCTATCCGTAAGGTGCGCGAGGGAGTCTACTACAGGCATTACCTGCGGGGGAAAACCAATTGTCTTTTCTCTGTGCATGAGTCATTTGGACTCGGTAAATAGTGGCATAAAGTGTGACGCGGCGTTCGGGCACGCGTCACGCGGGCGTTCCTCCGCGTTGTCTTGTAGAGGAACACCCGAAAGCCATTACCAATATGGAGAAACGCCGTGGAAACCTCAGATATAAGTGAATACTTACCTCCTATACATTTTTCATAGGCATATATAGGCATTTTTCATAGGCATATATACCTTACTATATATGCCTATGAAAAATGCCGCGTAAATTATGAGAATATCGCAAGCGGAAGGCTTTGAAAATGGCCGAAAGTTCGCAGTTAGGCCCGCAAAACCTCGCAATAGAAGAAAAAAAAACTCAAAATTTTTTCTTCAACTTCGACGCACAAAAAGAGGGGTGCGCCTCTTACACGCGTTTATACGGTATATATTCTAAAACTATTGACGACGAAGTTCTAGAAACCATAGTGCAACAGACAAATATTTATGCCGATCATGTGATAGGCCAGAGTATTTCCAGGAAATCTCGTGTGGTAGATTGGAAACTGACAAGTCTAGCTGAGATCAAGGAGCTATTTGGGATCTTAATTTTTATGGGTGTTGTGAAAATGCCAAAAATATCTTATTACTGGAGTAGAAAATTTATTTATCGTAATAATGTAGCTCCTTCTCATAAGAGTAGAAATAGATTTGAACTCTTATTGCGGACGTTGCACTTCTCTAATAATGAGGAAAATCCTAATAACAACCATCTGCATAAAATACAACCACCTCTGAATAGTGTTATTTGTAAGTTTCAGAAAATATACACACCTGGCGAAGTGCTATGCGTAGATGAGTCTATTATACCTTTCCAAGGTCGTCTGGTAATGAAGCAGGTCACAGGGTGCCCGGTGAACCTCAATTTCTTTTTTCCCCGAGTTTTCCAGGTTTTCCAGGCAAATTTTTGCATTTTCCAGGGTCTTGCTGCACTTTGTTTCTAACATATTTTTAATGAATTTCTAATAAAATCGGCATAATTTTGCCAACATGAAAAATATGAGAAATTTCGGTCCCTACTTTGAGTTAAATATGTATAAGAGTATACAAGGGTTGTGGAGTATTACAGGTTTTATTCCAACCAACAAATAAACAAAAACGCTTAACTGACAACAAAAATTTGAGTCAGGTGAAATTTGAACACAATAAACTACATTCAGACTATTTTGATAAAGAACATTCAATTAAAAGAAACTGGTGTGACATTTTTCAATGAGTGCATTTCCGATTAAACTTTAGCAACAAATTTTTCGGATTTTCAAGAAATTATTTTATTTTGGGTTGCAGCTCTTGAACCTTTTGCAGTAAGTACCTCTTTCTTATTCTTTTTCTTTTGAGGCCTTGGTACCATTCCTCTTCTCTGCTAAGGCTTCACTGTACTTTATATGAGCATTTCGGAAACTGTGAATTGTTTTGTGATAGGTACTGATCTGACACCCGAAAACATTCAATTATGTAGAACAAAATTGTATTTGTTGGACAATACAGAATTTTCATTGGTTTGGATATTCCTGTACCGTGGCCCTGTCGACTGCGAACCCGAGGGCCGTGATTTCCATATGCAGTGACCGTAAGATGTATTTCTGCTCCTTCAAAAACATTGCTGCAAACATTATAACAAGGAGGGTGGAGATTATTGGGAGAGGATTATCAATTATATAACAATGCACCAATTACCCATTTAGGTTGCCGGCCGAATGGTTTTCATATATAATTGTGGGAAATGTCACTGCGCATGCTCAGACATTTAGCTTTCTCGTAAATTTGGCTACACTAAGAATTCCATTTGGACGGCTCTTCGAACGGAATCAAGATTTCAGTGTGGAATTCTCTTTCCGCTGACGGAGATATACAATCGCATTTCGGCATCAATTCCGATTTCATTTATAGCAGCCATTTTACATGGGAATTATTCTGTGTGGAATTTGCCTTGTTATAAAATCAGCCCCCTGGACTACATGAAGGGAAAGGGGGTGGGGTGACGGGGCAAAAACTGCGAGCGGACGCACAGCTATGAAAAGATTATGAAATGAACAGGGAGCGCAAGGCTATTCTGAGCCGAGAAGATAATGCAAGCAAAGGCGCAGGTTAAACCTCTCTCTCTGCCTTAATGGAAATCGGCTGCCGTGTGTTTTCCAGGGTTTTTTGGAAAAATACAAAAATTCCCTGAGTTTTCCAGGTTTTCAAGGTTTTCCAGGTCGCCGGACACCCTGAGGCCATTCCTCAAAAGAGGCATAAGTACAGTATAAAAATTTTTTAAATGTGCTCTGGAAAGGGCTATATATGGAACGTGAAAATTTATGCAGGACATGAGCGTGATGCCAGACTATCTGTTCCCACAGCATTAGTTATGCAACTGTCAGAGAAGTTACTAGACGCTGGAAGAATGGAAGTGACAGACAATTACTACACAAGTTTAGAGCTGGCAAATTCACTTCTTGATCGCAAGACACATTTGCTTGGAACTCTGCACAAAAACTGGAGGGGAAGACCCAAAGATGTAATGACAAAAAAACTTAAAAGGGGGAAATTGTGATTCGGGAAAATCAAAGAGGTGTGTCTGTAATGAAATGGAAAGATAAGCACAATGTTTTGCTTTTGTCAACATTACATTCGAATGAGATGGAGAAAGTGGAAATATATAGGGCAAACATAATGAAACCAGTAGCCATTATAAAATACAGTGAAGGAAAATCAACAGTCGACCTATCAGAATAACTTTCGTCCTACTCAACGCCATTAACCCTTCAACGACGATCGACGTAGTCACTACGTCGGTCACGAACTTCACATGCCATTGAGCGATGTAGTGACTACGTCGCGGCAATTCCATTTAAATCAATGGAAAACCAGCGGTTCCATTTAAATCTCCTCCGACCTACGAGATGGGATTCGTTTAATACTCCTCCGGGCTTGAAGGGTTAAGTTGGTCTTTGAAATTGTACAGAAAAGTAGCATTGGAACTTATACTGGGGACTTCAGTAGTGAATGCTCATTTTATTTTGAACCAAATAAGTGGCAGTAGGTTTCAGGATGTAGAATTTAGAGAAAAACTAATCGAATCGCTTTTGGGAAATGAGCCACAAGGCAACACATCTCCGATCATATTGCCACAAATAGTAAGAAAAAGAAGCATGGCCACTCATTCATTCACAAAGGAGGAAGGAAGTGCCAGAATCAATCGGAGATATTGCCAAGGATGCTATGAGAAAAAACTGCACACGGAAATTGAGAAAAACAAAGTAAAAAGTTATGACTTATTATGACGATTGCCCAAAAAAAACACTTTTATTTTGAGTGTTTTCATAAATCACATTTTTAAAAATTATATGAGTTGTTGCAATAAATCTGGTGATTAAAAAACTGATGCACATATTTATATTCATTTCTCCTTGTAATTTGATTGTGGGTTATATATAAATGCCAAAAAGACGTAAGCATGAAGAAAGCCCAAAATGTCCAGCGAAGTTACTGTGACAATTAAATGGAACAAAAATAAAAAACTGCTGGATTGTTATTATAATTGGTGCCTATTGTGCTTCAATTTCTGTGAGAAGATACGTTATCTCACTGAGAAATGCATGAAAGATTCAAGAGTTCAATAGAAAACAATGCCTCACCTTATAAACAAATTTTGCAAGATAATTACTGTTTCACTATGAAATATATTAAACTTTAAATATGGTAGCCCTGCATTATGTAAACATTTTGACTTCCCCAATCTGAGACTAGTACACTAGAAATAAATATGAAATAGAGAAAAATCATTCTATGATCTTGTTATTCGGGTTTACCGGTGTCCAATACTGCGGTAGACGAAAAAATGGAAGTTGAAAGGAGGTGATATTCATGACAACTGAAAACTGTTAAATAAAGAAAATAGAAAAAAACCAAAGGTAGGATATCGTAAATGAGGCCATAGAGGACACGAACAAGGTGACAAAGAACAAAAACAGTGGTCACTCGGCGAATGGAGGTGATTTTTTCTATGCGGACACCAGTGTCCGCCACGGCACGGAAGAAAAATATGTCAGCGGACACAGGTGTCCTCCACGGCGATCAATCTGTTAATATAACCCATACACTCAAGTAAAAAAAACACATCGTATGTTTTAATTTCATAAAGTGAAAGAAATAAACATTGATGTCGTTGTAGTGTAAAATTTTGATGCCAACTATTTAGAAAATACCAAAAGTCCTTTGGCAATGGAGAGAGAAAAACTTTCTTTGATATGCTGGGATGTTGTGAGGCTTCTCTTCTCTGCATCATTGATAGCAGATACAGCTCTTTCCGATGGAACTGAAGTTCTAAATGGTTAAATACCTTTTTGTAATTGAGGATGGTGCCAGGGTACTAGTATTGATTCAGTATTTATTGGGTCATGCGTCCAGAGAATGCAAGGGGTATCTAAATAGTTTTAAATCTGAAGGAAATATCCCTTGAGGATCTTAGGTCCCTACCTGGTTCACTCTAACCTCATGCTTCTTCAATAAAGAACTGCTTGCAGTATAAAAAACAGTACACTGAGGAGGAATTGGAGGAGAGAGGGAACCCAAATGTCGTCGCTCTTCATTGATCACAGAGCATAAGGTCGTCATTGCTAATGGTTGGCATGTGGGCAAAAAACTATAACTCTCTTAATCTATGAATCAAGGAATGTTGGTGTGCATAGTAGTTTATTTTGTTCAAGGGGTAACAGCCACTTTTCTATCTGTCCTTCCAGTTGTGATTTCCGGTCCAGTGCAATACGAGTCGTGGGCTTCATGTCCTGAAAAGCTCCTACTAGGCAATGCACAATGAGCAATATGATACTGCAGTTGACGTAATTCTTGCCTGAAGTTTCTTCAGCTGCTTCCTTAAATGGGGTTAGGAGGCAAGAAACTTCAGATACTACTTGTACATGTGAACCTGTAAACATCTGCAGTCCATCCTTATGATCTGGGTTGGCTAGTATTGCTACAACAACACTTGAAAGCTACTCCAGGGTGTCCGGTGAATTTCAGTTTAATTTTTCCCTGAGTTTTCCAGGTTTTCCAGACAAATTTTTGCATTTTCCAGGGTCTTGTTGCACTTCATTTCTAATATATTTTTTATGAATTTCTAATAAAATCAGCATATTTTGCCAACATGAAAAATACAAGACATTTTGGTACCTACTTTGAGTTAAATAAATGGAGTATACAAGGAATGTGGAATATTACAGGATTTATTTCAACCGACGAATAAACAAATTCAGTTAACTGACAACAAAATTTTGAGTGGGGTGCAATTTGACACACAATCAACTAGAATCAGACTATATGGCAAATATGATGCCTACTACCTGGTGGAATTCTCAGGAAAAATTTATGTATCAGATTCACCAGGAAAATCTTAGATCATTTAGAATCAGTCTAGTTTGATAAAGAGCTTACAAATAAAATAATACATAGTGGGATTTTTTTTCAAAGAGTGCACTGCCGAATCAAATTCAGCAACAAATTTCTTGGGTTTTCAAGAAATTATGTTTTTTTGGTTTGAAGCTCTGGAACCTTTTGCAGTATCTCTTTCTTAATCTTTTTCTCGAGGCCTTGGTACCTTACCTCTTCTCCAAAAAGGCTTCACTGTACTTCGCATGAGCATTTCCCAGACTGTTAATTAATTTATTTGTGATAGGTATGGATATAACACCCGCCACCCTGATCAAATGGTACGAAGGACAACCAGAGAGACATAAGTTAAATTTTCAACAAGAAGAAAGAAATTATCAGAGAAAGAGAGAAGTGCTCTCAAGGCTGGCATTGCCATGGAATAGAATACAGACAAGCCTGATAAATCTCATTAAATTGTCATATCCACTTTTATCTCCAATAGAAATCATCCAGAATTGGTCAAGACGATCATGATCTCCATCAAACTCTTTCAGCATGTCCTTCACTGACCTAATGTCCAAAAGATTCTTGAGTTCTTTATCACAGCCTCATAGCCGCCAATGCAGTTCAATTCTGTAAGATGAAGCAATGCTGAGCCTAAACGTCTCTTGGCAACTTCGGTGTCCATAGCTGCTTCGGTGTTCGGATCCAAACATGTAATAGCCTTTGTGAAGGAATAAGCAAGGGGTGATTTATCAACAATTTTTGACACCATGCTCTTCATAAATGTTCGGCATTCATGCCGGAACCCTAAGATATCCTTCTTGGGCACCTTACATTGACCCAGAGCTCTCTTGGTTCCGTAACCAATGTCAACTTTCTGAGGTAGCAGCAGGTTACCATCGACAGTCAGAAGAAGATCCTATTTGGAAGATTCTCTTCATGACTTCAGGTACCACAAATTTACTCATCAAATCTCTGACAAGAAATTGGAGGGAGGTATAAAGAAAAGGAACTAATGAGGTATCTGATTGAAATTTCGTTAGAAACGGCTCAACTATAACAGCCATAGTCCCAAAGAAGGCAAGACGAGCTCTCAGCATCTTGTGCCTTATACACTCCCGCACTACCTTGTAGCTGTAACTATCAGGAATTCCAATTGTAAGCTTTGGTTTTGGTTTTTCACATAAGCTTCAACAGCTGGTAAGATTTGTTGTGCCCTGACTGCCACCATTTTATTTTCGACCCACCGCACTGCACAAAACATCAGCGGTAAAACAGAGACCAACATTGTGGGTACCATAATGTTGGTAAAATCAGCTCACCGAGAAGGAAAATTTTTTTATAGATTATATACACCACTCAGATATTGGACTAGATGCCAGCCAGCACTTATACAACCTGTCTTGAAAACATGTACCATGAATGTAAACCACATGTCCCTAAGTCCAGAAGATACAGGATCCCCTGGGTCACCCTGAATTTCAGGTCTTTTTAGATCCTTTAACAGTGCCTTATTTACTTGAGGGCCATCCATGGAGACCTGAACAACTTGCCCTTTCAGCTTTATTTTGGACAGGGATTCACCTGCTTCAAATGCTGGTAGTAGATCTTTTGAGGCACTTTTGCCTAAAAACACTCATGTAACACTGATTTGGAAGCGTCTGCTCCGATATCATAGCACAGCGTGTCCTCTGATATTATGGTACCTAGGTGTATAGCGCTATTCCCAAATTAATTGAAGGAGGGAGGAAGAAGGGGATATATGATTGTGCCCCTCGAGACTAGTCAGCTTCCCTACGCTACCGCAATTCACAATGTCCGTCTTTTTCAAATATCTCCAACAAACTCATCGAAATAATTCTTCTAAATCACCTAGGTAATTTTGCAAGCAACATTCGCAAATCATTTTGGTCATTTTTGGAAGCAATCAGGAAAGCCATTTTCCAATTAACTCAAATTTCTCGAAAGAATTCAAGTAGAACAAATTTGTATTTGTTGGACAATACCTACACAAATTATAATTACCTAGTTGGGGTTGCCCCTGTACAGTAGGCCTACGCTTATTTTTGAAAATTGGTTTTTCTTTTGAATTTGTCCCTTCAAAATAGTTGTTTTGGTGAGAAAACAAATACATTTCAGGCTAGTTGATGTGCGACTACCCATAGCCGTGCCTAAGGGGTCAAAGTGCAGGTGCACTAGAATAAGCGGATTTCGATGCCAGACACACGTCTTTAAAGTAATTCGCTGATTGTAGAACACCATAAGGGCAAAATTTTAACCATTTTTCCATATCTTGAAGCCATCATGGAGTAATATTACTCCGCACTGGCCTAGCCACCCTACGGGCACTACCGGCGCCTGACGATTTTTAATATTTTTTATCGTCAATTCATTCGAATTGTACGCTTGTTTTCCGTCGCTGAGTGTTCTTTTCACTCTGAACAGACAACGAAAAGCTAATAACCTGATATTTCTACTATCTTATGATTGTGTTTTGGTGAAGTGGTTTGATACAAAACTGCTAACTTAGTCTAAAGTGACACGAGACGATATTAAAGCATTGCTTTGTAATCATTTTGGTATCTACTGTTATTCTTCCAAGCTAATCATTTGAGCCCTGTGGGATGGGATTAAATTATCGGCAGTCCTCTTATGTTTCTCTGCCTTGACATATTGAATACATAGAATATGAGAATCGCAGTCACTTCTCTTTTGGCCAAAGAAGTTCAGTGAGGTGTTTCCCTTGCAAGTGTGTGGTTGCGTCGAAATCTATTTCAAGTGAAACAGTTTGTTTGTACAGGCACTTCCAATGAAAAGTTACCACTGCAGAGCCGAAATTTTTTAAGTCCGGAGTTTTTGGAAATTTGACAACGCTGCGTCACGTAGCCTCAGGAAGCTCTAACCGTAAACAAACCCCCTTTACTCCTCAGCTCTCCTTTCCTTTCTTAGCGGAAGGGACCAAGGGATTACTGACAGTCGGTCTTCTTCCCATGCTTCTGCTCATGACGGTGGCAAAATACCCCCGACTATCACTCTACCCTTGTGCCCGACCGTGCCATTGAGCCGCGTGTCCTCCTACCCCTGCCGAAGGATCGCCACACACTTTTCTCCTCCTCCCGTAGGGGAGGGGCGGCGAGGAAGCATGTCTAGCTGGGAATTCCCCGTCAGGATGGGTTCGCACACGGGACGCATCTCCTCTCGAGGGGCCAATTGCTCTGATTGCGGAAAGTGTGGACGGCAGTTAGTAAATTTCCTTATGAAACTAAATCGCAACTAAGAATACTAATTACAATATGCTGTTCCTCTATTTCCTTTCTGATGGACAGGTTTTCTATTATTCGACCATATTGCAAACCAAACAATACCGCAAAAATGTTTGGATATGTTTCTTAAATGGACGGAATCGATTCATTTTTGTATGTGAATGGTTACTTCCTTCACACCATGTATGAAATTAATAAGAGACCAGCAAACCTAAATCCAGAAACCACTTTGATAAACGTGTTAACTCGTGGGCATTTAAATGTTTTGAAATATTCACCTGGTAATGTGACTAGAAACAAACTTAAAATCACTCAGGTGGAAGAGTTGATGGGCAGACGTCTCTAATGTTTTACCTGCTTCCGGATCAACCCTTCAGCATGGGAACTGGCTTGCGAGGGCATAAACTCGGAGGATGTTGACCCGAGGTATACTGCGTGGAAGGAGTCACGAGTGCAATATAACGTATAGAGTAAGGTTTTTGGGCAGTGGAAAATTATTCTTCGTGGAGTCCGGTCCTCCCCATCCCGATTGTCTCAGCACAGGGACTCATTAATGTGGTCAGAGGGAACATGCCACCCCCCATCTGGCATTCACTTCTCCCTTGTCCCTTTCCACTAGAGCACTAGATTGCGATTGCGTATATCCTAGATATGGCCGAATACTGCTACTTAAAAGCGCAGGATACCCGAAAGGTAAAATAATCACTGATAATATGTGCGAAGTAAATCAACTACCCATACTGAATCACAATGCGCCCAAGAATCCTAGCTGGTGTCCACTGTTCAACCACTCAGTGATTAAATAAATTTCTAATTAATTTGAAAGTGTGTATGAACAACATGCAAAAGAATCTTAACTTGTGTATTTCTGGAAAGTTTCATGGACCCTAAAAAGACTCCACTCTTTTCAAGGGCTGAAGGGCATGAATAAAAAGTATGTTCCCGGAGCGTACTCAAAGAAAAATAACGCGATTCCGCATAAACTTATCCGGTCGCACGGTTCAATATTCTCGCGATTTCATCAAAATAGAGTCAGTGGAGTTTAGTGGCAATGAGTGCAGCTGAAAAACGAAAGTTCACCCTCTGCCACACGCCCTCGCGGTGGCTTGCACGGTTTTACGTAATTGTAGATGTTAACCTGTTGATAAGTATTTTCAGATCGATTCAAATGTAGCATAATTGATGATCTAAATTTAAATTATCAAGCTTCCTAAGATAGACCGAAGAAGTCGGTGGTATTTAGTGACCGTCTGCAGGTCTCCTATAAACAATAAGTATTCGGGAATATGTCCTCATCCTTTGAAGAATGGAAAGATGCATCGAATAACCAATTTGAGCGTAACATTAGTTGCTCTTTGACCAATGGAAACGTCTTCACATGCTTACGGAGCTCTTGCAATCAGTCAAATCTGATATGAATAATTATTTAGTTGTGGACGCATGCGCGAGCAATTAGCGATATTAGGACATGTAACACTCATGCATATGCCACCTTCCACAACCATCAAAGTCCATTGCGGTCAATGTTTTTGAATAAAATAAAGGACGCAGGAGATAGTGAGTGTAAAAATGCAGTTCCGAGAGCGGAGAAAGCCCTTTAAGTTTAATGGACCGCTACGAAGAGATTTCTACGATTGGTTCTAATGCATAATAGGAATAGACGAATGGGCAGAAGATCGCCGATGGGCCGATCGAATCGAAATCGAATAAATTAGGACAAAATTCCAAAATAGCTTTTTTTGAGACATAGTCTTGAAACTTCACACAGATACTTGTAAAAGATTGCTCTTTAAGGAATAATACATAATTTTTCATGATTCTTATTTGTTAGTGAGACAGACGGGCTCAAACATGACTAATTTTCCAAAAAAATCCTGTAATAATATTTCTCCGAATATCTTCAACTTAATTCGATGGTGACGCTGTGGGAGGAAATTGTTCAAATACAAATAACATGATCTATTAACAAACTCTTTGCTTTAATTGCCTGAGCTTCAAATATTTTTTTTTTCATATTAACCTAACTATTTTATTTCATTGTCATTCCATTACTTATAGGCGGACACTGTTTTCAGACAAAATGTTTACATAAAGTAGATAATATTATTTCCACTAGTAATTTAGCTGTCACAATGCTTCCTTTCTCATGTAGACTCATGGAAGTTGCGAATGCCGTTTATTTAGCAGAGGTAAATGTTTTGAAATTTGGAATTTTTCTTCTTCGGTCTATCTTAGGAAGCGTGAGACTTTAAATTTATCTAATCGATTATGCAACATTTGAACCTATCTGAAAATATTGATCAACAGGTTAACATCTGCATCTACGTTATAACGTGCAAGCCACCTGGAGGTTGTGTGGCAGAGGATGAACATCGTGAAATATGAACTACTTACAAGCAATTAAGAGCTACAATGTCACTACTTCACGGAGACATGTCACGGAGAAATAAGAGTCGCGTATAACTAGATGGTTGGTATTTATTAATTCATGAAGCGAGTAGAGGTTAGAAAGGGTGTAGAGCGGAATTTCCTCGGAGAAAAATCAACCCAACGGGTTCTAGAACCCGGAATCCCATTTCCGGGCCAGATACTCTACCAATTATCCTATTCAGTGATCCTTTACCAATATTCCTTCTCCCATGTAGAGTTTTAGAGGCATTAACGGACAATATGCTACGTGCCTGCCGTACTTACAATATCACAGGCAAGCCGAAGTGGTGCACACATCGCCACTGTCCACCAAGTTAAGGCCGCCTTTAAACACTTAAGGTATTACTAGAACAATCCTAAGGATTGTGAACTAATGGCGAATAACAGCCCTATAAGTTTAAGGGACCGCCAAGGAGATTTATAAGATTGCTTTTAATCGATTATAGGAATATGCGAATAGTGGCCGTAGTTTATGACCGCAGAATTTCGCGGGTGAAGAATAGAATCGCAAATAGGAGGTATTGCAACTAAAGATCTATATGCCGACGACTTGGGTGAAACTAGTCGCATGAGGAAAGTCTCCTGCCTGAGGTCTTTTCTCTCTTCTCCTCTCAACCTAGGTCCTTCTCCTATCTTCTCTCAGTCTCGCGCAGCTCCCCATATTGTATCATTGTCGCAGGGAGGCCCTAGTCTCTTATCGGAGCAGATATTAGACCAGATTTTAGGGAAACGGCTGCGTGGCCAATAACAGATGTGTATTGGTATTATACAAGCAGTAATCTAATGGGTATTGTTATTATTCAAATTACGAGTCTATACCATAAATCCTATGGCAAACTCGTGGAAATTACGACAATTGGGAACGTAATTTTCTTCTTTTGAGCCTATTCCTAGTTTTAAAACATTGAGATCGCATATTTATGAAGCTTCTGACTACATCGATGTGAGAATAAAACATGCTAATGAACTCACTCTGAAATTGCAAGAACGTGAAACAACACCAATAAACCAAGGAATTAATTATTCAATTATTTATCGTATATTCAAGGGACACATACAAATTGGAGGGTGATAATGAAAATGATGATTTGTGATTTGCTCTTCTAAGTGAACCGACCGACTGTAGAAGTGAGTGAAGAAGGCCGACCGTCAGTAATCCCTTGGTCCCTTCCGCTAAGAAAGGAAAGGAGGGCGGAGGAGGGAAGGGGGTTTGTTTACGGTTAGAGCTTCCTGAGGCTCCGCTAGAGGGAAGCCGTGATGCAGCGTTGTCATATTTCCAAAAACTCCTGACTTTAATAATTTCGGCTCCGCAGTGGTTACTTTTCATTGGAAGTGCCTGTACAATGGTGTGGATGCGGAGTGGAGCTGTGATTGACCTTGATGGGAAAGAATCTGTGGAGCTTCAAGTATTATCAAAGCTTCCAACAATACGTGATGTACTGTGTGTGTTCTTTTATTACATGAGAAAAAATCATGACGTCCGGGACGCAGCTAGGATTGCAATGAAAGAAGTTGTTGATCTGTGGAACAAAACTAAAATTCCCCGTATCCAAGACATTCGGGTTATTGAAAAAATTGAGTCACTTTATCAGGAATTGAGGAATCTCCATAAGAATGCCTCCATTAATAAACTGCCAAGTGCAGCCGCGATGGCTAAGAAAGAAATGTTTCAGAGTAAGCTAGACTCTATGTTTGACTTGAGCAAAAAAGATGCAATGGAACAGCTGGAAAAAAAGGCAAATGATGTAACTAAAGAAGCAGAAAAAAGGCTTGGAAGGAAGAAATACTTTTCTTGTTTGATCAACGTGGACCGAGGTTAGGAGTTATCGGGGGTGTAGATGTAAATATGAAGATGGATGATCAGAGGAGGGCAGTGAGGAAAGGTTGATGAGAAACTCACTGAAGAAGACAAAACGCGAGTAGCCACCGGTATTCTCAATAATGAAGGTTCAGAGGAGCCGCTGAGGAAGACCCAGGTGCAGTTGAGGGATGTTCCCAATATGACACTTGGTGACTTAGCCACAACAAGCTCCATCAGATTTTTCCAAAGACTAGGAGTTAGCCCGAGTTTTTAGAGTACCCTGTGACTGAATGGGCTGAAAGAGAGGATTAAAAAAGGGGAAAACAAATTGCTACTTACCTTAGAGTGGTTAATGATCATGCGGAGCGAGGCGTAAAACTTGTCCGATTTCAACAGAACAATAACACAAAAAGAAGATGCCTTTCAAGACTTGCTCATATCCATAGATTCCTACCGGAAGTCCCTACCCGACATCAAAAAGTCAACATTAATTCATAAGTATGACACACCATCTACATCAAGAGACCGGAACTTAATTGTGTACTTACTTGTTGTATCTTCAAATATTTTAATTAAACACATCCAGGTAATCAGATAATCTTGACCATTTATTTACCCTCAGAAGTGAACGAGGAAGTACAAAGAGAAAGAAGGGGTGGGGACAAAGGGGGGAACGCTCAGAGCTCGGCACGGATGCCAGCGTAGCGGCGACCGCCAGCCAAGTGCCCGTACGGCGGCTAGGACGGTGCGGAGTAATATTACTCCATGATTGCTTCAAGATACGGAAAAATGGTTAAAATTTTCACCCCTGTGGAGTTCTACAATCAGCGAATTACTTTAAAGATGTGTGTCTGGGATCGAAATCCACTTATTCTAGTGCACCTGCATTTTGACCCCTTAAGCACGGCTATGGGTAGTCGCACATCAACCAGCCTGAAATGTATTTGTTTTCTCACCAAAACAACTATTTTGAAGGGACAAATTCAAAAGAAAAACCAATTTTCAAAAATAAGCATAGGCCTATTGTACAGTTGGCTTCAAACCAGAGGGCTGTGATTTCAACATGCAGTGGCTGCAAAATGTATTTCCGCTCCTTCAAAAACATTTATGCAAACATTAAAATGAGGAGGGTTGAGATTATTGGGAGAGGATTGACAATTATATAACAATGCACCAATTATCCATTTAGGTTGCCGGCCAAGAGGTTTTCGTATAAATGCGGGAAATGCCACCGCGCATGCGCAGACATTTAGATTTCTCGTAAATTTGGCTACACCTGTAATTCCAATCGTACCGCTTTTCGAACAGAATCAAGAATTCAGTGCTGAATTCGGTTTCTGCTGATGGAGATATACAATCGCATTTCGGCATCAGTTCAGATTCCATTTGTAGTGGTCATTTTACATGGTAATTCTTCGTGTGGAATTTGCCTTGTTGTGCAATGGACTGCACGAACGGAGGGGTGATGAAGCGCAAGCTGCAAGGGGGTGCACAGTTACAAAAGAGTATGAAATGAACAGGGAGCGCAGGGCTACGTTGGGTCGAGCATAATGCTAGCAAAGGCACAGGTTAAACCTCTCTCTCTGCCTTAATGGAAATCATTTGCAAAATTTGAAAAATGCATTTTCCAGGATTTTTCGGAAAAATACAAAAATTCCCCGAATTTTCCAGGACGAAATAATTCAGTTTTCCTGGTTTTCAAGGTTGGTGGACACCCTGTACTCAAACTTTCCCAACATATCATGAGTTGAGTTCCATTTGGTAGAAAAATCTTGAGTGAGATTAAGAACAGTATCTTCTTTCTTTCTCTCTTTCAGCTGCTCTTCTCTCAATTTGTCAGCAGCAATGGTACTTTGTTGCCACATACTTTAAGATATTGATCTGTATGTTCCCAAAAATGTTCTATATGAATATTATAATAATATTCATTACGATATATTCGCTAAAAAATATAAATTATTCGATAATTTTGAAATATATGCTGAAAAAATGAATATTCAATATATCGATATTTTTTAAACATCTCTAAGGTGATGGATGATTTGTACTCTGATGACGATGAGCCGTTTAGTTGGAATGAGGGCGAATCTGACTCATAGGAGAGAAAAAGCAGCTAGATGAGGACTTAGAGACACCAATGGTAACATCCGAGGGCATTTCACGGGACTCTGCCCCTCCCGAGGCACCCCTTTTGCTTACAAGGTACCCCTACTTCCGGAACCCGTTCTTTGGGTCCACAACCACCCTAATATTCCACGACTCTGATTCACAGGATCCCCATGACAGAGTCATTTGTTAAGGGAATAGTCCATGTGACTATTTTGACCTTCTTGCCAACTATGGTTGTTTTATTTAGTCACTGATGCTACAAATACTTAAGCAGACGAAATGTTGACCGAAAACACTTCCATCCAAAGCAGAATTGGTGATTGGAAGAAATTATCCTGAGATGAATTCGAGACTTTCCACGGACTTCTTTATCATTCAGGGACGATTATAGCCATTTGAATGCTCCATTGTTTATTAACTAGTCAGAAATTGATTCCATATTTTAGATTAACTTTGGTTATTGTATTACAATACAGATGCAAATAGCTTTCAAATAAGACCAAGATAAAGTTTTCAGGACTGTTCATTACCAAGAAAAACTATGTTTTATAAAATTGATATCTTTTTTATTGCATATAACAAAGACCTGAAATGAGAGATTAACATTAAAAAATGATTGTTCTTTACTGTATAAAAATTTTAATATGATTTAACGTCAAGTTTCTGCTTAATGAGATGTCAAGGAGAGGCTTCCCTTAGAAAACGCCAAAAACTGGCCCTTTTATGGTTTTCATCACGATAAAAAATCAAAGGAGTGTCTCAGACATATAGGCAACACTAGTGCTATGAAAAATAACGCCAATATTAAGTGTGGAGAAAATATGTAGGTGCCATTCAGCACCAATGTTCCGCATTTATAGAGGGAAAAATCCTGTAGGAAAATTGAACATTATGGGTAGGGATGTGCGAGTAGTACTTTTTGATCTCAAGTTGAGTATCGAGTCGAGCTGTAGTTACTTGCGAGTATCTAGTCGAGTTGTATGAACTATGGCAATTTCCCAACCAGGCAATATAATAATGCATGCACCAACATATTTTCGGATTCCTAATCTCCTAGCGCATTTTCTCATCAGAACATATGACCTGATTTAGAAGGGATAAGGTGATAAGGAATGTTTATTGTAATCGTGACAGAATTAGGAGATGAATTAATATTAATGTGTCTTGAACAGTTCCAATGGGACAATTTGAAATGAACTAACATCTTTCTCGGGCGCTACGCAACATAATTTCAGATAGTGGAAAAATCACGAAGAAGTGCGAAATCTACCCCACCTCTACCTACAGGGTAAGGTTACAATTTGAATCGACTGAAATAACGGCTCCCCTCAATTAGTTCGAGCACTGACCGTATCAACCCAGTGTTGGCTTTGGGCTTTTGCCATATTTCCGAATCATCCATAAAAATTATGACGCAAGTAAACAATGAACATTGCAAATTGATAATGGCAACATTCATTGTTTACGTAAGGCGAAAGAGTGATCTTCTCGCATGAATCCCATATCGTTCTCGCAGGATGTGTCCTGCGCTCATAAATTTCTTCTTTTCAAAAAATTACCACTGATATTTTCTCATTCTAAGCAAGAGGGCGGCCAAGGGAGGAGTGGGAGGGGCATGCAGGGGAATTAGCTGTCAATGCTTTTTGAGTCAGCGAGCTTCCGAGCAGCAGGATGCGACCCCCGGATGATCCTGGGTGGTGTCAAAGAATCACCAAAGCCGAAATACGAGCTGAGAGGGGGAAGACACCATCAGCCAGTGTTCATCACGGAATGATTTACCACCATCCTCCCGAAGCAAACCCGAAAAAAGTATCTTGTGTCGGAAGGGGTGGGGGGAGTGAGCAAAGAGGAAGAAGTCGGCTGAATCAGAGGCCCAGGTTGGCCTTGGTGCTACCATCGCAGCAAACCGCCAATGAAGAAGTGCAACATGCTTCACGCCTTGAGGGGTGTGGATACCATTCAAATCACCCTAAATAAGGGTCATCCTGTGTTACGGCCGATGTTGGAACCAGTTGGAACCATGGAAGTTGGGTGAGGAGACTCCCGAAAGGACGCCCTCCTCCCCCCCAACTAGTGGAAGCCACCTGAGAAGTTAGGGTGTGGGAAAGCGATGAGAGAAATGTGATACTTATGGTTCAAGGTCGTAACAGATGAGGGACTCCCAGCAGGCAATGACCCCCCCCCCCAAACTAGTGGAAGCCAACTGAGAAGTTGAGAAGAAGAAGGGCGAAGGAAAGCGATGAGTAAAATGTGATACTTTTGATGAAATGTGATGCTGACTTGAGACAAAAATATCACTTCACTCAGACCCTCCAATGAGTGCCGAGGCAAAGGTGGGGGGAGAGAGAAACCCGGGGTGATGGAGGGGAGAGGGAGAGGTAGGTTAAGGACGCATAGGCGTTCGCTGGACTGCCGAAAGCGCTCAGGGTGAGGGCCTGAGGAAAAAATCGCTGGACATCTTCTTTGCTCTACACTACTACAGTACTTGTATTAAACTTACATACTTGAGAAGTATCCATTTTGAAAGATAAAGAATGCAGCTAGAACTTCTATCAAAGCTCATTTTCGTATCACTTCTCATAGCTGAGGAACATTTCTGCGAAATGATCGATTTTAGGCAAGTTTGCTATGATAGCGCTTCCTGTCAGCAGTTTTCTGAACCTATTGGCCTTGGCAGCTCTATCGACTCGACTTTCGTAAAAGTACTCAAAGTACTAGAGTCGAGTACCAACTTCTCGGTGACTCGAATTTTCGAGTACTTGCACATCCCTAATTATGGGTTATCACTACTTCTTTGATTCTCTAATTCTTCTCGGTCACACTGTTGTAAAGTATGTATCCTATACATCATTTTTTGAATCACTTCTTTTCATCAGACCATCATTTTGACATTTGACTAATTGTGCACTTATTTCACCAAATATTTTCAGGTAGCTAGACCTGTTTTTCGTTGATCAAAACATCACAAATATTACAGAATTTTAGAAAAGTCTCATAGTGCCCACCATACCTTCCACAGACATTGACTAACTTTTTTGTAATAGCCCAGCAACAACTATAATCTTACAGCAATATGCTCATTGCAAGAAATCAGAGGTAATACTGATCAAAACTACATAACCCTTTTCATGTGCATTCTCAGTTCCCCACCCTGAGAATTCAACATTTGCTCAGTCCTTTGATTGCATCGTGCAACATATTCCAGTTTGCCGCAATTGGCCAACAACTCTCCTAAGGAGGCTCATTTAATTAGGCTAAATGTGTTAGCACTGCATAATACAGCATGCCTTCCTTATGATGCTTCAACCATTTTCAAGGTAAATGTTTACTAGAAAATATAAACAAAGTAATACTAAAAGCTTGCTCTCTCCAACCATGTCATCACAGAGCAATGATTCCAAGGGCTCGCCAATATGCAACACTCATTTGTACAAATAAACATCCTGCTGCTGGAAAAAACCTTTCATAGGGACAAAATATGGTTATTTGTGGGTTACTGAATTCCATTGCTATCACCATAAAGGTGTACGAGAGTAGGGGAAGGGAAGGGAGTGCACCTTGCAGGCTGTGGGATCTTTTGATATGTAATCTGCCAATCCAACCATCAAACATCAGTGTTCTCTCGTTATTGAAATGTATTTAAGTATGTATTGCCGAAGAGAGAATGCATATGAAACAAGAATTGAACATAATTGAGTGAGTCATGTCACTTTAGGCAATTATTACATTGATAAGGACTCAAACTTAGTTAAAACTGTGATTTTGAATCAAATTTCAGCCAGTTAATTAAACATAAGTGCATCTGCCATAAACATTCAGGTTTCCTTTAGCTTTACATTAGATCTATGTCTGAGGTGCAACAGCCCTAGAGGATCAAAAGAAGTGATACAGTAAAACCTCTACCTTACGAACTCCCGCTAAACAAAGAACTCCGATGAACGAACAAATGCTATTAGTCCCGCCAAATTCCTATTTAAATGCATTGGTAAATACCTCTAATGAACGAACTCCTGCTTCACGAAAACTTCCGATAAACGAAATGAAAGATTAGCCCTGTCTAGTAATATTTAACTCTTCATAACGTATTTAAAAAAAGGTTAATTTTGCGTATTTTATGAGGTTTTTGCAGTTTTTGTAGTTTTGAAAGTGAAAAAGACCAATCAGAGACTCCTTATAAACAAGCCGATCAGAAAGCTTCTTCCTGGTTGTTTATCCAGTTAATTTCATTTCCGGTAATTTGCATCAGTGATCTGAGTGATTTGTTAGCGGCATGGTTACTGATTTGGTCGGCGTTCTTGAGTTTTACTGTGCTTTATCATCGTGAGTGTATCATTTCAATCTTTGCGAGTAAAACCTGATTGCTCTTGAGTGTTACTGTGGTTCATTTTCATAAGATTGGGATGCAAAAATGGGACTGACCAAGAACCTACCCATCAGCTGGTAAAACACTTGAATGAATAGTTTCAATCTTTGCGAGTGAAACCTGGTTTTGACTTAAGTGGCAATTATTATGCCTCGTAATTTATCTACTTATTTGCAAGGTAAGTTAGTTATTTATTCCCCACACTTTTGCAAAGATTGATCTCCGTGCTTGATTTATAAAATGTCAAATGTTGACTTTCGTATCACGGGCTCGAACATTTCTTTAGTATACTTGATACACACCTAATGCAATGAACTTCCATTCATTAGTTATTTATGTTGTGTGCATTCCTATATCTTTTTTATTACTGTAATAAGATTATTTTTTTGGAATTCTTAAGTCTCAAATCTGAGAATTGCTTTTTTTTGCTCGTCGCCATCTTGAAAATATTTCTCAAAAAAATTGTGTAAGCTGATGATATTATGTAAGCCAACATCTATCGTGCTGTATTTATGAAGCAGTTCTCTAAGACCTTAAATGCATCGCAAATGTGACCGTATTAAGTTAGAGTTCTTGAAAGGGGCAGCAATAGAAACTACTACTGCCAATTCTAGCATATTTGTGATGCAATGGGCGGGAAGTTAAGATCGGTTTACAATTGGTGTCAATGTGTACTTCACTCTCTGAATAATAATAATGAAAGCTGAATGCACAGGCTCTTACCCACTACTACAATTAACACAGCAATTATGAGCTGATAATACTCATACTCGTCCATGTTCTCGCTCTTTTGTAGATAGTAAACAAATCGACAGATGTTGGTGCTCGGCTGCATGTAAGCATCTGCATCCCAGCATAGATGAATGAAGGCGACCAAAGGTTACCAATGCAAAATCCAGTTCACGGCGATTGTAACAGGATGGCGTCAACGCGAAAACAATTCATGGTTTAAGTTTGACATTCACGCCAATCATAAACCAGCCTTTAGAAATCGCAGTAAATGATATTTGGGCAGGACTTGCAGAAAGACCTGCTCGTTGTTATTCCACGGTTTTTTTAAAGGCAAGGGAGCAGTAAGGATAAAAGTATGCGATCCTCTGTGGAAATTGTAACTTTCATTGAGTTCTGCAAACCACATTCCCTGAAATTCAACGTACTAGAAGTGGATTATTTACGTTGCCCCTCGAGTGATGCAACGTGCAAAACACCTCCGATAAACGAACTCACTATGAACGAAGTGGAAAATTATTGGTCCCTTGAATTTCGTTAATTATAGGTTTTACTGTACGTAAATTAATCCTCAGACTGACCTCAAGGTTAGTAATTGATATGGTACGTTATCATTTTGCCTTAATTCATGTTGCTTACAGCTAGAGAACCAATATTTTGCAAAATAAAAGCAATAAGAAAATGCCTGCTTGGTTCTAACATAACTAAAACATGAGCTAGCCTAAAATTTTAATTTTGATATTTCATTAACTATTCATTAAATCAAATGTAATTTCAAAATGACTGGCTACAGTTTAGAACCAACGACGATGCATTAAAAAATAGTTAAGTATCATGCAATCTCATTAACTCTCAATCATATGCACTTCAATTTTACATTCAGCCAATTATTTTGGTCCCTCCAACAAAGTAAAATCAAGATTTTACTTTATTTATAAATAGAGATACGTGAAAATCGCATATGCGATAAATGCGATATTTCTGCGATGCACATAAATAAATGCGACATAGGCACGATGACTGGACTTTTTTGATATTTTTACAGCAAATTTACCTTTTCGATGGCAAAATTTGTAAATTTAGTGCCAAGCTCAGTTGAAATGCTCCGCCGACGCTCACCGCTGTCTGGGACTCAAACTAGACGTGGGCGCCGGCAAGCTACACCACCGCCACCGGCCCATTTTTGCACGCTGCTGCTGCCGAACTCATAAAAGGCTCGAAATTGGCGAGTTCCCCAACCAAGGCGATAGCTGCCGGAAGGCAGAAACGCTTCCCTCTCTTTCCATTTCTTCCTGGGAATGGTGTTTTTTTTTCAAACTATGACCTTGACTACGGTTATTACAACGCTACCAAAGATCGTTAGCGATCTATATCTAACGATAGTGACATTTTGTCATTTTGTGTTTTGCCTTTCTGTCATTTGCATTTGACATTGAATTGGGTTCCTTCATGACGTCATCACACAGATTGCGTCGTCATGAAAAAATCCGCTCCTGGAAAGTATGTAGTTTCATTTTATCAGATCCACGGCGCATGTGCCGCTGCCTCTGGGTCGGAAGAGGGTCAGTCGCCGCCACCGACAAAAATGTCGTCGGCAGCCACATCTGACTCAAACTCGTCGATCGGAGTACGCACCACCCTGTTCCCCCACCACCCGACCGCCCGACTTGCGTTTTTAGCATTTACACAAGGCGGAGCTTTCTAATGGTATAAGGAAATACTCCAAAAGCCGTAACGTGGTATCTGTCTTATGATTTTACGAGCTGTCTTACGATTTATGACTAGCGTTGTGGCGGTGACGCATTGGCGGAGAGAGAAATTGGGTGGGAGCGGCGACACGTTGCCGGAGCGCGGGAGTGGCCGAGTGTGATAGTGACGGGAAGGTGACAATGTAGATACGGCTCCGGTAGTTTGGGGCGGCAGCGCACCGGAGGAGGCCAGTCGGCACCGGGTGAACCGGGACACAGGGTTCGTTCGGTGCTCGCCGCGATTGTGGAAGTCTCGCGGGAGACTTTTGCGTGAGTACCGCCGTAACAAGCGTACAGAGTTTTATCTCAGTGTAATCGCGTACTTGTTTTGATTTTACTGGCGGTCATTTACACTCAGCTGATCTCGACACGTGTTACCGGAAAAATGCCGCGAGTTAAAATAACAATTAAGCAACATGCGGAAACTTACAAAAACGAAAATGTAAGTGAATCCAATATTCTCATGTGTGGTATATGTATGCTCACAAGGAACACTTACGAAGTGTAACGTGCCGATTCCATTCAAACTAGGCATGTTCGTAGATTTAAGTGAAAAAATGAATTCTGTGAAATTTTACGTGCCCTCGTGGCCTACGAGCCGAGATATTAGCAATCAAAATCCGCGAAACGGCAACCCGGGCCCCACACTGTGACGTCACATTTACCGACTCTGCGATCCAGCCGCCCGCAGAGAGCGAGCCCCTCGCGGCCGGTGCGGCGTCGCGATCTCGGCCGCTCGGTGGACGGCGCGCGGTTTTGTCTCCACGAAAAGCATTGGAGCGTCGGCCGTCTGGATAAGGTCACTGTCAGTTATTTTCAAGTCTATTTACCAGACTACGCCTCCAGGAAGAGAGGCGAAACATAAAAAAAGCAACCAAACCTGATGGTACCAGAGAATAATATAAAGCAAATTAACAAAAATCGCGGAAATCTGAAGAATAATCGTAATTAGTATTTATTTGACTTGCAACACAGTCTGAAATACGGCATTAATTAGCAGTACATGAATTTGTGCTTAAGTTATGTGAGTTTAATTTAAAGGTTGGTGGAAGGAAAACATGCCATAATATTACGTTTTATCATTTAAAAAATATTTATACACAGAATTGATAATTTTGAAAAAAATGATCGAAATACAGGTTAAACTCACAATGGGCACATTTTATAAATAACTACGAAGTCCCCACGTACACTATTGTCTTTATTTTCACAGTATTTGTCAAATATGTTTTCATCGAAGCAACATTTCACTGGAGTGTATGGCCTTTTCCCTAAATACCTACCCTCCGATAAACCATGCAAAAATCATAAAATATTTTAACCTTGGAGCAGAGAACTGGAAATACATGAGCGATTCCATTTTTAAGATATTGTTTCTTTGGAAAAGGTTCACATTTAACTGATAATACCACTCGACCAGAAACTTTGCGCACGAAATCTTTCCAAATACGTAAAAAGTACACGTCTAGTGGCTCGTATATGTCCCGTAGTTTTTTGGGGTATAATCTTCACACGAATTATATTATTCTTCGGAATCACTTCAGTCATGGCGTCTTGATCGTTGTAAGGGCCCGAAGAATCCACCAAAAGAACGCAAGCATCGTCTATTTTTGGGGAAAGAACACGTCTGAAATATTCCTGCTTGAGAATGATTTTCGTCAGCAGCACAGAGTTTGATGCAACACAAAGAACATTGGAGAATGGAAAAATGTGTGCATTTATTGCAAATTCTCCATCCTTTTCCTGTAAGCAGATGAGGAGAGGAGATCACCTTTGATTGAAGTTGTCGGCTGGAGCGTATAAAGGCCGTTTTACACGGTAGGTATATTTATTTGTACAATCTATCGTGCGAACGCACGTACAGTAAAGTGTGCAAGAAAATGTTGTACGAACGACTGAATCAGACAGAATGTTGCTTTACATGATGAGTGCAAACACACAATTTTCCGTGCAATTTACCGATAGAAATCGATCGGAATTCGCGAGTGTTTTGTATATCATGTTTATGTTTCACTCCTGAAAATATGTTTCACAAATGTATTTGACACCATAAAAAGCCGATCACCTGAAATTCGGAACCTCGACTCGGCCTACTGATAATCCTCCCGGTTTAGACAAAGCTCTCTTGGACTCTTCTCTCTGGCTTTATATTCCACGTTTGCGATTACACTGAAAAACCAGAACCCCAAATAACACGACGAAATGACAAGGTAAACATTTGAGTTAACTCTTCTCGGGTTCTCCGCTGGTTCAAACTATTCATCATTTCCGACGTAATTAATTCTTGCCTTGAAAATGAGTGGCGAGTCGTCTCTCGAAACGTCGACAATTATGAATAGTTTAAACCGGAGGAGAGCCCGAGAAGAGTTTACTCATTAAATATTATATACATAGGATAATAGTTACCCATATTATTTGACGAGAAAGTGTTTATCCTTTTTATAAACAATTTTATTTTCAATCATAACACAGGCACCACAGTTTTCGCCATATCTGCGCCATCTGTTTCATCTACAAAATGCCCTGTAAGCCACCTCAGGGATGTGTGGAAGGGGGGATGTCGAATAAAACCGGATCGAAATTGTATGATTGTCTGAATGGAATTAGAACAGGTTCTATTTTCCGTTCAGTCATTTATACATTCGTACAAGTGTTCGCACAATTTGCCACTTCACACGGTACAATTTCCTGATACATGCGTTCGCACGACAGATTGTACAAAAAATGTACCATGTAAAACGGCCTTAAGAATGGGTGGTTGCATGTACACTCGGGACGACTGACTCAACTATTTTAACGCCGCGAAATTCCAGTGTGCAACCGGAATGAATTTCTTTATTTGAAACCATTCTGATCAGTATTTAGCACTTGCGATGCACCTCCTTCAATCACATTTCTCACTTCCTGGACGAATTCCTTGGCCTTTACCGTGATGGATCGTACTTCCGTGGAATATTTCTTGGAAACAACTTTTACCGCCTTACACGATACTATATTCCACAGTGGTTTCCGAAAAAAGAAGAGTATCTGTAAATTTGCTCTTCATCAGCTTCAACACGTTTACAGAATTTACCACCTGGGCCATAATAGTCGCCTAAACTGAAGCTGAAGTTTGAAGCTACGAGACACTAATTATTTACAGAAAATGTGGCATTATAGCTCAATCCAAAAGTCATAAACAGCGGGCTTGTAGGAGGTAAGCGAATGCATCCCAACAATCCGAAAGGCAAAGCAGAAATGACCAAATTCCACATTTACTTCCTTGCTATTCTGTCTGCTCTGGTATCTTCCGTTCAATAGGATACCATTCACGAAAGAGGCTCGGGTGATTTTATGACAGTACCTAAAAACGTTTTGAGGATGTGGACTTATCGGAAGGCGTCAGACTGTACATTCTTTTGAAATGCACGAGCTCTGCTGACCTCCCACCAAATAATAATGGATTATTTCCTTATTCACTCACACAGCCGTGGTTATTCCGGCAGCGGGAGACCGAGAGCGGAGTATTTGTTCCTTTCGTCGGTCCACTAGGTTTCCCTTCGTAGATCCATCGAGAGTACATCGCGGAATCTTTCCCTTGCTCTCTATGGGGTGAAAAGATAAGTTTTCATTGCTTGAGGGAAGGCAATGAACAGCGAAAGAATCATACGTAGCCTCCTTCCTAGAGACGAATGACGACCGCTGTCTTACCGAGCGGCCGAGATCGCGACCCGGGCCGGGAGGGGCCCGGGTCTGCGGGCGGCTGGATCGTACAGTCAGTAAATGTGACGTCACAGCGTGGGGCCCGGATTGCCGTTTCGCGGATTTTGATTGCTAATATCTCGGCTCGTAGGCCACAAGGGCACGTAAAATTTCACAGAATTCATTTTTTCACTTAAATCTACGAACATGCCAAGTTTGAATGAAATCGGCGCGTTACACTTCGTAAGTGTTCCTTGTCAGATTGGACTGGAAAAAAAATATACCTTAGACAAGCATATTTTAACTAGTTCACATTTGGCTAAGAAAGTGTCTGTTGCTCAAGATCTGCAGGCAAGCAACAAGAGGCAAACCACTTTATTCGAGGCGAATGAAAATGCCATGAAGACAAAAACAGAGAAACACGATTTCATGCATGACACTCTGTCAATGTGCCTCAAGGAAAATATTCTGGTGCACAAATTAGAACATCCGGCAGTGAGGGACTACCTTTCAAAGTAAGCTAGCCTTAAAAGAAGGGCTACCAGCCTTCCGAGACGTTGGGCCTGACTGCTTCATAGATGGTTACATGAATTTTCATCGGCAGCTACTAGAGGGGTTGAGAGAGAACCCTGGTAGCTTCTGCGATGTTAAGCAAGTATTTCTTGCCATCTGCCAAGAAAAAACTGAGTTTGGAAATGCTGCACTCCACACAATCTGGGCACCACTTAGCAGCATGGATGCAGAGAGGTTTTTCAGCCAGTACAATCTAGTTGTGACTAACAGACGCAACCGGCTGAAGGAAGAAAGTGCTGAAACTTGTTCTGTGTTGCTGTTCAACTAGTTTAAATGCTATTCAGGCTACTAATCTCATATTTAATTATTTACTATATATGTATCTTATTCCTTTTATTATTGTTCTACCTCGTAATTATTTCAATTATTCCGTATTTTGTCATCATCAACTAATGGTACAGTATGAAAATAAAGAAAAAAATAGACGCTACAAAATGCTATAAACTGAAATTGAAAGTGCTATAAAATAAAAATGAAAGTGCTATTTACACGTACCTCTATTTATAAACAAAGTTTTGGAGCTTTTAGTCAAATGGCTATGTAGTTTTATTTATTCACTCTCCTTCCATAAACACTTAAAGTGCAGTGGTTGCATAAAACTAGCAAGAAGTAAAACTTTTATGAGCGTCAAGTAAAATTAATGGTTGAATCCCAGGCTGGGCAGTATTTTTAACACATTCATCGTTGATGTTTAAATGTTTCTGCCATGTGGCAGCTACATTGACTTATGGTCAATAACTGATTAGCAACATAAAACTGCTTATATTTAAGTGGCGATTGGAATTTTTACACAAAAGTAACCACAGGAAAGGTAGAAACATCATACAGCTTTTGATTCGTCAGGTTTCATATTCACAGACTGAAAATCTGTGTGCCTATTATTCAAAGATGCCATTAAAAGGTAAAGACAAATAAGTCTTGCACTGCATTATACATATCATCTCTCACACCCTCAAAAACACATAGTAACGATTTTGAAAGTAAAATACCACTAAAATAGCTGAAGTCACGGCTAATCAGCTACTAAGCATGCACAGCAGCATCACAATTCATGTCTACGATGCTGATCCAGGAGGCACAGCAAGTTAGCCACCTGTCGGTCCCTATGTCCCCTGTCATACAACTGAGACAGCGGATAGTGACCTCAACCAATTGCATGAAGTAATTTGAATCAACAATGTATCTTGAAAATGACACCTTGTCCCAAATTTAATTAAATATATAGTAGGCTACTGTTTCACCTATCATAACTACTGCTACTTCACTAAAATGCATGCTATGGCACACACAGATTATGAAAAATGCCCGGTAATCTAACATTCACTGGCACATTCCCTTATGACTAGTAAACTTTAGAGATGTATATTACTGAAAAGAGACTAATTAAGAAAATGGATCTAAATCACAATATGTTCAATTGGCTATCATGACTTTTGAACAAATGATAAAGTATCATATTAATTGGCATAGTAAAAAAATTCAAATGATTTCCCACCAGAACAACTATGATTTTAAATACCCATCTGTATATGAGATGAGAGGACACTAGAAGATGCCTAGCTACTAAGTAGCCCTAAAGTGCCACTCTATGAGTGTATATACACTTTCAGCTAAGAACCATACTAAATTTATGCAAATATGTTGCAGGTACACTGGGGAATTTTAACTCCACTATGGAAAAATAGAGAATGTGTTGGGCCAACACTTGAACAATAACAGAAAAAAATATACAATGTTATGTAGCATGCTTTTATGTTACTTTAAAAAAATAGCAGTAAAAGTTAATCGGGTGTTAAACACAAAAACATTCATCAGAAAGATAGTTCTCACCTGTAGATGCTGTTACTGCTCCTTGACTGCTACTAGGTCCTCTTTTATTGTCAGTTGTACTTCCCACACTTGTTTTGCAGGCTGGCTGAATATTACTGCTGAGATCTGGTGTTCTCTTCACCTCTGCTGAGTTGTCTTTGCACAACATCGATGAGCCAATGATGATGTTCTGCTCTGGTTTTGATCTCGAGTTGCCATCTTTATTTGATTCAACAAAAGTTTTACTAACAACTCCTATCATTCCAGGTTTCCCAGGAGCCAAGCTATCAAGACATTGTAGCACACCCAAGGAATCATCCTTAGTACTTCTTTGTGGGACTTTACCAGACAAGGCATCTACTAACACAGTCTCATGGAAATTTGGAACAAGCACAGTTGAAGAGGAATTAATGACTGCTGTTTCTTCAAGGATTTTTTTTGACGATTTTTCTAAAGATGAACTGGGATGAATTTTGTCTTCAAAACTACTTTTTGACTTGACATCTACTGCCGAAGTTGCTTTAGAATCAACATCAATTTTATCTATCACTGAGCTACACAGAGGGACAGACTTTAAGCTGGTAATACTCAATTGACCCATGTCATCTTGAGGCTCTGTTTCACATCCCACAGAAGATTTTTTCTTCACTGCTGATTCAACAGGAGAAATTGAATCCCTTGTCAATAAGCCATGTGTCTCATCAGAATTATCAGCATTTCCCAAGGGCAATGAGCCAGTAATTAATTCTTCAGAATCCTTCTTGGGAGCTGCTGAGCCAGAGTCTTGGTTTGAACTCACTTTAACATCACCAGAACCAGTTGCATCCTCAGCCGTAGATGTCCCAACACTTTCTTTGCTGCTTTCTGATACTTGAGTTGCTTGAACAGTTTTTAAGTTGGGAGGTAGGAATGAAGCAGTTGCAAGGGTATGGCTTCCTGGGGGCAGAACCACTGGAGGTTGAGCAGTTACCCCCGCAAGAGTTTGAGAGGAAATTCCACCAGCCACAGCCTGCATGACTGGCAGCTTCAACTGCTTAACAGTACTGGTTGCACTAACCATAGTTAGTGGACTCATTTGGGGAGCAGACACAGAGGGAGTTGACACCACTGCTTTATTGACACACATTTGTCTAACCACCAAGGCCCCTTGTACAGCTGCAGCACCCGAACTAACTTGAAGAGGTTTGGCACCAGCAACTGCACCAGCCAACATAGGGGACCCTCCAGCAACTGTTACTTGATGCACCCTAATGACTTTTGATCCCTTGGTAACCACCACAGGACGTCCTTGCATTGATGCAGTCAATCCAGATGCCACTGGGAAGAGAACTTGGCGCACACTACCAGGTACATATAAAGGCAATGCAGTAGCACTTCCAACAACTAAGGATTTCCCAGCAACAACAGCACCAGTAGATGATGGTGTAGTGTTACTAACTGATGCTGCTACTCCGCCACCAGACTCTGGAGTCGAAGCATCTGAAGCTGTGGTAACTGCGTTAATAGTACTGCTTGTCTCAGTTCCCCGAGAGGCTCTGTTCACTTCTCTTGATTCACTTGCTTCTGAATTAATTGCTCTTCTTAGCTGAAATGTTTGGGGACTATCAATGGCAGATGTGTCCTCAGAATTTGAAGGAATGGTGGCAGGAGAGTCCTGAACTTGTGGCAATTGGGTAATCCCACTTGAGCTGTCTTCACTACCAGCTGTTCTGGGATCTTCCCCACCAGGACTTGATTCTGTTAAAACTGGAGGATGTCCAGAGAGCCTCAACTTAGTTGGAGTAGATTTCTTACGCTTTGAGGAACCAATGGGATTGATTGGAGGATTTGATCTTCTCCTAGGGGCTGGTTTATTGATCAAATCAGGGGAATTTTTCAACTGCTCCGCATATTGATCTAATATGGCATATATACGTTGTGCAGTTTCTTCATCTTCCTGGGGTTTTTGTTGCGGTTTTGTGACTGGTGTTGTCTTTGAGGTAGTCGTAGGAGTAGTTTTCATAGATTTAGACTTGGAACTTTTTGGTGATGATTTTGGAGGAGTTTTACCCGGAGTAGAAGCAGGAGTAACATTAGGACTGGATGAACTTTGTGAAGTAATGCTCAGGGCAGGAGATGCAACCGGCTGGGAATATGTTGTTACAACTACTACTGGTGTCGTAGATGATATCCGTGATGAGGCAATATTACCTTGTATTCCTGATGCCTGGCTGCCAAAGTTTGCACTGTTTCCTTTAGGTGAAGTGGTGGGTGGGGAGGAGGGAAAAGATTCCCTTGAAAATGATGTTGATGGAGTGTTTGAGCTTTCAAAATCTGTAGAATTTGTTGGCGTGGAGGTTTGTGACAGCAGAAGTGTCTGGGTCAGGTCATTTGTCGCCTCATTCTCTGATTGGGGCAGTACAGATTTGCGTTCCTTCATCTGTGAAGTGTTAGTTACCTGCTCTAAAACTGATTCAAACTCTCTAAGCTGCTCTAATGTAGTAGAACTAACAGTTGGATGTATAGCATTGTGGGCAATAAGGCTACTACCAGCATCAACAGCTGGTGACACATGAGAAGTCACAACAGGGTTATTAGAAGCACCACATAAAACGGATGGTACATGCCCAGAAACAGATTGCTGAGACCTCAAAGTATTTTGAAGAGTAACAGCATGTGAGCTAACTGAAGACACAGCATTTTCCTCCACAGGAATTTCAACAACAGGCCTCGTTACCCTCGGAGACTGAATAACACACCTGACACTCTCAGAGTTGCTTATTCTGGAATCATCTTGATCATTAGATGACTCATTAGAATCACTGCCTGTATCTTCTGAGCTACTTGATACATAACCTTCCTGATTTTTTTCTTTGATTACGCTTGGTAAATCAGAGGGTGCTGATTCACTGGTAGGGCAGTTTGTGGTACCAATATTTCTAGCTAATGCACGGCTTAGGAGTTCAGTCATTTTATTTCTCAGCAAAAGCTCTTTCTCATTAATACTGGCTGCCAATGACACCATACTGAGTTTCATAGGTATAGCTATTTGCTGCTGGGTTGTTTGGCGAGCTTCACACAATGCTGCAACTGCCTGAGCAGCTGTTACAAGGGGAATCTTCTGAGTGCTGGGAGAAGATTCTGCATTCAGAGCAGAGGCTGGACAAACAACTTGGGCAGAAGCTGCAGGAGAAAATTTTGATGTTGCAGGGCCTGAACCAACTGGAGGATCTGACTGAGTTGCCACTGACGACACAGTTTGAATTGCAGATAAAACTGGTACTTGCTTAGAGACTTCTGTGGATCCAGGTTTCACAGCATCAGGTAGAGGTGGAGCTGATGATGATGCTCCACTCACACAATTTTTTGAAGGTGATAAACTTTTCAAGTTACTTGTCTGCACACCTTTTGATAATACTGTTCCAGACACAGCTGTTGAATCTAATTTTTCTGCAGTCACTGCTGCACCTTGGTGGATACAACCGGAGCCATCTTGAATACTAGCATTTGTAGTTACAGCTGTGGAATCAACAGCACCAGCTGTATTAGAAGAATAGATTGTCTTCCCAAATGCCTGCTGAAATTTAGGCAAAGAAGCTACTTGACTTGGAGATGATTTCATGACTTTAAGGAACTGCTGCTTTCGACCTGTACCAACAAATTTGGTAACTCCATCTTCCATCAAGAGAACACCACCTGATTCATCATCTGTACTGCACACACCTGTACTATGGACAACATTTTCAGTCTGGGAATCTTCATCAACCTTCTGAACTCTAGTATTTTTTAGCTTTTCTTCTGAACTGGTCCGAGAGCTTGACAAAGGGGTCATGTTGTATGCTTTTCCATCCTTTTTAGTCAATACATGGACCTTCTGTGCATCATGAGATCCTCCAACCTGAAGGCCACGTTGCACTCCAAGATTTGTTGAGAATGAGTCTCCCAGGTCAGAACTCCTCAGAGCTTCAGCTCGTAAACTTGCCACAATATCAAGATTAACACCTTTGACAATAGGAATATGAGTACTACTCAGCACCTGAGGAGAGCATTGGTGCAATCTTCTCAAAGGTGTTGCTAAAACACTGTCTCCATCAAGTCCAACTGGGGGCTGGCCAACTCTCTGAATGTGAGCAGTCACTGGAGTGCCACTACTTACACTGCCGGAAACATTAGATGGTGCAAAGTACCTCGTTTCCATTACCACTCCTGAAAATGGTTGCTCACCTTGTGCCGATGAGCTTGTAAATATAGGAGCATTGTGTGACGTGATGTTTTCAGAAGTGGTAACATTAAGTCGAGCTAATTGCCAACGCTCATCTCCATGATGTGTGATAGATGATGGTCCAGGTTCTCCAGCAAGAGAGCCCTGCATTGGTGGAGATATTTGAACCCCCTGAGTGAAAGTTGACTTCTGGGATGTGGCATTAACTGGTGAAGTCTGGACACCTTGTGTTGCAGTAATTTTTTGAGGGAGTCCCGTAGGTGATGTTTGAACACCTTGAGTAGTAGTCACTTTTTGGGGAGTATTCACACTGCCTGAACTGTGGGTGCCACTAGTTGTTGATGGTGGATTGTGAGGAAGCTGAATCACCTGCACGGTGGGCTCTGAGGGTGGGGGTACCATCATATCCAAAGAATTTAGTCCAGGGACACTTCTTGCCAGCAACTGACTCTCCATCACTTGTGTTATCATTTCAAAGCCAGGTCTCAAGACATCCAGTTTATTTAGCACCCTCTGATTTTTGGAGAAGCTATTTTTCCTGCTTGAGGAAAATATGCACTTTTTGTCTCCCAAGCACTGGTTACCTTTTGAGATTCCATTGCCTATTGTCGACTGCTGAGCATTTAATGTTGCATTTTTTACGATTACTGGATTGAAGTTTTTTGATTTTACATAATGGCTACTGACATCAGCACGAGTTAGTAATATTCGTGGGTTGAGATTTAAAGTACTTAACATAGGTGCAAATTTTATGCTTTCCTCGTGAGATTTAGCCTTATGCTTACTTGACTCATTTGCAGAAGAGAAGCAAATTCTATCTTGGATATCTTTTAAATGGTTTGGCCTAAACATCCGTAAACTTTTTAGAGTCTTTGAATCCTTCTCTCTCCGTTCTGGAGTATTAAGTAAATTAACAGTAGATGTTGCAAATGACCCATTCATATATTGCTTGGAAGTTTGGTTCCTCCCACTTTCCTCCAATTCTGAAAAGATTGTCATTACCTCAGTGCTATCAGAGGAAATATCTCGAGGGTCATGGTTGTTTTTACAAATGTCTTCATTGACAATAAGTGTTATTTTACATTGATCATTCAGTCTTTTTTCAGCTATCCTCTTGACTAAGGGTATCTTCTTTCTTCTGCATTCAGGTACTTTCCGTTTTGGTTGTTCTTTATAACAGCCATCACTCCCTAGACTCTCTGCTCTGCTGTCTTGAGTTCCAGTATCAGAATCCGACATAGACAGAGTTCTAAATATTTGCTTTCTCCTACTCCTTTCTTTAATTTCTGACTCTGACTGGGAAGAATTAGGGCTTCTCAAATTGGCTTTAGGATTGGGTGAAATGCTAGAGGAGTCAGAATCACTTTCCCCATGACTCTGCATCACATTGGACTTCTTGTGGCTAGGTGAGTAGGCATACTCAGAGTCTGACTGCTCACTTCCAGCATCAGCCCACTGCTCATAGCCTTTTTCAATTCCACTATATTCATCCCTGCTTTCTATTGCACTGGGTCTATCTTTGAACTGGTTGTAGTCAATATTGAGGTACTTCAATTCCTTTGTAAAGTTCCGCATTCCTTCTCGTTCTTTCAAGTATCTTTCACAAAGAGAACTCAAGTTACTCCAGTCAAGCACCCAGCTCAGCATATGCCATCGGGGACCACTTAGCACAACAGCCAAATCATCACATAACTGACTAGTAAGGCCCAATTTATCCGCATCAAGAACCTCATTTGGAGCTGATAGAACATCATAATTTACAGATTTGTTACTTTCATTTAATTGACTGGGATGCTCCACTGTATCTAAGCTTTTAACATTTTTTGTGTGCACACACATGGAAGATTTTTGATTAATTATTTTCTTATTTGCACCCTCATGAGGATGGCTACAAACTTTACAAGGGGACTCATTATCAACAGTAGAATTGAAATTTTCACTACAGATCTGAGGGTTTTCATTTACTCCCATTGGAACTTCATCAACATGACAGTCATTTGCATGAGATGCCTTGCATCTCTCATGATGAGTTTTAATTGTACGTTCACTAGAGCCAGTGTTAACAGCTATATCTAATGAGACCAAGGACTTATATTTACCAACTTCTACACCATCTGTCATAACTGATACATCATCTGTACCACTGCATGTTCTAGTAAGCCTTGCTCTAGGCACTTTAAAAAAATTATTATCTGATGAAGCACTACCATGCCTTGAACGGAGTCTTGATTGTGGTGATACAGCCATGGAACATTCAGAATCTTCATGTGAACTACACTTTGGAGGGGCTATGGAAGGGGGTTGAGGATCCAGCTGTTTAGTGGATGAAAGATTATAGTCTTCTTTAAGCCGCTTCACAAATTCTGAGGAAGTGGCTCTATAGTTATCGCTTAGCACCGGTGGAGAGGGTTTATTCTTCCTCCTATGTAATGTATCATATATGTTTACTTCTGACTTACTCCTCCTAAATGTTTTCTGACTTGTTTCTTTCTCACCACAGCCTATACAAAAACACTTACTAGTAGGCAACCTAGGTCTTGATGAACACCTCCTAAGTGGGGTAACTGTTGAATATAATTCAGATGGCAATGAGGTATCATCAACAGATCTGTATATAGACCTACATTTAAGTCGTTTAGGTAATATTTTCCTTGGCACAGATCCTTCAACAACCCCCCTAGACCTAGAGCGTTTGCTTGAACCATCATCAACAGAAGATAATGCATCTGAGTATGCATCTGCTTCCGAAAAGTTGCCTGATCTAGTACGAATACCAGTGTTACCATCTCTAGACAAATCCCTTCGACAAGCAGTTGTCCCAGCAATGAGTAAACTTTCAGTTTCAGACCTGCTGATGCTATCATTACATGCAGCATGTGCAGACGCATCCTTTTGACTAGGTGACCTGGAAACCTCAAAGTAACTCCTGCCCACAACTCGCCTTGCAGGGTTGATTTGACAGTCCCCATTACTGTGAATTGCTTGTGCACCTTGCTTCTGATAATTTGCAAAGTCAGACACCTTATTTTCAGAGGCAATTGATCTCAAAGGTGACGGACCCACTGCCCGGGGAAACTTTGGCACATCACCACCACAAGAATCTAAGTGGAATTTCTTGGGAGGCATATTTGATGACACAGGACTTCCACAATTAGAATCACATTCAACCACCTTCAGTTTTTTCCTGTATATTGATTTACATGTTCTCTGTTCCCTGAACCTTGAAGGAGTAAACTTGGTCTTTCGCTTCCTCGTAAACACTGGTGAGCTGCTCAATTTGCCACTTGCAATAGCCATTTCTCTCAATTGCTGGTAAGTTTTATCTGTAGGGTACAGTGAAAATGCTGTCAATAAACACTCACGAGATACACCAATATTATCCTTGAGGAGATCAGCAAGCTTTAGGAATCCATATGAAAGTCGCACTTCTATCTCTTTCACTTTATCTTCATCTCCTGCCACTTTCTGGTGCTCTAGCTCGTTCATGTCCATAGCAAGCCCACGAATATACAGTTCTATACACAGAGATTTTAAGCGGTAACCAAACTGGAAAAAAAAAATTACTAATTAATTATCATTACTTACAGCAAAAGTCACTAAATTGAATGATTGAATTTTTGCAATAATCAAGAATATACATTATAGTGAATGAATTTTATTGAAAGAAAAATGAAATATATTAAGACCAGATAAATAATTTGATACTATAGTCCAGTGTACCTCTTTGTTTTCATTTTAAGTTATTAAAGAACTACAACCCCACCAATTAGCTATTATTAATGTACTGGATGAGAGCTGGATAACAAGTTTTGAGAAGTTATTAAAAATGGCAAAACCTTGCATACTTAAAGAGTTAAGGAAGGTAAAGGGAATTTTAAACAGACAATTAAAACCACAAACAATTACAGTCATGCCTTGTCCTTAGGGCTATTTTGCTACAGTGCGAATCATTTTGCCTGAAAAAACTGTCCAACTCTCCCCATTCACCTTCCCCTACTCTGAAATCAAAATGGTCCTACGTCAAACATTTCATAAAATTAGCCAGCTTATGGGAGCAAGTTTACCAATCCCTTCATTTATATTTCTGGAACTGAACATCCTCAATTTATACAGAGCTTCCACAGGTTGCCAGTCACAGAAATACTATCATGTTTTCAGAGCCTGAAAGCAATGCATTAAGCTTCCTTATTTCCAATAAAGATAACTCTTGATTAACAAGTGAGTTATGTTCCTTAGAAAGAATTTGAAAACTACGCAAAGGCACAGCACTAGGATTGTATGGGAAACATAGACGAGTTCCTGGAGTTAATGATCATCAAGCTAGTGTTAATAAATGTAAAATAGTCTAAATAAATGTCTTGGCTTAGGCAGCACACTTCCTTCCACCAAACTGCCTTTTAAGTTGTAGCACTTGAAAGGGAAATCTGGCATAAGCCTTGATGCTAAGAAAGAACCACACTTAATTTTACTTAACAGTCATGATGCAGGACTCTGCTTAAAATGCATGGCCATATATTTGTGGTGCAAAACCATGGCATGACCAAGCAAAAAAATTGTTAGCGAAAAGTTATACATGTTCCAAACTTTTGCAGCGTGAAAAAAGCTGTTTGACAAGGTTCTAGGTTAGACACATTTTTCTGCAGCTCAAAACTTGGTTTCACAAAAACAAAAATGCACTGCCTGTCAGTTGAAAACAATAATAAATGCAAACATGATGATCAGCGGCTCACGCTTCAGCTTTGAAAATGATGCATGGGGTGGTTTGATGAAAACTATGGTGGAAGCTTGTTTAAATTAAACCACTTTTGGTTATTAATACATATGGACTTTTTTTATCTTGTTTTTACCATAAACTCTTAATCATAATGATACTTCTCTTCTTTTCTCTAAGTCCACAAAACAGTAAACAACCGTATCTCAGAAATATATTAATTAAAATAACAACATTTGTTAAATATTTGGGTTGCCAATACAGTAGACCCCACGTTACGATGGTAATCCGTGTTATAGAACCGGTCGTAAAGTGAATTCCATCGTAAAGTGAATCTGTATATTACCAGATGACAGATTGGTTTAACTACATCATCCCGTGCATTCAGTGATACACAATACAGTATTGGTACCAAATATGCTGGAATGAAGTGATTTAAAATGTTACTTAACCAATATTTAAACTTTAACACGGTGTTGTAAATTGTCAACATATCGAATATCATTGTATGAATACACAAGATGCACCTTGCCTACACACTCACCGTTTAACTGCAAGTCTTGATATTTTAAACTTAAGACTTAATATTTAACAGCATTTTCAAACAATGGGAAAAAACGTGGAATAGAAATTATTCCACTCTCATTATACCTCTGCTTACCACTCAGCACATATAGTCACACATAGACGACAGTGATCATGGATCAGTTGGTAACCTTTCCACGAATAATAATTTACGTGTGCATCGCTGTCTTTGCTTGTCTGTCTCCGCTTCCGAAGATCTTTCTACTCCTTGTCCCAAACCAGCAGCATTGATATCGTTCTCCTAGTCAAGGTCATCCCTTGGAGATTGAATAGCCGAATAACAAAAGAGATGGCAGCAGGGAGGAGAACCTTCAATCAAATGCCCTTTTCTCGGAACAGCTGACCTGACTATTCGGGGCTGGGAGAGTTATTGAGGGTTGGTTTTTTACTTGAGGGACCCACAACCTTGATTGGTGGCAGCACTAATCTCAGTAACATTTGCTCTAATTGCGCGAACAGCTAATAATTAATTACACATATCTTTAAACATGTAAGTGTGGCAATGATAAAAAATGCAGTCCATTAACAAATAAGGCTTAGAATACTGAATGGATAACAAATTATGGTTGCAAAAAGTCATCAAAATGGGAAATTTAAAGCGCAGCAAACTCAGCACACTTCAAAATTCCAAGCATACAGATTGTAAAGTGAACCCATCGTAAAGCGGGGTCCACTTACTTTCTGTAAAATGATTTGGTATATCAGAGTTTGGAATGCTCTGATCTTTTAAACAAGAGAACGGAATTCAATGCAGTAAAATGCACATCAAAGCTTGCTTATTTCTACATTTACTGATTCATAGTCCTGTTCCAAAAAATCTTGCCAAAAAATTTCTAAGTCCAAAGTTCACCACAATGTGACAACATGAACAAACCACACCCCTGCGTGAGAAAGCATTGAATGCACAGAATGTAAATAGACCCTTCTTCTGAACTCACTTGGTGTGAGGGAATCTCAGAGAGAGAGGGAAATGCACTCAGAGGAAAATTTTGACCTAAAAGGGATTATTTCTGAGGGGTTGGGCTACGGCACCGATATGCTCATGTGCGAAGAAGAATAGGATAGGAAAGGTCAGTCGGGTAGGACAAAGTCACCAAATCATCCTTGTTTTAAGGCCGTTTTACACGGTACATTTGTTTGTACAAACTCTTCCGTGAACTCTTGCATGAGGCAAAATGTATCGTGTAAAGCGGCAAATTGTATGAACGCTTGTGCGAATGTCTCAATGCCTGCACGGGATATAGAACCTGTTCTAATTTCGTTGAGACAAACGTACAATCTCACGTACATTCGTTTGTACAAAATCTTTCGTGTAAAGCGGCCTTTAGAAAGCTACTAGAATAGAGAGGACACAAATATCCATATCTAGTCCACATGACAGCATGAAAAATCCCCACTGAAAGTGATGCATCTTCCACATTTTTATACCACATCAAGGCAACTATCGCGAATTATCATAGCTCAGAATTGTGTCATCACGAATATAAAAATCATACTACTGCATTTCAATATTTGATAGCAGCAAGTCCTAGTCTAACTAAGAATAGTGGTTCTATAATTTTGAAACTATCAAGAGTTCATCAGTAGCAAAGTAGTTCTGCTTGTTTCGACTATTATTTTATCTTATGCAGAATATCCTCAACGTATGAGACAGATTTAAAAAATGTAAACAGCATAATACTGCACAAGAAAATCATTATGACGGTATAAAAAGTTTTCTGTCACAGAGGAGTAAATTTATTCTTAGTAAAAGGAAAAGATTCATGTTAGTCACTATGTTACAACATAGCCTCAATTTTTGCATTTGTAGCCATATAAGTGATTTATGCCCCTTATTATTCCATTATTTCAACACCTAGTTTTGGCAAAATGGTGCTTATTTATAATGTGTGGAGTTGCCTTGAAGGCAAGCGTTCAGGCAGATATGGAATGATAGGTCTCACAGTTTAACTTTCCAGGACAAGTGGTGTTCCACTTCTATGTTTATTTAGCGATTCTTTTCTTGAAAAGAGGAGGGATGTGCAGATTGAAAAATGCACTTTTAGTACTACTCCCATGCTTGTTTTGATATCGACCATTTTATTTTTCAATGTACAACTTCAAATGCAAGCATACCGTAAGTTGGGCAAAGTTTGGACATATGGGTCAAGTTCAGACGATAGCGCCAGCTGGTACTTACATTGTGTTTTCTCGTGAAGTTCACTTTGTAATACAATTTGATCATGTCTTCGAGACAAAAAAAGATACAATGTAGCATATTCCATATAAAAGCAGGCCATCTGCTTCTTCAAGTTGTAGTCAATCCGATTAGTTTGCGGTGCAACAGTTCAGTGAAATTTCATATCGCCAAAAAGAAACTACTGTGCTCTTTGGTAAGTGCTTTTGAATTTTATTAGATTAATATCCTTCTAATACTGCATTTATTTCTCATTACACACGAATTTTTTTTTAATGCTATGAATATTCTCTTTACTAGAACACATTTTTCGATAACATGTAGCTCCGCGGGCAGAATGGCAAGAAAGTACACAAGGGTCATTGGAGGCCGGCGCTCACATGGGCACAATGAGAGGCAAATTGAGAAGGCCGTTGAGACCGTAAAATGATAAGTATGACACTTTGGGCTGCGTGCAAGGAGTACCAAAATCAACGGTACATGATAAACTGAAGAAAAAGTACCCGAAGAAATTGGGGGACAAACGATTCTATCCACCAATAGAAGAAGACCAGCTAACACAAGGGATTCTTAAATGTGTAGAGTGGGGGATTCCCCCACGAACAATTGACCTCTGGTTAGTCGTACAGGAGTTCTTGAATAGGATGGGATGACGAGAAAAAAATTTAAAGATAACTGCCCAGGAATGGAGTGGGTGCAGGGTTTTATGTCGAGATGGCGAGAACTCACAGTGCGTTTGGGGAAAAATATTAGAAGGGTCTATGCACAGTGACTAGAGAGGTTCAAGAAAAATAATTTCAAAATTTAGATATGGTTTTGGATGGTGAACCTCCAGAAAACAGTTAATTATGGCGAGACAAATTTCAGTGACGATCCCGGAAAACCTTGGGTGCTTTTTAAGAGGGGAGAGAAACATAAAGTCATTGCAGTAAACACATCAGTCATTAAGGACACCAGCAAAATGAGTGTATGTGATGATTGCAGCATTAGCAAGCGGGGAATTGCTTTCACCATACACAGTATACAAAGCTGTGCACTTGCACCCTGCGTGGGTAGGTGGAATCAAGGGAGCAAGGTTCAACAGAAACATTAGTGGATGGTTTGACAATGCAACCTTTGAAGACTGGTTCACAACAGGCATGCCATTTTTCAAAACAGGCAGGGGCCAAAACTTTTGATAGGGGACATGCTTCCTCCTAATGCAACCTATTTATGCCAGCCTCTTGATCTTACTTTTTTTAGGCCGCTTAACCCCTTTCCTGATGCGGACGAGATGTCTCATCCCTAATGGTCGAGCAAATTCTGACGCGAACGAGATATCTTGTCCAAGGCCTTGATACCCTAAATCTATTAATTATAAGCATCTTTCTGCCTTTTAGCAAAACTACTATATTGATAAATGATAATTTTTTAATATAAGAACACATTTAAATAAATATATGTTCCCGTATTGCCACGAAAGTGATTACAGTAAGTCCTCGACTTAGTGGTTAATTCTTCCCAAATATTTCCACGTAAGTAGAAATCCACGTAAGTCGAAACACAACAACTTACCTATCTATTTTTGAACCATTAGAGGTGCCACTTTTACTGCGATTGGCATCAATTGGCAACGATTACAGAAAATGCCATCTTTTGAGAGGTTGTTAAGTTAACATAATACAATTCCGAGAGTAACACAAATCCAATCTTTATTTCCCTAGACATTAAAATCTAAAATTAGTATAATTACACAAAACATGAATAAATTAAAAATTAAATGGTGGTGTACTCCAGTTTTTTCAACTGCTCTTTGACAATAAAATGATAGAACTTATTACTGATGAGACAAATTGGTATGCAAATCAGTGTCTTTGTGCAATACCCTCTGGCTCCACAGAACAATGGCTTGAAATGAGTGCTCCCGAAATACGAGTTTTCTTGGTGCTAATAATGCTGCAGAGCATTGTGAAAAAGCCTGACCAAGGGTATTATTGGACCACACAGTAGATTCTGTGTACGCCATTTTTTTGGGGAAACGATGTCAAATCGCCGAATTGCAAAAAATTCTGTAATATTTACATTTCACAAAAATGAGGAATACATCGCAGAAATATTTAATAATCCAAAACTGAATAACATTTGGAAAATCTACCAAATGTTGAAGATAAGTTCAGTGAGTTGTACACCCTAGATTGAGATATGACTGTGGATGAAAGTCTGCTCCTTTACAAGGGACTATTGGTTTGGAGGCTCGATTCACTCGATTGCAAGATTTGGCATCGTATTATTTGTTAAGTGAATCAAAAAGTGGTTGTGTGTGGTCCACTATAATTTACACTGGCAAATCAACTAAATTGGACCAAGATTTTCACAGCATGCTCATGTCATCACAACTGGTTACGTCCAATATGAAGCCCCTATTTCATAAGGTTTACTGTGTTGTTACAGATAAATTATTTATTCACCTAATGGAGCTTTTTGTATGGAATTCCTTTGTGCTCTATCAAAAATCAGGTGGAGGGAAATCATATTTGAAAAATAGACTTGACCTCACTGGAAAAAATTATTGAGGAGTACCATCCCCAATTTTTGGATCCTGAATTGGGTAGGCCACCCGCAACACCTCACCCTCTCCGCCCCTTAGAAAGGCACTTTCCTGAGCTGATCCTAGTCACTAATAAGAAGGCAAGCCCAAGACGCAAGTGCTTTCTATGTACTACAAATAGAGATGCGCATGGGAAAATAATTCGAAGGGAAAGCAGATATTTTTGCCCAGATTGCGATGTAACTGTGGTTGTAACACTGTCTCTCACCATGTTTTAGGACTTACCACACAAAAAATCTGTAAATAATTAAAATTTGTACTCATTGATTTGGATATATGTTAGGGTTATAGAATTTTCAATAAAAATATAGATATTTTAACTTAAATACTTGTTCTAGCTGAGGTAGAAATGATTCTCTCTCACCTTAGATTATTGATAAAAATAAGAATTTAAATTGAAATTGTTAATAAAAAAAGCTCAATGATAAAAAAAACCTTTTTTCCCATCATTCTAACATATAACTAATTTTAAAATACAATAAAAAATACGATCCTTTTTAGAACCATTTCCTCAAAAAAATGCATCAGGGAAAGGGTTAAGGGTGAGCATTTCTTACAATATTCTTTTTCCCAGAATCTCTGCTTAGTACTGTGTAGCAAGTTTGCCATGTTAAACCATTGCACAATCACGATGAGCTCATTCTTACTGGTCACTATCATAATAACACCATCTTTTGAGCTGGTGTTATTTTTGGTCGCAATAATTTCAACTTCGCACTTCTTAATGCCAGCTTTGAGTTCCATAATCACTTTGGCCATTATTCGCACTTACAGTACACATCATTTCTACCTCTGCTCCATGACAATGTTGGTTTAAGTTTCGCAATACCCATTTCATGTTTGGATTCACCAATCAGCTCTATAAGAGAAAAGCTGCTAAGATATAACTTGGTAAAAATCTTCTCGGGTTTGCCACTGGGTAAGGCTTTTAAAGGCCAACGTTTCGATGAGTGACTCCCTCATCGTCATCAGGGCTGAGACTGATTACCGAGTGGTCCATTCCGGGGTTTTTATTGCAGGCCAACGGCGGTTGAAAAAACCCATTGTTGACCGGCTCGTTCAAGGCGGTTTGAATTTAAATTGTAACCGCGACTGTTTGATTTTATTCAGTAGCGGTCTCCATACTTGGCTGATGTACTGCCCAGAGTCACGATTTAACTTCTTCTCCTCCAAACTTATTTCGATAGCCTCTTTCATCAAACGATCCCAGTATCCATTTGAACGGCAAAGGATTTTGGTGCCGTTAAAATTGATGGAGTGCGCATTATCTAGGCTATGCTCTGCCAGGGTGGATTTTCAATTTTCACTCCATCAATTTTAACGGCACCAAAATCCTTTGCCGTTCAAATGGATACTGGGATCGTTTGATGAAAGAGGCTATCGAAATAAGTTTGGAGGAGAAGAAGTTAAATCGTGACTCTGGGCAGTACATCAGCCAAGTATGGAGACCGCTACTGAATAATATCAAACGGTCGCGGTTACAATTTAAATTCAAACCGCCTTGAACGAGCAGGTCAACAATGGGTTTTTTCAAACGCCGTTGGCCTGCAGTAAAAACCCCGGAATGGACCACTCGGTAATCAGTCTCAGCCCTGATGACGATGAGGGAGTCACTCATCGAAACGTTGGCCTTTAAAAGCCTTACCTGGTGGCAAACCCGAGAAGATTTTACCAATATTATTCGCCGGGAAAACCTAAGATCTTTTAAGATATAACTTGTTCTGTACTAGTGCCTTTGAGCATAAGGTGAGCAATGTGTGAAAAAGGTTTGCCTAAAAGTATGTGCTATATAAATCTAGATTTACGTAATTTGAACTTACTTAAGTCAGGAACTGTCTGTATGTCCTCAGGTTAAAATGACCAGTTCTGGGGCTTTAGGCAGTCGCCAAGATCTAGGGTTTTTGAGTCAAGCTGTTAAGCAATGATTGACTTTGTCCAAATATACATATTATCTCTCATACTCATCACCTATTAATTACTAAGTTTGTTGTGACTGAAATACATTCACTTAACATGAGTTCGCTCAGCACAGCAATTTTTCTAAATGCATCTCTTGTGTTAACCAGGGAATACCTGTACCACCTTTGCCAGGGTGCTGTTATCTTCTCTATGCATTATTTTAAATTGAGTACACAAGGGAAAGTAATTACTTTAAAATTATCATAAACATACAAGCATTAAAATTTTATTAAAATTAGTTAACGAAATTTAAGTAAAAATATGTCCTCTTACTTTTTATGTTAATATTCACAGAAAAAATTATCCCCAGCTCAAATATGCTTCTTCTTCATCAACTCCAACTGTCAACACTCTCCATTTCATTTGAGTATTCTACCATCTGATTGGTAGGTTTTTGGATAGTCCTTATCCTAACATCCCACATTCTGGTACATCATCTCACGTTCTCTCCTATAGATGTCCCACCATTAGATCCCTCTTTAAGTCTTGGTAACTTCTACCTCTTCTTTTTTGTCCAGAATTCCTATCCTCTTCCTTCCTCTTCCACACTTCTTCAGTGTTCTCCCCTCTATTAACCTCTTCAACATGCGCTCTCCTCTCAAAACTTCCTCCATCCATCCCTGCTTCATTCTCTGAACCTCCGCCACCAGCTTCCTCTCCTCTCCAACCTTATCCACTACATACTCATTTGTCTTCCTCGCCACCCAGCTCACCCTCTCCATCCTTCTCCAAACCCACATCTCAAACACCCATAGTCTATTACATCCTCCCTTTTCCTAATGAACCAAACATTACCTGAACAAAGTCATGCATGTATGTGTCACAAAATTTTTAGGATGTGAATGAAAATTAAATGGAGGCTATTAGAGAAACTAACTTGAGTACCATATTTGAGTAAAGACCTCAAGATTCTTTTTCAAAAATGAATTTTAAAATTAGCTTGTGTCTAATCAGCCAAGAGTAAAGCTATGTTTCCATGCTTCTGTTTTTGCATTTCCGTCAGAGTTGCCCATTTCACTACTTTCACCACAGAATGTATTGTGGCAGCACACTTAATGTGTCCTCTCTAATATTTGTCTCTGGGATTCCACGACGAATAACTTTAATAAATTTCTATTTTTGGAGTTCAACAATTCAATTTATTTCCAATGAATTGTTAACATTAATGAATGTTGATTACCATTTTTTCTTCCTTAATCTTAACCAAAAAATAATATAGGGTATTATGGGCCAGGAATTTCGATACTCTACACCTGAAAGTTTCAGCTACATTATTCAATTCATCTGGTCTCTTCATAAAGGCCGTTTTGTAAAGGCACTTTATTATTGCACAATTTGAAGAAGAATCTGTTTTTTGCAATACGAGAATGCAGGCTCGGAATTAGAGCAGGGGCTATTTTCCCATCACTCGTTTATGCATTTGCGCATGCATTCTAGCAATTCCCACTTTACGCGACACAATTTTCAATGGACATCAATAAGTACATTAGATTGTGCAATAAAATGCCTAGTGTAAAACGGTCTTTAAAAATAAATTCAATATCCCTTGAAAGAAATCTCTACAATAAGTAATCAGTTCCTATCAGATACTAGGATAAAAATCTCTATACATACTTATATCTAAGTCAATATTAAAAATTAGTAATTACCTTGTCAACAAGTACTTCAATAAATATGTATACATGTAAGGCAGACTCAGCAGGCTGGATCAATTTGCGGATCATATTAGCTAGGTTTTCTGAAATGGCTTCATCTCTACAGTGAAGTATAACCCACTCTGTCATGAGATCTTTCAGAAGCCCTACAGTTTCAGCAACAGATTTAACCATGGCAACTGCCAAAAAATACTGAGCAGCTAGCTCAGCAACTTTATGACTATTTTTATAAACTCTTGGAAGGTTATTAACGTTTTTCGTGGCACAATATCTTCTAATCAATGCCAGTCCCTCTTTCAGATCCAAATGCTTCAGCTAAAAATAAAGAACAAAATTTTCATAAACTCTGAAAACACACTATTACACATTTACTATACTAAATAGATTATATTACAAAAACCAGGTGCTAATTCATCAAGCATAATGACCTCATTGATGATTTCCTGAACATTTTTAAACTTGTACAAAAGAAAGATGTACAAATCTAAAATGTAGTAGCGTTCATCTTGGGTACATGCATCATGAAAGCGTGTATCAGTAGACCGGAGACACTGCACACAAGCACGAGCCAATTTCAGGGCAAGATCCTCACACTTAGAGTCACATAAAGTCTCCAACCTCATGAATATCATAGACTCCTTCTCAGACAGGCAGAACTCAAGTACTGAAAAAATTGATCATTATTCATGAATTTCTCTTTGAACAAAACAATTGAATTTACATCAATGACAAAAAGTGAACTTACCATCTCTCTCACTGATACCTTCCCGGTTGTTAAATATTCCTGTCAGCGTAGGATGACCCCAAGGATTGTTGACTAATCCTATTAAGTCTCTACACTTTTTCAGAGCACTATGATTTATAAGGGATCCAACGCATCGCTGTAATGTAACACTTAAATGAGTCTTCGTAGCAGGGGATAATTTGGGCCAATGACCCTTCAGAACCAGGGTTAATGTGTCCCTGTAAATAAGGATTAATAGTTTTCACTATCACAATTCTAGCAGTGTCCTAAAGATAATATTCCCTCAAGAGTGATTAACAAAATGTTTACAGAGAAATAAAAAAATTAACGTTTTTCACAACTGAAATCCTTACACACGCCTGTGATATAAAAATGTCAAAAATGCAGATGCATAGTGATTTTTATACTTTTTGGGGGCTGACTACTGGAAAAAACAATGAGAAGATTCTATCATGCACATTTCCTTCATAAATTATACACCTAATTTCAATGTATTTATTACATTGCAAAGCACAGTTAAACAATTTATGATAATGTCAAATTGTTCAAACGTTTGCAGTCCATATTCATTAGGACTTTTGGGATAACCTGCGTCTTGATTTAAAAAATGCCAATGTTTCTTCTCCTTTGACGAAGACCTGCAGGCTAATGAATGTTGCCTTTATTGGGCATCCGAATTAAAAATTCCCATCAGGTGAAAGTGGGCACTGAATATTATGGATGTAATTTTTTCTTGGTGAAAGTACAGGTAGCCACGATACACTGATCTTTGTCCCTTGTTTGTATTGAAGTTATTGTAATTTCCATGGCCTCCCGAAAGATTCTTGTCTAAAAGTGACATATCAAACAGGAAACTCTAAATAAGGCGGTCTTTCATCACTTGTTGAAAATTAAAAGCAACCATGTACCCCTTACGAGTGAATCTGGTTATTTTGCAGGAATTTCAATATAATGAAGCAGATATTTCACCAGCTTCAGTCCACAAGCACCACTTTCAGCATCCAATATTCAATTAAAGTGGTTTTCACCCTTAGGGGGTTTTGATGCGGACACTTTATTTTCGGTTATGGTCCCCTTTCCAAGCTCAAGATTTGGTGTAACATATAACTGAACCGATCCATCTTTACCCGAAGGTGATTTCCATGTCACTGGGTCAACAGAGTGGCTACATCAAATTCCTATGTTTTCAGATTGAATGGGAAATGTAATATAAAGTGTGTGGCCAATCAGAAAAATATTAGAACCAGGAATAAAAAACAAAGAGATGGAATGTCTGGTTGATCCAAAAAAAAGGTTTACTTTACCAGTTGTATAATTACTTATATAATTAGGCCTGATGAAAGAATCTGTGAAAACATAAGCAAAGTAATGGGAATGATTTAAATATGAATGTGACCAGTTCCCTAGTTCATCTGAAGCAAAGTCAAGGGAGAGTATTTATGTTGTATCTAACCTCAGAAAACTTATGAAGGAAGAAAATGATAAATATAAATAAAATGTAAAAATAAAAAAACAAGCCTGGAGAGCTTTCAAATTTGGTTCAACCACCTTTCTTGGAAACAAAAAGTAAAACTACAAATCTAAGGTAAAAGAGACGTTGAAAAAGTCAAAGATCTAGTAGAGAAACATAAGTCTAAAAGTACACTTCCTCCATTCACATCGGGACTGCTTTCCTGAAAATTTTGGTAGTTCTGTTAAAAAAAAATCGTACCACCTCGGGGCCAAAAAATTTCAGTCCCAAGGTGACGACGATGTGACAACGCAGCTGAACCACGCCCCACTGAGCGGGGGAGCAATAAACTCTCCAAGCGGAACAAGGATCCTTTCTCCCCATAGCTGGGCAAGGGGAAAGACCAACAGAAGAAAAATGTTGACCCTTTGAAAGGGATTATTTCCAAAGGGGAGGGGTAGGATTCCTTTTCTTATGTGTGAAGGAGAAGTAAAGGGATATCTGCTAAGTCTGGACGCACCCAGATCCCTCCCTCATGATAGCTCCTAGCAGCCACAGAAATAAAAAGCCTATCTTAGATCTCTATATCTGGAGCTCCTTTCGTATCTTATGATTATTTTATTTCATAAGCGTATTCATTAACTTATCAAAGTTTTGATGTATTTTCATTATCTGGAATTCCTTGCCATATCCAAATTCATATCTTTTATTTGAAATGCTGCAATGTGTTCAAATCCATTTAGGTCATTTTGGGCTGAGACACAATTTATTAATTCTCCAATCACACACCTGGTCAGCCATTCTATAGCAACTGGTACCAGTTGAGAAAAAAATTAAAAAACATTTATTGTTATAAAATCTGTTGAAGAGCATAGAAAAAGATCCAAATAATTGAGTCTTATGACAATTATACAATTTAACTATTGTTTTTTTAGTTGTATACTCATTTTTGTACAGCTATTACACGAAAACAGTCGATAAGTAGAAAACAGCTGATATTTAGCATTAAAATAGAATAATGAAAACCACCATTTTGTTGTTTCATTGTTGGGAGTTTGGGAGGTTATGTTCTCAATATCCTTTGCTCATTGTCACATCCAATACAAAAAACATTTAATATTTACCAGTACACCTTCAGTACACATTTATTAATTTTGAATTTAATACTTAAGTAAGCAGAAAGGTACTCTACATAACCCATTGATAAAAAATACAACTTATATTACATTTTGTTTAATAATTTATGTTAAGGAATGTGGCACATCTGGTACAGATTGCACGTAGATCTTGTGACACCTCATAGACTTATATAACAGTTTTTCCTAATAATCTGTGTTTATTTTTAGGTTAGAATGGATTTTGTAAATCCCAAAATGAAGGGAAGAATGACGAGTTGGAGGGAGAAGACAAAGCAGAACATTGAAGAAGAATAGCAGGAATATTAGAAAATTGATAAAAATAGAAACATGATAAACAGAGACAAGCAGAATGATAAACTAAAAGATAACAATGCTCTCTTATTACAAAAAAGAAGAAAATACAGAGAAAGACAAGCATTATGCAGAAGGAAATAGAAAGAGAAAATGTTAGCCATGTCAGAGTCTAAGCCTAGTGATAAAAAACTAGGTACATATAAGAGCCCTTGTACTCTCGGTTAGGTGATAAAGAAAGTGAAAGATGCTTTGCTTAAAAGTCCAGGAAAGAAGCAAGCTGTAGTTAGACATTTAGTAGAAAACACATTTGAACAAAAATTAGCCAAGGACCTATTCAAATCCAAAAATGATGTATCAAAGAAGCTCTCAAAAGCTGTTGTAAAATTTTACAACTGTTATGACATAAGCCGACAAGCGGGACAAGCTGGAAAATGGGATGTCAAATCAGTTAAGGATATGACAACTGGCTAACGATCCTTAAAGCAAATAAGGCATTTAGTTATTAGTGTACATGAGGCATATGAGGAGTTATCAATTAAGTACGGGAACTTATGCTCTACATTTTTACCTCTCAAATGTATAAACATAATGATGTTACATGAAAAGTATATTGTTAAATAGCAATAATTAATACTAGTAAACTAGTGCGTAACTTTCACATTTTCAACCATTCCCAACTCCCTAAAATGATTTACAGTACAAGCTATATACAGCGAGAGCTCTCAGGATCTGAAAAATCACTCGCTAAATAGAACTCTCATTAATACCAAAGATGATTAAATAATCACTCCACAGTCAATTCCTACAACTGTAACGCTAATTTAGCCATTAATGTGGAAAGTTCTGGTGAGTGGCGAAAACATTCTATTGAGATATCTATTAAAAATCATATTTTTGAACACTTCAATTACTTATGATCGTATTCACTTTCAATTACATCAAATTCCATGTTAGATGTCATACACTGGAATATTAAACGACGAATTATGATACTTCAAGACACAGGTACTGTACTGCGCATTGCGGTATTGTTATTGCCCCGATGCTTTGGGTGAACCAAATATGGCACAGCTGCAAGCATGGTCCATTTATCACAATTCAGGCTGCTCTTTGCTGGTAAAAGCACAAGAAAAGGGCAGACTATAACTGCTAATGTTCTCCTAGCCGCTTGGACGTTCTTCTTGAAGCACTGCCGTGCGAAATTTTTCCTTATTCTTCAGAATTGTGAATAAGGTCGAGGAAGATATGCCAAATCGCCTCACAATCTCGCTTTTGTACCCATCACCACTTTCGAATTCATTAATAACTCTTATTTTAGTTTTCTGATTCAATGAATTTCATTTCCCAGCCACATTACTGTATCAGCCGGACTGAACTTAATAAAAATGCGGGAGGATGACAGCAGAACAACGAAATGCACGGACTTACGAGAAATTTATGTGTGAATGCCATGAATGTCCCAAATGAGCATTTGAACGTCAAATTGTTCGGAATAAATACTGCTAGACATATAATTCCAATGACAGAGCACAAGTTTGTGCACGATTACCACTCGTAATAGTAAACGACCCCAGTGGAGGCTGGTTGTTGTCCTTGCTAATTCTAATTTGTTTTACATGTAAATCATAGGGTTATAAATCGTTCTTTGGCTACCCCTCGCAAATTCGAGCTTCTCGTTATATGGGGCTTCTACTGTATTCTTTATCAAATGTGATCATTTATAAATTGCACGATAAAAAGTAGCATACATGTCTCCTGTCAGATTAATAAATCTTTCTTCTTCGTTGTTTATTCACTAAGTCTCCGTGGGGGTGTTCTTGTCTCATTATGTTTTAGTCTAAAAGACTTTTCTTTTAACATTATAAATAAACAATATGTATTACCGTAAACTGAGCATGTTATGTCAGAAGTCGAGAATGGAGAATAACTACCTAAGTTTTGGTAAAATGTTTTGAGAAACCCTTGTGGAATTTATGAAATAAAAGAAATGAGAAAAAATTGATTATTATGTGGCTCATTAACAATATTTGGCAATAACGAAGTGTGTAAGAAAGTTGACTTATGACTTAATACTACATTTTTTTAAGCCGCCTAGGCATGCTTTTCGTCCATTTTGGGAAGACCGCCCCCTCCTCCCTGCCGTTGGGTAGAGATAATCTCGAATCTTCACTTCAGTACCAGCACCTCTCTCGGAATTTGCTCATCTATTAATTTACGTCGTGGATTAACTAAAAGACTATTTGTTGCATGCTCAGGAAGCATAGCACCAGAAGTGCATTCCTTAACTTCTGCTGAGTATTTACAAATGTCAAACGGAACTCTAATGTTATTCTTAACTGCATTGTTCAGTGCACCCTCTTTGAATGAAATATGTTTATAATTACCCTAGATCTCCATTGAAAATTTTATAATGCACAGCGTAACATGTGGAATGCACTCCAGAGCCTATATATATTTTCCAAGAAAGCAACAAATATTTTTTTAGTTAATCCATTGCGTTAGCTAACAGCTGACCGAAATGGACAAAATGCAAGCCTGGGCGTTTCCCCACTTTCGGCTCCAGGGGGCCTGTGCCCAATTTCTCACTCGCATGCGAGGGAGCGATTTTGCTCAGTACTTTCTCGAATGGTGAGTGAATTTGATATGCCCGAACCAGCAAGAGGGAGTCATGCGTTCAAAAAATGACTGACTCCCTCAAACTGGGTGAGATCCTCTTTGAACATTCGAGATATTATTTATTTCGAAATGGCGGCTGCTTGGCTAACAATGCAACTTTTAGCTCATTTGGAGAAAATGGATGAACAAAGACCTCGTGCAATTAATGAGAAAAAATCTACATTTAAAATTGAAAATAAAAAATTCAATAAAATGTATTGGCTAAAGAAAGGGCTAGAACGTAAATTAAGGACTTCGGTTGAATGTTAATTAGGGACTTAACCCCCTTCCTTAAGGCTCAGTCAAGATAGTCATCTCAGTCAGCTGAAACTAAGGCATTTTTAATTCATATATAGAATGTCATCGTAAAATATTTGTTGAAATAATGCTAATTTATTTGTATTGTAAATATTTTACGTGCTACAAGGTGTACTGCACATTCATTAATTATCAATGTTTACTTAAAACACTTATCAGCAAAATATAATAATCCATGGACACATATATATTATTACCATTTTAAATTTTTGAAGCGTTTTAAAGCTTTTCATGCCCAATTTTGAAACTAACAAGCATTTTCGGCCAATTGTTACATCTTAAGCATTGGCTTAAACTCGTTATGTTTTTTATTTATATTGATGAGTTTTAATTATGAGATTCTAATGTGCTGCTATACCACATAATATATCACGGTATATTTACCCATCTGTTTTAAAATACAGTAGAAGCCCTATTTAGCGAGAGCTCTCGGGATCTGAAAAATCACTCACTAAATGGAATTCTCGTTAATACTGAAGATGATTAATAATAATACACAGCCAATTCCTACAACTCTAATGCTAATTTAGCCATTACTGTGGGAATTTTTGGTGAGTGGCGAAAACATTCTATTGAGATATCTATTAAAAATTATATTTTCGAACACTTCAATTAATTATGATCTTATTCACTTTCAATGACATCAAATTCCATGTAAGATGTCACACACTGGAATATTAAATGTCGAATTTTGACACTTCAGGACACCTGTACTGTACTGCGCATTGCGGTATTGTTATTGCCCCGATGCTTTGGGTGAACCAAATATGGCACAGCTGCAAGTACAGTGTGTCCTAGTTTAACGTTGTTAACTCATTCCTGAAAAACTCGACGTTAAGCGAAACAATGTTAAATGATGCCATATTTCCCATAAGAAACAATGTAAACATTGTAAAACAAACAAAAATTAAATCGGTTCCAAATTTACCAATTCTTCATTTCAGCGCAATAATGATTTCCTCACAGCACAGCGCTAAAAGGTTGGATATATGGTATTATTGAATGAAGTGTTCAAACTAAATTTCTAAAACATTTTAATGGCAAAACTTTGATATTTTCACTCACAAAAGAAATTTTGGAATTATTCTCTATCCTGGCGGCACGGAAACTACAGGTGATAGGAACTGTTGATATTTAAAAATACAGGGAAAATGGTCGAAAGATGTCATCAATGGAATAATGCTCAAAAATGGCCCAATTCCTTAAAAATTGTTGTGTTTTTATGGACTACTTCGTGTCATCCTCCACCGATTTATGGCATATTTTAGTTATGTGGGCAGCCGAACAAATGGCGCCACTATTCAGAGAGATTCTCATATCTTAGATGAAACAAACTATAAAGGCATTTTTAAAACAATAAGCACCGGGTTGCCCTCCTAATTTTCCAATATTTAGTGCTTTTAGCACCGGTTTCCTTGCGAGTTAATAGAAATTATTGCCCTTCACTGCGGGAGCGTGCGTACGCTCCCGCAGTGAAGGGCAAATATTTCACTTGCTGTGATCGGGAAAACTTAGGAAATCAATTATAATAGTGAGTGAAGGAGGGAAACCCAGTACTGTGTACAAAACTTTTATTTCGTAAACATTTTTCAGGAACAATATCACCCTTGACGATTTACTGCAACAGGGCGGCTTTAGAAAACTTCCTCTTACACACTAATTTAACACGAAAAACACGTTTTTGATTCACCTCAAACCGAACTTAATCAACTTTTTTGTACCACAAATTCTACCTAATGGTGGCACAGGATTTACAGCTATTTTTTCATGCAGATATCTGTCTCTGGATCTACCATTCAGAATGGTACACTAACATTGGTTTGAGTTTTAAAACACCTGATGCATTGCCCCCAATAACAACATAATATATAATAAGCAAATATAACAGATATAAAAAAAAACGCAATAATTATTCGCTCAGGTGAACCTTTTACACACGCTATGGAGAGTAATGCCAAACTTTTCCGCCAAATGGAAATTACGCATTAGACGCACCAAAGTCCTATTCGTTATTCATTTTTTTGGTCGTGCATAATTTGAACCAAGTTATCGTGAAGCACTGATGACGTTGAACGATTAAGGGTTTTAATTGTTGGACAACATTATTGCAAAACAACGTTAAATGGGACAACATTAAACGAGGACACAATGTAATAGCAATGCAACAGCAAACACTTCGGAAACAAGAAAAAATTTAATGCCTCCTACCTCTCTAAAAAGTGTATTAAAACATATATATGGTTCGGAGAGAGTTCTATTAATTGAAATTTGCAAAAATGCTAGATAACTTAATGACCAAGATATAACCTATGGGGATTTTGTTCCACGCAAGCACTGGGCTGCTATCTTCTCCAGTTCAATAGTGGAAATAAAGGACAGGACTTTAAGGTCTGTAAGATCACCTCAGAAAACAGCTGACTTCGGCTTTTCGGAATCATTGAGCCCAATATCACCAGCATTAACATTAGCCCTTAACAGTACTGTCATTTGTGTTATTATTAGAATAGTTATGCGCGGAATACTCTCTTGAATTTATGGAAACATAATTGTTACAAGCAAGTCCACATATGACAGTTGTAAGCATGGAGCGGGAACATAACACTGACTTTCAAGGATCGATTGCATCTAGATAAGATGTGAAACTTTTTACCAATAGCGAATACGCTACCGGCACCTGCGAAACATGCATTTATCAAGCGATAGTGCACGTTGTGGCCGCTAGGTGGTAGGGCACATCAACATTTTTATGATTCACTATTTTTTAGGTATTCCATGGTAAATATACTTGATTTCCTGCGAGTTTCGAGCGCGAGGAAGAAAGTTCCAAAGGTTGTAAGTTTCAAAATGAATTACATCACGATACATATAATATCTTCTGTCATACTTACAACTAGCGGGAACTTGTTGATAATGAATACCATGAATACTGACTACACTCCCTGCTGTGAGATAGACATATGATTTATAGTACATACCTTTCCTGCATATCGAAATGAATCATCCTTGACCTGTTTACAATATTTATAATCTTTGAAACAATTACAAAAGAGAATACAATACGTAGGCAACTTAAAATACAGGGAAATGTTAATTTATAACAATTTACGTATTCAACTTCGGAACTTATAAACTTGTCAATACCGAGCCTCTCACTTAGATACTCCGCTTTTTCCTTCATCCATGGGCCATTTATCGGAATTCAGGCTGCTCTCTGCTGGCAAAACCACGAGAAAAGGGAAGATTCTAACTGCATATGTTCACCTGGCCACACATGTTCCTGGCTGCTTGGACGTCCTTCTTGAGGCACTGCGACACGAAATTTTTCCTCTTTCTTCGGAATTGTGAATAAGGTCGAGGAAGATATGCCAAATCGCCTCCCTATCTCGCTTTTGGACCCATCGCCACTTTCGAATTCATTGATAATTCGTATTGTTTTCAGATCCAACAACTTTCGTTTCCCATCCATGATTTTGTATCAGTCAGACTGAACTTGATAAAAAAGCAGGAGGATGACAGAAGAACAATGAAATGCACGGACTTATGAGGAATTTATTTGTGTGAATATGGGCATGCCGTGAATGTCCGAAATGCGCATTTGAACGTCAAATTGTTCGGAATAAATACTGCTAGACATATAATTTCAATGACAGAGGACATGAGCACAAGTTAGTGCTCGTTTGCCGATATTGAAGCAGACATTTGCCACTGGTAATAGTAAACGACACCACGGGATGCTGGTTGTTGTCCTTGCTAATACCTATTTATTTTACATGTAAATCATAGGGTTTTAAATCGATCTTTGGCCATCCCTCGCAAATTCGAGCTTCTCGTTATATGCCCTACACGTTATATGGGTTTCTACTGTATTTCCGAGTTTCAAAGCTATTGAATTGCTGAGACAAGGAGCATTTCTGACGGGGCAGCATACCGCTGAGCTTTAAAGCCAATTGGCATACAAGTTAGTGTAGATTGGATTGATACAATTTGTATTTCATACAATAGGAGTTTATATCTAATCAGAAAAATAAGGCCAGTTGTTTCATCACAGGTAATAATGAGTGTATATTATGCCTACTTTCATAGCCATATAATCTACAGTATAATTGTGTGGGGGCACTTAAGTCACACTAAAAATGTGCTTCAATTACAGAAAAAAGCCATTAGGGCTCTCCTTGGCCTAAAAAAAGATGAGCACTGTAAGCCTTATTTTATTCAAACTAGAATATTGACAGTTTACTCTATGTATGTTCTTAAAGTGCTTTCTCTTGTAAAAAGCCATCTGTCAACCTTTCCCTTAAGAGCAGACAGTCACAGCCATGATATCCGTAGGAAAGAGGGACTTGATGTGCCATTCTGTAGAATTGAAAAGACTAAGCAGAATTTCAATGTGCTTGGGTTAAGGATGTTCAATGCATCACCATATGAGGCTAGATTAGCAAACAAAGCCTGCTTCATAAGGAGCATGAAAAGGTGGCTTCAGCACCACCCATTATATAGCATTGACGAACTTTTTAGCACGAACATATCAGACTTATCCTTGTAATGTTACATGCCATCACTTGTTTTGGTTGGATGTACAAGTTGTTCTGCAATTGTTTGTTTTTCTTTGTACTTGTAGGTATTATGGTTTTGTGTATTGATTACTGTTTTGTGGCCATGAATGTATACATCTCTATTACATGATTTGATGCAGTGATGAATTTACACATGTATATTTTTCACTGTTTTGATTACTTGCTATTTTATTAATGTATTTTTTGTACAATTGACGAGATCTAATCCACAAAAAGTTGGCTGAATGATCAATAAATATTATTATTATATAAAGAGGCAAAAACAGATATTTCATTGTATTCTAGAGTAATTATGCCAGCCTCTCATGTCACCCCTGAAAGATGCGCGTTTATAGTTTCTCATTTTAAAAATATGAGTCACTTTCAGACCCACAATCCTCAAATGTAAACTCTCCGGGGAGATAATTACACGTTCAAGAAATATAAAAACTGTTGGTGCTTACTTCCTAAATGCTTGATATGCTCTTTCCCCTATTTTCTGTACGGTGATAATCGAAAGACACTTTGCAGGCAGCACCTAATAAACTTTCAGAAACTCTTCAATCATTTTTGCGCACATTCTCACAGAAATGCACATTAATTTATCAGTCTCATACACACTTTCCACCGTTTATAAAATAAACCCTCTGCACATCGTGTGTCACTCTTCCTGCACATTAGTAAAAACAATTCTCTTTATTTTTCAACAGCACGAAGCATAAACCCGGAACGGTTTTCTCTCTTTATTTCCACCAGCGTAACTCACAAAAGTAGCAATGACGTAATAATAAAAACAATTCAAAACTTCATTCAGGAAATAATGACTGAAAAACATTCAACCAGCATCATTAAAATCAAGAATATTTACTTATATTCCTGGCGATGACCGTTGCTAAACGATACTCATTTCATGTTTGTTTTTCGTTGATATGACGTCCCATGCCATGCATTTGGTCCACTGTTCCATACAGCAACGTCAAGCATTTCATTGGTCGATACAAATTCCCAGAGAGTTGCAAGGACTTGAGCAAAGAATTTGTCATAACACTGTCTTTATGGGGATAACGACCATATTCAACAATTCTTCCCTGAGTTCCGTAATCACTAAAGTAGATATTTTCAGGTCAGGACAGTCAGTATTTAACGCAGTCTTTATTTAACGCCCGGAGTTTCGTAATAACCCCCCCTGGTGTCATTTAGGACCCCACCCTGCTGGAGACCACCACTCATTACATGTGGCCGCAGTTAAGTATTTGTTATTCTTAGTGGATACTCTAGAAAACTATTTGAGGTTAACTCAGAAAATATAGCCTTCGAAGCACATTCCGCATGTTCAAATGATCATTTACAAATTTAAAACGGAACTCGGACACTAATTTTAGGCAAATTTTTGGGAGCACCCTAAATAAAATAACTTTGTTTATAATTAATGTTGAATTCCGTTTGAAACATGTCAATGCAATGCATGAAGAGTACAATTCTGAGTCTATATTTTCCGAGTGTAGAACTACTTTTTCCTTGTCAAGCTGCTGCATAAACCTATATTTGACCGTGAACATGGGATGGCACAGAGGAGAAGGGTTAGTTAAGATTACCTCTACCCATCGCCCAAAGAAAGGGTTTGATGTTCTGAGAAATTGGGCCTCAAAACAGAACAACAAGTATACCCGAGCAATTTCTTACTGCGAGATTATTCGAGAAGTCTTGAACAAGGAACGTAGAACAAGACATCTTGAACATTTGAAGTTCTTTCGAGACAGTCTTTCAATGATGATTTTTCAAGAATACTCTTAATCGACTTGAGCGACCCTTCACACTGTCACATAAAACTTCAATGACTTCCACTGCTATTTCCAAAGAATCCATCGACTAACAGAAAGTGCCTGGAGTACTAGAGTCACAAGGTGTACACACCTGTTAGTTATTTTAGACTAAATATTAATTTTCTACTAACCACGACAATGTTGAGTTAGCTCAAGAGTTGTTTGTGAAATAAATATTCAGTTCGTTTGTGCAGTTGTTGTTAACATTCTGGCTCTGATTCGAAAAACACTCATTGATGAAGCAAATGTTACTATAGTTACATTTTCATTGAAGTGCCGCAATTGGAGGCTCCAAGAAGATACAATCATAGAATTTGGAACTTGGAATCGCGATGATGAAGACATGTATCATGCACGTAAATTTCGGTAATATTGTGAACTGTAGACGAGAGATCCCAAATCATACGTCTATAATCGCCGAGACATGGTTTGCTGACACTACTTATGAAAATATTTTACAACCAGAGTTGTAGAAGTAAGAAGACCTCAAAAAGCTGCAAATTAAAAATTCCTGCATAGAGTTTTGAAACGGAGACCTCATCGATGGATTCCAAGGACAATAACCATTAGGCTGCGGGCGAAAAGTGATTAGAAGTAAAAAAAATATTTCGTATTCCTTACTCATGACATTTCCCCTTCTATGTTTCCTTGCTTGTCACCAGCTTCAGTCATTTTTTGGTGCAAAATATTATTTATATTCCTTCAGAGGGTATTATTTGTGTGCATAAACTATTATTTACTAATATCTAGTAAGTCTTCATGTTATGAGAAAAAACTAGTCCAGAAATCATATATTATCATAAATTCTTCGACGATATTCCCTTCTCACCTGGAAACTCTAGGAATGAAATTTGTCTATTAAGTTCTTACTGTGTCAACAATTGATGCTTCATATGTATTAAGCACGTTATCAATTTAAAGAAAAGCAGATAACAATATTGTCATGCTAACAAGTATATTTGTTAAATTAAACATTTTAATAGGGAAATCTTACAGTTATTGGCCATTGGTATTTTGAAGAGCATAGTAAGAGTACAGTTGGACAAAATTTACAATAATCACTATTGTAAATTTTGCTATAATTATTGTAATTTTTTTTCCAAATATACTCTTACTATGCTCTTTGAAATACCATGTGGCCAATAACTGTAGGGTAGCGAATAACTGTAGGGTAGCCAATAACTGTATGGTTTACCCTATCATATAATACTATAAAATACGAGGTGATTCCGTCAAAGTGAATCACAATTATTAAAAACCCTCAATGATAACCAAGCACCAGTTACGGATAACATTTTTTGGAAAAGATAGAAAACAAGGGATTGAGATGTGCATTGTCGTAGGAATTAGGCCTCACAAGAAAGGAGAAAATCTACTTGCCTTTTTTTAATTTTTGCGAAAATGTTTTGACAAACACTTGTTTAATTAACAAATTAAATGGAATCAGGGAAAAATTAATGATTTTAGAGCTGCAAAAACTTCTTCAGGCAAACAAGAAGCGTGTAAGGATGTCGAACGAAATAATTTAATACGACATGTTTTAAGCCGCCTGGACATACCTTTCATCTCTTTTAGGAAGAATTTGTCCACGGTCAACCATTAGTTCACACAGTGGATTAACAAGAAAGATGTTGCGTTGCTAACTCGGAAAATATAGGCTCAGGATTCTTTATCCTTCACTTTTTATTTACAAATATTTTGTCCTTCTCTACTTATGTAACAAAACCCTCATTATGGGATGCTTTCATGGTCATATATCAACTTACACAGGGATAAACTAAAAAACTTCATACTCAGAAATTAGAGGGTCAGAAGTGCATTCCTTATCTTCCCATGAGTATTTACAAATTTCAAACGGAACTCAAGCGTAATTAACCAAATTGATCAGTGAATCTTTTATGAAAGAACTTTGTTAATAATGACCGTATAGTTTCGAATAAAATTTTATAATGCACAGCATATCATATGGAATGCTCTTCTGAGCCTATATTTTCCGAATTAACAACAAGTATTTTTTTAGTTAATCCACTACGTCAGCTAATGGCTGTCCGTGGAGAAATTCCAAGAGTGGGCTTAGTCCTGAGGCGAATGGTTGAGATTGCCTCCTCCCACCGGCCTCTCTCCCTTTGCCACTCACCCATAAGCAAACGCTAGCCCAGAAACCCGACCCCTCCCCTCAAAAATAATCCCTCCACAGGTCAAATTCTTCCTTCGTACCTCGCACGACTCTTCCCGGTCCCTCACCATCTGCGAGGAGGAAGGGTCCTCGTTCCGGTACGAGTGATTATTGCCCTCCCGTGCAGGGTCGTGGTTCTTCCATGTTGTCACATTGACATCAACTCAGGACTTAGAAAAATTTCAAATCAGAGGTGCTAAGAATTTTTTTACCAGGACTGTACTTAAGTATCAGGAGGTGGCTGCTGTCCTGGTCACATCCGATACATACCTTTTAAGAGTTGCTATAAAATATGCTTGTATCCTATTTTCGTCACACTTTTATACTAATCTAAGTGGGTTAAGTCTAATATATTCCAACTAAAATACTCAAAATATAATTTTTTTAGAGTATAAATTCTTCCCAAAAAAGTGTGAAAATGTCACATTCGGTACAAAGAGAATGGCTGTGGTTACTGTTTCCAAAAGTAAGCTTAGAAAGAAAACTATGAAATGAATTTTAGGAAGTGCTTTTATAAGTTTTTCTTTAATCTCATATAGTGCGTAGATAAGTATGACGTAGGTGGAATTACAACACTCAGCTACAAGAATTTGTGAAATTCACAATGAAAAAAAACAATCACCTGGATGGAATTAGAAACTGGATCACTCAATTTCGCTCTGTTATAACTGATAATGTCAGGCTCTAATTTTAGCGCACACCTATCCTCACAAAGTAATCTGGGAAAACATTTTTTGGGGGCAATACATTTATGTGCAACCAACGGATTCATTTTAAGATAAGCTTTTGAAAATAATAGAGATTTTGATACTGTAAGGACTTCCAGACAACGCAAATCTAAATGCTATATATTTTATCAATAGTTTGCAATCCTAATTAATACTACAGGAAACAATAATTTAAAAAAATGAAGTGAGCTGTGAGTATGGAAACAAAAGATATGGGACTTTTGTTTCAGCACTTATTAGCTGCTGTGAACGAGGGATCATGGATTCTCATGCATGGGTCACTTTCGCACATCCACAAAATGAGTGGAAACAGCTCAACAGACCAAAACACTGCTTCTTTACTACCAGTCAAATAAGAAGAAACTGCACCCTTCCATTGTCACTTTTTGGCAGAGTAGGGCCTTCCCTTGAGCACGGGTGGCAGAAGGGGCTTCCTTTGGCTTGGGAATGTTTATTGCTCTCCCAAGAATGATTGGAAGGGCCAAAGGTGTGATGGTTCTATGCCAAGACCTTCGCCAATACACTGACTTCACTAAATGAGTAGATTGAAAGAGGCATTTAACCTTTATCTACCGAGCGTGACTCTCCGGCACAAAAAAAATATCGCTAGACTACCGAGCGTGTTCATATGGCCCACTGCGTCCTCCTTTCACTCTCAAGGTCCCTGGGACTGTCAAATGATAGAAAGTCATATTTTTTTGCGTCATTTGACTAAGAATACATCTTTCTTCCATCTGAATTTTTTTCTTTGGATATCTCACGGTATTATATGTTGTTTGACGTAATATAACATGACGAATCCAACTCCCGTCAACAAGGTTTGCTTGCTGTTTGTATGAGAAGGGAACCGAATACTTTCCTCAGTACAAATGAAGTTATAGCCCACACAAAGATATATATTTCTATAAGAGAAGCATTCAGAATGTAGAAAGTCCTCCTATCTGAGAATTTTTTCTTTGTTATGACAAGATAATGTGATTTTATTCGACCATCTTTCGCCTAAATGATGCATCTCCTTACTCTAGGTTTGTTTACTTGGTGTGAGACCAGGAAACTTCATCCTTTTGCCATGACAGCAGAGGATATACAGCCCAATTATATCCTTATCTTCTCAGAAAGCACTCAACGATAGGAGCATCTTACTTTCATGAGAGGTTTTTCCTTATCTCCATACGCGTACTAGGTTCCGCTGGACCATCTGTCCTGTGAATGACTCATCCTCTTTGTTTGAGTTTGCTTATCTCGCTGGTAAGGAGGAAAGGGAATCTTTACGTGAGCACAAATCAAGATAACAGGATGTTGAATGATGCCTTTGATAGCATACGAGCCTTTCTGCATACACACTTCGAAGTCCTACCCGTCTGAAAATTTGTTGACTAACAATTTCATATCATCGCGGACTGGCTCGGTGAGAAGTCTCTCCTGAAACTTATCGTTCAAGCGTGTTGTAGGCTGTGGCATGAGTATTTTTGAGACAATATTATTAGTAATATCGTAGTTCTAGCAATATGGCTTTTGCAAGTAAACTTCTGGAATAAGAGGAAGATATAGAAATTCTGACAGAGAGCAGTTGTGATGGAGACAGTGACACAGATGTTGAGCCCTCCTGGTGTTTACCGTTACGGAATTTCAAGCAGAGCATGCGCTCACCGGATGGATTAGATAAAAATCAAGCACCACTCACGATAGAGAATAGTCTCCTCGATTTTGTTAAATTATTTTTTGGAAACAAAATTATTTGGGAGCGAGGTGATTGTGTCGTTCAAAGGACGAGTCATTTTTCATCAGTATATTTCTAAGAAACACGACTTTGGTGCCCGGAATGTGAAGTTGGGCTGTGTGTTGACCTCTTTTTCATGATCTATCGCACAATTTTCAGTATTTGAAATGCGTAGCTGGCCGACATCACTATGATAATATTCAGTTCGAAGGAAAATGTGCAGGTATTTACGAAATTTACATGACATCTCATAAATATGGGTTTTATTGCCAAAGTTGCTATTTACATTTTTGAACTACAGTAATTTTCCTTATGCAAGGTGCACTCATGTTTTCGTATGATAAATATAAAAAATATTGTCGTACGTACTAGGTTTTATCATCAACCCTCAGCAGTACCTTGAGCCTCCATCTCTCTCCCTCCATCTCACTTGTTCATATCATCTCTCAATTACCCCTACCTCCCCCTCCCATCCTCCACCTATCTCTTCCCCCTTCTTTATCAAGAATATTTTCCCTCACTCTAACCCTTTCTTTTTGGAGACATCGTCTCTAAAAAGAAAGGGTTAGAGTGAGTTACTAAAGCATCAGCTACTACAGCACCGCTCAGCACAAAACACCGACTGCGGTTTTTCACTTCTGACGCAATTCCAACGGTCCACTAAAGTGAGCTAGAAGTGGTCCATCAATGGCTAAAAACAATGAATTTATGTCGCATCTATTGCTTGGTTACTGCGCGTAGGAGTTATATCCATAATGTAGATACAAACATTTTTTTCTATGTTGAAATTTTCTTAGACTTTTGGAACACGAAAATAACATTACCACGCAACATGAGTTTGAACGTAATTACATCGATAATCCGGTAAAATATTGTCTAAAAGGAAGGAATAAAACAAGCACAGCAGACGGAAAATTAATTAATCAATTCAAATAAATTACATAAATGAAAATAACATAAGTATTAGGGTGAAAAATTTGTCTTTCATAGTGTTTGGAAGAGAAAAACGGACACTCTCGGAAAAAGGCAGTTGTCATACTTTGGATATTTTCCATTTTTTTATGGTTATATACCATTCCATTACTTGAAAACTTTAAATTGAACTAAGGGCGTAGTGTTACATCATTTTTGTAGAGGGATTGCTCGTTCTTTTGCCAAAATACCCTTCACAGTCGAAAATAATTTAAATTTTTTTACATAAACAAAAATTAAACTATGATTTAAAATATTGTAATACTTACTATCCCTATAAAATTAAATCTCATGAAAGCCCTGTAAAAACTCTATAGGGCACTTTTTATTTTATTGTGATAAAACAAATACTTTTCTTGTAATATTTTTTTTTCTAAAACACTGCGTTTTAGTGGCAGAAAGTTTAAAAAACCTCGGTAGTCTAGATATACAGCCGGCGAAAAACCTCATAAGATAAAGGTTAAGAGACGCAGAAGAGGTGCAGTCATACAGTTCCAAACATTGCAAAAGAACTAGATATGATATTGAATACTATGTAAAGCTCATTATTTAAAAATGAAATCATTAATTAGTTATAATTTGCACATAAAAATTACATAGCCTCTAGAAATTCTTTCCCTTAATGCTTTGCAATGATAGGTGTGTGCCAAAATTCAAGCCTGACATTATCGGTTACTGCAGAGCGAAATAGAGTGATCCAGTTTAAAATCCCATCTAGGCAATTGTTTTTCTTGCAGTGAATTTCGAACATTCTTGCAGTTAACTGTATTGTAATTCCACCTATGACAGGATTATCTATGCACCTATATAGATAAAAAACAACTAGTAAATGCAATTCCTAAAATGCGGATTACTTTCACAACTTACTTTCTGGAAGACTAAACAGCCATATGAAAAAATTAAAAAATTAAATCCGAAACGAACTAAATGACTCTGAACATATCGCAGTAATGCAAATACAACAAGGATTGTGCTGCCACATAGAATACGAGATAATTAAAATAAGTCAAAATTGCGATAAATTTTAATGCTAATGAATGTGCATGTAAAATAAAGAAATAATCAAAAACGAATCCATATCATTTTCAAAATGCAATAATAAATTCCGGTCTTTTTACCCTACTTTTTATATATTATTATATATAAAAATATATATGTTATATAGTCATATTAACTGTTTCCATAATTAAGTTTTAAAAAAATTTGCAATATGCATTGCAGGAGTTGCTTTTACGAATGTTTTTTCAATTAATTCAATTAATTGTGCATAGAGCATGAAGAAATGTGGCTTAAGAGGAATTAAAAATGCAATGACAGTGAAGCAAAAGGGGGACAAACTTTAGCCTTACACTATTACAGTTGCTTTTACGAATGTTTTTCCAATTAATTGTGCATAGTCCGTAAAGAAATTTGGCTTAAGAGGAATTAAAAATGCAATGACAGTGGAGCAAAAGGGGGAAAAACTTTAGCCTTACACTATTGCCGTAGGGAAAAGGTGTTTGGAATTACTAAGACCTCGGAGACAAAACTCAGCCAATCACAGACATCCAGTCTTAGTTTAAACAGCCAAGATAACAGGTTCATCCCTCGAAAACGAATTAATAGTGTTGCCTTGAGACATAAACTTGGACTAGGACAGTATTGGGGAAAAAGATAGCCTAATGAGATTTCGATGTTAATGAGCGAAGTGATCTTTATTTTGGATTCGTCAATTCCTTGGGTATTCTTCAGCTCCCTAACGTGAACAAAATATTGCAACAGCCAATCACCCTTTTATAATATCTACATATATTTGCTGTTTAGTGACTGTCCCCGTATTGAATTATGAACTTAGGAAAGGGGTAAAAACAAGGCCAGACTCAAAAGATTCCTGAATTGAAGGTGGGCTTAATCAAGATATCAGCCTGCTCAATGTTCTTCATATACGATATAACATCATTGGCCCCTGGTTTATACTCGCTCTTAGTTGAAGTTCAACATTTAATAAAAAAGACAATGCCACAAAAACCGTATTATGAGTATTAAAACTGAATTAGTTCCACCCAAAGGTCTGTCCCGCAATCTTAGGGAAAATTAAATGACCACTTGCGATTAACCTAATATCTATTTCAAATCCAATAGATTGATAGTTTATTTATCCCTGGACCTGTAAGCAAGTACAGGACAAGTCAAGAGACTACATCAAAATAAAAGAATTCTAGTGCAGCTATAAAATTTACATAGAAATAAATTACCCAAACTAACTAATTTAGAAGATTTACGGTGTGTCCTTGCTTTACAGTGTAAAGTAAAACGTGTGAAGAACAACGTTAAGTTTTAATTGTTCTCCACATCTGGAAATCATTAGAAGCAGTTTTTCTATTTACCCACTTTAACGTAGGTAAAGGAACATTGACAAAGACCATCGCCTATGGTAATCGTTCGGTCAGGACCCTGCCTTCAGCACCCCTCCCGATTCCCCTCCCCCTTTGATCCTTTTCACCCCTCTACATTAAACCACCCACCCGGGGGGGCGTATTGCCCACTTTGTGAACCACTGGGTTAGATAGTAAGATATAATATTATGCTATACATAGTACCCATTACTGCTACTGATTTTTGGCAATGTAAACTAGAAGAAAATTTATGCAATACTTGCATACCAAGCACAGCATATTTCACTAAAACATAATACTAATTATTTAATTGTCATATGGATTAATCATCACCTGTACAAGCACTCTGTCAGGCTGTTGACTGAACCTGGAGAAGCATTGGAGAGCGAGGCAAGTCTTTCCCATCCTGCCAAAAGGGCGCTTACTTTGTCCTGGTACTTTTTCTTTGGGTTTTTTATAGCCACTTCCAAACCCTAAAAGAAAAGAAAGAGTTCAGTTAAACTTCATGTATGCATTATCTAATGTGTCCCACTACTATCTTCTCTAAAGGAAAACAAGAAAATGGAGAAAGGAAAGTATATATAATGGTGCTCAAACCGAAATAGACTGAAGAAAAAAATTCAATATTCATCACAACATATCATCAAACCAACTAGCTTATTTCCATAATAATATAGACATAAGGGTTGCAGTAGAGTGCATAAAGAAATAAGTGTGTTATAAAGCAATCATGGTAGAGTCAGAAAAATTTAGAATTCTTGTCCAGGATTTTTCAGTCATTTCCTCTGTCATTTCCTACTCTTGCAGAGTTGATGACAGTGAGATGTGAATTGCTGGCAAATTGTTCCATTTCAATCAATTCATGAACCAATCTTGAACCAGTAACCAGTTAATTTTTTGATAGATTCCACACAGCTCTCAGACATTGGACTAGGTTCAAGCCAGTGCTAATACAACCAGCCTTGAAGGCACCATGAATGGTATATAAGCCAAACATCCCAAAGTCCAGAAGTACAGGATTCCCTGGGTCACCCTTGACTTTCAGCTGACTTTTTAGATCCTTTAAGAATGCCTTATTTACTTTAGGGCCGTCCAAGGATACCTGAAAAACTTGCCATTTCAGCTTTATTTGGACTGGGATGCACCAGCTTCAAATGCTGATAGTAGATCTTTTGAGGCACTTTTGCCTAAAAACACTGATGTAACACTGCTACACTGATTCGGAAGCGTCTGCTCCGATATCATAGCGCAGTGTGTCCTCTGATATCGCGGCGCCTAGTTGTCCAGTGCTATTCCGAAATTAATTAAAGGAGGGAAGAAGAAGGGGATGAATGAATGTGCCGCGAGGCTAGTTGTCTTTCCGACGCTACCGCAATTCACAACATCCGTCTTTTTCAAATATCTCCAACGAACTCACTGAAATAATTCTTCTATCTCGTCTAGATAATTTTGTAAGCAACATTCACAAAGCAATTCACCATTGTTGGAAGCAATCAGGAAAGTCATTTTCCAACTAACCAAAATTTCGTGGAAGAATTCAATTGGAACAAAATTGTATTTATTGGACAATACACGAATTATAATTAGCTGGGGTTGCCATTGTACAGTGGCCCTGTCGGCTTCGAACCCGAGGGCCGTGATTTCAACACTCAGTGCCCACAAAATGTATTTCCACTCCTTCAAAAATATTTATGCAAACATTAAAACGAGGAGGATAGAGATTAATCGGAGAGAATTGAGGGCCTGAGAGTGAAAGTAATACAAGTGACATCAACACGAAAAATGATAGAAGTGCATATTTTCTAAGTTGGTACCGCCAGGTAGCTACAGGAAAAGGAAAACAAGTGTTTGAATGTATGGTGCTGTGATCTAGCCACTGAACACTTAAGCTACTTTACTTTTAGTCATTTTTTACTGGGTTAAAGTGATACGGGTGACACTGGACGATGTTTGTCACTTGTATTACTTTGACTCTCAGGCCCTCAATTATCAAGTATATAGCAATGCACCAAAGAACCATTTAGGTTGACAGCCAAATGGTATTCGTATAATTGCGAGAAATGCTACCGCTCATGCGCAAAAGTTTATATTTCTCGCAAATTTGACAACACCAAGAATTCCAATCGTACGGCTCTTAGAACAGAATCAAGATTTCCATGTGGAATTCTGTTCCCGCTGACTGAGAAGTACAATCGCATTTTGGTATCAATTCCAATTTCATTTGTAGCGGTAATTTAACATGGGAATTAATCTGTGTGGAATTTGCCTTGTTATTAAATTGGCCCCCTGGACTGCGCAAAGGGAGAGGAGGGGGGTTACGAACCACAAGCCGCGTGCGGGCGCACAGCTACAAAAAGAGTATGAAATGAACAGGGAGCACAAGTCTATGTTGAGCCGAGAAAAATTCAAGCAAAGGCACAGATTAAACCTCTCTCTCTGCCTTAATGGAAATCGGCTGCTGTGCATTTTCCAGGGTTTTTTTGGAAAAATACAAAATTCCCTGAGTTTTCCAGGACAAAATATTTCCCTGAGTTTTCCAGGTTTAGAAGGTTTTCCAGGTTGCCGGACACCCTGGAGATGGGCATAGCCTCCGACAAAGTTGCAAAAGACAAACCGTGGGGTATTTTTCTCCTGCAATGCTAGCCCGATAAGGGTCTCAAAGAAGCAAAGTGTATCTCGACAACGTCGCATTGGAATCGCAGCTATCAGAGGCAGTTCCCCTCCCCACAGCAGCAGAGACTTTTGAACTGTTTCAGGGTTTCTCAAAAGGTACACATTTCAGGCTTGCCTTTCAGCAACGATATTTGAGAGGCTAGTTGGGAATAGCCAGGCAGAGCCAACGGGAATAAGAAAGAACTGGCAATGAGTGGCCCAGCATATATCGGATGGCGGGAGAGACAAAAGAAATATTTGGAACATGAGCCGAGCCACTAGTAGATGTGCGACCACTATGAGTTTCCCTGACAACACATGAAAATCCCTGAGATTTCCCTGACAGCCAACCTCTTTTACCTGACATTTCCCTGACTTCACTGACATGTGGTCACCCTGCTACCTTCATTGCATGGAGAGTTCCAATGGGAATGTACCCCTAGAGAATGATTTGTACAGGTAAGAGTTGTGTTTAATACCTTTATCTTCCGAGCGTGTCTCTCCGGAACAAAAATAAATAAAAAAATTTGAAAAGCAAATCGTTATTCCGGCAGTTATTACAGGTATGTTATCATCCATGTTGGATTAATATGCGTAACATTTGAAGACTTTTATTAGTTTTGTCAGGTTTTACCAAAGATGGGGGCACGGCATTATTAAGTCTTATATGGCTACGATATGATGCTTGATATATTGCTCTTCAATATAGTAGAAGCAATCAAAATGATTGACCGTATATGTCCAAATATGTTCCTCATTTTTGCCCAAATATCGGCAGCCAAAAGGAGGAAGGGGAGCTATTTTCGGGTATGAAAAGAGAAAACCACTCAGAAATTCCTTGGATAATGATCCAAAATAAAATAGGTAGAAATAAGCTAATATTGTGCTGTATGCTAAGCTAATATTACTCATATCAGTATAAAACTAACTATATTTTGAGTCATTAATGAAAATATTTATATTATTTGATTAATCTTTCTTCAAGTCGATTTCTTTATGGCATGGCAGCATGGCAACTCGGTAAATACCTTATGCAACCCTCTATGCATATTTGTGGTAAATATTTTTCCGCAAAAACTGAAGTACCCATTAAAAATAGACCAGCAATTTTGCTCACACATTCAACAATAATTCTAAGAGTTTATGAAATATTTTTATAATCTCAATTTTCTACCATAACTATGTTTTTAAAGACACACAACGATGCAGATAAACCCATATATGCAACCCGCAATACATTTTTCTAATATTTTTCCTATCATTTAATCTGCTAATACGCTGAAAATAAAAAAAATTGCCAATATTTTAAGTGAGATACGAAGGAAAGTTGTTGCCCAAGATTAAATATGGGTAGAAATTAGGCATAAATCAATCATAACTGTTTGTAACAATAATACCAGTTTTGAATAATAATGCTCAAGAAAGGGCTGGGTAATATAGACCATCTGAGGTATGATTTGCCCTCAGTAGTGTGTCGTGGATGACTTTAGCCTGCATGGGAATGTACCCCTGCATGTGGAGTTTCCATGGCATATAAAACCCAGGGGTGATTTTCAAGCAATTGTTTTTGGGAAAAGCATCTTTTATGCTGTCAAATAATGAAATTCAAATGAAAATAAATCATCAAAACAAATTTATATGAATCATGGCTTGATTATCATTCAATGAAGAAATCTGAAAAATGTTATTACATCATACATTTTTACCAACCTTTGATTTTACATAGGTACTGCCTCTTTTTTAGTCCCTCCAACTACAGTCAACTCTCGATTATCCGTGCTAATGGATGCACGACAAGGCACGGATAATCGAAAAACACGGATAACCGAAAAACATGGAAAATGTGGTCGTGATATTGACATTTCACTTCGTAGGATGGAAACTACTTCACATAACAGACTGCAGCGGTTACCGCAAGACAAATAATGAAATACTAAATATTTCTATTATTTCGAAATATAATAATATCATAAACATTTATAAATTTATAGCTTCTAATGCTTGAAACACAGCATAATGGGTACTTACTTAGCTTGACCACATAGATAATAAAGCTGACATCTTGATTATTTTCAATAAATGCATGACATCGAAGTGATTATATAATGCACAACATTGTTATAATTGTGAGCCTCTGATATATTGTGATATAATATATAGATTCGGCATTAGCAGGATTAAAAATATTTTGCACTACAATTGACTGCAGGTGTTACGCCAAGAAAACAAGTGAACAACGAATTTCCATAATACGAACAACAATAATTTTCCAGTTTGTTTATTTCGAATATCATGAAATCTTCAACATTCATCGAAAAATATATTTTTATCTAATAAATAGTTTATAATGCTTGAAACAAAAGATAATAGGTGCTTAACTAAACCATATCCATAATAATAAACAATAAAATATCTTGCGTATTTGAAGTCATGTAAAAATCATTATCAAAGTGAATATCAGAATAGAGCACATTCTGTTATTGTGAATCTTGGAAATAAGTTTTTTTTGCTGATTACTTGATTTCTTCACGTTTTCTTTTATTGCAATTTTTATTTTTCTGGCTGAGATTACATCGCAAAAATCGAAATAATTTTGTCGCATGTAATCCAGCTACAACAAGTTTCAACACTAGCTATAGCTTCTGTGTCTGCCTCTTCTTCCTTTACGTATTTTGTGAACTCCAAGCGAAAAGCATCAGCGGCTGAAACATTGCCACTCAATCGGTCTCCCTGAATAGAAATTTCACGAATTCTATGTCGCTGCTTGAATCTCGTCAACCACCCAGAAGAAGCTTTAAAATCCCCTTCTATCCCTCGAGACTCGTGAAAAAGTTTAGCCTGCTGTGCGCACATGGGGCCTGAGACGGGTATACCAATTGACTGTTTTTGATTGAACCAAAGAAGCATGGAGGAGTCTAAATCTTTAAAGGTTGATCGTTTCATAGTCTTACACTTTGAGGGTCCCAAACCACTGTTCAAGGTTGCAGCGAACTTCATCAGCTTACTTTTATTATTAATTATATCCTGAAATGTTTGCAATCCCACATCATACTCTTCTGCCAGTTAAAGCTGAGTCTCTCCTTTTTCATTTCTTGTCATCAATTCTAGTTTTTTTCGCGATGGAAATGACAATTTTCTTCTGTTTTTCTGCCATTTGCATCAGCTTTGTCGCAGGACTACTGTAACAAGTGCAACTTTGAAGTTATGAGATTTTCATACGAATGAACCGGCACAATCGTATCTGGGTAAAAACAAACGACTGTTCAATGGCGAATAATGACCAGGGATCACTAATACTGTTTTGTATTTATTAATTCAGGCAGAAAAGTCATACGGAAGAATAAGTAGTTATTTTTAAGTATAATATAAGTTAGTTTATTTACAGGTAGTTAATTTAAAATTATTTTCCATTGTATATTTACTATTCTGTGCGTTATAGGAAGACAGAATATTCAGTGGCAAAAGGTAATGGGAAAGAATGGATAAAATAATTTCAGAAGCAGATGAGTTTTCTTCATTCTTAACCTTTATCTAACGAGGGTTTTCACCGGCTGTAAATCTAGACTACCGAGGTTTTTTAAATTTTCTGCCACTAACACGTAGTGTTTTAGAAAAAAAATTATTACAAGAAAATTATTTCTTGTATCACAATAAAGTAAAAAGTGCTTTATAGAGTTTTAACAGGGCTTTCATGTTACTTGATTTTATAGGGATAGTAAATATAACAATATTTTTAATCAAAGTTTAATTATTGTTTATGTAAAAAAATTTAAATTCTTTTTGAAGGTGAAGGCTTTTTTAACCAAAGTACAAGTGATTCCTCTACAAAAATGGTGTAACACAATGCTTTTAGTTCAATTAAAAGTTTTCAAGTAATGGAATGGTAAATAACCATAAAAAATGGAAAATATCCAAAGGATAACAGCTACCTTTTTCCGAGAGTCGCCGTGTTTCTCTTCCAAACACTCTGAAAGACAAATTTTTAACCATAATACAGATATGTTTCTTGCATAATAAGATACTTTATTTGAATTGATTAATTAATTTTCCGTCCGGTTTTTGTTTTATTCCTTCCTTTTAGAAATTTATTTTTTTAACGGATATTCGATGTAATTACGTTCAAACTCATGTTATTTTCGTGTTCTGAAAGTCTAAGAAAATTTCAACATAGAAAAAAATGTTTGTATCCACATTATGGATATAAATCCCACACGCAATAGCCAAGATTGATTGTTTTTAGCCATTGATGGACGACTTCTAGCTCACTTTAGCGGACCGTTCCAATTGCGTCATAAGTGAAAAACTGCAGCCTGATGATAAAACCTAGTATTGCGGCAATATTTTTTATATTTCTGATACGAAAACATGAGTGCACCTTGCATACGGAAATTTGCTGTAGTTCAAAAACTTAAATAGCAACTTTGGCAATAAAACCCATATTTATGAGAAGTCATGTAAATTTCTTAAATACCTGCATATTTTCCTTTGAGCTGAATATTATCATAGTGATGTCAGCCAGCTACACATTTCATATATTGACAATTGTGCGATAGATCATGAAAAAGAGGTCTACAAACAGCCCATGTTCACATTCCAGGCATCAAAGTCGTGCTTCTAAGAAATATACTGATGAAAAATGACTTGTCTTTTGAACGACACAATCACCTCGTTCCAAAATAATTATGTTTCCAAAAAATAATAAGACAAAATCGAGGGGACTATTCTCTATCGTGAGTGGTGCTTGATTTTTATCTAATCTATACGATGGTCCGGTGAGCGCATGCTCTCTTTGCTTTTTACGGTTCCGCAATGGTAAACACCAGGAGGGCTCAACATCAGTGTCACTGTCTCCATCACAACTGCTCTCTGTCAGAATTTCTACGATACTACGAACTACGATATTACTAATTATATTGTCTCAAAAATACTCATGCCACAGCACAACACTCTTGGACGATCGGTTTCAGGAAAGACTCTCACCGAGCCAGTCCGCGATGATATGAAAATGTTAGTCACAACAGATTTGCTGACAGGAAGGACTTTGAAGTGTATGTATGCAGAAAGGCTCACATGCTATCAAATGCATCATTCAGCATCCTGTTATCTTGATTTGTGCTCACATAAAGATTCCCTTTCCTCCTTACCAGCGAGATAAGCAAACTCGAACAAAGAGGATGAGTCATTCAGCAGACAGATGGTCCAGCGGAACCTATTACGCATATGGCGATAAGGAATAAACCTCTCATGAAAGTAAGATGCTCCTATCATTGAGTGCTTTCTGAGATGATAAGGATATAATTGGGCTGTATATCCTTCTCTGTCATGGCAAAAGGATGAAGTTTCCTGGTCTCACACCAAGTAAACAAACCTAGAGTAAGGAGATGCATCATTTAGGCGAAAGATGGTTGAACAAAATCTCATTATCTTGACATAACAAGGAAAAAATTCTCATGATAGGAGGACCTTCTATATTCTGAATGCTGTTCTTATAGAAATATATATCTTTGTGCAGTCTATAACTTCATTTGTACTGAGGAAAGTATTCAGTTCCCTCCTCATGCAATCGTCAAGCAAACCTTGTTGACGGGAGTTGGATTCTTCATGTGATATTACGTAAAACAACATATAATACTGTGAGATATCCACAGAAAAAAAATTCAGATGGAAGAAAGATATATTGTAAGTCGAATGCCCCTACAAAAATATGACTTTCTATTATTTGACAGTCCAAGGGGCCTTGAGAGTGAAAGGAGGATGCAGTGTGCCATATGAACACGCTCTGCAGTCAAGCAATATTTTTTTTGTGCCGGAGAGACACGCTTGGTTTATAAAGGTTAAATGAAGCAAACAATTTCCATAATATTGTGATTAAATTAAAAAGTTAAACTAAAAAGAGACATTTACAAACTTGCAATTCTATTTCGAAACATCGAACTTTCGAAGAATTTACTTAAATTTACCATTGGAATTATTTTCAAACTTTTAAGTGTAGGGATAAGAAAATAGCACGGATAATCCGCAAACCGGATAATCGGAAGCCGGATAATCGAGAGTTGACTGTATGTAATATCAAGGTTTTACTGTACTATATCTTCTGTTGGGAAGGGTGAAAGGCCTTTACAGCAGGCCAGCTAACACAAATACATCACTTAAATTGAATCAACACTACTCAAGAGGAGGAAAGGTTCCAGAGGGATAAATTTACTTCAAACTTATACCTATCAAACCAACCAACAAAACTTAAAGCTTACCAAAATACATAGTTTCTTTATGAACCGCAAATGAAATGGGAATGCGCAGTCCATACACTGTGACAGACACTTTTTTCTCACTGACATATTGTAGAATATGTATAAAATATTGTAGAAAAGTACTAAGCTGTGTTAATCATGAGCACTTTTTTCTATCTGAAAGCTAACATTTAACTTAGTGTCTTTGTGTTTTGAGTGCAAGGGAATTTTTATATTTTTAATGTATGACCTTTTCATGGGGGGTACTTAACAACTAGAAGAAATACTAAGACTGAGCTATACCTTAAACCTTAAAACCATAATTTTTTCCTGGAAGGTGAAAAAAAATCTCTCAGGGAAAGGTGTTACTTCACCTTATGATCATCGTGGCTGCAGCAGCTAACCTACCAAACACCAATGGATCTACATCACTTTTCCAAACAGACTTCATTTTTCATTTTAAAAGTGATTAACCCTTTCGCTGTGGTCAACCTGCGAGGACTTCCCAACCTCTGTGCCAGGAAAAAGTGAGAGGTGGGTAGGAATGACCTTGCCAATGCTGTGCCAATAGGAGCTACGTTCACAGCAGTCCACCGGGCGAACGTAGCTCATACGTTTACAGCAGCGAATGGGATAATACATTTTAGAAATTATGACAACTACCTTGTTGTGTGTTACTGCCTGAAGTGTACAAAGCATATTTGTTGAAATTTACATTGCTATGTTAGCTTTATGTGACTACTCTCACCAAAGATACATCAAAACTATAATTAAAACAGCTCATGCAGAAAATTCGTTTTGCGAAATGCATCTAAAAACTACAATTTTTCTAACTACACATGCATTAACCTCATGCTAAAACAATTAGAATCTGGCCCTGGTTGATGAAGGTGTGGAATATGAATGTTCAAGGAATCAAGTCATTAACAAGATAAACGTACCAAGACATATTAGGAATAAATTCACATAAATATACAATTCATGTTAACTCCTATAATATTTATTACATAGCAGTATTAGAGGTAGAAAAAATGTTTTCAAGCCCACTCTTTCCAACTCATCAACGCAATGTTTACACACACAAAGTATTTATACTCTATTTTGTTGAAATAGCATCAATTGCTAACCCACTGTTGCTTTTATATGCTTTAACTGGTCTAAAACATTGCATTTAAACTGATTGTAAGAAAATAATTCAACAAATACATGAGTTAAACAAAAACCTTCCAAAGTACATAATTTCATTGTTGCTGTTTCAAAAATGAGCTATGCTGCAGAATGTATGCACAATAAAATAACAACCAACACCAAAATGATGCTAGTGTGCATCTTATGATTATGGCTTCCCCCATGCGTGAGACAGTAAATTCATAAATCTAAGTGCAAATAGGATTCATGGTGTGGGGCAAAATTTAATAAGATGGGCAGCTTACATAAAACCTCTCTAGTCACAAACTAAGATTTTCACAACACAATTAGTAATAAACATACATAATTTCACCTCTGTCTTGGGATGAATTATCTCCTGAAATGGAGAATGTTGCACAAAATTTAAAATATAAACACCTATTTCATTAATTAGAAAAAAATCTAGTCTCAACTCAAACCCCATGAAAAAAATTCCTCTTTATACAAAAATTCCTTTTAATACAGGTGTATCACGATGATATTGATAAATATTTCCTTGTAGTTATCACACTCTACTCTGCAAAGCCTCAAGTAGCAAAATTGTACGTTCATTTAGGTATCTTTCTATAATCAATTCTAGCTAGAGATAATTCTATTTAAATATTTTCAAAGTATAAAGCCAAGCACACACATAGAAGTATATAATTCCAGCCATCAACCACAGATGTGACCTTTGAAAACCTTGTACAGTGAAACCTCGTATTTGCGTTATCAGAAATTACGTTTTCCCGCAATTTACACCACTTTAGCAAAGTCCCATTCAATTTCCTTTGTTTCCAACGTATGTAGAACACCAAAGTTAGACTACATTTTTCAGTTTTCCCGCAATTTGCACCACAACGCGCTCTTTCAAAAAATGAAATTCACTACTTCTTAAGTCCATTATAATACTCATGCATATAATATACTTTGTACAATATTTTTTGGCTTTGTCTTGTACATATATGCGGAAAAATACAAAAAAAAGCTGCAATAGGGCCTGTTTAAGGAAGAATTTGAATGTGGTGGGAATAGTATACAGCAGCATTAGTAAGAGAAATTTGAACTACATCAACTCGTAATCTGCCAGATATGATTCAAGCCATGATTCAAGCTATGAAAAGAAGCGTAGTCTTTTTTATGTAAGGCATTTTCATTCCAGTTAGTGATAATTCTATAATATCGTTATTTTAATATTTCTATGCATAAATATGATAATAAATATCAGGTTTTAACTTCATAAATCGCTGAAATATATGTAGTACTTTTCCGGCGAATCTTTTGACGCCCCTGAGGACGAGGGCCGTGTCGGACATCGAAATGCCAGAATACATGGAACCTTTCGCCTTTTTGGACACCCCAAAAGCTTTAATTTGCAAATAACCATTTTTAGAAAAAATATATTTGTTAATATAATGAGGAAAACTTGAGCATACCGAAATAAAAATGAAAACTACGAAAAATTTTCATAACGCAACACTCCTTGCCACGGCAGATTGATTAATGCGATTGACGAACAGTTGTTTCATCATTTTTGATGCTATCGTCGCGTCAGGAGTTAAGAAATTAAGGTTAATTTCAATGGAGCAGTTTAGTCTGCTTCATCCACATTGCTGTTTCAGGAGGCTGGTGGGGATAAACTTCTACTTTTTCTGCAACAGATAGTTTTGTGCCGTCGCTTCACGCCACTGGCATCGCTCCGCCCGCTTAGATCGGACAAGGTCATAATAACTGCGTACGTAGCAAAGAATTTTAATGAAGTTTCTTGCACCTTACAGCCAGTGAATAAGCAATAAAGCATTATATTTAAGCATGGCTAAATGTGCGCGCCATGAAGTAGCATAGCCACGCCAAGTCACTAAACCATTATAGCAGTTTCTCAGCCAACAGTGAGGATTTCAAACTGCAATGTGCGTAACTTAATCGTATAATTTGTTTAGATTGAGTGTACAATTATTTTTTAGTGAAATTACCTCAAAATACTTATACGTTACATTATATTCCAGCAATTAAGGAAATATTTTTATTAAGTGCATAGTCAAAATCTCTTAAAACAATGTTTTCGGTTAAGATTTTTTGATTTCTCGGAACATGTATGAGGTTGTTTTCGCAACACTGCCGGATTATAGCGTACTCCTGGATTACAGGTAACATGAGACTTAGTAATCACTGGTGGAGAGAAATTTCAAAGCATTCTCTACAGGGAAAAAACACAAATGCAGATGATTAAAATTATATAAAACACTAGCCATTGCTAGTACGAAAAAAAATGATTCCACTCATCTCAAAATTTTGTTCAGACAATTAAAACAGAGTGAATCTGGTGAATCTTAATTTCTTTTTTCCTTGAGTTTTCCAGGTTATTCAGGCAAATTTTTGCATTTTCCTGGGTTCTTTTTGCACTTTGTTTCTAACATATTTTTAATGAATTTCTAATAAAATCGGTATATTTTGCCAACATGAAAAATGAGAAATTTAGGTCCCTACTTTGAGTTAAATATGTAAGAGTATACAAGGAATGTGAAGTATTACGGGTTTTATTCCAACCAACAAATAAACAAAAATGGTTAACTGACAGCAAAATTTTGAGTCAGGTGCAATTTGGACACAATAAACTAGATTCAAACTAATTTGATAAAGAACTAGCAAATAAAAGAAACTGGTGCGATGTTTTTCAATGAGTACATTTCTGATTCAACGTCAGAAACAAATTTCGTATCTTTTCAAGAAATTATGTTTTTTTGGTTGGCAGCTCTTGAACCTTTTGCATTACCCATTTTTTATTCTTTTTCTCTTGAGGCCTTGGTACCTTTCCTTTTCTCCGCCAAGGCTTTACTGTACTTTGCATGATCATTTCGGAAACTGTGAATTAATTGCTTTGTGATAGGTACAGATCTAACACCTGAAAGAATTCAATTAGAACAAAATTGTATTTTTTGGCAATACACGAATTATAATTAGCTTGGGTTGCCCATGTACACTGGCACTGTTGACTTCGAACCCGAGGGCCATGATTTCAACACGCAGTGACCGCAAAATGAATTACCGCTCCTTCAAAAACATTTCTGCAAACATTAAAACGAGAAGGGTTGAGATTATTGGGAGAGAATTATCAATTATATAGCAATCCCCAATTATCCATTTAGGTTCCGAGTTCAACTGAGTCTTATAGAGCTCACTGAGGGTAACAATAATATAGGTGCCAAAATCTTGAAAAAAGTTCAAATTTTTATTACTGGCAATCTTTTCTAGATTCGATCTTACTGTGTGGTGGCTCAGTTCTCATCCCAACTTGTTATGCATAACCTTTTCTCACCACTACATCGGGTGGGAAAGTTCTTACCACCCGATCTCACCCTCAAAGGAGGAGGGTAGCACAAGACAAGCTGCCCCTTAATTTTTATTAGCTTGGTGATGGTCCATTGGTTAATGACATTGAAATACCGAACCTAAGGGATTGGGGATGAAGTTTCTCCTCACAGAATAGCACGTATTTGACCATAAAGTCAATTATTTCAGGAAAATCTCACATAGGGTAGAAATGTTATTATTTTTTATTTGAACTAGTATCACAGTAGAAACTCAAAAATACGAACTTCGAAATTACGAAATTTTGATTTTATGAAGCAAAATCTTCGGTCCCGACCAAAAGGGTATCTAAGTATATGTAACAGTACGCGATATCATGAAATAACGAAGTTTTAAAATTACGAACCTCGGATCTTGGTCCCAACGTGAAAAAGTTACTCGTTTATACGAATAGTGATGGATCACAGTAACGTTTCAGCGCTCCTTTTCAGAGTTAAACAGCTAATTAATGATCGTCACCGAATAGATTATGCACTGAATGTATTACCTGAACGATATCTCATTTTTCAATGCTTCAATAGTAAAGGTAAGGTTTCGCTGGGGCGTCTGGCGTCCGTCCAGCAGTCGGAAGTCACTGACGTACTCATCCAATGTACAGTAAGTCCTCGACATACGAACGAGATGCGTTCCGAGAACTTGTTCGTAAGTTGAAAAACGTTAGCCAGACATCAAAAATTGTAGTTACTGTATTTCCTGGCCCATAAGACGCACTTTGTTTGCTCCAAAATGTGCTCTTAAATTGTTCGTTCGTCCTCTAAGACACTAGCTGATTCGCCGGGAAAATACTATTTACGGATGGTCAGATCGGTTCTAAAGATCCGCGGGTATTACATTTCTCCGGATACTGAAATCGGATCCTAATTCATTTTTAAAAATCGGATCTGGATCAGATAAAAAAATTCACCCTGGGGAGTGGATACTATTAAAATCGCCCTAAATAACGGCCATCCTGTGTTGCGGCCGATGTAGGAACTAGTTGGAACAATGGAAGTTGGCTGCTGATGCTCTCGAAAGGATGTCTATAGGATGTCCTCGAAAGGATATCCCAACTAGTGGAAACCACCTGAGAAGTTAGGGCGGGTATGCGATGTTTGGTTCGCGGTCATAGCTGATAAGAGACTCCCAACGGGCAACGCCCCTCCCCCCACCCAACTTTTGGAAGCCACCTGTGAAGCTAGGGCGTGGGAAAGCGATGAGTGAAATGTGATACTTATGATGAAATGCGATGCGGACTCGAGAAAAAATATCACTTTACTCCGACCCTCCAACTACGAGCGCCGAGCCGAGGGTGGGGAGAGAGAGAGAGAGAGGTGGGGGGGGGGGGGGGGCAAGAGGCAGGCCAAGAACGCGTAGCTGTTTGCTGGACTGCCGGAAGCGCCAATGCTCGGCACGAAAGCCTCTGGAAAAAAGTGCTGGACATCTTTGCTTTACACGACTACAATAATTGTATTTAACTTGCGTACCAACTTGCGTAACAACTTGAGGAGTATCCGCATTGAAAGATGAAAGATGCAGCTAGAACTTATATCAAAGCTCATTTTTGTATCACTTCTCATAGCCGAGTAGCATTTCCACGAAATGATCGATTTTAGGCAAGTTAACTTATTTTTTCTCCGATGTGGTTGATATAAAGTACGCACAAGTATGTATCAAGCCCTATGAAATAAGTTCTAGCAACATCCTTCCTGCGCCAAACGGTGAAAACAGAATTTCTTTATCTATTAGCATGGCGATGTAAAAGTCAACGGTCTAAAAATGGATTTCCTGGCGTGGTATCCACTTCAAAAAGTGAATGATGCTTCCTATAAAAGGAAGTAAAAACAGATTAGAGTTCCGATTCTCTCTTCGCATGCGCCGATGCACTACGTTATTTATCCCATTGATGTGACGATGCATTTAAAAGCTCTCTCGGGCGCTACACAACATAATTTCAGGTTGTGGAAAAATCATGAAGGAGTGCGAAGTCAACCTCACAGCTACCACCGGGGAAGATTACCATTTGAATCGACCGAAATAACGGCTCCCTCGTTCGATCATCGGCCGTATCAACCTAGTGTTGGCTGCCGAGGCCGCTGAAAGGAGGCCCAACCCCTCCCCCACTAGTGAAAGCCACCTGGGTAAAAGCGAAACTGGGTGAGGGTAGATAATAACAGATAAGGTGAAGGAGTGATCCTCTCGGGTTACCCCCTTCTCTTTCTCGCTGAATGAGTCCCTCGCAGATGAATGTCGTCACGCCTAGGAATAAGGAACGAAGAACTTTTTTCTTGAAGGGTCTTCTGGGAAAAACCGGTTTAGACGCGCCAATTGTTCAGATCCGACTGAGGTATCACCCTAAAATCTGGCAGCTTTAATGTTTCCAGCTGAGTGATTGAGAGGGATAGCTGGGTGGAAGGACTGCTCGTCAGGCAATTTCCAAATACCCTGGAAAGGATATTTTACCATTCATCATGATAACCCGAATCGAGCCTCGTATTGCCGGTAATAATCATTTGTCATCACAAACTGAATGAGTGAACGGAATAATGCATCGATTTGATGCGAAGGTAGCTTGACACACGGAAGTCGATTTCCATTGAAACGCGGCTTTCGTCTTACTTCCGAACTACCCGTAAAAATTTATGACGCAAGTAAACAATAAACATTGCAAATTGATATATCCAGATAATATTGTTAAAATTCATCACGGCAAAGAGGGGTAGTACCAATCCGCGAGTTGCTGCACGCCGCACCGCCAGCTGCAACGACAAAATAACTTATCCGGTGGTGCCAAATTTGAAATTCACGAAAATAGGAATAATAAAACTACGACAAATAAGTTGTGTTCAACTGACAATGAGTGCACCCTGTGGGCATAAATACACATTTAAATATACTTTCATGAATTATAACTTCGTAAATCATGCAAGTACATAGCGAGAGTACATCTTAATCTGAGGAAACAAAAAAAAGAGCTTCATCGCGATGTTTTTGAAAGATACTCGTTCATACAAAATTTGATATTACCGGTTTTTCCGGTCCCGTCAACTTTGTAATTTCGAGTTTCTACTGTATCAGCAAGTATAGTAAATATGTGGATGAATTAAATGCTGCCAAAACTTCTCCAATTGAACAGAGTTATTCTGGGCTACCGTTAATAATTTAAATTTAATGTAGCCGAAAAGTACTATGAATTTTAGCTCCATTTATATCCGCCCATTAAAAATAGCTACATGCTCACAGTTAACCTTTCAAGATGCAATATCACCAATAGTAGAACAAGTAATTCATTATCATAATCACATTCACCGAGCCAAGTGAACAGCTATTCTGGGGATCCCAATTTACTTTTTTATTAGAACACATTAAGTTTTTACTCTCAAAAGTATATGACTATTACATTCATCACTTCACTTTTATTAAACAAATTCCATTTTATTGTTGTTGATATAGTCATAAAAGTGAGTGCTTTGACGAGCTTTTGTTATTTATCCTCATCTTCTATAAAGTAAACATTAAATTCTCTCATTGTTTTTGGCAAGTAATGAACAAAATAAATAAGTATGGGCTAAATCATATGTTCCGGCCTAGTAATGGAGTTTAAGTACTAATAATAAGTTTTTAAGTTATCAGCCTCCAATCGGCTGATAAAAGTTTTTGATGCATACCCTTATAATGTCTCATTTGTTCTGTTCTTTGCTTTCGCATCTGATGTTATTTAGTTTTCTTGGATTTTGGGTAATATAATGCAAATATTATAGAATCAGAATATGTAATTAATACTAATAATAGTATTATAATAAGGGGAATAACACTGACATTATATAGCATTTCTGTTACAGATTAGGTTGAGGTTTCCTCTATTTTAGCCTAATATGACATAGCAAATTTGGTGCTATGCTAGTTTGAAGATAGTAACAGTAAACAATCACCTTTGGCTTTTGACTGCGTAAAGTTGATCCCTCAAGAGCTTCACTAGGTGACAACGTATGTAGCTTTTACAGGGTGTCCGGCAACCTGGAAAACTCAGGGAAATATTTTGTCCTGGAAAACTCAGGGAATTTTTGTATTTTTCCAAATAGCCCTGGAAAATGCTCGGCAGCCGATTTTCTTTAAGGCAGAGAGAGTTTTAGCCTGTGCCTTTGATTGCATTATGCTCGGCTCACAATCAGCGTAGCCTGCGTTCCCTGTTCATTTCATACTCTTTTCATAGCTGTGCACCCGCTCGCTGCTTGTTTGTCAACCCACCCCCCCACTCCCTTCGTGCAGTCCAGGGGCAAATTCCACATTGAATAATTCCCATATAAAATGGCCGCTATGAATGGAATCAGAATTGATGCCGAAATGCGATTGTATATCTCAGTCAGCGGAAACAGAATTAATGGAAATCTTGATTCTGTTATAAGAGTTTACAGAAAGAGTTTCTGCTTTATATCTAAAATTCAGGTGTAAAATACCATCAAATTATCAAAATATAAAATTAATGTTAATTTTGTAAACAAATATTAAACTTATGAAAATGCAATTATTCAGCTAGCATAGATATGTTTTAAAGCAAAATATGCTTAAAAATGCTAATCAATGTCCCTAAGAATTGGCTAAGTGAATTCCCAAGACCTTAGCCTACAACTTACAGCAAAGGCAGTGCAACGCGTTAAATTATTAGTGCCAATCATGTCCCGTCTACGCCAAAGTGATATACTAAAAGCAGCAGGATATTTGGCATTGAACCCCATGGATGCTACGTCTCCCAAACTTTGTTATTACTCAAGTGTATACCAGGGAAGACACGTGGAGGAAATACACAGTGGCAAATGACATCCTAGTGAAGAAAGTGTTCCTACCGCGTGCAAAAGAAATAGTGCAAGTATATACGGATGCAACACCTACCCAGGGAGCAGTGGTTATTCCCCAGTGGGATATTTCCCATATATTTCCTGTGTCCAATTGGCACATCAATTCAATAGAAGTTTGCTGCCCTTAAGGGCCATTTGGATACAATTACTCTACTCAATGATATTAATTTAACAGGAATAGCAATTCATATGTTCATTGATAGCCAATCAGCTCTGTACTCCTTAAGAAAGGGTGGTGGGTTAATGTTCCGCTTACATCCCGAATTAATAACCATGTATGTACATGAATTCAATAAAAGAAATAATGTCGCAGGAAGTGACAAGGGCCTATGTACCTACCGAGCGCAATCCTGCCGATGTGCCCTCGCGGGCTGTGCCCCCCTGATATGTGTGCATCGGCCATCATGGCGGATTGCGCATGGCGGATCTCAGGGGTGCGTGCCTGCCTGGGTAGTCATCTTTTGGGGATGTGCTTGGTGGGGGACATAGATCCCTGCAGGGACGACTACCTAGGGGGGAGGAGGGGCAGAGGAATTACACGGCAGGGGCCAATTCAGCCCACTAGTAACGAGATTTGAACTTAGTCCTCCAGAGTTTGGTACTGAAATAAGCCACTGAAGCTTTAAGTTATAATTTTATGAAAGAAAATAATTGCTCACCATTAGCTCAGATTTTCTTAAACATTGTCCTGATTTTGTTCCCATTTTATTCTCTTCAAAACTGAATATGTCCCGGTTATGGGACATCAGAATATAGTAACCCTATTTAAAATGAAACTGGGAGTGGGCAAAATTCCCTGCATATACTTTGTAGCTCAAGCCTCTAAAGTGCTCACATGACATTGCACACCATGAACTTTATTCATCAGGCTTTTATTAAAATTTTTATAGAACAGCATTATCTCCTGAACTGCACCCCTGCAAAAATCACCAAATGCACCACTTGCTTTGTCTTTATTTCAACATTATGAATCAGCTATGGGCATAAGACTGAGATAACCAGTATATTTAGAATGTTTTACATTTATTCAGGGAAAAGACACTCCAAATAGGCTGAAACATGACTGAAAGGCAAAGCAAGTTGAGCACCCTGTGCCCAGTCACAGCAACAGGCGATAGTAGTTCCCTCACTTGGCGTTCCAATTGCATGCACTATCTTCAGGAATATTTTTCCTAGTCATGGCTGCTATCAACTTAACAGGAGAAAGGGCAACATTAAGACACTTGCAACATAGCAGCAAGTCGGGTAGGATTTGCCACCATTTTCTCAGCCTCTGGCCAGAAGAATCAAATAGTGCTTAAAATCCTCCTAACTTCATCTCAGAAAATTTTATAAGAGGAGCCAAAGTGCAAGAAATGTTTCCAGGATGGAGCAAAGTTTATTAATGGCAAATGCATCAATAAATGACCCCCCCATTATTATCGTCAACTCATCAATGGCACATGCCTAGTGATGGGTTTTACTCAGAGCGCTTGAAGGAAACACGCATACAGCAGACTTTTTTCTCACTAGGCAACAGTATGCTAGACTTTCTTTTTCAGGCATATTTTGGCCTCTTTGTAGTGAATTTTCAAGAATAAATGTTAACATTATAAAATACCCTGGTCATCCCAGTCTTATGGCCATAGTTGATTCATAACGTTGAAGTTAAAAACCTAGAAAATGGTGCGATGGGCAATTTTCACAGGGGTGCCACTCAGGAGATAATGCAGTTCCATTAATTATTATTATGAATTAAATGAAAATTAAATATGAATACTTGCAAAGGCTTTAGCTACGATGGGTATATTTTGTACGAGGATATATTGTTTTACAAGTTGGCAAACAAAATGATGTCTCTATAATGGCTAATGAAAGCCTTAATTTAAATAATTAATTATTTGTCCCAATTATACGCAAAACAAACTGCACACTAGGTGAGTTTATAATCATTCCCGAGAAGGAAGTATAACTTATTTCGGCACTTCAGAACTAAGGTGTACCAATCCAGCAAGAGGTTGTCGAGACCCCATGCCGACTAATGTGTGCGGTAAAAGGACATTGAAAATCACGATTTGGATCACTGCTAACCAGGAAATTGATCACAAAGCATGTAGAATAACCAAGGTGAAGAAAATATCAAAACTTAACAGTTGTGAGTTATTTCTAGTGATGTGGTCAGGATTCGATCGAATCCATGGATTCGAGATTCAAACGAATCCTTTCAAAAAAGATTCAATAAATTCAATGTCACAACACAGTGAAATATGGCATTACTTCTAGGTAAAAAAATTCCGATGATAAATTTGCGATTTGTGATATTTGTGGCTGTGCTATATCCCACAGTTGTGTTTTCAAAGCCACTGATACATTGTAGAAGCACATAAAGAAACATTCAATATCTGCCCATGAAGCAGCTGAAGCCCGCAAATTAGCACTAGAAGATCAACCGGAAGATGAAAATCCTGCATTTTATAACTTCGATACTCTACCAGGTAGTTCCAGTAATCAACACTGTGATTTCAATTTTCCAAGTGATGCAGATCCCAGGTAAATCATTCGTAATTATTAGTAACAGTTGAAGGAACTACGTGAATTTGTTTTCAACTTTGATACGCAAGAATTGATTGTTATACTCACCTTCTGGAACAGAAAACAGCTCTATTTCTAATGGAGAGATTAATTTACCAGCCGAACTTAGCAGTGCTGAGTGGACTTACTTGTGAAATATTCTACATATTTTGATGTATTTTTATCAGGCTACTGTTACTCTAACACCACAATATCAGAAGTGATTCCTTTAATGAATAGTACATATAATTAAAATTTAAGGAAGAACCAGGTAATGTAGGATCCAGATTGCAAGGGATGAAAAATGTTATCATTAATGAGATGAATCTCAGATTTGCTGACTTAGAAAAGAACAGTTTTTATGCTGTTGCAACACTATAGGACCCTATTTTAGAGACAAAATTTGTAGAAACAATAAAGATTCTCAAGAGGCTAAGAAACACGTTGAGCAAGAACTGCAACTGTATTTTCATAAAGAGCATTTAATACTGCTGGAAATTTGGCAGACCAAAAAAGGAACGGATTAGATCCCAAAAGAGTGAGAATGTTGCATTTTTTGAGGAAAAGTTTATAACTTATGATTACATTGCACTTTAATGAAGAACTAATAAGAATTAAGTAAAATTGAAACAGCTACTCAAATGTTTTTATTTTTTAGCCAATGAATAACTATTGAATTTGAGGGAACACCTGTGTAAAACAACTTATTGGTTAAAAAAAAAAATACTGGAAAATATAAATGGATTGGAATTTGTTTTTTAAATGCAATTGGTATTGAAAAGTAACTGGGATTTATAGTTTTCTGAAATAAGGATTCAGATTCGATGTGTGGGATTCGATAAAAAAAAAAGATTCGGATTCGGGATTCGACCAATCACTAGTTATTTCTCCATGGATTTTTGTATTTTACGCTAATAATTGTGGAAAGGGTTATCGGAGGCAACCACGTAAAAGGAATCATCTTCCGCGGTCAGCGAAGCTTGGTAAATATTTGAGAAATGTGTAAATTTGACTGATGGGAAGCTGCAATGGGAGTTTCTTCTTTGTACTCGAATCGTAGATCGCGGATAATCAAGAGAAACCCCCGCGTTGAGAACTGAGTTACCCAAAGCCCTCAAAACATATGCTGCAGATAATTTAGGGATGCAGTAGACAAAGCCGTGGTTGATAAAAAAAATCAGAATGTACTAATTTGTAACGTTTCTGCTGAACAACGATGGATCTGAAGCAAAGTTACAGTCGTACATTGAAGCATAGTTGCATGAAAGTATGAAATGTCTCGGGATAAATTCGATCCAAAGCCAGTGCAAAAGGAAAAGAACTGAAAATTTTGGGGGACAAGCCCAGACCCTAGGTATATCCGAAACAGCATTATTCTGAGACACGCTATAACCGGATTTTACTGTATTACGAAGTTTCTTTAGTAGAGTAAAGTAAAAGGTGTAGAGTAGGGTAAAAGGTGTATAGAAGCAAGAAAACATGTTCACTACAGAAGGATAATATTAAGATTGCTACTCTGTAGCTGAATAGGGGAGAAAATGGCCATTCTTTAGGATAAAATTAATCATTTAAGTCACAGGTAATCCATGACATCACTCGAGGCAGTTGCTGTGTAATTCATTGTTCTAAATATGTTTCACTTCTCAAAGAATACTGCTATTTAATTCACATCACATGAAACCATAAATAGTAATAGTGTTACGTGCAACTTCATGAAAAACTTAATTCAGTATTCTGAGAGTCAACCTTGCAAAACAAAAGGTTACATTCAAGCTCTAATTAATTAAAAGCTTTTGTTATTGGGCAAAAAATTTAAAAAACTTGGGTTAAATAATTAAAAAACCCATGGTTCACGAAATTCATCCATTCCAAAAGACCATTCGTACAGAGAATACCATTGTAAAGTGAACCAATGCCTTACCGTACATCACTCGCAGTTTATCATGTCCAAAAATGCATACTCAATTTAAGTACAAGCACATACATATACTTCTCTTATTACAGTGTACGAAATGCTCCTGATAATGAATGATAAACTAGACATATAAAATATAATTCTCTTCAACTACGTCACTTCATTCAATTATATGATGTAGAAAAGGGTGTAGATTTCTCAATATCTCACACCACCTGACACCTATGCTTGTCAGTGAACTTCCGGCCCATCTTAGTGATGCACAGAACAGTGCAAACTGATTTAGGGTTATGAAGTAGGTCAATTACGCCTTGGCAAGAAGTAGAATGGTCCTTCTGGGTTGGGAAAGGGTTGTAGGCAATATCTACTTCTCCGCTCGATTTCCTGAAGAATGCCATATTTCCGGAGATATGTATGAAATAAGTAGGTGATATCTATGCAAACAACTCTTATTTCCCAATGAATTAGGTCACCCAACTTCTATTTATCTGAATACATTTTCTGGGGTGGTAGATACCTGAACACAGTATACATTCATCAGTATGAAATGGGAGTTTCGCAATTAAGGACTGCATATGATCAAAGTATAACATCCAGCAATCTAGGACCTGACATTAAAATGTTCAATTTTCTGTTATAACTGTAGCACACAGCTATAGCCTAAAAACCTGGCATTAGGAATCAATCAATGCTGTCACATTATTATATTGAATCAAAAACTAAAACTGGATTATAAGTTACTATCATCATTATATATTATTTTCATACAATATATCATGTAATTGCAATAACTGATAATTCAGATTGTTTACTAAGAAATTTGCATAATAAAAAGCACAAATACGCATCTTTCTTCTCTAGTAAAATCTCTCTTACTCGTGGGATCCATGAAATCCTGGGAGTTGTATCTAATAGCTTTTAAGATATACATTGGTGCACTCAGGTAGCCTTTTGATTCCATCATATGAACTGCCCCTTATAAAAAAAATAAAGAATTTACAAACAAAAAAATCTATTAAGTCACCCCATTCAAAAAAAATGTTTCAGAATGTACTTTGTCCTACAATTTAAATGAATGATAACACAGCATGAAATGACTATTAACCTCCGAATCACTTAAAAAATACACGTAAATTTGTTTCAATAACCATTTGGTAAAGAAAAATGATGAGAGTACTAATTCACCTGAATGCAGACATACACACAGTTAAATTTCTACAACAGTTTTAAGTCAATTTTTCCATTCTGCACAACATTAGAACATTTTCTACAAAGCAATTTTCCACTTCTGATAAAATTAAACTCAACGAAATTTCACAGCCAATAAACAAATGGCCAGAAAATTAGGAAATTGCATGATAAAAACAATCAAAAATAATGTCTTCTTCTAAATATCCTTTCTAAAAACTGCTTGTGTACAACTAAAATCCAGTTTCCAATTTTCAAGCTATGAGGATAAGAGTAGAAAGTTTTATCCTGATCTATTTGTTCAAAGACTTTTAACCACAAAATCACTCTTTTCTGATGCTATGAAAACAGTGAGCAGGCAAACATCCCAAGCATTACTTAATTAGTAACTTCGAAATAACTACACTTATGCAGGAGTGAGTAATTACTAGTTTAGATTAACTGAACTTCCATCCTTCCTTGGTTTTGAATCATGGTTTTCAACAATACTAATGCACCTCATCCATAAAACTCAGGAAAAGAAAACATCAATACTTTTGGCACTCTGGATGACCCTCCTTGCATCATGTTTCTTAGACATTGTGACCCATCAGAGTTTGCACCAAACACCCCCCCTGAAGTAGGCCTTGATGTCTAGCAGGCGTGCACATTATCCACCTGGCTAAACCAGCTGGCATAAAAGTCAACAATGATCATTCCTTAAATACAACAGTACAATTAATAACGTGCCTTTATTCTCCTGACCAATCTAATTGCTCACCATTGCAAATAAATGTAATAGGCTAAAGCCTTCACCAGGTAGTAAATGAGATGCCCCAGGGAGTGCTATTTACAAGACATAATTTTCGATTACCTTAATGGTTGATCCTAGGACATGGCTCACATCTAAGCAAAGGGATGAACATGGTGGATTCCCAGCAGACATTGTGGAAGGCTTCTGCATCAAAATATGTATTAATCGAAGAATCTTGATTATCCAAATGTTTATAATTCATTCCATATTGTAATTATTTTTGAAATGCTACCAAAATAGCAGATCATTATTAAACCAGTTCAATGGCATAAATAATAATTTTAGCTCCTTTGAATTAGTGATAGATAGTTTAAAGTTACCTCTTTAAGTAATAGTTGTATTGTTTCCATTACCACTTCGTTTTTACGAAATATGAACTGGCATTAGCTAGAATCTGATTTCTTATTAATTGATGAACTAAAGAACATGAAACCCAACACCAGTAAACCAAAATTAAAATACACAGACAGCAACCCAATTTTAGATAAAATCACACATAAGCATTGAGGCATACAGAAGAACGAACTTCATGGGCTATTACACAATAAAGCATGCACCATCATTAAAGACATTTCGTACACATGGCTGTTATAGTTCCCAAATATATACCTTTCACTATATGACTAAGTACCTTACATAGACATAAATAAATCCTAAGTATTTTAAATACTAAAAAGGACTAACACTATAGGCATTGAAAATCCACCCAGTCAGTCAGTGGATAATAATTTCTCATCGTAAACACCAGATGTTTTAAATTTTCAAACCCATTTCAACCAGCACATGACTGCACACAAGAATCAGAACTATTCACAATAAAAAAAATTCAGTAAAATGAGACATTTTAATGCTAATACACAGAATGCTAAACAATGCTAATACACTGAATGTTTACAAATAATTCCACCTGCTATCTGCTATACTTAATTATCAATCAAACAATAGAATGTAGTTAGCAATGTACATACACACCCACAGCATCAGAATAAGTACCTAGCTGAGAAATGCAAGCAGCAGCTTCTCGGGGGTCAAAAAATGGGTTCTTCTTTCCTTAATGCCCAAAAAAACAAATTTATTATGGAGTTCAACAAAGTTTAATAGCAATCACTTAACTCAGAAAAAAGCTAAATGTCTATATCTATTCCACAAAAATCGGCCCATGCATTCTCCGGATAATAAGTCTCAAACTCAGGGTCACATACCATATGCGCCAATAGCAGTTGCAAACATGACACTTATGCAAAAAGCTAGTAGATTGAAAAAATAGTATAAGTATCAAGGGTGAAATGAAATTAAAATATTCTAAAAACAAATATCACTGGCACAAGATGTTAGTAGATACAGCAACAACATGATAACTCATAAAAATTTTGCTTTGACTCTTTGCATAATAATGTATACCAAATTCCAAGGGTCACATCACATGGCACTCCAATTAACTAAATACACAGTTGCTCTATTCTAAACATGGCCAACCCATTTCAAGACCAATTATTCCTGAACTTCTCATTATCAACCCCATTTCTCAGTTCAAAGCACCTAAATCCATTGTTAGTTTATTTCCCTTCCTTAATAGCATTGCATCAATTTGACAATTTACGGCAAGGTTTTGTAATATTGTTTTCAGTTCCAACAGAAAAGGCTAATCTGGGCATGACTTTGATGTGTAATATACTTGATCATGGCTTGATAACTTTTTTCAGTAATCAATTTAGATTTTTTTAATGCTAAATTTCCCTTAATACTCCTAGAAAACTGATTCATGCAAATTCTCTAATTTCTTCAAAATACACTTCTAGCGTTTTACTGATTTTTATGGTATTTTCATAGCAAAGTACTGGGTTGGCTCAAGCCACAACATTGGCAAATGCAAACTGTTCTGATTTACTCCAAATTCTTGTTCCTTGTTCATTTTCTTAACTTCTTTTAAGTCTCTTCTGCTGTCAATAAAACTGGGACTATGTCTATTACATAGTTATTGCATAAGCCCATCAATATGATCCATGATCACCAAATTTCATCAGATTTCATCTTTAAGGAACCCAAAACATGTTATTAAAACCTAACTGAAGTAGAGAACCATGGCCAGTTACCTTTTTTCTTCCACAATGACTACCATATCTGATGGCACGTGAGATCTGATTATGTATTTGGGACATATTCAGGAAAAAAGTTTTTGTCACACACAAAAATGTACAAAAACAGCAGTGGATGATTTTGAGAATAGAAAGATTTCATTCTAATAATCTGTTTATGTTGGAATAATATAGCTAATATTATGAGACTTCTGTTAGTTTTCCCTGGTTTTACCATATTGAGGGGCATGGTATTTCGAAGTCTTATATGGCAACAATGTGATGTTCAATATGTCGCTTTTTGATACTGCAGAAGCAATCGAAATGATAAATTGTGTACGTCCTAATTTTAGCCCAACATTTTTGGCCAAATATCGGAATAAAAAATCGGGGTGAGGGGGCGCTATTTAATAGCATGAAAAGAAAATCCCACTCAGAAGTTCCCAGGCTATGGTCCAAGATAACGGAGAAAAATGGGTAGTAATGCAATGATGTGATTTATATTACTGTATAATGAACTTTTTTTTAATAATTGATAAAGTTTTTTATTATTTAATTTGTTGTTACAGTAATTAGTTACAGTAACTTTGTAAAAACATTATGCAACCCATAATTGAATGGCGAGATATTTTTTTGCTTCAACTCTGAAGTACTCATCAAAAAAAGACTAGCAACTTTTCTCATGTACTCAACAATAATTCTAAGAACAGGCAAACTATTTTCATTATCTCATTACCTTTTCATCTTGCCAAAGTTCCTATAGCCCTACAAAACTGGCTTTAAAGTCCTTATGTTCAACACGTAATACAATTGTGTCTTAAATAATTATCCTCAGATCTAGGGATACCCTAAAAAGAGATAACCAGCATTATTTGTAATTTAACCCTTTCGCTACAAATGACGTGATAGAATGGCGTACATTTTTCGACGAAAACGAACAAACAATGTGATAGAACGTCGTGCCGCTAAGCTAGCCCTAAGCAAGCCTAAAAGGTGTGTGATATAAAGGACTTCTTCTCGAGACGCCGTCGGTACCCTTTCTCGGTTTGCGGGAGAGGATTACCTCGACCCTTCCTCGCAGTGCACACCCCACTCACAGCAGGGGTCCGCGGTCAGTTGCTTGCCGGTGCAGTGGAATAACAAACTTAACAGTTTTTGTGTAATTGGAAAATTGAGCATTATAGGTGCATTCCTTATTTTTAACGTAGTTTGTGTGTAAAGGAATCTTTACCATTGATACGATTTTTGTTGCTAGAGAGCTTAATATTAACGATAGAATTTCGTTTAAAAGCTGTAAAGTCATTGTAAAACAAGAATAATTCATTTACGATTAAATAAATATCGAGGCTGTAGCAACAATATTTTTAGCAAAAACTTCGCATAAAAAATAGTTGACCGCGACCACATGCCGTAATGGGCACCCCAAGCGGAAAAGGACAGAGATTATCTCAGCCCGGTGGCCAAGAAAAAGGTTCAACACCCCTCTGGCCCCCAACCTAAGTTAGGGAAATAGGTACTGGTGAAGATCCTAGCGTAGTGAAAGCTCCGTACTGGCAAAGCAAAAAAATTTTCCCAGTCTCCGTCGCGAAAGGGTTAAATAAGGTTAATACAAAGGAAATTCGTGATACAAGAGTAAATATGAGCAGAAATTAGGTACCCATGTTCAAAAATGGAGATGAGAAAATCTGGGGGGGGAGGGGGGGGGGGGGGGCAAAATATGGCATATATCGACCCTGTCAATGACAACAATACCAGAAATGAATAATAATACTTAGGGAAGGGCTGGGTATTAGGTACAGACCATTTGGGGTAAATCTTTTCTTCAGAAGCCTGTGTCTGGGATGACATACACCTGCATGAGGAGACACCTTTGCATATTAGACCCAGGAATGATTTTTAAGTGATTATTTTGAAGAAAAAGTTGCATCCTACAATATGACCTAAAATACAGTATCTTCTCAGGCAACTTTTCCAGGCTCTTAATTCTTAGCTACTTCTCCATTGCACTTCTGGCATTATTTTGCAGTTTGGGTTTGCTTACTTATTATAATAAGTTTATTCCAAATTTGGCTGAAAGGCTTTCACCTTTGTATAAACTTCTTTGCAAAGATTTTAAATGGCTCTGGAGTAAAAGGTGCAATGATGTTTTTGTTGAAAGCAAGTCTTGGCTAGAAAAGTATAATGTTTTAGTCTCTATTCATCCTAGCAAGAAGATTATCTTGCAATGTGATGCATCTCACAATGGTGTGGGATGTGTTTTGTCTCATATGTATGGACCTGGTGATGTGAGGACAATTTGTTTTGCCAGTAAGACACTGTCAAAAGCTGAAAAGAATTATTCTCAGATACAAAAGGAAGCTCTAGCAGTTGTTTTTGGTGTCCAACGTTTTTACAAATATCTTATTGGAGTAAAATTTCTTGTAGAAACTGATGCTAAATCCTTAACAACCCTATTTGGGCCAACCAAACCCATTCCCATTATGGCGAGTGCTAGGATTCAGCGCTGGGCATTAATTCTTTCTAATTTTGATTATGAAATCAAACACAGAAAGGGGTCTGAGTTAATAGTGGCTGATGCATTATCACGAATACCTGTGAGAAATGAAAATACTTTGGATGATTGGATGTTTTACTTTGCATTTCAGGAAATTGTTATTGATCATGAGGAAATTGTTAAACAAACACTGCTAGATCATATTCTTAGTCGAGTGGTGCATTATGTAAAATTTGGATGGCCCAGAAATCTAAACTCTGATTCAGATGCACTAAAGCCATACTTTGATGTCCGAAATGAACTTTCAATTGAATCAAATTGTTTACTCAAGCAAAATAAACTTGTGATCACATTAAATTGTAGGGATAAGATTTTAAAATTACTCCATGAAGAACATCCTGGTATTGTTCGAATGAAGTCGTTGGCAAGAACATATGTATGGTTTCCTAATATTGATAATGAAATTGAAAAATTTGTAAACACTTATGATTTGTGCCAAGCATATAGGAGTGATGTTCCACCAGAGTCCCTGACTTATTGGCCAAAACGGACAGACCATTCCAACGATTACACATTGATTTTGGTTTCTTTGAAGGTAAAGATTTTTTACTTGTCTTCGATCCTTTCAGCAAGTGGATGGATGCAATTCATATGAGCTCCACAAATTCTTTCAATACAATTTGTGTATTGCGAAGCATATTTTCTAAATTTGGATTAATTAATGAGTTAGTTTCAGATAATGGACCCCAATTCAAATCTGTGGAATTCCAAAATTTTCTAAAGAAAATTGGCATCAAACATGTATGTGGTCCACCATATCATGCACAATCGAATGGTGCTGCAGAAAGAATGGTACAGATTATAAAAAAGGGTCTAAAGAAACAGAAAGATATAGATTATGATAATTTTCAGCATCGATTAGATAGTTTAATATTTAGTTATCGAAACACCCCTCATTCGGTCACTAAGAAAACTCCGTTGGATTTGCTATTTAAGTTTGTACCCCAAACTAAACTTTCAAAATTGGTAAGCTCAAATTGCGATAATGAGTCTAAATATCAAATGTACCAAATAGTTTATAAGGATAGAAGATCCGCTATCAGAGATTTTTATGAGGGTGAAAGTGTTTGGGTCAGATCATTTAGAAAACATGGTTATGAAAATTGGTTACCTGGTAAAATTGATAAATGTGTTGGATCAAATACATGCATTGTTGAAGTTGAAAATCAAAAAAGATTTATTCATGCTGATCAATTAAGAACTAAAGTTGTGGGTACCATGGGACCGACAGTTTTACCTAATAATGTGTCATTGCCAATGAGTGATAGGGAAATGGAAAATGGAAGGGAGATGGAGGATGATCTAAGTGGAAAGAATGTAAATGATCAATTATATTCAGAATCAAACACCCCACCTACACCTGAACCAAGTCTAAGGAGGAATGTAATGTCTACTCCCTCTTTGGCAGAGTCAAGGCCTAGAAGAATCATCAGGCCACCAAAGAGATTGATTGAAGGGGATGATATTTGAGTTGGTATCAGGTTATTATTAAGTTAAATTCGTAATAGAATCTTTATATTATGTATTTTGTTTTGTAACTGAGTTCTGTAATTGCTTGAGACTTGGATGTAAAATTTTTGTTGTAAAGTGTGGGAAGGTGTAATGTTTGGAATGTTGGCACCTCACGCCAGATAAAAAATGAGTAACGTTATTAAGGCTGGCGAACAAGTGATCCCACTGTGTGGGCGGCTCTGGCTACGTGCTCAGTCAGATTATGTTCTCAAGCTCATGTACTACGTCATGTCGTAACTCTTGAAAGAAATAAATTGTCTAAATATTAAAATTACTTTGTCCTGCAAGTATCAATCATGAATAATGATACTATCTGGTACAACTTGACATATGCATTTCTTCGTTAATTTGAAGGTTTCTTTTTTTTTCTCATTTAAATATTTTGTGGGAATTATGTATACAACTTTATATACATGCACTGATGTCAAAGTTTAAATTATAAAAAAAATCTTACCAATAAAATAAATGTTTAATTATTAACATTTCATTTAATCAGTCTATAATTTTGGGCACAACTGATTACAAATAAGATGGAATCCAAACAATTTGGAAGGTTAAACGATCCTGGATATTCAATAAATCTTGATAATTAAGGTTGCCAAGAATGTAAACAGTAAATGTTTACAAAATCCAGGGTTCTCCTAACATAGAGGATATTCTTAGGGATTTCAAAAGCACTAATTGAGAATATGACTATAAAAATGTAGAGTTAAAAATCAAGAGAAAGATGATGGCGCAACAGAGGAAAAATTTAATACGGATTTTGAATAAAGTGAAGATTAAATATCAGCCTTGGGAAACATCATATCCAGCCAGAAACAGTTGTATTTATCATATCATCGGTGGGCTGCAGCACACAGGGATTGAATCGTCTTTATTCTAATGCAGGGTAGGGATATTGAAAAATATTAATAGGTATTTTCCTTCTCCAAAGAATCCAATTGGACTTGACAAATACTGATGCACTCAAATCTTATTTTGCCCAAGGGTAAATTCAATTTGTAATTTCTTAATAAGAACTAAGACGATGCAATTTTCCACAGATAAAATTTTTTAATCGACCTGGGTTTCGATGCACTGCATCATCATCTTTATACTCTGTGATTTCGATGCACTGCATCACCACCTCATGATGATGCAGTGCATCGAAACCCAGATTAAAGGATTTTATCTGTGGAAAATTGCATCGTCTTAGTTCTTATTATGTTCATATTCCACAACATCTCGCCTGATTCCTCCCTTTTTGTGTTGTAATTCCTTCTTATTTTGTAAGGCTCACGTCTCAAGAGCCACAGTTTTTCCAAACAGGAATGAAGTAGACAGAATTTCCCCAGCATATGGCATTTCTACCACATGCAACTGAAGACTAGCACACTAAACTATGAGTAATAATGACACTTCCCCACTAAAGCTCAAACACCCTTACAAAATGACCAATAGTGGCCGTACAGAATATTTTTTTTACATAAAACTAAAAATTATGTTACCATACATATGTTACCCTAGGTGTACAGACAAATATCATGGCATACTTTAATACCACAATTCTACACCTCATTCATTAACAACATAAGGGTAGTCTCACCAACATCAAGGATCATGTACTGTGGTTCCACTAAATGCATGGATTTCCATGGGATGGTTTGCCCCTAATGTACTTAAGGCCCTAAAGCAAAGCATAGGTGGGCCACAAAGCATAGAGACAGTTTAGCAGAAGTTCTTTTGTTATCTTAGGCACACACTGAAAGGTTGCACATTTTAAGATGCACTCGTATCAATTGGGAATGTACATGGCAAGAGATAAGAAGTTAAACACTAAATAAACAGTGAAACACTAACTGCTTTTGTAACCATTATGAGTTAAGGGTCAGTCAAAGAATAAACTGATTAAGTAGGTATGCCTAGCTGAAATATTTATTCTTCATTCATTGTGGACAAGGATTAATTGTTTGGTGAAAAAGGGGTGAAGCATAATAAAATCCCACATTGTACCATACCATTAAGGACTGGACATTTTTTCCTAACTTTCCCCAGCAGTTGGAAATTTAAATGTTAAATGTACAAAACATGTGCATATTCATGACCCGTCCATAACAAATGCCAAGCAAAATACAACTCATGAGCTGTCCACAAAGGAAAAAAACAATTTAATAACCACAGACATTTATTGGGTCAAAATTCGTACCTCACAATAATTTGACACCACCCAATCATACAAACAAACAACAAAAAATCCCTTATCACATAAGTGAGAATACTCGAATGAATTAATGTATGTATGTTCATCCAAAAACCTAGAAATAATTAATGACACAAGGCATCCCTTGGCAAGGTAAGATTAATTAGTTACAAAGGGAGACAACTAATATAGCTAGCTGCAATGATGAGCTGCAAAAATGATGTGATATTCTTTCTTCACCAAAACACCTTTCTTCATGGATTTCACTGGCCCATTTAAAAACCTCCAACCTCTTATTCTTCAGACAAAAGATGATCAATAACATCAACATGGTGATAGACAAACATCCTTCTTCAATAACTTCTCTTCCTCATACTACACTAACAATTGATATGAATACATATATTAATGAACTGACAAATCATCAAGCAGAAAAGGTAGCAATTACTTGAAGTCCAATGAGTCTACTATTTGATGAGTTGGATATTGTAAAAGCATCGAACTTCATTCATTTCTACAGGTTCATTCATTCATGTGAGCAAATGAGAGGGCTGTTTCTAAATAAATTAGGCAATAATATTTCACCAGATGCCAAAATCACTGCAAAGAAGTGAAGGTATGCATTCTTTGCCAATCCAATTATTTGCACTACCCTCCTTAATTCCCTGCAACCTATCACTTCTCCCAAGGCAGCCTGTCAGAAATTTAATTCTTCATGTACACCACGCACCTCATTATGAGTGGACAAAAAAATACAAACCCAAACCCATGTATTTCCCAAACCGCATGTAAACACTCCTTTTCCCATTAACTCTATCTACTCTTTCTCAACATATACATCACACCATCTTTTCAATTAATATTATTTTCTTTGACCTGTGTGCATACAGCAATTGTGGACAAGAAGGGAGGCCTGCTTCCTGAGCTTATTTTACGCTAACATTGGAACTTGTTAACACAACAATATCATGGCATACTCAATTTTTAATAAAGAATATATCTACGACACAACCCTTGGCTTCTATAGCCATAGCTTTTTATCCAGTTTTTTAGCGTAATGTGCAAGTTTTGGTCTCTGGAAAATCATATGGCTTCATCTTCAAAATTCCAAAGAGCTAGCACAGATTTCTCACACCTTCTACTGATTTTATTACACCTGATGTTTGCACACCAATAACATTAAATTGTGAGTAAAAATATGACTAAAAACTTACAAACCTAGTTAAGACTTGAATGCATAAAAACTCCTGAAATATGTAGTTCAATCTTTGCATTTTCAGATTATCTCATATATTTCCTAACATAATAAGTCCCATTACATTCTTAAAAACCATTCATACTTTAACATCACATTCACACAGAAATCAATGCATTTAGTAAGAGAGTATCCAATTTTACTCATTACGCAACTACACTTCTTCATTCCTTTTCCAAGCCACAGTTATTGAGTAGACTCTTGAAATGTATGTAGAAATCTTTTTTTCTTTTAAATTAATATTGTATTTGTATCAATATTAACATTTAGCTCGAGTGTAACTAAGAAATCAAATTTTCCCACACATGAAGGCTTTTCTTAATAATGTTGATCAAACACCAATCATTTAGGTCACAATGGGCAAAAAAATACTAGAATTTCTGTGAATCTTATGAAATAAACAAATAATTATTAAACGTTGCTACTAGAGATAATACTCTGCAATGGTTAGGCATAGCTCTTTGAAGTTGGGAGTACAAGAGGGTACAGCAAGACCACTGTGAGGTAAAATGTGCATTGAAAAAATTCCAAATGAGAAGTCCAGAAGCGTGTAAAGCCATAAAGCTAGGTGGCTGGAGGGTTTATTTTCTGGTGTTGGCAAATTGTAAACCAAAAGAATAACACTTTGTGCAATCCACATAATGTTTAGTACATTGACCGGTTCCCATGACATCAATGCTCAAGTCATTATCAAAAGGTATACTACAAGAATTTTCAGGCAATGAATTTTAAACTATTCTTTCCTTTAAGTTAGGGCAGTGGTTCTCAACCTTTTTGACACCAAGGCACACTTGAGGTGTTTGGGAATGCAGACGGCACACCAGTGAACAAAGAAAAATTTAATAGACTTATAAAAAATAAAGTACACACAAAAAACCGGTAAACAAAACTTATCGTTTTTAAACAAAAATAACAAAATTGAAAAGTATCTATTAGTTTAATGATTTAATTTATTATTATTATTGATCTTTTATGAGCATTGCAGCAGACTTGGCAGAGGCTTTCGGCACACCAGTGTGTCGCGGCACACCGGTTGAGAATCACTGGGTTATGGTAAGGATGTTGTTTAAGAAGGAAGGAGGAGGAATTATTGCTTGCTATTGTGAATGAGTAATTGCTGAAGTGGGTTACTACTGTGGGGGTGGGTCGTATCACTAACACAGTATCATCATAAATACTTTTATGCACTCTAATACCCTTTGCATAGATCGTAAATAAGTAGTGGCACGCAAGTAAAAATAAAAAATTCTTTTAATTTTCTTTCCTTAATTCCTGTTGTGTGTATGCCTTAAACAACCTACTTGACATCTTAAACCTTAAGAAAGAAATCCTTGAACAAACAAGTACAATTGTCATTTTAACGACAACATTGATCATAAAATGGAATTTGATTTTCCCTTGTTTGAGCCCTTGGCTATGAAAAATAAACGCATGCAATACATACAGTAGAATCTCGATTTTACATAACCTAATTTAACGTAAAATTTTATTTTACACAAATGAATGACCGGTCCCGGCACACTCCTTGAGTTTTCTTATGGAATCATTTTTAAATTTTACGTAAATTCGATGTAATGATTTTACGTAAGGCTATTTTGTTCCCGGGTGGAGGTTTCAATTCGATATTACGAAATGAAGCAACAGAACTTAACCCTTGTCCTCACGACGTGGTACCCGGGTACCATTTTCATTTTCTTCTTGATTTTTTTTTATTTTCCGCGCTATATCTTTGGATGAAACTTTCTCACATCTTAGAATATTTAATAGTAAGGCAGTTTTAAAAGGTTTTATGTTTGTTTTATTTGTAATTCTTGAGATACTGAAATTTAAAAATTTTAATACCTAGTCTTAATGAAGAGGTACCCGGGTACCACTATGAACTTAAAGTTTATTTTACTAAAATATTCTATCTATATTCTAACTTTATTGATAAAATTGTTAATTTGAAGGAAAAATAAGATTAACAATGATAGTTTATGATAATTTTTCATAAATATCTATTTTCAAAGAGCTAAGCATATGAATCACACTTTTCTTTTTTCTGCGTATGGTGATCACAAATTGGTCTTTGGCTCATGCTGCATATGTTTCTTGTTTTTCGCTGTTTTTTTGTTGTTATACGGCAGAGATAGCATTTACCTACAACTTCTACCCTTACATATGAATCTCTTTTAAGGTTTCTTTCTGTTGAGGATCGAAATCTTTGATTGGAGCCCCAAGCATGCATTCAATCCCGGTCCTGGTACTGAGGTGTTGGCTTGTCCTTGGACATCGTGTACGTGACTCAATGGCTAGCACGGATAGTTGTTTCCCCAGTTCTTGTAGAATCCTTCGCCTGCAGTCATGTTTATTATTTTGCGATCGATTATTACTATCATAAATTATGTACGAGACTAAGCATGTGACATCAGTTATATTGCTACTGGCCATCTGTTCGTCCTGCGCTTGACGCTTTAATGGCACAACATTTTTTCCATGTTTCCAACACCCCCTTAGTAGAGTTAGAGTAATCAATTGTTTCTGGTTTCTTCTTTTGCCCACATAGGTATGTGGTATGATGCATCGTTGACAGGAGTATCACTGCTTTCCCCAGCTTAGGCACATAGGAAACCATGGTGACCTCGTCATCAGTGAATCCAAAGGGGGATGACAATGGGCCTGCATTTTTGGTGGTATATATGGCTTAATGATCTTTGAAGTGCCAACTTATGACATCTTCCAAGTCATTAAAAAAAGGGCCAAAGGAAGCGCCGTGAAAAAGTTATCCATCACAATTTTCCGGCCAGTTTTTATACCGGATGCATAATTCTTTGGCGACTCGCTCTCCTTGGCTTATTTCTCGTCCAGTGGGTGATTTTCCAGCAAATATTTGCCCATGTAGGGGATAGGAATTTGTTGCATCACACAGCCACCCAAATTTAATACCATACTTTGTTGGCATGTATTGGGTGATTCTGGTTCTTCCTCGAAATTGGAAATAATTGTTCGTCAACTGTAAGATTCTCTGAAGGGACATAGTGGGAGTGCAAGTTCTCGTTAGATAAAGGCTACAATTCAATAAAGGCTTTGTCTCTCTTCAATCTATCAGTTTTAGTGCTTCGGTTGTCAAACATGATAAATAGTTGAATGAAATTAAACCTATTTACAGCCATTGTGGCCCGGTAGAATGAATATAGGTGTCACATTACCACAACTCGTGGATATCTTCCTTAGTTGAATGGCGTACTCCTGCTGTAATAATTATGCCAAGGTAGCCATCTAACTCCTCCGGGGATATTTATTTCCAAGAATTGGATGAATTGTTTGGATTCGCACGGTTTCATTCTTCATAGAAATACTCTGGGCCTTTTGGTTTGTTTCTCTTATTATAATTTCACACATCCTAAGTGTAAACATTTAAAAAAATGTATCCTTCACTATTAGATAGACCCATTTCTGAACCGTATGATATTGTGTATAAATGTTTGTGACACTACTCGAGGTATAATTTTTCCGGAAGGTATCGTCTTCACACTGCAAACCTGGGTCAGTGGATGTGCTGGAACGAACTCCATTTTCAGCTCCGGTGTATTCCTTCTCTTCATCATCTATGTCATCCACTTCCATTTGACTAGTGGAATCGGCGTGAATGTCATCAATATCTGAATCTTCATTTCGATCCGCTTGTCTTTTTGGAAGCACTACTCATCGTCTGATCCGATGTTTCATAATGGATCATTTTCCTTCTATATACCAGAGTCTCCGTTGACTAGCTGCGATAGATAAGGTGCTTGTTGTTCATAGCTCATCCTAGTGAGTGAAATATATAAATGAGTCGTTTGCACAGAATTTTTATAGTGACACGTGATATCATAATATATGAAGTCATAAAAACAATTCTGTCTCAAATGTTCCCTTGAAACTTCTTCGGCCATCACATCAACCACCAGAACGCAGTTCACAAATAAATCTCGTGTAGGTAAATGATAAAAAGGTTGAAAGCACGTTTCTTACATCTTAGAAATTTGATGGCATTGGGTAAAGACAGGAATGCTACCGCAAGCGACTAAAAGAAAAACCCACGAGTAGACTCTAAAGATAGTGTAACCAGAGCTATTTGAACACGAGAATATGCAATAAGCTGCTAAAGGTAAATAGCAGAACTAAAATATAAAAGGCACCATGAACTTATCTCAAAAACTTACACATTTAGGACTTGGAAGAGCTTTTGCCACAAAGTAACTGATGCATGCGAATCAAAAAGCGGACAGGTTGTAGAAATGCACGGCTGAATGGAAAGTATGAACTATGAAAGTATGAAATGAACTATGGAAAGTAAAAGTCATCATCAAGATAAGACCTTTCAATTTTAAGGTTTTGTCTGGTACGTTATTAACGTATGAGTCAGGTGAGTTCAGACTTTTTAAAGTCCTAATAAAATGGTGTATGTGATTTTTTTCACATACTACCAAGTAGCACATGCCTCATATTGAAAGTTTGGTTGTGGAGAGCCGATATTATTTAAGGTGATCATTTTGACTCAATTGTTTCGCTCTATCACTCTCGTACGATTTTAGAAAGAAAGAGACAGATGCGTTTCCTTTGCTAATTATTTTTATCATCAAATAACGCTCATCAGACAAAGCTGAGGTTTAGGCTGAAATAATAATTACAATTTCATAAGTCAGTGTAACATTACTGGCATTGAAAAATAATTAATATTTTGTAATTCTATCATTCAAAATTTTAAATACCTCGAATGCACTCATGGATAAAGGAAAATTCAACTGAGGAGTTCAAACAATGAAGTCATGCTGCATAACACCTTAAATACTAAATGTATTCAAAAATTAATCCATGAAAAGGAATGAAATATCTACAATAAAACATTTTCACAATCTAATAGCTCAAATATATTTAAAGTAAAATTATGACATTTTTACAATTCGTGTCTTCAAATTTTGAATCAATAAGGTTCGATAATTGGATCGGATAATCGATATTAATTTTTTTTATCACAAATAATACTTAAACTATGAGTAGAAAACATTATTAATACGAATTAAACGTCTTAGACTTACTATTCTGCAAGTTAATTAAATAAAAAAGAATGAAAAACGTATTTATACATAAAAGCATCCAGTGGGTACCCGGGTACCACCGTCGTACAGACTAAGGGCAATTTCTACCCGTGAGGACAAGGGTTAAAGAAGCTTAAAATCGGGCAGATTCTGGCCCATATTTTAAGAAAAACTTTAATTTAATGCCGTACTACTGTGAAATTAAACTGCAACGAATCAATAAATGGCATTTTAATGATACATAAATTATTATTTTATTTTTCCATCTTTCATCACGAACAGTAATGGGTTCAAGGTGTTTACTTGTTTACGCTCTGACAGTTGCACTGGAATACTCATGCAAAGCTGCTTAATGACCTTGAGAAAGGAGTGAAAAGATGAACCTCACTTTAGGGTCGCCTGCAAGCACGCATGTCGTGACCATAGTTGGGATTAATGATTTTAAAAATTAACGATTAAAATTAATCATTAAAAATTTAGTTAACTGTTTAACTTAACCATTACTTTTTAGAAGTTACCTTTAAACTTTTAATCGTTAAAATTATACAGTAACTGATACAAAACTAACTTCAGTTAATTCTTTTCGTTAATCTTTGCCAAATGTCGACCTGTTCGAATTTGGGCACTAAGCTTGCCCAACAGACAAAGGGGAAAATAAAACAGTATCTAAGAATGCACTATAGCTGGGTAGTAGAGCAAGAATGCAATGAATAAGCCCACACGAATACATGCAAACAAAAGCGGGGTTGAGTGGAGTGACCGCCAAGTTTAGGAACGCACCCTCAGACGAGAAAACACGAGACCACTCGAAGGCCATGCCCGCGAGGGCACAAATGCCCTCGGAGACGCCGTGCCATCATTACTACATAGTTGAATGCGAGGAAGGGGGTCACCAAAAAACCTATGACAGGTAACGAGGGGGACGGGTTCATTCAAAGTAACGTATCTGAAAAATGCACCAATTTACGCATAACTTTCTCTGGGACATCCCGTCGTCAGCGGGGTTGAGCGGAGTGACCGAAAAATTTGTCGACCGGGACGGGATTTAACCTATACAAATTATGAAATGAGAATGTTACTTTAGTTAATGACTTATTAAGTAAAAGTAAAATACATTTTTCTTGAATTTGAAATTTGTATTTATTTGAACCTAATTGCTTTTAAATGTAACTTTTTAAAAGTAACTTAAAAATTAACATTTAATGTTAAAGTTACTCTTTTAACTTTAATCAGTTACTATTTCAGAAAAGCAACTTTTAACTTTGAGAAGTTACTTTTTACAGAGATTAACTTAAACTTTAATCAGTTAATTTTTTTGGCAACTTTCCCAACTACAGTCGTGATACTGGGACACGTTGTTGAGCGGAATGAAGTATGGACAACTTTTATCCTCGATCGATGCAAACAACTTAGGCAATTGGGAAGATATAGTACAGACATTGTAGTATTATGTATATAAAAGATCACAATTGATGGCATCACACGGCTCAAACTCGCTTAAATCAGGGTAAATGCTTGGCAATGAATTTTTTCCTGTAGAAACATGTTTACTCACTATCTTCCCCATGTACTGGATAAGTCTGTTTTTGTTGTATTGTCAGTACTTTCCCAATCTAGAGCATTAAGCGGAATTACATACATGGTTTGGGTTAGCCAAAAATTAAATAAATTGAATTTAAGAACCCAGCAATATCAAAATGATAGCGAACACAGCGTAATTCAAGACAGAGAAATTTTTAATAAATAATAATTACAATTGATGTTATCGCATATGATATCTGCGCTGTTTATACCCTTTGGTGCTGAAGCCTTGCAATGAAAGATGTTACCCTTGTCATGAGTGCCATGATCATATCCTTGTATTCCCCCGTACGGAACTCACTTGTGGCAAGGAATCGCACAGGTACACTCCTCGTCAGTCTTGGATCACAAGTCAGGGAAGCGGACCCTTTCCTTAATCACTGGGCAAAGGTGACAACGACCCTCTTCTCAGCACCATCTAACCATCCCCACTCATGGCCAACTACTTGTTTACTCGATCAGTGCATTTACTAAAAATATTTGCGGCGGCCTTTATATTAATGCCTCCTGGACCTATATAGGACCAAATGTTCATTCCTTGTTTCGTTATGCATTTACTAATTTTACACAGAAATTTACCTAAGACCACAGTAATTTAAGTTCTTGTATAATGAACACTCCTGACAATTATGTTTATAATAGTTCCGTTTAAAATTTGGAAATGCACAGAAAATACATATTAAATGTAATTCTGAGCTTATATTTTCCAAGTATGTATGTTACAAATATTGTTATAGTAAATCCAGTTAGTATGTAAACAAATACTTGACCACGGACATACACGGTGAAGGCATCTGGTGAGCTGAAAGGTTGGAGATTACCCCCACCTGCAGGCCACGGACCCCTCTCGCTCGGAAAAGACCCCTCTCGCTCAAGAAAAATAGAGTTCTTAGTCTCTTATTCCTGGGCATGACAAAATTCATCTGTGCTTAACTCATTCAGTGAGAAAGAGAAGGGAGTAACCTGAGAAGATCACTCCTTCGCCTAATCTATAATTGTCTACCCCCGCCCAGCTTCGCTTCGACACAGGTAGCTTCCACTAGTGGAGGAGGGATTGGGCCTCCATTTGGGGGCTTCCGCAGCCAACACTGGGTTGATGCTCAAACGAAATAAGGGGAGCCATTATTTCCGTCGATTCATATCTGAACCGTACCCCTTAATTACCCCTGAGACTGTTTTTGTTTACTAACATCTCGCTTAGCAGCAGAGCAGTATTGACATGCCATTCGTTCTCTTGCGTGGAGAGACTTACACTGTTTATAAAGGGCATCCTTATGCCTTCATTGAAAAATCTACGTGTGAGCACGGTAAAGTTCGTAGCTAAAGAGTGGAATACAAAATTTTACCATTCATAATGTTGCTTGGATTTATTTGTTATCCCTTCCCTTAGACAAAATTTAATACAAGAATAATGAATCTTCCTCATCAAAACGGAAACCACTACATCTCAAAGACTGAGCTTAGCCAGTGATTTTGCTGACTATTATAATTGTTTGGGATCACCACAGACTTGAGTCTAAAAGAGTACATAGGGCTTGATGATGAAACGCTGAAAAGTTCTCATGGACAAACAAATGAAGGAGATGGCGGTAACCATGAAATTTTGAGTGACAATGAAGTAAATAAAAGTGATGAGGTCATCCCTGAATCCCAAAAAAAGACATCCTCCCGGCATTAAATCCCTGATTCATTATTACTTCATTAAGTTGACGATTTTAAAGAAAATTTGAGAAAAATTGAAAAAGTAATCCAGTAAAAATTGGAACAATTAAGAGTGCAAAAAACATCACACAATATTTTAAAAAGACAATTCTGTGAATGAAATTTAACTTTTAGAGGGGTTTTTCTTAATTTTCAATGTCGTTAAGAAAAAATTAACAACGGGAAACTTACTCCACTCCTTCAATTTTAAGATATTTTCTGGTGAACCAAAATTCCACAACGTTTGTCTAGGTTTGTTTACCACGATTTTCGCCATTGTGCTTTGCGATCGTCTGATTTTCCAATATACTGCCGCAAAAATGACATTTCCAGTGGTGCTGGTAGTGATTTCAACGCATTTCAACGTACTGTACCCCAAACGATTCTCATATTCACCAGTGAAATCAGCGTTAATACTTATCGGCCATATGATATGAATGGCTATTATCGGAATCGCTATAGGCGGTAACTCTCGTGCGGGCCATACGAAACTTACGGCCGGCCATAAGTATGGCCTCGTTTTTCGGAATAGCCTTGCTGATTTTCTAATCACATACACACTTGATTTAGCCACATGTTAAAATGTTATATCTATACTTTTTCCTGAACACCCAAAAATCTATGATTTAGTTCTGAAATTCTTTTGTACATTTTGGGTTAGAATTTTTTCTCCAACACAAATACAATAGTATTTTCTACAGCGGAATATATGCAATAATGATCTCTTTGTAGTGAAAATAATATCAACGTCATTGTGTTTTCATGTGTTGTGAAATCTCAGCACATTTTTCAAAATCCACCAATATCAAGGTTTTACATTTTTTTATTTTACGTAACACTGGCATTTTGGGTCCCAAGGTGTTACGTAAAATCAAGACTCTACTGTATGGAGAATCTGGATATTTTTACCCACCACCTTGGTAATCATACTGGACATGCCAAGTGTATCAATATTACTTAAGTAAGTGCATGTAATAACACGTGCATATATTTTCATAGTTTATCTTCATACTGATACTCCAGCTACATCTAATGCAATACACAGTTATACCTTTTTTCGCATTTTTCAAGAGGCCTTCAAAAAAAGTGTAAAAAGCGGCAAGGTGTAAAACGTGGGAAAATGCAAAATAAGTCACTTTCACTCATTTATACACTCAAGGAAGAGTAAAAATAATACCAGGGCTGCTATTCTGAATCTGAGGGCACTGTTGTGGAAGATGCTATGCCTCGCTTCACAATAGCATGCGCTGCAATTCTGAATCTGGTTATGATATCCGAGGCATCGGTTTTCGAGATGCTATTTCAAGTCCACCCTCTTCCTGTATGAAAACCTTCCAGTACAGTAATGGAAATTCAGACAGCCAATGACGAGCTGTGTAACAAGAATGTTTACCATCTAGTTATCAGCTGGAAGGACCTCCACCATGGATGCCATGAGTCTGGGTGCTTGAAAATATGTATTCTTTAAAATATCTTCCAGAATGCAATTCACATTTATCTTCAAATAAGATTAATATAATGCACTTTCAATGCAAACATGGTTTCCTTAGTTGCTCTCTGTCTCTCATTTATCGCAATTGTTGGCTAGAATTAGTGTAGAACTCTTCATAAAATTCACAATTAAGATGTGTGTCATAAATGAAATGAACTACATGTTCCTCCCTTGTAATGTTTTGTGTGTTATACTTATTAGGACTGGGAAAATAATACATAAAGATCAGTGAACGTAATAATTTCGTAACAACTCGACAGTGATCATGTATATTGTATGTCCATCAATTTTTGTGTCTTTCGATGACTGTATACGATTATGAAAGCACAATATCAAGTGAGTGGTTTGCAAGAGCAATTATAAGAGTATTTAACCGTTCGTTCTCTAAATGGTTGTACATGTTAAATCTTGTGGGCTGCTTATTTGGCCTACGGGCTAAGGTAACGAGATTTGTTAAATTGTGCATATCACTTATGAAACAAACAGAGCATTATTAATATCTGTTACTTTGCCCAAGAGCACATATGTTGACTAATTGAGTTTGCCATTGCGTTTATTTGTATGTACACAATAACTTGAATGTTGATGGCCCTGTATTATATAGTAATACGATGTCTACAGACTCTTCCTTCCAGATTTTCCTTCTATCTTCATCACTGGGTAGTAATATGTTCATGATATTCTTTCATTTGGAGTTTTAAAGTGATAATCGGATAATAAGAACTATGACAATGCAATTTTCCACATAAAAATGTTTTTAATCGACCCGGGTTGATTAAAAACATTTTTATGTGGAAAATTGCATCGTCATAGTTATTATTACATTCAGATTCCACAGCATCTCGCCTGATTCCTCCCTTTTTGTGATAATGGGATATTTTTTATTACGTAAGAGCTCACTTATTCGTCATTACATTCGTCAATTGAGATATTACTTCGGTTAATGAAATTTCCCTATAAAATTCAATTGACGTTTAGTGTTGTACATTTACAAATAACGGTTAGCGTGCTGAGAGAACAAAATTATATTATCTGTTGTAATGTTTGGAATGTTGGCGCCTCACGCTAGATAAAAAATGAGTAACATTATTAAGGCCGGGGGAACATGTGATCCCACCATGTGAGCTACGTGCTCGGTCAGATCTCATTCTCAAGCTCATGTATGTACTACGTGATGTCGTAACTCTCTAAAGAAATAAATTGTCTAAAATATTAAATTGGCGACGAGGATAAAGCTTTGGTATTTGGATAACAAATTGAAAACTGAAACGCCACCATAAGAGATCGACCATGTGCTCCAGTTACGGAAAAATATCTGAACTTGACGAAACTCAATCGTTTGGTGAGTACGTGGAAAGATTGAACTTTTATTTTGAAGCAAATGATATTAAAGATGACAAAAAGAGACTTGCCATTTTTCTAACGAGTGTCGGGTCAAATGCATACTCTATAATCAAAAGTGTTGTAGAGCCAAAGAAACCTTCGAATTTTTCATATTCGGAATTGGTGACCGCATTAAAGAAACATTTCACACCCCGCAAGTCTATCATTGCTGAACGTTTTAAATTCCACAATGTTAAACAAGAGAAAAATGATGATGTGTTGTCTTTCGTGATCAAAATTAAAAAACAGGCTAGCTCGTGTGACTTTGGAAATTTTTTAGATCAAGCACAAAGGGATAAGCTAGTGTGTGGATTAGCAGATAAGGATGTGCAATGTAAGCTTTTAACAGAGATTGATCTTAGTTTTGAACGAGCGTGTGAAATGGCTGTGGCAACTAAATTAGCCGTAAAGCACTCTGAATTGTTCACTGCTAGTGATGGGAACCTTTTTGAAGTTAATAAAATTAGTGGGGCAACTAAGAAAAGGGTTTCTCCTGAATTGAAATGTACATCTGCTAATCCAAATTTTGGTTCAAATAATTCGAAACCCAATACGAAAACTTATAGTGCCGTGAAAGCAAAGTGCAGGCATTGTGGAAAACGTCATCAAAATGAATGTGTCTTCAAAAATGCAACGTGCTACCGATGTAATATAAAGGGGCATATTGCTCCAGTGTGTAGAAGTGCGACATCAAATTGTATTAATGAAAATTCTGACGGTGGAGAATCATTAGATATTTGTGATTTCGAAGGTTCCCTTGGAAAATTTCACCTCGGACACCTTCTGAATTATACTGAAAACCAAGATTCTTCCCCAGAGTACTTCATTCCTGTGCAACTCCATGAGAAAATTGTCAGCATGATGGTGGACACTGGGAGTGCATTTACCGTAATGCCCTCTAACTTTTTTAAAGATCTTCAAATCCCTACAGATAAACTTAAAATGATGGAAAATGTGCCTATTTTAAAAACATATTCTGGTGAAAAATTAGACGTACAGGGTAAATTTAAGGTTCCAATTACTTATAATGGCCAGAAGTTCAGTCTGCCTGTGATTGTTGTACAAGATAGCAAATTTGTTAAAATGTCGCCATTAATGGGTAGAGACTGGATTTCTATTTTGAGTATTGATCTTAATAAATGTAAAACTGTGAATATAGTTAAAGCTAATGCACTACAGGAGGATGTAAACACTGGTGTTTCTAAAGATTATGGTTCTGAATGTGATGCCAAGTTAATTTCCACTTTTAAAAAGAGGTATTCAAGTTGTTTTTCTGATAGATTAACTAAAATTAAAGGTCCTCCGGTGAACATAGTTTTAAAGGAAGACATTATTCCAGTGTCTTGTAAAGCACGTAGTATTCCATTTGCCTTGAGAAAAATAGTGAATGATGAACTAGATGCCTTAATTAAGGATGGGGTTCTTTATAAGGTAGAGCATTCTAAGTGGGCTACTCCCATCATCCCAGTGGCTAAAATTGATACCAAGGGTAATAAAAAGGTTAGAATCTGTGGAGATTTCTCTCAAACAGTCAACAGATATGCCGAAACACAATTCTATCCATTGCCTTCTCAAGAAGACATTTTTGCCTCCATTGGTGGTGGTGAGGTGTACAGTAAATTAGATCTATCAAAAGCATTTCATCAATTAGAAGTTGGAGAGGAATCAAGAGACCTGTTAACATTAAATACCCCTAGAGGACTCTTAAGGTATTCCCGACTCCCTTATGGAATAAAATCTGCCTCTTTTCTATTTCAAAAGACAATGGACTCCATACTAAATGAACTAGATTTTGTTGCGTGCTACATTGACGATGTTATAATTAAGGGGATGAGTAGAGGAGACTGTATAAAGAAGACTGAAGTTGTCTTGAAAAGGTAAAATGATTTTAATGTGAAAGTGAATTTTGACAAATGTGAATTCTTTAAAAGTAGCATTAGATGTATTGGACATATTTTGGATAAGTATGGGCTCCACCCTCTTACAGAAAAATGTGAGGACATAAGGAATGTCCCCACTCCAAAAACAGTGTCTGAATTGAAAAGTTATTTGGGTTTGCTTACTTATTATAATAAGTTTATTCCAAATTTGGCTGAAAGGCTTTCACCTTTGTATAAACTTCTTTGCAAAGATTCTAAATGGCTCTGGAGTAAAAGGTGCGATGATGTTTTTGTTGAAAGCAAGTCTTGGCTAGAAAAGTATAATGTTTTAGTCTCTTTTGATCCTAGCAAGAAGATTATCTTGCAATGTGATGCATCTCACAATGGTGTGGGGTGTGTTTTGTCTCACATGTATGGACCTGGTGATGTGAGGCCAATTTGTTTTGCCAGTAAGACACTGTCAAAAGCTGAAAAGAATTATTCTCAGATACAAAAGGAAGCCCTAGCAGTTATTTTTGGTGTCCAACATTTTTACAAATATCTTATTGGAGTAAAATTTCTTGTAGAAACTGACGCTAAATCCTTAACAACTCTATTTGGACCAACCAAGCCCATTCCCATTATGGCGAGTGCTAGGATTCAGCGCTGGGCATTAATTCTTTCTAATTTTGATTATGAAATCAAACACAGAAAGGGGTCTGAGTTAATAGTGGCTGATGCATTATCACGAATACCTGTGAGAAATGAAAATACTTTGGATGATTGGATGTTTTACTTTGCATTTCAGGAAATTGTTATTGATCATGAGGAAATTGTTAAACAAACACTGCTAGATCATATTCTTAGTCGAGTGGTGCATTATGTAAAATTTGGATGGCCCAGAAATCTAAACTCTGATTCAGATGCACTAAAGCCATACTTTGATGTCCGAAATGAACTTTCAATTGAATCAAATTGTTTACTCAAGCAAAATAAACTTGTGATCACATTAAATTGTAGGGATAAGATTTTAAAATTACTCCATGAAGAACATCCTGGTATTGTTCGAATGAAGTCGTTGGCAAGAACATATGTATGGTTTCCTAATATTGATAATGAAATTGAAAAATTTGTAAACACTTATGATTTGTGCCAAGCATATAGGAGTGATGTTCCACCAGTGCCCCTGACTTATTGGCCTAAAACGGGCAGACCATTCCAAAGATTACACATTGATTTTGGTTTCTTTGAAGGTAAAAATTTTTTACTTGTCTTCGATCCTTTCAGCAAGTGGATGGATGCAGTTCATATGAGCTCCACAAATTCTTTCAATACGATTTGTGTATTGCGAAGCATATTTTCTAAATTTGGATTAATTAATGAGTTAGTTTCAGATAATGGACCCCAATTCAAATCTATGGAATTCCAAAATTTTCTAAAGAAAAATGGCATCAAACATGTATGTGGTCCACCTTACCATGCACAATCAAATGGTGCTGCAGAAAGAATGGTACAAATTATAAAGAAGGGTCCAAAGAAACAGAAAGATATAGATTATGATAATTTTCAGCATCGATTAGATAGTTTAACTTTTAGCTATCGAAACACCCCTCATTCGGTCACGAAGAAAACTCGGTCGGATTTGCTATTTAAGTTTGTACCCCAAACTAAACTTTCAAAATTGGTAAGCTCAAATTGTGATAACGAGTCCAAATATCAAATGTACCAAAAATTTTATAAGGATAGAAGATCTGCTATCAGAGATTTTTATGAGGGTGAAAGTGTTTGGGTCAAATCATTTAGGAAACATGGTTATGAAAATTGGCTACCTGGTAAAATTGATAAATGTGTTGGATCAAATATATACATTGTTGAAGTTGAAAATCGAAAAAGATTTATTCATGCTGATCAATTAAGAACTAAAGTTGTGGATACCATGGGACCGACAGTTTTACCTAACAATGTGTCATTGCCAATGAGTGATAGGGAAATGGAAAATGGCAGGGAGGAGGAGGATGATCTAAGTGGAAAGAATGTAAATGATCAATTATATTCAGAATCAAACACCCCACCTACACCTGAACCAAGTCTAAGGAGGAATGTAATGTCTACTCCCTCTTTGGCAGAGTCAAGGCCTAGAAGAATCATCAGGCCACCAAAGAGATTGATTGAAGGGGATGATATTTGAGTTGGTATCAGGTTATTATTAAGTTAAATTCGTGATAGAATCTTTATATTATGTATTTTGTTTTGTAACTGAGTTCTGTAATTGCTTGAGACTTGGATGTAAAATTTTTGTTGTAAAGTGTGGGAAGGTGTAATGTTTGGAATGTTGGCGCCTCACGCTAGATAAAAAATGAGTAACGTTATTAAGGCCGGGGGAACATGTGATCCCACCATGTGAGCTACGTGCTCGGTCAGATCTCATTCTCAAGCTCATGTATATACTACGTGATGTCGTAACTCTCTAACGAAATAAATTGTCTAAAATATTAAATCTGTATTGACAGCTTACCTCAAAATAGTGTACTGTTTTCACTAATTATTCGATGGAGCAGCCCGGTTGGATAAACGAGAAGTGGATAAATGCATGTGTGAGCATATTCAATCCATAAGCAAAATGATGTGATGGTTTATTGGAAATATATCTGGGTGTTTCGTGGCGAAGCATCGCAAGGAAAATTTGTGGGCCCGATTGGGAATGTGATGATGGAATATATGTGTGTATGCGAGATGGGCAATAAAAGCATAATGAGATGAGGAATATAGTTAAGTAGGTAGACTGAAAAAAGCAATGAAAATGTTAAGAGCAAGAATGAATACCATGAGATTTAGAGAAGCCGAGAAAAGTAACGTGGACGTCGAGAAATTTTTACCAGCAAGGCGAGGAGAAATATCGTTTACACAATATAAACTCATATGGAATGGCCAACTTCATTTTTTTGCTTAACTTTTCTAATATTCAAAGAACTTTGGTCACATTTCCAAATTTTCCTTCTCGTCAAGCCAGACCAATATACGCCTACTTTAAATAATACGAAGAGTAATTTTGAGGATACCGGGACTAGCCACGGTAGTTACCTTTAGGGAGACACCCGCAAGTGCACAATGCTAATACAATACGCAGAGCTTTATGCTCAACGTAATTGATGTTGACACGTCTATCTCCGCTATTATTATATATCTTTTTTCAATTTAATAGGAAAATATAAATAACTTATATAAAATATATATAACTCTGTTATATATATTTTATATAAAAGTATATAAAATATAATAAGAGTTATATAGCACATCTCAATGAACATTTATCAGAATTCCCATAACAGTACTAGCGAAAAAGAATCAGACTTCGACGTGAAAATGAATATGATGGTTGTGCTGCGCACGGAAATTAGCAGAAATCTCTTGGGCACTTTCCTAATAGCCCTGAATTCAGAAGGGCGCCTTCAAATGGCATCCCTCAGGGAAAGAAAAAGAGATATTGGGTCTATAGTCACTTGAAAAGTGACTATAAACCCAATATTTAAATGATTAATTAAAAAGACATTTTTATGGCAATACTGTATCAGATAAAAGAAAAACTACATGATGACAATAATGAAGTGTCTTTTTTGTCACTCGCTTTTCCATTGCCATGAGCGGTAAAAGCAAAGTTGTGATCAATGAATGTGCTACTTCAGAGCACGGTTGTGTGTATATACATGCTTCAGAGAATCTAAACAACAGAAGAACAGTGCAGTTCCTTTTTCGACATCATAATCAGGTGTAATGCAAAATTAAAACTTTTAAAAACTAATAAATTTCACAGCATTGTGGTTTGATATAATTATGAATAAAATTCATGCTTATTGAAACTATTTTCAGTGACTGACATTTAAAGATGTCATTACATTTTATCCCACAAGCATTATTTTTTTCCGAAGGTCGTCACACGTTTGATGAAGTTAGTATTTAAATGTGATGCTCATAAATTGAGGTCATATCCAATTAAATTCTCCTATGTATACATAATGCATTTTTGAAGTATTGGGTTCATTATTTTTGTATTGTCCTTTAACATTGCTACCTGTATTGTTAGTTTCTTGAAAAAAAATACCAAGAAAATTATAATAAAGACTACCTATCTATCCTGCGAATATCCTCAGTTCACATGGTCTTTCATTCATGAGTAGATTTAGTTGATTTTTTTCTAACACTAAGCACTGTGTGTACTATCCTACCAATCCCGCCCTTTTAAAATTGGTGATTCAAAACAGTTCGCATAATTGCCATAAGACGCAGTTCAGCCATAATGAACATGAACTAATGTTTGCCTGCAATACAATGTTGCGTGATGTTTTTTAACTGTTTAAATATGCATACAACATTGAATTAGTAATCAGAATTTTTTGTTATCGGGCATAAAATGGTGCGAATGCGGGAAAACTAGCATAAATATGGGGTTTCATACACATTGGAATAATAGGAAATTTTACAGGACCCCAAAAAATAGTTCAAAAAGCGGGAAAACGTAAAATCCGCTAACTAAAAAATGGGGTTCTACTGTAATAACTATAAACAAAATATGAAGTTCATTCATTAGAGCTCATGCATTGAAGGCTAACATGCATTGAAAAAGTAGAATTCTCTAGGCCAAACTTCCAAAAATAGTAGAGCATGCAGGAAATATGTATGCAAACAAAGTTCAAATGCTTTTACTGATATTCAAGTCAAAAAACAAGTTGTAATTCCCATGACCGGTTTCCAATGCTATTCCCCAAAAAAATCCCCAGCACATCACAGAGACAAATTCCCAAAAAGTAAAACATTATTCCACACATTCGTAATTCATACAGACAGAAACAAGTAACACTTGTAAAAAATCCCAGAAACAGCATAACACCAAGATTCCCAAGCATCAATTTTAATGCAAGTTAAAATTGATGTTTTGACCGGGAACCCAAACAGCAACAGCATATAAATTGAAAACAATGATATGACATACATATCTTAAAAATTTTTTAGGAGAGACTGCTAGAATGATACCTTAGAATTGGGATGAAAAACTAAGTCTCTCCCAAGAAATTATGATCTTGATACATTAATAATGCACAATTAATGGTTCAAGTTAAAGTTAGATTTCAGGAGGTCTCAGGATTCCCACCGGGTCAGGTGTTTGGCTGCTGCCCACGTTTCAACAAATTATAAATATAGTTGGAAGGAAGAGGAATGACAACAGCCAATCTGAGGTGACTTGACCCACGAGCACGGGTATATAGGAAAGGACAAAAGAGGATCATCAACGCTCTGAAGACTATTGGACTATTATAGAATCATCAGTAGCAGCCAAAAACCTGACCCGGTGGAAATACTGAAAACAACTAAATTTAATCCTTATAAGGCTCAAACGATCGTGACTTAAGCTAACGACTACATAAATAATTATCAAATTTCACTTTGGCTCAGATTTAGAAAGTTAATAACAGAACAAAAGAATAACTACCAATACCCGGTCAATACTCTTCTTGTGACACAAACAGTATTAAAAACTTAAGAGCTAAGTTCAGAAGGAAAGTTAGAGATAAGTATTATCATGCCAGGAATCTTGTCATGTCAATTTCATATCTAAAACTTTGAGCTAACCAGTTTCCCATTCTGCCATATTTATGTTGCAAAAACATCACCAGACAGACCCTATGTTTACGAATAAGTTACATTATTATTCAACAAATAGTCCCTTGATGTACCAAGCACTAGAATTCATGGGAATGGGATAGTATGTATACATAATTATTGTGAGAAAGAGTATGTAAACTTTCGGGGATTACTATGCAAATACCGTTGGTTCGATGGTAGTAAAAATTAAACACCTCATTTCTCAATCTTCTGTTAGTGCTTTTGTTAAATTTAAAAGCTCTAACTTTATTTGTTTAAATGTTGACTATTTTTTCAGAACAACTTTATCTCCGTTCACATGGCATGTAGAGAGATTAGTGTAACACTATTGGCTTTGGCGTGAGTTCTGCATTACGATTCACGTATATATAAATACATTAAAGTAAAGGTTTACTTTATAGCGGTAATTATTTATATCACATTTTTCTCTGCCTTCAGCCTACGTTGAGCGGCTGAGGGGGACTCTTGGAGCTTACTTTCCCTTCCGTTTACTCGTGCTGGTGGTTGTATTAAGTAAACGTTTACCTAAATGTATTTATTTTCACGTGAATCACAATGCAGAACTCGCGACAAAGCCAATGGTGTTACGAAAATCTCTCTACATGCCATGAGAACGGAGAAAAAGTTGTTCCGCAAAAATAAAGTCAACATTTAACCAAATAAAGTTACAGATGTTAAATTTAACAAAAACACTAACAGAATATTGAGAAATAAGGTATTTAAGTTTTACTACCATCGAATCAACGATAATGGCGTAGTAATCCCCTAAAATTGGACATTGCTTCTTGCGGGCCAAAAAATGGGCTGTTTTTATTTTCTCCCAAGAAACGAACTCATTATACTTTATAAAAAGTTTTCTTGTAATTGCTTAACGTGGAATCAAACAAGCTAAATGTTGACGTCAATTTCATAAAAATTGGCCCAGCTGTTTTACAGATATTAAGTCTCCTACTCAGGGTCGCATACTTTCTGTGCCGATAGTAGTAAGCCTTTGCTGTGTGTAATTCCATGCTTCAAGTTGAGAGTGATTTTGAGTTTCTCATTAATGCTTAATCATAAAATCACTTCATCACGAACTTTGTTTAGTCATTTATCTCAAAACAAATAATAACATTTAATAAAGTTTCTTAATATTATTAACCAAAATTTTTTAATGGCCTGAAAGTTGCACCTCATATATTTCTTATTAAAATGCATACTATCATAACGTTTTACGAACTAAACAACAGCACCTGTGTGCAAAAGCACGGTATCGTACTGCTACTTTAAGACTGCTTACCAGGCCAATTTACCGGTCTCAACCCTCTCAGATTGGCCAGCTCTTACTAACATTACGGCACATGCGCTCCTTGAAAGTAGGCAACCATCCTTCCAAATCCGTACCTTCTGTAATTCTAGTCTTTTTTTTGGGTAAGGTTGCCACTGACCTAAGTACGGATTTACATAAGTCGAGGTTTACGTAACTCAAGGACTGCCTGTACTCTCCTTATCCCATAAATATGTTTTACCCTTGAGTCACTCTTAAGGGCCAACTTTCCATTAACACACTTTTGACTTAAGCACGCGAATAACAATCATATAAGAGTAATATCAGTGAAAAGTTTTCGAAGGTGAATCAAGCATTTCATCAATTCCCCATTGCAAATGCAATGCATAATGTGAATTGATCAAACCATACAGAATGATCAGCTCCTAAATAAGCTAGAAATTGTTGACCTGAAGCAGGGTATATTACAACAGCAACACTTAAGTGTACATGAAATACAACAGCATGAAGTTGATACAGCAAAATATTTTTTTAGGCTTTAAATAATGGATTGAGGGTGTTCTTCACACCTTATCAAGTTTGTATGACTACTACAAACAGGTTGAAGGGACTTAATAACTTAAATCTCATGTAGTCTCATGCTCAGAAAAAAATCATGCAATCATAGATTGTCATAAAAACACTAAGCATATTCAATCAACACATAACCTCTTTTAGCTTCAGGAAACAATCCTTGTGGCATAAATATAATGAACACACATCCACATAAATATGCTTAATACAACAAGCATCATAAGAGTGGCAACCAAAAAAAAGCAGCACAAGTCTTCCCAAATACTCTTAATATGTAACTTTCACTTTTTATGGTGGCTATTCTGGCTACAGAAAAACTTGAAGTTCACAATTATTGAGAGTCAGAGCATCTTGCATGTGATAAACTATATTGCTCAGATTATTGAAAATCAGAGCATCTTGTATGTGATGTACCACATTGTTCAGGTTTAAGTGATATTATAATAACTGATTAGGGCAAAATAACTCCTTTTATCAATAAAAGGAGATACCTGAGAGTGAACACCTCAAGAATGCCTTCAGACTCCTTCATGACCACAACTATTCCTCCCTTTAACTCTTGAAATGCAAATGAGCCGGAATAAGAAGCTCTAAAGATGTATCATATCAAGAAGCTAATTCCCAGTCAGGAACCTTATATGGTGAATAAAAATACAATATGCAGACCAAAAAACTGTCTTCATTTTCCAAATTGCAATGGGGAACATGCACCATTTTTTATAACCACTTATATCCGAAGGACACTATCTAAAATGGATGTAGCGAAAATTTCACAGATGGCAAGCGGTTTTTTACTGAGATATCAGTCTTTAAAAATAATTCTTTCTCGCCAGCTTGAAAACACTACGTCATCGGGGAATGGACGCGTGACGTCACGGAACGGTATCGCTAGAGATTGTCGTTTACCTTCTAACGAGAAAGTAGGCGGATGTTATTGATGGAACGAGCATTTGGCGTAAATGATTGCATTTATTTCATATTTACTGATATTCACTAATCTTACTTGATCATTTCATTTGAGCAGAAGTATCTAAACGAGAAAAAACCGGGAAAGGTATATAAATCCTGCATCGTGCCTTGTTGCTCGAATACCTCAACTTCCACGCCGGAAAAGTTTTTTATTTACGTCCCGAAAGACTCGAAGAAGAGGAGAAAATGGTTGATAGCCTGCAGAAGAGACGGAAATTCTCTCTCTAAATTTTCGACGGCTTATTGCTGCGAGGATCATTTCAACATAAGTGCCAGTACCACGTATTGCAAACCTTATTTTGGTGAGGTAAAAAATGTTATAATTGTGCCAAATTATGTTATTGCCACGTAATATAAATTAGAAAGTGAAAAACTATCACATCAAAGGCAAAATATTATTTATGAACGGACAGTTATGACTTACCTTTATCTTATATGAATTGAAAAGGGAAGTATGTAAGCAGAATGTAAACCTACCTTAATATATTTAATACAACTTACGTCTCTAAAGTCACAGGGAAAGTAAATTTCCAAGCTTTGAATGTTATTTATATGCGAGCAGTAACATTAATGGCTTTGAAAATCATTAGATAACTCATGAAATACCTATTATATCTCACTATTAGTTTATGATTTGCTGTTACACGTTTTTACCATAAGTTTGCGAACTATAATTGATAGAGAGTAAGGGTAGACGTCAGGTTGTAGGCCCCGATGAGATCTATAAAACGCCGTCAACAGATTGGAGGTGAGAATGTTAGTTTAGAAGGTTTCGCCGAGAAACCGGGTCTTCGGAGTTGGGCATTCGCAGTCATTAATGAAATTTTAGGGAGTAAAATAAAGAAAAAAAAAGTTTTAAAAGGTATTGCGATGGTGAACCTAAAATTTCCAAAGATGTTAGCGAAACTTGCTATGAAAAAAAGAAGAAAAATTATTTCCCTATGAAGGATTCGAACTCCCGAACTTCCACTCCACAACCCACAACCTTACCCCAAAGCCACCGGCTACTTGGGCAAAGTCGTGGAAAATTTGGCTTTTATTATGCATTTCTTATATTTCTGCATATCATAATTTTCTATTTCAGATGATTGTTTTATGGTTATCGTGAGGTCTATGAAGAAGCGAAAGGTATAAATCTTTAGGAAATTTTAATGGCTACACAATGAAATAGTCGAAAAAGGACAGATACTAACTGTTTAGGAGTAATTGACGACTAACCGCAGGCTTGCGCGTCCCAGCGGACGAAAATTCCGAACTTGGGGGATTGCGAGGTAACTCTTCGGGGTAGCAAAACGAAAAATACATCAAAATTTACGCCATTTCAACAACTACTAGAGGAATTGGTAACATTGGAAATACGTTTCATACTTTAATAACTACAGACTGAATGCCGAAATCTACAATACAGCAAATATACCGCTTTGCCATGGACTTCCCTAATATAGTCTACAATAAAAATGTAGGTAAATGTATGCAAAACTTAACATGCCGACTCGTATTTTTGGCGACTGAAGCCGTTGCGATAACTTAGAATTATTTAGACATTAATCATACTTGAAAGCTGTTTGTACATCAGTTTATTTTTTCTATAGTTGTATTTTAACAACAAAGCAGCTGATTTTCGAGAACCGCATATGTGTCGCATGGAAAGTTAGGAATTAATAAAATTATGGGCAGATGATAATTTACCGCAGTTGGTGGATAGTTTATTATATCCTAAAAATAAACATTTATATATTAAAACTTAAATTTTTTCTAATGCATATAATAGTTTGCTTCCTGCTCGCTTTTACTCCACGCATCTCGGCAGCGACGAAACAATCGCTGTTTTTCAGGAAGGCGGCCACCATAAGTGAGTCAATCATCGGTAAATTATCCGACTGTGCCTTCTTGAATCCCACTTCAGTCATTTCTTCTATCGAGAAATTACCAGAATAATTTTAATAGCGAATTTGCTCCGATAACGTCAACAAGGCGCCTATCTCTGCAGCTGCGAGGACTTCAGTTCAGTTCGGTGATGTCAAGCCAATGAGAAAGCGTTTCGAATCACGTGACTTTCGTCGATTTTTGCTAACTTTTAATTAGCATTTTACAGCATTTGTAATTGACGGAGACAGCTTTGGCTTACATAATCGGATTCGTGAGAAAATTCTCTATATTGTGGGCTACAGTAACGGGAGAAACAAATTCCATGCATGTTCCCCATTGCTGCATTTAATGCCACATAGAAACCTTCTCCGGATAAATAGCTCATAAAATCCTCCCCTGGCCTTTTACACCTACATGAGAAAAACTCACTTCTTGAATAAGGCCTCGAATAGTTTTCGTGAAGGCTTCCGCGGAGTTTTGTTGATGAAAAGAATGGTTAATCGGGTTGCCACCCACGTTTATCCATTTTTGGTGGACAATATTTCCCCAGCATTCCAGCTAGCTTCCTCAGGTCCACTAGCTGGAACACTGGCAAAATATTATCCACCAAAAATGGATAAACGCGGATGGAAGACCCGAAAAACCATTCTCATCAAGGCCACGAATAACTTAGTATGCCTCATGTGCCATTTAAACACAATCTCCTTCCCTCTTCACCAAATAAAAATGTTTAATCTATGGATATCCAATACCTGTTTTTGCACAAATCCAGCTTGCCTTGCATTTGTAAGGTGAGAATAACACACTATGGTGGTAATGGCACAAGCCTACAAAATTAATTATGGTCTTTGAAAACCTTATTTTCCAAAACTCACCACACTACAAGCCATTCATTTGTAAACACATCCCTAAGGAAAATTTGGCAGATTACTGTCACCTGTAACTACGTTTTAAATTCAATATTGAAAACCAAGAGAAATAAAGAATTTACATTTACAATTTACAATTACCATTTACAATAATGAGTTAATATGCAACTTTATAAGTTTCCAAGTTTCAACTCTAATATCAGTGTCCAATCCATGACTTCCTAATTTTTCAGAGAGTACTATTCAGGGTGACCACCACAATCAAATGACGTGCATATAAAGTGAAATAGTAGATAAATAAAAGACTGGGAACTTACACATTACATACAAATGAGGAAAAGGTGCAGTCATCCTGTCCTATAACACTATGGAAGTAACCTTAAGCACCCTTAGCAACTTCCAGTCTTCAACGCTATGAGTTTCCTTGATTTGAAAAAAATATGAGATTTTTTCTAAACCTGACTGACACTGACATAATATTCTATCCAAAAATTCAACACTTAAATGAGATGAACAGAATCCGAATTTAAATATACTAATAGCTAGAATGAATTACGATGCTTAGCTGTCATAATTTGCATTTAAAACTATCACCATCATTGAGTAGAGAAATTTGCTTGATTCAAAGATGAAAGGGCATTTAAGTGAAAGATTTGGGTGAAAAGGGCATTTAAGAACTTTTTCTGAAGGCTTTCGCAGCTCATTGTATATGCTATTCAGGCTTTTGGTTCTGCGATTAATTACTTAATATTATACAACAGTTTTGCTGTTCTATGCTGCCGGCTTCGTTGGGCTTTAAAGAACAACAATGGTCTTTTTTCAAAAAATAAATAATCAATTCCAGCAGTTGATAATTTTGAGAAGTAAAAACTTAATTTCGAAGAAGTCTCTTCAAGGCATAACTAACAAGGTATAAGGGAGTTTATAACTATCCTCTCCATTTATACTGTTTGGTCTTTTATCTATTTTAATCACCTCCCTTATGAGCAGCGGAAAGTAATTGCTTTCTTTGTGTAGTACTTTTGCCGTCTCGATGTCCGACGAAGCCTGGATCATAGCACGGCAAAACTTTTGCATAATATTAAATAATTAATCGCAGAACCAAAATCCTGAATAGCATAGGCATTATAAGAGTCAGAATTCTATAAAACTAATGAAACTAGGAAGGAGATGGTGAGTAGCAAGCTTAAAAAATTGTTAAGGTCGTGGTTAAAGTTTCTCTCCATACAAAGATCTCACTGCAATAAGTACATAATGTGCAATTTTAAAATAAAAAAATATTTTAGTCAAAGCAGGGCATGTAAATTTCCCCTGTATCTTCCCAAATCTAGAGTAGTAAGGAGAAAGTTTCATTTTAAACAGACAGGTTGCTAACCACATATTCGCTGAGGAGTAGCTTTCACGAGGAGACCCACTAATCACTTGAATGTCCATGCTTGGGACCTAACACAGCATACAATCTCTACATTTAAATTGAATTGCATGTACACATTTTCCCAAATAGCTCACTAACCTACGGAATCGAATGGGATTACCATCACATCATGAAAACCACAACTGCTCAAAATTTGAAAATAATCAACATGGGACTGCCAATATAGGTAACTACATTTACACACAAAATTGACACCAGAATTATCTTGGCATTCAACAAGCTGTAATCTTCAGAAACCAAATATGAAAATTGCTCATGAATATAAATCAATCTGTAGTAATTTCCCACAAAATAATTTCAATACCCATTTCAACATTATTACATCATCACCAGGTACAGACTATTCGAAGTCGACATGGTTTCATCAAAACATGTAATAATAAATGATTTGTGTGGAGAAACTACTAGAGACCTTAGATTATTGACTATGGATCATTTCCACTACATCTTGATTGAAACTGTCACTATTATTGTTCACATTATCTTTATTTCATTTTTTATGGCCACCACTCTGCATTACACATTTATATTTGACAGAAATAATGACTTTTTTATTTAGAAAGCACATTTATTTCCAAAAATGAATCTTTAAGCCCCCATGTATAAAAAGCAAACAAACAGACAAAGCAGAATACTTACATCATGAACACCTCAATATTAATCTCCTTTTCCTGAACACAGACACATGAAAAACTTCTATCCATTAACGATTTAGTCATGTAATACTTAATATTGCTTTAAATGAGGCAGCAAACCAAGGAAAACATTTGGTCTATAGAAGATCAAGTACCCCATAAAATGTACAAAAGTAAATAAAAAATACTTCGAATAAGACAGTCCACAAATATTAGTTATGATTCAACTACACACATAACCTTTACAATTCATTACTTATTCAAATATAAATCAGCACTGTTACAATTTGGAAGCACAAATACCTTCCCAACCCAAAAAAGAGCTTGTAATCCAAAACAATAACTCAGTATTAATGAATTGAAGAAATTTAAATCATAATACAGTTCTTGAAATACAAAAAGCATAAGAAACTTAACAATAACATTTTGATCAGCGTTGTCAGAAAAATAAACACATCTAATGATAAAAGTAAGAGTACCCACACTAAAAACTTTGGACACTACATCTAACAAGGAACTTAACAGCACAATTCGAGTTTTTACCAGACTATGCACAGCGTTCATTAAATGCATACATGCTCTATTGGTGCATTTTTTCACTGACTTAAAATTGAACGAAGAAACAGGAACACATGCTAAAATAAGATCGAAGCTCACCGTGGTCTGGACGGAGTACAGGGACGACATTCAGGTTGTACCAATTCTAGAGTTGGAAATGCAGTCACATCAGTGGTCGTAGCCAGCATATGGCCCACTTCTTATCAAATCCAGTTCAGCACACTCAACAGGGAAATTTACGGGCCAGTTTCACAAAACTGTTACCTTTTAATCAGGCAGAGGTTGTCAGCATATGCTAAAGAAAAAATCAACAACTTCACTTCCACAAAATCTTCCTCAAATGGAGAAAAAAACATTATGTGGGCAAGTATTTATGATTTTAAGAATTGAAAAACACAAAACATTACGCAATCAAATCATCAAAAAGTTACAGTTCAGTGAATAAAGTTTTACGATCTTGGTATATCAACTCATTTGCTAGAGAGTCAGTTTCAAATCATTAAGGGAAGAAATCAAGTTCTTCTAAGAGTGCATTGCAGTTAAGGTGGCTGGAGTGATAAACATGGGTCACTGATTGCACATTTCAATAATGATTCAGGTCGAAAAAAGAATTCTGGGACCATATTCCATTTCAGTATATCTGCATATGCAGTAGAACCCGCCATACATGTAGTAATGAAAATGACGCAAGAATTATATTTTACATTTAAAGCCTTTATACTTAACACATTTTAAGGTGAGTTTTTGGAGTCGAATTTAGGCAAAAATTATATTTAAATGTTTTATTTAAATCTTAATTACTGTGTGAGACACCTTTGTATTTGTAAACAAACTTAATAATAATATGAAATTTATGATTTTGCATTTAAAATAAAATCTATACCTATGTAATCGAATTATTATGAAATACATCTCATGGGTCATGACGCAGAAGGTTAAAATAGCATTGAAATGCCAAAAACCTTAATCAGTAAAAATGCAATCTTATTGATATTATCACTAGTATGAACATGCCTACACATTTTCACGCAAATCTGTACATAAACAAAAGTCGCTCCAACCACCTACATAGTGAAAAATCTAATGGCATTACACAACAGGTAAAAATTACAAATCACTCTTCTCCAGAACTTACAAATATATATACATACATATCTATCTGCTTGAAGTAACCTGATAGATAGTGCACAAATCTAATAAAACCGAAGATCACAGGTATGAGTTCCCAGGGTTAATACTAACGGAGTAATGTAGCGCTTACAGTGAATATACAAAATTCAACAAAGCCTACACAGTATCATAATAAACCAAAAATAGGATAGCAATTCTATCTTGAGTCTTTCACTAAGAATAAAGGATAAAATTTATCATGAAGCTAATTCTGTAGAAATAAATACACCTCTTTAACTATCTTCCATAAGTATAATCTGAGGGAATTTTCACATAGCAAATGATAAGCACCGATGAGCACCGCTAGCACACTTAAAGGCATACTGATAATTATCTTACATAAGATATTTGAAATGGCAGAAAATGATAGCAATATTGTCAAGTAGAATGGATGCACAGGCATAAATTTTAATAACACATGGCAAAGAAACAAAGCCAAAACATGCCAATAAAAAATAAACCCAATAAACCTTGAACCACAACCCCCCCCCCCCCCCAAATTAACACTAAATGAATGAGAACAAATATAAAAATATGCAAAGGTTAAAACATACAACATGTATCAAGGGCTAGAAGTACAAATTTACCAAAAATTTTTAAGACTGAGAAAAACTGTACATAGCAGAGACTCAAAATCAAAAATATGCATAAAATATTTTTGACAATGCTCATATGAGCAGCATACAAATTTGACAACCATGGCCAATTTCAAATAAAGTAACATTCAATTCACAAGTATTATTACATTTATGGGGTTACTGGTGATCAAAACATTTAAAATATACAGAATGTAAGGAGCAAAGGCGTATCCAGGGTTTGGGGGTTGTAACCCCCCCCCTATATATAAAAAGGAATAACTTCCGGACAAAATGTTAGAATGAAAACAATTTTCAATGATACACGGCTTAGGGCTGCCACAGTACAAATTCATTGCATTATTGTGACCAATACTTTACAGTATTTACAAACAAACTATCAACGTAATCAATAATTACAAATGTCTGACACACTGAAGTACATAATAGCGGGTGTTAGGAAGGATATGGGCGTTATGAGGGACGAAGGTGCTGGGGAGGTTTACAGCGAAAGTTGCTTGAAAGCATTCAGCAACTATTCATTTGAAGCCATTAAAAAAACAAACCAAATGAATAATGAAAAAATGGATTAGCTCAAGACCTCAAGACTTGTAAACAAAACGAATAACTTAATTTCCCAACATGCAGATAAACAATAGAAGCTGTTAAAGTTTACGGAAGCCATGCAACGCCATCGGAGGAGAAACATTCCACTCGTGTTGCAATTATCTCGAGAACATTGTCGCGTGAATACAAACAAAATATTGTAAAAATGACGGAAATGGGCGGCATAAATAGGTTTATGGAAAAGCACACTAAAAACAAAAACAAGAAGTTAAGCTAACAACAAGGACCCATCAGCTGTCACCACTCATAAACGGCATAACCAAGCTATTATCAATACGGCATTCGAGCAAGCAGTAAATGGCAACTAAAGGTATAGAATTGCAAACAGATTTTGGCCATTGAGTAAATTCCTATTGAAAGAGTAAATGAGGAAATTCGTCACAAATATCACCCAGTAATCCCCACTATTGAGACGCTAGGCCAAAGTATCTACAGCGGGCTGAAAAAGGAAAACACCACGGACCCGTGGTATTTCAAGAAGTCATCTTGAGGTCCAAAATCTGCATCACATAAGCACCAGTTTCCAAACAATCAAACAAACATGGACAAGTATGCATTTTAATAAAATTCGCAGTCTCTTGATTAATATACTCAAAGAGTTTATAAGGCGCTGAGAGCGAAAGTGGCCATAAACACTTGCCAATCGCGAAGTTTTAGCATATAAATCAGTTGAAATTTACCTTCAAAATTGGCCAGCATCCATGTTAGCGATGAAATTTTGTAGCACAATAATCCATTTGAATCGTATCCACATCAAAAAAGACGTTCATCCACTGTTCTCAGCACCTCAACCATGAGAAATATCATGTATTCGATATTCACTCATGGGAAAAATTAACACAAACCACAGCACTTATTGGTTACAATAAATGTAACACTTAATCTTGCTCAATGAGGAAAGGGAACACCACCAGAACACTTCACAACAAAGCCAACTAAATGCAGAAACTAACAAAGAAGCGGTAAGCTTAAATGGTAACTGTATGTTGTAGTTCAGAGACATTTCACACTTAAAAACAATCACTACAATGTCCAACTTTTCGAAATGACGTAAAAGGACGATAATGCACATCTCCAGCTACTTAGTAAGCCCCGAGGTGCAAGACATAATATTACCACGGAGCAAGGAGATGTCCATAACTTCCCGTAATACGAAACTTAATTGTTGCTGCCTGACGACCGTTAAACCCTATTTGCCAATGAACAATTAAATGGCAACACTAGCAAATCAATGTCAACGATGATATCCACACTTCACTCAAGACAACAGTTTAAAGTAATTCCATTAATGTCCAAAACTGGGATAAAATAATTATGTATATACGTAGCGCATTATGTAAACACTCCAACGATGCACAGAAAATGTACGTAACATTCAACTAAACCAAGGAAGTAAAGTGTACATTCTATCTGACAACGATATGCAGCTTCACCAGGCCTGCCAGCCGACCTCGTTTAGACATTGCTTTGCTGACATAAAGACATTACGGAGGCAATATAACCCACAAATTACCTATTTCAACCAGCATCGGCAAAGAAATACATGGCGGAGAACATTTACGTTTACCCATCACGGCAGTGCACTTCCTCGAACTAAAGACTTAGAATACCCTTGATGTAGCCACATACTTTCGCTAATTATACTCGAAACATGAAGCGTAGGTATTCAATATAGCACATAGTAAAACAGAAACAAAATAACTTTTAAGCCCTTTATGCAACAGAACATGGCGGATTGTTACGCGTACGGTTGATGTTATCACAGAAGTTGAAATAGCGGTAGCCAAGAGTAATAATTAACACTGGTATGAAGTTTACATATCTTAGAATCTATATTACCTGGTAAATAAAACAAGCAACCCCTAACTCAATCGGAGCCGAAGATTTAAAGCTATATGGGACAGTACCGTCTCTTCCTTCTTCGTCCGACATCTTTATCAAAGAACCAAGCACGCAGTACCGCCATGTACGATTGGCTTAGAGGTCACTAGAGGAGTCAAAGGAAGCGACTTTTTCATACCTAAAAGTTTAGGAGAGTAATGGTAAATTAAGAGTCGCCAACCACGCTCTGAATAAATTAATTAGCGGTACTTTTTTTATCCGAAATTTAGGGATACATTCATGGCATTATTATTCGCCCGATGTTGGTTTCGTTTTAGCCATTCAATTTAAAGGTATCATTAATAGCTACAACTTGTATTAATTATGAGTAATTTATTATCACTCAAATTTTGATGATTTATTGTCGCTATGATGCCATTGGGAATATTTTTAAGCTACTTGTGTATCTGGAATAATCGAGGAAGTTAGAGGTAATCAAAGTTCTCTGCAATTAATTAAATGTTTTTATGTGTTTTCGTAGTAGCGGTAGTACTTACAGATGTCATAGTAATGCTGTGCCATATTGCCCTATGTCTTCGCGGTCTTCCCTTCGAACTGAAGGTAGGCATGTCTTCGCGGGAGATATGCACCCCGTAAGAAAAATAGGGAGTTGCTGCTACTCCGTGAAACACAATATTCATGCGATAATATGAGTGCAAGTCATACGCGGTGACCATTGAAACTGTTTCAGAAGCTGTCATTCATTAAAACTAAAAACGCAAAGGTCTTTGGGGAAAATACTGCCGTATTACTATTGATATTCCTTGTATGCGTGTTGCTAAAATTCGTTCGTAAATGCAAAAAATCTGCTAGCGTCTTAGAATTAGAGGATGTTACCCACAGCGTAAAAAACAAGGTATGTTCGAAGGTTTTAAGAGAAAAAATAATTATGCCCTACACAATGAGCATGAGAAAAACTACCATCACGGATTTTGGAAGACAGGAAACCCTTCGATATCTATCGTTAAATGTCCCATTTTCTGTCGCCTTTAACACTTTGCCCCAGTGTTATTTTTCGCAATTAGGTAGCCTAGTTGTAGAACGCTTTTGCGCTTAGCTGTTAGCAGGAGATACCACGGGTGAACCTAGATTCATTATCTTGAAAACAGGTGGATTGATTATGATTAGAAGGCAGGAAATCATTTATAGAAAGTATTTGCCTCTTGCCTTCATGAAACATGGAACGTATTTGCTGCATCTTAATCTCACCAAAAGTTTTCACTTCATGCAGGTATGTCTTGTGTTACTCCCTGGTAATTCATTCATGGTACCCGGTACATTTCTATGATTCAGAGGGGCAGTTAAGGGAATAACCAGTTAAATTAGGTATATGTTCGGAGAACAAAGGACATGAGCATTGTTTAAACTTTCCTTTTTCGCACCATTTGTTTTACTTTTCTTCTTCGTGAAAGGGTCTACTTTGATGAAGAGACCTGCATTATATTAGTTTGGTATCATCCTTGTGTCATGGGCATGATCATCAGTTTTCTATGGTGAGCTATAAGTAGTGCATGTGTCAGAAGAATGGAACTTATTTTTCTTTCTTTGGACAGGAGTTCACCTAATGACATGCCATTCGAATATGCACCCTGAAATTCTCCCCCTTGTTATCCATAGCCTATTACTATCCTTTTAATGGAATATACTGACTTTCACTGCCTCATGAACATCCACGGCTGCAGTCAGATGTTTTTATCCATCAAAATATTTAATGAACCACTTTTTATAATTGTAGATCACAAGCTGTAATAGAGATTTGAAGATGCTGGTATGAGTTTTGGGTGTAGCTACATATGGAACAAGTTGTTTCATAGCATTTCTTTCATGTTGCAGCGAGCATCTTCGTGAGTCAAGTCTCACTCATAGAGATGCTCTGTGTTAGACAAGGAGAACATTGAGCCACTATTCCATATCCAGCAGCACCCAAAAGCCATATCAGCACCTTTTACAGAGTAGTCAATGGTGGCAGTCTTTGAAGCTGTGAATGGGGAAGTTTGGATCTCATATTAATGTGCATTTTAACTTGAGGTCAGACTTGGACCCCGACAGAACACCGTATATCAAGAACAACCAATATAAGTATGTCATATGTATACCCATTTCTTACCAAATTCTGGATCTAAACCAGTGTACAACTTGTATATGGCTACCTCTCTATGTACTCAGTGATGTATACCAAATGGCTAGATGTCAGGTTTCAGGCTTATACCGTATGAGGTACCGTTTCAGGCTTATACCGTGATGTATACCAAATAGCTAGATGTCAAGTTTCAGGCTTATACCGAACTAACCATATGCTGTATACGTATGCCACATATGTACCAAAGCCTCCTAATGATCATGGATATATACTGATCAGCCATAATTGGCATTCAAGTGGTGGACTCAATTCCTGAGCAATGCAGCAAATAAGGCAATCGTATGAATTCAATTTGTAGTGCATGGAATTTTTAGTTAAAAACAGTATTATAAAAGGTTATTATAATAATGATAATAGCTAGATTACACTCCATTCACAACAAATTGAATTTAGTTCATAGGATTTCCTCATTTACCGAATCGCTCAGGAATTGAGTCTACCACTTGAATGTCAGTCATGGCTGAATGCAAACAGTGCACCTATAACTACTTTACTGGAAACATGAATACCACAAATAGAATAATCACCTCTTGAAGCAATGGGAAGGCTCTTCTAGAAGGATGGAATTTCACTTTTTGGAATTAATCAAACTATACCAATGAATAAAAAAAAAGTGGGAAAAAGAAGAAATTTGGACTTGTGGGGATGGAGATCAAAGTGCCAGAACGACCCTACCAAAAAATAAATTTTATTTTCCACATATCCAACAACAAGTGCACAACAATACGCATATGGAATCCAAAATGCATCTTATTTACAACAGAAATTAGATCAGTTATGGAATTTTCTTCGGTAATCAGCAGTACTGGTTCCACGATCATCAGCCTCATAACTGCTGTTTTGACTCAGTCTCTTGGCTTCATCCACATACCTGCGGTCACTGCATCTTTTTTATTTGTAATTTTCAGTCTGGTTGTGAGTCAGACGAAGCCAAGCCCCAGCTGCATCTTTCATTTTATCTTCACTTATGTATGGGCCTCCAAAAACTTCTGATTTACCCTATTGAAAATGCCCCATTGGTTTCCTATAGGAATTATGTAAATTCCTATAGGAATTACAATTTCCTACAGGAACGATGAAGCTTCCTATAGGAACAATAAATTTCCTATAGGTACAAGAAAGTTTCCTATAGGAACGAGAAATTTTCCTATAGGAACGAGAAATTTTCCTATAGGACGAATATTTTCCTATAGGAACGAGAAATTTCCTATAGAAACGAGAAATTTTCCTATAGGAATGAGAAATTTTCCTATAGGACGAATATATTTTCCTATAGGAACGAGAAATGTTCCTATAGGACGAATATTTTCCTATAGGAACGAGAAATTTCCTATAGGAACGAGAAATTTTCCTATAGCACGAATATTTTCCTATAGGAATGAGAAATAACCCTATAGTTATGGGAAATTTTCCTATAGCATGAATATTTGACAATGGAAAAAGGTTTCCTATAGGAATTAGCAATATTTCTATAGCACAAATATTTACTATAGGAACAAGAATGTATCCCATAGTGAAAAATTCTAATTAATTCGAAATTAAAAAAGAAAACATTTCATTTTATTAATGGTTCTGCATTCTCACAAATATAATGCGTACATCACCATACATGACAAGTTTTTACAATATTTCATTTATAATTAAAACATTTGTCAATAAAAATTTTTTAAGAAAAAGTTAGAAATTCATTAAAAAATGGTTCATCGGTATGGAACTCACATAGTAGGTTCCGTTGCCAAGTTCCATCCCAATTCCAGTGTAACGCAAACTATATCTGGCATAATACATGAAGTTCTTCTCCCTTTGCCATAGCCTGTTTTACACGGGGCACGTACAATCTGATGTACGTACGAACGCGCATTTCAAATTGCATGGTCTAAAGCCGTGAATTGCAAGGACGCATGCGTGAATGCATGAGCGCAAGGAGGCAAAATAGCTTCTGCTCTAATTCGAAAATGATTGCACGCCCGATTGAGAAAAAATGCAGTTTGAAGTTGTGCAATTTCTTGCCCCGAGTAAAACGGCCTTATGACTCTGTAGGTGTGCAGCAATCCTCTTTCTCTCTCTCAACTTTCATTTGAGGTCTTTTATCACAAAATACACTACCCCTGAAATTGATTCAAGTAATATATATTGATTATTTGGGCAAATGCACGGTATTTGTACTGTAGCGTCCAGTAATTCCCGTCAAGTACTGTACCGCACTTTTTTTGTCACGCTTAGCATGCCAAATTTATACTTATGAGATCACTCTATCTTCAACACAGTCAGTGGTCAGAGTTGGCGACCCACAAACAGAAGGTCCCCGGATCTAACCCTAGAAGTGGAGTTTTTTTTTATTGTTATGTATATGAAACTATTTTCCTATGGGAAAATTATTTCCTATAGGAAAGTGTTTGAGTTCCCATTGTCAAATTACTGTGGGAAAAAATTCCTATAGGGCATTTTCAATAGGGTAGTCTTAACAGCATCTGAAAAAGTGCAAACAAACAAGTTTTAAAAAGATTATTCAAACTATTTCCTATATCACAACATCATTTAGGTCAAAAAGAAAAACCTGCTTAGTCTTGGAAAAGAATTTCCTTGTACTTAAAAAATAGATACAAAGGAATTTAAAGCTGAAGACACCAGCACAGTAGAGTGCATTTTGGAAGGAAGATTCCCAATCTTTTAATGGGTGAATTCCTTGTGAATTCTCTATCTAACTTTGAATTTCTCTAGGTATACTTAAAACAATAACGAGTTAAGAAAAACATTCAAGTTAAGTTTACCATGGATGACTTCAAGAAGAAGAGAACATTCAGTGTTAAAAACATGGGGCTTCCTGGTTTTCCCTTGCCCATACCTAGAAAACTGCTGCCCAAGCTCATTGGTCATTAAATAAGCCAGTATGTTATGCACAGTCCCATTGACTCCAGCACTAACAGCATCATCACTTCGACTAGTGAATGACATGCTTCCACAGCAATCAACCAACTTTTCAACCTGTAAACCACAATCATATTGTAGTACTTAGTATTGTGCAGTGTAAGTTAAAATCGTGTTGTTAAAGTTATGATAGAAGATAAAGAATGAAACAACAATGGTACCATGTAGTGGCGAAACTTAAGGTCAACACATAAATTCTTCTGCAGTGTAATGAGTTGGTCCACTGTGGATGACTTTGGACAGAAGCTTGCGTCACACCTTATTCTTTCATTAATGATCTCCAGCATATCCTTGGTTTTGTTCCCTGGTACCTGCTATACAAAAACTTCTTTGGACAACACATTATGTAGTCTCAAATGCAGCCAATCTCATCTTCACCAATTTCAGCTCATCTAAAACAACCACGAGGACATCTGAGAAAAAAATTACTTTAGTATGAATTAATTACGATTAATATGTGGGATTAAAGTGACTTACATGGAAGGAATTAAGAGATATTAATGAGAGGACATATATCTACAGTTTCCCGAGGGGGGTGTGGGGAAGATCGCCATAAATGTCGAGCATATTTTCCCTTACCTGAGTCTGAGTGAGATTATTTTACATAGCCAATAGAGACTATATTTGAATATTTATTTGGAACAAGTATGATGTACCTACGCGTAAATTTTCATACCATCTGATGAAGCATTCATAATTCTGACCACATTGTTAAAATCCAAATTTTCATTCCCTAAATTTCCCAAGCCAGGATCTGAAAATGAAACTGGAAAAATATTTTAAAGGGAACAAATTAAATAATGATATTATTTTGATGATGCTTTTCTCAAAAATATTTTATTGCCATTGACATTAATTGTGGAGTGTTTCTCCTGATCTGACGGTAGACTATCAGATGTTTCAATAGAAACCACTTCTGTAGTCAAGCTGTGTGAAGTAGATGGCACCGAGTTATCTCCTTCGTTGCTTGAGTGGCTGGTTTGCTTGGGCAGCCACAAATCTTAAACTTATGACTAAGCTTAAAAACATTTTACACAACAATTAGTTTGAACATTCAAATAAATTTTTGCAAATATTTCCAGTTTAAATGGCAGCAAAAATTACAAGTACAGTAAAGCCCTATATAGCGAGAGCTCCCGGGATCTGAAATATCACTCGCTAAATGGAACTCTCGTTAATACCAAAGATGATTAATAATCGCTCCACAGCCAATTCCTACAACTGTAACGCTAATTTAGCCATTATTGTGGGAATTTTGGCTGAGTGGCGAATACATTCTATTGAGATAGCTATTAAAAATCATATTTTCGAACACTTCAATTACTTATGATCGTATTCACGTTCGATGACATCAAATTCCATGTTAGATGTCATGCACTGGAATATTAAACGTCAAATTTTGACACTTCAGGACACCTGTACTGCGCATTGCTGTATTGTTATTGCCCTGATGTTTTGGGTGTGCGAAATATGTCGCGGCTGCAAGTAATAGCAATGCAACCGACTATAAACGGCAAACACTTCGGAAACGAGAAAAAATTTCATGCCTCCTACCTCTCTAAAAAGTGTATAAAACGGATATATGGTTTGGAGAAAGTTCTATTAATTGAAATTAGCAAAAATGCTAGATAACTTAATGACCAAGATATAACCTATGAAGATTTTGTTCCACACAAGCACTGGGCTGCTATCTTCTCCAGTTAAATAGTGGAAATAAAGGAGAGGACTTCAACGTCTGTAAGATCGCCCCAGAAAACAGCTGACTTCGGCTTTTCAGAATCATCAACCATTATCACCAGCATTTACGATTAGCCCTTAAGAGTATACTGTCATATGTGTTATTATTACTATAATTATGCGTGGAATACTCTCTTGAATTTATGAAACATAATTGTTACTAGCAAGTCCACATATGACAGTGGTAAGCATGGAGCGGGAACACAACACAGACTTCCATGGATCAACTGCATTTAGATAAGATGCGAAACTTTTTACCACTAGCGAGTACGGTATCGGCTCCCGCAAAACACGTATATTTTCAAGCGATAGTGCACATTTCAGCTGCTAGGTGGCTGGGCACATCAACATTTTTATGGCTCACTATTTTTTAGATATTCCATGGTACATTTACGTGATTTTCTGTGAGTTCTGAGTGCGAGGCAGAAAGTTCCAAAGGTTGTAAGTTCCGAAATGAATTCCATCACGATAGACATAATATCTTAATAATAATAGTATTTATTTACAGTAGCCTTTTTTACAAATACAGAATCAAACTAGATTTATACAGACATTTGGAATATAAAAGAAAAATTCTAATACATAATTAAATATGCACTAATTAGGTCAATATTGCACGTATTATGCCATACTTACATCTAGCGGGAACTTGTTGATAATGAATGCCATGAATACTGATTACACTCCCTGCTGCGAGATAGACATATGATTTATAGTACATACGTTTCTTGCATATCAAAATGAATCATCTTTGACCTGTTTTCAATATTTATAATCTTTGAAACAATTACAAAAGACAATACAATACGTAGAAAACTTAAAATATAGGGAATCAAAGTTAATTACAATTTACGTATTCAACATCAGGACATTTAAACTTGTCAATACCGAGCCTCTCACTTAGATACTTTGCTTTTGCTTTCATCATTTTATCAGAATTCAGGCTGCTCTCTGCTGGCAAAAACACGAGAAAAGGGCAGATTCTAACTGCGTATGTTCTCCTGGTCACAAATGTTTCTGGCTGCTTGGATGTCCTTCTTGAAGCACTGCGACACAAAATTTTTCCTTATTCTTAAGAATTGTGAATAAGGTTGAGGAAGATATGCGAAATCGCCTCCCTATCTCGCTTTTGGACCCATTGCCACTATCGCATTCATTGATAATTCGTATTTTAATTTTCAGATCCAACAACTTTCGTTTCCCCGCCATGTGTTATACCAGTCGGACTGAACTTGATAAAAGAGCAAGAGGATGTGACAAAAGAACAATGAAATGCACGGACTTACGAGGAATTCATTTGTGTTAGCAAGATCATGCCGTGAATGTCTGAAATGTGCATTTGAATGTCAAGTGCAGAAAAAATACTGCTAGACATATAATTTCAATGACAGAGGACATGAGCACAAGTTTGTGCTCACTTGCCGAGATTGAAGCAGACATTTGCCACTGGTAATAGTAAATGACCCCAGTGGAGGCTGGTTGTTGTCCTCGCTAATACCGATTTATTTTAAATGTAAATCATAGGGTTTTAAATCGTTCTTTGGCCATCCCTCGCAAATTTGAGCTTCTCATTATATACCCTACACGTTATACGGGGCTTCTACTGTACTAAAAATTTTACCTAAAACTAATTTGTTCTGCTAGTGCTTAATTTTGGATGAAAAATATTGGCACTATTATAGCCAATCAAGTAAAAACATGAAAGCATGCTATCCACGTAGACTAACTCCCCTGAGAGCACAAAGTTTGCAGTGTACCTAATTTAAACCCAATGTAGACGTCTACATCTGGTATACAGCAAACCTAATGGTTTCCTCTAATCTGAGTTATCAGGGAAAAATTGGATAAGGGCGAAGGTCGATGGATTGGTTAGTGGCCGACGCACCCCAACTATACGTTCGTTTGTTGTTGCCGGAGTCGATGTTCCATCTTCTGATTTTGTCTTAGTTTCATAAATTTGTCATTAAATTTGATGAGTAAAAGTAACATTGGTGTGTTTTCTTAACTTTCATTTGCACTTAAATTTTCACTGCTCTCTGAACGTCAAGGAAACGTTTGAGGAAAATGTCAGGGAAAATGACAATTTTTGTGTGGGAAATGTCAGGAAATTTCATTTCCAGAATCTTGTAACAACCCTGTGTATACCAAATGTAGATGTCTAACATTGGTTCGCATTAGGTCTACATTAGGGGCAAATATTGCTCATTTTTGGTCTACTGGTGACTTATAATTTAGGTCTACGGTATACCAGATATAAACGTAAAATATTTTTTCGCATTAATATCTAGTATACTGTAAACCTAATAGTAATATCTAGCTTTTCAACCTTAATTAAATTTATGGCCATTTTGATGACTAACTTCCAAGTATTTTTAATTATCTATACTAATATTAATACGATAACATTTTCAAACTCCTGGCAGGGTCACCCAAGCTGTACAGTTCATTTGATTGGCCAGACAAGGAGATACCCTAGTGGTCCTTTAGGTCAGGGGTTCGGCATAGGGCTAACAACTCCACACACTAAAAGAAGCAAAAACGTCATGGAACCAACGCATAAGCCTCAGATGATGGACTGATATAATGGAAAACGGCTTTGGCAACCAGTACAGAGTGATGATTTACAAATTGAAACATGGAATGTTCAGACTAGGAATTTTTCATAAAATAATAACTGTACTGATTTATAGACATCAGTATTAGGTTCATTCATTCAAATTCGTTCTCTTTATCTTCTAAGACCACGAAATGACTCTTTGTCCATTGAAACACTAGCTTCGTTAAAATTTTCACTGGTTACTGGCAGCTTTTATATACGCCACAATCTGAAAAAATATATTCTATCTAAATCAATAAAGAAAACTTTAACATTCCACGAAATGGTATGTTTTGTAAGACTTACCGAATTTGGACAAAGCCTTTTCTGTTAAAAGCACACAACTTATTTCATTCAACTGCTATTACATCAACAGGAGCACGAATAATAAATATATTATATTCCTCGAATAAATATGACATGTATATTATATTCTCTGTGAACACGTGTACACACTCCACCTTGGTTATCACAGGATAGCAGGATCGCAATTACAACTCCTGAAACAAGAGCAACCAACTTGGCCATTTGCTTGATGAATTCGCCACATGATGAATGATTATATGCGGTTATGGAGTAATATTGACACAATAACCTTTTCTTGCACACCAGGATTTCCTTTTTTTTTGTAAATATGTATGCAGGTATTATGCTGACTTTTAAAAGCATTATACATTAAATTTTTTTGGTTGGTTATTCAACAGATATGTATACTTTAGGTACACAGGATCTGTCATGTGAACCTTATCTTGTGACGTACGTAGGTGCAGTCGTAATCTACATCGTGTGTACTCTTGGTCTACATCGAACTTCAAGCAGTCAAGTTACCCATTGACTCGAAATGGACCAATTTTAGACGTCTACCATTTTTTGTGTGCTCTCAGGGTCTCCAGGCTAGTAGCTTTAGGAGATGGTGATTAACCTATCTGAGGACACATTCAATTACCATCCCCTAATATTCAAACCAGTGGTACTTAGTTCTTTCCAACTGTGGTTCTGCCAATCACGTAACTATCCAGGAACCTCACCCTACCCTAGGTGGAGAGTTTATGCCAATGAATATACATATTCAAGATAATGATCTCTTGAATGCCTTTACTTGATTACAATGCCCATTTCTAGGGAGTTTTCAAGGAATACAGTAATAATTACCTCCTTTAGATGTTTTTTTCGCACTTTGCAAGGTCCTGTTAGAGGTACATATTGATTCTCCTTTTAGGAGAAGAAATTTTCCTCAGAAATTGCAGGGAGATTGGAAGACTCATGATCAGTAGTATCTGATGATTTTTCCCCAGGAGAGAAGGTTAGATTCTTAACCAAGGGACGCTTCCCCCTACAATCCATTTGAGTTGCTCCTCTTCATAACTAACTATAGTCTTGCCCTTGTAGGACTCGCATACATTTCCCATGGACACTGCATGTTTATAGGTATCTGAAAATGATTAAACTTAAATTTAAAATGCCAATAACCACATGTTTAGGAAGCGTTAACTAAACCTTTTCACAAATAATTTTTGTTAAAAAAATAAAAAGTTTGGTGTTATGTTCGAGTAGGAGTGATAATAATTATTATCATTATCACCAAAATTCTAATTCAAATTGAACATAACACAAAACTCTAGGGTTTATGGGCTAATCAATAAAGTTTATCCAATATTTACTAATGTTACTTGGAAGTAAAGCGGACTTGAATGACCTTCCAATCCTCTTGGGGCTCCATCACAGCATTTGATTGCATCTGCAATGCTTAGTACAGTCCACGAACATAGAGTAAATCTAACATATGACAATCCATTTAAACTTAACACCCACGATTTAGGAAAGGATATCACAGTGAAAGATGCAAAAGCCCGCCCAGGTAAAAATATCTGGTCTGTAACTAATCTGGAACTGGTCTGGAATTTGAATGGGTAAAACAAACTGGTCTGGAACTGCTCTGTAATATTTCATGGTCTGGAAACTGGTCTGTAATATTACATGGTCTGTTAATGATCTGGAAACTGGTCTGGAACTGCTCTGTAATATTCGATGGTCTGTAACTGATCTGGAAACTGTTCTGGAACTGCTCTGTAATACTTGATGGTCTATAACTGCCCTGCAATATTTGTTGGTCTATAATTCTGATCGTAACAGAGCTGCAATATTTGATTCCACGATCTGCGACTACTCTTAAATTTGACTTGTAACTACTCTGGGATTAGAATACATTTTAGGCATTCCCACCGTATGGAACTATAGGTAACCCAAACTTTAAAGCCACTACTTAATAATGATCCACACTAGTTTTTTTTACTGGTTCCTTCTTAATTGGTATCACATGAATGATGAATTGCTTAAGGATGTAGGGGGACTGCTTATAACTATAGTACTAACTAACTTTACAGGGATAAAAAAATCAGCCTTCTAAACTGCCAGACTACCACTTGTTAGTATTAGTTAGTAAAAATCTTGTTTATTCTCAGTAATATTGCATTTATATTTGTACTGTGGCAATATAGGTTTCAAATAATTAATGCCTGAAAACTGTTATCATGATGTGATGGTATTTCCTCAAACTATCATGGAATTGCCATTTAATAATTGTTTCTCGAAGTCACTTTAACGCACGGAATTGGCCAGATTGCTTTCTTGACGTGGGAAGTTTGATTTCGGGTGCGAGAAAATGTGCATAGAACCGTAGGGTAGATGAGAAGTCGAGATGTGTACAATGTCTTTAGGTAGATACTAGGAAGGATAATTAAACACATTAAAAAAATGGTATCGCATAATAGTACATTCATAGTAGTAAAATGAAAATTATATATGTATATATTTTTTTTTTGAGAAAACAGGGAGGAGTCAGTGGAGAAGGAGGGCAAGGGAGGTTCAGTGTTGTGGGCAAGGGAGTTTTATTATAGACGGCAAGGGAGTTTCAGTGTAGAGCGCAAGGGAGTTCCAGCTCATTAATAATAATAATAAACTTTCACTGTCACAGACCTACATGCCTTTTAGACATTCTGTATACATCCATACTTGGCAGCAAGGGCATTATTAGGCAGCAAGGGTATGCCAGACTAAACCAGTTAAAGATTAACCCTCAAAGTCCAGTTTAATTCCAGAGCAGCGACCACCCATTATCCAGACCAGACTGGTCTGGAAGTGTTTCAATTTCTTCCCAGTTACAGACTACTCGGTCCAGATTAGTTAAAGGTCAGATATTTTTACCTGGGCGGTGAGGGTAGAGTTCACATAATTGCCACATTGTATAAGTGATAAAACACCAACAAATAATAATAAATTAGAAGTGGTTAATCTGTGGGACTTTTGTTATTATTATTTTCTTTAAGTTAAGACCTAATATCATCTAATAACTGCAGTGCAAAAATTGCACATGCTGTTAACTGCCTATTGAGGTATTAATGATTTCTCACACTTCCATGTTACTTGGTTTTTATTTATTAAACTGCTTTACAATCAACTATACAGTCATGGTTTTTTACTTGTGGTCATCGCGTCACTTGCGCGCACCGACTGTCGGCACATGATGACCCCCGGCATCTGCATGGTGCCAACCTAACATCTCCCCTTTTTTCCTTACTCCAAAAATCTTTTTGGAGTTATAATAGGTCTTCCTTTACGGGATATAGTTCTGTTTTGTTTGGGTCTTTCATTGATAGACACTTCCACAGGGATTACTTCATTTGTAGCATTTAACACTGTGTCATCATTTGCTACAACAGGGTCAACATTTCATGGTACAACAGAAATATCAACATTTACAGTATTGTCACCAAGCACAATTCTTCTAGAGCTAGGGGTTCCCAGATTCTGGGGACTATTGTTAGCCGAAACACTTGTTACAATATTACCACTAGATTTCTGAATGTGTGTCTCATTACGTCTTATAATGTTACCATACTCATTCAATAACAAATAAGAGTGAGGTGAACTATGGGGCGCTATTATTTTAGCTGGCCTCCATGTTTCATTCTTTTCACATTTTTTGGTTACCTTTTCCCCTGGAGTAAAAATATCAGGATTCCTTCTTGCTCCCCTATCATAATAGTGTTTTATTTTCTTTTGGTTCTCTCTCATTTTAGCAAAAATTTCTGTCTGAACTTTGGGTTTCAATATTTCCTTAGTAACAGGAAGTTTGCCACGCAGTTGTCTACTAATTAAAATTTGGGCAGGAGAAACTTGGAATTTAGACAAATTGGATATTCGGTACTCTTTCAACAAGTCAGTATAATGAACACCACTTGCCTTAGCTTTTTTAAGTATGGATTTAGAAATATGTACACTCTTTTCTGCTAATCCATTACTTCTGGGATATCTTGGGCTACTAGTACTTAATTCACATCCAATTTCCTTACAATAATTTCTGAATTCCCATGATTTGAACAGCATGTTGTACACTCTGATAATTTTAGGCAAGCCATGAGTGGCAAAAACATTTCTCATGCACTCTATTACATCATAGGCAGTTTTGGATTTAAGTTTACATATATCCATCCATTTAGAAGTATAATCTACAATTTTAATGTAATCATGACTTCCATACTGAAATATGTCAGTGGCTACTTTGAGATAGGGAATATCAGTAAAAAATAAACAATTATTATTATTATTATCAGGAATTTCCAGTGGAATAATTGGGGCTTTAATTTTACTTACTCTAAACTCCTCACAAACCTTACGATCTCTGACTTTACGTTCAACCTCTCTTTTCAGGTTGGGCCAATACATAGACTGTCTGGCTCTGTGACATGACTTTTCAACACCAGGATGTCCTTCATGAATTAGAGTTAACATCTTTGGTCTTAACTGACTAGGGATTGTGACCTTCTGCCCCAAAAATAACATACAATTATCAACAAAGACATCATCCTTCATGACGAAATAATTCTTGATACAACAAGGCACATTTTTAACATTGTTGGGCCACCCATTCATACACATATCTTTCAGTGCACTCAGAGTTGCATCTCTGATAGTACTTTGTTGTATTTCTTCGATTAAATTATCTAACATAGGTAGAGAAGTACTAATGGAATGAACAGTTTCACCCAATACAGGATCATCATTGACTTGATCTTTCAAATAAGATCTAGACAACAAGTCTGCTATGTACATTTTCTTACCAGGAATGTATTCCACTTTAAGACTATACTTTTGAAGTTTTAGTACCATTCTTTGCAACCTAGTTGATCCAATTTAAGCTAGTGGTTTATTGAGAATGCTCACCAATGGTTTATGATCTGTTTGAATTAAAACAGGTAAACCATAGACGTAATTGTGAAATTTTTCCATACTGAACACAATACTTAAGAGCTCTTTCTCTATTTGAGCATAATTTCTTTGAGCATCTGTGAGTGCTTGTGAAGCGAACGCTATGGGACATCCTGATTGTAAAAGACAGGACCCCAAACCATTCTTAGATGCATCACATTGTATCTCACTTGGAATTTTATGATTGAAGTTAGCTAGGACTGGTGCTGAAGCTACTCTCATTTTTAGCTCTTTGAATGCTCTGTCATGGAGAGGAAGCCACACAAAGTCTATTTTGTCTTTTAGCAACTCTCTCAAAGGGCCAGTTAATGTAGACATATTGGGAATATAGTTTCTCAAGTAATTAAACGTGCCCAGCCTATTCCATAGTTCCTTAGTACTCTTTGGAGGATCCAACTCCATTAGGGCTCTAACTCTTTCAGGGTCAGGTTTCATACCTTCTTTAGAAAAGATTTGGCCAAGATACTTTACCTGGCTACATTTATATTGCATCTTACTTTGATTAAATTTGAGGTTATGTTGCTCAGCTCTTTTGATTACTTCAGCCATAATTCCATCATGTTCTTGCTCATTATCAGTGGCTACAAAAATTTCATCAATATAATTGAATGCGTTTGGGATGCCCTGAAAAACTTTCATATTTTTTACTTGAAATTCTTTGGCTGAATTAGATAGGCCAAAGGGCATTCGTAGGAACTTGAAAATTCCAAAGGGGGTTGAAAAACAGCATTTATCAGTTGACTCTTTACTTTAGGGGTACATGGTAAAACCCATCTTTGATATCTAACACTGAGAATATTGTTTTCCCACTAATTGTTTCTGCCATATCCTCAACTGTGGGTAAAAGATAATAATTTCTTTTTATGGCCTTATTTAAGTCATGAGGATCAAGGCACATATGTATTTGGCCATTTGGTTTTTCAACAATTACAATGTTGCTTATCCACGCCTCAGCAATTGGTATTTCTACTTTTTCAATTTTTTTTTTTTTTTTTAAGGTCTGCTAGCGCCTTCTTTAATTTTGACATTACAGTTTTAGGGACTCTGCGAGGGGGCCTATTTACAGGTTGAGCTGATTCATCTATTATAATTACACACTCCTCTTTGATTTGACCCACACCTGTAAAAACACTGCTATACTTTTGTATAAACTCCTCTTTAGAAAATGATTGATTTACATGAAACACCCTTTTAATCAAATTTAAATTTAGACAAGCTTTGAGACCTAGAATGGGATCCTTGTCATCTTGTATTATGACAAAATCCTCATATGATTCCCTGTTTCCATACTTGCAAAGCAGGCGTAATTTACCAATTACCGCTACTGCTGAACCAACATATGGCTGCACTTTAATTTTGGTTGGCCTCAACTCATCTTGACACTTTAGAAGTCTGAAGGACTTTTGGAACAGAATATTTATTTCTGATGCACTATCTAGCTGCAACTTTGTGGGTTTTTCATTGAGAAAAATTTTTTCCCACCATTTCTGATCCTGACAAGCACTTACATTATTCACTTTCTTATAATTAGACAACTTCTTACCATTACTCTTTTTTGGGTATATTACTGCAATTTCTTTACATAAAAGTGTATCATAATCATCATCAGCTTCTAATTCTAACTCATTCACTTTTCTGTTGGAATAAAACCCTGATCTGCACATTTTTGAGAAATGATTTGGTTTGTTGCACTTAACACAGATTTTGCAATACGCAGCACATTCACGTACACCATGCAGAGTGCCTCAATTTCGGCACTGGAACTTTGCACGATCACTTTCACTTTCAGAACTTGATTACTTGTGATACTTATCACTTGGTGGCTTCTTCTTGAGTGCTTGGGCCAATGCTGCATTGTGTTCACTGGCCATCTTTTCGAACTGCAGCGTCTTGGCGTGCTGTTTGGTCGTCTCCCAGGATCTGCACAGCTCAGCTGCCTTATCGAGATCAAACTCTTTGGTCTCCAAGAGCTTTTCCCGAAGTCTAGCATCTCGGATTCCGTAGATTACCCTATCTCGTTGAATGGACTTTTCTTGCTCACCATACTCACAATTTTTTATAGCTTTCTTGAGCGACGTGAGAAAATGTTCCAAGGTTTCTCCTTCCTGCTGCTTAATTTTATTGAATGTATATCGTTCCACAATTTGATTCTTTTTTGGATCGCAATAATTATCAAATGCTTTAAGTACTTTTGTAAATTTACCTTTGTCTTCTTCTGCAAATGTGAATGTGTTATAAGCCTTCCACAGTTTCTTCACCGACAAAGTTAAGGAGCAGACTTATTTTAATTTTTTCTGCTTTATCGTCCTTTTCAGCTGCAGTTAGATATATTTCAAATTGTCTTTTAAAACATTTCCAGTTCTGAGCTACATTTCCTTCCAGACTTAACTTGTTCGGAATATTGTATGCCGCCATTTTTAGTACTTTTGCAAATCGTCTATGTTGGGCTCATAGTTTGCACTTCACTTACGACTGCGCCATGTTAACTGCCTATTGAGGTATTAATGATTTCTCACACTCCCATGTTACTTGGTTTTTATTGATTAAACTGTTTTACAATCACCTATACAGTCATGGTTTTTGACATCGGGTCACTTGCGCGCGTCAACTGTCGTTACATGACGACCCCCGGCATCTATATGGTGCCAACCGAACACTTGCCAATAGGCTAGTGTGTGTGGTGAAGAATTTTCAACAACATAACATGTATTCTTTTTATCCATTGGAACCATAGGCATATCCAGAGGGGAGTTTTGGGGGTTGTAAACCCCCCCCCCCCATTGATAAAAAAACGTAAAAATTATGTGTTTGACACATACTAATAGTACACCTATAGATCACCTTCCACAACATAATAGAACACCTTCAAAACGTATTTTAAGATGTATATTTTTCAACATTCCCGAAACCCCCGTTTTACATAGGGGGTATTCCATACCCCCTTCAGACGCTTCTAGATACGCCTATGGATGACACCAGTAATGCTTTCCTCTTTATGCTACTTACAGCCCATATTCGGTTGGGAGACAGGTCCTAAACCTGATAAATGTCTTTGATATTTGAATTATCTGGTGTCTCATAAAAATTAGCAACTTTTCTGAAATGTGACCCAATGAAATACTTCTCTGATTCAAGGTTTGCAATGGGCTTCACCAAAACAATTTCGCCACTTCATAAAAACACAATTGTCTGGGTGATAGCGGCTAACTTTAAAATCTGGGTATATTATCTGCATGAAACAAGTTGGTTTTAACTCAAATGGCAATGATTAAATTACTTTTTTGTTTTCGCAAAATATAACTCCTGATGTACTGTTTTTTCTCCTTTCTAATCTCCACTCCTCATGTATTCTGCTATCATGCTGGGCCAAAATGTGCTCTGGTTTTTTAATTTTCTTTTTTAAATATTGTTACTGATTTTAAAATTTAAAAGGGCTGAAATTATCTAGAGGTCCAAATATTTCACAATCTGCAACAATATGACAGAGCCCATGTACATTAATGGAAATCGGTGCTGAAGCTCTGGAGGACCTAGAGTCATTGTTGTATAGGTACTAATGGGGTAAAAGACAACATCCTAGAAAAATTGGGTTAGAACAATAAGAAACATAAGGGCACAATGGCTAAGATTTAGGTTTAATGCATTTTAGTACCTTTCTTCAAAGAATAATTTTACTTTAATTGAAGTTAACTTTACTTAAATATGAAGAATCTTGGAGAATTGATTCAGACTCATTAATCTATGTGTTAAGGGTTATAAATCTAGCATGGCCAGTTTTGTTGGGCCTCAGGCACTGCTTTTGAATGACATGGTGGCAGCTCATTCTCTGGGAGTAAATGGTGAGGAAGAGACTGTTAGTTATTGAAGTACCTTAGAAATGACTTCTTAGTCATCCAGCACATCATCTTCTCTCCATGGTGCATTCCATACAGTTTCAGGGGATTTGATGCTACGTTAGGTCAATACTGTCTTTACCATAAGGCCACACGGGGCCCGAGCCCATGGCCCCCGGCCTCACAGGGACCCCGGAATGCCGATATATTTGCTTGGACAAAAGAAAGCTCAATTTTTTTTCGGTTTTCAAGTAGATACCTACTAAAATTTTGTCAGAGTTTCAATTTTTTCCAGAGAGTGAGTGGTGAGCATTTTAACAATAATAAATGTGTATTACTTGCTATTTTGTGAAACTGATTAATTGCGCCATAAGCATAACAAATATAAAATCGTAACAGAAAAATATTTTTTCTTGTCATTTCCTTTTTTTTTTCTTTCCAACGGGGTCCCAAATTTTTGTGTGCCTAGCATGTCCTAAGATGGCCCTGAGGAGGGTACGAGGTTACCCTTAGAACTGAGCTCTACTATGGACGCAGTTTAACGTTTTAGGCTTCACTTTGTGGAACCACGAGATTGGAAATAAAACGTCGCTTTGTACATTCCACACACAAACTTTACTGACTGGCCACACACTTTTTATATCGACCATGGATTCGACATGTAAATGTCATTACCAAGGTATTGATAATGGCATATACATGTAAATGATTAAGTTACAGTTAATTTTTTTTCGGATCCTTCCGAAGTCTTTCTGCACCAACGGTCACTTTCACTGTGTTGTCCTGGCGTGCATGCTGTTATTAGTTTTAATTTATTTATCCTGTAATGTATGTTGCTCCTACTTTCCCTCATGTTGAGCGTGCTGCATGCATTGCACGGCGCCAGTTTTTTTAGTCTGATAACTGTTTACAAATGAGAATCGTAAAATGAAAGAAAATTGTTCGTGCAAACTCTCATGACAAAATTAACTCCCATGCGTCTGAGCCAATCAGCAGGTAGGATTGGGGCAACGGACTGCCACAATGAAAATACCGTTTGAAAAAGTTGAGCATCGTTGGTCCCTGCTCGAATGTTGAGGGGTAAACCTCCAGTTCAGCCCGAGTGCCACTGTCTATTAGTGGGAGGCAGTAAGTGAGAAATGACTCAGCCGTCAAAGCACGTTAAACTGAAGTAGTACCTACTAGGAAGGATTAAATATTGGCAAGGCTGTTCAATCAATGAATGCAATGCCATAGGTCAGTGGTTGGCAAACTCATTAGTCAACAGAGCCAAATATCAACAGTACAACGATTGAAATTTGTTATGAGAGCCAAGTTTTTAAAACTTAAACTATATAATAAATATATTTCTTTTGGAGTGTTGGCCTTTTTCTTTTAAATAATTAACGCTCACATGGACTTTTTTTTGACATCTTCAGGGCTAGAAGTCTTCAAAATATTTAAGAATAAAACAAAACCATGATATAAAAATGATAATGCAATAACAACTGAAAATTTTGAATACCTTGTCCTTAAAAGCGTGAATCATGAACAGAATGATGCAAAAGTAACCAGAATGACATACACAATGAACAATTCTTCTGGTTGGTAACATAAAACATGTTGTTTATAAAACAGTAACCATGGGTTATATAAGTAACTGATTTAAGTCATTTCACAATTTTTTTTAAATAAAAAATAAATAAATAGAAAAATATAAAAGATGAACAAAAGCCTGATGAAAAAAAAAATTCAAAATTAATACTCAATCAGTTTTTAACCATGTTTTATCTCTTGATCAGATTATGCTGTTAATGTGCTGTGAATTGTACTCTTATGTCACTTCTCTTATTGTAGGTATGAATTTGGGTTTCTCGAAATTGCTACCATTTCTTTAAAAAGTCTTTTCTTTAAATCCGGCTCCAATTCAATAATTTTAGCATTCAAAAAAAAATATATTTACAATAATTTTGTGTTCTATTAAAGAGAAGAAGTGCCTATATTAAACTATATAGGTAGGAACATTGTTATTAACTTAATTACGGCTATCCTAAGCTGGACTTGCTTAAAACTTCCTCAATGTGATTGAGGTACTTTCGCTGAGGTCAACCCCTTCCAACTCTCCCATCCACACTGTCTTATATTCTTGTAACGTCTATCTCCTTTCGTTCATCCTCTCCATATGTCCAAACCATCTCAACATACCTATCTCAATCCTTGACACTACAACTTCTTTCACTCCACAACACTCCCTAAAATTAATTTACTGAACTTTACTTAAAGTTTTAAGTCTTAGTTAAACTATAGGTGCGTTGAATAAAACTTTATATCATACCTAATAATGGTATTATTTATTGATAGTATTAAATGATAAGGTATCCATTATATAAAATCATGAAAATTACTGACAAACACTAATTTGAACAATGGCCTTGCATCTCCTTGCAACGTTTAGATAAGTCAGGTTTGTGTGTTGCTGTTTTTAATTGTAAGCATGATTCGAGGTTCTCATCAATAATACGGCTTCTCAATTTACTCTTGATAAAGTTCATGTTTGAAAATGATTTTTCGCATGAAGATACACTTCTTCCGGGTATTACACTGCGTAGGTCCATTGTTCTGGGACGACAGTTTCGCCGGCGTTGCAGTCGGCTTCTTCAGGTCAGTGAAGTGCGGATGCAGTATGTTGGCCGCCTTATATATCTTATCCGTAGGGGTTAGGTCGCTCATGATTGGCTGTTGCTGTTTTTCTTTTTCCCACGCAAAACGCGTTTCCAGGCATTGGCGAGGGAATAGCCATCTTCCCTATTGAAATTGTCTTCATTCTTGCTTATTTCAATGGCCTACCGTATAAGACGTGGGAAATATCTCCTTTCTTCGGAAATTAGATTAGCTTCTTCAAAATTGATGTTGTGGGTAGGGCCCGTCCATGTGTGCTCTGCTTTGGCAGAGAGTCGTATTTGTCTGTTGTTGTATACTTGACGTAGGGTCGGACTTCAACTCTCGATAAACATCCGTGTTCAAGAGGGTATACAACGACAAACGAAAGACATTCTATACCAGTCATCAATCCCAGTGGAAGAGAGGAAAAAACTCATCGAACCGGCTCTAAAACCTCCTCGGCTGTACGGGCTCCCCAAGATTCACAAGGCGGACGTCCCTCTCCGCCCCATTGTTAGTGCCGTAGACTCAGCTACGCACAAATTGGCAATACACCTCGCGAGTCTTCTAAAACCTTTCACGGGTACGACATCGACCTTCGTGAAAAACTCATCGCATTTCGTGCAGATCTGCAAGGACACGAAGACCACAGATACGGATCTCCTGATACGTGGAGTCACTTTTCACAAACATTCCAGTGGAAAAGCTGTACAGGCTGTGCGAGCACTCGTCTCAGAAGGATTGCCGGACAACATCCCGAAGATGGTGGACATTTGTTTGAAGAACTCCTATTTCATTTGGAATGGGAAGTTTTATGAACAAAAGAAAGGTGCGGCCATGGAATCTCCTCTCTCTCCAGTCATCGCCAACCTCTACATGGAAAAATTCGAGGAGCAGGCGCTGAGTACCTACAGGATTACACCTAAACTCTTCCTGAGATATGTAGACGATACTTTCGTCATTTGGCAGCACGGAGAGAGCTGAATGAATTCCTGGAGCACTTAAACAACCAATTGGGACTTAGATTAAGAGCCTGACATATTTCACTTGTACAAATCTGTGATTTATTTTAGGTTGGAAGTTAAAAAACAGCTGGCTGAACCTTTGATTATTGGTTTGTCATTTGGTTGTGAAATATATCTGCTTTTGGTTTCCTGGTGTTACCCTGGTTTCCTCATTTGCTTCTCCTGGGCTTGGAAAGAGTTTGTTTCTAGACGGGCGTTTTCAGCGAGAAAATTATTCCCCTCTCCCATTACGCTTCACTGGCCAGGGAACACGAAAGAGGATACATCCTCCAATTTTGCGAAGCATCTGCTGGAGATTGGCCACACAAGATTTAATTACCATATTACTACACCGGTGCCTAGGACAAAGGGCAAAAAATGGACGCTCTGGAGATTATACAAATTGTGAAACATTCAAAATTGAACTATGCACATCTATGTAACGATTAATTATTTAACGACCCATTCCCCATTTTCCCCCGACTAAACACACCACCCTACTCATCATTGATTCTCCCCATATGTCCCAATGCCTTTAAACACACTTCCTCCTCAAGTGAATGGGCGTAGTCAATGCACTTACAGTTTAAATCCTCCACTTCCACCTGTGGACCCAAAAAAACCCCGGCATCCATCCCCATCCACTACGGTCAAGGGCTAAAATATATCTACGACCTAAACCGCAAACCTTGCACATGATTATGTCATAGTGTGATGAAACGCATCATGCAATCTAATTGAATTGGTGGAAGAGTAAATTTATCATGGATATCGACAATTTCCACCAGGTCCAGCCTGAAGCATTTATGCTATGTAATACTGGTATAAAAATACAGGCTAAACTCTTCCTGAAACTCTCCATCAAATACAGCAGCAGCATCATCGAACGTTCAGTTTAACCATGGCCGATTTCATAATGCTTTTAATAAATATATATAAATGCTTAGTATATATATAAATGGTGCCGAAAGTGAGGAGTTATTAAACATAGAAACAAAGAAGAAACACTCACAAATTACTCTCCGATATTTCAGTTGCTGCTAGCAACCTTTTTCACAGGAAGGAAGGAAACATACGTAACTGAAATATCGGAGAGTAATTTGTGATTGTTTCTTCTTTGTTTCTATGTTTAAGAACTCCTCACTTGCGGCACCATGTATTTACATACTCAGGTCAAAATTTCTCCCGTGAAACTCAGCTGACTCTGGGCTGAAACTCCACTGAATGGGTGAAAACTGGCTTGAAACCACCATGCAATTCTGCGGCACCGTTTATTTACATACTCGGGTCAAAATTTCTTCCATGAAACTCAGCTGATTCTGGACTCAAATTCCACTGAATAGGTGAAAACTGGCTTGAAACCACCATGCAACTGGACTGAACTGCCTTGACCTCAACAAGAAAAACTGTGGTCAACTGAAACTCCACTGCAATACTCCCTTGCTACTCCATTGAAATAGAACTGCTTCTATCTTGCTGTATGAGTGCTCCACTGGCACTGAACTTGACAGTTGGCCCAGGCCATCCTTTAAACTCCACTGCTTCTCCCTTGTCACGTCATTTTATTGCCTTGCCACTCAGCTGCTGCAATATTTAGGTATCCCCACTCCCAACCTAACTGAACTGCTTCTCTCTTGCTGCATGAGTGCTCCACTACCACTGAACTGGACAGTTAGCCTAGGCCACTCTCAGAGACCAAGCCTCAAGGTCAAAGGTGACCCAACCCTTCACAGCGTGTGGTTTATGGCACCAACTGACCAGTCACACCATAGTTTATAACTTCTAAAAGTTAAACATAAATCACAAAATCATGTTCGTCTTCGTATTGAACTAAGTCACCCCAATGAAAATGGTTTTTTCATCGCAGCTATACGATAGATATTAACCATTTTATGTGCTTTATTAATATAATGTATATTAAACTGGCTTGGTTTACTAAAGCACATAAATGGTCTATCTATCTCTATCGTATAACTGCGATGAAAAAAACATTTTCATCAGCGTGACTAGTGCAACACAAAGATGAACATAATTCTTTGATTTATTTTTAACTTATAGAAGTTATATACTTTAGTGCAACTGGTCAGTTGGTGCCATAAACTACATGCAGTGAAGGGTTCAGTCGCCTTTGACCGCGAGTCTCGGACTCTCGGACCCAAAGAAATCCCCTCTTGTTCTTTCAGGCTAAGGGCTTTCTTGCTATTGTGCTCAATGATCCATTCAGTAACAAGAATTTGAAGAAGCATCTACCCGGTATGTTGAGCACGTGGTTCCTCCTTCACCCGAAATTTTGGAAAAAATGGGAAGCTTGCAAATGAATCAGAGAGACTAGTTCAGCCAGTAAACACTTCACTGAGAGCTTTGCATTATTAATTTCCGTTACACATTATATTATTTCTATGTGTTTATTGGCACATTCAGCAATTTTCTCCTTACAACATTTCTGCAAGTTAGGAGTCGTGCATAAACTAAATTACTGTTTTTGGTGATTTTATTACCCACTCCCCCCCTTCGTTGACAACCATACCTATTTAACCAGCGTGAAGGTTAAAATGTAAGCAACTTGATGGTATGAAGACTTGCAACATTGTAGAGGCAATAGTTCAGTTACATTGAGTTAATGTAGAAGCTTGGGGTGTAAGAAACACCCAGCACACCCTTCCTCATGATAAACTCTGTAGTATTGTCGACGCGATGTTGACGAGTAAGAAACATAAACAGTCGCATTGTAACAGCTACGTTACTTTGAGAGAACCCCTCCTCCCCCTCGTTACCCACCGTATGTTTTAAGGCAACCCCCTCCCACTAATTTGGTAATGTAGTTCATGCACGACCACTAAGCTACGTCTTCATTGAAACGTGAAAAAAACATGAGGGAATTGGAAAAAATTTTGCTTATTCTCTGTAGTATTGCATTTATATTCATACTATACGGCAATATAGGTTTCAATTAATTAATGCCACATAACTGTTATCGTGATGTAATGGTATTTCCACCGACTTCAGGGAATTGCCATTTAAAAATTACTTCTCGAAGTTACATTAACCCATGGAAGCGACCAGATACATAGGGCTTTCTTGATACGGGGTTTTCGATGTCGGGTGCGAGAAAATGCATGTAGAGCGTAGGAAAGTTGGGCATGCGAATTAGATACGTTGGGTAGTTATGAAGTAGGATAATTAAATATAACAAAGCATGTCATTGCGTAGTAGTAACATTCATAGTCTTTAAAATGCTAATTACCATTTTTTATTTTGAGAGGGCAGGGAAGAGTCAGTGAAGAAGGTAAGGGAGTTTCAGAGGAGTGCTATCTCATTGGGCAGCAAGGGTGTGCCAGCTCATTATATATTTACAAGGGTGTGTGGATTATATGCTAGTGCAGTTGCAAGGTATTTTATTTCACAGCTTACCTGCTGCCACCCCACTTCCAAACTCCCTTGATTTTGTTTTAATTTATAAGCAAATTCAGCGGAGAAGCAAGGCAGTGCGATTCAAGGGTGTTTCAGCCATTTCAGTTTAGTTTCAAGGGAGAAATTGACTGAGTAATCACGTGAGTGATACTTCTACGAACTTATGGTGTTATTTTCTTTCTATTATTATCATTTTAATCTCGTAGGAATAAGAATTTATGATTTTTTTTAATTCTTGGAATGTATCTTAGTATTTTAAAATATATGTAATTTTATTTCAAATAGGTACATCATGCAAAAGTATTTCGAATAATGTTTTTGAAAATTTGGCATTTTGTATTTAAAAGACAATATTTAGAGTAACTTATGCACACGCCAGTTTCAGACCTTGAATAGGGGACGAAGTATTTATCAACTGCTAACGTTGAGGTCGCCATTACTAGCCAGTTGGTAACACTACTGAAAGTAATTATGAAACAAAATTATTTCTGATTTGAAAATAAGTTCTTTCAATTAATGAATGGGCTGACTATGGGTCTGCCCATTTCTCCTCTTCTGGCCAAACTTTTCCATAATGCCAATTTGGAAGCCAATCTCTTCAATTCAAAGCATTACCTCCTCTAATACCTGAATTATTATTGCTGGTACATATATGACATTATGTGTGTTGGCAGGAATTGACAATCAGCAGGACTTATTATTGAATTTTTCTAAACACGGCAAAAAACAAGCTCTAAAATGGAGAAGTGTGATTTAGGTATAGAAAATTTCTTTGATTAAAATTTCTCAATAAGAGGCAAACACTAATTTACCACTTACCACAAATCATCCTCTACTGACCACACCATCCCATCCGACTCTGCCCACCACCACGTAACTCCCCCACTTTTCCTTTCCCCAATCTTACCACCACCCCCTTCTTCGGTCTAGGGGTATGTATCTATGACCTAACCCTCTAACCTTACACATGATTATGCCTCAGTGTAGTGAAATGCATTGTGCCATCTAATTGAATTGGTGGAATTATAGTGCGTGATTAATTCATTATAAAAAAATATTTGACAAACATTGTAGAATTAACATTTTAAATGTGTATTTCACTCATAGATTAAAGAGAATTTTCTTCGATATGATTTCACTCAAATATCATAAGATATTTTTTCATTTTGAAATAATAACCCCCTTACCGGCAGTTGATTCGTTCTTCGGGTAAATTACAACTAATTAGGCTACTGATTTAAAAAATTAACATCAAGAATTGCTCTTTCATTGTTTGAGATAACTTTTCTCCTTAACTTCACCTTTACTTTTTGTATTTGCTATAGAATTTGGGCACCACCATAAAAAAATAAACTCACAGTGACGAGCAACGCTGTTGCAAATACGGGCACGATGCTCAAGGTCAACTGATGCATACATAAGCTTTGATGGTAACCAAGGAGAGATTATGAGCACATTGAGTCATGCAATAAGGGCTTGGCGTCAATGTTTCACCTAGCAGAATAGCGCATTTTGAACTTATGGTAGACTATTTCAGAAAATGTTCATTTAATGATTAATGCCCATACAAAGGTTGACGTTCTGAATGTTTCTAATTATTTGTTTTGCAATCTGCCTAATTATAATCTTTGTGATTGAGGGCAGGGTATAAGGCTCTTGAGCTTTTCACCAAATTAAAATTGATTGTGGTTGGATTGTTAATTGGATTCCAAAATCATTGGGACTGAGAAAGCATTTCCTTAATTTTTGGTAAACAAGGTCCTATTTTATGATCTCCAAGTCAGCACATTCTAGTAGGTATTTACTTTTCAGCAACATTTGATTTAGACACGTTTTTCAGTAATTTCAGCACTACAGTACTTTTAGACTTGAGTTTCAGATAAACTGCAAGGGTTCAACTGCATACTTCAAACGGGTTTTTTTAAACTTTAAATATCTCTTACCACTATCAACAGAAGACTGTGTAGGCATTTGAAACAAACACAATTTCGAAGGCATGAAGATGATAACATTTCCACACCTACATCTGTATCTTTAAATGCCACAGGATTCCCTAATCAGTTGCATTAATGATCATCACATACCCTTATGCTCCAAAGGATGGTGTAATTACCTCTAGTTACAGCCCCCACCCAATGAAAATAATTAGAAAAGCCAATTTTTCAGACAATATATTCAAGTAGGTAGGTACATAAAATTTTCCTTGTTCAAATTAATAATTGAATAAACATTTCAATACAGATTATTTTTTCATGGAATAACAGCACAAAACCACGCCACTTCAGATGCCATTGCCAGAAAATTGGTAACAGCAGAAAAATCACGATTTCATGAGAAATGACAACTTGTTGCATTGTGACAGAAGAATCCTGATTTTATGTAGCATTGTGTTCTTTTGCTTAATTTGATAAAAAATTGATTTTACACAATAGCCCTAGCAGTCCCATGTACTTTCCGCTATCTTCTTACCCAGCCTGCCTTGTAGACTATACATGCTCACCATGAGTTTTACAAGCCAAATTTAGTTAATTACACTTAAAAGAAAAAATCAGTTAATTTTTTATTAACCACCATACTTGCCAGACAAAATATAATAAAAAAATATAACTGCCAAATAAAATCCACTCCATCACAAGGTCAAGGGAAAGAGGGAAAATTCCAGATTATTACGTTTTTAGAAGTGAACATTCGGTAGTTCAATAAAACTAAATGCTTAAGAGAAACTTAATTGCTTCTGGCTTAACTTTGCAGAACTCTTTCATGGTGATAGTAAATAACTTAATGCATTCACAAATTTTTTTATTCATGACAGATTTCGTTGTTGTACAGTTGGCAGCCAAGTCTGTAACTGTTGTCACCCATTGGCAAATGTCAATATTCTCCTCTGTGACCTAAATTGACACTGCCAAGTCTATTAACCTCATTTTTCTCCACAGTCAACAATTTGAGCAACTTCGATACCTAAGCACACCAAAATAGATGACATTGCCAAAACTGTCGATTGTCGTGTTTCCACAGAGAAATTACTGGGGTGAAATCATCTCAAGCAATGATTACAGAGACATGCTTAATAGAGGCATTTGAAATTAGACAGGAAGAGAAGAATTTCAATTGGACAATGGGACAGGCCCTTCATTATTTTGTAGGCCTATTCTACGCAAAATAAAAGTAACAAGATGGAAGGAAGTAAGCACAGGCAACAGCCAATCATAGGTGACACAACCAAAACCTGATGTATGTATATCAGAGGGAATTACTACCCCAACGCAATGCCTGGAAGACAATGGAGAAGCCAGCCTTTGAAACATCAGGGACTGAATCACTAACCCAGAGAAAAATCCAAGTAGACTTAACCCAAGACATAGAGGACAAATTGTGGATGATATTTGTGGTTTCTGGGGTTTCTGCCAGAGGACAAATTGTATTCAACTTCAGAAAGGAAGGATAAAATTAACTTTGATGAACATTCATTTCAACATTTAGACAAAACTTTTTTTATTTGATTAATGCTTCTCTGCTCCAAGGGTACGGTATACAGGGTGTTAAAAAAGTAATATACCATTGGATTGTGAGTGTAAATCTGAACTATTTGCAGAAGTATTTGCGGCAAGGAAGTTGATGGAGCTGTTTACGACCTAGCACCCACTTGGCGCTGCCATTGTGGCTACCGCATTACCTCTCTAGCAGCTCCCACATTGGTTCCGTTTTCCAATATTCAAAGCTGGATTGCAGAAAAACTATTGCACCCACACAAAAATTTCAACAAAAAATTCGTATACATCCTAACTAACAGAATAGATGATACTAGCTTTTTTAACACATTGTATTAATGAAACTTGATATATAAGGGTTTACACTTTAATGCACTTTTGGTCCCTGAAGGCTGATATAAAAGATATGAAAACAGTAACTTAGTGATTCCACTAAAAGAAATTTTTTATTACAATACTCAGGCCTAGCTTAATACAAAATTTTAACCCGGGCAAGAGAGAGTATTCCGGCAGCCCCCCCCCCACGCTTATCAAACCTATTCACCAGTAAAACGTAGTAAAAAAGTATTTTTTCACAATCACGGCGCCCCGGGCAGTCGCCCGTGTCGCCCAGGCCTTAAGCCGGGCCTGACAATACGATCCCGGTTTTGACGTAAAATGTAATTTTCAGGTTTTCAACATCAAATGTAATCTTCAGGTTTTCAAGGTTTTGTTGAAATCCACGTCTTTTGATTACAATAAGTTTTCTAAAGATGGATGGTGTGCAATGCACCATTAATCTGTTCCTTGCTGTTAATCCCAGGAAATAAGAAACTTCATTAAGGCCTCATTTTATAATCATTTGTTAAATATTATTTTAGCATAAAAACAGATGCTACTACATTCACTCATTGATAAACTTCCACTTCAACTAGCCAGTCTTATGAAATATACAAAACCCAAACTGACACTTAACATCAAGCTAATACAAAGGCTATGCCATCTCACAGTTAACTTGAACCAGACATTATGAAACTGGGCCTAATGTACACAACCTTCCATTAATTTTTCATGGATTGTGTCCAAACACCTGTGCCCACAAGTCCTTGATCAGGCATGCAGTATAGTACCTAGATGTAGAATCATTTAGATGACAGAAATATTTTAGTCTTTGAGGAAAGTAGTGCCTAACATAGAAAATGTTAATTCCAGGATGCAGATGTGAAGTATCACTGACTTGAATGCCACAGTGTATAGTTCTTGATAATCCTCAGGTTTGGTGAATAATCAAGATTCTACTGTATCCAATGCATAAATGGTCACAATCATTTGCAATGCAAATAACCAACCAGAGAAAATTACTAAAAATCAAGCATAACATTCACATATGAAAGCTACGTCTTCCACCAGCAAGCTTAGAAGTATCCAGTAAATATGTTACCCACCATGTTGATTTAGCAGACCAATGAACTTTTATCACAAACTGTTATTAAGAATTTCCTGAAAAGACATAAGCGGTGAAATATTACTAAAAGTAATCGGGCAAGTTATGTGCATTTTTTCTGACAAGCTCAAAGCAGATATGCAAGTATGACCAACATGAGTTTGTTATATTTTCTATATTTATTATATTAAGTTTTACCTCATTTGTCAAGTCACATAATCATCACTCAATCACACGTAGGTGACAGCAGTAGTAAAAAGATAAAAAAATAAAAAACCGGTAGGACAGTTGAAGGTTCAGACCCCGGTCACTAATTATTCAAGACCTGAGCATCTAATAGCAGCAAGAACAGCACCCTAAAGATAGTTCTATGTTGAACTGATACACCACCACCCTTGAGCTCAAAAGAATACCATATACAGCGGACTCTCGTTAGGACATTCCTTAATAGCACGTTTTCCTCATTTGGACGTTCATTTCCTCAGGTCCACGTCACAGTGCATGTAAAGAACTATGGTTAGCACATTTTGGTTACCTCTTTAGCATGTTTGGAGGAGGACCAAGCCAAATTTGTCCTAGGAAAATGACGGCCTCGTAGGTTGATCAGACGATGGATAAATCTCAAGAGGTTTACTTCTCGCATTAAAAAAGATCGTTATCGCTTAAAATACTATTTTGATAGCCTTATTATGGTTAAAAAAAATGTTTATGAAGTAAGAAAAAAGCAATCTTAAACATTAAAATCACCTATTCAACTCTTGGCAAGGCCCCCACAAGCAGCGCATTTTATTGCGATATTCGTTTGTTTTATCGCTGTTGCATATGGAATCAAAACTGCGTGAGCAACAGCACATGTGATCATCATCTTTATCAACATCAAAAACTACAGCCTGAATAACATTTTCAATGCCGATGAGACGGGTTTATTTTTTAATTTCCTTCCTGATAAAACACTGGCATTTAGAGGAGATGAGTGCCATGAAGGTAAAATGAGTAAGGAGAGGCTTACTGTGCTATGTTGCAATGAAATTGGAACAGAAAAACTGATTCCGTAAGTGATACATAAACGTCCCAGATGCTTCAAACATTACCTTGGATGTATGATTGCAACTCTAATGCCTGCATGACCACCACAATTTTTGAAAAGTTCCTGTGAGCACTGGATGCAAAGATGGGTGGATAAAATCGTAACATTTTGTTGCTTATTAATAACTGCGCAGCAAATCCAAGACACTGCATTTTTAAGAAATGTTAAAGTGGTGGTTTTTCCTCCAAATTGCATGAGTGTTCTTCAGCCCCTCGATCAAGGCATCATACGATGTATGAAGCATAAGTACAGGAAACTACTTGTCAATGAGAGGTTGGACAGCCTTCTCGAGTCAGGAAGAAAAGTAAAAATTCTGAAAGCGATGCATTTTGTGAAGCATGCCTGCGACTCCGTCGACGCCAAGAGCATAAGAAATAGCTTTCTGACCTCTGGATTTCATTGCAGCACCAACTAGGATGATTCCACGTCACTGAGTGACGAGGCATCATATGAGGCATCACACCCTTGAGGACTGGGATCAGCTGTTCGGAGAAGGGGAGGGTATGACCTTAGACAAGTGCGTCTCCTGTGACGCCGATATCGAAGTGTGCAGGTTGGTTGTTGGAACTTGTGACTACTAAAAATGAAGCTTTATTTATGGAGATAATTACGTAACAAATGAATAATAACTATTCCAAACATAATCTTTCATCTTCCTAAATGTAATTGAAAAAGTCGGCGAGTCTCATTATCGCGTATTTTTATCAGTATATTGATGTCAATAGATGACGTCTATGAACAGGGAAGAAGACACCGGAAAAGACGAAGCAGAGCCCAAATGTCCTCCAACATTTGCAAAAGCAGTGGAAGCGATGGCGACAGTTCGTCAGCAGTCACGAAGTCGATTAAAGTGCGATGAATACTTAAATAAAAATGGACTGTACTATCAAAGAATACATCAGGGTTCCAAATGATAAAAATAAAGCATCTTGGACAGATTCTTCCAGCCACCATAAGTTTACATGTATTTCCATTAAATTATGCATTTTTGTTTGCAATATTTGTGGATAACATGCTGGAAGTTCCATTTTTGTTTTGTTACAAGCAATCAAGTTTACGCTATAACGCACAGGAAAGATGATGTTTTGGGCCGGGAGCTCAATTTCTTCATGTTTTCAAGGAGTTCTGACAATCCTTATACATAATCCTACAATATTTTTTCATGAAATTAAAATGTTCATCACGGTAAACACAAATATAGCATTTTTGGTAATAATTGTAATTTACTACAAGCAATATAAACATAAAGCGCAATTAAGTGAACAGTGGGCATTCAAGCCGCGGATTCATCAGTCCTCCAACCTAATTATTTCATTGGAAGTGCAAAGAGAAAAATATCGCTAGGTTGCTTCGCTAACTTTGCCACTGAATTTTGTGGAAACAGCATCTTAAAACTAAACGTGCTGTTTGGTTATTAATGATGACGACAATCGTCGTCATCATTAATAATTGAGTATGCATCAGCATTAGGTATCGTATGTATTTACTTGGGAGGCAGAATAGGTGGGAAATAAACTATTTTTACAATAAATAATCACCATGAGCTAAAATGAGCGGCAGGATAACATTCCCCTGCAAATTATGGAACCAACCAGTATGTATTTGACTTTCCATGGAATGCCTACCCTGTTTTGTATCTTTTCCTGGTTTCCACGTTCAGAATCCCGGGTCCCTCCAAGAACGTGCTAACGAGAGTCTGATGTAGATGTGGGGCTTAAGTATCAAGATCTAACGCCCTTATACACATGATACCATGGTAGACTTTCACTGTCCAAAGTAAATATCATCAATAAAATCAACCAACCTCTTGAATGAAGTCTGCTACATTTTTTCCCCCTGAACAGAAATGCATTACATCCACAGGAATACCATAATGCTTGCATTGATTCTGAGTGATATTGGTGAACTCATCAATGTAACGGAATTCCGGTTTGCAGCATGGGCTCTGCAAAAATTGTTTATAAAGTTTATGCATTTATTGAACTTTTTAGGTGCAACTTAAAAGCTAGAGGAGAACTCTGAGATGACTTAAGAAACAAAATTTAATTTATAATATAAACAGCTAATTCAAAAACGCTTGCACTGTGGGCCCCCTATATAGGTAGATATGTTCCAAGACCTATGGTGTATAATGAATTCTGTAGATAACTGAGTCTGCTATGTATAGTCACTTTGCCATGATTTAAATGCAGTCAGATTATCAAAAAGCAAAATATCTTCCCAGTATTCTAATTCATGACGTTATTTGAATTATTAACTATTTTTTCAGCACATAAAGAGGAACTTTATATGGAAAAGTTAAAATTGTATGTGAATTGCCACACAATTATTAACAATGAGCTGAATATTTCTTATGATATATCACATCACATGATAAGGGATCCCACTGATAAGCCTCTCCCCCAGTCCGTGGTTTCACATCTCCTACTCAAAGGTTAGCCCCAAAGAAAACCTTGGCAGCATAAAAGCAGCACCACAACCTTCTCACTGGAAAATCTGAGACCTAAAATCTCGTGACTCAAGGTCAGAGCAGTCGGTGACTACAGGGGTGTTTGAAAGGGTGGTAAGGGACATTTATCTGCTCCACAAAATAATTTTAAATCACATTCCACTCCTTCCCAGTGGACTGGGAGCTCCCCAAGCTTTGCACTGGTCACTTCCAGCAAAACCTTATGCAAGGTCAAATATTTTCTTTCACTCTTGAGTGTTCATTGTCATTGATCTTGAGCACAGACGGGTAATGTATGACTTAAATACCGTCAAATTACATGCAAACTAATTTTATTGAAATATCATTCAAAATGCCTTTTAACACTAGATCAAATATATTTTCGTTCTTGAGAGGATACCTCTCAAATGGATAATTTATTCATGCCAAATTTTTTTAGTGACTTCAGTGATTGCTTTTTGTTGTTTCTGAATTAAATTGAGAATATGAACTTTCTTCTACATAGTAAGCACGTGACTCCTCTTTAATTCTGCTGAACTTCACTCACCTCTTTGATGGCTAGGGGCCATTATAAAAAAGGCTGTCACAAACGAATGCTCGAGACCTACTATTGTGTGCAGGCTTGGATGGTATAGCTGGGGGGCTATTGCATATCCCCATTTCCCAGGAGGTAATTAGGTTTTGAATGACTCATAACGTAACCACCGGTGGCAATGAGTCGCAGTCATCAGCAACTCAGTTCTCGGGGTGAGAACTCACCCCGAGAGCCTTTTTATCACCACTGCACAAGGTGGGAAAGTTCTTGCCTCCCAATTGCACCCTCAACAGAAGGTGTCACAAGATGAGGCAACTCCTTGATTCTTATTCGCTTGGCGACAGTCTGCTGTTTGTATACATTGAAATACTGAATCTAAGTGATAGGGGAAGAAGTTTCACCTCACAGAATGGTGCGTGTTTGAACTTAGGGTTGATTATGTCGGGAAATGTTCACGTCTAATTTCCAAGCTGAGTGAGCCATGGAAAACTGAATCTGTGAATACGGAAACCGTGGGTATAGGGGTCCCACTGTACAATGAATGACTGATTCAATTCTCTGCCCATCTAACAAAATCAAAGTAGTGAAACACGGCATGTTATATACACATTATCTAGACTCCTATAATAGGGATGCTTGGAAAGGAACCTAGGATCATACCTCTTCACTAACAGCTTGTTTCTCATCAAAAGGTAGGTGATTTTCCTCCAAATTCAAAGAAGTTCTTGATGATTCTTCAGAATGCTTAAGTGACTTTATCTTTTTTAATTCTTTCAAATTAAACAAAAGGCAATCAGTGTCCTCATTAAATATGCCAAAATCAACCAAAACTATCTTCATACCAAGAGCAAAAACAATATCAAATATATCTGTAATATAAGAGAAAGAAATTGTTAGCACATGAAAATATTTACTAGAAAATATAATAATGGCCAAAAATCATGACACAGCAAAGCAGGGATCATGAATTTTCTCACAATACAAATAAAAATACAATATGGTTGACTGAACAAGTTTGCATATCGTCGCAAAGCATAAGTAATTTTTGTTTGCTTGCACCCAGCATAAGGAGATATCTAGTATGTCAGCCTGGCTATCCCTAATGGCACCATATCATCAATATGTCCCCGATGATCCCAAAAACACTACAGAGGAACTAAGAACATGTGGGTACATTATTACCAACATTTGTTATCACACAAGGTACAGGAATTTTCCCTGTCACTTAAATTACTATGCCAAGTAGAACATGCACTCCAATGCCTCCTAAGATAAAATATTTTATGAAATTGATCCCAACCAGATTTCTTCACCTAAAGATTTCAAATATGTATATACAGGGCCTGTCCGGAAAGTAATGAGACTAAATCCAGGAAAAAAAAATTATTGAACTACTGGCTATATAGAGCTAATAAATTTAGAAATAGAACCTTCTAGCATCCATACACCATTGTGTCTGCAAAGCTTTGCATGCCTCCTGGAAGGCAGCAACCAAGATGTCCCCAAGTGAGGTTGTCGTGGCCAGTTCCACTCTGTTTATGGTCTCAAAATGGTGTCCTTTCAGGCTGTGTTTGATCGGGAGAAAGGTGCATAGAAGATATGGTGGCCAAAGCGCCCTACTATGCCAATGGTGAGCACTGAGGTACGAATTGACGGCAGGATTGTAGTTTGCCGAAGGCTGCTAGGAGTGCTTCAATCAAAGGCAGGCCGGTTTTTCCCTCGGTAAAGCCCGCAAAGTAAGGGGAAGAAGGAAAAGCTAAAGTGGAATATGGGTATTTTTACCGTCGTGTAGCTTGGTAAACAAAAAATATCACTATAAGCTGGTAAAATAATTTATCTTAAAAAGATTTATTCACTTAACAGGCACTTCTACAGTCAAATATTTATTTTAAGAGCAGATTTCAGAGGAGAGGTCTGACTTCGATTCCGTGATGAACGAGCAACAATTACAAAAATACAGATGTCCATAAAAACTCGTAAAATCATAATAAACCTTTTGTTGACAGTTGCTACACATCAAGGGACTTGGAGGTTGGTTTTTGAAAGAGTTTTCCATTGATTTGACAGGTACATCACCTTTATTCAATGGTAGGGCAAGTTGCCTACTTTTTTCCCTTGCAGCAGAAATAATGGAATAAGTAGTGCGCGTAGTTAACCGCTACATGTAGTTAAAATTCAACATACACATAATTACTGGAATATTATCTAATGCACTGTATGTATGAAGGAATTAAAACCATTTCATACAGATGTCTATTAGATATGAGCGATTCAGATTGTATTTTAAACTTGGCGGTGAAGACACATCCCTATGTGCAATGTGTCTACTGCGTACTAGATGTTACAAGAACGCAAAACAGACAACATATTCCAGTGTGTTTGTCTGGCTTTGAGGGATGTGATTCATTTAGCTCCTAAGGTGTTGTCATATTTAATTCTGTTATATTAAGTAAGGTGAATGCGTAAGGGTGGTCATCGTATGGTTTCGCTATTTGCAGATGACCAAGTGAAAATCTTTGACATTTGTCGTCACTGGTAACAAAGTCACATAAAACCATGTAACACTATCTGAAATTTGACATATGTGGGCGGGGGAGGTGTTTTTATGTCACGAGGTATGTTATTTCATCAAGAAAACGCATGAAACAGTCATTTCAGGAACTATGCACAGGGAACAAAAAATTTGTAAAGCATTTTGTAACAGAAAATATGGAGAAAAGTTGCTTAAGGTGAGGATCGGTGAGGCCAGAGGAAACAAAGAGCGGGTAATGTCTTCAATTATGTTACTATTAGAAATAAAGAACTCACATAACTGCCTCTTTAAAGAGAAAAAATAACTTGTCTTCCAGAAGTTGTTTCTTTGAGAAGAAGCACTCGGTGGAACATCTCACATTGCTTTTCTTTAAAAATGGAGCCACACCTATGCTGTGCCTGAGTGCCCTTTCAGTACTGTGGTACTGCTTTGGGAACTAGATATAAGAATACCAATTTTTGCTCTTAAAATCCATTATTTAAGTTTTTACTTTCCGATATTCATTCCACGTATTCACCAGAGTATACAGGGTGTACCATACTGAAAGGAATCTCATTTAAACGATTAAAAGTGTGAAAAATTGCAATGTTCTCTGCGAGTTGAAAATATTTTCACCCTAATTATTTGGGTTTGAGATTGAAAAACTAGCATCTACGTGCGCTCAAAATATGCAAATACATTTGTAGTTTTCCACATCTAAAAGAATATTCCAAATAATCGCTATTTTTGTAGAAAAAGAGTAATTTGAATGGAGGCCATAAGCGCTCTGCTAATAATCGGCCTGACTTTGACCGGCTAGACATCTAGCGGCAGCTGTGAAATCCATGAATCTGCCCCCAAAACGTTCCTCGCTCTCCGAAGGCACTTTGGCCACCAATATCTTCTATGCACCTTTATCGGGAGGGTAGAAAAATTTATTTGTTGGATGGGGCCAGTTCAGGACTTAAAGGTTGCTGAGGCAGCATTGTCATGTGGCCAAAAACTGCCCCACTTGCAGCACTGTGTGACTAAGTGTGTTGTTGTGGAGGTTGTAGCGGTGATATTGCAGATGCCAAGGACCCTTTTTTCTTGCATTCTCAATCTCTTGTATAATATATAATTTCTATAATTTAGTTATATTTCTATAGTTTAGTTTAGTTAATTAATTCAATTCAATAATCTCTTGTCGGCCCCGGTGGCAACGGGGTAAAGTCCTCGCCTGCTAAACTGAGGGTCGTGGGTTCGAGTCCCACCTGAGTGGATTTTTCACCACTCAGGACATGGGAGTTTGTGTTCATCCATTGTTACATGTTAATACACCCGATGTAAAAGGCCGTTCGTGCTGTTTTCGGGGATGTGGAAATAAATAAGTAAATAATAGTTTTTTGAAGTTCTAATATTTCTGCTATCACTCTGACACTCAAACAATGGTCAGTGTTTAAAACATCCTGCACTTTGTCCAAATTTTCCCAATTTTGACCCATTGATGATAGTCCAGAGCATCTCACCAGAGCTCCTCTCCAGAGCATCCTCAATGTCTTCTCTAACCTACCCAATAATTATAACCAGGCGTAAGCCTATGCCTTGGACAGGAATTTCTCGCTTAAGACCTTTTGAATCATGGCCATTGTCTTGGGTACCTGATTTCCTGAGTTCAACACAAATCTTAATCACATATGGTTGCTTGATGGTACCCTCTACTTCAAACTCCGTCCAAAGTAAAAAAAAGGTAAATCATTTAGCACCTGAAATTTATGATGTAACAGCTCACAGACAACTGCCACTAGGTGCATACATAGTTTAGACTCCCCTCTACCCATCCCACCTGCCAGTGCCACCATGTGGTTGTTCTGCTTGGTGGGAAAAAATCAGTCTCATTAATTTCCGGACAGACCCTGTGTTTTGGTATATGACATTAAGGTATCCTGGGTAACACAGAGGTCTGTGCATTGTCCTAGGAATTATCCAGTCCAGGAAACCTTTTTTCCTCTAGTTCCATTTTCAGCCACTCATTGCAGCAGTTAAGAATATCTTGATGTGGTAACTTTGTCAAGCATGGTTTACAGAATTTATCCCTGTGGACTGTGGCTTCCTTAAAGCACAACAATGCCTGATGAGTGCTCCATTGAATAGACCATAATGGTACACCACAGCTGGATTCTATATATTAGCAATCACCAACTTCTTTTGATTTAAGTGCCCCCTTGGACAGCTATTTCCAAAATGTTGAGACATTGGAGCAGGTCTTTATTTATATAATCACTACTTCCACCATAATTGAACTTTTTTCATATAACCCTAATTCTTCACGCACATGCCCCTCTCAATATTGATGAAAACTATGGTGAAAACTTGTTTAAATTAAAACACTTTTGGTTATTAATATGAACTTTTTCAACCATTGTTTTTCCGGTAAACTCTTAATCGTAATGATAAATACTTCTTCCTTCTCAAAGTCCACAAAACAGTAAACAACCGTATCTTAGTAACATATTAATTAACATAATATAATATTTGTTAAATATTTGGGTTGCCAATACTTAACAAATATGTCTACCAGGTTTGGAACCACTGCTAGAGATCCTCACCAAATTGTCTTTGGAATTAAGAATTCTGGACAGCACAGTGGTATGTGTATTATCTCTGAAAGCTGAAGCCATTTGATTCCTGTTCAAGGAAACCATCCTCAATTTTCAACAGAAAATTATATTATAATTGATGGAAAATGAATTTAACGAAATGGTTCCATTAAGTTTCATTCTGAGAATGCCAAAATGGAAAGTGCATTGGGATATACTCGCAGTGGAAATGTATCATCAAGGAATTTCATAAATTTACACTTCCTTATTAAAATGCAATGAATTACTACAATGTAACTGCCCAAAAAAGACCCTAAATATGTTCATACAAGAACAATGGTTATTAGTCCCTTACAAAGCAAAACTTTACAAACAAATTATACCCCTTTTCACAATAACAGTCTTAAAGATGCTTTGTGTGATCAATGTATAACTAAGGGCATGAAATATTACCACAGCAAATACTTACATGTATCCAGTGGAAACTTTGGTTTAACATGATTCAGGAAATATTTGATGATGAGATCCAATATAGAGTCTTTATTTTCACAAATGTATTTGAAATACGATGTGGTGTCTCGTTGACTTATGCCTAGAATTTCACGATAAAAAAATTAAACACCAATACAGAATGGAAATGAGTAATAATATTAAGGTAATACAATAACTACATGCCCTTTTGTGCTAGCATAAAAAACAGGGTTTAGAGATGATTTGTCACAAAATGAATGCAGCAATCAAGATGTTAGTTGCCGTTGAAGAGAATTCCTCCTTAGGCACATCTTTTTTCAAACAGTGAGCTACAAAAAACTTTAACTAAGGATGGGGAAACCAGTAGTTCAATTTCTTGGTTCCATCAGTTCTCACAGGAACCAGAAAGAACCAGAACCGGCGGAAAAAAAGGTTCTTTGGTTTGATTTTTAAAACTTTAAAACAGTAAAATTTGAGAGAAGGTAATGTACCTAAATGAAAATTTTTAGGCCCCAGAAACCATACATATGTTGCAAATCTTTCTTCATGTCTCCGGAAAAGCACCCAAGGTAGGCAAAGTTAGAAAAATGACCTTCTGCCAAACATTTTACCTTGGAAACAGTTAATAAACATAATATTTTAAAGCCAATTTCATGACTGCAGCAACATGCTAACAAGCATTATAATGGCTTTAGCCAGAGATTTCCCTAGGGGAAAATGTTTCACAATATAATGCACAGTTATAATAGTACCAATAAATCTTCAAGATTCATGGAATGAGAGGTCGCCTCTAGATGAAATAATAGATTTTCTTCGTTGGCATGCATGACTTACTCGAAGTCAGCATTGATGGCAAATAATTATTTATGTTATCACCAGGGCATAATAAACTTATCCTTTGAGTGCCAATCAATTTACTTATCCTATAAGTGTCAATCAACTTTCTGGGAACTATGCTAAATATGTCAAAGCGTGAGGAATTAATTAGGAAAAAATACCAACCATATGTATATTGGAAGTGTGTCAAACTGTTCATTTCAAGGAACATTTGATTTGTATCCTGTTAAAGGAAAAGAACAGTTCTAAATAACCATTACGGAGGTGTTCTAACATTCCAAATCTACATATCCATGAGAAGCAGCAATAAAGAGTAACTTTTACCATATCAGGATTAGTACAAGAGGAGCATTTACCACTTCATCTCTTTACGTTAAAAATTCAATACTAAAAAAGGAAATTGCCTAAACTTCACGAAAACCATAATAAAAATCCATTAAATAGGTTGTATTCCATTTGAAGAAGGCTGGCAGGGAAAACTGGACATTGAGAAGGGTAAACAATGCACTGCGGGAAATACAAAAAAAAAGATACTCAGAAGATGTCAAAAGGTTAAAGTCCTCTAAAATATGAAATGGAAAAGAGAATTTAGATAAAAGCAATTTGATAAGTACAGTAGTGTTGATTATCCGTCCGGCAGATTAACCGTGCATCATCCCACAACAACCCCCTACCATACTCTCTTTCCCTCCCCTACTCTTCCTTTTCGTCCGTCTCAGAGGGCTGCTAAATCACGCAGATGATTGTTGCATTAAGCTACGTTTTCAATTGGCCGTTTTTGTGTTCACGCACACTGCACTGCCAATCAGAAGCAAGATCCTCAATGCAGATTGCGTTGATGCTGAAGTTGCTCATCTTTTATCTTTTGACGTATCGTGTTGATGCAGCTGCGTCAGGGAGGGAGGATCCACGATTTCTGCCTATCATTTGTTGTTCACATGATTATTTCCAGAGGCTTGTGGGTCATCTTCAGAGAGTTGAACTTTGGCCAGAGCATGGCCTGTGATGATTTCCTCGCTGCCTTTGAATTGATTGTGAAGTAGCTGCATTTAATGACAATTTTAGCCGTGGGAATAGGTTATGTAGGTTTAGTAAGATGAAAAAGGTAAATAAGAAATTGAAGACATGTCCTTAACATTCTTCTATTGAATAAAAAAGTTATTGATGAAGCGCATATTGCTATAGTACATTGTACTCAAAGAGGTGGCATTGCATTCAGAGACTACAAAAGAAATCTTAGCAGGATTTTAAATGGGAAATGGTAATAACGAAGGCGTGCATCAGGAATATAAATTTCAGTTCTTTCTTGAACTGCAGACGAGGGATCCGGTATCATTCACTTAGAATTGCCGAGACAATTTTCACCTTAAAAATGTTCGAAACTACAGATACAGTGAAAACTGTCTATAACGGACCCTGTATACAGCGGAAACTTGGCATAGCGGAAAATTTTCTTGGACCGGACCTGCGACATAAGAATTTCCATATAAGTGAACCTGGATTTAACGGAACCTGATGCAGCAGATAACGCGGCAACGGATTGATTTTTGTTCAAAGTCATGAGTTTTTCACCTGTGTATTACGGAATTGCAATTTTTACTCGAACACACTTACGGATTGCCACGCTAAGTCTTCCCGGAATTGAATTTTCAAGGATGACCTCAAGGAGGGGAATGTTTGGGAGGGAGTTGAATAGAAGGGAATGCCACTACCTGTTGGTTGAGGAACACGGTAGGGGGGCTTGATGGTTGACCAAAATGTTTCCACCCTACTTTTCCTTCTCACGCTTCTGCTATTTTTCGCTCGATTGTTACGCGCCGAGGGACGCCCAGGTTGGTGCAAGTGCCAGAAGATAGCTGATCCTTGAACTGGGGGGGGGGTCTTTTCTTGCTGTTATTGTTTTGGTTGTTATGACTAATCTTACTCAATACGCACCTGATTTTCCCGGTCTTTTTTCCTTCCCCCATATTTCCTTCTTTCCCCCATCCTTCCCTTCCCCCTTTTCTCTGCCATTACGCCCGTTCTTCATAGGTCAACTGTCATTCACACCCACCCAGTAGGCCAAGCCAATCAACGTGCCTACACAACCCTTTCCCCTGACCCTCTCCCACATTTTTTTATTATGAGTGGTGGTTTTCTTATGTTAAATATCTTTCTTAGTATTTGTAATAATTTGTGTGTATCGATTGAGAAAGCTATCGATTGTCTATGATCGATTGTCATTGCATCAGCTAATATGCCAAGCAGTCACGGCAGTTATGACTCGGAGTTTGGCTGGCAATGACGTGCAGTATTTTGTTGACTACCAGTTTGTCATGTTAAGTTGCTACACAAATAAACGTTAAGTTATTATTATCACTTTTTGTTTTGTTCCATATACCATTCAACATTATTGTCAGGTGGTCATAAGTATATTTTTGATACAATTGAAGCAAGTGTCAAGCGCAAACCATGTCACATTTCTCCATTTGTGTTTTGCTTCGGTGGTAGTGCCAAGGACAACCTGGGCTTCCGATTCAGATTCCAACTTCTTCGTCTTCACCGAGTAGCTCACTCTCCCCTCACCCCAGCCAACACCAGATTTTTTTCAGTTTTGCAGCGTGAGACTGACGGTGCTAAACCATTCCGTGATGAGCAGAGGCTTTTCTGAGAGGGGGAAGAAGTTTCTTCCCCCTCTCTCAACTTGTATTTTGGCTTGGGTGATTCCTTGACAGCACCTGGGATCATCTGGGGGTCACTCCTTCGCCTTACGTAAAAAATAGAGGTTACCATTATCAATTTGCAATGTTCATTGTTTATTTGCATCAAACTTATACGGATAATTCGGAAGTAGGGTAACGTCGAAAGATGTCATTGATACCCTGCAAATAGTGACACATTTGGAGATATTGCTACTATTGAGATTTCAATGGCAATCAACTTCCTTGCATCAAGCTGCCTTCGCATCAAATAAAGGCATTATTCCATTCAATCATTTGTTTTGTGATGACAAATGATTATTACAGGCAACACGAGGCTCGATTCAGCTTATCGTGATGAATGGAAATATGTCCTTTCCTGGGTCTCTGGAAATTGCCTAATAGGCAGTCCTGACATCCCTCTCAATCACACTGCCGGAAGCAATAAAGTTGTCAGATTTCAGGTCGATCCCTCAGTCGGGTCTGAACAATTGACGCGTCAAACCCGTTTTTCCCATTAGAGCCCTAAAGAAAAAAAAATTCTTTTTTCCTTATTGCTGGGCATGACCAAATTCTATCTGAGTGGAACTCATTCAGCGAGAAAGAGAAGGGAGTAACCGGCGAGGATCACTTCTTCAACTGATCTGTAATTATCTACCCTCGCCCAGCTTCACTTTTACCCAGTTGGCTTCTACTAGTGGGGGAGGGGGTGGGCCTCCCTGGGTTGATGCGGGCCCAACTGGTCCCAACACTGGGTTGATGTGGCCAATGCTCGAACAAAACGAGGGGAGCTGTTATTTAGGTCGATTCAAATTATAACCTTACCCCAGTGGTAGCGGTGGGGTAGATTTTGCACTTCCCCATGATTTTTCCACAACCTGAAATTATGTTGCTTAGCGCACGAGAGAGCTTTTGCATCATCAAATCAATAGGACAAGTAACGTAGCACATCGGCGCATGCGAAGAGAGAATCAGAACTCTGAACTCTTTTTCCTTCCTTTTATAGGATGCATCAATCACTAAAGCATGAATTTTAATATTTTGGATCCAGATCCAATTTTTTGGAATGAATTAGGATCAGATTTCAGTATCCAGTGAAACGTAATATCTGCATAGCACTTGGATCCGACAAATCCAACCCAACCATCCTTAGAAAATAACAATTGCCTGATAAACAAAATACTATTTAAGGGATACGAGTATTTCATCATAATATGTGCAAAAGACTTTAAGAAAGCAAGGTGCTGAAACTAATACTACAAGTGCCACGCAATTGAACTTGAATGGATTATACTTCACTTTCGATTATCTGTTTAGCCTTCCCCCTCCATTAGCATGGATAATCGGCTCTCTACTGTAGTTACAACAGTCTTTACTATTAGAAGGTGAAAAAGATCTTAAATTTTGAATACAAGGAACCCAACAGAACACTCCACACACTAATTATGATCGGCCTAAATAGATCTTCAGGAACAACAATAGACAAGGGGAAGACAAGTTAACTCTATTGAGCAAATACAGACAGAAAACAGGGGCAAGTTTTGAATACTTGTTTCAGTTCTATTAAATTGAGTTCTATGCCTGCTAAGGGATGTTAAGATCTCCACAGAAGTCATCACGATGGTCCCTCCAAACTCCCTTCCGACATGCCAGCTGACTGACTGAGGTTGCTTGCTATCTGATTCATGAGTACTGATAGTCACTCACACTCTTCAAATGACTATCGTTTGCAACTGAAATGCATGGCAAGAATGTTTCCTATACTGAAAACGTCTATAGGACCATTAATCTTGCTGTAGACAAGTTATTCACAAGTCAATTATCAAAGCAGCTCAGCCCAAAATTTGATCAACTCTCAGTAATGAGGACAATTTGAGGCAAGGGGTTGGCCGGACCAAGCATTATGGAGTGATTTTTTAAGGAACACCATGGAGTTTTATTTTATTGCTCCCTCTATCCTTGATGACTTCTAAAATATTTGGAGAGGTAGAAGGGGCTCCTAATTAAAAATGGTGTCTTAGATATGACAATAAAGCATAAATTAAATAGATATGTACCATGAATACCAAACTAAGGGAGAAATCTAATCCATCTACCCTACAATGTCCCATGTGAATCTATCTTTTATGCTGATGATACAACCTTCTCATATAACATTAATGAACTGAACAATATCCAAAACTCTTAAAAGCCTGTAATGACAGTAGCACAAAGGTGGTTCACAGCCAATGGTCTTGCTATAAATACTGAAAAAACACAGTCAACAATCTTTTCCCTGAGCAAAACATTAAATGAAACTGGCAGCATAAAGCTACTAGGCTTTGAACTAGACAGCAAGCTACAATGGAATACTCACATATCTTCTACCTGCGTCAAACTATCCAAGGTGATTTTCATGTTGCGCAAACTCGAGGAACTTATTCCAAAGGACTATTAAAGATCAATTTATTTTGCTTTTCTTCAGTGCCATCTAAATTATGGCATTAAAAAATATGGGGTCATGCTTCAATGGCAAACGATATTTTTATACTGCAAAAAAGAGTGATGAGAATAATTTCAAACTCGACCTCTCATGAGCATTGTAACCCAATTTTCAAACAACATGGTATTATAATACAACACATTTTGTACATATATATACAAATCCCTATGTAATATGTTAAAGAAAATATTGACTTGATTAAGACAGGTGTCAGTGTCCATCACCATGACACTAGGAGATAGGAAAATCTAGTATAACGTTTGAGGCTTCACTTTGTGGAGCAATGATATTGGAAATAAAACGTCACTTTGTACATTCCACACACAAACTTTATTGACGGGCCACACACACTTTATTTCGACCACGGTTTCGACAAATAATTGTCAGTATCAAGGTCATCATCGAATCCACCAATCATTGTCGAAACCATGGTCGAAATAAAGTGTGGGGCATGTCAATAAAGTTTGTGTGTGGAATGTAAAAAGCGATGCTATATTTCCTCCTAGGAAAATCTAGTTGTACCACAGTGTAGGTTAACAAAAACGAATGACCAATTTAATGTTCTAAAGCTAAAATTGTTTAATATTTTGCCCCGAGAGGCCAGAAATGTCACCTTGTCAATATTTAAATCTGTAATTCATTGTTGGCTTGTATCAAAAGCATTTTACTCTGTTGATGAGAATTTGATGTGTAAAAAGGAGAGATGGGCAGATCCAGGTTTTTTTTTCGGATCCAAATCCAGAGCCGGATCCTTCATTTCGGATTCTGGATCTCAGTTCTTATTTTTGGATCCTAGGATGTCTTCAAGGGTGCAATCATAGAGTAAGTAATCTAGAGGGATCACGGCATTGGAGGAAATGGTATCGAAGGTTTTAATTCTCAAACCGCAGATAGATGGCCCCGGAGTCGCACGCGACAGACTAGTCTCTCCTCGCTTCAACGTCGTCGCTGCCTATCTCGCTTTTCCCCTCTCCTTCCCGCCCTCTCCACTTCCCCTCTTCGTAACTCTCCGTTTTTAATCTCCAGCTTCTCACAATCAGTTCTCTGGGTCTGATGCTGAGAGGCTTGAATGGAAAGCACCCAGCGGGTGCTTTCCATTCAAGCGACTCATGCGTCGTCTTGAGTTAACTCGCGGAAACTAAAGTCGACTTGTGTCTTCTCGAATGGAAAGCAAGTTTCAGATGCGCAGTAGCTGATGCGCTAAGGACTTTCACGGGGACTCATGATTGATGCGTTTTTGTGGAAAGGAAATTAAATCCACAGATGTTTCCTTCTCCGTATGTTCTATTATTTGTGTGTATTATTTCGTGCAATTTAACTAATGTCATTTGATTGTCCTCATAATACGCTTCGTCGTCGAAGATGAATTGGTATATGCGTAAATGTATGGAAGAATAATTGTGTATAAATGTCGACATACTCCTCTGACGTAAACAAGCTGTTTTGTTTTTAACATATTTAATCAAATGTTATGTTAGTATGCATTTTCATTGATGACTAATAGAACCCCGTGATGCATGGGTGATTTAAGAACAAAAGAGAATTCCTAGTCTTAGTACATACACTTCCGTTGAGGTCTTAGGATATTAATTTATGCAGTTGGTACATCTATGGTAGGTACCAAGAGCACAACTTGATGGAGGAAGAACAAGTGATCGAATTTTTAACGGATGGGGCTATGAGCAGCAGCAGCGACGAGGATTTCAGCTGTAGCAGTGGATATTTAAAAAGCGAGGATGAATTAGAAGAGCATTTGAACGAGGTGGATGATGAAAAACGAGAGGAAGAACTTATGTGCCCTCTCTTCCCTATGTTATAAAGCTTGTGTAAGCCCTTTTCACTTCTACCGCAACAGAAAGGATAGTGTCCAATCAATGTTCACAAAGCTTTCATTTCTTGTCACAGTCGCTGGCTATCAAAGTCTTGCTCTTGAATTCGGGGAGAGGATCTTGTGTGAGTGGAGATACTGCTCTGAATATTTATTTATTTCAGTGACCATTATCCTCAGGAGAGTATTGGTGAAAAAAAGATGAAATTACACTATTGGTGCATAATCATGGAGTGGAGCGTGCTTCAAACCTAGAACTTCGGCATACTGCTGACGCGGTGCAGTCTTCCCCGTCTCTTTCACTCTCGTCGGTTTCCGATGATGAAGTTTCAGAATCACTAATGTCTTCTTCCTCCACTGATTCACTACAATCAGATGAACTTATTAGGAAATCACTGTCACTTGATATTTTACAGATCAAATCGTAGATATTTTTCTTTCTTTTCCGCACTTTATTCATCATAGAGAAAAAAAAACTTTCGTTTTAAATAAAAAAACTTTCGTTCATATCACAAGGAAATAAAAAATGGTAAAGATGAATTTTCGTCTACCCAGTGATTTTTTTATGAAAAAGCTACGTATATGGAGAAATTGACTATGATACCTAATGGTAGAGGAAAGAATGTGCATTTGTAAAATGTAAGAGGTTTGCAAAATATGTGAGGTGCTTTTGATGTCGATACATCTGTTGAAAGTGAGTGAAAATTGGGTTTTCACTGGCGAGACGAAAGCTCACCTTTACCAATATTTGTCGACATTTTCTTTCTTTACCGCACTTCACTCATCATAGAGAAAATAAACTATCGTCGTAAATAAAAAACTTACGTTCGTATCACATGCAAATTTCGGTAGGAAATAAGAAACCTAGTTAGCTTGCGTCTCTTGCTCTTTCCGAAATGCAACTGCTTTCTACGGCATCCTCCACTTTTCCCGTCACCGAAAGAGCTTTCATTGTAATTGTTAACCCAAACGCATGACTTAGACCAGATGGCCGTGCTCAGACACTCCAAGTCATAAATAAATCTCCCAAACGGAACCCTCCACTTTGCCCGTCACATGTGATTGTCGACCAAAAGGCATGACTAAGACCCTCAGAGTCATAAAAAGTAGCCGCTGGCCTAATCTCTCTGGGTCAGGCCGGTGGCAACTTTGTTTACGCCTGCAGTGGCTCTCATTGTCAGAATCTTTTGTGCTGCAAAAGATTCAAGAGTGGCATCATCTCAGTCATACGAAGGCGGGGAAGCATTCGTCTCAAAAACACTACGTATCCAGGACTGATTACCTATCTATTTTTTCCCAGTACCCGTAAAATAATGTTGTGGAGATCCTTGTAGAAGATAATACAAAAAGAAAAAGATATTGACACGCAATATTCGTGAATTATGATCATTATCCCATGAAAAAAATCCAAAGAAAAACACTAAGCAAATAAGAGGGTGGTGGAAGTGCAACTGAACTTGAGACCACAGTATTTAAAAGAGATTTAAATAGCCAATTGTTTTATAAAAGTGAATTTGAGTAGTATTATGTTTGTAGAACATTATGAAGCTTAAATATAAAAAAAATTACTGCGAATAATTGTGTTCACGATGAATAAAAAACTCTAAACTTAGCGTCACTTTTGGGAGAGTTTTCGAGAAGGGTTAACGAGACAACGATTATCACAATTGTGATACAAGGTAAGGTCTCAAGAGAAGACAAAGTCATGCATTAGGTGATCTCGGCCCCCGTACGTAAGACAATTTAAGACGAGCCGGAAGAACCCAACTCCCTCCTGCTATTCACTTGCGACGTAATAACTGAATGGGACATTACTCATTCTGCTCTCAAGCAAACAAATCAAGGTCACCGACCACCCCTAATCCCAAAAATATGATGCTGCTCACCTCGTGTTCATTTGCAGCCGCGCGCTTAAGAATTGATTACAAAATACTTTAACAGCTTCTGTTACCACCTGCAGTAAAGTGGCTATGGCCGTTAGCAAAAGGCAAAAAATGCTTAGTTTTTCAGTTTAGAGGTCCAATTGCGCATTCCTATTTTAATGTATTTTTCCAGTACAGGATTAGCTTATCACTACGTCAACAACTTCGTATCAAAACTTAACGTTGTAAATAACATTTGCACTTCACCAACGTGAGGTAATTCCCAATAAAATTTTCCTAACTAAAGTTTAATTGTCCGAAATAGGCTACGCGAAATCTATTTCATTCGACATGTTGATCGTTCGTCGAAGCGATGGATGTCAAGTACGATTTATATAGTCTCTTGAAGCGAAAAATTCTTCCGTCAAGGAAAATCTTTTCCTCGTCAAAACAATAGCCTCACCTCACCAACTTATCTAATGGCAAAACGACCTTCTTGGGAGGTGGGAGCCTTCAGCGCAGAACAGCCAGTAAGGAAAGCCTAACGAGGTGCGGCCATAAAAAACTCATAACTCCCTTTGTAATCAAGATAAAGTTACAATTCTTTCACCAAAAATAAATGTATAGTTTTATCCAAATTTCATACGCCGCATATATGGACTGATACTACAGTTAGTAGACGACTGCTTCACACCTTACAAAAATCAGAAGTTTAGGCCCAAAGATACTTAACTAAATATAACAACGTCGAAACTCAGCTAAAAACATAAAAAGGTTTACCGATATGGGAAGTAAGGCATTAAAACCTTTCCCTGCAAGTTTTAGGCTGTTGTTGAGAACTGTTAGCCGACAGTTGAATGAAGAAGATTGCCACGGAGAACTGTCATGAAATAGCAAGCGGCTGAAATAATGGCGCGGTAAAAAAAATTGAGAAAATAAAAAATTTGTAATTCCTTTCGTATTCGAGATAAAGTCACAATTTTTTCCCCAAAAATACATTCATAGTTTTCACCAAATTTCATATGCAGCATATATGGACCCATATAGTAAGATACGAAAGTTAGCAGGCGATCGCTTTTTACCTTGCAAAATTCCAGATTTTTCGTCCAAAAGATATATAAACAAATATAACAACGTTGAAACTAAGTTGAGCACAAATTAAAGTTCACCAGTATGGAAAAAAATGTACAATAAGCGTTTCCTGAAAGTTTCAACTTAATACTTAGAACAGTCTGCCAGCAACAGGATTAGGAATATAAACTCGGAAGAGCCAAGTTACTAACCGAAATTCAAGGAAATATTTTTTTTAACTCTTGTGATGAACAAAATCGACTAAATATTGTCACCACTAAACGTAGCGAGTCTTTCTGCTTCAGGATATGTTTTCAGGCTTGTGGAACAAGCAAATTCATAATTTGTCAGAATTTCTTCCGATGCCATCTACGATCTCCCTCCCGAACTACATCAAAAATGTATACTAATTTTGCGCCTGCGGTGAGCCCTCTATAATATGCTTACTCTATGGTGCAATTCACAAATGAAAACAAAATTTAAGCCTTGGAGACTTTATTGAAAATAAACAACATCAAGTTTTAAAATGTTAAAATTTAATATATATATATAAACAAACAACAATGTCATTGCCACAATAATACTAATCTTTGATTGCCATAAATTTCTTTTTTAAAAACACCAACATTTTAGCAAGGTCAGGATCTCATCTATTTTGCTTGGTATCACATATTAACCCAGCGGTACTAAAAACCCATTCAATAGCAACAGTAGCTGGGGGGATTCTTTGAAAACTAAATGGAAGATGACGAAGAACTCGGGTTTGGGAGTGCAGACGAAACATCGGCAGAACCATCAAGGTCAGACTCTTCCATACAAATGTTTACCGGCATAGTTGAGCCTATATCTTTAGAAGAACATGGCACTGGCACAAAGGCAAAGTTTTCTGATATGAAGAAGACTTAGCGTGACTTTTAATTACTCTTACATTATAAATTGTTTCATGTTTCTTATGCAGATGTTTAAATAGCAGCGACGTTGACTTAGCATTTCCATGTGATATTTTTACGCCAAAGTGCGAGAAAATTCCTAAAAAATTGTTCTTGGAGTCCACCGAAAAGTGATCTTACACCACAGAAGACATTTCCGTAAACAATAAACACAAAACACACAAACAAAGAAACCCCTAAAATATAGGAAAAAATAATAGCTTTGTATCCCAGTCAACCTTCTTTGGTTTAGAAAAAGTGTTCGATATCTCGTTTGAACCTCCTGCGATATCCTTGAAGCGGAAGCATCACTGGAAGCATACATGAAGTGATATTTATCGATTTTGGTCAGCATTAACTCAGCGTTTCTGCAATGACTGTTGTTATACTACATCTTGAGATTTTATTCCTAAGAATAATAAAGGGTGATTTTGATTTATGTACAGAGAAAGCCAATTATCGAGCGTAGTATATCAATAGCACTCATTTTTTCGGCCGAGAGTCCCCGATAGCCGACGACTGCCGGCACTTCAGACGCATAAAAATCTCCGATGTGGATCTGATTTACTGTAGTATATTTGGATCCAATATCATTATCTCAGCCAATGTAAAGATCTGCAGGTCTTAGGATCCACAGATCCGATCCGACCATCCCTAGTAAAAACCATAATATTATGTTTTGATTTTGTTGGTGTTGTCCTTAACCATGACAAAGACTATTGCAAATGTATTTTGACTAATATCTAATAAAGGTATTAATTACTATTATTTAGGGATATGTGAGTAGTACTTTTTGATCTGGAGTCGAGTATCAAGTTGAGTTGTAGTTACTCGCGAGTATCGAGTCGAGTCGTATGAACTATGGCAATTTCCCAACCAGGCAATATAATAATGCATGCACCAATATATTTTAGTTTTCCCAATCCCCTAGTGCATTTTCTCTTCTGAACATATGGCCTGATTTAGAAGGGAAAAGGTGATAAGGAATGTTTATTGTAATCGTGACAGAATTAGGAGATGAATTAAAATTAATGTGTCTTGAACAGTTCCAACAGTTCCATTGTTCCACGGACTGACTGCGGCCCTCGAGTTTGGGACAGGATTGCCTGGATCAACAAGAGGCTGTGGAAATTCTGTGCGAGCATTGGGGCAGAGTTCGTGGATCTTCGGCCGGTGCTTAGATCATGCCGGGCTCCCCTCAACTCGTCTGGGGTGCATTATTCCAAAGAGGCGTCTGAACGGGTGGCTCGTAGGATTTTTGAGCACTGTAGATATTTTTTAGACTAGAGGATAGGTCATATAGTGGGATTTTTAAATATTTAACCAAACGCAGCCTCCGAGGAAATCCGCATTGCGAAAATGTTCACACCCAAGTAAACTTAGGAGCGCTAAAGCCGGTAAATAGTGGCAATTTTCCCAAAACTCGTACTCCAGTGAAAGAAATGATATCAAATGTAATAAGCACTTCCAGTGAAATTCGCCCACCTAATACCCATAAGCGTGGAAAAGAACCAACCGACACTCAATCGACAAAATATGACATTAACTTTATAGTAGTTAATTGCCGTAGCGTTAAAAACAAGCGCGCTGAAATCGAGCATATATTTCAGGACGCAGACGTGGTCATAGGAACGGAGAGCTGGCTTACTGAGGATTTAAGCGACAGCGAAGTTTTTCCTCCAGGATATAAAATCTACAGATGCGATCGAAGCGATAGGGCAGGTGGCGGAGTTTTTCTAGCAGTTAAATCACATTAACACAGCACCGCCCACGAAATAACTGACAATGAAATAGAAAGCGTGTGGTGTACAATTAAACAACGAAACAAAAGGAGTATACATGTTTGCTCTTTCTATAGACCTCCAAACTCCAAAATTGATGTTATTTACCAATTAGATAATCAAATATCCGCATTTACTGTGAGAGACAGTAAAAGTGTAATAATTATTGGGGGAGATTTTAATCTGCCATATATAAATTGGGATTCTTACACTGTAAAACCGAATTCTAGGAAAAGGGAAATCAGCGAGATCTTACTCAACACACTTGCTAATCACTCACTTTCCCAAGTAGTTGACAAGCCTACGAGAGGAAATAAAATATTAGACCTTTTTGCAGTAAGCCATCCTAAGTTGATAAAACAGCTCGATATTATTGACGGCATAAGTGATCACAGAGTAATTTTTGCAACCTTAAAAATTGAAGTAGAGTCAGCTGTAAAACCGAAACGCAATATTTATTTATTTGATAAATGCAACTTCATCAAATTTGGCGAGATGCTTAATGATTCGTACACGGATTTCGTAGCTAAAACTGAGGATAAAAGCACTGATGAATCATGGAAATATTTCTTAAAAATTCTACGACGGGGAATCAACGAATATATTCCGCAAAAATTGAAATGCGACAGTAAAGAACCTCGCTGGTATAACAACGATGTTAGGAGGGACCTTAAGAGACAGAGAAAATTGTACAACTTGGTTAAAAAGTTCACTACGGTAGGTGACAAATCGAAGGAACTTGAAGCAAAAGAAAGTTACGCTGCGCAACGCTCAAAAACTAAGAAATCAATGCGTTCTGCATTGCTAAATTTCAAGAAAAAAGTACTTGGTGAATTACTCAAAGAAAATCCGAAATCTTTTTGGTCATATGCGAGAGAGCTTCAGGGAAAATCTTCAACCGTAGATTCGTTATTTGATAATGATGGCAAACTTGTCACCGAAAATATTGACAAAGCTAACACGTTAAATTCCCACTTCAAAAGTGTATTCACCACAGACGATACTGCATGTAATTTTGAAATACAATTCACTGAGGAACCGATGAAAGAAATCACTATTCAACGTGATGGGATAACTAAACAGCTACAGTCGATAAAAAATAGTAAATCTCCGGGTCCGGAGGGAATACCCGCGCGTGTCCTCAAGGAGTTAGCGCCACAGATCGCACCGTTCTTAGACATAATATTCAAGAAGTCATTGTCTGAAGGAAAGATACCATTAGACTGGAAAATTGCAAACGTTACACCGATATTCAAAAAGGGAAACAGACACGACCCAGGGAACTATCGACCAATTTCATTAACGTCGATTATAGGCAAGATACTCGAACATATCGTCGTTAGCAATATCATGACGTTCCTGGACAGTCGTAACGTCCTCCATGGCTGTCAGCACGGCTTCCGGAAAGGTAGATCATGTGAAACACAACTCGCGCTCTTTCTTCATGACGTTCTCAAATCTGGCGAATCGAAAAGACAAGTTGACGCATTATTTCTAGATTTTAAGAAAGCTTTCGACACGGTACCTCATAACAAACTTTTATACAAATTACAGTCATGCGGCCTAAACGAAACAGTAGTAAACTGGATACGCGACTTTCTGAGTGATCGTAAGCAAAAGGTAGTTCTTGACGGAATTAGCTCTGATGTCGTTAAAGTGACAGGTGTCCCGCAAGGAAGCGTGATCGGACCCATTTTGTTCATTATATACATAAATGATCTATGCTCTCGAATTAGCAGTAAAATACGTCTATTCGCCGACGACGCTGTCATCTATCGTGAAATTAGTGATCACTCTGACTTTGAAACTCTATCATCGGATTTAAACAACGTTCATGTGTGGAGCCAAGAGTGGGGACTCGAACTTAATCTGAGCAAATGCACGGCGGTACATTTCTTGCGGAAGTCGTCCAACTATTCCCATGTATATGCTGTGGATGGTGTTAACATAAAGGCGACAGATGAAGTGAAGTATCTAGGAGTTACGATAACTTCGGACCTTTCGTGGGGAGCACATATAAGAAATATTTGTGGCAGAGCTCTGAAGAAGCTAGGATTCGTCAAGCGTATTGTGGGAAGATTTTCGGATGAAAAAGTAAAAGAGAGGTGCTATTTCGCACTCGTCCGGCCACACCTTGAATATGCAGCGAGCATATGGGATCCGGTGCAGAAAGACTTAGTCCGGGAACTTAATAAAATACAAAGGAAAGCTGCGCGATTCGTCAAAAACAGCTACGGGCGTACTGACAGCGTTACACAGATGTTAAACGAATTAGGCTGGGAACCGCTAGAGACTTGGAGGCTGCGCGCTAGGCTTAGATTGCTTGAACAATTGAGAATAGATATCTTTCAGAGCGACAAGGAGAACATCATATTAGAACCCCACTATATTTCCAGGTCCGATAGAAACGATAAATTAAGAGAGATATTTTGCCGAACGGATAGGTATGGGAATTCGTTTTTCCCCCGAACAATAAGGGACTTCAATAAATGCTAGGCGTAATTTCATTAGAGCGTTTCCTTTTTATCTTTAAGCGGCTGGTGTCCTAACACCCCCCGCCACACGCCTATTGAGGCGGCTTGCGGGGTATTATGTAGATGCAGATGTAGATGAATAGGACAAATGAAATGAACTAACCTCTTGTAATTTGTCGAGAGTTTTATTTAATGACTGCATTGGGTTGAAAACTTGTGTATCCAAAATTCCTAGGAAGAGCCCAGAGTAGTCGTAGCAATTAAAGTTAGACAACAAGCAGACTATCAATACCTAATGCAGTAGAAGTCCATCATTACAAGTGTGGTATATAGCGAGAATCTGGCTGTAGTGAGTGATTTTTTACTAATGGTTGGTCCCATAGTAATAACATACGAAGTTGGACGGTGGTAGCGAGTGGTTATTTCTCTCGTATCGCCATAACGAGTAAAATTTTTCGTTTATGTCATCAAGGTTGCATAATTTACAGGCACCTTCTGCTACTAGCAACAAAGTTATTCAAATAGAAATTACTTTGCGGCAATGTATCACCTTGAAAAGAAAATGTACCTAATTTGAGATCAGAGTTCCGATTCTCTCTTCGCATGCTCTGATGAAGTATGTATATTACTTGTCCTATTGATGTGACAATGCGTTTCAAAGCTCTCTCATGCACTACCTTAAATAATTTCAGATTGTGGACAAATCATGAGGAAGTGCGAAATCTACCTCACCTCTACCACCGGGGTAAAGTTACAATTTGAATCAACTGAAATAAAGGCTTCCCTCGATTTGTTCGAGCTCCGGCTCTATAAACCCAGTGTTGGCTTTCAGCATTCGAAGTACTTCCGAATCATCCATAAAAATTATGATGCAAGTAAACAATGAACATTGCAAATTGATCATGGCAACATTCATTGCTTATGTAAGGCGAAGGAGCGATCTTCTCGCATGAATCTCATATCGTTCTTGCAGAATGTGTCCTGCGCTCATAAATTTCTTCTTGTCCAAAAATTAGCGGTGATGTTTTCTCATCCTAAGTGAGAGGGCAGCCTAGGGAGGTGTGGGAGGGGCATGCAGGGGAATTAGCTGTCAATGCTTTTTGAGTCAGCGAGCCTCTGAGCAGCAGGATGCGACCCCCGGATGATCCTGGGTGGTGTCAAAGAATCACCAAAGCCGAAATACGAGAGGGGGGGGCTAGCCCCCCCACAATCATGTTTGGAGGGTGGCAACAACCCCCCCCCCCCATAGTTGCACCCATGCCCAGGATTGGCAATAGACTTAAGGAAAATAAATTAAACATCTCTTCTTAATTTAGTTCAGATGCCTCTTTATAATATTTCATTTTACTTAAGTCCTATCTGTGCCTTTTCAACTGAAAGCTGATGTCATTTCACACATCTCACACCCCACTGTCTCTTTCGGAATCAAATGTGTTCAAAGACCATAAAAAAATCATTCAGACCTATGTACTTACTTACTTCCATGACCATTGATACCCAAGGTGGTATTTGGCCTCACCATTTAGACATACACTAGATGAAATTGTTATATCATAAAGTGAAATGAAAATAAATGCTCTTATTACAATAACAATGAAGTCAAAGTTCTGCCAGCAGCCTACTCAGCTCATACCTCTTTTCCAAGGAATTTTGAGAATGAAAGCCACCCAAATTATGTGCATGATATTAAGCTCATTTTCATGCCGTTGATGCAGGGTTATATCACACACAATTCAAATTTACTTACCAACAAGATTTTTATTAATAACAAAGCATCTGTACTCCGTTCCTGGGTGAACCTCTTCCCATTTCTTAAGAACTAAGCAGCATGGCACTTCACCGGTAGTTTCCGACAACTGTTAAAAAACATGAAATTTAAGATTTTACTCCAAGCAAAGAATACATTTGCTTAATCAAAAAACATAATTCAGATAAAATATAAAAATAACCTAAATATAACAATGAAATAAATTAAAACCTTTATTACACCACCAAAGCCCGTTATACTTGAAAGGGGTCGTTAAGATTAAGTCATTAAGCCACCATTGAATCGGGGGACAGGACCCTGGATGGAAGACTGAGAAATATGATACAACTGAGCTGCAGATTTCTTTAATAATTAAGAAGGGACAAACTCACTGATTAATTTTAGCTACAAATATCAAGAGTGTTTCTCCAATGTTAATTTCATATGGGAAATATTTGATTTAAAGTAATCAAAAGAAAAATTTAACTTTCAAATATGTCTGTACATTTTATTTGAAATGCGAAGTCACCAGAGTTGCATCCTTTTCTACATTGGCACTTGCACAGTAATAACATAGTCAAATGTTCTTTTGCTATTTTTCTGCCTTCCAAATGGTCATTCCTAAGGGTCAGGGGTTTAGATGACAGGACATGAAAAAATTGATTGCTTTCATTCATCTTTTAAACAAGTTCTTTTAGTGTTTTTGTAATTAATGATATTCTTCCCTTCCACGTGCTGCACACTTTGTCACTTATATCAACATATTTACTGACAATATCTCACAGGGCTATGTCAGGGGCAGTCTAAAATTTATCCCAGCAAACCATCATTAGGAACCCAAGCAAGAAATCATTTACCACCAGAAATTTTTCAGTAGAAATGTATGCACTTTCTGAGAAATGTATCAGTGCTAATATTTAAAACCACAAGGTACTGCTTAATATTGACCATTTCCCAATTATCCAGTTGATATTGAGGAATAATGTGATCATGATAAATTCATTTTTCTCCCGCCAAGTCATATTACTTGGTATTATTCCCCACAATCCAGACGCCATTATATCCTTAGAGGCAGGAATGAGCATCAATTCAGAAGAGAACATAAACATGGAGAGAAGCAGTAGGCTCAGCTGCAACAGGCACAGTAGCACTATTAAGAAGGAGCTGTTCAAGGACAAGAAGTACCTCAAAGGATGATCGAGTATTAGATTACTTTAAAATATTTCAATTTTGAAATGTTACATTAATAAGCTGGAAATGTTTCCAGGTTACCATCAGCTTTTTTACTTTCCAGGCAATATCTGAAACATCATGAACTGCCTCGCTAGATCCAAACAAAATAAAATGCTGCACTAATGTAACAGCACCAAGAATGTCATTCCACTATCATGTTAGTGCAATTCCAGATCATCAAAATCATTTAGATTACAGTTGAATTACAGAAATTGTTAACTTTCATTAAAAATGTCACACAATTATTTAAAAATTCAACTATAAAAACTAAACAAACCATCAATACTTTGAAAATACAAAGTAATATGTGAAATAATCATTAGCATTAGCTTAATGATAAAATACAATGAACACACACTTGAATGTTGTTACATGCATACACAACAAAAAAACTTGAGATGGGTTGGTTCCACTACTTTTCAGTTCCAGTTCGGTTCTACACTTCAGTTCTCAGTTACATTTCTTGGTTCTGGTTATCAATTATATTCTAAGTTCTCTCAGAATTTAACAATTGCTTTGCTTATCTCAATTTTATTGGCATGATAAGCTTTTTAGTGTCATTACCATGCATATCTAGAATAATATTTATTATTATATTATAAAGTTGTAACATGACCCTTCGAATTTCCGGCAAGCATCGGGTTTCATTGCCATCATAATGGCCGGAGACTCCAGAGGGGTTGTGCAGTAATCGCAACCACATCTGCCGCCCATCGGATGTGTGGCTACGTTGTGGTCGGGTCATGTGTCCGCAGTAGACGGAGTGACCCCAGGATGACGGCCTTCTGCATCCATGCAACTAGTGATTCCACCTCTGCCACGCAGGACGGAATGCACTTGATGTTATTTATCAGCGAGCCCTACACTCCACCGAGCACACCTTTGGTGAGGACCACCAGTTTCACAGTGTCCGGGGTACATCTGTCGAAGTTCGAAAAGCAGGTCTTGATATTTCGTCTGTTTTTCCACCTCTTTCGCATTCATGTTAGTTCCAGCCGGAGCAGAAAACTCAATGATGAACATGGAGCGTGTGAGGTCGTCGAGGAGAACGATATCAGGCTTGGTCGCCTCCAACTGCCTGGTGGTGGAGGAGTAATTCCACCAGATTGTGCATTTATCGTTCTCCACGACGGACTCGATATCTGCAGGGGCATAGGGCAGCACAGGTGTTTCGTTGATGCCATAATGGTGTCGAAGGTGAAAGTATAGCACCCGTAGCGCCGCGTTGTGCCGAGCTAAATATGCTGACTTGGCGTAATAATTACAGCCGGAGAGGAGGTGACTCAACGTCTCCGGCTGGGCTCGCCACGCCCTACATCTCGTGTCCGCAACCTACGCCTTGAATATAATGCAACAGTACAAGAGTGTGTTTAGGACACCATCCTGGCACGCGAGGACAAAACCTTCGGTCTTGGACTTCAGACCAGCGGAGCGTAAGAAGGCAAACGTCAGCTCCTTCTATAACCCATGCTTTTCGATGTTTCGATAGAAACCTCCATGCATGGGCTTATCGGTATGCGCCTTGAGCAAGGCCTTCTGCTCGGCTTTTTTTATTTCGAGCTTGAGGACGTCTGCCTTCAATGACGAGATGGTCGTGTCATTGTCGCTTCCATCGGATGACGGGTCAAAGTCGAGACCGGTTTCGTCCGCTGCCCTCTTTGCCGCCTGGAAGAGAAACGCCCCTGCTCCCGCACTCTTGTGATCTCTCACGAGATTGAGCAGGGGGTCCCTGCTTTTCAGCACTCGGCAAGCTGTACCCAGGACAGCTCTCTTGTGGAGACACTCCAGACTCAATAGTCCTCTACCACCTACAATGCGAGGGAGATTTTCGAGAGAGATTTTTTTTTACAGTGAGAGGGAGAGACGGAAGATTTCAGATGAAGACTTCTATCGATGGTCATCATCTTCCTCGTTCCCCTATCGAGGTTCTGCAACTCATTGACGTTCCACTTCATGCATCCGAAGGTATACAGCAGTGTAGGAACCGCGAACATATTCGTGGCAAGAACCTTGTTCTTGCCTGACAGCTCAGAACTCCAGATGTTCCTGAGAGTCTGTCTGTATTTGGTGGTGACCCTTTCCTTCACTGCTGCAACCTCCTGCATTTGGTGCTGGGGGACGCCGAGATATTCATAGCTGTCATCGTCCTCGAGGTGACGAATGACGCTCCCGTCAACAAGTTGCATGTCATCTATGATCTCCGAAAATCTTCCTCTCGCCAAGTAGATGGATGCACACTTGTCCAATCCGAACTCCATCCCTATAGCCTCACTGTATTCCAATACGGTGTCCAGGACAGTGCGAAGGTCTTTCGCATTAGAAGCGTAGAGCTTCAGGTCATCCATATAAAACAAATGAGTGACCTTATGCTTCCTGTCACCTGGAATACTGCACATGTATCCTTTACGTCGTCGCAGCCTAAGGGACAGGGGTAGGAGGGAAATACAGAACAGTAAGGGGCTCCAGCTGTCGCCTTGAAAAATGCCACGGTGGTATGTTACCAACTCTGTGGAAACTGACCGCTTGCCTGAGGTCAGAACAAAGCGCGTTTTCCAGAGTGGTAACAGGCGTTGGATGCAGGACACTACCTCAGGGTGGACTTTCATCAACTTCAGCATGGCAATCAAAAGCTCATGCGAAGTGGTGTCAAAAGCCTTCTTGTAGTCCACCCAGGCCATTGATAGGTTTCGCATATGCCGGATGGCATCCTGGCATATGCACCTGTCAATGAGCAGGTTGTCCTTGCATCCCGCGATTCCCCGCTTTGAGCCCCTCTGCTCGTACACCTCCTCCCACACCGGCTGGATGTGCTGTAGGATAAGGTCGCTCAAGATCGAGGTGAACGCCTATTATACAGTGTTGAGGCAGGTTATAGGGCGGTAGTTCTTTGGATTGGACAAGTCTCCCTTTTTAGGTATTAGAACCGTGCGTCCCTCAGTCAGCCAAGGTGGAATTTGTTCTCCACCTATCAGAAAAGACGTGAAGATTCTGGCGAGGTGTTGGTGGGTGGAAGTAAATTTCTTCCACCAGAAGTTATTCACGGCATTCATTCCTGGAGCCGAGATCTTTTTGCCAGAGAAGGCGTTCTTCACATCACTTTCTGTGACTGAAAGAGGTCCATCCACATCTTGTAGGTGGCAGTCATAGAACTCTTTAAAGAGGCCTAGGGCGGGAGTGTCTCCGTTGAATGGCTTTGACGTTTCATAGATTTCCTTCCAAAAACGTTCAACCTCTTGGACGGGTGGCGGAGATTCAACGACAGGCGGAGGTGGCCGAAGGAGATGGAACGGGTGAAGGAGAAAGGTTGAGTTCTCCCTCACGGTCTTGCTCCACTTGAGGAGTTTTTTCCGGGCCGTGGTGAGCGCGCGTACTCTGTCGGCCGCGTGCTGCTTAATAGTAAGCAGCACGCTTTTTTTGTGTGTGATGGTTATATCTGAGGCTGCGCGCTATGGGCCGAACTTTAGGAGTGAAAGCTCGCCCAGATGCGATGTATTCCATCACATACTGAGTTCTCGACGCCTGTCATCTCGCCTGCGTGATCTTGGCCTCCAACTGTTCCAGCCTTTTTTCTGCTTTTTCCTTCCAAGAGGCGTTCTTTTGGGAGTGAGCCATGATTTTGGCAGCAGCGTAGACAACGCAATTGACCGTCCATAGGTCTGACGTCTCTGTCAGGATTTTGTCGATGAGGCCATTCAACCGGGAAAGGTTATTACCCCGCAGAGAGATTTTTCGGTGGATATCTCTCTGCCTTTTTTGTCCATCATCATAGGATATTGTGCTTAATAACCGCGTTCGCAGTTCAGCGACGGCCTGACCACCTTCCTCCCCATTTGGCAGAGACTGCGGCATGAGTGCCGCTCTAGCCTCAGGTGGTGGAGAAGCTGCCTGTGTCGGGGAGGGTGGTCTGGCTGGCGGTGTGTTCTTCTGAACTGGAGGTTGGTGGAGAGTTTCCTTTTTCCGCAGGTGGTTGGCATAATCGTGCAGATTCTGCTGCGATCGGTGGTTGTGTTCTGGATGCATCTCACACCACAAAGAGTGCATCCTTGCCATATACCCCCTGTGTTTGGGCTGGCTGGCAGCATGGCATGCGAGGAGGTTATTATAATATATCAATATAAACTAAAACAAATAACTTGGTCAGTTCCATACTAAATTTATCAACGATCACTCGCTGAAACCATGGTCGGTAATAAATTTAGTGTGGAACTGACAAAGTTATTTCTGCTTTAATTTATAATGATGCGGTTGAATAAAGTAAGGCCTGAGCCAATTTCTAATATATCAAGTTAATGGTACCTTATTATTATAGCCATAGAAACAAAATATATGCAACAACATGATACTTATGACTAGGTATGCTATATTTATTAAAAAATTAATGAGAGAATCATCACACATCCTTGTCAAGTAATATTAGAATATGTCCTTGATCTCAACTTAGTTTATTTAGGCTATCATTTTCATCATATTTAGCAAATTTTTCAGTTTCTTTGGAGAGAGAGAGAGAGTTGGGCTTGTATCACCAAAGTTTATTTTGTGTATCAATCATGTATGCTTTTTCAGATTCCACATGGACTTACTTGTACCTTTAGATATCAGGGAAAAAAATGTGTTTTTTAAAATATTAGCAATTTTTCATGGACATCATGAGAAATTATAAGTGAAATAGTATCGCAAAATTCTAAACAATGGACTGACTTTTTACTATGCTGTAAAACATCACAAAGGCAAAATATTCAATTTGCCTCTTTGTTTAAACATAGAGTTTCTCACTGAAAGCTTATGGACCAGTAATCATATCGTCTCTTCCTCATCACAAAGAAATAGGTCATAGGGGTGGACTGGTGCCCTCTCTCAGTCCGAGATCTCACACTCCATCCCCAAATACTTGTCCCAAGCAAAGACATCAGCTGCTCAAAAGCCGTACAATGAATCCACAATGCCTTCTCTCCAGTTGACCTGACTGACCTCAAGTCTAGTGACCCATGGCCAGAATGGTGAAGAACAGCAAGGGTTGTTGACGGGATTACATTCCTCCTCTACAACAAAGCACCCACTCCTCCCAAAGCACACCTCACTCCCTTACTTCGGAAATCTTTGTGCCAATAAGGGCTGAGAACTCTCAAAGCTATGCGCAGGATACTTCCAGCCAAACCTTCCCTTTCAAAGGACAAGATGTTTTATTTCTTTCCAGGCATTTATTACTCTCGATCCTGAGCAAAGACAAATTTATAATGAAAAAATTATTTGACATAATGAACACATTTAAATTGTTAAAATATTTTCCGTAGATCGAATAGTTGTTAGTTCTTGGCCACCTCACCAATGGATGATTTATCCATGTAAATTTTTATGAATTCAGCTTATTTCTATCCAGGCATTTATTACTCTCGATCCTGAGCAAAGACAAATTTATAATGAAAAAATTATCTGACAAAATGAACACATTTAAATTGTTAAAATATTTTCCGTAGATCGAATAGTTGTTAGTTCTTGGCCACCTCACCAATGGATGATTTATCCATGTAAATTTTTATGAATTCAGCTTATTTCTATCCAGGCATTTATTACTCTCGATCCTGTGCAAAGACAAATTTATAATGAAAAAATTGAATTCAAAGTACTTCAAAGTACTTCAAGGCACCATATTTCGCACAAAATGTCCGCCCTCCACTCTATGCTCCATAGACTAGTGATGATTCCCATGTCAGAAGCCAACAAGAAGAAGGAACTGGATACAATCAAACATATAGCGACCAGCAACGGGTACCCGGGGAGTTTAATAGACCAGATGTGGAAGAAAAAAGTGAGCCGGCTTGCCATAAAACAAATTTATTGTGCCAAAGGTAGGGAAGAGGTCACCAAATGGTGCAGGATACCATACCTCGGGGACATTTCGTCGAAAGTCAACAAAATCATTCCCAAAAGATAAGTTAAAATCATCATTCTACAGCAGAGTAACTTTGGGCAAAGTGCTATGCAACACCAAAGACAAAATAAGTGACATGGAGCATAGTGGTGTGTACAGACTGGAGTGTAGTGACTGCAATTCCTTTTACATTGGTAAAACAGGGAGGAATTTTTGCATCCGAGCGAAGGAGCACCGCTCATGTTACTTAAACAACAAGGACACCTCCCACTTTGCTAAACATCTCCTTGAGTGTGGCCATACAAGTGAATTTAAGCCGAAAATTCTGCACAGAGAGAGGAACGGACCCAAATTGGACGCCTTAGAACAACTAGAAATTCTTCAAGGCCAAACCAACCCCGCCATCAACTTAGTCAACGACCATTTGTACTCTTGGAATTCCCCTCTCCTTAATTTGTTTTCCCCTCCTCACCATCACCTTACCGATTAGCCCTACACCCATTTACCCCCTGCCGCGGTCCGGGAACTCGGATGCTCCGACACCCAGGCCTTCCTCCCCTCCCCCCCCCCCCATGATTCACACACCAGCAACCCAGCATTCTGCCTTCCCCACCCCTCCCCCCCCTTCCCCTCCTCCCTCACCACCCCCACCTTTTTCCTTGTCCATAGCCCTATATAACATGAGAGGACTTTGTAAACTGTGCCAGATGATGATACACTGTATCGAAACCGGTCGCGAGTGAATAAATTAATGTGGAACTAGCAAAGTTTTATTCTTTCTTGACAGTAATGAAAAAATTATTTGACATAATGAACACATTTAAATTGTTAAAATATTTTCCGTAGATCGAATAGTTGTTAGTTCTTGGCCACCTCACCAATGGATGATTTATCCATGTAAATTCTTATGAATTCAGCTTATTTCTATCCAGGCATTTATTACTCTCTATCCTGAGCAAAGACAAATTTATAATGAAAAAATTATCTGACAAAATGAACACATTTAAATTGTTAAAATATTTTCCGTAGATCGAATAGTTGTTAGTTCTTGGCCACCTCACCAATGGATGATTTATCCATGTAAATTTTTATGAATTCAGCTTATTTCTATCCAGGCATTTATTACTCTCGATCCTGAGCAAAGACAAATTTATAATGAAAAAATTATTTGACATAATGAACACATTTAAATTGTTAAAATATTTTCCGTAGATCGAATAGTTGTTAGTTCTTGGCCACCTCACCAATGGATGATTTATCCATGTAAATTTTTATGAATTCAGCTTATTTCTATCCAGGCATTTATTACTCTCGATCCTGAGCAAAGACAAATTTATAATGAAAAAATTATATGACATAATGAACACATTTAAATTGTTAAAATATTTTCCGTAGATCGAATAGTTGTTAGTTCTTGGCCACCTCACCAATGGATGATTTATCCATGTAAATTTTTATGAATTCAGCTTATTTCTATCCAGGCATTTATTACTCTCGATCCTGAGCAAAGACAAATTTATAATGAAAAAATTATTTGACATAATGAACACATTTAAATTGTTAAAATATTTTCCGTAGATCGAATAGTTGTTAGTTCTTGGCCACCTCACCAATGGATGATTTATCCATGTAAATTTTTATGAATTCAGCTTATTTCTATCCAGGCATTTATTACTCTCTATCCTGAGCAAAGACAAATTTATAATGAAAAAATTATCTGACAAAGTGAACACATTTAAATTGTTAAAATATTTTCCGTAGATCGAATAGTTGTTAGTTCTTGGCCACCTCACCAATGGATGATTTATCCATGTAAATTTTTATGAATTCAGCTTATTTCTATCCAGGCATTTATTACTCTCGATCCTGAGCAAAGACAAATTTATAATGAAAAAATTATCTGACAAAATGAACACATTTAAATTGTTAAAATATTTTCCGTAGATCGAATAGTTGTTAGTTCTTGGCCACCTCACCAATGGATGATTTATCCATGTAAATTTTTATGAATTCAGCTTATTTCTATCCAGGCATTTATTACTCTCGATCCTGAGCAAAGACAAATTTATAATGAAAAAATTATTTGACATAATGAACACATTTAAATTGTTAAAATATTTTCCGTAGATCGAATAGTTGTTAGTTCTTGGCCACCTCACCAATGGATGATTTATCCATGTAAATTTTTATGAATTCAGCTTATTTCTATCCAGGCATTTATTACTCTCGATCCTGAGCAAAGACAAATTTATAATGAAAAAATTATATGACATAATGAACACATTTAAATTGTTAAAATATTTTCCGTAGATCGAATAGTTGTTAGTTCTTGGCCACCTCACCAATGGATGATTTATCCATGTAAATTTTTATGAATTCAGCTTATTTCTATCCAGGCATTTATTACTCTCGATCCTGAGCAAAGACAAATTTATAATGAAAAAATTATCTGACAAAATGAACACATTTAAATTGTTAAAATATTTTCCGTAGATCGAATAGTTGTTAGTTCTTGGCCACCTCACCAATGGATGATTTATCCATGTAAATTTTTATGAATTCAGCTTATTTCTATCCAGGCATTTATTACTCTCGATCCTGAGCAAAGACAAATTTATAATGAAAAAATTACTTGACATAATGAACACATTTAAATTGTTAAAATATTTTCCGTAGATCGAATAGTTGTTAGTTCTTGGCCACCTCACCAATGGATGATTTATCCATGTAAATTTTTATGAATTCAGCTTATTTCTATCCAGGCATTTATTACTCTCGATCCTGAGCAAAGACAAATTTATAATGAAAAAATTATCTGACAAAATGAACACATTTAAATTGTTAAAATATTTTCCGTTGATCGAATAGTTGTTAGTTCTTGGCCACCTCACCAATGGATGATTTATCCATGTAAATTTTTATGAATTCAGCTTATTTCTATCCAGGCATTTATTACTCTCGATCCTGAGCAAAGACAAATTTATAATGAAAAAATTATTTGACATAATGAACACATTTAAATTGTTAAAATATTTTCCGTAGATCGAATAGTTGTTAGTTCTTGGCCACCTCACCAATGGATGATTTATCCATGTAAATTTTTATGAATTCAGCTTATTTCTATCCAGGCATTTATTACTCTCGATCCTGAGCAAAGACAAATTTATAATGAAAAAATTATTTGACATAATGAACACATTTAAATTGTTAAAATATTTTCCGTAGATCGAATAGTTGTTAGTTCTTGGCCACCTCACCAATGGATGATTTATCCATGTAAATTTTTATGAATTCACCTTATTTCTATCCAGGCATTTATTACTCTCGATCCTGAGCAAAGACAAATTTATAATGAAAAAATTATCTGACAAAATGAACACATTTAAATTGTTAAAATATTTTCCGTAGATCGAATAGTTGTTAGTTCTTGGCCACCTCACCAATGGATGATTTATCCATGTAAATTTTTATGAATTCAGCTTATTTCTATCCAGGCATTTATTACTCTCGATCCTGAGCAAAGACAAATTTATAATGAAAAAATTATTTGACATAATGAACACAATTAAATTGTTAAAATATTTTACGTAGATCGAACAGTTGTTAGTTCTTGGCCACCGCTCTCTTGTAATGGATGATTTATCCATGTAAATTTTTATGAATTCAGCTTTTTTTTGTTTTCTCGAAAATTAAATCGAGAATTTGCACTTTTTCCTCGATAGTGAGCACTTCATGCCTTCTCATCACTTTTGCTGCACTGCTGTCACTACTTTTACATTCTGAAGCCAACTTAAAAGGAAATAAAGTTACAGTAAAACCCCCATACAACGAACACCCATACAGCGAAATTTTAAGGAAAACTCCCTATTTCGAAGTCATTGGCCCGGTGCCGGACCCTTCCAATGGACAATGCACGCAAAAAAAACCTCCCGTAACGAACCTCACTAACTACGAAAACTCCGTACATCGAAGTCTGAGCTTGGGCCCAAAACATGAAAAGTGCCCCTCAAGAACGAATAATTGAGAAAAAAAATGTAGCATTCTTCATTTACAGGTAATTTTTCCATAGACATTTACGTAATAAGCAGGAAGTAGAACCGCAGCGGAGAGTACCGCGTCTTAACCCTCCCGCTCCGGGCTTCGAAAATGTTCCCATCCAAGACCTACAGAGTAGAGGGCATGAAGGAAACTTGACTCTCTGGCTCTGTGTAGGCTCGTTTACACGTTCCTTATGGTGGGAACCGTCAACTCTGACAGTTCCCACAATAAGAACCGTGCAAGGGAAACCAAAGCTCCGCGTTAGTTGAGCCGGGTGATAGTTGGGTGGATGAGTAATGCACCAAGAGGGGAGGGGGGAATATCAGTGCCAGGTTGCCAGCCGTAACCCAATACAGAAAGATAATCTGAGATTTCTGAGGGCCTATTCTCTAACTTGAAGCATCGGAGCTTTCTGGCGGAAAGATGCTTCAATAAGCTACTTGCTCCCATCGGTATTCTCTATCATGGAAGCTACCGGAGAAAGTGCAAGCAGAAGCTACCGGTAGCTTATTAGGCTCCCACCCGTATTCTGTAAATGTCACGAAGCTACTTCCGTAGCCCCAATAAGCTCTCACGGTATCCTCACGAAGCACGGCCTCCGAATACCCTGCTTAAATATTGGTTATTTTATAACGCTTATCTATCTATAATTATCCAACGCACGGGTATGTTTCTTACATTTACTTAATGCGGATTCCTTGCACTTTCACTGGGTTATTTTGTCATTTTCACCATTTGCGGGATTTTTCACAAAAAATATATTAACTGGAGTGACGATAAGCCATATTTACCTTCGGTAAGTAACGTGATTCCAGCCCATAATGTGGGCCATGGTAGCGTGTATCACCTTCGCATTTCTTTTGAAAGCTTCATCTTCGTATATTATTTAAATGATTTGAAGCAACTAGTAATTGACGAAAGCAAATAGCACGAATAATATTGAATCATATCATCGACATGAAACCTAATTCCCGAATATATTTACGAACAATCTTATTTCAATTGATCAAAACAGCAAAGATGGACGTCGTGCGTTCGTATTCACGAGATAGTTCACGAGATTATGTGAGCAAAAATAAAATATTTTAGAATTTTGCTCGCATGATTTTTAATGCGTGGAATTTTTCGCTAAACACGATGCATGAACATCTTCACCATCTAAAACGGCCTTTTCAGGTTTCACCAGTTTTATCCACGGAAAAACATTGAGACGAGCTTTCCCATTGGTTCTAAGAATGAAGTCACCAGAAATGAAGTTACGGCGGATTTGGTTTAAAAATATTCTCATACCCGCCTTTCGTCAAACTTCTCTCCACTTCCTTTTACGTTCATGAGAAAGCTCCCGCGAGTTGTAGAATACGGTTGGTAGTCAATTATGGTAGCTTATTCGAAGCTACTGCATCGGTAGCTTCGAGATAGAGAATAGCCCCCCTGATCTGATCTTTTCAGAGTATCTTTCTGTATTGGGTTACGGCTGGCCGGCTGGAACTGACTGGTATTCCCGCCTCCCCTCTTGGTGCATTACTCATCCACCCCACTCACTCATCCACTCCACCTCATTTGCGAAGGTGTAGGTGGTGAGGATGGAGCTCAATTTTCCCTTTTTAAATCGTATCAGATTACTTTTCCGTATTGGGTTACATTCCTGGGACCCCGTGAATGGGAGGAGCACCATGTTTTCCTCTAAAATGGTTTCAAATCACCTTTCGGCATCGGATTTTATTTTGGGATAAGCAGGTGGACAGTTATCGTAAGACCGTCCACCTGCCTTTAAGGACCGTGTTCATTCCCGTTGGCGATAAATGTTTTCATTTTTATTTTCTTTGTTTTTTCTTCGTGGAATTCTATGTTAACATTTAATTTTTACTTTTCTATTCAGTTTTTTTTAACGAGTGGAAATATTTTTTTTCGCAAATACCATAGGGCTTATTTTTTTTCTTTCCCACGAAGTCAACGTAATTTCTTTGTTTCCCCATTCTTTCACCACGTAAACTTCATTTGTTCCTTCATTTGCAAGACCTCCTGTTGATATCATAATTATACAACAGTCTAAATAATTGTTACATAATTATTTATAAGACCCACGATCAAAGATCCCCGTTTTCTTGTTTTGTCGTGCATTGAAAAAAGGAGGGGAAAATGTGATCGGCTTATCTACTAATTTCTGTAATCGAATCACCATTTCACGATCTAAAGACATAGAAATAAATACATTGTGATAAGGCTCGTCGAGAAAGGCTTGTGTTATAAATGGCGAGAGTGACCTCTTGCAGAAAATTTTCATTATTATATAATTATAAAACAAACAGAGGTCTTGCAAATGAAGGAACAAATCAAGTTTGCGTGGTGAAAGAATGGGGAAACAAAGAAATTACGTTGACTTCGTGGGAAAGAAAAAAAATAAGCCCTATAGTATTCGCGAAAAAAATATTTCCACTCGTTAAAAAAAAACTTTGAATAGATTTTTATTTCTAATTGAACATTTTTATTTCTAATTAATCAATCACTGTGTTCAGGGGTTTTCCTTGAACAATGGAAAATGTCATACATTTTTCCCATTTTTAAGTCTGGCAAAAGAGAAGACATCCAATTATAGGCCAATTTCAATTTTAAGTACACTTGCCAAGTTATTTGAATCAATTGTCTCCAAAAGACTTTCTGAGCACTTCTTGTTGACAATTGGTCTATTTCAGCACGGTTTTGTTAAGGGGAGGTCAACTCTAACAAACCTTCTGCTGTATGTGAACTTCATCACACAGGCATTCAGAGAAAGATTGCAAGTTGATTCTATATACATAGATTTTTCTAAGGCATTCGATACTGTAAATCATCGATTACTTTTGCAGAAGGTTTGGAATGCTGGAGTTCGTGGGAGCTTGTTTCGGTGGCTTGAATCTTATTTGTCCAATCGTAAACAAGCAGTGAGAATTAATGGTTCATTATCGTATACTTTTATGGCATCGTCCGGAGTTCCACAGGGCTCCAATCTTGGTCCAATACTTTTCACGCTATACATTAACGATCTCCCAGAATCCCTCAGAGGTGGCAATATAATCTTATATGCAGATGATGCCAAAGTTTATAAAAAAATAACTTGTCTTGAGGATGCTATTGCCTTGCAGGAAGACCTTAATCTACTGTTGCTATGGTCCACCAAAAATGGATTGTCAATAAACTTTCACAAAAGCTTGACCCTATCGTTTTGTAGGGGGGCTCCGCGACTTGAGTTTGACTATAGATTGGAGAATACACAGCTCGAAAGAGCAACAGTTGTAAGGGATCTGGGAGTGTACCTTGACTCTTCCTTGTCATGCAGAGAACATGTTAGTCATGTAGTCAATAAGTGCTTAAGGATTCTTGGATTGATAAGGAGTGTTAGTGTGGACTTCAGGAATACTGAAACCTTAGTATACTTGTATAAAACCTTGATATTGCCTATAATTAACTACTGCTCTGTGATATGGTCGCCATATAGGCAAGTGTTATTGAATGAGTTGTGCTCAATTGAACATAAGTTTATTAGATATGTAAGTTATAAGTCTAGGCAGCCAATGCATTATTTCGACCATGACTACACCAAGAGAAGGATGACATTGGGATTGTTGTCTGTTGAGGGTCTACTCAACAGACATTATTGCCATGTAGCCTATAAGATAGCAAACAAATTATACTCGTCACCAAAAATTGATGAATTGTTCCAAGAAAGGAGCCTGCCTTATGCATTACGTAACCCTTTGCCAATGAAGAATACAACATCTGGATATGACTATATTGATTGCTCAGCAATAAGTAAATTAATATCAACTTGGAACTCACTACCTCCCGAAGTTAGAGACGCTCCTTCTCTCAGTATATTTAAGCGCAGGGTTGCTCAGATATATACATAAATGGCTGTGTAGTATATTGGTAAAATTATTATTGTTATAATGATAAAAGTTTATTATTTATAATTCTACTCTCTGTTATTGAAAATTAATTATAAAAGGCGTTTGCCATGAAATGTATTATATTGTATCAAAAGGGTTACTAAGCCCGTATATAAATAAAATAAATAAATAAAAGTAAAAATTAGATTCTAACATAGAATTCCACGAAGGAAAAACAAAGAAAATAAGCATGAAAAATTTGTCGCCGACGGGAATCGAACACGGTCCCTCTGCACCGCAGCCCCGTACGCTGATCAATGGACCACACCACCCTTGATGCCGGAGGCTGATAAATAGGGTTTTTATAACATCTATAAATGTTTAAACGCCTTTTTTCTTTAAATTATCGGATTTATACGCCCATATGTGGAGTGATTCGTGAAAAGCATTTGGAGTTCTATATGCATACGAATTTTCATCAAGATCTGCGACCCTTTTATTGGACACTCCCCTTGTTAGGAGGGCGAAGTATTCAAAACTTCATTGGTTGGTGTTCAACCAATGAGAGCCAATTTTTATCTACTCTGTCCCCATCCCAAAGGAAAATCTGGAGTAACCTCTCTACTCTATCCAAATATTGCTATTGCCGTCTTAACCTTGATGGATGTGGTCTGTTAACCGGCAAGTGGTGCGTTTCCTCGAGATGGCCCTAATATTTGCTCGATTCCTTGAGGAACCTTTTTTCCCAGAAATCGCAGCCAAAAATGAGGGTGCGCCTCTTACACGAATTTCTTATCTGCCAGCCTTCGAACCTCGGTCACGATATGAGCGGCGGGCAGCAGAGCAGTATCGCGGCAGGGCGGTAGTGCCATCGAAACAAGCAGTGATTCGACCTAAGAAAAGTTCAGAATCAGAAATGGCAGTACATACTGTCAGAAGACAGAACGTTCTCGACCGACATTTTGCCACCGAATGAGTAGAACGGCTCAAGAAAAAATTAATATCAAGGGGAGGGTATCATTCGCTCGCTTGTTTACGGGGGATGCAGTTGCCTAATAATTTTAAAAACTTGTTGTATGACAAGGCAAGGGTGTGGGGTGTAATTAGGGGACAGCGATTGGCCGTGCGACACGTGCAAGCACTGGAATTTTCCAGCCCCCTAACTTTTTCATTTTCTGTCACCAGACAACTTTGAGTGACTCAACTGTAACAATAATAATAATAATTTATTTTTGTACAAAGATCTTACAAAAAGATATAAGACACGTCAAAAAAAGAGGAGGAGATTAATACAAGTTAGTAGTTCACAAACATCAAGATGAAATGTTATGTATAAAGTATATATTGAATTCACATACAATATATTTTCAACATAAAAAAAAGAAGCACTAGATTGTAGAGTCAGTTAGATATTCAGTCACAGAATAGTAATTCTTTGCGAGTAGGAATACTTTCAACTTCCTTTTAAAAGACACCAATGACTCACATGGATTTTTCAAATGGTGCGGAAGTTTATTGTAGGTTCGGAGTCCCATTTCTCTTGGACCTAACTTAGTCCTATTTGTCCTCACTGTTTTATAGTGAAGGCTTTGCCTATTTCTGGTTTCATACTTATGAAAATTGGAGTTAATTTCAAACATGTCCAGATTTTTATGCGTAAAAATTAGCAGAGATAATAAATAGACACATGGTAATCGGAGGATCTTCAAAGTTTTAAAGATGGGGTTGGAGGGAGCATCATAAGGTTTTCTTAATATAATTCTAATTGCCCTTTTTTGCAATGTAAATATTTTGGATGCGTGAGGTGATGAGCCCCAAAGAATTATGTCGTATGACATCAGGGAATAAAAAGCACCATAGTATACAGTAAGTAGGATATCTACATTAACAGAGTTTCGGAGGTGGCGTAAAAGGTAGCAAATAGAGCTAAGTTTATTGGCTAACATTTCAATATTCTTCTCCCAGGACATATTACCACTTATATATGAACCTAGAAATTTAGTTAGAGTAACATTCTCAATGGACTTTTTATCAATTTTAATTAATAACTTTCAAGGAGATGACTTTTACACCCAAATTGAACAATATGCGACTTTTCAGTGTTTAATTTCAATTCATTATCAACGCGCCAGCGAAGAATGTTTTGGTTTGCGGATCTAGAACTCATGATAAGGTCATTTTGTGATGGGGCAGAAAGTAAGATGTTTGTATCATCAGCATACATTACGACTTCAGCATTAGGAATATTGGCAATGGATGCTGGCAAATCGTTTATATAGATTAGAAAAATAACTGGGCCCAATATGGACCCCTGCGGTACACCAACAGAAGTGGTACTACTCTCAGAGCAATATCTGTTACCCTTTACCGTGAGTGACACAGCTAGTGTTTGTTAGCAATGCCTCTCACGCCCAGTTTATTAATTTTGTTGAAAAGGCATGTGTGATTAACATAGTCAAACGCCTTGGAGAAGTCATAGAAGATTCCCATTGTTTTATGTTTATGGTCAAGAGAAGACAATAAGAAGTCAGTGGCTTGAAATAACGCAGTAGAAGTGGAACGGTTTTTTCGAAACCCATGCTGATTAGATGACAATTGGGCAAATTTTTCTAAGAATGATGTTAATTGGTTACAGAAAATTTTTTCGAAGAGTATGCACCTGCCTTAAGCTCAACTGAGAGAATTCTGTGAATATTAACATTTGTGCATGCGTCAACATAGGTCAGTGTTGTTCCAAAATGAACAAGGGCAAAAAGTTGTGATCTTTCACGGTAGTTGAAAAAATTAAAGTGCTTTAAGTCATCAAAGACGCTGAAAATGTAGGAAACCGCGCTGCCGGACTAAGGCATGATGTGCCGGAATTGTGCATTAGAAGATTGAGGAAGGATAAGGTTGCTCTATTCCATACCAATAGGGACAGAAGGTCTCTTTGGGGAAAAACTACGAGCTGTGACAGGACATGCGCGCGCGTGCCGCCGTACTGTGACGCCCGTCTCACTAATAAGTCAGCCGTTTTTATGTAAATCATGAAATTTTGTTATATTGTCATTCATTGAAGATTTTTGTTGGACCATATTGAAATAATAAATGCTTTAAATTCCATTGACAGTTATGATTTTTTTTTAAATTTGATTTTTTTCAAGTTTTGATGTCGTATATACACCTTATCGTTCGTTTTTTACGCGGCTGACGCTTGGGTATTTTGCATTTAACGTGTTTGCATTCCCACTCATCATCGTTTACTGCAAAATATAATTTGTAAAAGTTAACCACGTTTTAAAAGGCGACTTACAGCGACTATGACTTGTGCATTAGGAAAACGGTGGGGGGATTCGGAATTATAAATCAGAGCTCGGTGTGACTGTCCCCACTTACCAACTAAACACGAATTCTAGCGAGGTCGGATTTGTTTTGTTTTAATGAATATCAATTACTCCACTCATTCCAAAGGACAATAAACAATGCAAGCATTGTAGGGCTAAGGCTACCAGTGAATACTTGCCTCCGAGGTCCATACATGCCTATGAAAAATGCCGCGTAAATTATAAGAGGATATTGCAAGCGGCTTTGATAATGGCCGAAAATTTGAAGTTAGGCCCGCAACACCTCGCAATAGGAGAAAAAAGCCCCAAAAGTTTTTCTTCAACTTCGACGCATAAAAAGAGGCCTCTTACACGCGTTAACGGCATCGTCAATGCATTATCATTTGAGATTGCCATTATGACATCAGTGCATTGCCGACTGCCACGTTTTTACTTGTGGTAACTAACTCGCCCCACCTAACTTCCATCGTCGTTTATCGATATCTAGTATATTCTGGTCACGAACATAGATATTTACCAGTATTTCAATGGGATTCCAACAGTGCGTTTTATTTTGGAAGTCTAAATGGCATTACGTGCTCTTTCAAGCAAAATTGCTGCATAAAACTGCCAATTGATATTGACTTAAATTATTGCACTCTAAGAATAATATCTTCTAAATACTCAGAAAAATTATGGAGTACTTTAAAATATGTAATCCTTAGGCATTAATTTTGGTGCTCCTTTAATTTCAGATTGTAACTAAAGTAAGCGATGAGGCGTAGAGCAGAATCGACGAGAAAAACAATAATTTCAATTAGAAATACGCAGATTGAAAAAAAAGCGGTGATAGCCACGGTATTTTAATGGTAAATAATAAAAATTGTTTATCATCACTCTAGAAAAGGTTTGAATGGTGAATAAAGCAAGATTGAGATATTTACTCGACTTGCATCGTAAAGCATTGTTTATCATTCCTCTAGAAAAGGTTTTAATGGTGAATAAGGCAAGATTGAGATATTTACTCGACTTGCATCGTAAAGCACGCGGAACACTTGGTTGCCCCTGTGGAGACGCAACCCGCACACCACCTCCATACATCGAAAAACCCCTACATCGAAGTCTTGATTTTTCCGGTCCCAACAAATTCGTTGCATGGGGGTTTTACTGTACTTATTTCAGGGTCCAACATTTAATCAATGTGGTGTTTCTGCAGAGGGTTCACTAGTAGGTGCTCATACTTTTTCGTTTCGGTTCCTGTTCCAAGCTCAAAAACCGGTGGATCCGAAGAGCTGAACCAACCCATCCCTAAAAAAAACCAACATCATCAGTGTTAGAACTTACACTTTCTAATTACAGTATTTACCCCTTTTAACACAGAGAGATCATTTGAGATATAAGATGAGCTCTTCAGTAGCAAATAAATGTCAGCAGGGTCAGAGCAGCACAAAGATCTCGTTGAAGTAATCCAACTGGCATCCTGAGAAAGATTGAAAGAATTAAAAGAGTCAGTACATTAAGGATATCAATATAACATACTCTCAAGATTGCATTGTTAAGTTGATAGGAAAACAAATGTTTAATCAGCAGAATTGAATAACTAAATAAATTGTTTCAGACTGGATAATTTAAGGGGTTATCTTCCTTTAATTTTTTACTTTAGTGATGGGAACAGATAACAAAATTCTTACTGTATGCAGGCTCCATCAATGGTATTATTTGTATTATCATCGAGGCAATTAAGCACCGTAAAGGAGAAAAGGGAAAAAGTAACTTACAAGAATACTACAATTCTAGAATAAGACAGTCAAAAAAGGTGAGGGCCTTGAACCGTAATAAATTAAATAATGAAATGATTTGGCTTGCATATAAGGATGCATTAAAATAATTAACGACAAAAAAACTCAAGGTATAGGAAAATTTTTCACGGGAATCCTTACAAAATCAAGGATGGAGTGACTTATAAAAATATGTATTCAGAAGGTGAAAAGGCAAAAATATTCTGGTTCAGCAGAATTTAAAATTTGAGGGGCATATTTTTGTACAACTGTTATGCTAAAGCACAAGCATTTAATGAAGTTTTTTCCAGGATATAAGATAAATTCTAAAAGCCAGGATCTACCAAGCGTGAAAAAATGAAGTCTTCAAAATACGGGACATAAAAATTAGTAATTGTTTGAAGAAAATTAACTTTTACCAGCCAGATTTAAATCCCAGTGTATTTGCCTAGCTGCCATATTTAAATGGATGCATGACTGGAGCCGTGATGTTTTGGGCACTCACGACATGTAGCGAAAACATTTAAAGGGACTTTTTGGGCACGATAGGCATTTAAAGATTAAGAGTCATGCGTCCAGCGGACCAGATGGAAAATTATTAGTGTTTATATAAGGAGATTTTGCCTTTTTGGAGGGTATTATTCACAGTCTCACAAAATAATGAAAAGTTCCTGTTGACTGGAAAAAGGCTATAATCATTCCTATAGATAAGAACGGTCCCCACACCAGTACTGATTGCTACAGACCCATCAGCATGACAAGCCCGCTTATATTCAGGCACCGAGGTGGTGCAAAATCTGACAAGCCCGCATATATTCGGGCAAGTCCGCGATGTCCATATATTTTTCTTTACGCCCGCATATAGTCGGCCGATGCTAGTAGTTTGCGTTCCTGCCGCCTCCTGCACTGTTGAAGGTCCAGAGCCAGCGATGTGGCAAGTGGCGCTCTTTTCAAATAGTGATTTCTAATGTTAAAACAATGGTCATTTTTTGGTAATATTTCTAGCAATTCGAGGGTTATAATTTTTTTCGCACTGAAAAGTTATCCCCTTACGAAGTTTCAATCACCTACATTGTCATTCGTAACTATCCGTCTATTTACTTCATGCATGGAGTTTCTTTAGCGAACTTTTTACGAAATTTACAACTTCAATTTTTGTCATTTATACATAACTATGTATTGCTAATTTATGATGTAAAACTTCCGTTTCACATGACAAAAAACTTTATAAATGAGTAAATTATTTTTAAATTAGTTATTTTCATTTATATTTCGTCATTCACTCTTCATGAGCATTCAATTAAATTTTTCTTCAACATTTTAGCGGTCATTATAATAATTTCAATTTTGCGCTAATTTCCACTGCTACGATGAGTTCCACATTAATTGGAATAAAATATTTCTCCAGCAACAGAACATGAATCTTTCATTACCTTATTTGTAACTATATACATATATTTGTTACCATATATATTTGTTACTACAGTCGGATCCGGATTTAATGTCTTCGCATTTAACGTTTTTCCGCATTTAACGTTTATTTTTTGAGGTCCCGATTCATTCCCTATAAAAACAATGTAAAAATTGTCCTAATTTAGCGTCTCCGCATTCTGCGTTTTTCCGCATTCTAGGTTGTAAAAAATTATCCCACACAAGATTTTTTACCCGATTTAAGGTTTATTCATGATGATTCATGCAAATGATTATCCATACATCAGTGATGACTATCACCAGTAATAGTTTTCAATAGGTCGACGATCCTTAAGGTTTCGCTTTAAGATGCTTGTATATGTACAATGAATGAATGTATAATGAACATACCAACACTAAGATATTGTATGCTCTTGGTAATACATACATAAATGTAAAACCGCATTTTCCTCGATAGTAAGTTTAACTCAATGATGATATGCCATATTACGCAGTTGAAATTGTCGAAATTTACCCGGGCGCTGTGTAGAAAAAATGAATGTCGAACTGCACGCCATGTGAGAAACTTGCATGTGCAACAGCAGCTTAATTTCTCGGAGCTACAAATCAAAATTGATAGCTAAATAAGGCATTCTCATTATGTCGTACCATCCTTAATATTCTCATAATTGGAAAGTATCAATATTTTGCGAAATGAAATGTCTATCTTTCGTTCGTCTTTAATGATGATTTTTCGAGTTCATAGCCGCCTACACCTCGCTTTTACAGAATAAAATGGGTAGTAAAAATGCATCGAGACCACTGAGAAATGCGCAAAAATGGAATTTTTAACGTTGATAACCATCCACACTAACATTCCCAGTGGGAATTTTCCTAAAATCCATTTTTATTAGGAAAATTGCCAACATCTATTAGGTGCCACAGTGATGACAGTAAAATTTAACCCCAAAAATGCCGACGTTAGCTTCATGCCATTATTAAGTTACGGCCACACAAAAAAAGGCGGGAGGGTTGAATTACAATGTGTTTTACCTGAAGGTTCAAATTACAGCATGTACGAGTTAGGGTTGGATGGTCGGTAGTAAGGTTTTAGTTAGTTGCGTAACAGATTTAAAAAATACAATGTATTGTATAACCACATTTGAGGCCAGTGAGAAGTGGCTCAGAAAAGAGAGTTGGCGACTTCTTTGAAAATCATATGTTCCACAGCAGTCGAGTCAGCAGTGTTACAAGAAAAAACTCTTCAACAAGACCACTGATCGAATAGTACCAGTCTCCTGGGTGCTATTGGTTTATAGAGAGCAGAGAAAAATTATTGAGGAGGTGGATAAAAATCCTCACTTAAAGAGAATTGACTAGGCGAAGAAGCTGTTCATGCCAGTAACAACATCGAACAACATCATAATGAAAAGGGAAGCAATTTTAAGAGAATCCACAGCATTGGGTGTTTTATCTAAGCATCGTAAGCACTCAAAAAAGTCCCCGTTTGAGGAACTTAAAAAGTAGCTGTTCAGAAATATAATTAGTCTCTCCTAAAAGTTTTAAAATTGATATTGAATTCCTGAGTAGTCAGAAGGCTAATGCATTGTATTTTTTGTTAAGGCATTTTCATTTTTGGTTCATTTATCATGAATTTTCATTTTGTCACTGAATCCAACCTTCTTTGGGAAGAGCATATAAAACTAATGAAAATTTTTTATTGTTATATGTGACCCCTTTTAGTGACTTGAAATTATATTTTCTTTTTGTAGAAAGCTGTTCTAATCATTACAGACCCTAAAACCTAAAAAAAAATGACAAGTCCTCATTTAGTGTTTATCCGCATTTAGTGTTTTAAATTTTGTCCCCCCTGAAAAACCTTAAATCAGGATTCTACTGTATATATATTTGTTACCACATATATTTGTTACTATATACATATTTGTTACAATATATATTTGTTACTATATATATTATCTAATTCTATATTATTCGTCCGCACATTTTTCATCCAGTAATTTTTATATATGTTGGAAATGCCTATTGAACCGTTCTCTTTAGATAAAATGGTGAAAGCGTAAATGTTTAGATATGTTGAGAATGTTATTTCATCAGCCCCTTTCATTTTTCTACTTCGAATACTGGTGGAAGTGGTGAAACATATTTACGAAAACAGCTATACGATGAAGACGTCTAAAGATCGTACGTTCTCAATAGAAACCAACACAAGTGCCCTGTGTATGTTCCACCCTAGCTCACATGAGTACGAAAAAAAAGGAGAGATAGAGATAAATACCAAACATGTGTAATGCCTTCTATTGTCATGTTTGACACTTCCCTGAGGTCAGAAAACACTGGCTCGAGAGCCGATGGCCCGCTAAGCAACCTGGCGCCCGGTTTCATGTCATGTTAATATGCCACCCTTTGCTCCCCCGGGCTACTTTCCCACCAGCCAACCCTTTACTAATGGGCTTTTCCCGATATCAATTTACCGTTAGTTGTAAAATCCATGCTGTTGCTGTACGCACACGTGTGTTTATTTCCCAAGAAATGGTAGGAACGGAAAAGAAAAATTTTATGATGAGCATGGGATGTGCTTTTCACACTTAGGGGTGAGGTCCTTTGCATATCGTGATTGTTTCCACGAGTACTTTGTCGGAAGGACGATGGTGACAGTCCTTCGTTGAGTTTCAGAGAATACGCATCCTTGATTTTCAGAGCGCATGCACTTTTTCGCTGAAATTTTACCAACGCAAAATCCATTTTTAGTTAGAACATTTTCGTTCTAATACGAGCGGTGTAGTAGGAGTGAATTCTATGGCAAATTCTTTGCTTTCGCTCGGCAACATTTGGCAATCAGAAATGGATTCCGGATAGGAATCAGTGTTGACCAGCAGTGATTCCTAGGTTATGGACAATGAAGTTCCAGGCTCCTAGTCGATTCTCTCCGGAGAAACAAGCTCCGAATCAGAAGGCGCAGGGACCGTTCGTGGGAAGCGGAGTGGGAGGAAATGCTTTCAACGAATCTTCCTCCATCACTATTGACCACGTTTTTCCCTTCCATTCCCCACTCCTCGACCTCCCACAGCTAATCCCAAACAAACCCTCCCAGCACCTTCGGTCAGTCATCCTTTCCCCCACCCCCTCCTCTCAACAGACCCATGCTCAGCCCAAAATCCCTACCCCTTCCCTCACCTCCAATTCCCTCCCTCCCACTTGCATACCCAAGTTCCATACAACACCATCTCCCTCCACCCCCTCTCTCCTTACCCTTCCTCCCTCCCTCTCCATGTGACTGTATATTCAGTATTGGTTACCTTGTATTCAGTCCTGATAATGCTGCAGTGCAGTGAAACATGTTGACTCAATGAACAAATTTCTAAAGCAGAATTGTGCTAAGTATTTAATCTTTTTCCTACAATGCAATTTTTATGGATTTTTCAAAATCCTTCGATCATGTTGATCACAGTATACTAATTAAAACATTGACTGACATAGGATTGGATAAAAGAATTACGTACTGAATAAAATCTTTCCTGTCAAATAGAACTGATTGGGTTAGGGTGGGAAATGTTCTGCTTGATAATATTATCTTACCTTCTGGCGTTCCACAAGGAAGCATGCTTGGACCTCCATTGCTTTTAATATACACAAATGATATCACCAAATATATTAACAGTAGAATCAGAATTTTCGCAGATGACTGTGTTATTTTAACAAAGCAATAGCATAGCAACTATAGTACATACTGGTCATTATAGCAATAGTACTGGTTAAAATAATAACAACATCATTAAAGAAAATAATATTTTGGAGCACTGCATATCATAGGCCATCTGGGGTTAAATTTTCCTACCTGAGTGAGTATGAAAGGTGACATCACCCAGCGTATGGTCTCAACATCGCTAAATAAGATGGGGTAATTTATGAGCCATTATTTCAGGAAAAGCCTTAAATACAGTCAAATACGGTAATTAAAATTAAATTTCAATTTGGAGTTTCTTCAAGTAATACATTTTTTCTTTTTGATTAACCACTATAATTGTGACTAATATGTAACTTTCCCAGCATCTAGTAACTAGCTCCCAACACCACCTTTTTGTCAAGACTTTTTCACTTAGGGCAATTTTTAACAAAAGCCCAACTTTCTTTTGTATTTTGTCGAGTTCATAGAATAAATATTTCTATGCCTGGTCCCAAATTCTTGCAGTGTATTCAAGATGTGGCTTAACTAGAAAAATGTCTTTCTTTTATTTTTTGTCATCTCTTTTTCCAGACAGAGGATGCATTCTACTTTTATAAGTGATGCTTGCATCAGTTGAAGCGATTTGGAGTGATGCTTACAAAGGAATATCAATATTCAGCCAGTTTTTTAATCTCTCTGCAGATGCCTTGGCCACGTACATCAAGTCATTGAAGGTTAACTGAAAATGAGAGCTGGTATATTTTTTCAATATTTTTCATGACTCACTCACACACTGCCTTCAATTACAGAACATGTGACTGTGGAAATTATTACAATATGATTGTTATTACTATGTTCCTTAAAAATTTGTTTGCCCCATCCATCTGAACTTCGTCTTCCTATAGTGCTCCATATAATTTTCTCGTCTTCCATTATTTTAAAACAGATGGTATCAGGACTAATTTAGGGGAAACGATGGATATCCATATTGAAAGAATTAACTTTGTAGTTTCAACAAGCTTCAAGTTTTGTATTATTTCGTATATTTTCTTTTTTCTTATACTATCCCTCCCATTTGCTCTTCCGCACATGCCTTCAGCAAAAAGTTTCTAAAGTCTCCATTCTTCTCTGTTCCTAGTTTTCAATGGTCTATGCCTCTGAGCAACATGGTGCAACACTCAAAATGAATATTTTCTGGAGCTGCCTCCTTAATACTGCTCGCATTTTCCCCCTTTCTTATCTCTGTTAGACTGTTTCTTTCTTCCTGTAAAACCATCTCCTCAGGAGGCTGTATGCCATCTCAGTATTTTCCTTCTTCATGTTGTCATTGACTTACTAGCAGCAGCTTTCAATCCACTCTTCTTGGCTTTATTTGATTCCCTTATTATTGGTTATGTAGCTAGTTCTACTTGGATCCCTTGGTTTTAAAGGTTTTTTTATGTTCTTCTTTCATTGATAATGTCTGATCTCCATGGTGAACCATGGCTGACTTGTCTTTGTTCTCTCACTCACTTGTTGCTCTTCTGCAACTTCCATTAGTATCTTCTTCAGAACATTCCATCGTTCATCCGTGCTGTCCTCATCTCTTGCCTCTAGTATTGAATCTTTATATGGTTGCACATTAAAAGAAAAGAAAGATCAATTGTATTTCATCTTGACAAGTCTTATATCATGCGAAAATGTGATCTTTGCACAAATAAATAAATTTTTATTATTATTCATCCACACTTAGGGTTTATTTAACCCTTTCACGCCAGAATTTTTTTTCCTCCGATTTTTTTCCTCTTTTCAGGAGTTGATCATTATTGTATTTAAAACTTATATACGAAATATTATTGAAATATGTGCAGTGGTTTTGTGGAAATGACCTGTGTCCATATGATCACGCTAGGTGGATACCGTATCAATAGCATCCCCGCTCGCGTACATTCAATTCTTCAAATAATCGCTAAATTTATCTTGCTCCCCAGGTTAAGGCTTTTAAATATATAAAAAAATATTGATTTTTAACGTTATTTTTATTGATTCTTTTGAACATATGGATTATATTGCGTCAACAAATTTTGCAAATATGTACATCAAAAACACATAAAAGTATTGTGAACAGAAAGAAATTAATTTTTTGTGAAAGTTTGCAAAACACGGTAGGTACACATCCCTAATTCATATTTTACACATTGGGTACGATTAGTACTTTGGCAATATTCACCTCCACAGCAGTGTCGATTACATGGTTCAATCAACTGGCCTATACCGTAAAGGCAAATGTCGTCACTTACTCAGTCATGGATACTTCTATTCCTTGACTTCAAAAGTCGCCCTACACTAACAATATGCCGAGGATTTTTGTATTTTGTAAGACAAATTTGGACGCTGCTGCAACAAAACTGTATTAGTGAGTGTTTTCCCTGACTTCTTATGGAGAACCCACGCATTGTGGAATCCCACGTCCACTAGCCATGTGAATATGCACCACCACCATTTTTTACCTCTTATCCCTATTCTGTAGTAGGACACACTCTCGTCCATTCTTTCCGTTCCCCCCATGTAACGGTTGTACTCTTGAAATCACTAATGGGCGGGGAATGCAAACTCCTCTTTTCTACCCATGAAAATCGCGGCACAGGAGCTACGGGCTGAATGCAAAGAAAGGTAGTAACCACGTGACTGTGGAATTTTCTACCCACTTCACCAAAGGATTTCCTCCTCCTTACTAAGGCATTTCTCAAAAAAACCTCCTAATTTTTTATTACGTATTTTTATAGATGGCATTACTGGATAGTTTGGAATACGGTTTTATCTAATAGGTCCTGTGGCTCCATAACCCGTCGACCTAAGCTCTTTTAGAAGGTCAAACCCGGTAAATAAATTATCAAAATGTAGTTTATAGGCATAGTTCCTTTTTTCTTGAGGTATTTCGTCCAGTATTTGCAGAAGAGGAGCAGCGCATTTCCCTACCATATTCTAATATTCAGAATTCGATACAGGGTCCCAACTTTTCAGCACTTACTCGAAATTGACGACCGGACTGATTATCTATCAAGACACTACTTACCATCCTCCTCAGCAGAATCTTCATCAGATAACACGTTCCTCTCCGGAGGTTCTATGTAGATGCCTAAAATGTCATCGTTGTCATCTTCCAGTGCTGATAAAACTTCTTGAAGAGTATTTCCCATAAAAACAGATGCGTTGAATGAATAATTTGTAAACATTTAAATTATATTTGCCGTAATAAATTGATGTGAAATAGCTCAGCTTTTTAGCAGAAGAACAGAGCATCTACCTCCTGAAGTTGCCCAGATAGTAATGAAATTTCAGTTGAATCGTTGTGCAGAGAAAAAAAAACCGTGAATCACCCTTGTTACATCGTAGCATTCCACACTCCGATTTCATGGCTTTCTAGCTGATGTTGTTATATAATAGTTATTTCATTCCTCATTTTATTACTAGCTAAAATGTAAAATAGCACCTGGATATAAATTGTAGGGACGCTTCAGCCGAGAGTTGTAAAAATGTGCCACAAAGTAGCTTCAATGCAGACATGCCAATGAATGATCAGTATACACCTTTTCATTCACAACTATTAAGTGAAAAGAATAGCATGATAGCTATAAAACACCAGCGATTTATTACAATGTCCCAAATAAGAAATATCTTATTACCTTTATCGAAAAAAGCGTTCGTAACGCTGCCTTCCTCGTGGAACCCTATTGCTACGGTATCCGCCTAGCGTGATCATACGATCACACGTAACATTTCTTCTAAATAACATTATCATTGATGAATATTTTACAGCAATATTACGCTGAAGAGTATATTCTAGTATTCTTAGCACATGTACTGAAGTGAATGAGAATTTGAAGAAAAATGCTATTGTACTATGTAGTAAACTAAAGACATGCATTCACGCGGAGCAGTTTAGGGTAGGCCACCACTTTGAGAAAGCTGAGTATCAAATACCTTCCGTTGAATTGATTTAATACATCACCTTAGGACGATAAATATATCAAGATATTGTTACCAAAACCAAATTTGAGGGCAATGTAGAGCCAGAAATGTTTGCTGTGGTCATATGAACACGCTAGGCGTTAAAGGGTTAACTGACTCTGGTTTTGACGGGTAACCAGAAACCTGGGTTTTCCTGTCTGGATAATCCATAAAACCCTGGGTTGGAAAAATAAAATTTAAGGATGGATAAATTCAATTGATAACTTCTTTCATTGTGAACATGAAAATAGTCTTAAATAAGCCCTGAAACATATTGTTTCATTTTCTCAGATTTTTTTCCAGCAAGCTGTTCATTTTCCATCTTGGTTGTTCCACCACCATCTAGGTTGTTAACCTATTTGTACATTAGACTGCTATTCATGACCACTAACCTATGGATGCAATTTTTATCTGCACCAGAATAGCTCTTACATAGCCTCACTTGTTTCCAGTACCTCCGCCTGACAAGTATGTAGTCGATTTGGTATCTCGTTCTGTCTCCAGGCATCTTCCAAGAGTATCTACTGAGCTGATGTTGCTCAGTGGGTGTTTTTGCCACAACCATATTCTTTTCATTGCAGAACTTTACTAGTCTTCCTTCTTTGCCATTTAGTTTCCTGATCCCAAACTTCCCTACACAGCTTCCCTCCTGTCACTCACCAACCACTGTGTTCCCTTTGATGATTTTATAATTAATCACCTATGATGATTAAGCTCTCCTTTCCATTCACTGTGCTGAGGCATTCTTCTAGTTTCACATATATGCCTTTCATTTACTCTCCTCTATGGTTTGACATTGGCATGTAAATTTAGACAGTTACTGTGTCTGTAGGCTGTCCTTCCAGCTTCATCATCAAGATTCTCTAGTTGTTCTGCCAATTTGATTTTATTCTTTTCCCCCACTCTTGCTACAGTATGACACAAACTCCTGCTATCCTCCAGTCATCCCCTTAGCATCTGACTGTATCCGTCACTCTAGAAGACATCTGCCCTAGCCCTCTTTGTTTCACTGACTCTAAGGATGTCTATTCCCAACCGATCCACCACCATCTTCGTGTTCTAAAACTTTCCACTTCAATGGGCCTCACGTCCCACGCCCCAACCCTACATTTATCCACCTTGACAGAAAGTACCCTTCCAGTTCCCACATAGAGATCCGACTAGGGGACTATTTCAGCTCAAGAATATTTTACCAGGAGGAATGCCATCATGTCCATGAATGTAAGGCTGCATCTTCTATGGAGAATAATGAGGTAGTTTACAGCTGCCTTCCACATCACATTCGCTGAGGTCGTTTCTGTTAAATTCACTACAGCTGGACCAATCTTCTTAATCTGAGCCATCAGTACCTTTTGGGGAAACTGATGCCTTTCACCTAAGGTGCAGGATAGTTGGTGCAAAAGGGCTTTTTGTTTCCTCGTTCCAGAAAATTTCTATTTTTTAACAAAAAGGTATTTCCAGAGTCTCAAACCTGAGACCTTATTTGAACTACAGGACAAAGCTGCCCCTTCGAGAGCTAAGCAATACAATGACTCATTTCTGAGGTATCACTGCACTATTGCACTTAAAGATAAAATGTTATCAGATGGCAGCTATAGGAGCTTCCCTGGGAAAGGATGTACTATATTATGATTCACGACACGCCTGATTACAACAGACTACCGCATCAGAAACAATGTTTTAATTTACATGATAATTTGCTTTACCTTTGGAGCACTCCAGTTTAGTTTAATGAAAACTTTCCCTCCGAGATCTTGAATAGCTTCTTTCAAGTTTTCGTCAAAATCTAGAAATTCCGGTTCCTAAAAAAATTAGGAAAAAAATAGTCAACGAAAAACAGAACGTAAAAAGTTCAATAATCTCACCAGTGGTGCACATCCCCCCTCATTTCCTGAAATTCCGGGTTTCCTCTTATCCCGGTCCTCCTCTCCACCCGGAAAATATTTTTCATGACGAACTTTCCGTCATTACCCCTTCTATAGGCACCACAGAATCTCACTCACCTCTAATTCGTCTTCGACATTACACCAAATGCCACTGTTCTCACGAGTATTCCGCCGACTTGAACCAGAGTTTTTTGGCAACACCATCAAATCACTCATTAAGTACGACAGAACATTACCTGGTACGGGAATTATTACATTTTCGTAAACGTCACTTTGAAACTCGCTACACCAATTATCGTAGGAACATTGGAGGTATTCGTGATTAAGCCCTGAGAGAAGAAAAATAGGTCATTGCTTACAAATTTATAACTCAATGTGAAGTACTTCGTACACACGAAATAAGAAAATAATCTGATAGCCATACAGTCACAAGTAATAATCAAGAAATGCGAGAGCAAAATCTGGTGGTGTGATACACGATTAATTACTAAAAACTCTCCGTCGCGAACTTATTTAATGATTATAATTACAAGCGAAAGGTCAGGTTCTTAACACTGTATAAAATAGTTAAACAAAGTTCTTCAGTAGCTACCTGTTGATGCCATTTAAAGTGCTTACCAACCGCTGCCCCTCGTTCAAGTCGCGACTTGAAGCCTTGAAGCAAAATTCACTTGTTCGTTGTTCCTCGATTCACTTGTGGTGGCACCACTGTGTGGGTGGCTGTAAAGCGCTTGATTGGTCCTAATCGTCCTAATCGTCCTAATACAGAGCTTTAGGTGGCTGTGTAGCACAGAAACAGGTTGCATACGCGCAGGATAACATTGCTGGCATTCAGTAAAGTTAAAATTTTGGATAAAAATGAAAAGAAGACAGAACATGAAAATGCATTCATCAGAGTGTATAAAAGTGCTCTGGATAAATACTCTTCCCAGCATGCCATCTAAGATTCCAGGAACATTGGGTATTAAGTGCAAGCTCATGTATTCATTTGCAGTACCACCAGTACTACCAAACTGCTGCATATTCATCGCGGTATCGCGGGGTGTATAAATGGGTGCCCGAAATCAGTACCACGTTTACTACCATGAAATCTGCTGCATTTGAGCACATTAGCGACAGGAAATAAATAAATATTAACGGGTGGAAAAAATAATGGAATGAGTATATTAATATTTAGACGCGCAAGCCGTAAATTCGTATGTTTTGATGGTTAGGTTCCTTGTGAAGTAGGGAAAGGGAGGTAGGAAGGGAAGAAACCGTACCATATTCTTCCATAACGCTACTTAAGTTCTTCTAAAAATAAACATGTTATTGAATATTGATAAAGTGTGAGTATCATTTAAACAAAAATGTTTATTCCTGTACACTTTCTTTTTTTTTCAGTTGTATCAGCCTAAACTTGTGACGTATTTATAAATCGCTCAAAGTTAGCTGTTTTGAACTTCCCGCGAAGCTGTCTGACGCGAACCAATCTAAAACTAGCTCCTGCTGCGATTGTAATGCCATTGCGATATATATTGGTGTTGTTGCTTGATTTTTCAGCATTATTGGTGACACAAGCGGTGACTTTAGAGTTCCACCCAGTTTTATTAAGTCTAAATAATCTCATATGGCAAGAATGACGAGTAAAACAGATAATTGTAACCCCAAAGGCTTGGCTAGCTCAGCATTGACGTGTATCGATTAATGTCATCAATATATCGAACCGTCCCTACTGCTGTTGCGGCTGCTTCCGATGCTTCAGTGAATTCGTTGATTTACAGCAGTAGAAGATTTGTCTTTGACCAGGCAGTAGTCGGTACTTGGATCAAGATGGCAGAAAGGGTCACTTATTGTTTATGTGGGCAGCCTTATGACCCCGAGCGTTTTATGATTCAATGTGATTCTTGTAGAGACTGGTATCATGGATCGTAAGTCAAAGCTTTAAATTCATAGTTGATTTCCCTCCATTTTTGTGTGAAATATCCGTGGGCCGTAGTGTTCGTGACGCCTATTTCTCAGCAAACGCTTTGTTTCTTCTCTTACTTAAATTGTCTCCTCATTTTCTCTGTTTTTTAAAATACAAACAATGATATATTGCTTGACAAAGGCGGACTATGGTGACAATGGGCTGTGTTTAATTGTCTTGTGGTTTTTCTTGTTGTTGAATGTCAATATTGGGCCATTTTGATCTTGTTATTGTCATATTAAACGCTGATTAGTTATAGTGCTCTAAATTGGGTGTCGGGAATTACGTCTGTTGCTGGAAAGGGGGGCACGTGTCTTAACGAAGGAGATCTGTTTTCACTGTTAAGCTGTCCATTAGGAAAGTGCCTGAATTTGTTAGGTGAAAGGGTGCACAGAGTTTTGATTAGTTGTGATTGCAATTAGCATTTAAAAAATAAAGGAACGCTTTCATAGATACCGCGTGGTTCTTTGAAATCGGCTAATGGGCATGACAGTTGTCTTGCCTGATTCCTGTTGTTATATTATTTTTCATTCTGTAATGTAACGATTTATTGCATGAATTTAAAATAAGTGACTAGAAGTCAATGCTATGGTAGTAGGAATACTTAAGCGTTACATTTTCAAGGAACAAATTTGTTACTTGGTGTAGTACTTCGTATAGTGGGCCAATGTTATGTCAGTGTGAAGTCATTTGCCATTATTGTGGTATGATGCTTGTTTTGGCGAGTTGTGCCGGGGATGTAAATGGTAATACTTATGAATATTATTCGCCATAAGCAACAGCAATTTTGTTTCATTTTAAAGTTTTTGCAATTAGTTTTATCAAATTATTTGCCAAAACAGAGTCTACAAAATGGTTCAAACTTATTTAACTGGATGAGTATTGTGAACTAGATAAGAATTATCTCCAGGTGGGCTTGCTCTTTTAAGTCTAATAATTCGGGACTGTCATGGTGGGATGTATAGCCCTAATTAAAGAATGAGTTATGTTGTTGCATAATGGAATCGTGTGTTGCGTCAAGGATTTTACCGAACACATGTCCATTGCCTTCATAAGATAGTTGTTTTACTCTCTATTTTGGGGAAATGCTTTGGTCCAAGTGATCTGTGGCTATTAGATGTCTCATGCAGCTCTGATGTAGCTGTCAATAAATGAAAACAACAGTTAAGTCCTGACAAACTTATAGCATCATGCTCTATAATGAAATTAGGGTGAAGTATCAAGGCTGTGCGGTTATGAGATATTTCTATTAATTCCCTTAAGTGTTTTTCATCCATAATAAATTTGCTGTGGAATACACTACTACCCCTTGGATAGTCTATACCAAAAAAACAGAACTTGCTCTGAGGAAACTTTGTGGTATTGAATTTATAACAAATATGTATTCAAACTTTTTCTTTAATTTGTTAAATTTGCTAAACCAAACAGTTTCCTAGTATTTAATAATATTATTTTTTATCATTAGTTCACTATGGAGGCATTAGTTACTTTGTGGCAGCGATTGGAAAACAGGTTGTTTGTGCTGTTGAAGTCAGGTGGACCGGTTATTAAGGCAAAAGTTGGATGGGAAGTTTGGGGAGAAGCAATAGTCTACTCATATAAGGATTAAGCGGAAAAGCCTCTGCAAGTGCTGGGATATGAAACCTCACACCCTGGATGGAAAACTAGTACCTTATTGCTGCACCGCTCAAAACCCCCCTCAGTTCATTTTTGATGTTGTGTTCATGGCATGAGTTGTGTGATAGAGCTTCTTATATTCCCATACAAAAAAATCTGTACTGTGACTGTGCTAAATCTACACTCCATCTGTGCTAAGGGACTGTGCTGTGGTTGCACTGCAACTGTACTGGAATTGAAACACCACAGTGCAGTTGCCATAGCAGAGTCACAGTGCAGATGCCAGAGCACAGGCACAGTACAGTTCTCAGAGCCCATCTCTGTTGTTGATCTTCTAAAATATAATTACGCGAACATATTTTTCATGATGGTCACAAAGAGGGAAACACAATTTGTAAAGATAAAAACAAAAAAATACTATGAAAAAAAGAAAAAAAATAATGTCCATGCCTGGGTTTCAACCTTAAGACCTTCCACTCCACAATCCAACACCTTACCACTACACCACCATTTCAATGGATAAAAGCAGTTAACAGGTCTTAGGTTTTATTTTTATATATTCTGACTTAAAGATTGGTTGGTAGGACTGAATGACACCCTCCGTTTTAATCCCATAGCAATCAGTCACTTAAATTAACCCTTAATCGGTCGAACTGAAATGCACACGGATATACAGTAGTTTTCCTGATATAGTTCTCATTTATTTATGCGTCACAACCATGGTTAAAACCCTGAACTCTTATAATATGCTCTTGCTGGAATACAATGGTCTCATGTGAAATAGGTGTAATTTGTGCTGAGGAAAGCAGGTGAAATCGAAGAATTCACAGACTGGATGCTTGGAAAGTATTACCGAAAATTATATTCTGTCATTATAATTGTCAGCAACTGCAAACAGTAAAGGGAGGTATTCGGGCGTCTCTTAAATTGTGTAAAGCGCGATATGATCAGGTAAGACGTGGAGTCACAGTTCTGGTTATATTCACATGATAACTCGACTCTTCCTCATCTTGATAGATAATACCAGCACCTCTTGAAATGCATTTCTAGCATCATCCCAGGTGACAAATATTTTCCCCCGAAATTTTGGATTATAGGTATACATATATCTTTGTGGAGCCATCATATGTTTTTCTTAAAGTGCAGTGTTACTTAATTGGGTTGTCAAATAACTTAAGAGTGAAAACTGTTGACAAAACTAAACTACTTTGAGTTCCTAAGTTACTTTAGAGGTGTCAATAACTTAAGACAAAAACTTCAGTGAGCTTAAGTACTTTCAGGCCCAGAAAGTTTCTTTAAAGTCGATAATAACGAAAACTGTTGAGGGATATCTGAAGAAGGTATAACATAAAACCTTAAAGTGACTTTGATGGTCTCTAAAGGGTTTCTGAAGAAACTTTATAAGGATGGTTTATTTTACTATGAAGTATTTTATAAGTAAACTTTGAAATTTTAAAGTAGGTAACAACAATTTTCACAATTGATTTTCTTGACGGTATAGCTGTACGATATGGATCCATAGTGATGGGATGTAATTTATTACAAATAATCTGAGTCCCGTAACATTTACATTTGATTTACTTTCACTACTTATCGTTACTTTTTTCAAATTGTAATTTTACTCGTAATTTTCTCTGACATTTTTGTAATCGTGATTCTCAGGGTAATTTTGAATTGGCGTGTAGTACCTATACTTGGTCATTGATAATATGGATTACTGTTTTTTGTCTTGTGTTGCATGACCAACGTTGTTCACAATCGGTTTTTCGGGCTATAATATATTTGTTTCAACCACTATCCTCTTCAGCTTATTCTGAAGCTGGATCTACACTAGAAACATTTTCCGCACATACGCATTATACTTATTATAATATATGTTTCGCGATTTATAGAAGCTCTGTCACAGTACAGTCTGAGCTATAGTAGAGTTCTAGTCCAGTCCCACAGTTGTGTCACAGTGCAGTTTGAGCTATAGTAGAGTTCCAGTCCAGTCCCACAGCTTTGTCACAGTGCAGTTTGGACTCTAGTGCAGTTACAGCCCTGTGACACAGCTGTGTTACAGTGCAGTTTGAGCTATAGTGCAGTTACAGTATGGCGATTAAGCACAGTTACATTACAGTCTTCTCCAAAGACAAGCTGCCACAGTGCAGTCTAGCACAGTTAACTGCACTGACTCTGCTAAATGCTGAGTTTAGTCAAGTTTTAGACCAGTTACAGTGCATCCACAGTACAGATTTTTTTGTATGGGTTGGCATATAATAATGTTTTTTTGTATGTTTGTGAATTTGAAAAAGACAGTCAACATAGAAAGGTAGATCAAAATTATGTGAGAAACTTTTTTTTGTAGATTTTCGCAGCTCATGTTTATGGTATTCAGGTTTCTGGTTCTGGGATTAAAAGTTTCATAAACTAGGGCAGTGTGTGGACATGATTTCACATTGAGTGTTTTGGTGCTAAGTACTTATGGCATGGAAATCTAATTTATGGTAATGTCTTAATTAGGGATGGGTCAATTCCACTTTTTTTTCAATTCCAATTTTTTAAAATTGATTCCTGATTCCATCTATTCTTATTCCTAATATCAGGTGGGATATTGATATACCAGTTTCGTACTACTATTATTTAAAATCAATTACTGACAGGAATAAAATAAATACAATTAAGTCGCTCAAAAGGAGTGTTTACTGACAAATAGCAAATTTATCCTCAGCTTATAGTCTGTGTTGAAAATATTTTTCTATCTGGAATTGATGGAATCAGAATCAAGTTTAGGCAATCAATTCTCAATACCAATTCTAAGCCTGGGAATTGTTGGAATCGAGAATTGACATTAGGAATCGACTCATCCTTAGTCTTAATGCTAGGGAGGGATTTTGAGCCATATTCCTATAGACCTTGGTGCTTTTATCAAATACTTACTAGACACTGCATTTCATGGAAATACATATTATTTGAGAAAAAACAAACCATTTCACAAAAAACACACCCTCTCTATTTTTCTGTGAGTAAGTTTATGCTGAAGTTGATTCTTAGTGAATTGGGGAAACTGTGAAAAGTGTCTGCTAAAAATATATACTAATTTAGTTTAGTAAAAACAAAATAAATTAAAAATGCATTTCATGGTTGTGTGTGCATCTTTAGTCATCTCATCATCCATTCTTTCTGGTTTGCATGATGGTGTGTAACATTAGTGAAGTTGCCACTGCCAAGTTTTTCTCATGCTGCAATGTAGTGCTGTCTCTTTAAGTACAGAGGTTTTTTAGTTTTTTTATTTTCTGAAATAATATTGAGGAAACTCTTCTAAGCTCTAAACTAACTCTTCTAATTTTGAGGAACTCTTCTTTGAGGAAACTAACCTCTGAAATAATGCTTTAAATATGAAGTTTTAATAATACTGTTGACTAACTTACTGTTCAGGGACATCAATAGTGCCTAGTTATATTTTAAATGTCATTAAATATATGTATCAGTCGATATTCCTGTCTCCTTTAAAAATACCCAATTGAATATGAAATTATTTTATTTCTCAATTTAAATTTCCAGTTGTTCCCTTTAAATAATTAGTTAAATCAACTCAGGCCTATATGTATGAAAAGCACTAGATCAGGAATGGTTGCTTGTATTCAAAATTATCCATATGGTAGTAAATAGAACTGTTTTGAATGCCTAGGATACCCTTTTCCATTTTTTTCCAGTAATTTTTTTGTCGATGTGTGTGCACTTATGAGTTATGTTTGAAATAGGATGTTAATCTGTTTATTTAGCATTTTACATATTGTGAGTATTAATGTTGGTTATTGTTTTCATGTAGCTGTATTGATTTGGAGGAGTATATGGCAGTTGACTTAGATAAGTACCATTGCCCGAGATGTTCACCGTTCTGTGGCCCATCTATTTGTAAGTATATTTTGTTTATTATTGATAAAACTTGGATTACTAATAGTAAAGTGAAGGCAATACAGTAGAAACTTGAAATTACGAAGTAGACAGGACCGGGAAATCAGCACTTGGTAATATTGAATTTAGAATGAACGAGTATCTTTCAACAACATCGTGATGAAGTTATTTTTTTGTTTCCTTAAATTAAGATGTGCACTTGCGACGTACTGCAATGTTTTACGAAGTTTTAATTCGTGAAAGTATATTCTTGCCAACAGGGTGCACACAGTCAGGGTGTCTAACAGTCCTTGAAAATCTTAAAAACCTTGAATTATCCTTGAATTTTTTTGTAGCCTTAAACTCCTTGAAAAAAAGGCCATTTTTCTGAATTTTCCTTGAAAATCTCTAAGCATCCTTGAAATTATATATTCCGATCACCGAAATATAAAAAAATCAATTTTAAATTCATGAATTAAATATTTTGGCACACAGTATAGAGAGTGACATACAATTATATGATATGAAAATCTCAAACTTATTCGCTGAAGACTGTAAATCGCAGTACCACTCACAGAAACGTATACAGGCCCCGAGCCCACGAAATGAATTTTTGATGTCTATATAGTATATAGTTAGTATTATACATATGTGTCATTGGTCATTATTGCGGATTAGGCACAGCTATATTTCATCCGTGTAATTGTATATCCATACAGTGGTCCTGCAGTTGAACTTGACCTTTTGTCCGCAATTAGACCCCCATAAGCATGCGTATGTGTTAAATCAACGGCCGCTGAGATCAAGCCGTGAATCCCCACCAAACATCTGTAAGGTTTCATGGGTAACTCCCCACACATCCGCGCATAGCGGAGTGGTAGGTATTGAACATAATTTATGCATCAAGTATACCATAATAAGCATAAAGTAAAATATAAGCATTGGCAGAAGATATGAACCTAGCCATCAGATGAGTCGCCATTTTATTAAAAATAATTAAAAATCTCGTAAATCATAAATTTTTATAAATAAAGCTTAATTTTATAATTTGATTGATTGTAGACTTAGAGCCAATTTTGGGTTGGTATCAAACAGACCGCCCTATGCTACCCTTCATTAGAAATGACTTATTCATTTGTTTTAAGAGTTTGATGAATAGAGTTATTAAGTCGAAGTAATGGCAAATTTTAAGTCTGTACCTGATATTTTAAATATTGATTTATAGTCCAATCAATAGGTAGTTTTACTTCCTCTAAATCTATAGTGGATGAAATGTGCTCAGGGGTGTGGAGGTGGGAATCAAATGACCCCCCCATGTGCGTTCAACTCAGTATTATGGGCGGTTGCTAAATAGTGATTATTTATAGGGTGCCGAAATGGCTTTTTTGTTATTATTCCAATAAATAATAAATTTAAATAAAAATCTTGCTGTCAAAAGTTGTGGGTTATCAAATAACCTTTAATATGAGCATAGAGTAAGCATATATTTACTCTATGATATGAGTTATACATCAAAATCCAAAAAAAAGCCAAACAACCGGTGAAAATGGGCATTTTTTGTAAATTAAATATAAAATTGCAAAAATTATGTTTTCACTATTGTTATTGCTTTGAAGGAAAGCACTTGTGATTTTGAATACAGTGATATTTTTGATGAGGTGATTGTTGAATTATTTGCTGATATATGGTCTATTGTTTATCCAGAGACAGTTAGTTTAAAGTTAATAATTGCTATCTTGCCGCGGAATTATTGAGTCAAATCCAAGGGATTCTAGTCTTTAAGATTTATATTACATGTTGTATCAAAACCAATTTAAAAATCATTAAATAGTCATAGAAATAAATGTTAAAAAAGCATACTTTTTCAGACTAGTGTTTTTTTATAAACAAATAGAACTATGACATCAGCTCTTGGCCACACGAGTTTATAACTGGGATATTCTGAAAGCTGATTTGATTGTGCAGATTTATGAAAAACAAGAAGCCAAGATAGGATTTATTTTTCTTTAAATCGCAGAGGCTTTATTTATAAAAGTTAAGAAACCATTTGACCGGTGTTACACAGACAAAAGCTTATATTTGCTTATTGCTATAAATTTTTTTTCATAAAACGTATCTTTTATTATAAAATTGCATGCAGAAAGTGGATTGTGTAAACGGCGGACGCGGCAGCCAACATGGGGACGTGTGGAGGGGGTAGAGAGCAGCGGTGAATGATGGAGCTCCCACAAGCTTGAAAAACTGAATTAGAAGCAAGAAACGGAGGAGTATGTACAAATTCACTCTATCTCCGCTATTTATCGACCAATCTCAACGTTTATTTTTTTTAAATTTGGGGTACCTTGGAAAAAAATTAACAACTACGCTATAAGCTTAAATATATATTTGTAGATTCAATTGTTGTTATTCTTTTTTATTATTACTGTGACTCATTACACAGTCTCTTCAATTCTTGATGAAAATGGGCTAGAGAAGCATGAAATAACGATCGCGATGTTTCTCGTATTCGTCGGGGAAAAATGGTGGTTCCCTATCGGGATGGGGGGGGGGTACCACTAGGAGGGTGTATGGCATATGTTGGTTGTGCTCGACTGGTTCTTATCCATCCTGATGGAGTATCCCTTCGTAGGTGAGAGACAGGATCGTGGATTTATGACAAGGGTTGGCCAATGCCTTCAGCCACGGGCCAATTACAGGCATGCAAGGACCAGCTTTCCCCCTTAGGCACAGAGTCGATGCCCGCCTTCTGCTGACCACCACTCGATCGCCGATTTCATTCTCCACTCCTGTGTTTCTCCAATCAGGAAATGAAGGGATGTCTGCAGCACGTCCCAATTGCTCGGAACCGTGGACTCACACCCGTGCCAGCGATAGAGACAAATCGCCCGACACATTCCTTTACTCCATCCACCTTGCGCTGCGTGTCGCTCGTCCTCCACGGATCATGCCTTCGTTCCCTTACTTTCTTATGAATTCTGCCCTCCAACCACTTCACGGCCTCCTTTTATAATTGCCTGGTGAGGGTTCTTCTCCCAAGGGAAGGGGAAGGGGTTTTCTCACTGAGCCGGGGGAGGTGGTTACCCGCCTTACCCAACGCCACCTACATACAGGCCTGCGCGCTGGGTTTGTGACGTCACAGAGAGAGGCTATCCACAGACGTAGTACCCCGATGACCAGATAGCGCGGCGACTGATTGTGAGCAGGAAACGTCTGTGATTACGTACTTTAATGTGTATTTACAATCACTTCTTTATACTCTTAACGTTCCCCTTTATTTATTTATAGATTTTAACGTTTGCCCAACAAAATAATTACAAGGCAAACAAAACAAAAAAGAAGAAAATACAAAACATATTGCATCCAATTGAATTTTACAGAAAAAAAACATGCCAAGTAATTATATTATTTAACAATTTGCAAAAGAGACTTCTTTTTTGACATAAATCAATCATATCACAGCACATGTTAAAAGATCGGCGCATTCTATTCAGTGGTGAGTTTTCATAGTAATTTGACTTGACCATGCTCAACTTAAATTTCCTTGATAACCTCACATTGATACTAGGCACTACAAAATTAATTTTTCTAATTAAGTCACTATTTTCTCCAGTATTAAGTAAATTATATAAGTAAGATAGATCACACATGGTTCTTCTTTTTTGCAAATATTGAAAATCAAACACTTTTACCAAAGTTTCGTAACTAACATAATTTTCATACTTTGGATAAACATTATATTGGGTACAAAAAATAACGTAAAAACCTTTTTTGTACCCTCTCCAATATTTGAAGATGTTTCTTACAGTAAGGATTTCATACTACAGAAGCATACTCCAACTTACATCTTACAAAGGAGAAGTACAACATTTTGAGAGATTTCTCAGACGAAAAGTACCTTGACATTCGGTTTACAAAATCCAAAACAAGTCATTCATGAATATCATTCATTTTTTGCAAAAAGAACTATAAATTCAACAGCGTAGATAGTTTCCTTTTTTTCTGACTAGCCGTAGCCATGTTTATATTTACTTTATTTTTACAATAGTTGTTCAACAGTATATTAGTACAGGACCAAACAATCATTTGCATTACATTCTCTGCATCGTGATTATTGCTGCAATAGTCCCAGTTAATTCCTTCCCCAGAGAGTATGCTGCTCATTGTTAAATTTGAGGCAACTTGCTTATGATTTCCAACTTGCATGAAGTCTCTCTCAAATTTAGGAGTTACAAGTTTTTTTATAATTACAAAGTTATGCACCACAGCGTTGATAACGGCTAACTGGGGATACAATAAGCCCCCTCTATCTAACTGACAAATCAATTCAGAAGCTGATGAATCGAGTTCTTTGTCAGCAACCAAAAAGTCTCTGCAAAATTGACACTGCAATTTCTTTAAAACAGAATATGCACAGTATCCCCCTACGTAAGATATTATAGGCAAATCTTTTTCTGAATTTTTAATATCTTCATCTGTTACTGAAATTTCTTGGCTGAATTTAAGTGGGGTGATGTAATCAAACTTTAATTCATCCCACGGAGTATGAATATCAATTCCATTGATTTCTATCGCGCTTTCATTATTGATTTTTAAGCAGATTCTCATTACGCTACTGAGCCGCAACTTGTTTTCTGCCTCGAAAACCTGTCGGATAGAGACATGGTATTGTGACCCAGAAAGTTGACGGTATCTACCAAATCGATCCTCAAGGACGTCCGTCTGGAATTTTCCTGGCAAAATGTATTTAAACCCTAGCTCATTTTCGCAATAACTGCTTATTTCAAGTAGGGAATAAGTTGAAATTTTCATAGCAGTGAGAGTCTCTTTGCTAAGAATTCCGGTGGCTGGTTTATTTTTTTCCCAAGCTTCCAACCAAGAAAGAAACTTATTCAAAAAATCACGCCTGGTGTCTGATGGCGAATTAGTGAGGGGTTCCATCATTGGATCATTAAATCTGGTACCCTTGCCAGGAGTCTTCACATTCACTACTTTCCACCAAGTATTAATAACATGAATGAAGTCAGATGTGCCCTGATAGTTGGTAACTTCGTGTTCCATTCCCAACTTTCTAACTGCCTCCACCATGTGGTCATTAAATATTTGTACGACTAATTTAACATTTTGCCTCTCTAAATTCGATGGCCAAAGTGCCTTCAGGGATAAACCATAACCATATTTCAAAATTTTTTCTCTCTCAATATTATAAATTTTTCTCAGAACTGAGAAAGGTGCTACTTTGGTGAATTCCAAGGAGATAAAATCAGGGAATAAGAAGCTCTGTCCATCATTTTTCTGATTCAACCAATTGTTCCTCACACATTTAAGAATATGAACTGTGTCCAAAACATGAAAAAGGGGGCGAGATGGATCACTAGGGTGTGGATAAACAATGCTGTTAGGTAGTGGCTTGGGGCCAAAAAGTGCCATAGCTTTCCTGTTTATTGCATTATTGTCAGATATAACAGCAATTATTTTTAGGCCAGTTTTTTCCAATTCAACTATTACTTTTTTTAGGACAATGTGTAATATTTTCGCCGTTGATTTATTAACTGGCATGATGTGCACAACATCTTTATAGGGCGATAAAAGGCTGTGTATCATAAAAACCTGGGCACTAGAAGCTAAATTGTTGGAGTCAAAAGATGTTCCAACAATACTGCCCCCTTTGTAATCCATATACGGTTTGACGTATATTTCGTCAAGCATCAAAGTTACGATCAAGTCAGGTTGTTTCAGCTGTTGAACTTTACATTTAATATAGGACAAAAAATTAGATTCAATTTTTTCTGATTCTGGAGAGACATTTAATTTTGAGCAAATTCTTTTAATTGTGCTGGGATGAGGCATAATAATATTTCCTGAATCTCTCAAAAAATTATAGGCACATGGAGAAATAAAATGAAGCAGAGAGAAAAAAACAATATCCTCTGAGCTGTACCTAACCCTTTGCTTATTTGCCATTAGATCAATTTGGCAACCAAGAAATTGCAGGGGACTCTTATCATCACGGTCAAGCTTTTTCAAAGAAGTCACAGCATCTTTTAAAACATGCAAATGATGAGCTGAATCAAGCTGTTTTTCGTATGAACCAGACTTGTCCTCAATAACCTTCAAAACATTTCCAACCTCATTTATAGAATCTACATTCAACGGAAATCTTAAATTGGACCCCAGAGTTTTAATTGTAACACCCTTGTAAAACACTCTCAGCATTAGGGATTCATCAATTGAAACAGAGTGGATTAAAAAAGGCACTCCCTCTAAAAAATCAACATGAACAAACAGAATGCTATCTGACTTATTAATTACATTCCAAAATTGGGACAATTCTATTTGTTTTTCCTTTAATTCATTGAGATTGCCAAATTTGTGGCACAAGTCATACTCCAATGCTTTCTGAGCACTTTCCCTGATGGACTTCTCAAGTGCTTTCTTCTTCAACCTCTCTCGCTTCTCATCTGGAGGTTCACGCCTTATTCCTGGAGTTGAAAAATACCATGGACATGATGGAAATACGGATGGCACTGATTCTGCTCTGAGTCTTGGCTTCAACAACGGAGCAGTCACGCAGATCCCTGTTCTTGTGTCAAAACAGGAGTCTTCTGTAATTACTTCCCCGGGTTTAAAATGAACATGGCAAACCTGTAAAATACACGTACTGATCAGTTAAGTAGTGGAAGGAACCTAGTAAACACAATACGTTGCTGAAACGTTGCATACAGGTTGCAGAGGTTGCAGTATGTTGCAAGTCGCTCTGCAACATTTCTGCAACATCCCAATTACGTCGCAGAAATACATTCGCACAGTCTGGAAATTTTACAAATAAAATGGTTAAGCCAATGAATACGTTCAATTACGACGTTTAAAATAGTTTCTCTCCGCTCTCTTCTCCGGAGGGACAGAGAGGGAGGCTCGGTAAGGGTGGGAAGAAAGGCGCTCTAATGTTTTCCAGATGTTGAGAACAAAGCGAGAAGGACCTTTTGTGCGGGGTTTCGAGGGAAAACCTTTCTCGGAATTTTTCGAAGCTTTCCTTGCTAAAAGGATCCTTATTCACTTTGAAATATACGAAAGTAAATGACTCTATAGTGCTGTTCATATACAGTTAAACTAGCTTAACGCCCGTCATAAAATCTCTTCACCACATGTATTTTCACAGAATTATACAAAGCAAGGAAGAAGATAACTCGGCAAGACTAACTTATACCTTTCTTTCTTCGTTAGTTGAGTTACACTTTAGCCGAAAATTAAATGAGACATATTAAATATATTATAAAAAATCACTTACCCGAGAAAACATGGAGGGCACGAAATTCTTCCTAGGGATTGCTCGGATCCACTTCTTCTTCAGTTCTTCATCTCGTGGAAAACAAAATATATGCACCTTTGGTCCACCGTCGTAATTCCCTCGGCACTTAGGGACACAACACTTATAAACCATTTTATGGTCTTCAGACGACCGATAAAGAAACGAGTAAACAATTCCTCTTCCGCTGTGATTTCGTTCCCGCTTAACAAGCGATTATTCACCATAAACGACAAAAATAAACAAGCGCTGCCATGACCACCGTCTCGCATCTGTAGGTGGCGTTGGTCTGGATGGCCTCTCTCTTAGTACGTCATCAACGGCTGGTGACGTAGCGCGCAGGCCTGTATGTAGGTGGCGTTGCCTTACCCGGGTAGTCAAACATGCTTGCTCATTTCACTATCCACCGAATCTGGGCCTGTTCAGCCCAAAAAACCACCTTTTAACCACGCCACTTCTCAACTAATGCCACGTCTCTCACTCACTCCACCCCTCACTCACACAAGGAAATACATTGATGCTCCGAGCACGTGAGACAAAAAATGAACAGAAAATCACTTGGTTCTTTCCCACGCCTAGGATCGCCCAATTGTAGGGGTCCTTGACCGCTACAATGCCGATGATTCGATGTCGTCCTTATATTGTAGCATTGATTTATGAATTATCGATCAAGTAATTCATATTCAGTGTTGTGATATATATTTGTATAAACGAATAACCTTTTCACATATGAACCAAGACTCGAGGTTTGTAATTTCAAAACTTCATTATTTCGTAGTATCTCATGCTGTTTCATGCACTCAGATACCCTTTAGGTCCGGACCGAATATTTTGCTTCGTAAAATCAAAATTTTGTGTTTCTACTGTAGTCCTTAAAAAAGTTTTTTATATTTTGTTCTTGATTGTTCTTTGGATCCTTGTTTTTTAAAGATATTTTCTTTAACTAAGCTGTTTTCTTGATTGACAAGTTCATTTTTTCTGCTTTCTCATTGTATTGTTGGTTTGGTATTGTATCTCACTATATTAGTGGTTGGTTCTTACGGCAGTTACCTGTAATGATGTGGTTTTCCAATAATGGGGGTGTAAACTCCATCCTCGTAAACATTCGTTGTAACTGATTTTTACCGTACTTGTGAATTTCCTACGTTAAAGTTATTCTTCGTTTTACATTTGTTGTTGAATTTTTAAAGAAGTTGTTCATCGGTGGTTTTGAAGATTTATAGAGACCAGAGAATATATCAGCTCACTCATATAGATTTTACAACTTAAAATGTATGCACTCACAATGATAAAAGTGCCTTTAGGAGGAGCCTGTGGCCTGATGTACTGAATTTATAAGAAGAATTAAATTTCACCTGATGAGGGAATTTAGAATTAATATATCCTTTTATAATTTTTTGAATCAATCCAAATACTCAATTGGGTTAAATTGCTCAGAAAATATAGTTGAATATGAATGTGCAGTACCTCAGTAGCCAGTGGTTGTGTTGCTTCTAGTCGTTACTGTTTTTACGATGTAATATGATTTTTAGATTTAATTTGTGGTTATGAAGAAGAATTGTTTATTGTATAGCTTAAAACCTCAAAAAGTCTATACAAATGATCTATTATTTCATGGTTTTAGTCTTATTATAATGTGTAATAACATCAAGAATTAACACATGGCAACACTGAGACTGTTGAAACAAGTGAGTGCTTTATCAGGGTGTCCGGCGACCTGAAAAACTCAGGGAATTTTTGTATTTTTCCAAAAAACCCTGGAAAACACACGGCAGCCGATTTCCATTAAGGCAGAGAGAGAGAGAGAGGTTTAACTTGCGCCTTTGCTTGCATTATCCTCTTTGCTCAGCGTAGCCTTGCCGTACCCTGTTCATTTCATACTCTTTCCATAGCTGTGCGCCCGCTCGCAGCTTTTGCTCCGTCACCCCACCCCCCTCTCCCTTTGGGTGCACTACTTCCACTTCAGAATCAGGCACTTCTTTTTTCAATCGGATTCTTCATCGCGCACCGCCCCTGTCTCCGATAGAATGTCAGCATCCTCATTATGGGAATACACTATGAGATCTTCGTTTACATTTACGTAATCATCAAAAGATACTCCTTCGATATTAAAAGTGTGAGCGACTTCACCCCAATCTTTTCTCTCGTTTAAGTCCGTATCTACATCTAGGATTTCGGTCTCTCCGGGGAATCCAGCTCTCCTGAAACAGAAATCGCACTACTTTTACTCCGTCCCAAGCAATGCATAGACGCTGAATGGCTTGAAGGATTTTCCATTTCAGGGCTTTAACATCTTGACCGTTTTCCATTCTTCACAGAAGATATTCTATTAGATGTCTCTTATATGCCCTTTTAACGAGATAAATAACTCCCTGGTCGAGTGGCTGAACTTTGCTTGAACAATTAGGAGGAAAGTAAACGACCCTTATATGCCTTAAGTTCAATTCATTGGTTTTGTGCACGGTGCAGCAGTCAAGGAAAAGAATTATTTTTTTTTCCACCCATCATCGCATCTAGGCTGACAAGCCATTTCCTAATTAATACGGAGGTCCTCCATGCATTTTTGTTGTGATGATAGCAGCAAGGCAATTTTCTCACATTTTTGAAACACCGAGGATTAGTAAATTTCCCTATTACAAAAGGCTTAAACTTCTCTGAGCCGTCGCTGTTGGCTCAGAATAGAACAGTGAACCTCTCCTTGCTTCTTTTACCCCCATGACAAGATTCACCCTTCACCGCCAAAGTGGAGTCAGGAAGAAGGTTGTAAAAAAATCCTGATTCTTCGGCATTGAAAATGTTTTCTGGGGCATACCCAGCCACCAAGGAGGGCAATTTGGACTTCCACCACAGCCACATCGACTGCCGCTTCCTCCCCGCATACCTTAACACGTTCAACCCGGCGTACGATTTTCTATGCTGGCCCTGGAGGCGGCGCTGCAACCAGTAATAGAGCGTATCGGGCAGCGGGTTTATAAGGAAAAGTTTTATATTTTTCAATAAATTTTCAATATATATTTTTTTTTTATGTACTATTTTCTAATTCACTGTTTACATACAGTTTTAAACGTTATTTATCATGTATCCACTGTGAAGACACAAAACCCTTTTATTGAAATTTCAGTGTCAGGCGGCGTGACCCACCCGTGGGCACGGCAAGAATTGTCATTTTTTCTCAGTCAGTAGTATTTAGAGGGATCAAGTGGTTCTAAAACTCAAATCCCTGCTGAGAATGTCTAACAATGATAATTTTTATGCTTCTTAGCTTTCAGATGAATACTATGTATCCTCAAGATTACATTGTCCAATGCTATTTTAGTCCATCCCTCAAATCGGAAGGAATACAAATTGTTCGTCCTGAGGTACTGTTGCATTGACGTGAAGATAAAACTGCGAATCACTGCTCTGAGACTTTTATTGCATTCCGATAACTAAGTAACTACAATGTTTCAAAGTCCAGTATCAATTATGTATCCACAAGATTACATCGTCCAATGCTATTTCAGTCCATCCCTCAAATCGGAAGGAATACAAATTGTTCGTCCTGAGGTACTGTTACATTGACGTGAAGATAAAACTGCGAATCACTGCTCTGAGACTTTTATTGCATTCCGATAACTAAGTAACTACAAGGTTTCAAAGTCCAGTATCAATTATTTTACGATCTGTTCAGTCCTCTCCGCTGGTTCTCTTTGCATTAGATCAGTCAACATATTCCTTACAGGGAGTCGTTTTGCAGATTGTATCAGCATCAGGTTATAACTCATCTTACTTATAGGATAATTCGACCCAAAAGGCAAGATAGTACTTGTAATGGAATTCACGGCATTGTATAACTGAACTGAAATATTAGTTTACCGAAATATACCAATATTATTTTATACTGAATAGGTTTGTCAGGATTACTAAGATATTCAGTTATAAGAACGCAAGAAGAATGTAGGACCTGACAAGAACTGACTGGACTGACTGGAAGGACAACTCAGTTGTAAGATAATTCAACCCAAAAGGTAAGATAGTACATGTATTGGAATTCACGACATTGTGTAACTGAGTGAGATGAAAATTTTGAGTTTACGGAAATATACCACCATTATTTTATATTGAACAGGTTTATGAGGATTACTGAGATACACCGTAATAATAACACATGAAGAGGGAAGGACCTGATGGAGATTATAATTTTTAGTCTAAATTGTCTAACTCTTTTGTTTCACTTCTGACTGTGAATATGAAGAGGGGGTTGGATCCGACTTGCATTAGTAAGCTTATTGATGACGACTCAGAAGACGATCTGAATCAACCAAGTTGTTCGCGTAGGCAGGTGGTTCGTAAAAGAATACTCTATTCATCTGAATCAGAATCGAGTAATTTCAGTTCAGAGACATCAGATTCATCTAGCGATGAAACTCAAGAAGTGCCTAACACTGAGTGGGGTCCAATAACTACGCGTACGTCCGCACTAGAATTATACTGCCAAGATCTAGAGCTGCCATTGTCGGAAAATAACTACGGAAGTCCTCTTGATCTGTATAAGTTGTTTCTTACAGATGATATGCTGGAGTATATCGTAAGAGAAACTAACAAATATGCTGAAGAATTTACAAACTAACATACTAAAAATGAAGTAGGCACTTACCGAAAACATCAGCAAATTTGGGTACCGGTTACCCTCGGAGAAATTAATAAATTCATAGGTATTTTACTAATCATGGGTGTTGTTCATATTCCAGAAATTCGTCTGTATTGGTCGAATGATCCTATGTACATGAACACACTAATAAAAAGTATTATGCCTAGGGATCGCTTCCTAGCCATTCTAAGGTATTGGCACTTTTGCGATAATAATCAAGCGCGATGTGAAGATCGCTTACATAAGATTAGCTCAATTCTTTATAAAATAAATGAGAATTTCCAAAAAAATGTGAAACCTGGAAAAGAAGTAGTGATTGATGAAAGCTTGGTTCCCTGGCGTGGGCGTCTGATATTTCGCCAATATATACCGGGTAAACGACATAAATACGGAATCAAACTTTATAAGCTTTGCCTTCCCGAAGGCTACACTTATAATGTGATTGTATACTCTGGTAAAAGAGGATATTCATCTGAAAAGGGACATGCACACGACATTAACGAAAAGGGACATGCACACGAAGCTTATGAATGGACTCCTGCATGAAGGTCGCATATTATACACGGACAATTTCTACACGAGTGTTCCTCTAGCTAAAGAGCTATTAGAGAAAAATACATACCTGTGTGGTACAATACGCTCCAATAGAAAACACTTACCCAAGGCCGCAAAACTCAAACAAAAAAAGGGTGAGATATTAGGTCTACAAAATTCAGATGGAATCAAATTTGTTAAGTTGACAGACAAAAGGCCTGTACTCATGTTGACAACCTGTAAAACTCATAAATGTACTTTAGTCGACATCAGCGCGTCTCTTAGAAAACCAGATACCGTCATTAGTTACAATGCTGCAAAGAAAGGTGTCGATTTATCTGACCAAATGTCTTCATACTATACATCTTTGAGGAAGACGATAAAGTGGTATAAAAAGGTAATAATTGAGCTTATTTGTGGCACCATGTTGGTAAATGCATGGTGCATTCACAAGAAGTTAGGTAGCCAGAAAAAGCTGAGCATTTTACAATTTCGTGAAAACATTATTTCCGCATTACTTTCTCAACCAACGATTGCTGCAACACCACCGTCGTCTAAAAAAAGGGAACATTATCTGAAGAAGTACGAAGGTGCGACCAGAGTAATGCGAAAAAGATGTAAAGAGTGCTATAACACGATTAGCAAAAAAGATGGAAGAGAAGCGGCGATGAAAAAAACCAAAAAGGTTGTAACTTATTGCCCAGATTGTAAGAATCAACCAGCATTGTGCTTTGAATGTTTTAAGAAAATGCATAATTAGTGTTCTTATTCTGTTAAAAATGGAACATAAATAAAATGTAATTTATGTAATTTTCCTCTTTTTTATTAATTACCCAAAATATCGCGTAAATACATCAATTCTGAGCGAAATTAAATTTTTCGATTCATAATATCGAGCGAAAATCATGTAATGCGAAAATTCGAAAATTGCGAAATAAAAATGCGAAAATTCATAAACTAGGAAATGTAAACGAAACTTTTAAGGATCTACCTGGCGGGGGACAATTCAGGTTATAAGACAATGCCATGCCTGCGCTGAAATATTTTCTACAGATCTATGGAGAGTGTGACCCACCGGTGGGTCACGCCGCCCGGTGGCCATAACTAATGTGACCCACCGGTGGGTCACGCCGGCGTGAACGTGTTAAGAGTAGTCAGATTCCAACGATCCTTAAATTTTACTATCCATCCATTGGAAGCCTGGAAGTCATCTATTCCTAACTTCAGGGCTATGATTTTCGTCTGACTTTGCAGAAGGGGTCCGGAAATTGGGGCGTTCGAACTTCTCACTCCCGTATACCACTCGCTGACTCTTCTGTCTAATTCCTCGTTCTTGCAAAGTCGAAACCTCTTTCTTTCCGGGCCGAATTCTTTGACATTTTCCAATTTATTCCTGTTGGTTATAATGGTAGACAGTGAGGATGCAGGAATACCAAATCTTTTTGCTATTTCCAGTTTTTTTCTCCTCTGTCAACTGCTTCCAAAATTTGCAATTTTCAGTTTTTTCTCTCCTCTGTCAACCGCTTCCAAAATTTGCAATTTTTTCTCAACGGAGAGTTATTGGCATTTTTTGGTAGTATCGGCCATTGCTCTGTCAAGGAAGAATTAAAAATATCAGTGGAATAATGAATTTCTTAAGAAAGGTAAGAAAAAGATCATCAGAAAATTTCTTCCAATACCTTGATGACAGGTGCTGTTGTTGGAATCAAAACCTTGCAGGGAGTATCCCTTCAGATAGGGACAGAGGTACTCGACTTACTAGGAATTCGGAGAAATCGCTAGTTTTCTCAGATTCTAAAATAAAATAAAGTGTGTAAATACGGAGTAAGCACATGGCCTCAAGGATTACTATTTATTAACCAGAGACGAAAAACATATTAAGGAGTTAGTTAAGTGAGAAGTGAATTATCTAAGAAAACAACTGCTTTCACTCTTACCTGTCTTCCAAAGGGTTATCATTCAATCCTCATGAATAGATGGTAAGTGGATCTTCAATATCTTGATGCTAGATGTGCAAGAAAGTGCGGCTCTGAAATTCTTCTCTCTCTGAGTTCCAGCGAGTAATGGGAACACCGTAGACAATAAGTATTGTAGGTACATATAATGATCTCAAACACACGGAGCACTAGCAGGGCAATTGGACGGCATCCCAGAGTTGTACTGAGACTAGTAAAAATATTCATGGAATGGAGGGGTGGAAAAGGCTCCCCTAGATTTGTTAAACCAATCACGTGAGTTATTTCTCTATGTGGTTAAAATTAGACGCCACAGGTGATAAGAAAGAGAAGGAGGAATCGTTCTTGTTACAGATGCCACTTGTTTTGAATACAAAAAGAAGCAGGTGGACTCTCTCCCCTCTTGGGGGCAAGGACTTACCCACGTTGACACACCTGTTCCCGTCAGATCACCGAAGTTTAACAGCGTTGGGCCCAGATGGTGGTTGGATGGGTGGCCCTTCTCCATACCTCTACTGGGGTGGATCAGGGCTGCAAGTCGGCCATTATTATCATTATTGGTCATTATTTCTGATCTTGGTCATTAAAAGTCATTATTATGCTAAAAAGTCACTAAAAGTCATTATTATACCGTATTTACTTGCATATAGGACGAGGTTTTTTTATCACTTTTATCCACTTAAAAAATCGGGGTCGTCCTATGTGCACGAGCGAAGAATTCTTTGCTGTTTTTTTTTGGGTTAGTGTCAAGGTCGAAATCAAAGTCACCTTTGTTGGATGGTGTGATAATAACATTGTATGACGGGTGACTTGTCGCTATTTTTGACTCTGTGATGGCAGACAAAGCCACACTACATGTGCTTCGGAAGCGAACGTATAGATGAGCCTGGCGCGGCGGCCGTGTCATCTGATATCCAGGTGCAAATCGACAATTTCTGACTAGCATCTTTGTTACATCTTTCACAACAATTTAGTGGAGTCGATAGTTGGAATGAACCAATGCCTCCTGCATACAGACTGCTTAGGTTGACCATGAAGGTAATGTAGCCAGGCAGACAGGCGACAGAAGAGTAGCATTGTTGTAGGGGTGAGATTACAGAATGTACGAAAGTAACGAGCGAATGCTCCACCGCCACTACTAAATTTCATTCAGGAACGATACAATGTTACAATACGGACAAGAATCTTACGTAATATGGTTCCAGACCCCCAGACCCTAATACGTAAGACAATGTGAGACCCAACTCCCCACTCTCCCTCAAAATGTCTTCCGTAATACTTACGGAATTTATACGTTATGTTAATAAACGAGTAAGGAAGTCCAATTTTTTATTTTTTGTCTCTAAAATCCTACCTCATTTTATATTCGAAGTCGTCCTATATGCGAGTAAATACGGTAATAGGAAGGGTCTAAAACGTGACAATCCTCACATCAGTGCTACAAATGAAACAGGGCAATTGAGAAAAGTGTAGCGACTGCGACGATAGCAACCAACACAGGATGGAGGGAGGGGCAGGAGAAGCGAAGTCTGCCGGAGCAACTTGAACGAGAGCCGAATGACGAACGTAGACTTTGAGCGAGAGACGAACGCAGGCTTCTGTTGCCGAATAGTGCCCAAAGGAAATGAAGTGTGTTCTCCAGCGTAAGGCAGCTTTGTTAGTGGCCATCCCCTACTCTACGTAGGTTCCGGCGATGGCCGTATTGTTTTTGTTGCGTCCATTACAATACGAGGTGAGTGATCCTTGTCATTGGTGTTCGATGAACTTCCCTGTACCCTATGATCCAGTCACTATCCAAATTACTGAGCCTGCCGTATGGGCCTTGAATATTCTCGATTTTAATCAGCATGCACTCGGTTTTTGTAGGGTTCCTGCTGAGAATGGGGAAGTGCCATTTCAAGCCGACTTGGCTAGAAAAGGACGCCAGCGGTTATTTTATTAAGGAGTGGTGCCGTGCAGGAGATTCGGAGGAAAGGGCGTTCTGCAGTGTATGTATGAGTCAGATTGCTGTCATGGCAGGTTTTCAAGCACTTGAACAACATTACAAATCGGACAAACACAAAGATGCCTGTCGCGTCTAGCTATCAACTGGTCAGCTTCGGCTTGAAATTGAGCGCCCTGGTTTAACCTCAGCAGGAGAGGTGCCAACAACCAGTAGAGCTCCAGTTCGCATTACGTACCCAGCTGATAGTGGAAACGTTGCTGCTGTGTACTGGCTTTTGAAATGCTGTCCCTCCAACTTTGAGGAGCCGTGCAGCTGCAGAGAAGGCAGTGAGCTGCACGCAGCAGATTTAAAAAGCTGGAATACAGTACGCATAAGGAAGTCAGCGCGCTCACACGTTTATTGCCAATTGTCTTGTTCAGGTGCATGAGAGGGATCGATTAGAGGTCCTCAAAGAAGCCAGAGACCACTACGTCGCTGTCTGCTCACACATACTTAAGAAATCGGCGCTGAAGACGAAAGCGCTTGCGAAGCATTGCTGGTGTATTCACCCCAATGAAAGGACGTCCAAGCGAAGCAGCAGTGACATAGCGGCAATCGCTCGGGAGCTTCTTCTTTCAGATGAGGTAAAAATTGACATCCTCTTGGATGGGCGGAGGATGCTTCAAATGGAAAAGAATGATCCAGGTAGTCAGGATATGCACATTGATGAGTATTGGGCACAATTTATCTGTATCAAGAGATCCACCGGGGAACCGAAGTACCCAACAGTGGCCACAGTTGTGAAGTGTGTGTTGTGGCTTTCACATCGGCAGGCAGACATTGAATGGAACTTCTCCTCATCTGGCCGAACCCTCACTTCCGATAGAGCCTCAATGTCTGAGCTGACACTTGACTCATTCATAGTGGTGAAGGGTGTATGCTTGCTTCTGCCCTTAGTGCTCACGTGAAGTATTGTGAGCACATGGAGAATGAGAAGAAGAAAAGTGAAGATGAAAGTCGTATGGCTGAAGAGGAGTTGGCAAGAAGAGCTAAGGAACAGGAAAAATTGAAACAAATGGAAGAGGAACGAGAGAAATTGCGTGATCAGCAGGAAAGGCTTAAAGCTATGAGGAAGACTGAAGAAGAGAAAAGAAGAGCATCAGTTAAGCTGGTTGAAGTAGCCACCAAAAGGCTTAAAACTGCTGTAGAAAAGAAAGACATGGAGGGAGTTGCTGTAGCCCAAGATATGCTTGAAGGAGCGGAGGCAGTCCGAAAAGAAGCTACAGAAAAGAGGAAGGAGGCTGAGAAAACTCGGCAATAGGTGGAGCAGTGCACCTCTAAACTTATATCGGACTTCTTCTCCCATAAGCCCAAGGACACTTAAATACGTATTTACTAATGCTTTGCATTTTTCCCCTCGTTTTGTTCTTCTAGTCTGGAAAAAATGCCTGGGCAACGTAATCACATTATATTTATCACTCAAGTAAATATTTTATTTTACTATTTTGTTACCGTACGTTTCTAGTTAGGAAGTAGGTGCAAGTAATTTTTTTTGGAAAGTAAGAGTTTTTTTATTTTGCATTACTTTCATGTGAATAAAGTTTTATTTGACACATTTTTTAATACGTCGTTCAACTACTTGCCCTCTTCAAAGGCACGATATGTATCAGGAAACATCAGAGCCCTACATTCTCTGCCAACTCCCTAACTGGCGGCCGACTGGACCCTAAAAATCCCTTGCAATGCGCGAATTGAAGACACGCGAGTACAAGATATGTGTTCGAATCGCGCATTTTACAGATTTTTATTGCTTAGTCGGCCAGTTTGCGAGTTGGCGGAGAAGTCTAGGAAACATATACTCAAGTATGTTGGCCGATTTCAGTAAGGTTTTGGTTGTATTTGGTCAATTTTTGGTAATTTTTTGTCACTATTTGGTCATTATTTGGGCAAAAATAAGTCATTTTTCCATTAAAACCAACTGGTAGGACCGCTTGCAGCCCTGAGGTGGATGGAGGGGTGACACTCCATCCAGATCGATACCGGGAGGCCGGAGGGAGATATACCCAGACCGGAACGGTGGGAGGGAGGACTCCCTCCGTACCTGTACCGGGAAGGTTGGGGATGGCCCCTCCTCATACCTCTACGGTGGTGTTCTTGTCCCCTGTCTGCAAGTGGCAGGCAGGTTAAACGTGGGATGGCACAATGGACCAAAAAGGTGTGCTAGAAAGGCCACAGAAGGCCCTCGCCCACCCATACAATATACAATCTTCCACTCCTCTTGAAAGCTACTTCAACCAGTTTCAAAAATTTTTACCCCATGGTGTTCATGTGCCTGGATAGGCGCAAGCCTGCAAAGCATAGTTAGTGATCTAACAATGGAAATCCCTCCCTCCGCGGGGAGGCCACTGATGACATTTCATTCCATCGGTAAAAAACAGGAGTGAGGAGACAAGTGTTGCCAACCTGAGAGTGCAGTCGTGAAAGGTTTTTCTATGGATGGTCAACTCTTTAGTTGTCTAACAGCAGGAAGAAGGCATAAAAAAGTGCACTCTGTGAGTCGGCATCGTTGGCTGAAGATGTGCAAGCCTTGTTAAAATGTGATTTGAATAAAAATTTCTATGAACTATTCCTTTGGTAATGTTTTCAAAACTACTAGGAGCGTAATACTGAATTCAAGACAAAGTCAACCGTGTCACACCCATGCCCCTGCGACCCGTACTGATGGGTATAAATTTGTTCCACAAAATTAACAACAGCACTATAAAAAATACAGTTTCAAACAGAAACTTTCAAAAATCACTAAAAAAGGTTGAGGAAATATTGTATTAAAATCTGACGACAATTGAACCAATAGTAATTCTGCAGTAATCCAGAAAAAGTTTGACATTCCTGCTAGAGGCTCAAAAAAAAGGCGCTCTTGATTCATCTTGCGTGAAAAATCGCATCGCATTTCGGAACACAACCATTCAAGTTTTCACAACCATTCAAGGGAAAATAAAACAGGATATGTGTCAGCATTTGTTTCATTACAATTGGCCCCGGCATTCTCTAAATATTCGGCCACAAACTCAGGGTCGCATAATTTTTGCGCCGAGAATTGGGATTGAAATAACGGGCTTTTTATACTGCTACAAACTAAGATTTTTCGTCTGACAATGTCAAAAAGTTTTAAAAATAGGACCTCATGAAAAACTAAAAGCTTTAGTAACATTATCTCGGAACCCTCTTGCCCACAACAACATACGAAGAGTTTCAGATTAAAAATATAAAAAAATGTGTTAGAAATCTCTTGCCAAGACCTAACATCTGGGCATTGCTGCTTTTGTTATGTTTGCTGTTGAGTGATCAATAAGGGGATCGACAGCAATGATAACTTCTACGATGTGATGCGAATGATAACATGCGGCGGTAAATATGTAGTAAATTTTTTCATACGTTTTAACAGAAACTTATTAATGCTGCTGCACATTGCAAAGTTATGAGCTGAAGGAAAGAGTACAGGTTTCGCATTCCGAGCTACATTTGCGACGGAAAAAATCACCCGAGCATTGTCACTGTGAAGAGGAATGTTGAACATTAATCCGATGTCGATGGAAATATTACCTATAAATGCAGGGAAAAATTATTTCTGGCAAAAACATTTGTTAAAAAGAGGCGACTTCCATGTTTGGTCCCACGTGTGGACTTCATTCCACAGAGGTTTCGTAATTATAGAGGTTCGTTACGGGAGGTTTTTTTTGCATGCATTGTGTATGGGATTGTCCAGGGACCAGGGCCATGACTTTGTAATAGTGAGGTTTTTGAAATATGGAGGTTCGTAATAGGGAGGTTTTACTGTACTATGTTTTTTTACTGTATTTGCTCATAACCTCTTGATTATATTTTATATTCAGCAGAATATTTGTCTGTTTAAAATAGCCACTTTATTCTATGGTTGTGTATTTTACAATCAGTTATGGTTTCCGTTTACTTTGGCATATGGTCATGACAACAAGAAATATTATTTTACATTTTACCATTAGCCAACCTTCAACATTTCTGTAACTCCTCTGTTGTTAATCAAATATTCATTCTCTGGCTTTATGATCCAAAAGCCTGTTCTGATTATCGTAATTTAGTCAATATGTTAAACATATGCTTAAGTGTATGTTTGTATCATGAAATACATCTACCGCAAATGTGATCGAGAAAAACTGGAGCCATTGATTGATCAGACATAGTTTATTTTACAAAATTACCCATCAATGAAGAAAAGTTCAAATATTCTGATTGCACCTCTAGGTTTCAACATTCTCAAATTAAGTAGTTCAAAGCCGTCAATTAAGTACCCAATGCAGTAGTAAGCACAGGCATTAATTTTACCAAAGCCGTTGGCAATGATAATTACTGAGAATATCCTAACTGATATTCATGAAGTTTCTCTTGTAAAATCTAGTGATACCCTCCTAGAGCCACCCACCCACCTTGCATCACCCACCACTCGACTGCAACCTCAAGTATAAAATTGACTATGATATTATGGATTTTAACTCATTGGCATATAACTTGAATAAGGGGAGTTACGCTGATGTCATATTTTTTCTCAACTCTCAATTGGAATGCTTCTACACTTAAATCTTGAAGATGCAGTTGCCTATTTTTATGTTGTTTCGTATGATTCTATTGACAAGTTTGTTCCTAAAACCATATTTAGAAAGAAATCTTATACTGCTTGGTTCTCATCTGAATTGAGAGGACTGGTCATTGAAAAAAAAGTGCATGCTAGATACAAGAACACCAATAGCCTAAGCGATTACAGAAATTTTAGTGATTTGAGATCTCTGTGCAAGTACCTGACAGAATGCTGTTTTGATAATTACCACAATCGAATTGAATGTTCATTGTCAACTAATATAAAATATTTCTGGAACTATTTTAATTTGATGAGGAAAGATAATTCTATTCCCAACCTTATGCGGTTAGGCTTATTTGAAGCACAGGATGGCCAATCAGTTGCTAACTTATTTGCTGATCACTTTTCAGGGGTCTATGAAAAACCAAGCATGTCTCACAATACATGTATCACAAGCAATGGCTATTTCAGTAATATCAATGCGTTAAACATTTCAGCACAAGATCTAATGGTAAAAATTAGACTCATTGATGTTACTGCTGGATCTGGACCGGATAACATACCACCATGTATGATAAAAATGTGTTTGGAATTCTAATGTAATCTTTCCATTGTATATTTTATTTAAAAAATCACTTTCACAGGGCACTTTTCCTGATGTGTGGAAATCCAGTTATGTTGTTCCAATCAAAATAAATGGGAAGAAATCAGAAGTTAAGAATTACAGACCAATTTCCTTACAATCTTGCATCAGTAAAATATTCGAAAAAATCATTTGTGATAAAATTTCAAGTGACCTTAAGCACTTAATTACTCCACATCAGCATGATTCCATTTCAGGTCGTTCTACAGTTACAAATCTACTAGTTTACCAGCACAATATACTTGAATCTTTTAATAACTACCATCAGGTTGATTTTCTCTTACACATATTTCTCCAATTCTTTTGACAAGGTTGATCACAATATTCTAATCAATACTCTTGCAACATTTGGCATTGGAGGCTCAATCCTCCTGTATCTCAAGTTATCTTTCAAAGAAATACCAGATCGTCAAAGTGAAGTCCTTCCTTTCATTTAAAAACCTTGTTGCATCCGGCGTTCCTCAAGGGTCTTACCTTGCCTCTCTGTTATTTAGCATATTTATCAATGATGTTAACTTTTTGCTATACACGGATGATCTCAAGAAATATAACGAAATTAAATCAGCTAGTGATTTTTTGGCGTTACAATCCAGCATAGATGCATTAGTTAATTGGTCAGAAATGAAAAGGATTATGCTAAATATTTCTAAATGTAATTTTATCACATTCTGTCACTGTAAAACGTATACTCACTTCCCATATACAAAAGGAGTACTCATAAAAGAGTTACAGAGATAAAAGACCTGGGTGTGTGGTTTGATTCATCTCTGTCAATCAACCTACATATAGAAAAAGCAATCAATAAAGGCCTACAAATGTTAGGTTTTATTGTAAGAAATACCCGTTTTTGAAGTGAAAACTTCTTATGTCGCGTTGAGCACTTTTGTAGATGGGTAAAAGACATTGGACTCGCGTCACCGTCACCGCTACTACATATATGTATAATTGTATATTCTGTATATACACAGTATACTCGCTATATACACAGTACTTGTGGATGGGTAAAAACCATTGGACTCGCGTCACCGTCACCATCAAATAAACTATATTATAATTTTATTCATATTACATTATATATATCTAATATATGGTTTAGTTCATTCAATTTGGGTTGCTACAAATATTGTGCCGGATAATATAATAGTCCATACTCGTGCAGGAGAGTGTACTCGATACAAGAATAGTGAAGGTTAGTACAATATAACTCAATTTCTTTTAATACGTTCAATTTGAGTAGCTTATTCATATATACATAAACATAAACTTAGCAGACGATAAAAATCTACCATTGATTGAATTTTTAAATAGTGAGTTTGGTTTAACGATGTCTAATGATCGCAATCTTGGCACAACGAAATATAAAACTACTATTGATGCAGTATTTACAAGACATTTAAGCAAATTCGAATGAAAATTATTCGTTTCTTACTTTAGTTACCATAAGCCTATTGTATCAGTTTTAGATATTGCCGATGATGATGGCGGTGATGATGAAAGAGTTGTTGAAATAATGGATGAAAGTAGATTATTCTGAAGTGTACAATTTTTATGTAAAATAATCGTGTACAATAGCGCAATAAATGAATATTTCATTTATTATATAAATGAAACTACTTTCTACTGATTAATAAAACACTTCATTAGAAATTATTCCCTACATTCAAAAATTCTCACGTTATTTCAAGTTTTCACTTCTGTCGGCACTCCCGGAGTGCCTCTTTCTTTTTTTTAATCAGACTTCTTCACTCACAACCTTATACTTACATTTGGTTAGGCCCCATTTAGAATATGCTTCTATTGTCTGGTCACCATTTTATAACGTTCATAATAATTTAATTGAATAGGTACAGAAGAAATTTATAAATGTTGTAAGATATAGATTTGGTTTTAAGGAGATTTCATATGAAGAGACACTATTCACTCGAAAATTAAGTACACTCCAGCACAGACTAATATTTTCCGATTTATTGTTCCTTTGAAAATTTTTAATAACTTACTTGATTGCCCTGAATTACTGTCTGACATTAGCTTTTGTATTCCTTGTCATTACACTAGATCTAAAGAAACATTTTTTGTAAATATTTGTACAAAAACTTCTGTATAATGCCCCTTTGAACAGAATCCAAAGGCTTGGTAATATTTTACTAAATAATAATGACATATTTAATACCAACATTAAGAAAATTAAAGAAGCAGTGAATGTATATTAATCCAAAACTAGTCATGCTCACTATCAAATCCTCCCGGCCAATTCTTCTCTGCCATTCTGGCAGAATAGCAAGGAGTGGCTACATAGATGATGTGTTTTCCGGTTATAGTCATCCAATTTATGTAATTAATTTCAAAAAATTATTTATTCCTCCTTTGGTTATTCATTGGAATTGCTAGAAAACTAAAAATGTTTATTAATTTCCATGAATTAGAATTGATTTGTTGCATAAATGTATATTTTAAATTGTTAGACTTATTTTGGGAAACCTATGTCACCAGGTTATTTCGATTCAGCAAAATGTGTGAAGCATGTAATTTTCATCACATTTTTTTTTCTTTCTTCAATTTCACATTATTTTGAGTTAATTTTTATTTTGCAGTTATTTTGTGTAAATTCAAATGTATTACTAGTTTAAAAGGGCATCCAGCCTGTTAATAAATGAATAAGCCTAAACTGCCTTCTATATATGCTCTCCTTGATATTGACTTTGAAAAAAACATTTTTATGCAGTGCTGCCGAGCAGCATGCTTTGAAAATTCGGAATTCAATTTCTAAAAAGACCACGAGGATTAAAATACCTGCAGTCAACTTGAGTACTACGCCATATTTCATATTTTACCTCCCAGTGGTTACCAACTTTGCCACATTCGTCGCAGCATGTCGGCTCCTAGCTTGGAGGAAAACTGGAAGTAGGTTTTTTAAACTTATTACTGGCATCAAATTGCCGATGACCTAAGCAAAAAAAATATGTGTGTGCCTTGATATCTCGTGCATGTTACACTAGTTTTTTTAACAATATTCATTTGGCCAAACTTGAGATAAAAAATGTTATGAGAAGGGAGATCATCGTTTTGACATTAACCCCTTTCCTGATGGTTTTTTTTTACAAAAATGGCCAAAAAAAGTCATATTTTTTTATTTCAGATTCAGAAGCATTAAAGGGAGGCAAATCCGAAAATGCTTTCCTTAATTTTTTATTCCAAATAACTAATGATTCATTCAATAATTTCTGATTGTTGTCCCTTAACTTAAGAGAATTAGGCCACCTGCATATCAGTATAACTTTCCTTCCCGTAATCCTTTGTTAGACATCAAATGAGGAATACATTTGGTTTATATTACAAATGCATACACTTTGCCGACAACGTTAATGTTAGCTATTAATTTTAGTCCGTAGTACATCAAGAAACAATGTACAAACATTCATGGGAGTTAGGCAACCCGCATTACGACATCTTTCGCTCTGTAAGTGTTACAACAAAATTCATTTTATGACAAAAAACAAGAAACTTTAATTCTTTTACTTGATTCTCATTGAAGAGAGCTGGAATCCCTTTCCTCAGTGTTCCATACGAGTCAGTGGAGTGTGAAGCGAGCAAGTCTGCTAGATCTGGAGATGTATAAAAATTATCCGTCGTCAGGCAATATCATAGGCCAAATAATGCCTTCATTAGAGTCATAATCACTTTTGAGGACATAGGTAAATAGGCAAAGTTTTTATCCTACACAGTCCCCTTTCCCGTGTAAATTGTCGTTGACCACACGTATCCAGTTCTCGATTCACAAAGAAAAAATACTTGCCAAATGAAGCTCTTTTCATAGGCATGAACTGCCGTGGCGGCTTAGGCATGAACTGCCGTAGGCTCTTTTCGATGGTAACATGTATGGTGTATGGAGTGCCTTGAACTTTTCCTCCAGCCTCTGGCAAATCGGCCATATTTTATATAGTTTGGGGTGTGTTTGGGGTTCAAAATCGTTATTATAGGCAAAATGTAAATATTGCCTTATTTTTACGAATCATCAGTACGACATTGTGTGTCCAAAAAAGGGAGAGGAGAGTTTAGGTCTCGTCGACCAATAAAACTCAGTATCTGGCTTCCTCACTATGCTTTGTAGCATTACAAAGGCAAAAAACACGAATTTCTGAGCTTGTCACAGCTCGCCACTCATTTACCCTAGCACTGCTTGGCCCCGCTTTTTCACGCAAAGTGTTACTGTCGCAGCAATTAGTTTCCCAAGTTATAAAGTCAACAATTTGATCGTTGAAAAAAATATTTTAGGGAACCACAGTTGGGAACCAGGTCAAAGTTCATCGAAGAAACCTTACCTTCATTACCTTCAAAATAAAACCTAGGTGGCGCCGGAGGAGGATTTGTTGAAAGCATTTCCTCCCACTCCGCTTCCTGCGATGGTTCCACTGCGCCTTTAGATTCGGAGCTTGTTTCTCCAGAGAGAGTCGACTAGGAGCCATAAACTTCAATGTCCATAACCTCGGAAATACTGATTGTCTAATACTGATTCCTCTCCTGAATCCATTGCTGATTGCCAAATGTTACCAAGCGAAAACAAAGAATTTGCCCTGGAATTCACTCATACTATACCGCTTGTATTAGAACGAAGATGTTCAAACTAAAAATGGAATGTTTGCATCGGTGGAATTTCATTGAAAAAGTGCGTGCGCATGAATCCGGGGACCAGGTTGGTTAATGGGCCATCGGTCCTCTAGCGGGTGTTTGTTTTCTGACCTCAGGAAAGCGTCAAACATGACAATAGAAGGCATTACACGTTTGGGATTTATCTCTATCTCTCCTATTTTCTCGTACTGATGTGGGCTAGGGTAGAACATATACAGGGTACTTGTGTTGGTTTCTATTGAGAACATACTACTTTTAGCTTTCTTCATCGTATAGCTGTTTTCGTCAATATGTATCACCACTTCCACCAGTATTCGAAATAGAAAAATGTAAGAGGCTGATGAAATAATATTCGCAACATATTTAAACATTTCCCTGTTGCATCACATTTTCATCCTCACTAACATCCAAATCAATGTTCGTATGCTCAGAGAGGCTTCACTCAGAGCCAAAGTGTTCAACATCCTCGAATTCCTCATCAGAATCATCAACGGTCGAATTACTTTTGGATCCACTCTCCATAACAGTAAGATTCGTACACCAAAGAAAAAATAAACTTCTGAAGCAACGAAATGATATCACCAGTCCAAGGGAAACTTCGAGATGTGCACACTACAACGTACATACGATGCATAACTAACGCGTCCTAAAATTTTGCGATAGCTGGAAAGAGGCCGATGGCAGGAGAACCAAAAAATATTCGCCGAAAGCGAAGTATCAGTAAATGATAGAAAAATCTTCGTCCCTTTTCCCTACTGTAGTCTGTTTTCCTAGAGGTAGCGTCATAAAAATCCATTTTCACAAGTGAAGAGAATAGGATGGATAAAAGAGTATGAGGGGTCTGAGAGGTGAATAACCCGGGGAAAGAGGAAAAATAGACTGAGTAACAGAAGATTAGCAGAAAATTGTGGAGGATGTTCAATGAGAGACCTGCAGATGGTCGGAAAATCCAACAGACTTCCAACCACCTGTTTATTGCCCTTGCGCGTGATCTTTCTCGCCCGAGTGACATCAATGCCCTTCCGTGCTCGACCGTGTCTTGCTGAGTGACCACCCAGTACGGTGACACATGCCAGACATCAGGGGAGGGGAGGGGAATTTTGGGAAATACTAAAGGAAGGGTGGTAGAGACCCCTCGGAGAACCAAAGACAAGGAGCATCAGAAAGGGTACGTGAATGAAGCCTAAGCGGCGAACATCCGGCAGGTGTCGGTCGGTGAATCATTCACGGATACCAAACTACAGCGTAAATAAGTAAATAAGACACAACTAATAGGTAAATATATATTACCAAGTAAACAATAAAAAAATCGGGAATGCATTGTTGGTCATATTATAACAGATAAAGATTTACTGAGTAACAATTGTTTCTTGAGTCTTCTAGATCAAATGCAATTTAGCGATAATGCAGAGAAGAACTTATGACCCCATAGGAAGATTTCGCTTCCAGGGAGCGTAATTCCACTAGTATTCTGGTAGGATATATAAATAAAATAGATGAGTTTTGTGAGAACTGATAGAATATAATTCTCATAAGTAGATAGGGAATAATAAGTAATCGTGCATAAAAATAATACAAATCTAAAAGCAATCCTTCAATCATTATATAAACTACGTTATCAATTGCATAAGCAAGATTCCAACTGTTGTATTTTGGGATATCAAGTAGCTAAACTTAACAATAAGCCTAGTAGTAGGTAGAGCACTTGATAAAATTGAATGTTCATGACCATAAAACGTTTACTAACATTTATATTGGATGAAAAAATAGTGCGTAAATTTTGGTATACGGAGGGTAATTTTGGTGCGTGAAGTTTTTTTTGATACCATAATACAAGTGAAAAGCCTTCAAAAAAGCGAGAATACAGAGATATGTGTCCATACATGACATCTAGCGGCGAAGCATCGAATTACTACGAAGGGGGCGAAATATCTCGTCCAAAACAGCTAAGGAAGAGAAAAAGTAGAGTAGGACAAGATATCTCGTCTGCTTCAGAATTTGCTTGACCATTCGGGACGAGATATCTCGCCAGCGTCAGGGAAGGGGTTAAGACAATGCATTTCAACCTTTAATTCCATCATTTTCAAATCCATATATCTTTATTAACTGGCCGATGACATAGTAATATTTGTACACCAATCAATAGGAGAGATCAGTCACCAAATATCACTTGGGTTACTAGAGCTTATAAGTTTCTTTTTCATTCCCTTTTCTTCCAAAAACTATTCAGATATCCCCATCAATAAGTTGTGTTAGTGATTTCTTTTGGGTCCCACTCTGGGTCTGGTTTGCCATGTAAAAGAGTAAAAGTGCATTCAAGAGAGTCATCTTATCTGATAAATGTTTAATGGTATCTCCATCATGTGTATTTTGGGTGAAATAATATCCACATTCCATCACTCTGTGGTGTCACTTCAGTATTATTGTTTGGTTGATTCATAACTACAGTCTTATAAGTCATGGCTGTCTTCAGCAAGAACATGCATTAAAGTGAATGAGCACTTTTCCATGTAAAACTTTATTATCCCTAAATATTTCCTCTTACTTAGGCACCACCATCTGGTGACTGATATTGGGAGTCACACGTTGGTGACATATTGGAAGTCCTGCACAGGTGACTGATATTGGGAGATACAGTTACCTGGGGATGGCTAAGTGAGCTAAAATGTGTCATGATATTGAAAGATTGATACTGATGATGAAAAGATTTTTCGTGGAAAAGTGGTACAGTAGATTCCGGTTAATTGGGACACATCGGGACCGGTGTACTTTGTCCCAATTAAGCGGCTGTCCCGTTTATCCGAAGTATCCCGTAAATATGTTTAAATAAGCGTTGAAATGAAAGTCAGAAAGCTAAATGACAATTAAAACGCAAAATGTTTAATTGCATAGTATTTAAGCAATAAATTAATAAGAAAACATACATTGTAAACATTTTTGGAAACCTTGTGTCATTACAAAAATCTCTTGGCATCGATCTACTTCGGATAAATTCCCTTTACGAAATCCTGCAAAAGAAGGATTTGTGATTGGATATAGAATTAACGATGGAATATTAGAAAAGAATAATTGATGATCTAAAGCTTCATTTGCATAGAAACCAGGGAGTATTTATTTAATGTGTAGCTCCTAGTTGAAGGAATTAGTCCAGGGTGTGTTCTTCTTCATTCTCTTCACTCTCGTCGCGCATACAAGGTCGGCACAGGCATCTAATGACGACATCGGACTTCCTTCGTTGCCCTCTTGCATGAAGTAGCGTCACAACCCATCAATAAATTTCCTGGCATCTGCAGAAGTCACTCGGCTACATTGAGATACGTCTTCATCTCCAGCAGTCTCCTCGTCTTCAACCAAACCTTGTTGTCTTCCTAGTATAGTTTCCACTATATCATCTTTGCTGCTATCATTGTTGTCATAACAGTCCGTATTGGAGTCGATCCTTTCAAACTCCTTAAAGGTCTTTACTTGACGCAGCTCGGAAGCAGATTCATTTTTACTTTCACATTCAAGTTCTTCCGATATTTCTGCACTTGAGTGCTTAAAACCTCAATGAATGAAACAATTTCTAATCGTTTTACTGGTGACTTCTCGCCTGCTATCTGCCAAAAAAATTACTGCTTGTAGGACGTTCACGTTTGAGATCACTTCCTTGGTAGTTGAAGACTATGTCAGAAGATTATCTTCCATTGATGCTAGAATTGATTGATCAATGAATTTTGCGCAGTATATTGTTTTCAAATTTTTGATGATCCCATGTCTATTGCTTGGATAAGAGATGTTGTGTTGGCTGGTAAAAATTCCAGACAGAAAAATTCCATGTTTTTTAAGACGTTGGAGCAATTAGGGTGTGCCGTACAATTATCCAGAATAAGGATCACTTTCCTCGATTTCCGCTCTAGTTCCTTATCCCAACTGCTTAACTAATGACTGAAGAGGCCTGCAATCATCCACATATTTTTATTGGCGTAATATTCCACCGGTAAGCTGTTCATTCAAAACCTCTTAAAGCAGCGAGGGTTAGTACTTTTTCCAATCACCAAAAGTTTCCTTTTATCACTTCACGACATGTTTGAGCAGCACCAAACAGTAATCCGTTCCATCGCTTCTTTAGACCCAATTAGGGTAAAGGTGAGATTTTGGTTCCGATATGTCTGTTGAAAGTGGGTGAAAATCGTGTTAACGCTGGTGAGACGAAAGCTCACCTTTACCCCACTCAGTTCCACATAACTGTAGCAAAGAAAGCCATTAGGTGGCTCGGTAATACAGGCCGGTTTCATCGGCGTTGTATACATCATCTGCACAGAATTCCTGAAGTAGGGTGGGTAGCCTCTTACATCTCCATTCCTCTGCACTTACAAAATCAGCAGTATGTTTTTCTCCGTGAGCATTTTTGAATTTTATTTCGTTTCTACTCTTCCGTCTAGATAGCCAACCATCTCTTGACTTGAAATCAGTATGGCCAAGCTTCAAAGCTAATTCCTCCGACTTATTTTTACATAGGTCCACTGAAACTAACTCCTCTAACTAACTAACAATGGAAAACCATTGATTAAAAGCGTCCTCGACATCAGGATCCTTACCTTGGCGTTGGCGTTTTTGGGTACTTAGCACCTTGTTTCCTTTTACTGCTCCAATCTTCTCTAAGTTTATCCTGCTGTTGTATTAATCGGGCTATCGTTGATTTTGGCACTCTTGTTAACTCCGCCAAACAACGAAGACTGGTTTGAGGTAGATGGTCCTTAATTCGGTCCAGTATTGTAATTTTTGCAGCCAGTGAAAAATCCTTACGCTGCGTGTTAACCTGAATAAGGAACTTTTTCGGGAGAAATTTCGGGAAATTAGGAGGAATCACCTCCACCCTTCTTTCCTCAAAACATTTTATCTTATGACAGATCGCCTACAGCCTAACCTTCACCTTAATGGTATAATACGCTAATGAAGCCAAGTTGTCTACCTACACAGTATGCACCTCCGTGACCACAAAATCTAAATCCACTTCTAGCTGGATTACCTGAGAACGAAGGTGAGTGTACAAACAGTGAAACATTAATTGAAAGCGCTTTCAAGACTGACTTCGTTTAGCGACGGTAAATGAGACAGTAAAGGTTGCAGTAGATTCCCTCATTGGAGATTGGTCCAAATGCATAGGGAAAATGTACCAAATGATTTACAAGAGCTTAAAAATTTGTATTTCTTCAAGGGAGTAGGAGGCAAATACAGCCGATGCTTGGCCCGATTAAGCGGCTTCCTGTCCCAATTAACCGGAGAAAACTCAGGGACTTTCTTCAATTTGGTTCTGTTCTTGATGATTTGTCCCGAATAAGTGGCTGTCCCAAATAACCGGTGTCCCGATTAACCGGAATCTACTGTATTTCATTTTAATAACGTAGAAGAGTTCTACTACATTCGGTTTGTGACTGTCAAATAATATCATGCAACCTTGTATCTTTCAGTAAAAAAGCGGACCAATCGTCACAGAAACAACATTTATGAACAAAACTCAGATAATAAGCCTGTGCAGTCTGGAACACCGGTATTCATAGAGGAATTACGATCTCGGCATTTCCCAAGGTAATGTTTGATCCATTATGGATTTCCTGATAAATGCTAGATTAGTGAAATGATTGAAGATATGGGCCATGTTCCAATCCACGTAATCCACGTACGTAGTTTGTTGCATGAATAATTATTAATTTTAATTAGCAAAAATATTTCTTTATGGTTATAATTTATTTATTGAAAGACTTTGTCTTCTTAAAGTCTGGCCCCACTTGATTCTTGCCAGCATTTGCCCTTTTTCTGGTAAGTATTCCTTCTGTTGCCAAGTTGACTGAAGAAGAGTTCTTTCTTTAAATTTCCATGAAGAATGCCAGATGCCAAAACATTTTGCTTTGAATTTTTCCACAAATGTACAGTCCTGTTCATTAAATACTTACCACCTTGGACCCCGGTTCATTAAAAACTTACCACATCGGAGCCGAAAATTTTTAAGTCCAGACTTGACGCCGATGTGACAACGCAGCCGAACCACGCCTCCTCAAGGGAACCCCTGCCCTCACGAAGCTCGGGTGAAAAGACCTACCGACCACTGGACCTCTCCTTCTCTCCCACTCCCATCAGTATACAATGTCGCTGCCTCATTCCATCCAAATTCTTTCGTAGGTCTCGCTGGGAAGTCCACCCTTTTCTACAAGCTAAGGGGGTGGAAGGGGTTTTCCATGGATACTACATATAGACTCCTTGGGGTTTTCTTTCACTTCTGAGTATTTATTGCCCACCCGGTGTTTAAGCTGGTGAATGTGCGAATCCAGAAAAGCCAGTGCACGATTTATTTACGCTTGTATTTGAGCAAAACAAGCATCAAAAAACAAAACGGTTGATTTCACAAAATGCATCGGAAGAGTAGGAAAATGCATTTTTAAATCCACAAGTCCCTCTTCCTTTCTTTTACAAGAAAAGATTCGCTAAATAAATGTGGAAGTCCAACGACCTACCCGTGAAACCGGGGCACGTATCATTTCGTATCTGCCAGAGCTCATCCCATTGTGGAGTTAGACAAACGAATATAATTCCACATGCAATTTCGCCATCACTCAGTATTGACTTAATCGAATAACAGGAGGCATAATTAACTTAAGCAAGGCTAGGTAGAAACATAGTGACAAATATGAATTCGCTAAGCTTCTTTTTCTTACAAAAAATTTACTTCTATGCGACAAAAAAATGTATACTGTCAAAATGATTTTCATTGCCGTATTATGCTGTTTACATGTTTAAAATGTGTCATACGTTGAGATATGCTGCACAAGATAAAATAAGTAATCGTAAGTAGCAGAACTGCTTTGCATCCGATTAACTCTTCATCATTTCAAAATAATAGGATCACTGAGCTTCTTCATATTTCCGGGTTCTACCGCGTAGTTTGCTGTGTTGGTGACAACAGTTTCGCTGGCACTACTGCCAGCGTCTTCAGGTCGAAGATGCTGGTTCACAATTTTGGTCCTTATTATATAGCGTTTCTTTCCCGCCAATTCTTGCTGCTGCTCTCTCATTGGTTCGTTTCATAACTCTCCTCCAAGTGTAATCCAGGTGGTATCCCTCGTCTCGGTTAAAATTGTCAGTCCGGGCTATCTCAATAGATTCTCTAATTAGGCTAGGATAATATCTGCCCTCTCTCACTATCACCTTGGCTTCGTCAAATTTTATGTCGTGTCCCGGGGTCCAGGCGTGCTCAGATATGGCAGACAGCTGAAATTGTCGATTTTTCATGGAAAGCATGGACTATCATCCCTTACATCGCAGGAACCACAGAAAGGATTGCCAGAGCACTGAAGAAGCACGGCGTCACCACAAGGTTCAACTGTGCCACAAAAATCGGTGACATACTACCCTCGGCCAAGGACAGAATCCACCATAACCTACACGAAGGAGTCTACCAGGTGCCTTGTTCCTGCGGGAAATCGTACATCGGCGAGACATGCCGTTCACTGAAGGTACGGATACAGGAGCACCGAAGAGCCACGAAAAATCGACAATTTCAGCTGTCTGCCATATCTGAGCACGCCTGGACCCCGGGACACGACATAAAATTTGACGAAGCCAAGGTGATAGTGAGAGAGGGCAGATATTATCCTAGACTAATTAGAGAATCTATTGAGATAGCCCGGACTGACAATTTTAACCGAGACGAGGGATAACACCTGGATTACACTTGGAGGAGAGTTATGAAACGAACCAATGAGAGAGCAGCAGCAAGAATTGGCGGGAAAGAAACGCTATATAATAAGGACCAAAATTGTGAACCGGCATCTTCGACCTGAAGACGCTGGCAGTAGTGCCAGCGAAACTGTTGTCACCAACACAGCAAACTACGCGGTAGAACCCGGAAATATGAAGAAGCTCATCGTAAACCACCGCGAAAACCTTTGTTCTTACAATAGGATCACTATTCTATATGGGTCATTCCACCTCAATTCAACAAACGTTTGTCCCATAGGGTCTCAGATTTTGATAAAAATTGGTGTATGGGTACAATATCAACTCAAACTGAGTACCCTCAAACCGTTTTATGAAAAAAAAACTTTGAGCGAATTATGCATATTTTAATTTTTTCGCATTTTTTGCAAAAATCCCAGCCTTAAATCATATTATCACTTTTATCTCTGCTTGTAATTGTCATACAGCAATGATTAATAGCTCTTATTAAAGCTAAATCTTTATTGAATGCAAATATATCAATAAAAATTATTTTATTCAATACCCTGTTGTTGTAAATTACTAATGTTTAAAACATTGTTAGTAAACGTTTCTCAAATAGTCCATCTCAGAATCGGCCGAAACTTCTGTAATCTAAACATACCCAGCTAACTATTCCAAAAAGAAAATTTAGTGGCAATTCGTAAATGATTTTTTTATAAATATTTAAACATTTACAATTTTCTTTTGCGCGGCCCTTCGGCTCTCTCATTTGGAATACATGCAGCAGACACGCGATGCAAGCCTAAAAATTTTCTAATTGCTCAAGGTCGTGGCTATATGAGATAAAAATATATTATAAACTATAAATGTTTACAACAATTGTTATTTGTTCTGTTAAATGTATGTTTGCAGAGAAATTTACCATTGAGCCCCACTTGAGTTTCCAGGCATATTAACTTTTTTTTTAGCTAAACATCTGTGACAATTAATATGAAAATACTTTTTATGAATCTTTATTGATGAATTAAATTGAAAATAAATTAAAATAATGGAAATTTTGCATCATTCGTTCTAGCAGAAGAATTTCTTCGTTGCTGCAATCTCGCTCTTTTTATCCCTATAGACAAATTTACTGCAAACTCTGATTTTAGTTTAAAATATTTATTAACCATGCAAAAACATTTCATTTTCAATTTGAGTCGAGAGCCTGCAGCAGAGCCTACAGCTGTGGCTTATCGTGCATTGAGACGTTTTCCGTAACTGGAGCTCTCTCTAAAAAGAAATGTTTTATGGCACTTAGGGATTAGGGCAAGAGGTTAAAAACCTTGACACTTCCTTTCAGAACCCTATTTTTATGACCCTGTTGGTGGCCAAATCTGCCCATTGTGGTATGTGCCTAAAAGCTTGAATGAAGACCATCTAGCTGCACATGTTTTTGTTGACAGCTGCGTTTATTCACCAAAGAAGTCTCATGTTTTGGTCTATCACCACGTGTGCATCTCCTTATTCGATAGCTGTCGGCCTTCTATTTTTTCTCATACGTAGTTTTTTAACTAATTTCGGAAATTTCATCAATACCTGTATATGAAAATTCGTGTGTCAAAATTTGCCTCATCGGCTCAGTGAGAGGAGGAAAGTGTTCGTGAGACAGTGTCTTTAAATGTATCGAAGAGTACTCTGCGAGAGATCTGCAGCTCATCGAGGATAGAAGTGGTGTCAAAGTGGAAACCGTGTGCGTTAACCATTAGAAATTGTTTCTTGCTTTCTATTCAAAGCACCAAAAACAGTGTTGTAATCCACTGAAACTGCATTGCAATATCTGTAGTGCTAATTTATATATAATGACTTCCAATTACAAATCAAAAATTTTCAGCAATAGAGCGATGTCTTTGGTCGAGGGCAGAAAATTATGTCGTCAGTGCAGAGTGTTTCTGAATAAGGGAGTCGCGAAAGGTGACACACCAAAGTCTCCCATCAGTCATTAAGAAGATATTCCTGAGCAGCTTGTGGCTGCAGAAGCAGTACTGGCACAACCGGGGCCTTCTGGTTTGCAATTTGCGGAGGCTCATGTATCCCTACCTTCAAACAGCTCCAGCAATGACAGTGACTCACAAGGAGAGAGCAATGGTGCAACTTATTCACCTCGTCAAGCTGTGCTAGAAAAAATCAACCTGAGTTTATCTGAAATCGGTACATCACCAGTAAATAAAAAAATTTGAGAAGTAATAATAATAATAATAATGATTGATTTGTCCAGAGATCAAGTCATTACAAAGGTTACACTGATATAGGACACGTCAGGTTAAAGAAACTAAATACATACAGTAGATACAGGACACATGTCAAACATAGTTAAAAAATTCATCAATGGAATAAAACATTTTTGATTTCAGATACCTTAGTAGATTAGTCTTAAATGCAGCTACACTTTTTTGAGCCTTAAGCTCAGCTGGCAGTTTATTGTAGAGTCGAAGGCCCATACAATTTGGACCAGCACCTGCATTCCGAGTTCGTACATATTTGACATGCAGCTGATCAATCTGTCTCGTAGAATAATGGTGAATATCACAGTTTTTAACATACTGAGAAAGATTTGTTTTTGTATTTACAAGTACATGAAAAATATATACACATGGCACTGGTAATATATCCAATTTTTTGAACAGGGGACGGCATGGGGCGTTGTGTTTAGAAAAAGTCATGAGCCAAATGGCTCTTTTCTGAATCCTGAAAATGACCAAGGCCTTAGAGAATGAACCCCAGAAAATTATGCTATAGGCTATATGGGAATAAAATTCTCCATAGTAGAGTCCTCGAAGAACATCGACAGAAACAGTGGGTCTAATGGATTTAATTAAATAGCAGGCTGAGCTTAACTTACAAGCTAAAGTATTTATGTGTTCATCCCAACAGATTTGAAAATTGATATTGAAGCCCAGAAATTTGGTATTTTGTACCTGTGGGATCACCTTCCCATCAGCTTCAATTGAAAGTACTTTGCTTGCTTTATTTTTATTTACAAAATAAATTAGGTGAGACTTTCCTATATTTAAATCTAGAGAATTATGATGACACCAGGTAAGTAAAGCATGACTCACCTGTTTACATTTTTCTGTAAATCCTCCAAAAGTAGGTGCTGTGAGTACAATATTGGTGTCATCAGCATATAACACGGGGGTAGCACGATTTATGTGTAGAAAACTATTTACAAGATCATTAATGTATGAAAGAAACAAGACAGGCCCAAGGACAGAGCCTTGAGGAACACCTCGGATTGGGATCTTACCCGGGGAAACAAAAGTTGCACCATTTACTGAGATAACAACGTGTTGAATTCTGTCTGACAGGTAGGATTCAATCCAAGCATTAGGTATGCCATGAATACCCATCCTGTTAAGTTTCTTGAGAAGCAATTGATGGTCCACACTGTCAAAAGCTTTTGAGAAATCAAAAAACATTGCAGCAACTTCCATTTTGATATCTAGTGCATTCAAAGTCTGGTTTATTAATTGATAGGTTGCAGAAGATGTAGATTTCTGTTTCCTAAAGCCATGCTGAGATGGTGAAAGGACATCTACATCTACATACTACCCTGCAAGCCGCCTCAATAGGCGTGTGGCGGGGGGTGTTAGGACACCAGCCGTTTACATATAAAAAGGAAATGCTCTATGAAAACTTTTATTAAAGTTTTCCTATTTTATTAAAGTTTCCTTTTATTAAAGTCCCTTATTGTTCGGGGGAAAAACGAATTCCCATACCTATCCGTTCGGCAAAATATCACTCTTAATTTATCGTTTCTGTCGCACCTGGAAATATAGTGGGGTTCTAATATGATGTTCTCCGTGTCGCTCTGAAAGATATCTATTCTCAATTGCTCAAGTAATCTAATCCTAGCGCGCAGCCTCCCGAGTCTCTAGCGGCTCCCAGCCTAATTCGTTTAACATCTGCGTAACGCTGTCTGTACGCCCATAGCAGTTTTTGACGAATCGCGCAGCTTTCCTTTGTATTTTATTAAGTTCCCGAATTAAGTCTTTCTGCACCGGATCCCATATGCTTGCTGCATATTCAAGGTGTGGCCGGACGAGTGCGAAATAGCACCTCTCTTTTACTTTTTCATCTGAGAATCTTCCCACAATACGCTTGACGAATCCTAGCTTCTTCAGAGCTCTGCCACAAATATTTCTTATATGTGTTCCCCACGATAGGTTTGAGGTTATCGTAACTCCCAGATACTTTGCGCAGTCGTGCACTTGTCGCGCGGCCAATCGCTGTCCCCAAATTGCACCCCACACCCTTGCCTTGTCATACAACAAGTTTTTAAAGTTATTAGGCAACTGAGTCCCCCGTAAACATGCGAGCGAATGATACCCTCCCCTTGATGACTCACGCTAAGCACCAAGGTCACTCAGCTCTCCAGGGACTTGCCTCGGCCACGATACGAGCGGCGCGGCGGTAGGCCAGTGAAAGAGTGGCAGCGCTGAGTTTTATGTTCCTAATGTTTGACATGGAACACACTCGAACCCAGCCATGATAGACGTGAGCAGCATAGGTGCCACTCGCCGCCAATCCCAGATATTAAATTTTTCTTGTGCCGTTCTACTCATTCTGTGGCAAAATTTCGGCCGAGAACGTTGTCTTCTGACAGTATGTACTGCCATTTCTGATTCTGAACTTCATCTACATCTACGATGTACTGTGCAAGCCACCACTAGGGTGTGCGGCACGGGGTGATTCCACACCAGGTATGCAGTACTCGTCCCAGAACAAATCAGGACCTCGCACGCTCCCCCTGGCGCTAGGCGCATGCCAAAAGCAGTCTGGAGAACAGTGCGCAGTCCAACCGGAAACTGGGAGAGTGATACGTAAATGAACATACAAACTTATCTTAGGTCGAATATAATAAACTTATCTTAGGTCGAATCACTGCTCGTTTCGTGGCCACTACCTCCCTGCCGCGATAGTTCTTTGCTGCCCGCCGCTCATATCGTGACCGAGGCTCGAAGGCTGGCAGATAAAAAATTCGTGTAAGAGGCGCACCCTCATTTTCGGCTGCGATTTCTGGGAAAAAAGGTATCCTCAAGCAATCGAGCAAATATTAGGGCGATCTCGAGGAAACGCACCACTTGCCGGTTAGCAGACCACATCCATCAAGGTTAAGACGGCAATAGCAATATTTGGATAGAGTAGAGAAGTTACTCCAGATTTTCCTTTGGGATGGGGACAGAGTAGATAAAAATTCACTCTCATTGGTTGAACACCAACCAATGAAGTTTTGAATACTTCGCCCTCCTAACAAGGGGAGTGTCCGATAAATGGGTCGCAGATCTTGATGAAAATTCGTATGCATATAGAACTCCGAATGCTTTTCACGAATCACCCCACATATGGGCGTATAAATCCAATAGTTTAAACAAAAAAGGCGTTTAAACATTTATAGATGATATAAAAACTATTTTTAAGCCTCCGGCAACAGGGGTAGTGTGGTCCATTGATCAGCGTACGGGTCTGCGGTGCGGGGGGACCGTGTCGACCGTCGGCGACAAATTTTTCATGCTTATTTTCTTTGTTTTTCCGTCGTGGAATTCTATGTTAAAATCTAATTTTTACGTTTTTATTCAAAGTTTTTTTTTCAACGAGTGGAAATATTTTTTTTCGCGAATACCATAGGGCTTATTTTTTTCTTTCCCGCGAAATTTTTTTGTTTCCCCATTCTTTCACCACGCAAACTTGATTTGTTCCTTCATTTGCAAGACCTCCGTTTGTTTTATAATTATACAATAATGAAGAGGTCACTCTCGCCATTTATAACACGAGCTTTTCTCGACGAGCCTTATCACAATGTATTTATTTCTATGTCTTTAGATCATGAAATGGTGATTCGATTACAGAAATTAGTAGATAAGCCGATCACATTTTCCCCTCCTTTTTTCAATGTATGACAAAACAAGAAAACGGGGATCTTTGATCGTGGGTCTTATAAATAATGATGTAACAATTATTTTGACTATTGTATAATTATGATATCAACAGGCGGTCTTGCAAATGAAGTTTGCGTGGTGAAAGAATGGGGAAACAAAGAAATTACGTTGACTTCGCGGGAAAGAAAAAAAAATAAGCCCTATGATATTCGGGAAAAAAAATATTTCCACTCGTTAAAAATAAACTTTGAATAGAATAGTAAAAATTAGATGTTAACATAGAATTCCACGAAGGAAAAACAAAGAAAATAAACATGAAAAAATTTATCGCCGACGGGAATGAACACGGTCCACAGGCAGGTGGACAGTCTTACGATAACCGTCCACCTGCCTCTCCCAAAATAAAATCCGATAACGAAAGGTAATTTGAAACCATTTTTGAGGAAAACATGGAGCTCCTCCCATTCACGGGGTTGGCTACCAACCGTATTCTCTAACTCGCGGGAGCTTTCTCAAGGACGTAATAGGAAGTGGAGAGAGGTTTGGCGAAAGGCGGGTATGTGAACATTTTAAAACCAAATCCGCGGAAACTTCATTTCTGGTGACGTCATTCTTAGAACCAATTAGAAATTCGTATCAATGTTTTTCCGTGGATAAAACTGGTGAAACCTGAAAAGGCCGTTTAAGATGGTGAAGATGTTCGTGCATCGTGTTTAGCGAAAAATTCCACGCATTAAAAATCATGCGAGCAAAATTCTAAAATGTTTTATTTTTGCTCACATAATCTTGTGAACAATCTCGTGAATACGTAAACATTAAGTCCATCTTGGCTGTTTTGATCAATTGAAATAAGATTGTTCGTAAATATATATCTTTTTGTGAAAAATCCTGCAAATGGCGAAAATGACAAAGTAACCCAGTGAAAGTGCAAGGAATCCGCATTTAGTAAATGTAAGAAACATACCCGTGCGTTGGATAATTATAGATAGATAAGCGTTATAAAATGACCAATATTTAAGCAGGGTATTCGGAGGCCGCGCTTCGTGAGGTTACCGTGGGAGCTTATTGGGGCTACGGAAGTAGGTTCGTGACATTTACAGGATACGGGTGGGAGCCTAATAAGCTACCGGTAGCTTCTGCTTGCACTTTCTCCGGTAGCTTCCATGATAGAGAATACCGATGGGAGCAAGTAGCTTATTGAAGCATCTTTCCGCCAGAAAGCTCCGATGCTTGGAGTTAGAGAATATGCCCTCAGAAATCTCAGATTACCTTTCTGTATTGGGTTACGGCTGGCCGGCTGGCACTGATATTCCCCCCTCCCCTCTTGGTGCATTACTCAACCACCCAACTATCACCCGGCTCAGGTAACGCGGAGCTGAGCTTTGGCTTCCCTTGCACGTTTCTTATTGTGGGAACCGTCAGAGTTGATGGTTCTCAGCATAAGAAACGTGTAAACGAGCCTTCACGGAGCCAGAGCGTCAAGTTTCCTTCATGCCCTCTGCTCTGTAGGTCTCGGATGGGAACATTTTCGAAGCCCAGAGCGGAAGGGTTAACACGCGGTACTCCCCGCTGCGGTTCTACTTCCTCCTTATTACGTAAATGTCTACGGAAAAATTACCTGTAAATGAAGAATGCTACGTTTTTTTTTCTCAATAATTCGTTCTAGAGGGGCACTTTTCATGTTTTGGGCCCAAGCGCAGAGTTTTCGTAGTTAGAGAGGTTCGTTACGGGAGGTTTTTTTGCGTGCATTGTCCATTGGAAGGGTCCGGGACCTGGCCAATGACTTCGAAATAGTGAGTTTTCCTGAAAATTTCGCTGTATGGGTGTTCGTTTTATGGGGGTTTTACTGCATAATTTAATTTCTGTTGGTTAGCAAGTAACACAGAAATCATCAAAAACATTAAACCACTGGTACAAATACAAGGTAAACATATACAACACATGGCTAATATAAGGAGTAATAAATAGTCATATTTTACAGCAGTTACATTCATAATTAACAAATTCTGCGATGAAGTAGAATGCTTCATTTAGTAGCAGTCACCTTAAATGTTTCTTAAACTGTATTTTATAATGGGCTTCAGAATAGTGTAGTAGAAGCACAGTAGAAACTCGAAATTACTAAGTCGATGGGACCAAAAATCGGCACTTAGTAATATTGTATTTCGTATGAATGAGTATCTTTCAACAAAATTGCCATGAAGCTATTTTTTATTTCCTTAAATTCAGATCTCACGGCATACTGGTATGATTTAGGAAGTTATAATTCATGAAAGTATATAAAATTGTGCATTCATGCCAACAGGGTGCACAAAGTTGAACACGACAAATTTGTCGAAGTTTGATTCTTACGATTTTTGGGATTTTCACCACATCGTTCTGTTTTTTCGCGGTGGAAATGGCAAAAATCGGAAGAATAAACCTCTATCCAAGCCCTGCCGGAAATTTACATCACAGAAACTAACTTGTTGTTCTATTTTCCAATTAGGAATGATTAGGCAATGAAGCGTCTTTGCAAAACTGTAGTGCAGTTCGGACTAGGCCTATGAAGCTTCATAGCACATTTTTCTCTGATATTTCCTAACTGGAGAACTCATAACTTTAGCGTGAGCGATGTATAATCATCAGTAATATTGATTGATGCTTACACTAAGAAGTGTGCAACTTGCCCAATCATTTGCACCGGATATTGAAATTAGAGGAATACAATTTCATTAGAAGAAGATAATATGCTCCGTGTCAGGCATAATATATGTACATATATTTAGCTGAGACAGTGAAAATAAGATTCTCTCATTGATACTATGTGACGGATGCATTTTGTACAATTAATGATACGCCCGCTAATTTTGCAAAATTAAAATCACTATTCTCCTTTGGATTCAGCTTATTTGTGCGTGGATATTTTCGAGACGATGGAGCTGAAAGAAGACCTTATAGAAGAGTTCAGCTAAATGTGTAACTTCTTTCAAAAGTAGATTGTACAAGCTACGCATTTCAACAGTGAAGGCAATATAATTCATTTTCACTTCATCAGCTTCAAACAATGCTAATACTACAAATCAATAATTTTCGTAATCCACTCTACTGTGCGAAAGTTTCATTTGGGCTCTATTCAGATTAGATCGCCTGCTCTTAATTCATTAACTCTCTGGCTGCATTTAAAGATTTGATGTAGAATTTAAATTTGAGATATTTTTGCTTTTAATTGTTTTTCCTCTGCTTACGATTAAGCAAGGAGATTTTCGTCCAAGCATTGCAGCTCTAAGTCAGGCCACGCACCAGGCCGGAATCTGCTGTCTTTCCCTCCTTTTCCTGTCATTTCTGGGGTTTCTCCTTTCACTCTCTCACAAAAACAGCTACGAGACCCATGGTCTCGGAGTATCGTATGTCACTTGGGAGGTTGATCTATCTGGGAGTAGAGGCCAAGGGAAGCGAGCGATGAATAAGCATGGATTGAATCATCGGCTTTATGCCTGATAGTCACATCTTATCTTCCTTCTCTCTTACTCCAACTGGCTGTGTCAGCGGAGAGGGAGGACATGTCTCTGGAGAGTGGGGGCTTTGAACATGAATCAAGATTTGCCTAGAAAACAATATTTTCGCTGCGTTAGACCCATTGGCTTGCGCAGATTCCTTGAGATTGGGGGAGGAGGAGACTTCTTAAAGGAAAGGAGGAGTTGGCTTGGGGGGCCTGCAGAGTCAGCGTGGGATGTTGCATCCTGACCTAGTGTTGAGGGGGTGAGGCGGAAGGGGCACTCGAAGGGGCTCAATATCCGGGATGTACTTGAGGGGGAAATATGATCAGTGTGGGAGGGAAGGAAAGTGTTTGATAGGTTCGCCGGCAGTGAGAAAGAAGGTGATGGGGGAGAGTTAGCAGAGGTTTGGAGCAACGGAGATGTAAAGCTGGGTTAATTTTCCTGGGGGGGATTGCTGGGTGGGGGAAAAATAATATGGGAATGGGCGGGCAATTCCATTTTGCATTTCCTTTATTTCCGATCCATTCTGGCAGTCTCAGAGAATCGGTGAATAATAATTCAAGAAGAAATACGACAAATGAATAAATGTATATTATAAAAAATACTTCAGGTCTTCTGTCGACAGATTCACTCATTTAACTAAAAAACTAGTTATTTGTATTAAATGAAAGGAAAACTTTGTTTTATTCCACCAATTTATTTGTCGGTACTACTAGTTTCGACGCAGCGGTGTCATCTTCAGGTACAAAGTGGAAAGCAAAAATTTGATCTTTATATACCATCCAGGATAGGCGTTGGGGTGGGGGAGGAAGAAGTTAGGTGGAAGGGGTGGAAAACCTCAAGGATACAAAGTAGTGAAATGTTTAGCGGGTGGATACAATGTAGTGGCGGGTGGTGGGTCGGAATGGTTATTTGTATTTACCCTTTGCTTTGCTCCACCACATAAATGCAAACTGAGCAGGCAGTCGACATCATTGGCAATTTGGAATCGATGTTATGCATCGAGGGTGGGCAAAACTTCACTTTTATTAGGAGAAATCAGGACTTTTTGTTTTTGTTGCTGATTTCCTTAATGGGAAATGCCTCTGGCTCTACCATCACCGGCTCAAGCGTTCCATATTCACAAGCTTTGAGATCGCGATCTATCAATTTAAATTACTGGGGGTTACAGCCAATGAACTGCCAACTTGTGACAAGTAATGTCTCAACGCCCCTACCCAAGGATCCCAGCCAATCCGGTGCACTGCTTCTGCACTGGCTAGGTTACAACTAACTCCCACCCTTGATTTTCTCCAGGGGATATCGTCTGATAACCCAAAGAAGAGATGAAAGGGCTTCCAATTGGGCTAAAATGCTGATGAGGCTTTCTGCTCCCTCTCCAATAGTGTGACTTTCATTGTCTCATTGGATTGTTTCACTTACCCTCTTCTTATTTATATCTATAATAAGGAGCTACAAAACCGTTATCAGATTCTTTATCAATCTGCAGGAACGCAGTTGCGCTCTCTTATAGGATATTTTTTCAAACACTGGGTTGGAGCAAAAGTGGAGAAAGGTACACAATTTTCCAATATAAATATAATTGGGTGCTTAAGCGTTTTTTCCCGTTGATTATGCATTCACCCAGAACTAGTCATACTTTTGAATTAATGTGCATCAAACTAATTTGTCGAATAAACCAAGTGAACTCATATTTCCCTGGTTTTGTTGACTTTTGTCAATGGAATGGAAGGGCAATGCTTATGAAGAGCCTTGCTCAATGACTACATCAAAACGATCAATTAGGATGGTAGGTAAATTTAACTTGATTCTTTCGATGATAGCTAATGCCAGCCGGAATCCTCATGCCATGTAGCAAGGTTGAGTGTAATCAGTCTGAATTGGTGAGAAAAATAGCTTCCTTGGGTGATATTCACGACTGAATTTACCACTTGAAGAACATAGCACCATCTCCAGTACATGTCAAAGTTTTTGAACACAATTGCGCAGTTAAAGATTTCTGTACTAGTATTACTCATCATGGTTTTATGCTTGGGAAAAAATTGACTACTTTTCGGTTTTTACTTGTTGGTAACTCTGGACTCATGGTAACAAAGCTACATATCTACTGTATTATCGTGACTGATAAAAACTATAAATTTTGCAACCTAACATTTTGTTGTCATCATGGTTTATACGTTGGTAAATTAGTGACATAATCGAGGTTAATCTCAATATGGGTGCATTTTATTTTCTGGTTTACTACTTTCAGATATTTTAATGGCTTTTTGTTCTTCTTTTCAGTGCGGATGATGTCATTTTGAAATTGCCTGGGCAGCAGCTGACTGTTCAATATTTGCAAAGGAGTGGATTCAACGATCCAATTTTAATTCCTCATAAGGAGGGATTGGGAATGACAGTACCACCCGAAACCTTTAATGTGGGTGATGTGGAGTATTATGTAGGTAGGTCAGGCGTTCCTTTTTTGAGCTGTATTATGAGGATTTTTATTCAATGTCATGTTTGTTTTTTGTAGTTATTCAATAAATATAGGAGAATGATGGAGGGTTGCTGTCAGCTAATATTCAAATTGAACGACTGATGTGGTAATGGTATGCCCAAATGCTAATAGGTATCTTAATCGTGCGCTATAAAATCCTTTATCTGGTTGCCTTTTTGTGTTGAAAGATTTGATGCTTTCATGGGGAATTTTTTGTGCTGATCACTTATCCCTCCCCGCAGGGTTATATGTCTGTGAATGTTTCAGCTCATGATTATAATCAGCCCTAAAGTCAATGGGTAGTACTATCAAAACATTAGCTGAAATGAAAAATCAAAAAAGATGTTGGCATAAAGCTCAAAAAAAGTTAACCAACCTTTTTGTATACTTACCAATATTTATCCCTGAATGTGTCTTAAATAATGAGGTCCATGTATCTCATCTTCTATGTCAAGTATATCAAGGTACTTTTGTTTTATTCCTATTTATTTCTCTATCTAAGAATCTTCAGTTTAAATTTGATTGTGATACATATATAATCAGAATCCCATAGTATTTGTACCCAGATAATTGAGAGTTTAATCTGTCATTTGCTTTCACTTGAGATAATTCTGGAATCAATTTTCTTTTAATTGTGAATTAATGGGTATAATAGTAAGAAGTTAGTCCTTGTATCCCTTTGATTCAACTTTTTTCCAAGTTTCACTGCATCATATTACATACTGTCCTTGATGGTTGATGCTAATCTAAGTGCCCTCCTTCTTGTGCGTGCATGTTGTCCATGAGCAAATCCTGAATAATCTCATGAAATAAATTTTGTCATCCCAAACCTCCTTCACTCCTGTTCTGTTGCAGCATTAACCCTTTCGCTGCTGTGAACGTAGTGTATTACCTTTACGTGTCCTATATTTGTAACAACAAATCGCCGGACAAATAAAATATATTATTATTATTATAGGCCGCAACATAAGGTTTTTGATGCTCCCAAAAGTATGTTGTGTGTGCCACATTAGTCATCCTTCTGCCAATGCCCCAACCTCTGCAGAGCTCTTCATTTTATGAGTGTTCCTGCAACCTATAGCTGTTCTCAGAGTTGTTTGTGGATGGATAATTAAATAAATAAAGTAGCATGCATGTTAGTGGTGTCTTGCTCCGGTTAAGAAGAGCATTTTGGAAAACTAAATTTTGTTGTTGAAACAGTGTACCAAAAAGTAAGGATTGTTGTATTATTTTCACTCTCCTGAATGATTTCCTCTTTCAATGATAGATTCTCGTGTAGTCAGGTAGGTAACCAGATCTTAGATGGCATTAGTGACTTGATTGAGTTGGTGATAAATTATGGTAACTCTTAAGGTTTTAGTGATTCAGCTAGTTCAGAAGAAGCAGATTCCACCAAAATTAATTTTTGGGATACCTCTCATAACTTCATGAATAAATGAGTGATTTTGGATCAGAGCAAATTTACTCCATTTTAACATAATATGATGGAAGAATTCTTCCATAATCATCTGCAACCTTGTATTTTTTTATATTGGTTTTTTTATTTATTTTAGGAACAGACAGAAAAGTTGATGTAATTGAAGTGACAAACCAGGCAGGTATTAGAATGAAACTTGGTGAATTCATCAAGTACTTCAAAAAGGCAAAGAGGACCAAAGTACTGAATCTTATAAGCTTGGAATTCACTGGCACTCCGTGAGTATCTACATGTATTTGCCCAGGATTCTTCATGGTATAAATTAATTGAAGAGAATTTTATCTCTTTAATCAATATGCTGAATGGTGAAAACCCGTTTTACATGCAGGATTATACAGGGAGCTATCACTCTAATGAGCTGACATGAAGATGCAGTGTGTAAATAAGAATATGCACAAGCATCTGTCTATGCAAGATATCTGTGAGAAAGCTTAGTCATGCAGCTCATGGCCCAGTAATAATAATAATAATAATTGTTTATTTGTACAGAGATCACATTGATAAATGATATAAGACACGTCAATACATTTGCATTTCAACATTATATTACACAGTGGAAATACATTCGTGAAACATTCATATACAAAATAGTGTAAAAGTAATATTACATTCATATATATACACCACCATTAGGGGTTAATCATAAAGATATTCATTGACAGAAGAATACAATTTCTCCATGAGAAAACGGTGAACATGGTGTTTAAACATATTCAATGATGCTTTGTTTTTTATATGATCAGGCAATTTATTAAAAAGCTTGATACCCATTTCTTTGGGACCAGAGCTGGATGCACTGGTTCTAACCCAGCTTTTATGCAGGTGCTTTGAATAGCGAGTCTCATATCCATGAAAGTCTGAATTTATTGAGAATTTGGAGATGTTTTGTTTAACAAATGTAACAGTAAGGAAGATATAAACACAAGGGAAAGGAAGAATGTTTAGGTCAACAAAGATAGGCCTGGAAGGGGAACGGTATGGCTTTTTAGCAATGATTCTAAGAAGTCTTTTCTGTAGTTTAAACATTTTAATGGCATGTGTGGAGGACCCCCATAGTATTAGATGGTAAGTCATATGTGAATAAAAGATACCATAGTAGAGAGTTAAAAGGACTTGAACACTAACTGTACTACGTAGGGTTTTTATTTTTGTGTAATAGGTCCAACAGGTTATCCAATTTATCCAAGAAAGCACTAAAATTACCAATTGGTGAGCTATAAAGTGATAATATGTGCAGGTCACGACCATCAGCTAAGGATAAGCAGCACATACTACATTCAAAAGTACGTTCCTCAATCAATTCTTGATAGGAAATGTTCACAGAACAGGTGTTAGTAGAGTTATGGGCATAGATCATAACTCCACCATTTTTGCATGATATGCGACAGAAGGCGTCTGCTGTACTATACCCAGGGAGGCACGAAACATATAACTCGGTGGGTTTTAGCCAATGCTCATTAATGCAGATCACATCGGGTCTATATGCGTTAGTCAGGGCTTCAAGTTCAATGAATTTATTGCGAATACCCTGAATATTAAGGTGGAGTATAGTCAATGGGCGTCATAGTGAACCACTGCCATTGCTTTCAGTAAAGAAATAATAATTAATATTTTCACTAAATGACTGTTTAACAAGTCTAGTCCAAATGGAATAACAGTTACAATATGAAAAATATGATCTCTTTTTGGAAGAAAGAAATAAGTGAATTAATTCAGATTTTTCAAAAACCTATGTTATTCATGCTATTTTTAAAAGTAATTTTAATAATAATAATAATAATAATATTTTTATTGGTCACAAAAAAAGATATGTATATACATGTATAGGACCCATCAGAAAAATGACATAAAAAACAAATCAAAAATAAAAAAAACTCACCATATATTACAATACATATATATTACAGCAATTGCGATGCATCCTCAAAGAATTCATCAATTGAATAATAACAATGATCTAGAAGATACTGTTTTAATTTGGCTTTAAAAAGGCCAGGTCTGATTTCCTCTTTGATTGCTTTTGGTAATTTATTATAAATTTTAATACTCATATTGATAGGCCCTCTACTGTAGAGGGAAAGATTTTGTTGCCTCACTGTGAACTCATTTCTACTTCTTGTATGATAATCATGAATATCATTATTGATGGTAAGACACAACTTTTGTTTAAATTCTCTAATTAACATCACAGCATAAAAAATATATATACAAGGTAGGGGAAGGAAAAGGTACCTTTTGAAAAGATTACGGCAGCTAGCTTGTTTTTTAGCGTTGCATAATATTCTTACCGACCATTTTTGTAATTTAAAAAGACGGAGGGGAGTGACCCCAGGCTAAAATACCATATTTTAATCTACTATAAATATGTGCATAGTAAATTGACATGGCTGTTTCTATATTTGTAAGCTGAGTCACCCGTCTAATTAAGTAGCAGCCGGAAGCCACCGAGGATGAAATATAATTAATATGGGAATCCCAGTTTAGGTTTTCATTTATGGAAATGCCTAGAAATTTGGTATTATTAACCCGCTTAAGAGTACAATCTGAAAATTTAATCTAAGGGCTGTAATCAATTTTTTTCTGAGTAGGATGGAAAAATATAAAGGAAGACTTGGATTTATTTATAGCCACTTTGTTAGTTTTACACCATGTTTCCATTTTGATGACAGCATTTTGAGTGGGAACAGCAATATTGCCATCATGTTTCAGTAGATGGTTTGTATCATCAGCATACATAAATATATTTCCTTTTAATTGCGAGGGTAGATCATTGATATATAATAAAAACAGCAGGGTCCCAAGAATGGAGCCTTGAGGAACACCCCTCAATATCTCTTGGTAAGGTGAGGTATGTTTAACCATGTTATCGGTTATAATGACTACTGCCTGGGTTCTTTTTTCAAGAAAAGACCTGTTTAGATTGTTTGCAATTCCTCTCATACCATATATATGAATTTTCCTCAAGAGAGTATCATGGTCAACAGAATCAAAAGCCTTAGACAAATCATAAAAAATACCAACAGTATTAAGGTGATGGTCAAGACCTTCAAGAACAGAGTCAATAAATTTATAAATGGCAAATTCTGCAGAAAGACCACCTATGAAACCAAACTGAGATTTGGATAAGATGTTGTTTTTTATCAGGAATGACATTATTCTTTTTGAAATGACACTTTCTAATATTTTGGAAAAAACTGAGAGTTTTGATATGGGTCGATAATTTTCAATTGATTGAATATCACCCTTTTTGTGTAAAGGAGTTACAACAGCCATTTTTAGTTTGTCAGGGAAAATACCCGAGGAGAGAGAAGCATTGACCAAATGAGTGATAGGAGTAAGAAGATATCTTATGCAATTACCCTTCAGGAGGGAGCAGGGAACCTCATCCCACCCAGCTGAGTGTTTTCTATTGATTTTATCGATGATTGATTCTATTTCTTTCTCACAAGTAGGGTAAAGGTACTTGTTATTTAGAACTGAGTTATTATGGGGACAATTATCTGTATTGACTTGTAACACAGATGATGTTTTCAAGGGATTGAGAAAATGCGTATTGAAATAAACTGCAATCATGTCTGGGTCTGAAACAAGAATATCGTTGTGTAAAATTTCTTTGGTTGATTTATTCTTTCTCAATTTTCCAGAAGTGTCATTGATTATATTCCAAGCTGTTTTAGATTTTTTATCTGAAGAAGAAATGGAATTGATATTACATGTCCTTTTAGTACTAGTGATTAAACTTAAGTAGTACTTTTTGAAAACAATATATTGTTCTTTAATATCATTGTCATTGGTAGCTTTGTAGGATGACCACAAGGATTTTAGAATTTGTGAATTTTGTATTACTTCAGGAGTAACCCAGGTTTTATTTTGAGGCCTATTTGATCTAGCTTATACAAGAGGAAAACAACCATTGAAGAGCGTAAGGAAAATATCAAAGAAATTATTAAATTTATCATTCACTGATTCTGCACTATATACAGAAACCCAAGTAGTCCGTTGCAGAGTGTTGCAGAAATCTTCAATGTTTTCCAAAGTGAAAATTCTTTTTTTAGAAAAAAATGATTTGGTGGATGAGAGTGAGGATATTGGTAATTCTATAGTTGTAACTATGGCTTTATGATCTGAAAGGTGGGACTCAATGGCATGACCTATACTGAATTGTAGATTGCAGAATATATTATTAATAATAGAGGCAGACTGAACTGTTTGTCTAGTGGGAACAAATATTGTTTGCTTGATATCGAAAACTGAGAAAAGGTCCCACAAGCAAGTAGTCATATTGTTGACCTGACCAAAATTAACATTAAAATCTCCACAAATAATAATATAATTTTATTTATAGAAGCATTTCTCCAAGAGCATACCCAAATTATCTAAAAATAAAGAAATATTTCCAGAAAGTGATCTATAGACACCAACAACAAATAAATGATATTTTTCAATCACCAGGTCCAATACACAGCACTCAAAATCCATGTCACAACACAGGTCCAAGGCTATTTTTGACATGGAGGCATTTAATCCATTTCTAATATACACTAACACACCACCACATTTCATGTTCTGTCTGCAGTAAGAGGCAGCAATGAAATAACCTTCAATGCTAGCACTTTGCACTTCGTCACACACCAGCCAATGCTCCACTACACATACAATATCAGCATCTTGCTCTTTCAAAAATAACTCATAGGTTTCATATTTATTTCTTATACATTGAATGTTCAAGGATACGACTTGAAGATGACGCACTAGTCAGGATTTTTGGACATCAGTAACAGTGACTTTGTTTTCAGCACCTGTGTGCTTATTGATCAAATGATTTTTACCATATTTAAATTTTTGAATCACAGTATTTTCTGGCCATAAGCTTAGATCATACAATTTATCGGCAAGATTAAAATCAACAGATAATTTAAATTATGCATATGGACCTTTAGCATTGAGAGGTTCCACTTCTACAGAAGACATAAGCCTAGCATCCAAATATTTTTTTAATGTAAGCGAGTCAGTCTCAGGAACCAGTCGCCAAACATCAACATAAGCTTTTCGAGGCAATGCTTTTATAGGGCAAGAAATATCACAACTGGCCGTGCCATATAACCGCGTTTGACGCCGTTGCTTCAGACTTGTTACGTCAATGAAGCCGGCGTTTTAATCTTAACGTTGTGAAGTGATGTGTAACAAAAATGATTTATGATGTTTTATTTCATTTTGTCCTGTGCTTTTAGTTTATCTCTGAAATATGGCCCCTTGTGAGTTAAAGTTATCCACGTTCTTTGAGTTGTGCCAGCCAGTGCCATTTGGATTTGGGCCAAATCAAGGACATGTGGTGGAAGCAATGAAAGCACGATCCCATCCTTAAGTACTTCATATAGACCATTCACTGGGATGAGAATGGGGCTATGACACAAGGGCATCCCCTCATTCTCATTTCAGTTAACTTTTATGTATCAAATTTCAATCCTCCCTCAACAGCCATTTTGAGCCACTTATTGTTCACTGCATGGCCATGAAAACCATGACTGAGATTAGCCACAACTGTCTGGTAATTGCTAATCCCTGTACAGTCCTGTTCAAAAACATTTTACCACCTGTTACAATCTTACCAATCGAGCTGAAAACCCCAAGTTGACGTTGATGTGGCAACGTGGCTGAACCATGCCACCCACGCAGGAAAGCAATAAATGCACAGAACATAAAAGGACCTTTCTTCCGAACTCACTTGGTGAGTGGGAACCTCAGAGTAAGAAAAAAAATGTTTTTCCAGGGAAGGTATTATTTCCGAGGGGTTGGATTAGGGCACCATGCTTCAGTGCGAGGAAGAATGAGGATAGGAAAGGTTGGTCGGTTGGACAAAGTCACCAAATTGTCCTTGTTTTCTAAAGATACTAGAATAAAAGGCAGGAGACAAATATCCAATACAAGTCTGCATCACAGTACGGGAAACCCCCGCTGAATGTGACACTTTTTCATATCATGAAAAGGCAATTATCGCAAATTGTAGTCACTCAGAATCCTGTTGAATCGAATATATAAATTAAACTATTACATTTACCTTTTTGATAGCAACAATTCATTGTCTAATAAAGAATAGTGATTCATAGTGATTTTCAGAAATAGTATATATTATAAGAAAAACAATTGGCAGTATTCATTATGGTTCTGCAGCATTGACTCTGCGTATTTTAATGCATGTTTCTTCATTGTGGTTAATTAATAAGAGTCACTTGTTGAGTCATGGTAAAAAAACAATAACGGCAGAAAACATGAGATGTGGACTCCAATAGCTAATACTACATTTTTTAAATGCAATGTAAGCAACTCAAGAGTCAGACTGTGAAAAGTGTGAGGGTTGATATTTGAAGACTCCCTTGGGAAATCATTTTGATAAAAGAATCTCTGCCTCTCGACAGAGATTTATGGAGCATTTAGTCATTAGGTTGCAGTGTAATATATGCCTGTGAGACATAGGGGTGCCAAGTCTCGACATTGCATGGCAAAAAGATGTCTCTGTTTGGAAACCAGTGAATATCCCTAGTAATTTCTACCTTGATGCAAAAAATTAGTGCAGGCAGAATTCTATGCTTGAGTTGATTGAAATTGGTTTCCAAAGCATGTCTGGCCTCTCGGGCAATACGTTGGGTGATTCTCCTCCATAGCAGCCTCCGAAAGATGTCTTATGGGAGCCCAACAAAAATCTCGAGAGCTCATCTTGCTCCCCACAGAAACTATGGCAATCCATGAGTTCAGAATAGTTAGATCAAGGAGGCGGAAGAATAACTTTTTTGTCCACTTCCAGTTTCTTCTGCTTATGGAGTAACTATTAGCCATTCTGTCAGATTTATCTACGTAACACACATGTTTGTTATAGTCTTTTATATCTGCAGGTTTCAAATCTTTTCCTTGGACTCTCACAAAAGCTTCCCTCTTCAGGTGGAACATGCATATTCGTCATCACATGGGCATTTCTCTCCAAATAATCGCCATCAGATCTCTTCTGCATCTCACTTTCATATCTCCGCGTTTCATTTTCAGTTTCTTATCCCAGAGTTCTTTCGGCATACCAATGCGGTTTGCTCTAACTGTCCCACAGCAACTTATTTTTACTTTCATGAGATCATCAAAGAGTTCAGGGTAGGAAAAAAAATTATCCATGACAATATTGTGCCATCTTACTTCCACTATTCTCATCAATGTTTTCAATGTCGCATGCGTGGCTGTTATGTCTTTTGTTGCGTTTTACCTGTCTTTCCCAAGGTAATCAGTCATAGGCATCTACTGTATAGCCCGCTGAGTCACACAGCTTATATATTTTTATTCCGAACCTCGTATGTTTTTTTTAAAATGTATTGCTTGAAAATCATTCTGCCTTTGAATAGAACAGTAATTTCGTCCACTGCTAGGTACTCTGAAGGCCTGTAAAGTTTTGAATATTTTTCATTGGGATCATCAAAAAGAGTTCTTATCTTCCAGAGTCTATCGTAACTTTCATCATTCCTTTTCAGTTCATTGTCATTGTTTGTGAAATGTAAAAATCGAAGGGTATGTAAGAATCTATCATGTGCCATTGCATTACCATAGAAAGGGGAGTAAAACTGATCCAATCGCGTCCAATAGTCTCTTAGCGAATCTCGGATATGATGTCCCATTTGAATCACAATTGCCAAAAAAGTACACATTTCGGAGTATTTTATGTTGGGTTCCGGAGATGATCCAAATTCCTTTTTCAGACATAACTGGGTGTAATATTTATTTATCTCAAGCACTAGCGGAGGAATTACCGCTCGGAAATAGAGTAAAAATTCTGCCATGGGTGAGGAACTTGCCATGATATTAGGAGGTTTCTTTGTGTTCAAACCCTTTTCACCACTGGAAAAAAAGAATGGACTTAGGAATACGTAGCTCCTTGACTTTTTCATCCACTCCTTGGTGCTAGTCGGAGCTATATCTTGGTTGATGCCGCCGTCCTCATCCTCAGAGCTGTCATTGTTGTATGTAATATTTACTGTTGTCTACATTGTTGTCTGTAATCGGAATCGCTGTCTGCAAAAAGTTCCTCCATAATTTCACACTCTTGCGATTCATGGTAGGAGCGTGGTGGCGTAGTGGGTAGAGCGCTTGGCTACTGATCGAAGGGTCCCGGGTTCAAATCCGGGTGAAGCCTTTGAACGCCCCTGAACAAAAATCCTCGGAGTGCGAGGTGGCCCAGGGAAAGGAACTGGCCCCCCTACCCTGAATGTGTGAAATTCACACGCCCGTGGCTTAGTCTGGGTTGAGCTCTGCCATCAACTATCCAAACCAACCTACGGGTTGAATCACTGAGTGTGAGAGAGTGTGATTCATGGTTATGTGAGAGTGGTTTTTCCCTGAATATAAACGCAGCAAGTAAATACAAAAATATAGAAACCATAAGATGTTATCCTGGTGAAGATTGGTATTTCATGAAAAATGTCCGACGAAACTACGGAATGTAAGTAATACATACCGAAATAAGTAGAAATAGTAGTAGATTGAAGCAGTTCTCTCTAATACTTGTAGCCTTTTCTGCTACCTAGTACTTGCAGCATGCAGTGTATGTTTTCGCTATAACTCCTGAATCTCTGTCCGTTTGTGTCGTTGCAGTATACATAGATGCTAACGATCCCTCTAACATTGGTGGCATATCTATAGTGTAGTGCATGCTTGTGAGACATCGCCCCGTGATAAGCATTAGCGATTTATGCTAGTGCATCATTAGTCGTAGATACATGCACAGTGTGGTGTTAGTTTCTTTCTTCACGACATTCTTTCCTCGGGAGAAAGGCTTGTCCAGGTAGATGCAATATTTCTAGATTTCAAAAAAGTTTTCGATAAAGTCACTCATTCGCAGTTACTATAGTTACTATAGAGTATAGTGTAATGCATGTTTGCTGCATTCCTCTTGCATATAGCAAACGGAAATCGGGACCCTACCCCTCCCCTCAGAAAATATTCTTTCGCAGGTCACAATCTTCCTTCAATAGTTATACTCCCTCGCCTGCTGCAGGGAGAAAGGCCCTTGTTCAGTTCTGTGCGTTCATTGCTTTCCCGGGTGGGGGGCATGGTTCGGCCATATTGTCACATCGCTGTCACCTTGGGACTAAGAAATTTTTCGGCTCGGAGGTGATAAGATTTTTTTCAACAGGACTCTACATTGACTATATTTTATTGCCTGTACATTGACTATATATTATTTACTATCTAGTCAATACAACTTCTGTTTATGTTGTGATATGATACAAGACAGTTTGTTATTTGAATTCACATATCTTATTAAAATTTCATTCCCATACACTATTTCAGGCTTAGTTCTTTGGTGGAGGCACCATACATAGCCAGAAAGCTGGATTGGTTAAACCAAGTATGGCCTACAGATCCTGGTGAAGATGAAAATCTTATCAGACCACAAGTAGAAAAATACTGTTTGATGAGTGTGAAAGATTCATACACGGATTTTCATGTTGATTTTGGAGGGACTTCTGTTTGGTATCACCTTTTATGGGTAAGATGGGAGGTATTTCTTTAAATTCCACCTATCAAGTATTTTATATCGATATATTTAGTGTTGTAATATACTAATTTCTGCTAATTTACTGCTACTGTATATTTATTGGGGTAAAGCTTAAGGTAGTTGGTAACGGTGATATGTTAGCTACAGTCGCCATGGCGAAAGAAGTCCGATGACAGCTAGAAGGGCCAAGTGAGGAGGGGGGGATAGTTACCAAATCATAATGGAAGAGAGCCATCACTACGGCTACTGTCCATGCAAAGAGTCTGGAAACTGGAATTTGAGGTGTTTTATCTTGATAACCAATGAACCCATAACAAGAAAATAGACAGAATATTAATGATAATTTATTTTTACATTCCGTGATTGGTAATGGGAATTTTTAAATCATAGTTGAATATTTTACGGGGCTTCGATTGTAAAATGTCTCTGTTTTTGACCCTACAAAATAGCATAATTGAGAATTGTAATTGTTGATGAGAAAGAAATTTGAACAGCTGTAATTTTAAGGTTCTTGAGAACCATTATTATGTTAGCCAACTAGAATTTATGGATGTTTAGCTAAAAACCACTAAAGGCTGCATTAAAACAAAGCTCTGTTTAGCGTTAGAATCACTTCTACTGTTAAGAGTAACAAATTAATAATAATAATACATAGCTTTATTGTTCTGTTGGTCGTTGTTGGCTTAGAACATACAGTGGAAGCCCGGTATAGTGAGTACGGCTTATTGCGAGAATCCCGTTTTAGCGAGTGATTGTCTTTGTACAGGCACTTCCAATGAAAAGTTACCACTGCAGAGCCGAAATTTCTAAGTCCGGAGTTTTTTGTAAATTTGGCATCGCTGCATCACGGGTTCCCCCTAGCGGAGCCTGAGGAAGTTCTAACCGTAAACAAACCCCCTTCCCTCCTCCGCCCTCCTTTCCTTTCTTAGCGGAAGGGACCAAGGGATTACTGGCGGTCGGTCTTTTTCTCATGCCCTAAAGGTGGGCGTTTCTCCGAGTCGCGCAGCCAGACGTCGGAGGTCCCGAACATACCTCTACGCTCGCCACCACCATCACGTATTGGCATAACATAAAAAATCGACGTTCACTTAGAAGAGGAAATCACAAATCATCATTGTTCATTATCACCCCCAATTTGTATGTGTCCCTTGAATAATCGATGAATAATTGAATAATTAATTCCTTGGTCTATTGGTGTTGTTTCACGTTTGTGCTATTTCAGTGTGAGTTCATTAACATGTTTTATTCTCACATCGATGTGGTCAGAAGTTTTATAAATATGCGATCTCAATGTTTTAAGACTAGGAATAGTCTCAGAAGAAGAAAATAACCTTCCGAATTGTCGTAATTTCCAAGAGTTTACCGTAGGATTTATGGTATAGACTCGTAATTTGAATAATAACAATACCCATTATATTACTGCTTGTATAATACCAATACACATCTGTTATTGACCACGCAGCCGTTTCCCTAAAATCTGGTCTAATATCTGCTGCAATAAGAGAGGAGGGCCTCCCTGCGACAATGATGCAATATGGGGAGCTGCGCGAGATTAAGGACCTAGGTTGTGAGGAGAAGAGAGAAAAGACCTCTGGCAGGAGACCTTTCTCATGCGACTAGTTTCACCCAAGTCGTCGGCATGTATATCTTTGGTTGCAATTCCTCCTATTTACGATTCTATTCTTCACCCGCGAAATTCTGCGGTCATAAACTACGGCCACTATGCGCATATTCCTATAATCCATTAAAAGCAATCTTATAAATTTTGAGCCTCGGAACGTCGGAACTTTTTAGTGATCAGTTTTCTTTTCATTGGAGTAATGGATTTTTGAAATTCGGTTCTAGCTAGGCAGCAGTGAAGAAATATTGAAGAAGAAATTGTGCCTAAGTGACTTTTCAGGATTTAAAAATATTTTTTGGACTTGTGTTTTTAGTTTTTCAAGCCTTTGGTAGCGCTTTCTGTTCATCGATCAGCAGTGGTTTTTATTTATTTTGTGGTATATTCTTTTACAATGTGGGCGGAATATTTTTGTATTTTTAGTTTTCGAAAATATCTGTATTATCGACACCTCAATGTTGTATTGTTTTTCATATCAATGTCGTAATGTTTTTTGAAATGTTATAATTGGAATCCTTTTTTGGTCTAAAATTGTTCTACATCGAAATCGTATTATATATGAAGTACAGAAGTGACCTGTGACCAAGGTCCTCTCGGCCCTTGGTCACAGGTCACTTCTGGCATTGGTGTTATATAATGGCTTGTTATGAATTATCACGTTTTGAGTTCGATTAAAAAGTGATAGAGGCGCAGAAAGTGTCAGTGACTAAGAAGAATGAGTATTTGATGGAATTTGAACGAAAATATTACATTTAGGACAACATAATAATATTCCCGACTACTTATTGTTTATAGGAGACCTGCAGACGGTCACAAAATACCACCGACTTCTTCTGTCTATCTTAGGAAGCTTGAAAATTTATATTCAGATCATCAATTATGCTACATTTGAATCTATCTGAAAATACTCAACGGGTTAACATCAGGCTAAACTTGATCATCACGTGGCACACCCGAAGAACATTTTTGATCAACAGGTTAACATCTACATTTACGTAATACCGTGCAAGCCACCGCGAGGGCGTGTGGCAGAGGGTGAACTTTTGTTTTTCAGCTGTACTCATTATCACTAAACTCCACTGAATCTGCTTTGATGAAATCGTGAGAATATTGAGCCATGAAACCTGATAAGTTTACGCAGAATCACGTTAAATTATTTTTCTTTGCGTACGCTCCAGGAACATACTTGTTGTTCACGCCCTTCAGCCCTTGAAAAGAGTGGAGTCTTTTTAGGGTCCATGAAACATTCCAGAAATACACAAGTTAGGAATCTTTTTCATGTTGTTCATATACACTTTCAAATTAAATAGAAATTTATTTAATCACCGAGTGGTTGAACAGTGGACACCAGCTAGGATTCTTGGCGCATTGTGATTCAGTATGGGTAGTTGATTTACTTCGCACGTATTATCAATGATTATTTTACCTTACGGGTATCCTGTGCTTTTAAGTAGCAGTATTCAGCCATATCTATGATATACGCAATTGCAATGATTGCAATGGTTGCAATGCAATCTAGTGCTCTAGTGGAAAGGGACAAGGGAGAGGTGAATGCCTTATGGGGGGCGGCATGTTCCCTCTGACCACATTGTTGAGTCCCTGTGTTGAGACAATGGGGATGGGGAGGACCGGTCTCCGCGAAGAATAATTTTCCACTGCCGAAAAACCTTACTCCATACGTTTTATTGCACCCGCGACCCCTTCCACGCGGTATACCTCGGGTCAACATCCTCCGAGTTTATGCCCTTGCAAGCCAGTGCCCCTGCAGAAGGGTTGATCGGGAAGCAGGTAAAACCTTAGAGACGTCTGCCCATCAACTCTTACACCTGAGTGATTATAAGTTTTTTCTAGTCACATTACCAGGCGAATATTTCAAACATTTAAATATCCACAAGTGAACACGTTTATCAAAATGGTTTCTCGATTTAGGTGTGCTGGCCTCTTATTAATTTCATACGTGGTTTGAAGGAAGTAACCATTCACACACAAAAATGAATCGATTCCGTCCATTTAAGAAATATATCCAAACATTTTTGCGATAATATTTGCTGTGCAATATGGTCGAATAATAGAACACCTGTCCATCAGAAGGGAAAGAGAGGAACAGCATATTGTAATTAGTATTCTCAGTTGCGATTTATGTTCGTAAGGAAATTTACTAACTGCCGTCCACACCTTCTGCAATCGGAGCAATTGGCCCCTCGAGAGGAGATCGCCGGGAGGCGGCTGGGTGCCCGCGCGTCCCGTTTGCGAACCCATCCTGACGGGGAATTTCCAGCTAGACAATGCTTCCTCGGTGCCCCTCCCCTACGGGAGGAAGAGAATAGTGTGTGGCGATCCTTCGGCAGGGGGAGGAAGACACGCGGCTCAATGCCACGTTTGGGCACAAGGCTAGAGCGAGAGTCGGGGGTATTTTGCGACCATCATGAGAAGAAGCATTGAAAGAAGACTGACCGCCAGTAATCCCATGGTCCCTTCCGCTAAGAAAGGAAAGGAGGGCGGAGGAGGGAAGGGGGTTTGTTTACGGTTAGAACTTCCTCAGGCTCCGCTAGGGGGAACCCGTGACGCAGCGATGCCAAATTTACAAAAAACTCCGGACTTAGAAATTTCGGCTCTGCAGTGGTAACTTTTCGTTGGAAGTGCCTGTACCTCCAAAAGGCCTATGTTTTACATGTAAAATAAAGTGGATTTAGCGAGGCCAAAAAGTTCCTTCCACGGTATACGTTCGGTATTACGACAGATATCTCTCGAGGGTGATGCACCACCTAGCAAAAATTAACTATTTTGTTTTGTATTATCTGTTAATTAAACTAAATATTCAAGATGTGAGCCATATCTGCAACACCTAAAGCCAGTTATGTCCAAACATTAGTGATATACGGCCTTGAGTACGCAGTGCGCGCTCCCATTCCGCGCTTCCCGGCAGTGGTGCTGGCGGTTGCGGGGGCGGCTCTTCCGGCGGTGGCGGCGTGCGGGGCAGCTTCTCCTGGCGGGACGCGGCTTCTGGGTACGGGCGACGGCCGGAACGGTCCAAGAGTACTCCGGGCCGCAAGAGTGCGGGTGGAGGAAGAGTGCCGCGAGGTTGGCTTGCTTCGACCGGACGCGGGAGGAGGGAGACCGCCGAGGAGTGATCTCTCTGCGACTGCGTTCCAAAGGACTCCCTCCTCCGTTTTGACTGCTAGGGTCCGGAGGTCCACCTTGTATGAGGATCCTGGGCAGGGCGGCGGCCAACCGGCGAGCTCCGTGAGAGTCACGTGGGGGAAGGGGTGAGCGTCGCTCTCCTCCTCCACGCGGGGGAGAAAGGGGTAGAGGGGAGGTGAGTGAGGGAGGGCGTGACGCACGGGAAAGTTCACCACGTGGACGCTCGGCAGGGAGAGTGGGGGTGAGTGCGGTGGCGCGTGAACCACGAGCAAGTCCGCCACGAGGTCTCTTGGCGCGACGAGTGGGTTTGAATTATGCGTCGCCGGGTAGGGCAAATCATGGTTAACATTCGAAAACTTGACAAAGTTGATATTATCGTCATGATATATTCGCAAAATTATCCAAAAACTACAGTATACCTAATATTTTAATTCCGATTAGTTACGGTGTCTTTACAGCTTTCTTTGGCGATCGAAAAATAGAAGAACTGGAAGAAAAACACCAAGACTGGATGAATTAATATTTTATGTAATGGAAAATGTCCTGTTTCTTTCTTAAAATTAGTTCATATTCCACCAGATTGTGCCTGAAAGGACTTTTTTTGCTGTTTACCTTCGTCAAATACCATGGAAACAAAAGAAAAACGGTAAATACGAACGACTATGAGAATTAGGTGGCTTTATTCAACACTTTCGGATACAACGAGCGCTCGATTTAGCGAGTGATTTCCGAGGGATTATGAGCACTCGTTAAACCGGGCTTCCACTGTATTCAGAAACATTTATACATAATAACCTTTCACAATAGATTTACAATATTGTCTGAAAAAAACTCATCAGTACTATAATAACATTTCTTAAGCATTAGTTCTTTAAGTTTTAATTTATTTTATATATATATATATATATATATATATATATATATATATATAATATGCCAAGAGGGTGGCCGATAAAAATATAGCGACAGAAAAAAAGGACACTCACAAATTTAAACTTCCGATATTTCGGTGGGATCGTGACCACCTTTCTCAGGGTAGACAGTAGGACATAGGACAGTAGGACAGTAGGACATATATATATATATATATATATATAGTTCGTGGAAAATCACACACGCGATAATTAAAAAAAATAAACTTTGCCACAGGTGGGGCGGAATTAAATATAGAAACACAATTCATTCATTGATTGAACACGATTGATTCATTCTGTATCCTTCCTTCTGTGAGAAAGGCAACGTGCCAAAATATCAGAACGTATAGTGTGTGAGTGTTCTTCTTTTTTGTGTTTCTATATTTAATTCCGCCCCACCTGTGGCAAAGTTTATTTTTTTATATATATATATATATGTAGTTGGGTATGAAGCTGTAGTTAAATGTCTAATGACATTCGATGCAAATTTAATAATATTGCTCGAACTATTTATGATTTGTTCAAGTTTACATTTCCTGGTGTTGTTAATGAGTTTTTAGAAATCCTTATGGGCTATTTGATATGTTAGCCAGATTTTTGTGACATAGAATTTACTTTGATAATATAGTTCACCGCTATGTTTTGACAGGGTGATGAGTTCTGGCGAGATAATCTTAAAATTGTTATTTGCCCTACTATGTTTCACCTTTTTGAGGGGAAAAGAAGCATTGAAATACTTGATAAAAGCATTAATAAAAGCACTAAATTTGGCATAACAATTACAGCTGTGATGACATCCTCTCAAGATTCCTGCTCCAGTGAGGTATCAAATTCCACCATATAGTCCTTGCAAAAGTTCCTCTTAATGACATAGGAGTTGAGAGGTTTAGAGATATACGTCCCAAAGTCAAAGTGCCCATGGTCAAAATGGTCAGACAGGCCAGTATGTAAAGTTTCACAATTCAGCTTTGAGGGTGGGATATCTGTGATTAAATAATCAAGGAGAGACTGGGAGAATCAAAGAAATATTTGAAAAACATTTTGCAACTTTCCTAAGTGTGAATGCTTTTTTCTTTTCATGTTATTATTCACATAGCCTTTGATTATTATTATATACCTCGTGAGTTTGTGGAATTAAAACCCTGTGCAAACGTGCCATGATTGTTGTTATCTTCATAAGAGCCCCTCCTGAACTGGTGTTATTTGGGTCAGTATAATTAAGACTTGGCACTCCATAACCATGACCTTATGAGGTCTGTCATTGCTCTAGTTATTATGAGCACTGGGGGTACCAATTATAACAACTTTCACCTCATAATTTTGTCGTTATGAGTTCGGTAATTGGCCCCCAGGGTAGGGTGGACTTTATTTTGCAGTTTTAAAATATTTTTAAAATTTCAGTTTGCACCACTTTTAAAGTTTTTCCTCAGTAATAGGTAGTTCAGTAAAAGTGAAAAATTTCAGCTTGATCAGATAATTTTTACCAGTTCCACAAGGTAGGAGAAGTTTTATACTATGTATAGTGAAAAGAAGAAAAATAATTTTAAAAAGTTCTGGAAAATTTTTCATTTATTTTTTCTAAATACGAAGCATTTATAAATCTAAAATGCATTCCTATGCTAAAAAATATTTCGAAAAGGCGTACTTACAGAGGGAAAATGTGTTTGTGCATGAATTTACTCACTATAACATTGGGTCAGACAAATTTGACAGACTTAGTATATTTGTTATTGTTTGCGCCGATGCGCGCTCTTTTTTTTGTATTCAAATCTCCCTCCTCGACCTTCTCCCTCCTTACTCATCGCGCCGTCTGGGGGGTGGGGAAACGGGGGTTTGCCTTCGAAGCGGGAGGGGAGGGGCAGTCGGAACGAAGGCTCCTTTGGTGGTGGAGTCGGGGGCAGTGCTTTTTCGTCACCAGTACAGCGGACGTCTCGCGGGTGTGTGTTACTGGGTATTGTGACGTGAATCCAGGAATGGTTTTGCTGACGGCCGGTGAGTTTTCTTCCCATTTCCTTTCTTTTCCCTCGGTCCTTTTTTTATTTTATGTAATTCTCGTGGGTCACGCGTCACGGCCTTTTCCCAGCGACGCGTGCCTACAGTTGTACTTTTGGCGAGTTGCTTATGCCACTATGAGCAAGTGCTGCAAATTTTCTTCACTCTTTGTTTAATAACTCAAAAGGTGAAACGTGGACTGAATAGGAAACTGAATGCCGCCGAATGGTACTTACAAAAATTTTGAGGTGTCAATGCCATGGCTAGCTGGCTCGATGTTCATGGTGCAGGTTCTCCCTGGATGTCCGAAGCACACACTCTCTTTTCAACTACTGTCTCCTCGTCTCGAGGGTCAAAAAAAAAGAACCTCCTTGCCCTCTTACGGTGAACACACACAAAAAACAAAAGTAAAATGGAATGTACCACTCAGCGGCAAATACGATTAAGAAGTTTACCGAACAAAAACCCACCCACCAAAATTGGGTTCCAATTTTAATAATAATAATAATAAACAAGTAACATCGTGAGTGCTTAGGGAAATATGAAGAAACCAAACAAAGAGAGTGCTAACTGAACCTGGGAAGATAATGAACAAAGGTGAGGTTATTAATTAGGTTCTTCACTCTGAAGGGGACCATCATCAGAGACTTTGTACAAATGGGTAGCCCACAGATGGGAATGGTTCAGCACGAATGTTCCCTAAACAAGCGATATGTACAAGAATATGAACAATTTCCCTGGTGTACAAAAGAAATGACTGAAACAAAAACAAACAATTGAACAAGAAAAAAATAGATTATTGAACTGGCAGTTTGGCCAGTTTTGATACTGGGCGTTTAAAATTACCAAATGCTTCGGATAGTGCAAACCCGCACTCGTCCATCAGTTCCTTAATGAACATGAATAATTCTAGCCAACGGCCATTGCAAAGGAGAGCTATTCTCCTTTTTAAGGATCACTAAATCTCCTCGTTCAAATTTGGATTTTCCAATATCCATTTTGACCTAGATTGTAATGTGGATAGATACTCGTTCGTCCATCGATTCCAGAAATGTTGAGAGATTCGTTTCATAAGTTCCCATCAGGTTACTCGATTGATTTTAACATCTAAAAGGCTTGGTTCGGGGATAGCCACTAATGGTGTGCCAATCAAAAAATGTCCAGGTGTTAAAACTTTCAATTCGTTGGGATCCGATGGCAAAGAGACCAATGGTCTGGAGTTTAATACTGCTTCAATTCTGGCAAATATGGTTATAGTTCTTCAAAAGTTAAAATTTGGCTACCCACTATCCTTTTTAACAGACCTTTCGCCGACTTGATATTTGCTTCCCACAGACCCCCAAAGTGGGGTCCCTCCGGGGGATTCATATGCCAAGTGATATTTGTGATGGAGTATTTATCCGACGTTTCATTACCATTTAATAAGGCTTGAAACTGTTTGTTTAATCCGGTCAAATACGTATTTGCTCCGACAAAATTGGTGCCACAGTCAGTGTAAACATCCGAGCATAGACCTCTTCGAGATACAAATCTCTCAAAGGCCGCAATAAATGCCTCTGTCGAGAGACTAGATACAACTTCTAAATGACATGCCTTGGTTGCCAAACAAATGAACAAACACATATATGCCTTCTGTTGTTTTGCATTCCTTCTCAAGGATTCCTTCACTAAAAACGGTCCTGCAAAGTCAATCCCTGTGTGTAAGAATGCACGCGCAGGTTGCACACAAGGAGAAGGCAAGACTCCCATTAATGGCATTTATGGAGCACAACGCAATTTGAAGTAAGGAATGCATTGATAAATCCTCTGCCTGATTACACTTCGGGCAGAGATAATCCAAAATTTAAAACTTAACAAAGATTGTAAAGTAGCTGGCCCTATGTGTAAACACACCCTGTGATAATAGTCTATGATCAAGTGAGTCAAATGACTATTTTTGGGTAGCAACAATGGATGCTTCCGTTGATAAGACAAATTCGAGTTTTGAAGACTCCCACCCACCCTGAGACAACCATCTGAATCAAGGAAGGGATTTAAGCATTGAATTCGAACTGAACAAGGTAGACCTCGATTTAGCCGATAAATGTTCTCTTTAAAGTGACATTACTGAGTCATTCGAGTGCAAAGTAACAATGCCGAATTGATTTCATTCAATTTCAGATATCCACTGATGCGAATTTTAAATTTAACCCTTGTGTTGTTAATAAATATCCGACAGTATGCCACAGTTCTCAAGAAATTGGAACACGAAGAGTGACGCTTAATAAATTCCAAATCGGGCTCCAGAAATACTGTGAAGGTGGAATCTACAAGATGTTTGCTCTCCGATAGTTGATTTAATTTAATTGGTTGGAAAGAACTGATTTTCCAATTAACTAAGGGTTCCGATAGTCAAGCGGGCCCATGCCACCACAAATGTTGATAAACTAGTTCACTGGGCAAACAGCCCCGACTTCCTATATCTGCTGCATTATCTTGAGTTTTAATGTGGTTCCAAGTAATACCGATTGCTTTTTCCTTGATTTGCATGATACGATGTGCAACAAAGGTTTTCAAACGATGAGGTAGGGTGGCTAACCATGTTAGAACAGTGCTAGAGTCTGTCCAAGCAAATACGAGAGTTATTTTTACCATTCCCGAGATAGTATCAAATACAAATTTTATAAGTTTGGACAACAGGACGGCTCCTAAAAGTTCCAAACGAGAGATTGATTGAGTCTTAATTGTTGCAACTCGTGTCTTAGACAAAACTAAGTGAACACTTCCTTTTTCCGCTATATCACCGATTCGCACATACACAGAAGCACAGTACCCTCATTCAGAAGCATCACAAAATCCAAGTATTTGGGAAGCGTAACATTCCATATTCAAAGGTGTGTTTTTTCCTATCCATCTTGGGATTTTGACAGCAACCAATGATGGCAATTGTTTCACAAACTCTTCCCAAAGTTTCAAAATAGAAGACGGAAGTTCATCGTCCCAACCCAGTTTTAGTTTCCACAAATTCTGCATGAGATATTTTGCCCAGAAAACAATAGGGGCAATCAACCCTAATGGATCGAATATCCGTGTGATTGTGGACAAAATGCCTCGTTTGGTATTGTGTGTTTCCCATTGTTGTACGTGATAACAAAATGTGTCTGACTTGGCTTCCCAATAGATGCCCAACAATTTGATTGAGGGAACTTGTTCATAGTTAATGTTCACTTCAAATTGGCAAAGATCAGATGGAAGCTCTTGCAGCACCTCTACTAAATTGGATGCCCATTTACAGACTTGAAATCCCCCCGCATTCATTAGATTATTTATTTCAATGATTAAACTCTTTGCTTTTTGGGGAGAGGCGGTGCCAGACCAAATCATCTACAAATAAATCCCGTGAAACAACAGCTGCTGCACAAGGATATCGAAGAGCTTCATCTAGGCACAACTGTTTAATAGTGCGCATAGCTAAGGTGAAGAGGTGAGGCCAAAAGTTATCGTATTAAGTTCGTATTCTTGCAAATCAGAATCTAAATTGGGACGCCATATGATGTGTTGATACGCTCTCTCCTCAGGCCGAAGTTCAATCATTCTGTACATTTTACATATGTCTCCTATTAAGGCCACCTTATGCAAACGAAAATGAATAATCAAGGCTGATATGTCTTGGTGAAGTTTGGGTCCCACCAGAAGCATATCATTAACACGTTCAATGCTAAGAGACAATGAGTAACTTTATGTGGTGGCTATTTTTGGTTTTTGCCTATTTTGCATGCATATGTTGTTCCTATAATATTTTTAATATATATATTATAATATTTATTTTAAATAATGTATTATAAAATATTTTTTTGACGACCGCCCGAGCGGTCCTTCGCCACTGGCGTTGAATGATAGTTATGCAAACCCGCACAACACATTTCAAAAATATACTTAGATCACGCAAATGGTGTTCTTTTTTACTTTTGCTTTGTCATTCCTTCATTATAGAATTTTTAGACTTTGATTTAATCGACATGTTTTGTAATTTCGGAAATATAGTTCTTTATCTGGAATTCTACAATAAAGTTGTATGTAGCAGATGTTTCCTTCGGCATTGGCACTTTCGGGTCTGATCTTCTGGAAGTCCAGAAAGGGATAACATGAAAGAACACCGTCAGTGGCACTGTTGAAGGGAGGATGAAAAGGCTATATGTTTGCTTTCCGCAGAACTCCAACCAGCGTACGACTGTATTTATGGCACTACCTGCGACCCTAACCCTCCCAGCCTCAGCAAAAAGCTATCCCTGTGTGGACACCCTTTTCACGGTCCATAACAAACTAAAGCCATATGGTGCTATTGCTAATTTACGATGCTCAAATTATGACAACAAATTACAAAATTTCAAAATGTAAAATTTTTATTTCTTATCACATTTTAAAATGCAATAAACAATTCAATACATACAAATATACAATTCAATTTCAGTAGTTTTTGGTACAATTACTCAGCCAAGTAATATTCTAAGCACAACATGATAATAATGGCTCACTTATTATGAAATACAATAAATACAATAAACAATTCAATAAATTCAAATATATAATTCAATTTCAATAGTTTTGGTACAATTAATCTGCCAAGTAAAATTTTAAGCACAACATGATAACAATAGCTCACTTATTATGAAATACAATAAAAAATTCAATACATTCAAATATATAATTCAATTTCAATAGTTTTGGTACAATTACTCGGCCAAATAAAATTTTAAGCACAACATGACAATAAAGGTTCACTTATTATGAAATACAATAAATGCAACAAACAATTCAATACATTCAAATATATAATTCAATTTCAATAGCTTTGGTACGATTACTAAGTCCAATTTTAAGCACAACATGATATTGATGGCTCACTTATTATGAAATACAATAAAACATTCTTCCAGACATAATCCAGGCTGGTCAGGGCATCCTGGACAGAAAAAACCACTTTTTTCTAATGCCATTTTTTGTGCACACTTTGCACTTTTTATAAAGTTTTTTGCATTTTTTGCTTGAGGGAACCACTGCAGGAAAATGTCCAGCATTAACTTTTTTGTCATCGTCGGTGATTTTTCTGATTGGGGTGAAACGTTCTGATTCTCCAATCAATTCATTAATTATTTTCAGCCGAAATTCATAAAATGGTATCTTTTCATTGTACATATTGAATAATAAATAACTATTTGTAAGCATCATCTGAAATAAATGAATTCCAATTTTCTTGTACCAGCGAAGTGTCTTTCTCTCACATGGGTAGTACGCCATCATCTGGTCGAAAAGATCCACTCTACCCATCGACTTGTTGTATTCTAACACTGCCCTGGGTTTGGCCACTGTGTTACCTCTTCTGCCCGTTACCTCAACCATCTCACTGTCGAACTCAGAGGATATCATTATTACATCCCTTCTGTCTCTCCACTTCATGACACAAATACCATCATCTGTATACATTTCCTTGCATTCTACCTTTTTCAGCTTTTCATTAATTAAGTCAATAGGGTTGTCCTTCCTATTGGCTTGGAGTGTCCCAGTTACGTATGTTTTGTTTTCCAAAAGGAATTTAGCTAATCGCGGACTGTTATAAAAATTGTCCATGAAGAGAGTGTGTCCTTTGTTCAATTTATCTTTCATTAGCTGCTTCACTACTTTTTCCATATGATTAGCCCCTCCTATATCATCATCCCTAGCACCTGAGTATATTGTACAACATTGCACCAAACCATTTGTAAGTGTCATCATATACAGCTTGACACCATATTTATGGCGCTTCCCCTCGATATACTGCTTGAAAATCAAGCGCCCCCTCCAAAGAACCATCGATTCGTCAATGGATAACCGCTTCTCTGGGTAATAAATAGTATCCATTGTTTGATTGAAATAATTCAACAGGGGACGGATCTTATACAACCTATCGTTTGGTACAGGTTCTCCTTCTATAGGATTTTTGCAAAAGTGCAATGCTCATAGAATTAGCATAAATCTATCCCTACTCATAAAATTCGAAATGCACTTCAATTCAAAGAGGCGATCTCTTTTCCAATAGTCAGCAAGCCTGTTGCATTTTATTGTTCCCATGTGGAACAAAAGCCCTAAAAAACGTTTAAATTCCGGAATAGTTAACTGTTTCCAATGCTTGAAACGGGCTTCTGGAGCACAGCAGGAATCATGCAATTCCTTGGCGTAAACATTTGTGTGTTCCACAATTAATTCAAAAAAGTTTTCTGTGGCCAAAAGATTGTAGAAGTCAATGGCGTTACTTCCAGGATTGGGAACTTGAAGGCCGGGACGTGCAATAAATTCTAGTTCATTTTTAGTCGGTTTTGTGTGACTCCACACAATGTCTCTACTCACTGCTGGTGAAGTCAGAGGTGCATCATCTTCTTCATCCGACTGAGTATTGGACTCTGCAGTGTTGAACTCACTTGAATTGTCAGAGCAGATGTCTTCGTCCAAAGATAAATCTTTCGGAAACAAAGGCGAGCCACCGTCTCCAGCAAAATGTTTCTTTTTTCTGAGATGGCACGGTCAGCTTAGATGGTCCAGGTCCCATTGCTACTAAACAAAGTGATAAATATTTAAATTTAATGTAAAAATTTTAAGTGAAATAATAAAATATTCACTTGGTGTTTCCCCATATAATGTATTGCGAACATTCATCTGCAATATCATAATTGATAAAAATTTTCGCTTTACTATGGCATTGTATCACTTGTGATGAAGACACTATCCCCTCCATTTTCCTCTCTTTCAATTCAAAGTAACATAATGACGCTTAACCATCCAGTTCTTACCCTTCTCTCTCCTCTCTACTTGCCCACTAGCCATGACGATTTCGTTACTCAGTGAATATTTCGTAATTTCAAAATCAGTCACTTCCATAAATTTACGCCGAATACAACTTACTTAAATAATTATAAAAATCATATTGCTTACCTTCCGCTTCCTTATTTACTTTGCGTAACTTTGATGGCTTAGCCTCTTTTGGAACGTCTTCATCACTCATCTCGCTATGAACACCTAAAAGTTACATAAAAGTTATATTGTACAAATATAAAACATTCATTTCAGATAAAAATATAATAATTTTATAAACAGCCACACCAACCTTTTTTAACTGCAGGAGCTCGACGTTTTCCAGAAGATGAAGCAGTTTTTCGCATTTTAGGCATTCTGAGACAACTAAACTAACACAACCATAAAAAATAACTATAAAATATACATGAGAGAGAAGTGTTTCCTTGTAAAATAATCAATAAACAAACAGATTCACTCTAAAAAAAAACTGTGCTACCAGAGAATGGACCATGCACAGAGGAAGGTTGGACTCCAACTGATGGCTAGGATGCACTTAGAGTGTCGCAGCGTATGCCTGTCCCGCCACCAAGCCATAAAACCTGTGGAGGAAAGGGACCGCCCGGGAGGCCGTGCGCCACCAGATGGGTCACACGAGGGCCGCTCGAGCTGTCCCCAGCACTGAACGTGTTAAGTGAGGTTCCTGTAGGGGTCTTGGTAGATGCATCAAAAACTACTCTCACTCGAGAAGTCGTACTACATTCTTTGTATACAGCATGGTGTGGTATATTGTATTTGCCGGTATCCCATCCGACCTGAGACATATGACCTAATGAAATGTATTCAGACAAAATAGAGTTATACAGTAAGTCCTCGACATACGAACGAGATGCGTTCCGAGAACTTGTTCGTAAGTTGAATTTGTTCGTAAGTTGAAAAACGTTAGCCAGGCATCGAAAATTGTAGTTACCGTATTTCCTGGCCCATGAGACGCACTTTTTTGCTCCAAAATGTGCTCTTAAATTGTTCGTTCGTCCTCTAAGACGCAAGCTGATTCGCCGGGAAATACTATTTAGGGATGGTCAGATCGGATCTAAAGATCCACGGGTATTACGTTTCTCCGGATACTGAAATCGGATCCTAATTCATTTAAAAAAATTGGATCTGGATCAGATAAAAAAATTCACACTGGGGAGTGGATACCATTATAATCGCCCTAAATAACGGTCATCCTGTGTTGCGGCCGATGTTGGAACTAGTTGGAACCATGGAAGTTGGCTGCTGATGCTCTCGTAAGGATGTCTATAGGATATCCTCGTGGGTATCCTCGAAAGGATGTCCCAACTAGTGGAAACCACCTGAGATGTTAAGGCGGGTATGCGGTGAGTGAAATGTGATACGTTTGGTTCGCGGTCATAGCTGATAAGGGACTCCCAACGGGCGACGCCCTCCCCCCCCCCCCCCCCACCCAACTTTTGGAAGCCACTTGTGAAGTTAGGGCGTGGGAAAGCGATGAGTGAAATGTGATACTTATGATGAAATGTGATGCGGACTCGAGAAAAAATATCACTTTACTCCGACCCCTTAACTATGAGCGCCGAGCCGAGGGTGGGGGAGAGAGAGAGGGAGAGGTGGAGGGGGGAGGAAGAGGCAGGCCAAGGACGCGTAGCCATTCGCTGCAGAAGCGCCAGCGCTCGGCGTGAAGGCCTGTGGAAAAAAACGCTGGACATATTCTTTGCTTTACACGACTACAGTAATTGTTTTAAACTTGCGTACCAACTTGAGGAGTATCTGCATTGAAAGATAAACGATGCAGCTAGAACTTATTTCAAAGCTCATTTTCGTATCACTTCTCATAGGCGAGTATCATTTCCGCGAAATGATCGATTTTAGGTAAGTTAACTAATTTTTTCTCCGATGTGGTTGATATCAAGTACGCACAGATATGTATCAAGCCCTATGAAATAAGTTCTAGCAACATCCTTCCTGCGCCAAACGGTGAAAACATAATTTCTTTATCTATTAGCATGGCGATGTAAAAGTCAACGGTCTGAAAATGGATTTCCTGGCGTGGTATCCACTTCCATAAGTAAATGATGCTTCCTATAAAAGGAAGTAAAAACAGATTAGAGTTCCGATTCTCTCTTTGCATGCGCCGATGCACTACGTTATTTATCCCATTGATGTGACGATGCGTTTCAAAGCTCTCTCGGGCGCTACGCAACATAATTTCAGGTTGTGGAAAAATCATGAAGGAGTGCGAAGTCAACCTCACAGCTACCACCGGGGTAAGGTTACAATTTGAATCGACCGAAATAACGGCTCCCTCGTTCGATCATCGGCCGTATCAACCTAGTGTTGGCTGCCGAGGCCGCTGAAAGGAGGCCCAACCCCTCCCCCACTAGTGAAAGCCACCTGGGTAAAAGCGAAACTGGGTGAGGGTAGATAATAACAGATAAGGTGAAGGAGTGATCCTCTCGGGTTACCCCCTTCTCTTTCTCGCTGAATGAGACCCTCGCAGATGAATGTCGTCACGCCCAGGAATAAGGAACGAAGAACTTTTTTCTTGAGGGGTATTCTGGGAAAAACCAGTATAGACGTGCCAATTGTTCAGATCCGACTGAGGTATCACCCTAAAATCTGACAGCTTTAATGTTTCCGGCTGAGTGATTGAGAGGGATAGTTGGATGGAAGGACTGCTCGTCAGGCAATTTCCAAATACCCTGGAAAGGATATTTTACCATTCATCACGATAACCCGAATCGAGCCTCGTATTGCCGGTAATAATAATTTTTAATCACAAAACGAATGAGTGAATGGAATAATGCCTCTATTTGATGCGAAGGTAGCTTGACACACGGATGTCGATTTCCATTGAAATGTCAAGAGTAGCAATATCTCCAAATATACGACGGCAAACTTAAAAGTAAGGTCTCCAATTTTTTTTTCATAGAAAATGACAATTATTCACATTGTTGCATACATCGTTGGAAAGGTCATGGCTTCAGCTATTTTTCGATGTAGTCACCATGGCGCTCGATGACTTTCCTCATCCGCACGATGAACTTTTGTATCCCGTCGTCATACCAGCTTCCGTCCACATTGTGAAGATAGGCGTTGACCTCCTCTTGCAGCTCGTCGTCCGTCGCGATCTTCATCCCTCCTAGGTGTGTCTTCAGGGCAAGGAAAATGTGAAAATCACTGGGTACGACGTCGGGGCTGTACGGAGGGTGCCCGAACACTTTCCACCCAAACTTCGAGATCAGCTCCTGCGTCTGATTAGCCGTATGCGGGCGCGCGTTGTCGTGATGAAATGAGACCCCCTTCGTCAGCATTCCTGGACCACAAGAGGCAACGCGTGGGATGTGCGGAGGAAGTTGTGCGCTGTTTTTTTAACCTTATCGTAACGGGTGATGAAACATGTGTTCACCACTATACCCCCGAGACGAAGCAACAGTCTAAACAATGGCGCCACCCGGCGTCTCCAAAACCGAAAATGGTCAAACAAACTCTGTCAACCGGGAAGGTCATGGAAACAGTGTTTTGCGACCGAAAGGGAGTATTGTTGGTGGATTTTATGCCCCATGGAACCACTATGAATAAGGAAAGATACTGCCACACACTACAAAAGCTTCGGCGCGCCATCAAGAACAAACGTTCAGGAATGATGACAAAGGTGGTCTCATTTCACCACGACAACGTGCGCCCGCATACGGCTAATCAGACGCAGGAGCTGATCTCGAAGTTTGGGTGGAAAGTGATCGGGCACCCTCAGTAGAGCCCCGACGTCGTACCCAGTGATTTTCACATGTTCCTCACCCTGAAGAAACACCTAGGAGGGATGAAGATCGCGACGGACGACGAGCTGCAAGAGGAGGTCAATGCCTATCTTCGCAACGTGGACGGAAGCTGGTATGACGATGAGATACAAAAGTTCATCGTGCGGATGAGGACAGTCATCGAGCACCATGGTGAATACATCGAAAAATAGCTGAAGCCATGACCTTTCCAACGATGTATCCAACAATGTGAATAATTGTCATTTTCTATGAAAAAAAAAATTGGAGACCTTACTTTTAAGTTTGCCGTCGTATATTTGGAGATATTGCTACTCTTGACATTTCAATGGAAATCGACATCCGTGTGTCAAGCTACCTTCGCATCAAATACATATCTGCCCCAAGTAAAAAATCAACTGGCTCTGGTTTATAATACTCCAGATCGGCCAATTCTAAGAATTCAAAATGATGGGGTACTCTATCTGGGACTTGCTCCGTGGGTTGTGTTGAGCTTATCTTTGGTATTACAATGGCATTTACTTGAAACTCAGGGCCCTCTTGACGTGGTCGAATAACTACAGAGGCAGTGCCTTTGGTGGACGTAATCGGAGTAGCGGCTAAACCAAAACAATTGACCAGCGATGATCTGCAAGGAATACCTAGTCGTTGCTGACTGTCAGTTGTAATGAAGCTTGCTTGAGAAGCAGGATCAATTAGAACACGAATAGGAATGAATGTTCCTAACTTGCTCCTTGCAAGTGCAAGACATGTCCCCAACAAAACCATTGAATATTGCAAATTCATCTGGCAAGCAGAACATGAAATTGAATTTGACGAGCCATCCACCTCGACTGCAACTGATTCAGAGTTTACCCTTTCAGTATTCTTAAGAAGTTCTGCAGCCGGTCGATCATTTTTAGACTGTGCCTTATCATTTGTGGCTTGAGATTTGTTGACTACATTGTTGTAGTGCGAGTTTCGATTGCATACTAAAGTATGATGTTTATTATTACATACTTTACAAAGAGTTTTGGAAAGACATTGCTTCGAGGAATGTTTCTCTCCTAAACAATGCAAGCACAGCCGTTCTGTTTTCGCCAATTCTCTTCTCTTCGTCATTGGTAGAGAAATGAATCTCTCGCATTGATATATCTTATGATCACGCGAACAAAAAATGAAATGATAACTTCACTACCTTAGCTACATGAAAATGAGAGGTTTTCTTTGAAAAAGATTTGGTTGATGAATGAACCTCTTTCAATGATATAGTCTGTGCGCTCTCCTTTACTCCCGATGGTCGAAGAATGTTAACGTAGTCGCGACCAAATTTTAAAAGCATGTGAACCGTTGGAAAGTCCACCCAGTTATTCCAAAGTTCAAAATGTTTTCTAGTGTCTTGATCCATAACTCGAGATGCTAAATAGAACAAGATAAATTCGCCCAAATTAGGTATGTTCATTGTCTGCAATGCATTCACATTTTCGGAGTATTTTTCGATGAACTTTTGCAAAGAATCTAGAGAAATATTCTTCAAATATGGATAATTAAACAACTTATCTAAGTAATGAAACGCCAACTGGCGTTTACTTTCGTACTTCTGGATCAAAGTTTTCCACGCTATTTGATAATTTTCAGCGATTAGCGGCAAACTAGTTACAAGCCTGTGGGCTTTACCTCGTACGCTCGACACCAGATAATATAATTTTTCAATGTCAGTTAATTTAGAGTTAAGGTGAACAAGACTATTGAACTCATTGAAAAACGGCTTGAAATTCTCAATTTTCCCATCGAAGGAAGGCAGCGTAATTCTTTCGTCAGATTCATTCGAAGAGGCACTATCTTGTCACGGCTCATATTTCGTGGTAGTAGCCTTCTACCTTATCGAATGCCTTTAACTGTGGTGCCTCTTCCTTTTCCAACTCTAATTCAATAGTCATTTCCCGCAATTGATCCGATAATTCAACGAAGAACTTATATTGATCATCGAGTAGCAAAAACCTACTCTCAAAAATGTCTTTATCTTCCGCATTGCCTTCGACCGTCATGGATATTTCGTGTAACTTTTCAATAATATGCATATTCTCTTCAAATTTGGATTTAGTTAATCGAAATCTCCTCATTAGCCTATTATTCTTCTCTTTATCGGACATGATGAATCAACTTCACTCAAATGTATATGAATCAATGTTACAAGATGGAAATGACTGACACAAAACCAGAAGAACCAGAGGAAGCCCGCCTTATCCTTGGGTGCCCTATAGGTGCTTGCCTATGCCTACCTACAATGTATTAGCAGCGTGAGTTATTTTGTTCGTCAGTACGTAGCAGGGGGTGGGGGTGGCAAATATGCACATTCATAGCCATTCAAACCTCTGAAGGTGAGACTTCTGGGTGGGCAGTCTTGTGAATCATTTGGATGGCCTCATTCATCTCTAATGATCATTCTTGCATTTTTTAGTTCAAATCGCAAACCTTTAGACCCCTTGTGGCACGCGAAAAATTTCTCTGATCACGCTTATATTTTGCACAACAGGTGCTTCTGACAAAAGGCAAATAATAAAAAGTGGTGCTCCAAAAAATATCAAAATTAATTTTTAAGGGACACCTTACCCCAGGGTTTATTTTCATTCAAGGCTCACATTGGGTACCTCCTGAAACAACATGGTGCTGGAGGTATTGATATATAAAGATATATAGCTAAATAAACTTGTTTTTATTAGAGTTCTTCATTGGATGTTGTTTGAATTTTACTTTTTAATTTTTTTTTCACTCAGGGAGAGAAGATATTTTACCTTATTAAACCTACACCTGCTAATCTCTCCTTGTACCAGCGGTGGACATCATCGAGCACCCAAAGCGAAACTTTCTTTGGAGACCAGGTAAAGAGTAGAATAGCCCTTATTATCACAAGGTGGTGAATAGATACGCTTTTAGCAGTATTCAAGTGTTATCTTTTATCATTTCAGGTGGATATGTGTTATAAATTCACCCTGAAGCAAGGTCAAACTCTTATTATTCCTACTGGATGGATCCATGCTGTCCTTACACCAATAGATTCTCTTGTATTTGGTGGCAACTTTTTACACTCACTAAATATTCCAATGCAACTTCAGTAAGTTTGTCCTTTTCATCATTCCAGATGCAATGAGCTTCTTATATAGCAACGTGTGGTTTTCTTTGCCCCTTTATTTATTGAGTGTATTTTTTCCCAGGGTATATGAAATAGAGCACACTATGAGAATTGCAAAAAAGTTTTTGTATCCTTCGTTTCAAAAAGTGAACTGGTTTGCAGCTCAGGGTCTGTTAGGAGAATTGAAACGGGTAAATGATTCTGGAAATAAGTGTCCGTCATATTTACTCACAGGATTGAAAGCCTTAGTCTTGGTATTGAAACAGTGGAGTCAAGACAAAGATGTAAGTAGCAAAAAATTCTAACCTTTGCAGTGCTAAAAATTTCATACCCCAGGAACTCATGCAGTATGCACCAGCTGTTGGTTATTTAAATTAGCCCAAGGTGCATTGATCTTTGAGATAAGTCTTCAAAAACCCTGCTATAAAGGTGCTCAAATCTCTTGAATTAAGTAGGAAAGGCACTTAATGGTAGTCAGCGGATTGCGATTATCTTTGTTGGGTGAAAGAAAGACAAAATTCAGTAGGCATGTATTTTTTGAAAAGCATTAATTAGGTCCATTTTTTTCGCAGCAGAAAATGATTAAAACCCCTTGCATGATGCAACCCACTGTGTTGAGGTGTATTGTACTTTGTTCTTTATTTTTTATTATTTAGTTTATAAATGAACATTATTTGTGATTTTAAATTTATTCTTGCCAGAATTTAGATTTTAAATCTATAACAATCTTATTTTTCAAATATTCATGCATCCTTTTACTGACTTATTTATATTAACTATTTTATCTACAAAAAATTTATGAGCCCACCCTAAATTATAAGAAGCAAAATTTGATTTTGAGAGAAAAACATTTTGCTGTAGGGATGAGTCAAACTGGAGTAAAAATATTACAAACCAAGTCACTCCCACTCTGCCACCTTAACTGTTACCCAATGTCCATTTACATGAGAATACAAATACAGAAAGTGCCAATGTGCACAGTGGGTTACTTCGTGCAATGGGTTTTAAACATTTTCGCAGGCAAATATATCTAAAACAAGGGCCTAATAAATGCTTTTCCGTTAATAAATGTCTTTTGCATTTTGTTTTGTTTTCGTCCTACAAAGTTCGGTTGTGTTCTGCCTGTTATCGCTAGATGCCCTCCCTTGTAAGATGGGAAAAAGACATGAAAAGCGTAAGTTAGTAAGTTGTTTACTAAACAGCATTAGGGGCTATTCAAGTATTACGTAAGGTGCTTTTTAACCCCCCCCCCCCCTGACACATGTAAAACAACATAAGATTTCACAAACCCTCCCCTCCCTATCTTATGTAAGTAATCAGACATTTTGAAAACCATGGACATAGACAGTAAAATTTGGGGGATTCTATGTCAAAATGCACAAAAACTGACCTCACCACGGATATTGATAATGGTTTTTGATATATTTCGATTCGCTGTGCGCAAAACTCGCAATACATGTGATTTTTTAAAATGAGTCATCTCCAAACTAATTAATGCAATGAATTGGTTGTACGTTTTTCTATTGTTTAGCATACATTCAGGTGTACCGCCTAGTCATCCTAGAAAGTAAGATTTTTCCTACGAAAATATTTTTAAAAAGTGATAAAAATACAAAGTCAGAAGTGACATATCTTACCTAAGACTGTCTCGGACCCTCCTTCGTAAGGCAACTTAGGAAAGGCCCAACCCCCCTCCCCCTCCCCAAAACATCTTATGTAATACTTGAATGGCCCCTTAACACAATTTTTGCTAACAATGGGATGAATGTGACACTGTAAACAAGTCAGTATAAGTACATATTAAAATTTAGTAAGTCTGTAATTTTATCAAAATTCATTTTTTGCTAGTTGCAAGAAATTTCAGTCTCAATACATCTTTCTCATAAGTATTTTAAATATTAAATCTGTAATTAATACCTTTGTTTATTTACATTAAAAACTATTTCAGTGATGTCCTTTCTGCATGCAATTATGTATGTCCTTGGAAATATGCTATTTAAAACGTATTTATTTGGTTGAGTTCTTGTCTGTTCGGTGCAAATTTTGCAATCTATTTTAAACTAACTTCCTGATAAGCTAGAGACTTGAAACTTTAAATGTAGCTCGGAGCTGGATTAAATTGCAATAATATGTAATATTTTTTATATATGTTATATTTATTAAATATTACCATATAATATACATTATAAATGATACATACATTATATACATAATATAATAATTTATTAATATAATTTTCATTTCAACTATAATAACAGAAGACAAAAAAGTAGAAAATAATGTACAAATAAAAAATAATTTTAAAAACCATGTTTATAAAACTGACCAAAAAGTATAAAATAATATCTCCTAGCCCCACACACATTTATATCCCCATAAAGATTCATAGCCTTAAACAGTCCTGAAAATTTGTGATTGTGAATTTTAATAGCTATGAAAATACTTGTAAGATTAATTACGAAAAACGTGGGGTGCGTGAATTAGTTAATAGTACGGATTGTAGGGAGTAGCTTTCATTGAGAAAACTAACATAACAGTTCTTATAATTTGCAGTGCAGTAAAATTGTTAGTGACTTAAGTGAACTATTCATTCATCAATTATCTACAGCATGCACCCCACGTTTTTCGTATTCAATCTTACCAGTGTTTTCATAGCTATTAAAATTCACAATCACAAATTTTCAGGACAATCTATATGAGGCAATGAATCTGTATGGGGATATAAATGTGTGGGGGGCTAGGAGAAATTATTTAATGCTGTTTGGTCCATTTTAAAAATGTAGTTCTTTTAAATTATTTTTTATTTACAGTAGAACCTCACTTGTGAAACTTTCAGTGGACCAGCAAAAAAAGTTTCATAAGTGAGGAAGTTTCACAACAGAGGTTTCATAGTAAGGGAACAAGAAACCCTTTTCAACTGTCTAATTTGGCCTGCTTTGTTTCATGGTTGCAAGTACATGTTTGGATACAGGCAAATGAAACCTAATAATTTATCGTACTTACAAATAACTCTACAAATGTAAGCATTTTCATGTTACCAAGAAAGAAACAATGTGCATTTGCATTCCTGAAATTTGGTAAGATATATTACCAAAGTTAAATTTCATGGTCTAATAGTTAGCATTCTTGGCACTTGACCAGCAGGGCTTACAATTAATTTCAATTAATGCTTAGCACATTTTGTATTGATGTTTATTACCAGTTAATGTTCTACAAACAAGCACCAACTACTGCAGGAGTATTGCTTACTAAAACATTTGGTGTGATTATTAGGTAATTTTTTCCTCTACCAAGCAGTTTTCTTCTAAAATAGAATGTCACTAGACATGAACAGAGATCTAACTGAAAATAGTTTTGAGATTCTATTAAATATCAGAAAGCAATTGGTATTAGAAGTTATATATATATACATATCGCATTCATTCAGCTATTTTGAAATTATAAATAATAAATTTACCCTGATTTTTCTAAAGAGTGCAAACCCCTAAAAAATTATTTTAAATTGTGGATTTTTGACTTTTTGAAAAAGTGACCTCCGGTTCCCGTGCCGTAATTTTTTAACGGTGCGTCCAATCTGGAATCTAACGAAAAATTCAGGGCAGATAATTGAATTTCCTACAAGATGCCCCCCACCAGCCTTTAATGGTAGCAAAAGGAGTTAGTCAGAATGGAAAAAGAACCGACCATTCGGAAGAACGGACGGAAAATCAGAGGCCTGCGCGACCACTGAACGAAAAATCAGCTACTATTAATTTTTTTTTCGGCGGTTTTTTGAAAAAAATTGGTTTTCGCGACGGAAAACCACAGACCTGCGCCGGACGAAGAATCCGCCTTTCAGTCTTTCTCCACCTCATATTTTCCTCACCAGAGGGCCTCAAACTCGAAATTTACCGAAAAATTTCCCATGTTTCGTGGTTTTTCGATTCTAGCTCCTAAACTACGAGTTCAATCTCAATTTTGACAAGCAGAGATTTTCAGCCCTTCATGAGGTCTACAACTTCCTGCTTTCCGTTTTTTTCTAACCCTCATAGTTCTCTGGAAAAATGGCGCCTTTCGTGAGATTCTCAATTGTTTCATACCCTCACATCTCTACTAATAGAGATATGACATTAAAAGTTGGCACGCATATTCACTATGACATAGGCTTGTGCGATGAGTCGATTAATCGAAGTCATCGACGATGATTTTAGTCATCGCGGTGCGATGACTGTAATCGATGACGATGAATGTCATCGACCATCGATGTCGATGAGAATCATCGATGTCGATGAGTCTATGCGAATCATCGTTGTCGATGAGAATCATCGATGCCGATGAGTCGATGCGAATCATCGGCGTCGATGAGAATCATCGATCCCTATGAGTCGATGAGAACCATCTATGAGGATGATCGATGGGACGATGAAAATTATAGGTTTTGTGTCGCCCGTCCAACCCGTGCCGCCGCCGGTGACCGCTGTGACGTTTCCTCCTTTGTCTCCCCCTCCCCCGGCACCTTCCTTGTTCTATTGCGCAACGCCTACTTACTGAAAAAAGCTGGTGGCGTCGAGGTCCTGCCCACGTGGGCCGCACAGGGATTGGAGTACGTCGAGTGGAGTACCCAATTCAATCATCACTTAATAGCCATACCAAACTGCCAACCGAGACATCTGCACAGTAGGGATGGCCTTAACTGTGACTTTATTGTCACCGCCTTAAATGTGACTGTTCCATTTCAATAACTGTGATTATAAAATGTGATTGCGATCACATTTTAGAATTGACACGGCATGGAAATGACAATCGCAATCACATATTAGGGGACTGGCCATGTCGGTACGTCAGCTTTCCAGTAGTCCAACTGCACAATAAAAGAGAGACTCTTCGATCAAGTGATTACTTGCTTTAAACACCGAAATGGACTTGCTTTAAACACCGTAAAAACTCAGTCAACAATATTCTCCCTTAGCAAAGCAGTAAATGAAACTGGCAATATAAAGCTCTTAGGCTTTGAATTAGATAGCAAGTTACAGTGGAATACGCACATATCTGCCACCTGTGTCAAACTATCCAAGGTAATTTTCATGCTACGCAAACTCAAGGAGCTTATCTCTAAGGATTATCTAAGATCAATTTATTTTGCTTTTTTTCATTGCCATCTAAACTATGGTATTGAACTATGGGGTCATGCTGCAATGGTAAATGACATCTTTCTACTACAAAAAAGAGCTGTGAGAATCATCTCGAACTCTACCCCTCGTGAACATTGTAAACCGATTTTCAAACAATTTTGTATCATAACCCTTCACAGCCTGTATATATACAAATGCCTTTGTAACGTTAAAGAAAATATTGACTTGTTTAAGGTAACAACCAGTGTCCACCACCATGACACAAGGAGAAAAGAAAAACTTGTTGTACCTCACTGCAGGTTAACAAAAACAAAGGACCATTTCAATGTTCTAAAACTAAAATTGTTTAATATGTTGCCCCAAGAGGCCAGAAATGCTACATTTTCAAGATTTAAATCTATCATTCATTGTTGGCTTGTATCAAAAGCATTTTATTCTATTGATGAATATCTTACGTGCAATATCAATGATATAGTATTCTGATTTTGTTTGTGTTGTCCTTAACCATGACGAAGACTAATGCAGATGTATCTTGCTTAATGTCCAATAACAAATGTATGTATGTATGTATGTATTAAAAAATACTGTTTATTATAAACTTTTGGAGATATATACCTATATATATATATGGCTGAGAAATACAACCCTTCTCCTTAAATGGTAACTTGAAATTAATTTATAAAAATGATAAACTTATTTCACATCAGTTTTCAAGAAATGCCTCAAACTGTATAAACAATTTAACATTTACATAGAGAGGCTCTACTGGTAATAAATAAACATTTTAAGTAGGTAATTGCACAAAACTTTGGCATATAAATAAATGTTACTTTTGGTTTGAGACTAGCCAAACGCCAATGTCACTCTTTTTCCATGCATTTGGAATTCGTATTTAAAAAGTGAATGGCGTTCACTTTATCACAACCCTATTTCTTCTTGAGGATGACCGACAGTCTGTGGTTACACACACACTTTTGGCTGCCTTGAGTAATTGGCGTACGCAAAATTCGCATTCTTCATACATGGCAGGGATCATGGTGTTCGAAATGCGATGCCTATCAGGAATTTCATAATTCGGCAACACCACTTCCATTAATTCTTTAAACCCAACATCTTCTACAATGCTGAATGGCTGCAAGTCAATTATGATAATCCAAGTAGCTTCTGGTCAATGTACTGTTTTCTTTTGAGAGAGAGCATTTAGGAACCAAAAGAAGGAATTGTTAATTGGCGTTGAACTGTGGTCGAAGAAGACGGACGTGGGACGACGGCTGGAATTTGAAGGGAGCTATCATTACCATCATTACTTGTTGATGGAGTAGCTCTATCCATCGAAGTTACACAATCTCCGACATCATCTGCCGGTGGATCGTCTTCACAGGATAGTGTAACATTCTGCAATAAGCATATTGAAATTTAGCAATATCTACGTACTTCGATTCACGGAGAATAGGACAATTTAATTACATTAGATATTAGGATATGATGGAAAGCAATCAGAACATTTTAGTCAACTTCCCCGTCAAATGATTTCAGAATTATTAAACATTTCAAATCAATGTTTACGGTAGATTATATGAGTCAAGTTACGTATTATTATGCGAGTATGTCACGAACATGTAATTTTGTGTCACGTACATATACCGAACCGGTAGCTGAAACCATTGAGGAGTAAATTTACTTTTCGTCTCAGACAAATAGTTTCACAAAACGATCTACATGTAAGATCTCTACATGTAGATCGTTTTGTGAAATTTGAAAGTTTGTTGAAATTTTGTGAAAGTTTTGTGTTGTATTCAATAGATGCATCTATTGAATACAACAGTGTGCTACGCAAGATTGAATATGTTGCAAGATACTATTTCTCCATTAACCACGGCAAAAAAGTTCCATATATCGCTAATTCAGTGGGATTTTTGGAATTCGTGTTTTTTTTCAAGTTTGTGGTAGACGATACAGAAGTAGCGATCACGTTCAATCACAGTTAATACGCAGTAGCAGTGGTAGCATTGTATTTGTTGGTAGCAGCGGTAGCAGTCTGAGCTAAATCAGCTAAATTCACCGAATTCACAGTCACAGTGATTTCGATTATTTAGTCAGGCTGTGATTGCTACTTTTCAGTATCGGTGATTCAATCACAGCGATATATCGCTCATCACTACTGCACAGTTCATCGAGAGTCATCGATCATCGAAATTCATCGATCATCGATATTCATCGATGAATCGATGATCGATGACAGCCATCGTCATCGAAACATTTCAATGAAATTTTTTCATCGAAAATCGATGACCAAAATCGGTCATCGCACAAGCCTACTATGACATGCACTTCAGGAATAAGTAGTGAAAACCCGGACTTCTTATCCTTAAACCACTGAAAAAAATTTAAAATGGCAGATTTTTCATCCGGTGCAGGCCTGTGGTTTTCCGTCGCGAAAACTCGATTTTGTTTTTCAAAAACCACCTAAATAATTAAAAATGGCCGATTTTTCGTCCAGAGGTGGCGCAGGCCTCTGGTTTTCCGTCCATTGCATCCAAAGGCTCTGTTATTTTTCTATTCTGACGAATTCCTTTTCCTACCATTAAAATTGCCTACAGATTGATACCTTTTGCATTCTCCTTACTCACACGATAAACTCACAGCAATCCCCCAAAGTCTGAATTTATGAAGCTCCGTAGGTGAGTTAACTCACTGATAGGTCGTATATCCGAGGTTCTACTGTATAATTTATTTTTTGTTTTCATTTCTTGGTAGCAAAAATCGTCTCGAAGATTTTTTCTTTATCTTTGGATTCTCTTTTTTTATTTAATATCACCTTCATTCAATCTCTGTGAATTTAATCTTCATTATTTTCCGGCACCACATTTCCATTAGGTATATCTAAAATTCTAAGAGTGCTTAAATCATCCAAGCTTCGCAGTCATGTAAGAGCTCCATGCTTATGCTTAATGAAGTGCTTTTTTACTTATGTATTTTTTGGTACTCCTTAATACTTCTGATGAAATGTTTTCTTTGTTCTTCTCTGGTCTTTTAGTGAGCCTACTTCTCAGATTAAGTTGCAAAATTGTTTTTGTCCATATCTCATGGTGACTTCGTCTCCTTGTTATCTTTCTCAAATCGTAATTTTGGTAATCTTTACATTTTTATGCTTTCGTTACCAAAGGTATTAGTTTTTTAAAAATATTTTGTTACCATATAAGGTAATGCAAAAGAGGGGGCTTAAATTAGATTTTTTAGTTGAAAAATCAGAGCAAAAGAAGTATATTCTTATTTTTCAGCTTAACAAACATGTGAAAGAGGACATCCCTTTAGTTATAGATCCTCATAAGTTGCTGAAAGAGTTGAGCAAGGAGATTCGTCATGCAGAAAGGTTCATCAATTCTCTCAATCCACCTAAGCCTGAAAGAGAGTCAAAAAGAAAAAAGCGGAAGCCTGCAAATGAAGATTTTGTTGATATTACCCAAAGTATAGCTTTAACAGGGTTTGATGAGGTATGCTGCATTTTTTATTGTGAAAGTTGTTTGCTGTGGGGGTTCAGCATCAAACCACTGCATCCTGGGTTCAAAATACTTTTTAAATTCCATCTAGTCGTAAATTAGGAGTGAGTAGTTACTTGAAAATTCTCATTTCCAGTACGTTGATAAAGGGCTTCTCAAGTCAAATGTGAAGTCACCAGCCAAGAAAAAAGAGCCAGTCCAACAGGTGAAGGAGAAACCTAAATCTCCTATCAAACTGACATTGACAAAACCAGCATTGCAGTCCAATGTGCCAGGAGCTGCAGTTAGTTACACAGTAATACCAAAGGTCAAGAAAATAGAGCCTGTTGCATTAAGTGAGAGTCCAGAGGCTTTAAAAAAGCCTTGGTCAGTATCGCTGGATGCAAATCTTCATCTAAAAATAAAATCCAAAGTCAAAAGGCCAAAGATTACAAGTAGTTTGTCTCCTAAGGAGAAAGAAAAAAATTTAGCCAAGAAGAAGATAGAGTGAGTGCATCAACTTTGTATTTTGTGTCATCATCATAGTTGACTTAAAAATTTAGATTGTATTTCCTCAAATATGCATTTATTTACAGAACTGTTCCTGAGAGAAGTGCTGCCAATTATTCGATTTATGACTTCCATGATGATAGCGATGGTGATTCCTTAATGATCGATGAAAATCCTGGAAAAATGCGGCGGCAGGTGCATATTGAAAGTTTTTCCTCAAGCAAGCACAAATCTCCCAGTAAGTTTTTCTCAACTTTATAAAAAAGCTAATTTCCAAATTGCAGCTTTGCAAAGCTGTAGAGGGTGGAAGCTGATAAGGTTGGCACGTCTGAAATTGGCATATTTCACCTAACAGAACTTATGGATCACAACATCCTGAACTATCTACATCTAACGATCATAATCTGAAGCAAAAATTGACATCAATGTTATGCCCAGCATAATTATAGTACATAACCCCTGCATCTGGGGAAGTTTCCCTGCATTAATAAAATAAGATTTCCAGCAATTTGATATCACTCTTGTTCCCAGAAAAATATACTGTATTTTAGAGTGAAGAATACCATATGGGTCATTCCACCTCAATTCAACAAACGATTGTCCCTTAGGGTCTCAGATTTATATAAAAATTGGTGTATGGGTACAATATCAACTCCAACTGAATACCCTCAAACCGTTTTGTGAAAAAAAAATGTTGAGCAAATTATGCATATTTTAATTTTTTCGTATTTTTAACAAAAATCTGAGCCTTAAATCATATTATCACTTTTATCTCCACTTGTAATTGTCTTACAGCAATGATTAATAGCTATTAATTATTAAGCTAAATCTTTATTGAATGCAAATATATCAATAAAAATTATTTTCTTCTATATCCTATTGTTGTTAATTACTAATGTTTAAAACATTGTTAATAAACTTCTCAAATACTCCATCTCAGAATTGGCCGAAACTTTTTTCCGTAATCTAAACATACCCAGCTAACTATTCCAAAAAGAAAATTTAGTGGCAATTCATAAATGCGTTTTTTATAAATATTTAAACATTTACAGTTTTCTCTTGCGTGGCCCGTTGGCTCCCCCATTTGGAATACATGCAGCAGACACGCGATGCAAGCCTAAAAATTTCCTAATTGCTCAAGGTCATGGCTATATGAGATAAAAATATATTATCAATTATAAATGTTAACAACAATTGTTATTTGTTCTGTTAAATGTAAGTTTGCAGACAATTTACCATTGAGCCCCACTTAAGTTTCCAGGCGGATACTTTTATTTGAGCTAAAAATCTGACAATTATTATGATAATACTTTTTAAGAATCTTCAAGTATAATTCATTGATGAAATGAAGTGAAAATAAATTACGATTGTGGAAAATTTGCATCATTTGTTCTAGCAGAAAAATTTCTTTGCTGTTGCAATCTCAATCTTTTTATCTCTATAGACAAATTTACTGCAAACTCCGATTTTAGTGTCAAAATATTTATTATCCATGCAAAAACATCTCTTAGTTCAGTTGAGTTCTCTTAGATGCAGGCTGAAGGAGCATGAAAGGGCAATATCGGAGAAGTACTTCTGCCTGTTGGCAGTGGCAGAACATGCATGGACTGAACCCGGCCATGTCATCAACTTTCAAGAAACAAATATCATTCTTCTTCTGGTTCTTCCCTAGACTGATACGTGAAGCTGTAGAAATTACCAGCCAGATGAATGGTCCTGAAAAAGACCTTGGAGACTCAGACCAATTAGAACGTGCTGGGAACGATGGTCAGTCACAGCACACGTGATCCACCAAACCTGCCTATAAACAATTGGCCAAATCTCACGGAATCACTTCGATCTGAAGATATCCTCTGGAACGAGGACGAAACTGTAGTCATTTGAAGACAACGTGGTGGAACACCGGAAACCATTCAGCATTAGACCAAAAGTTCGATTTTTGAGGCAATTTCCCCTTAACTCAGTGTAACTGAACCATTGCCTCTAGAATGTTGAAAGTCTTGCCTTGAAAATTGTTGTCACGAGGTCGCAATTTTAACCTGGGAGAAGGTTAAAATGTAAACAATTTGATGGTATGTAGACCTGCAACATTCTAGAGGCAATGGTTCAGTTACATTGAGTTAAGGGGAAATTGCCTCGAAAATCGAACTTTTGGTCCGAAATGTGGGGAGGGGAGAGAACAAAGTAGATGACCTTGCGCCGTGATTCATTGTTGATTTTTTAAATTTAAAAATGAATATTACTTGTTCCACTTGAGATTAGATGTTTATATTTTATCTAGTTAGGCGACTTTATTTTTCTTATTCCAACCTATCCCTAAAAATAAGCTCGCTCAATAATTGAGAAAATATTCTTGAATTGAAAGTTTCATTTGTAGGGACAACGTTACATGTCGTGGGGGAGGGGGGGTTGGGAAAAATACTACGGTTGTCAAGGGAGGGGGTAAAAAAATCACCGAAAACGGTAACATAGTTTATGCACGACCCCTTAGGGAATGCCGAACCAAAATGGTGATATGGAATAATTCAGGACATCATTGTGCTTACTTTTACTTACATCTCATTACACAATTCGTAGATTGCAGAGTTCTACAAATTTTCTTTGAAAATAAGATTACTTATATGATACCAGCATAGGCTACTAAAGGTAGCAAAGGCTGCTGTAGGTTGTAGCTACTGATACTCATGAAAAAGACATTCCAATGGATAAAGTTAAAGTAAAATTGGCACCAATTTCAACATTGTGCATTGCCGTACTCGAAATCCATTTATCTAGCTTTGTGTCATAGAAAGTCCACCAACTTAAAATGATATCTGACCTTAAAATTTACCATTTACAATTCAGACTGGTTTTCCATAGGTTTACCAGAGTGTTTTTCCATAGGATACAGGAAAAACAGTATGTCATATTGGCCAGTAAATACACAATATGTATTGTTTATATCAATGAAATGGTTGCATGAAATGGAGGTTTTTTCAGTTAAGTAATAAATTGCAGAACAGTCCTTACAGATGTCTTTGTGCCTTTTTATGGTGATTCTATTAAATATTCACTTGGTTTTGGTTAAGTATAGAGTTGGTCCTCAATGCTTGTTCTTCTTGTAGTTAGTTAAATTTTTGTGCTCTTTACTTTGTTTAATGTTTTCCCAGAAGCCTACCCTCAGTTTGTATATTTGTTGTAATTTTCTCCACTATTACAGATATTTTTGTGGTGAATGGCGATTCAGAACATGTTCCTGAAATGGAGGTGGCTGGTGAGGTAGATGTTGTATCTGATACACCGAAGAATGGCATTGAAGAACTTTTAAAGGCCTCAGTACTAACCTCAGACTCCACTAAAGATGAATCGGTTGAAGAAGAATCAGAGTAAGTGAAGTTTCTTATTAAATTTTTGTTTTCATTAATGATTGAACTTTCTTGGTGTAAATACCTATTTTATTGGTGGGACACAAATGTAATTTTGTGTGAGAAAGACAGAAATGGAAGCATATGGGGCATTATTGAGTGATGAGACCTGATATATAAGCAGTGAAACTTTGCTGAATGCAGGGGTTAGATTGTGCAATTGGATTTAGTGAATCCACATTGGAGAAATATGAGGTTTGTGTTCCTAGATGGATAAAAAAATATGTCTTCAGGGTGGTATTTTATATACAGTGGAACCTTGATCTATCGTCCCTGCAAGGATTGTTTTCCCACATGTACTGTTTGCCATTTTTGGTCCCGAATGAAGTTCCATACAGACAACGTCATTTATACTCACATCAATCGTTCCCCGTAGTATCATTTTACTGCATTGATCATTTGAAAATCACGGCCCCGATGTAGCATTTCCTGCATGCATGATTTGAAAAAAATGAAACTCAGTATTTACCTACATTGTATTATTGGCATAGGCCTCTCTGTAAGGCTAAAAATTTAGCAACACTGTCATACCGTCACGCTTCCCACTTCGCAGTCTGCTCCGTGTTGGCGATAGCATCATTTTCGAACTTCACCTCTTTGCAAGTGTTTCTGTTCTTTCTCTTTTGGGATGTTTTCAAGGAGTGATCTTCTTGGGTTACACCCATCTCTTTCTCACGAAATGATTCCGGAGAATATGAATCTCTTTGTGTTCAGGAAACAGCGGTGCGAACATTTTTGTCTTTGAGTGAGAGGGGTGTTTGGGTAAAACCAGTTTTGGCCCGTCAATTGTTTGGACCCGACAAAGGGACCCACCACTTAATTTCTCAACTTAACAAATTTATTGTTTCCAGCTATTGTTTGCATGTGAGGGATAGCAATGCAACAAGTGCCTTTTCATACTGTTCACCAATTTCCAGAAACTTCAGAAGGGGTATTTTACGATTCATCAGGAAAATCAAAATAAAATCTTGTTTTGCTCAGTGGGTAATTATAATTAGTCATCCCGATAATAATTATTGAATGGAATAATGCCTTGCCTAATAATAATAATTAATGCCTTCATTCAATATTGACACTTGACTCAAAGTAGATTATTTCCATTGAAGTGTCTTGTCTTGCAATATCTCGATGTGTATCACTACTTGCAAGGCATAATTCTGCTTTCACTTTACTCCCAAATTATCTGTAAAAATTTATGATGGAAGGCAAACAATGAACATTGCAAATTGATAATTGCAATGTCTATTGTTTACATAAGGGGAAGGAGCGATCTCCTTGGGTTACTTACTTATCATCTCACTGAATGTGTCCTGCACTCCTGAATTTAGTCTTCTTCTGGAATTAGCGGTGATTTTTTTTCAACATGAGTGAGAGGTCTTCCGAACGATACCTCAGTCATCAAAACTAAGGCTGACATCCACTTCAGGCTTCAGGGGTGGTGGTTAATGAATTTTTTCCTCCTCTGAGGGTAGAGATAGTTTTCTTGTCGGCCAGTAGAGTTACCAGAATCATTGCCTATCCAGTCGGCCTCATTTTACTTAGTGTGCCCTCTTTGCTGTTATTGCTTTGCATGGAGGGGAAGAGACAAGGCTTTCCCCTCCACCAAGGATGCTTTCATACCATGGTGAGTGGTTAGACGACTAGACACATGGTTGCCATTTTAGTGTGCTTGAGGTAGACTCCGTAAAATGTAACGTTGCAATATAGCTTACCCACCATGTCAAGGTTTTAGAGAATGAAGAGAGGGATAACCTCAGGAGTAACCTGCTAAGGTTATTCCTTTCTCCATTCGGAACAACTCGCCGTGTCATCCTAGTTCCTCAGACCATTTTAAAACAAGCCAAACACTTGGTTACGCCTGAGACGCCTGTTTCAGATAGCAGGAATTTGCACAATTACACAAATATGTCAATACATTTTTCACAAAAATAATAATATTCACCTGTTTTCTTCCCTACACTTGGCAAAAAATTCTTTTTTCCTTTGTGTGGATAACATCAGCTTATTGCCTGCTATTCGATTCCTACATCACTATGCTTTGGAAGACATGTCAGCCACTAATAATCTGAACCAAAACACTGAAGCCTAAATACAACTTCTCTCTGAGATGGTTATGCGGTGAGGGAACTTGCTTTCGGTAAGACCTCGAGCCGCTAAGCATAGTAGGAAGAGACAGTCTGTCAGCAAATCAAATGCCTTGTTGTTGGTACACCATCTCCCCTTCCCGTCCACCTTCACTGTCCCTTCTCCCCCTAGTTGCTCATCTTCATGCTCAAGGTCGCTATACTTCATAGGTAGAAGGACCTTGCCCATTTTGTGAAGTGCTACAGACGGATGTGTGAACTATTAAATTGAAACATTAATTCAAAAGATAACAGAAAGAAAGAGACAGCAATGCCCACCCGATTAGGGGGGTATATAAGCATAGACAGAATGTCCTGCAAATCATTGCTCTGAAGCCGATGGAGGAGTATTCCGTCAAAACATTGGCAACAGCCAAAATCCTTACTAGGATGGAAACCCGAGAACAATTTATACACCCCGGTAATAGTTTCCTAGTTTATCTGCATTCAACGTTTTTTTTGTCCATCCCCTTGAAAAATGATAGATCGAGGGTCCACTGTAATTATTACATGTTTTTGCATATTTCTATGAGAAAAGATGACTTAACAGGTGCAGCAGTTCCAATTCGTTATGTAAAAATAGTTAAACAAAACGTAGATTGAAAAGTTTGAGTTCATGTAATTTTACCCTATGCCAACTTTCCATGTTATAGATATCTTGCTATACCCATAAATTTTAACAAAAATACATTATGTATTTGTCACCAAAAGTGAAAAATACTGGTAAACATGTTTTAACAGCTATAAATAATATGAACTGAAATTTGTAGAACTGAAAAAATATGATCCTTGAATAATTGTTGATTTTCATAGCCAATGAATGGACCAAAGGACGCAGCTGAATTTCCATCTTGAAAGCAATATAATTTAAATATTTTTTTCCTTCAGTAGCAAGGCATTGGTGTAATGCAAGTTGAGCGCTTAGGTAGTTAGAGGTAGCTTCAAGTTCTATTTTATTGTGTTTTTATAAAAGTCCGTAATAATTATGCTTGTGATGGAAATAAACTGAGAAAGTTGCTTAAAATTGATGCACAGGTTTTTGGCAGATTAAGAAATATTCAAGAATTGCAAAACTTTTACGTGCGAAGTCGCTCAGGGATTCCTTAAAAGAGAATATTTTCTGCTGTGCCAAAATCTGGAAAAAAGATTTTCTGAGCGAAAAACTTATTTACCAAAAATACTACCATATCTTACTCTAATATTGTGGGCTATGCTTCGAATTGCGACCACTGTCATGTTAAGTGGATGTGTAGTGCAAGTTGAGAATAAGGGTTGAGGCATTTAAAGTTTCCTCAGAGAGCGTTCTAGTCACTGTGAGACACCTTTGATCACTCCCAAAAACTGACTTCATCTACATCTACATACTACCCTGCAAGCCACCTCAATAGGCGTGTGGCGGGGGGTGTTGGGACACCAGCCGTTTACATATAAAAAGGAAACGCTCTAATGAAATTACGCCTTGCATTTATTTAAGTCCCTTATTGTTAGGGGGAAAAACGAATTCCCATACCTATTCGTTCGGCAAAATATCTCTCTTAATTTATCGTTTCTGTCAGACCTGGAAATATAGTGGGGTTCTAATATGATGTTCTCCGTGTCGCTCTGAAAGATATCTATTCTCAATTGCTCAAGTAATCTAAGCCTAGCGCGCAGCCTCCAAGTCTCTAGCGGCTCCCAGCCTAATTCGTTTAACATCTGCGTAACGCTGTCTGTATGCCCGTAGCAGTTTTTGACGAATCGCTCCACTTTCCTTTGTATTTTATTAAGTTCCTGAATTAAGTCTTTTTGCACCGGATCCCATATGCTTGCTGCATATTCAAGGTGTGGCCGGACGAATGCGAAATAGCACCTCTCTTTTACTTTTTCATCCAAAAATCTTCCCACAATACGCTTGATGAATCCTAGCTTCTTCAGAGCTCTGCCACAAATATTTCTTATACGTGTTCCCCATGATAGGTTCGAGGTAATCGTAACTCCCAGATACTTAACTTCATCTGTCGCCTTTATCTTAACGCCATCCACAGCATATACACGGGGATAGTTGGACGACCTCCGCAAGAAATGTACCGCCGTGCATTTGCTCAGATTAAGTTTGAGTCCCCACTTTTCGCTCCACACATGAACATTGTTTAAATCCGATGATAGAATTTCAAAGTCAGAGTGATCACTAATTTCGTGATAGATGACAGCGTCATCAGCTAATAAACGTATTTTACTGCTAATTCGAGAGCATAGGTCATTTATGTATATAATAAACAAAAGGGGGCTGATTACGCTTCCTTGTGGGACACCTGATGTCACTTTAACTACATCAGAGCTAATTCCGTCAAGAACTACTTTTTGCTTACGATCACTCAGAAAGTCGCGTATCCAGTTTACTGCTGTTTCGTTCAGCCTACACTACTTGAGTTGGCTCACCAGTTAGGCAGTCTTGCACCGATCCAAGACTGCAACAGAATGCTATATGGTGATGTATCTGCTTTGTGAGACAAGTATTGCGAGGTGGCCTCAAGAGGCTGTCGCATTCTGTGAATACAAGATACCCTGCTAGTCACTGCTGGGGCAAGCCCTTGGCATTATCCTCATTATCAATTTTGCCTTAGGATATGAAGTATGGGTGCCATTCAAGTATTAAGTAACAGCTGTATTATATGGGGGTGGGGTTTTATATCATCATATGTAAGATTTTAGTGCTACTATTGATGCTGAATTTGTCACTTTTTGACTTAGTCTGATTTTAGTGTGTATAGATAATTTTAGAGTGTATAACTGCAAACATAGCATAGCTTCCCTCCTTTAAGGTATAGAATTATACAAAAATATATATATTTTTCTCTGTTAATGCACTTCTAGAGTTGAAAATTCTTTCCAAGCTTGTGTGAGAAATGAGGTTGCAGCATGAAACAAATATTCTTAATCACTTACTAAAATAAGCTAATATATTTTACAACAGCAACCGAAGTAACAAACCAGTAATTTAACGGCCAGCCAAACATTTACAAAACTTCTCATCCAGAACCGAGAACAACATTCGAGAAGTCAGGTTCTCGGAAAAAAATGACATGTTGTGTGATGTCATTTTTCACGCACAACATTACAAGTGTTGCTATGTTGTGTATTGCTCCCAAGTGTTGTTCAGGATTGCCCTGCCAACTGCTGGAACAGATAATGGAGACAGTTTTTCGATTTCGTCAAGGTGGAATGAATAAACTTTTTTTACGGGATAAGGGATATTTTTGATTGGTACACCTTGGAGGGGAGGAAATAGTGAGATGGGTACATAGGTGTGGTGGAAATTTGCAATTTGAACATAAGGAACTTACGTCTCTGCTGGCACAATCCAGAATCTTGGCATCTGTGCTGTGATCTGAGTGACCATGGTGCTGCAGTTCTCCTTGTGCAGACTGGTATATAAGTGGAGGCTTCCCTGGTGAGACAAATGTGCTGGTGCTGCTAGAGGTGTTGCTGCAAAAGGGTGGTGTATGCAATTTTGGGTCATAGGCATTGTTGGTTAATTCTACCAGTAGCATGAGTTGATTTGTGCACTTCCGGCCACGTAACTGTTTCATGTTGGCAAATGTTTGTTCTATCGCCACAAAGCTCAAACAAAAATCTTCTGTCATTAGCTTGGTAATCCCATGGGTAGCCAAAATTATGCACAACATCGTTCACCGAAAAGTTATGTGAGTATGACTCCAAAAATCTATATCTTTGGTAGATCAGGAGGGGAGAGCGGGGTTCATGAAAACTTACATTGGAGTAAGCAGGCATTAACAAGTGACCAAAATCGCCTTACTTAACCCTCTTAGTGTGATGGGCCGATAAATCGGCTTTTGCATCTCAGGCAAAAAGTGTGGCGGGCCGATATTTTGGCTCTCAAGTAAAATATTGTTCAACTTTATAACACTGAAATAATTACATTTATTTTTCAGATGTAAAAGAATAGTGTCATTATTAATAAATTCAATTTACATAAAAGTTTTATAAAACTGCCAATGGATATCCAAATAACTCCATAACATTTTTTTCCTAACGTGATACATTTTATTAAATTTCTCCTCGCATTTCTTGTAAGTACCGCTGGCAGAAGGCAGCTCTGAAAGGGTTAAGGTGGCTTGAGTGGTAATCGTGGGTCATTGAGTGCACAATTTATGAAATTTTGAGTAAGTCAATAGAAATTCTGTTACCACATTTCACTTAATTGGCATCTGTCTATGCATTAGAACTCACTATATAGGCATTAATGGAAATTATACAAGAATTATATTTTTGAATTTTTTTCATTTTAAGCATTGCGTTACTAGAGTTTTGGTGTGGTATTTGAAATTCAGATGATATAAATTATATAGAATTTTTTTTTAAGTATTGGACTTGGCGTGACAGCTTGATATTTGTTAGCAGCAATAATAAGGAATGTATTATTTTTGGTTTCGAAGAAAATCTATACGTATGTAATCGAATCAAAATATGTCATGTGCCATAAGGCTACGTGTTGAAATAGCATTGAATTGCCAAAAACTGAATTGGTATGATCCCAATTTTTTTACTATTATCTATAGATACCACTAATTAGAACACGTATGCAGAGTTTCATGCAAGTCTGAGCTTAACCCTGCAGTGGGCGTGTGACATTTTTTTACATGGTTGGGCGTGCGGGCCACACCGGTGGCCAAAATTCAATTTTTTTTTATTGGCTAAAATGTTTTTTTTTTTTCTAAAATATTTTGGCAAACAATGAATTTGAACTAATATCTATTGTTTAGTTAGGTTTTTATCACGAGAGGACAAAATATATAATTATTAGTGGAACAAAACGCAAGGTAATTGAAAAATCGTGAAATATTTTGAGCATCGAACATCCATGATGGCAAAATCTACATAAAAAATCCAACAAAAATTATATAACTGAATGGAAGACAAAAACTGATAAAAATATATGAATGAAAATATTTATGAAAAAAAATTTATTTATGAAAATGAAAAATATTTTTTTACTAAATCCTGTAATTTTTATTAAAGTTATATATAAAATATAATTTAATAGAGAGAAATAAAATGATCGGACCACAACAGAAAAAACATCTTTGAATAAAGTGTAGAATAAATGGATCACAAAATGCAATATGAAATTTATGATTGTATTATCATATTTTACTCATAAAGGTTTTATAAATTTTAGAAAGAGAAGATATTTGCATAAGAAAAAAATCATTCTTGAATATAGTTCACACAAATGTCTCGTAGGTGATCTTTGCATGTTTATTTCCCGCATTTGATGCACCACCGTCTTGTTCTATCGTGGCTTCTTTCACAGGCATTATTGCACCGTCCATAAGAACTGAGTGTTTCGATTGGAGAGGTAGCATGGTCACATATTCCAAGCAATACACAAGCCTCTTATTTGTGTTGGGAGAGTAGTAATTCCAATCAGTTTCATTATTTGCGGTTTTATCATTTCCCAGGCTCCCTTCTGTAGAAAATCATATTTTATAACTTGAGAAGATTTTGAATTACCTTTAACACGCTAAGGGCATTGACACTGGCAATGTTCATTAAATCATTAAAAAATCACCGTAGGCCACCGTCTTGCATTACGCGCCACATTATATTTAGCACAGAGTTGGTCCAATAGATCCATGCCAGTTTTAGTTCCATTGTAAAATGTAATCATATCAGGTTTCTTATGATCACCAGATTCAGGATCAATGGCAGAATTGTGGTGCACTGTGGAGAGAACCAAAACAGATTTATTTTTTTTGGGGCATTAAGACACAAAGAGTACAATTCTTCTGGAAACCAAGGATGATGAATTCACTTGTCTGCTCTTGCTGGATTAAAATTCTTTAGGAATTTCTCTCATTTTTTCTTACTGTGCCAAAATATGTCTTTTTTCTTCCAGCAATGTTTTGGTCGGGGGAATACTTGTGAACCAGGTATCACCGGTAATATTTCTGTTAGTACCCACAGCTGATTCAACTAACCTAACAACAATATCTTCAGCAGAAATAGGTATGGTCCTTCAGGCTGTGATCCAGCGTAAATTTCGAGATTAAAAGTATAGGCTTTTTTTACATCAACTAATGCAAACATTTTTATGCCATATTTTGCTGGCTTACTCGGAAGGTATTGCCTGAAGCTTCAATAATAATAATAATAATATATTTATTGTTCCACTGGTCATGTGACATAGAACTCATCAATAACAATTACAACAATGGTTATACAAATAATATACAATTTATACAGATAGTGAACAAATTCATTGGTTAAGTATAAAATGCAATATTATGAAAATCAAGGATAATTTTAGTGTACTTGGAAGAACCTAGATGGCAATGAAACATATAATCACAACAATAATAAAGAATCAAATCAATGCTCACTAAAAGCCAGAATTTGCTCGTCCACTGTAAGGAACTCACTGGCGCCAACAAACCTCTGAAAGTTTCCTACAAATATTTCAAAAACTTCACGAGTTGCTGCCAATTTCTCAATCTCTTTCCGCTGATCCCTACTTCTGATATCATCAAATATTCGGCATTCCAAAAGAAATCAAAATCTCTTTTTGCTCATGGCCAGATAGCTTCAATACCATTTCCTTGTGAATTGTCCCATATTTGGGAAACATTTTCTCTTGAGCTCCTCAAGACCACGATGCGGTAGAGTAAACCTATCAAAGCTATTTCAATTTCATCAACAGGGCGTGGTTTCCTGTCTCTTTCAAACAGATGCTTGACTTTCTCGGTATACATATATATTTGTATTTGTGGTAATTATTCCAATCAATATCTCATCAAGAAAAAGCTGCAAAGAATCTATCTCTGATTTGACTTCACGAGCAAACCCTTTTGGCCCAGGGACTTGAGTAATAATATTGTGCTCGCGACGCCTAACCTTAAAATTTTGTTCACGTTTATTCCATTTTGTAACTTTGTCCTTTCCAAGATAAAAATTTCTTAGCCTTATCTCATCAACGGAGTCTTCGGCGCTTGATTCTTCATTGCTCGCCTTGTCTTCTCCTTGGTTGGCTTCATGTTCACTGGCCACTTGCTCTGAGGAATAAACATTTTCACTCTCTTGAATAATACCTTCTTCAAGCTCGTCTGAGTCTTCTTCCTCCCCCGATCCAATTTCCAAGTCCACCGATTCTTCATCCAACCATCTCTGTATGTCGTTATCCTGAACGTAGTCTCACCGTAATCTTTTAGTGGAAGACATTACTTAAGAGTGACTTCTAAGAGATAATAGAGCTCTATGGATGAAAATAGAAATATTTAGGAACATTTTGTAAAATGTTATTGAAGTATTCTTTACAAATTCAACAAATGCAAGCGAAGACTGATAATTCTCTTCGCAAAAGGGCAAATAAAGGTGATTACGAATAAATATTAAATAACAGTTCTATAAAAAGAAACCTTACCATGAGAAACTGTTACAGACATGGGGCCGCTTATTCCCAGAGTATTCTAGAAAATTAATATTGAACATTTCCACTTCTGTTGAATATTTAGAGAGTCCACAAAGAGGATGATTCACACACTTCTAAACACTCCAGGCTAGCAACACACACTGTCTGTAAATACCCGTGCAAAGCCAAGCTAAGAGAAAAGCAACCCTGAAGAAGGGTCACTGTACCCAAGGTGGCTAGAAGAGGCGGCTAGGTGGCTAGAGGACTAATATACGAACCTTGACTGTACCCTCGATAAACAGTACCACTGGGATTCCCCGCTCCTTGAGCATAGAAGGGAAGCTCATTGTTACTGACCGCGGAGAAAAGAGTTAAGCTTGGTCGTTTGCACCCCCGCCCCCCTCCCCTGCAGAGCAGGCAAGAATGCAGGCCTCTTGCCGAGGTACCCAAAAAAGTAACATAAACGTCCCAAACACGGTTTTATCGTCAAAATTGGCAAATATCGAACATAATTTGCTGCGAAACTACAAGTGTTGCTGACAGAAAAAGGTTACACAGTCAGGCGCGTGGGCCACACTTGTGGCCCAGTCACGCCGGCTTCTGTTTACGTGCTATTTAATGCTAACCTTGCAACAGTTTGTAAAAAACGACCATATGATGCTTTCGAGGACATAATAATGTGCAGCTACTGAGAAGCATGTGTATATTAACCGAGGAAGATGCCAAGACTCTAGTAGACATCCAAAAACTTTGGACCTGTGAATTGTGCCTTGAAAAATTCAGAGTGTCTCGGGGTGACAACACACCGATCAGAGGTACCAACACCATCCGCTTAGACTCTTCTGACATGGAAGCACAAATGGACGGGCAGCCTTTGTCGGAGACACCAGAGATGACAGCGATGGAAGTTTGAGTGAACACCCTATTCAGTGAAGTCATGAAGAAATTAAACTTACTGGGAGAGGACCAATCGACACTTACGGACAAAGTAAGTGAGAATAATGCTTTACTGACTAGTCTCTCAACTTGGTTCGACGCAATTCAAAAAGAACTATCAGGCGTAAAAGATCTAGTCACAATATTGCAAGAAAAATTGAGTGATCTTGAAATTAAGACCATAAAATTAGAACCAGATTCATTAAAAAACTCTGTTGAAATAAGAGGTGTACCCCTTGATGCTAACGAATCTATCGAAAGTGTTGTGTTGAACATTTGCAAATCCCTTAAAGTGGATATGACCTTGGATGATATTGACTATACCTTCCGACCACAGTCACGCCAAAACAGCGCAGCAAAATCACGCACACCACCTCCGATTATTGTACGCTTTGCAAGACAGGGCAAAAGGAACCAGCTCCTAACTATGCGGCGTGCCAAGAGAAATTTTAACACCAGTGACATTGGATGGCAGGCAGAGACAACATCCTCCCTTTCTCAAACTATATATATTGATGAAGCCCTTACTCAATACCATAGGAAACCTTTTGCCTATGCCAGAGATATAAAAAGAAAGACAAATTGAAATTTGTATGGGTGAGAAATGGCACTATCCTTGCTAGGCAGTCGGAGGGCAGTCCCATCTCAGCTATCTATTCACAAAAAGACCTTGATGTTTAAATCAATATCCCAAGCCGTCTTTGCTCTTGTGCATTCCCCGATATCTTCAACATGAGCGTCTGATACATGTTTTAGTAGAAAGGTGAGTGCCTTTCGATTGACGCGTTCGTTTTCAAGGTTCGTTTCGTCTCCGAAGCCGGGATCAATTGCATTCTAGCAATTTCATTCGATTAGCTCTGCCTTCGATTTCCGTGACCAAACATAGTAATAGGGTGGTTTCCTATTTTTTTTTATTGCCTAGATCTGAAGTTTATAACCCCTGGAGTACGTGTTTGAAGCCGTTCGATTTTTAAATGGCGTTAAGTATTTCTCCTTATTAATTAAAAAGTGAAAAAATTCAACGGCGCGAAAACTCGACGGCAAACTATTGCATGCTGGTTAATCCTACGTGTGACGTCACAGGTACGTACGCAACTACCGCAATCTGCCGCTAGGTGGTTCGCCGCCGCTGCTTATCTGCAGACGACGTCCGCCGAGAAAGCTTTAGTAATAATAATAAATTTATTGACGGGAAAAAAACTATTTGCAAAAGTAAACTTGGTGTAAAATGGAAATGAGCTTTATTTATTAATTTAGCTGCTCTAGTCGCATAGAGAAACCTCATCAAAATAATGAAACATTTATGGTTACGGTATGGGGAATGAAAATCGTATAGTATAATATATTCTCAAATTAATGGTGCTAGCTCCTATTTTTTAGGTAAAGTTAGTATGAAAAGCATGAAATAAACCATTTTGTTCGTATTCATTTCGAAATATTTCCCGCAAGCAAGCACGAAATCGTCAGTTAATAACTATACGGAGAGCAGGTGCTGCGCCGCAGCTATGATACGATTACACATTAATTTAATTCATCCACTTTGTCGAGGTGTCATTGCCAGAACATGAAATTAGCAAAAAAAGGCTTACCATCAATAGCATAATGGATGGCAAAATCTCGAAGCAAACTATGTATGAGCAAATACTAAAACAACTAAAATGCGTTGATCACCCCTCACCGTGATCACAGACCATTGATGGGAACTCGTGATTCACTGCATCAGCTGATCAGCATCATATTCTCCAAGGAGTACCAGTAACATGCCTCCGAGAACATTGCTTTATAAAAATTGTTTTGTGCCGCAGTGTCACACAACAACATTTAGCGATAGCAAGAAAGCTTACGTCGCGGTTCCAATAATCGAGAAGAGGAGAATTTTTTTGGTTAAAAGCTGTCAGAAGAGAGTAGTACCTTGCTTTACTCCTCTGATTTCACCTGCACTAAACCGAACATCTTCTCTAAAGAACTCCACCACCATGGCCACATCCACTTACGGTAGATTGTCCGTACAAAACCAGTTTGTAAAGCCATTGAACTTCTTCTCATGAAACATTGTGGCTTTGGGTGTAGTCCAGTACACGCTCCCAACGCTCCGGAGTGCTCCTGCTCCAAACGCTACAAATTCGTGATCCACTTGCGCTCCAATCGCTCCCAGCGCTACCGGTGCTCCGCCTACTGGATCACGGCTGGAGCGATCGTAGCATTTCGTTGGTCGTTTGTTTTTGTTTACATTTATGTTGACCTGCTATTTATGTTAATGATAAGTCCTTTTCTAATTTACTCTGCCCAATTAATCTTTGCGCGTTCATTAATGATCCCAGTTGTGTTGCAAACAAGTCAGAATCCTTATTGGATGACGTTGTATCTATTTATGACAAAAGCTTAGTTCAGTCTGCAGTTATACCCGACCATTATCCATTCTATTTTGTGCCAACTGTGTGCTGCTTCCTAAATTTGTCACTGCAAGGATGCTTCCCTGATGCGACCATTGCAGATATAATTAACTTACTAATTATTATTTAATTAATAATGGCTTGATGCCCATGCTTCATATGATGTTAGTTTGCGTAAGAGTTAAAATTCCAACACCTACCCAATTCAGTGCTGACATGATACCATCTCCTTTAACTATATACGCATAAGAATAGATAAAAATCCTTGTCAATAACACTACTTAAATATCTTATAAAAGAAATTTCAATGACACTGGAATCATCTTAATCCACGACACTTAACTGCTCCAACTGTTGTTTCCTTGCTACGACTGATCAATTGCACACGCAACATGAATATGTATGATACTTCTCAAATGCAGCACTAGATTTGAACCAATCGTATTAACAGCAAGCATAATTGCAATCCGTGCCAGCCTGACCTTATGCAAATGACTAAAATAAAACCAAATGTCAACTTGAAGATTAGAGGGAGTACCATATATATCCCACATCATTGAACATACGATCTTCATAGAGAAAGGTTGGAAAGATTAAAGAATACATTGCTCTCAAATCAAGGCATTTATTGACAAAACAAAACCACATACAAAACATTTGTATCACCACAGACAAGACAAGCATAATTAAGTTGCATGTTGGGAGAAGGACCTAAACCTAACCCTACTATAATCATTATATTGCATCCTTGCACACCTTTATGGCGGCTTGCTGGGTATTATGAAGATGCTGATACATATTCATTCGCTTCTCATCTAAACTTGCACCGAAGCTGTTCACTAGATAACCATTAATTATTTGGAAAGCTACACTGGATTGTTAAACAAGACAATTTACAAAACCAAACCGGTGCAAGGCCACAACACAATGACACAAACGGAACGCTTACGACCGAACAGTTAACCCACCACCCTTAACTTCGAGTCATATTCTATCTCCATTTCACGCAAATTCAAGCTTAAATAATTAATATAAATCATTACAACAACAAATGTAAAAATATACCTCGTGCTTGCCGCTCAATCTCCTCCTCGAGTAGGAACAAGTGAACGCTGAAAATGGCTCGCTCCAACTCACCCACCTTTTTCGCTGGAGCGTTTGGAGCGAAGAGATGCAAATGTAGTGACGTCATCCGTGACGATGTTAAAGGCTGCGGGAGCGCTTGGAGCTTCAAGTGGATCACTCAAGAACTCGCTCCAAACGCTCTGGAGCGTTGGGAGCGTGTACTGGACTACACCCTTTGTATATCAGCAAAAGGAACTGATGATGAAAGGTAACTAATGAAATATGCAAGGTATGAATGATAGGAATGGTAAATGAAAGGAATAGAAGATGAGATAAAGGAAATGTTTGTCAAAACGAAAGTGATCAAAACGTAAACATCTAGGCCGGAACACCACAGAACGCGAAGTCACAGGTACGCAGTTTCGTTATTCATTTCACTGCGCATGCGACGCTTGCCGCGAAGAACTCCTTCGCGGTAGCTCTGTACAAGAACCTTATAAGAGGACGTTTATCTCCTACGTCGATCGTGTTATCAACGGCCGCGAAAGAAATCAAGTTCCAACTAGAGGGGCTGCAATCGCGTGGTAGGCCAAGCATTTCTAGTCTTAAAATGATTGTGTTAAATGAGTCGTTCCGAATGTAGAGAGAGGTAACATCACTGGCATACCTGATGACAGCGCCACCAAGCGGGGAAACGCACGAACTCCTTGAGACTGGAGGCACGGGTAACCTTCAAGGCTACCTGGGGAGGATGTTATTTGGCGGATAGTTACGTTTATTTTTTCACGAATACCCTTTTGAACCAACGGGGCGGCCCCCTCCGGGGGCCACCCCGTTGGTCATTACCCAACCCACCCCAATGGTGATTGTTTTGCGTAAAACTACGGCGAGTTGGTGCTTAAAGTTCCGTATCTTGACGTGTGGTGGCGCTGAAATCAATATTTCGCTTTACGCTTCGTCGCCATCTTGCGTGACGTAGGTATGCCAGAAATGTTATCCCTCTCTACATTCTCTAAAACTCGTGTTAAATGGCTGTTGCGGGGCGAGTTTGAGTGGAAGGAGGGAAGAAACCAAGAACCCTATATATAGGGTTCTTGGAAGAAACTGTTGGAGAGCTGTGCATATGCTAGAGATGCAACTGCTCGATCGCTGCGCCACGTACAGTGGATAAGAGAAAACGGCATTTTTTCACAAGATGGCGGAGAGGAAAAATCGCACTTCTCAGGTTTTAAAGTTTCCCATTCCTAGAGTAAATGATGCATTATTGTGTTGAAAGTATTTTACAAATGCGCAAGGTTTGCATAATAAGTGAAGTGAATTTGGTTCTGATATCTCTGTTAAAAGTGGGTGAAATTTACGAAAACGCTGGCGGGACGAAAGTTCACATTTACCGAGGCCTACCTCGCAACACCAGCGCCTTAACTGGCCACCCGTAATTTGAGCAAATGACGATCGGAAGCGCACCAAGATTTCCGTCCTCATTGTAAGGTTCTTGGCTCTGTACTAGCAGGTAGCGTAGGAGCCTAGAAAACTTCTTTTAATGGCATGCTCAACGGAGGAGACTTTCCGAAATTTGAGCATTTTAATCGAGGTATATTAATACATGTTCACCAGATTTTAGGGACTCTGAAATACTATAGTAAGTACAGTCGATGACAATTCCATATACCTCGCAATGTTGACTATCTACCTGTTACGTCATCATAAGAGCTGCCGCTGTTCTGCCATTTCCGAGGCTTTTCAAATGAACTTAAAATTAACATTCAATTTACTTGTAAACTAAGACTTTTTAATCCAAATAATTTGCGTGTAATGAATACGTTTATGCTGGGGCACCTGTCGCAATAAATTAATTCTGTTTTCTTTGATGAAGGAAACTACCCTATTATCGTTCCCCAATTTTTTAATGTAGGATTCCGTTTCCATTGTGATGATTTCTTCTGTTCTCTGTCGCCCGTTACCGCAATGATGATTTCTTCTATTCTCTGTCGCCCGTTACCGCAATGATGATTTCTTCTATTCTCTGTCGCCCGTTTCTTTCGTCACGCTAGTTAGCAAAGATTATATACCTACGCTAATTAGCTTCCGATTGTCTCTCTCTTTTAATCACGAACTGTGCTGGGCCCATAACCTGTAGTTTTTAACCAATTTTATTCCATTTTCTTTAACAACTCAGTTAATTGGAGTACATCACCAACTTTTTAACCAACCCAACAAACAACTCTCATCAAAACAAATACGTAACTAAAACAACTTGAACAATTACTCATCGATGATAAAACAAATGACAAACTAAATATGACGAACACAATATATACAAAATAATGTTTTCCACTCCAAGAACCAATTAAAATTACAACAAAGAGACTGTACTCGATGTTCATTTTCACAGTCATATTGAAATTACTTGAGTGCAAAGAAAGACAATGACTGAGCATCGAACCCGGGAGTGTTTCAACTTCGCCTTTCGAGGCAGTGTGAACCACGCGGCTACCGCGCCGCTTATACGGAGTGGGTCACTCATGAGCACAAATGTGAATTTCGAGAGGGAAAATCACACAAGTCGGAGGCTTCCATCGCCATGTCGCAATTGCATGAGCACGAATAACCTTCGGTGCATTCCGATGGGGTTTTTCTCTCTTGTTTTACTCCATCCCCGTCGATCCTTTCATCGGTAAATCATACCCCACTGTCGTCTCACGACAAGTGAAGCTAGCCCAGCAAAAGATGCAGTCCGCAAGTAGTGCCAAATTTAAAAATTTTCTGGCGAGGCCCCATTCTACAAACCGTAGAATGGGGCAAAGTGGATGCACTCAGACTTTTGGAAATGATAGTACATACAGTAAAGGAAATTTCATCAGAACTAATCCTGAGCTTAGCCTGATGGGCACTGGGAGTAACTGTATTTTGATGATAGCACTCAAGGTTCAATTTTCTTCCTATGTAAAAAAGCTAAATAAAAAGCATGGAGAATCTCCTTGATGCAGTGCGATCACAAGTTAAGATTTGTGAGTTATTTTTACCAGGTTTTGATCTCTCCAGGGAAAAATTGTGAAAATGGCCAGCAAAGGCAGCCACATCATAGTGGATTGATGGAGTTAGGCATTACTTGGATGAATTTTACAACGTGTATAATAGAAAAAAAACAGTTGCTACAATACCACACTTATTTATTTTCCGATCGATTTAGATGTCTACAGCATCATTTTGAAGGTACATTTTGGTTGTTGCTGTGTTGTACCATTGTTGTACCTTGAAAATGGCGATTTAGACATAGAAATTTATTGGGTAATAAATATGTGTGGAATTGTAGCAACTGTTTTTTTTCTATTATAAACGTTGTAAAATTCATCCAAGTAATGCCTAACTCCATCAATGCACTATGATGTGGCTGCCTTTGCTGGCATGGAAAACATCATGCTTAACGTTGTAAATTTCATCCAAGTAACGCCTTACTCCATCAATCCTGTAACGGTGTCAAGTGCGTTTGGCACATAAACAATTACGGAGTCCGGGATCCAAGAGCAGCAACAGGTATTTTGATAATGATTGGTGAAACCTGTGTTTGTTTTTGTTGTTTAGTTCCTAATGGAAATTTTACCTAACTGCCTATTTCTTCTATTTTTTGGACATGTATATGCTTTGGTTGTTCAGTCATACTTGAAGTGTTACCTAACTGCCTGTTTCTTCTATTTATTACAAATGTTTATTTTGGGGATGGAGAAACTGTGATGAATATTTATTTTTTTTATGGGTTAGCTTTGTGTTTGGTATAATTGGGGGAAAACAAGCCACGTATCTTCCTCCTTCCCGTTACCCTTACAAAGAGAGAGAGAGCAAAAGAGAGAGACAGAGAGCTACTACTGGCTACTACGCTGAGAGGCTGCCTGGCGAAGAAGGAGGCTTGTATCTGGCCAGTTTGAGTCTCCCGCTACTCCACCTGCTAGTGAGTAATTCGGCTGGGCCCGCCGAGTGAAAGCTGGCGCGCCGGAAGCGGGCCGTCGAGGTAGCAGACGACAGAGCCGTGGATTCGCGCCTGCGCAACGGGAACGAAACCCAGGACGGCGACACGGGACAGCGATGCGCAGCGTTGATCTCTCTCTTGGATTTCGGTCTCCATCGGGAATGGTTCTCTCCCTACAAACTCTCTGGTGTAGTGGCAATGCACTGAGAAGTTGCCCAGGTGCTCACCACTAGTGATTACCTCTCCATTTTGTATTGCTTTAATCCCGATTCTAAGGTATGTGGCTTGAGGTGTTGTGAAAGTGCTTATTGGATTGGGGGAATTGCTTTTCTGAGTTTGTCAGCAAATAAATGTCAGTTTATTCAATTAGTTATTTTTTTTGTCTCCTTTAATGAATCCTGGCAATCGTCGCCACTGAAGCCGATCTGGGTGGGTTAAGGCCTGAGGCGGCCTTAATTGTAAAATCTGGTGGTCGTGGAGACCTGGCGCCCGAATTTAGTTTATAGGTAAAGGAAACTGCATCGCAATCCACTGTCATAAGGTTGCCTTTGCTGGCCATTTTCACAATTTTTTCCTGAATAGGTCAAAACCTGGGAAAAATAACTAAAGGGAAAGTTCGGAATAAGTATAATAACTTTGTTAACTCCACTAATTATTAGGCGAGTTAACAAAGTTATTATAATTATTCCGTAAGGGATCAATTCCACAAGGTCAAGCCTACAACCATTTCCTTTGTAAAGGGAAAGTGTTTTTTCCATCATGCTTTACACGAAAGTGAATCACATCCCTCAGTTAGCAAAGTTTGGAACAGATTTAAGTACCACATACATTTGAATCTGCACTGCAGGAAGTGGCGTTCTGTGAAGTTTCACTGAATACCAGAATCAAAATGATTTCCTGTGAAATATATCACGTTGCTGGATCCATGATGATTACAAAAAATTTTGTTTCCTATTTGGCATATCTGTTAGTCCAATTTTCTTAGTGGATTTAATTAGAATTGCCTATGTACTTGTCATTTTTAGGGAGGAGGATCCAGAAATAGAAATTATCTCTAGTTCTTCATCTGATGAAGAAGCGGGTAACGTTGGAGATAATAGGTAAATTTTCAACCTTACTTTTTGTGAAGATGTTCACTCCATTAGATTTGATGTGTGTTATGTAGTCAATGATGCTTTAAATGTCCTCATTGAATGTAGTTTGTGTGTGATTAGTTAAGCCTTACTTACAGTATGTTACTGTAGTTCTTGCTTGTTAAATGTGTGATTTTTTGTCGAGTCTCTATGTGCTTCATCATTCAGGAGACTCATGTTCCTCTATGATGAGCAAAATTTGCATTGCAAAATCTGTAGCTGCATGAAAATTTTCAACCAAAAAATGCTTAAACTTTGTAGTTGGAGAAATTGTTTTCTGTTGTGATATTGCTGTATACTATGTAGTAGCTGCCAGTCAAAGTAGTTGTTTGGATGTACTTATGACCTAAATAATCAGTAAATGTCTTAGCAACTCTTCTATATGTATTTATTAGTAACTCTGTTAAAACTATTTTATCTTTAAAACTGCAGATCATGTAGCTCTGAGATTAGTAACTTTGCATAATAGGGAATCATGTGATGCATCACAAATCATGGTGTATTTGGAGAAATTGACTAAAATTTTTGACTTGTACATTTTCTGTGATGTAAGAGAATGCAGGCAGCAATACATTTCGTTAATTACAAATGCCACAAATAAGGCATCCATCCATTGTGATGAACAGCAAATCCAGGAATTAGGCTTGAGTAAAACAGGAATTGTGATATGACCCTGTGGATTTTCCCCCTCTGAGCTTTACCTATTATTTATTCTCAAATTTCTGCCAACAATCATGAAGCATGGCTTTATCCCAATCCTGTGTACTTTATTTTAATGTTCTGCTGCTTTGCCATGCTGCTTATTGCTTGGTGGTTGGTATGTGTCCATAAATGTTTGCTGTTTGTACTCATAGGCCCATATTTGCCCCCCTATCAATGAGTGTTGCTTTCGAAATTTGAGTGGATTTTGGCCTCATTTGCTCTTGCCAAAACTGAATCAGTATTAGATCAAGTGGAGGTAGATGAGAATAGGGTCTAGGCTTTGTATGTGGAGGAAGTAAGGGAGTCATTGTGAAATTTTAAATGACATTGACATGTGAGACTTCACTGATGGAGATACATAATGTGATAGAATTAGCAGAAATATTTTTTAAATTGGTAACTCTTTTAGCAATAGGTTTAGGCTCTTCAACAAATGTGTTTTTAAGTGAATGCTCTTTTTACATTTATTCCTTTGCTAAATTGGATTCATTTTAAGCAAATTCCTTCATTCTGATATGCTTTTTACCTTTTTCATGGACAATTAACTCTTCAGTAATAATGCTTTCTATGTTGCTTGAGCACAGAGAGAAATATGAAATATATTGAAATCTAAACAATGTTTTTTGATAAATTCAAATGAGTTTTTAAAGAATATACTCTGTGATAGTGATCCTTTAGGGCTTCTTGTGGAAATAATGACCATTAGGAGTATACTTAAACCTACATTTCTTGAAAACGTTAACAATATTTTTTTAAATTTATTGAATTTTCCATCTGATATCCTTCATTTTTGGTTAAATGAGCACAATCTACACTCACAGGAATGTTTTAATTATAGATCCAAACCCAGTTTTTACTGATGTTTAAGGTCTTTCACTTTCATTTTGCCTGTAATTTCCTTTTCTATTACTTCATTTAATTTCCCTGTAAATGCATTAAGATCAAATTCTCATGATTCATGAATGAATAAAGTTTTTCTCTTAAATGGCACACTAGGCATATAAGGCTTACCTCTATTTATTCTTTAGAGAATATTTGGATAAAAATGTGTAAAACGAGAATTTTATGTTTGCATGTTACCCTGTGGTAATTTTTGAGATGTTTTATTTTCAGAAAGTGTCTTATGTACTCTGAAATGCATTTCTTGGAGTTCTAATTAAATCTTCGCATATGTGATGTGCATTGACCTCTACGAAAAACTCCTTTTTTGTGATTTATGTGAGTTGATCTGTTATAATTTGTAGTGTTTATGTTTTAATGCATGTAAATGTAGAATAGTAATTCATCTTTCTTCTTTCTTTTGAAAATATTTGTAGCTGATGTGATGACAACCAGGAGTTATTTTTATTATCTTTCTCTTTGGTCAGTATTCTATTCTGACACTTATTGATGCACAGTTCAACAGAATAATTTCTACATGTGTATTCTTAATTGTAGTTTTTTCTCTTTTTGTGATATTTTGTACCCGTTTTATTATTCCTAGTCATTCAGTAGTAAATTCAGCTGCTACAAGGGATGCTATTGCTGGAATGCTGTCTTTTAGCAGAGCCCTAGACACAAAACCCAAAGCTTCGTCGTATGTATCCAGGCCTGCGAACTCAAAACGAGATGTGCAAGTAGAGTCCTCCACAGATGATGAAGAACGGATTAGCAATGTACATCAGGATGATGATTTCAGTGAGTAGTTTCATTCTGGCACTGGTCAAATTTTTGTCCTATTCGCCCTTACATTTATGCACCACATAAAAGACACTAAATTCTCATGCTTGCGTGTTCTCTGCTCTTTTATATGTATTTTTGAAAAATATATCATGGGTTTCACATTAGCTAGCCAGCTCCAGCTTAAGGGATATTTCATTCCTGGGCAACTTGCTGTATTAACTCCTACTTTTCCTTGTAATTTTTGAGAGACTACTGAGAACTACTCTTAGTTTGGAGCTTTAGTGCATTAATGACAACAAAATGCTCATAATAATTTTGTATTGATACAAAATTAAACATCCTGTAACTGCTATTAAGTGATGGACACTTCTTCAGCTCTTCCAGTCATTTTTCAGCTGAGTCTTGGTTAAATTATGATTCTTGAGTTATTAGTTCATTAAATAAAACTGATGAGCCATGTTGAAGATTTGGTGTGATTTTGAAGAGAAGACGATGAGCTTGTGCCCCTAAAAAATGACAATATTGGTGATTCAGTTAATTATGTATGATGTAGCTAACTTCCTCCATTCTGTTTCTTATTCAAAAACACACTTTAATTTTTCTTGTTTAAAATATTAAAAATATTCATGCATGAAGTAAAAATATTGTAAACCATGGAGATGAGGAAACCTTGGTGAGGAAGATTGGGGAACTGAAATTGGGTCTAATTTAAATTATTGTGAATGATAAATTCCCTCAATTTGGTGTTGTATAATTACACTCATGGGTGTGGATGAATACCATAACATGTGTATTTTTCCACTTTGTTATTACTCGTTTACTACCTGCAAAATCCTGGTACGTTGCATACCTCGGTTTGTCGGCCTCGGTGGCGGCGGGGTAGCGTCCTCGCCTGCTAACCCAAAGGTCGCGGGTTCGAATCCCGCCTGGGGAGGATTTTTCACTTCCCAGGACATGGTTGTTGGTGCTTGTCCGTTGTTAATTGTTAAAATACCCCGATGTAAAGGCCAATATGTGCTGTTTTCGGTGGTAATGAAATAAATAAATACAGACTGCTAAGGCCATTTTCATTTCAGACTGCCATTTTCATATAGTTTCTAATGTTTAATTTTTGAAACCCAATATAATTATTTATTCCACCAAGGTCAATTGTTCAAAGATTAGGTTTGCATTTGGGAATCTAAAGGTGAGAAATAATGCCATTAGATTACATTTTAACACTTTCAACGCGGCGACATTTTTTTTTTCGAGTTTTGCCGGTGACTGAAATTTTTTTTTGCACTTTAGGATAGTCTTCGTCTCTGCAATATTTATTTAAGCAATGAAAATTTAAAAAAAAATTTTAATTTGAAATTTTAAAATTGACGACAATTGTCGTCCACCACCACCAGGAGGGCTATTACGGAACCGCGAGTAACCGGCGACAACTAGCATTTGAGCGACTCAGGCTGAGATCTCACCCTGAGCGATTACGGATCTTGAGTTGCCGGCCGTATGGTGACTCGGAGTCGCCGGTGACTCAGCTCTCACCGCGAGCGATTACGGAACACCGTTCTGTCGCCTTCGGCGACTAAATAGTCGCTTCTCCTTGTCACCCTCGACAAAGGTGTTCACTCGTCGAGTCGCCGGCTTGATTCTGATTCACTTTGCGATAGTCTGCTGTTTAAAGATGTCTTCCGTCCATATTGTCTGTTGTTTACGTACGAATATGGAGATGATAAGCCATGGATTGAGGTTAAAAATGACGAATTGCCGCTGAAGTAGCGTTGATTCCTAGGAATAAATTTATCCGAGTTCATCGGTACCCTGTTCTTCTCACGTGTGTTTTGATTACGCGAGTGCAGTGCGTAATACCTAATGTGTTTTATTGTATTCATTTCGCCGCTATCCATCGATGTGTTTAATCAGTTATTTGTGCAACCATGGTGATGCTAAGTGATATTTACCTGCAGTGAATATTGTAACAATGTAGATTCATTGTTTGATTTAAAATCATAGTGGTGTTGCGTTATCTTTTGGTTGTGATTTGGATTATTGACAATGTTTTATCGCGAAGTTGTTATAGCAGAAGCTTTATTGTACTTGAACTGTGATGAAAATGGCTCGAATAATTATTTATGTTATTCATTTTGCTATCCTTTAGCTCTAGCATACTTGATTTTGGTTACTATAACTAAACAATGGATTTGTTGTTTGGTAGATTGTGTTGTTTGCTTTCGAATCAACTCTTGATTCTGTCGACAAGTTCGTTGGCTCTAGAATTTATGCCCGTCATCTTCGTTATATGGACGTCATGAGTCATGATTTGCTAGTGAAGGGTTAGTGCAAGTGGTGGGTAAAATTGTGTTGATGTGGATGTAGTTATATAAACAGAGACATATAATTCATAGTATGTTATTGATGTGCTCCTCCATGCTATTGATGCAAGTGATTGGGATCGGTATTTGATACTTTTTAATTTATCGTTGGCATATTTTTATCAGAAAAGTGACACAAATAAATTTGTCAAGTATTATTGTTTTTCTTTCATTTACCTCGATCCTCAACGATCATAGCAGAAATTGATACCTTACCTCAATTAGTTTCATGTGTAAAATAAATCAGGGATTGTAATCGATAAAAATATCAGATGTATAGAATTAATGTTTTGAATTGTTAAATACCCTTTCCTTTTGGCATTTACTTGCCCTCCAGACCCATATTTAGAGGTGGATATATATTCTGCTACTACTGAATTAATGTAAACGTAATTTTTTCTTTAATATAACAACTCTGTGCTTTATTTTTCTTAGATTTTTTACTAGGGCCTATTCCATCAATATCTAGTATAATTCACATTTCTTGCCAAAATGCGTCAGCTCATTAGGCAGCAAGCAAGTCTACGGTGAAAGGCAAGGAAGCTTAAAAGGAGAGTCAATTACATACATCATAAGTAGGTAGTTACCTGTATATTGCAAAGTCATTGTAGGAGAACGCATTTAATAAGCGGGATAAATTGTCACTGCATTATGCTGAGCATGTTTCATATCACACATATGTGGTGAAAATGTTCTAAGTGAAAAGCATATGCTGAAAACAAATTGTGCTGCTGTGGAATACAGTACTTAGGGAGGTAGTATACTACACTATAGTTGCCGAATTATTTCCCATTGGTATATAACCGTTTCATTCAAGCATTTTTTGCTAGCTCATGAGTGAAAATTGTTGAAGCTCACACGTTGGATATTTTCGAGTTATTATCGTATCCATTGGTGCCCTTATTAGTGCCTATATTATTATTTCAAGCTATTTATAAGTTGCTTCTATCGGCCACGAAATAGGTACTATCAATTTTGACAGCTTCGAATGAAATTCCACAAATTCCTGCAGATTCTCGTACCTACCATCCGAGCATCAATTTTATTGCATTGAAATATGCACAAAATATTGTACATATCTGTGGAAGTACTATTTACTGTATAGCTAACTACGATATCACATTTTACTCGTAATTTTCAAGTTGTCTGCTGCACCACATGACTTGTAACAAGGCTGCTTATTGGCTCAGAAAACTGTTCTGGAGATTCTCATACATCAGAAGTCCCCGTCAAGTCGCGAGCGAGATACGAGTCGCACCCAGTTCCGTAATCGCAGTGGCGACTCGCGAGGGGGCAAGTTCGAGTGAGTCGCCCAAGATCCGTAATAGCCCTCCAGATAGAGCTGAGGAGCTTGTCGTGCGTGGTTGCATACCCACAACCAAATTCGAGACTTTTTTCGAAATTATGTCTTTCACATTTTACAACCTATTTATTTCAAATATGATAAGTTGTTTGACAAAATTCATACTTAAGATAATTTTACACCACGTAACCTGCCAATGAAAATAAATACAGTAAAACCTCTCTTTTACACTTTTGACGGGGATGAAGAAAAAAAGTGTAAATCGCGGGAAAATGTAAATCGAGGGGAATCATAATTTGCAGGAAATAGGAGCAAAATCATACCCTAATGTTAAATAATTTTATTTAAATTAACAGGAGATGTTTAATATTTGATGGGGCACCAAATAGACATAAATAAATGAAAAAACAAAAGTTAACAAAAAATAAAAGTATTCTCATATTTTAACTTAACTTGATTTGAGGTGGTGTCTACCTACATATATTTATCTTTGCATCAAGGGCATAATTTTTTTCTTCAACAATAGTCTATGTCCTTTGTGTTGGCTGCATAGGTTGTAGCCAAGGTCTTTCTTAATGTTTTTAATGCAACGTGGATTTTTGGACTATTCAAAAACAAAGGGCTTCAGTCTCACACTGCCATCTGGATTAGCTCCTAATAAAACAGTAAGGCGACCTTTGCTGAGCTTGGCCCCATGACAGGGGTCCCCTTAGAAGTCTATAGGGTCTTGTGTGTGGCATTATTAAAAAAAAAGACCTCTCTCGTCCACATTAAAAATTTATTATTTCGGGGGAAGATTGAAACAATGTCTTCAATATTTCTTCAAGTTCATCATACTTGGAGTATTTAATGAATTTACGCCTTTTTCCAATACGGCCGCATTCCTTAGCACTTTTCTCTATACATTTACGGGTTTTTACAGTTGTGTTCCACGTTGAACCTGGTATATCAAGTTCTTCGGTCAGGGACACGCGAGTGCCCGTATTAGAGTCAATTCTCTTTGCAAAATGTTGATTTTTTTCTTCAAATGATAACGAAATTATCTCGCAGGCTTGTTTGCCATTTTAAAATATGTTTCCTCACAATTGCCGTAAGTAATTGCTCATTAAATAAAACTAAAGGTGAAGTAACTAAAAACCTAAAAACACTAGATGAATGGCATTAGTGCGTGAGTTACGCGAAATAAGAAAAAGATCGCTGCGAAGCATGAGAACAAGAGTTAACATACGTTTTAACTTTTCGCCACAATGACAGCAGTAGTTGGCCAAATAACATCTAATTAAATATATTTATGGCATCCGCTACAAATTTATATGTATTGTTTAAACATCTAGTACAGCTAGGGAAGTGAATTCTATTCCCTGGTATGACTCCTTAGTACGTGAATCCCGATCGCGAGCATTACAATATCCGGCATAAATACTTTTCAGCAATTCTATCGATGTTATGTGCTACCATCAAACGAGTAATTGTGTTTTTAAAGGAAACAAAATAAATCAGCATTCATATATCATGTTTAAGCAAGTATTTTATCCATATTTAACATTAATCACGCTCGAAGGGTCGCCAGTTGAAGTGCGCCAGCCGCCATCTTTCTTGCCTTCAAAAGTCGTAAATGGCGGGATTTGAAAGTGTAAATAGCGGGATGAAAATACATTATAATGATGCAAATATTTTTGGGACCGGGAGAAAATGTTGTAAATCACGGGAAAACGTAAATTCCGGGGACGTAAAAGCGGGGTTTTACTGTATACATAAATTATCTTCTTTCATCATGAGTTGACTGAAGGTTATTTTGTTCTAGAAATGAAAATTATGTATTATAAAAACAGAATTACACCCTTGAGTATCTTGAGTCACAAACAAACAAACAGAAATCCAAATCATAATGAAAAACAAAAAAATTATTTTTCCAAAGAATATACAATTACAAAATACACGATACACAATAGGAATATATAAGGTACACAATACAAAATACACAATAGGAATATATATGGTACACAATACAAAATATGAAATTTAAAATAGGTAAATATAAAATACAAAATATAGGTACTATATACAATCCATAATATGCAATATACAATAGGAAATACACAAACTTATTATAAAATGCATTAAAATAAGTTCATTTTTATTGGCAGTATATATTTTTGAGGAATTCCGCGAAATACGTCTTCAGACAGAGATAAGGGTATCCCTCACAGGCAAGGCAGAAATATTTTGTATCCTTCCTAAACCCTCGAGATGTACAAAACGTGCAGCGTCATTGGAGGACACGTTTCCTCTTTTCGTCAACGTCATGTGTCTTAGGGAAGTGCCTAGACAATCCAAGGTTCCTTGAAGGCAGGCTGGGTGAGGAACGAGGGTTGGGTTCAGAGAGGGAAGGATTGAGGAGGGTTCTGATTATGCAAAGTCTGAAATCGTGAAGGGATACTTTGAGATGGGTTATACGGAAGGGGAAGTAGCTATTTTCTAAAACAAGGTGAATTATGTGAATTCCAAGTTTCTTGTTCCATTTTAGAGACTTACGCTCAATGGGATAATATGACATCATTTGATAATAGTGATCGATGTCACTCATTGACTCGTTGCAGCGAGCAATGGCCTCCAGTTTGGAAGTGACACCACTACCTCGCCGTCGACGGACATAGACCATGTCACCCCCGAAATCGGAGCTGATCATCAGTACGTCCCACTTATCCTTCCACTTCATTACGCAGAGTCCTTCGGTACTGAAAACACTCACTACCTCACCCCGTTTTAGTTTGTTTGCCAGGACGTGCGGTGGATTTCCCTTCCACTTAGCTCTAAGAGTTCCAGTATAGTAGGTCCTTCGCTCAAGCAAGCGGTGGGCCATGTCAACACTGTTGTAATAATTATCCATGGAAAGAGATCGCCCAGTCTAATTTTCCTCCCATCAACTTCCACACAACATTGTTGACATGGCCAGCCCCCCACCTATATCAGAGTCGGAGGACCCAGTGTAAACAAGAAATCTTAGAACTAATCCGGATGGTTCGGTGAGCATATATAATTTGATACCGTACCTGTGTCACTTACCTTTTATATACATACGAAAGATAAGACGACCCCTCCACAGAACCATGAATTCATCAATTCACAGTCGCTGTGTCGGTGTTACTGTGTCATCCATTGTCTGGTAGAATAAGTCAATTTTGCCTTATTTTATAAAGTCTGTCAGACGATTGCGGCTCACCGTGACCAGGATTACTTGCAAAATGCAGAGCTTGCATGATCGCGGCGAATCTGTCCCGACTAATACATTTCCTAAAGCAAGGAAAGTTGAATAAAGGGTCTTTGGTCCAATATTCAGATATCCTGCTCAACGGGCATGAGCCCACATAGTACAGAATGCCCCTAAACGTCAAATATTCCGCCGATGAAAGCGGCTTCCATTTAGTTATCCTTGCTTCAGGAAATTCATTAGCCGAGGCTAAAAATTCTGCTTGTTTATTCGTCAGTCACAATCAAGTCGATCATGTCTTTTATCAATATTAGATCCAAATATTTCCTAGCGTCATCTCCAGGGTCTTGTACTTTTAGTCCCGGGAAGTCTGTGAAGGGGAATTCAGGGTTTTATGGTCTTTTGTCAGTCCAAGTGTATGTTTTGGTCGCAGTCCTTGTCGTCAGGGGAAGGGATTTAGTTTTGTCTAGAGGGCAAGGAGAAGCATTTTCCGCCCCAGCTGAGGTGAGATCACCCACCTCTTGAGTTTCCTCCTCATCCTCCGAAGAAGAACCCCACTCAGTATCGCCGAACGATGAGCCGTCACTGTCCTCATCCTCCAGTGACAGAAGCTCCGCTAATAAGTCCGACTCTAAGGATAATATCCTTCGAGTATCGTAACTTCTTTCTTTCTTCCACCCTTCTCTTCTTTTGTGTCGGTGGAGTGAGTGGCCGGGAGGTCGACGACTGGGGACTTGGAGCCCTGACTAAAAGGCCAAGGGTCTAGCGGCAGCCACTCCGTGTTCTGCTTCCTTCCGAGGCATGGAGAGTAGGGTGGGAGGAGACTTGGGCCACCGGGGGTGTTGGGGCAATAAAGGATGCTTTACCACCCCTACTGCCCTTTCTCGGAACACCCTTCCCCTGTAATAGGGTATAGTGTAATGCATGTTGGTGACTACTCACCCCTTGCCACACACTCCTGAGGTGGCTTGCAGGGTATTTTGTAGATGTAATCCCTTCTCTTCCTTTTTCCCATCTCCTCCGCGAGTGTTAACCATTTTCTGTGAAAAAATGTGAAGTCACTACAATAAGTAATATATTTGAACAAATTTCCAGATAGTTATTTGCATAAACAATAAGTAAAACACATAGGTAAATTTTAAAATTCACGTACTTTACTACTGATGGACGAGATATGAATTCACCTACGTGTACGAGATGAAATTTACATCATTCAATCCCCAGGTTTCTACTCTTTTTTTTTGCTCTCCGACGATTCATAAAAACAATAATTGGCCATATTAAAATATAATCATAAAAAAATGATAAAAACTGACCAGTCAAATTCGAGCAATTTCCGTCAATCAAAAATGGTGAATAATACAAACAAGAATGGCATCATGAGAAGGGTCTATGCAATAACTAGGACGAATTTGTTTTACAGTCAATTAGAAATTATAAAAAATATAAATATTTATTCACTAATACATTATCACTGATTTAATTGTAATTGGCAAGTATAAATATAACTTTAAAATTGTTTATTATTCGGAGAATTAGCCAATGCCACATATAGCATAACAATCGCTAATAAAATAAAATGTCACCAATTTCTAATGAAAATGACAGGCATAGTAACTGAAAATGAGGAAAACAATTATTCCTTCACGTGCAAACTTACATTTTTATGATTGTATGATTGCACGCTTATTAAAAGAAAACATTATGGCTGAGACAGTGCTTACGTTTGTGATAGAAAACTAATACAGCATCAAAAAATAAGAAAAAGAATATTTAAGGCAAATACAAGAAATAGTAAAAAATAAGAAAATCGTCCTTGCAATTGTACTGCGGGGGAAAGGGGGGGGGGGGGGGTTGGAGGTGGTCAAATTATTGAATAAAAGCTACGAAAAGACACACAAAGTATTTCATGTTCATACGAATGCTTAGTTGCTCATAAATATTGGCTAAAACTCATAAAAATTAGAACTACACAGAGAATACACGTAAAAAATAAGCAAACTTACCTCACAAAATCAAGCAGCTGCAGCGTTGCTTCAGGGCACAGGCAACTCGGGCTAAGGACACTGTATACGCTCTGATGTCTATTGAGTGACTGACGAGGAAAACTGAAGCGCTAGGGAGCGTCGCAGCTCCAAAATGGCCTTGAGAAGGCAAAGCGAGCTTGGATGACAATAGTCATCCGCAGTCACCGCATAGCACCCGGCAGATGACAATTGTCATTGGTCAGCGTTCAACATGTTAAGTTAATTAGAATTGACAAATTAAATACAGAGAAAAATGCTGGTGGATATATTGGCAAATGGCAGTTTTTGCACATTCACTGTGGGGTGATAAATCTACTGGTTGTTGTTAGGCAGTAAAAGACTTTAAAGGTATTTGCTTAAAATCAGGCTTATCCTCTCATTACATTGGCGCAATAAGCACAAAATGGTCTCCTGTGAAACAGTGTATACCAGAGGCAAGAACACCTGGTTCACATAAACCCCCTTGAAATTTTTCTTGAACTAAGATGACTTGGTGGTGTAACTTCTAACTCACCTGATCAGCTAATGGAAGATAGAGGTTCAAATCCCATTTGAAGTGGATGATTTTTTTCATGGTGGATTTTCTGAACTTGGTGCTTTGGCTTTTCAAAATTCAGGAGGAATTTGGAGTAGTATGTATTTAAGAACTCTCCTGATGTTCTTTTCTTTCATGGTCTGAATAATTAGCGCAGACATAAATAGCTTATCACCTGAGTCATATCTGTTTTTTTATGGGTTATCACTTAATTCTTTTTATGACTTTTATGTCAATTTTGCCTGAATGAATAGTATATTTTTATCCTTTAGGGTATCATCATTCCTAATTTTATTGTGAGCCATGTTTTATGCCTATTATGCTACGAACATTTATCTTCCTTCTCAAATTATAGTTGTTATTTTTGTATGTGATGAAGTAATGTTTGGTTGCGTGTTTTGTTTTGTTTTTAGTATATCCAACTCTGGACCTATCCGACGATGAGGATGATGCTGTGAGAGCACGGGCTGTCAGCAAGAAATTGGATGAGGCTTGGAGTCCCCGAGCTCGTGTAGGACCATTGGTGCCAAAAACCAATCGCCCTGTGAGGGAGGGGAAGAAGAGAACTGCGGTAGAGAAGGGACTGGAGGCCGCTGCAGCCAAGAGGGCTAATTTACCTGTAAGCTACATTTGTGAGAGAATCTCGGTTGATGATAGGACTAAAAGCTTTAAACGTTGAGGCCATGTACCTATTTAATTGCCGTAAATATTATGATGAATGCTTGGGCACATTAGCTTAGGCATTATATTTTTAACCTAGAGAAACAAACAATCCTATTTATCTCAAAGTGTTTAACTCAACCCAAGGTTTTTCATAATTATACTGCTAAGCTTATTTCAGTGGATTAATTTTAATTATAACTTAAGGAATTTATTAAAATGCATATTCTCAAGTAATAAGGGTCAGCAGAGATATATAATGTAACATTTTTAACATACTGCTTTGAGATGTATAAGTTATACAAAGATAAATGACATCATGACAATTTTTTTGCAAGCTTCAGTTACTAAAAAGTAGGCCAGATTCAACCTCAAATTTCACACTTAGTTAATTGGTATATTTCATCACGATGATCTGTTAGGCACTCACCCAGCCAGTACAAATGATAGAGTACTCCATTCATAGCATAGTGTTTAAATCTGTAAATGGCAGTGTACCTGTCGATGGTAGTAAGGCAGTACCGAAAGCCATTGTAGAGTGGGAGAAAACCATGTGGATATGCATGTCAATGTGGATATGCATGTCAATGTGGATATGCATGAATCGGCTGCCGGCAAAGCAAAGTCAGCAAAGGGTGCACAGGTGTGATGGCTGATTTTGGCACTCAGGCAGGGAACACAGGTGCAGGCCCAGGCTCAACAGTCTGTGCGCATCCGTGGCCAGACGAAACATCCGGATACCAGCTTGGCACTTGTGTTGGCACCAGGGTGGCTGAGCCCGTGCAAGTTGGCAAAGAGTTGGCTGCAGTGCATGACATATGGCCGAGGGTGACATTGTGAGATGTCACAGTAGAGTATGACATCCATGCCGGGTAGGGGAAGTCTCTCCAGCTGCAGCGCAGAACCATTGTGGAGTGAGGTTTGAAGTTCGGTGTCGTCGCGCTGGGATGCAGCTAGTTTCTCTAGGTCTAATGGTGCAGTGACAGCGGTAGTGCAAGAGAGTGCATCTGCGACCACTCTGTCCTTACCGCTCACATGCTCTATGTTAGTGGAATACTGAGCAATGAAATCCAGCCACTTGCAGCGGCGAGGTGGTGAGTTGTCATAATAGTGGTGAAATACATAGACTAGTGGCTTATGATCACTGAAAATGGTGAAAGCATGCACTTCAAGTGCGAAAGCAAAGTAATTGACAGATTTGTAGATAGCATAAAGTTCGTGATCATAAGGTGCCCACAGCTTTTGCCGATTTGTTAGTTTCTTTGAAAAGAAAGCAAGTGGTTGCTAACTACCATTGACGCACTGTTGTACTACCCCTCCTATTTGATGATCCGAGGGATCCGTGAACAGAGATGGTTGCACTGACGGGTGGAGGTGGGCCAACAGCGTAGCTCGGGCGAGTGCAGATTTGTAGGCTTCAAATGCTGCACAGCACTCTGGTCACTAGCAGAGAACCACTCCACGAGATGTCCACTAGCCGCGAACCAGTAAGTCGGGGTCTGGAAAGGGAGGTGTCCAAAGGAGCTTGGAGGGATGCGGCATCCGCAATGAAGCGACGATAAAAGTTAATCATGCCTAAAAATCATCAAAGTTGCCTCACCGTTGTTTGCGTGGGAAAATCCTGAATAGCTGCAACCTTCTCCTCAAGTAGATGTAAACTTATGAATGTCCTATGATGCATCCGATGACGTTTCCGATCGCCCATCTCTTCCTGCTGAAGTAGTAGCCTCACCTTTTCATGGCTGTCATAAACGCGGCGAATGAATTCCGTCTTCAGGTACTCATAGCAATTTGCATTCAGCGGGCAAGTTATGATGTCTTCCGCTTCTGTGGCAAACCTGTGATCTAACTGGGTGACAACATGACTAAACTGTCGTATCCTGAGTGATGCCACTATGTGCGAACTGATTTTCCACCTGGGAAAACCAAAGTGCTGGTTTGTCGGGCAAGAATTGAGGAAGCCTCAGCGTAACACATGCGACCCACGGCTGAGCGTTTTGGTCCCGTATTTATGCAGTTTGAGATTGAGCTGGAAGTGCTGGATGGTGCTGTTTTTGTGTGAGCAGAGCGTCCAGTAATTCTTGTTGAGCGTAAGGCGAATTTCCAGAGCAGCCACGGCTGGGTCCATCACGGTCACGTTTTAATCACTCCTAAACTCCCTGTCACCTGTCACTAACACGGAGCAGGTTACGAAAGTCCTGTACACATGTCGGTGTCGCCAAATGTAGGTACTCGTCATCACTAAAGTAGGTACTTGGGGTCTCCAATGTAGGGGTCACGGTGGAAATAATCACCAAATGCTGGTGTACGATGTTTATTTCGCGTCACCACACATAAAATAAATGTAACCACACGATTGATTGAATCGCTAGGCACAACTTCAACTGAATGACTGCTTGGCCAGCGGGTGTGGAGTATTTAAGAGGGATTCATAGCATAGTAGTTAGCATAGCCTCATGTGGGGAGAAGACTCAAGACTGCGCGCCGGGCTGTCTGGCACATCGCCGAAGCAGTCCTTTGCCACGCTGAGGCAGTGGCGAGAGTTTGCCACAAATGACTTTTTTTTCAGCTCCATAAATAAAGGATTACATTGTTATTTTAGTTGTTATTTTAATTGTTATCTTATTTAGATTTTAATTGAGATATTAAACTACGGTAGTTGTCAAGTTGTGAATAATCTCTATTTATTTCAATTATATCTGTATATTGTCTATTATAATCAATATTAAGAATTTATATAAGTTTTAACTCCCACCTCAAACAACATTTTAAAAAAATACCTTTAATACCTCTCTTGTGTATTGGTGGACTCAGGATTTTTTTAAATGTTGTAATTCAATGGCGACCTGTACATGAGTGCATATGGCAGTTTTTTTAAATGCAGGCAGTCCTCGACTTTCGTACACAATGCGTTCCTGAAAACGTGTACGAAAGTCGAATGTACGAAAGTCGAACAATAGAGTCCCATACTAATTAGGGGTTACGTTCCCGGAGAGTTAAATATACATAGTAAAACCTCATATCAATTGTAAGGAAATTTTATTTTTAATACAAAAGTTTAAAAATACATTAATTATTATTCAAACATGTAATAACTTTGAAAACTACGTAGTCTTGATAAACGGTTCTGAAAGAATATCGTTGTGTACTGAGTAAACATACGCATTTCTAATTTTTCCCAATCAGACATTAACATTTCACTGATATCGTCCACTATAACTATAAAGACACAAAACAAGAAGCATCACGACATTTAATTTTTGGACCCTTAAACTCTATGTAATTTAGTTTATTACAATTAAAGAATCAACAAAATTTTGCAATTACCTAAATTGGACAAAAGACAAACGAAAATAGAATGACGTTTCGTAGGTACAGGCCATAAAAAATTCGTGAATTTCACATCCACTTCCCAGCATTTCGTACATGGTCTATAATTTAATATTTCCCATTTACTATTGAACACACAGTAGAACAGCTTCAGTTCAATGATAGTCCGATCGCAGCAAAAGATCCTTCCAGTTCAGCACGTCTAATAATTCCCAACTCTCTTTTCAGGAACATCATATTTACGTTTTCCACTCATTCTACTCATACGATATTAATTGAATTCAGTAAATAAACAAGTTATACCTTGCTCTAAGTCAACACTGCCCACAGTCGCGTATAAGAGCGAGCGAGAATGCCAGGTGTAACAATTGAATGCCGTGATGCGCCATGCACCATCGTGGGAAATTCAAAAATTTGCAGGAAATTCAAAAATTCTGTTCGGGAAATGTCCGAAAGTTTGAATTTAGTGTCCGAAAGTCAAATAAAAGGTATCAATTAGGAGCGTACGAAAGTGCGAATTGTACGAAAGTCGAGTGTACGAAAGTTGAGGACCGCCTGTAATGCCACTTGTTAAAACTGGTGGCAGATGAATGTGCAGACTGTTACATTATGGAGGGAGTCTGTCATCAATGGAAGGGGCAGTGTTAACACATTGCGTACGGATGGCGAGAATTCTCATCATTTAAATCCCAACCGTTGCGGATGGATGACAAGAACTCTCGTCATTTAGGAGCATCATTTTAAACTTTTAATTTTATTTATGTTTTTTGTGGTAATTTTTCATTTGCCTTTTGTTAATACAGGGTAGGATCAAAAAGTAGTTGGAACGAATTAATTTAAATTTTTTTATTGTACTAATCAGTACAAATCCTTAGTACTCGAAATAGCACCCTTGTCCTTTGACTCAGCGCGTATAACGTGATTCCCACTTCGCTAACGCCTTATTGAACTCGCTTTCCGGGATCCCCTTCAGATATGACATCGCGGCCCCTTGGACGTCTTCTACGGAGCTGTATTGGTTTCCCTTGAGGTCCTGCTTGAGCCGAGGAATGAGGAAGAAGTCCGGCGGTGCCAGATCTGGACTGTAGGGGGGGTTAGGCAACGTTGCAACCCTCTGCTTAGCCTGGAACGCCCGCGGAAGACGCATGCGAATCGTGACGACACTTCTTAACAGAGGTTCACGGAAATCGGCGTCCTTACTCTCTGCTTGGCCTCAGGTGACTGGAAAAAATATCTGTCTCTTCAGAAGGCTCCCCACTACCACGCCCAGGTGGTCCGACCCCCCTCCACCGCTCTGTTCGCGCTACAGAAATTCAGTCCTACTACTTTTTGATCCCACCCAGTAAATAGGAATAGTCGCAACATTTTTTTTGATTTTGTTAAGTAATTTTGACAATATTAGCCATTTAACTATATTTAAATCCCACATCGGTTTTCTGTAATGGCGCGCAATCTTAATTTCAACAGCTTGATACTTATACGTCGCCCATCTGTCACCGTTCCCACGGCGACTTCGGTGCTCCCGATCAGCTGTTCGAGCATTTTGGTTCGGGGGTTGTCCGCGATCGGCGGCACAGGAGCTGGAAGCTTTCACTTTTGCCGCCCTCCCCTCCTCCCACTCCCCTCTAAGGGGGTTCCCTCCCCTCCTCCTGCTCCCCTCCGTCAGGAGTGCCTCGTTAGGTTCCTTTTGCACTTATGTCGTCGCCAGAGAAAGGTAGTCCCAAGAGCCGCCCGTTCCACCCGTTATCGGTAAGTTTCGAGTCGATCCACCATTGGTTTCCTCTAGTCGGTCTCTCTCCCTTCACTGACATGTAATGTTTCTGTATTGCAGGGTTTATTCACGGGTGTAGATTTTTATAATCTCGTTCGATGGAGAACACCATGTGGCCAACAGAAGTTTGTAATTTTTTCTCCTTTGTATTGTGTGCGAGTGTATGAACCTTACTAAGAGAAGTAAGTAAACGCATTTTCTTTGGGATGTGACCTTGGGCATAAGAAGAATAAAAGACCACCCACCTTTAAAAAGACAGCAACGTTTTGAGTTGTGCCTTGTGTTTGTAAAATCATCAAATTTTCTTTGTTGGTATATGAAATATATGTAATTCATTCTGATCCAGTGTCTGTCTAATATCTAAATTGCCTGTCTATTGAGTGTCGTACCTTTTTTTTGGCGGTGCATCCGGAGTATGCACCTGGCGCCCTACTCTAAATTTAAAGCCAAAATAAGGGAACCACCCCACTCTACCATCACCTTTCACGATCACCTTTCTTACAATGAGCAAAGCCTGGGCAACAGACTCGGAATAGCATAATTGGTCTTTCCGCCTAGCTGAAAGACAAGAACGCGAGTCTCACATCTTCATTTCTGAGATAATATTTCTTTCATCTCTTCCTCGCGGGTACCCCAACTCCTTGCCTCATTATTTCTCTTGTGTTTATCCACATGGCCCTAGCCGAGACCTCTCGTCGGCAAGGAGCCTTATTTGTTTCGCCTTTAGGGCCGTATCTGCCTCGACTTTCACTCCCGGATATTGGAATGCACTCTCAGCTCTACTCTGCTCTAACGTAAGCATTCATTATCTAAAGAATGAGGGGGGCAATAATGAATCGTCCGTAGTTCTTTTATGGCTCTGGTCAGTTCCTTCTCTCAATGTGTCTTGAACAGTTCGTTTCCTTGAGTCCCAGTGAATTGTGATTTTGGTGTTGGGTTTGTCTGTCAAGAGAGTTTGCTCAATCCATATTTTTTTAATTAAATCAAAGGAATATTCCATATAATGGCATCACATAGGAAAGAGAATGCTTTGTGCGAGGAAAAAATTTTATTAGATCCGTGCACCGATGATTTGTCAGATGTGCCATTAGAGTATAACGAAGAGAGCGGAAGTGATTCCAATGTTGTAGTGAAGGTCAGAAATAGAAAATCCACTCCTCTCCTGATAAGTGAAAGTGACTCTGATATGAGTTCCAACGAAGACAATACTTCACCAGAAATCTCTACTTGTGGGAAAAAATAGATTCTGAGAGGGATTTAGAGCAATTTTTGGGCCAACCTGGAGTAAAGCGTGTACCAGACAATTCTTCCAGTATCCTTGTTGTGCTAGTCGTACCGTAAAATAAATGGTTGAATAAGACAAAGTTTTTTTTTCATTTATGAAATGAACTTCCACAAAGTTGAGCCTGAGACGATTGAGATAATGTATGTGTCTTGTTAAACCTGTAGCTTAAGGACACCTTTAACAAGAGGATGTATTCTCATGGACCTTTGCTGTCTGTAAAATAGAGATTATACTGTTGTTAGAATGGGAGGCATCTTGCATGTAAGATTGTCAAAAGTGAAGGCACAGCTACTGCTAATCCACCTACATTGACTGGTTTTTAGGCAATATAAATTTCCGGTCCCAAGATTGTACATTATGCATTGCTATGACCATTTGTAAGGGCTCCATGTGGCTCCACATTGCCTGATTAGCACACACTGAGCACATCCATGTGTTAGATTGTTGGACTTATATATCCCAACACTTTATAAATCCCAGGAGTCTAATTTATTTAATGGTAGATTGATAAGAAAACTTTCATTGTTACTTAAAATTTATTTCAGCCTTTTTAATATCCTCAAATCCAATTCTCTTTGACTGTTAATATTCTCTTGGTACTGATGAACGTACCTCCTGGTATCTTTCAGACTCCCAAGCGGCAGTATCTGAAAAAGAAGATTAAAAAACCAGCGGAGCCTAAAACACCAACTTCAGATTCATCACCAAAACTACCTGTTCCCAAAAGTAAGTCTAGTTCAAAATTGGTGCCACTGTGATGAAATATTATTGCACTCACAATCTTTGCCCATGCCTTTCCAACTGAGTATTTTCATCTTGGGAAGAGATTAAGTCCTTGGAATTTTGAAGCCCTTTTATCCATTATGTTTTTTTTTTAATTAATGGCATAATAATTTCTGGTTTAGATCTGGTCATTGCTGTTATTGGCCATATCAATTTTCAATACAGTAGAACCCCACTTATGAAACTTTCAGCGGACGGCCAAAAAAAGTTTCATAAGTGAGTTTCACAACAGAGGTTTCAAAGTAAGGGAACATGAAACCCTTTTCAACTATCCTATTTGGTCTGCTTTGTCTCATGGTTGCAATTATGTACATGTTTTGATACTGGTAAATGAAACCTAATAATTTATTGTACTTACAAGCAACTCTACAAATGTAAGCATGATAATGTTACCAAGAAAGAAACAACGAGCATTTGCATTCCTGAAATTTGGTAAGATCTATTCTCAAAGTTGAATTTTTTGGTCTAATAGTTAGCATTCATGGCACTTGACCAGAAGGGATTAGTTTCAATTAATGCTGGGGACATTTTGTGATTATGTTTATTGTCAGTTCATCTTCTACAAACAAGTACCAGCTCATGCAGGAGTATTGCTTACTAAAAAATCTGCTGTGATTAATATATTTTCCTTTACAAGCTAGTTTTCTTCTAAAATAAAATATCACTAGACTTGAACAGAGATCTACATGAAAATAGTTTTGAGATTCTATTAAAATATCAGAAAGCAATTGGTATTAGAAGTTATATATTGTAATCATTCAGCCGTTTTGAAATTATAAATCATAAATTTATCCTGATTTTTCGTCATCTAATTAAGAGTGCAACCCCTAAAAAAATGATTAACCCATTGGGGTTAAGCACCAGCGATTCAAAAATGGTCAAAAAAAGTCTAATTTTTTTATGTCAGATTCAGAAGCATTTAAGGAAGGCAAATGCGAAAATGTTTTCCTTAATTTTTTATTCCAAATAACTAATGATTTATTCAACAATTTCTGAATGTTGCCCCTTAACTTAAGAGAACTAGGCCACCTGCATGTCAGTATAACTTTCCTTCCCGTTAACCTTAGTTAGACATCTTTTGAGGAATACATTTGGTTTATATTACAATAGTATATACTTTGCCGACAACGTTAATGTTAACAATTAATTTTAGTCCATAGTACATCAAGAAACAACGTACAAATATTAATAGGAGTTAGGCAACCCGCATGACGACGACTTTCACCCTGAAAATGTTATAGCAAAATTCATTTTATGGCAAAAATCAAGAAACTTTAATTTTTGTACTTGATTCTCTTTGAAGAGAGCTGGAATCCCTTTTCTCAGTGTTCCATACGAGTCAGTGGAGTGTGAAGCAAGCAAGTCGGCTAGATCTGGAGATGTATAAAAATTATCCGTCGTCAGGCAATATCATAGGCCAACTAATGGCTTCATTAGAGTCATCATCACTTTTGAGGCCATGGGTAAATGGGCAAACTCTTTATCCTACGCAGTCCCCTTTCCCGTGTAAATTGTCGTTGACCACAACTATCCAGTTCTCGATTCACAAATAACAAATATTTGCCAAGTGAAGTTCTTTTCATAGGCATGAACTGCCGCCACCCCAATCTTCCCTTATACAAGAGCAGGCTCTTGTCGATGGTAACGTCAGTCTCTGGTGTATGGAGTGCCTTGAACTTTTCCTCAAGCTTCTGGTAAATCGGCCATATTTTATTTAGTTTGGCATCGGGGTGTGCTTGGGGATCAAAATCGTTATTATAGGCAAAATGTAAATTTTGCCTTATTTTTGAGAATCATCGGTAAGATATTGTGTTTCCAAAAAAGTGAGAGGAGAGTTTAGGTCTCGTCTACCAATAAAACTCAGTATCTGGCTTCCAGACTCTGCTCTGTAGCATTACAAGGGCAAAAAACACGAATTTCTGAGCTTGTCACAGCTTGCCACTGATTTCTGCTACTACTGCTCGCCCCTGCTTTTTCACACAAAGTGTTACTGGCGCAGTGATTAGTTTCCCAAGTTATAAAGTCAACAATTTCATCGTTGAAAGAAATATTTTAGGGAACTACAGTCGGGAACCAGGTCGATGTTCATCGAAGATTACCTTCAAAAAGAAACCAAGGTGGTGTTGGAGGAGGATTCGTTGAAAGCATTTCCTCCCACTCCGCTTCCCGCGAATGTTCCGCTGCGCCTTCTGATTCGGAGCTTGTTTCTCCAGAGAAAATAGACTAGGAGCCAGGAACTTCGATGTCCATAACCTCGGAATCACTGCTGGTCAACACTGATTCCTCTCCGGAATCCATTGCTGATTGCCAAATGTTACCGAGCGAAAACAAAGAATTTACCATAGAATTCACTCCTACTACACCGCTCGTATTAGAACGAAAATATTCTAACTAAAAATGGAATGTTTGCATCGGTGGAATTTCAGCGAAAAAGTGCGTGTGCTCTAAAAATCAAGGATAAGTATGCTCCGATGCTCAACGAAAGACCATCGTCACCATCGTCCTTCTGACAAAGTACTCGTGGAAACAATCACGATATGCAAAGGACCTCGCCACTAGAGTGAAAAGCCCGTCCCATGCTCATCATAAAATTTTTCTTTTCTGCTCCTGCCATTTCTTGGAAAATAAACACACGTGTGCATACCACAACAGCATGGATTTTCCAACTAACGGTAAATTGTTATCAGGAAAAGCCCATTAGTAAAGGGTTAGCTGGTGGGAAAGTAGCCCGGGGAGCAAAGGGTGGCAGATTAGCATGACATGAAACCGGGCACCAGGTTGCTTAGCGGGCCATCGGCACTCGAGCGGGTGTTTTCTGACCTCAGGAAAGTGCCAAACATGACAATAGAAGGCATTACACGTTTGGTATTTATCTCTATCTCTCCTTTTTTTTCGTACTCATGTGAGCTAGGGTGGAACATACACAGGGCACTTGTGTTGGTTTCTATTGAGAACGTACGATCTTTAGACGTCTTCATCGTATAGCTGTTTTCGTAAATATGTTTCACCACTTCCACCAGTATTCGAAGTAGAAAAATGAAAGGGGCTGATGAAATAACATTCTCAACATATCTAAACATTTACGCTTTCACCATTTTATCTAAAGAGAACGGTTCAATAGGCATTTCCAACATACCGTATTTACTTGTGTAAGCCGCGCCCTCGTGTATCCCGCGCACCCCCATTTTCGGACAGGCTCGTGAGGAAAAAAATTATTTTTTTCAAAAAATCAATTTTTTTCCCTTGAGCCTTCATCATGTTGTCATAACATGAATGCACGTTCTTTAATAGAAATTCTGTGCAAAAGTTAAGTGTTGATGTACATCTTTCTCATGAATTTATTGCGTTACGTTTTAATATCGTCACGATACACAGCCCGTTTTATGGTGCATATTTTTCTCCTAACATCACACAATAATCACAGTTGTATACAATCACATCATCCAGCTCAAAAAATGGCATCTGTTCGAAATGAAATATCAAGCTAAAATAATTGCAGAATTATATACAATTTCAACCCCTGATCATTAGATAACGGAAATCCATCGTCGAATCAACAAATAAAAGCAGAATGCCGTCCGTAACTGATATATGCCTGAAATGTGATACGTTTGGTTCGTAGTCATAGCTGATAAGTGACTCCCAGCCGGCAACGCCCCCCTCCCCCCTACTTTTGGAAGCCACCTGTGAAGTTAGGGCGTGGGAAAGCGATGAGTGAAATGTGATACTTTTGATGAAATGTGATGCCGACTCGAGAAAATATATCGCTTTACTCAGACCCCCTAACTATGAGCGCCGAGGCGAGGGGGGGGGAGGAAGAGGCGGGCCAAGGACGCGTAGCCGTTCGCTGGACTGCCGGAAGTGCAAGCGCTCGGCGTGAAGGTCTGTGGAAAAAAGCACTGGACATCTTTGCTTTACACGACTATAGTGATTGTATTAAACTTGCGTACTAACTTAAGGAGTATCCGCATTGAAAGATAAACGATGCTGCTAGAACTTATATCAAAGCTCATTTTCGTATCACTTCTCATAGCCGAGTAGCATTTCCGCGAAATGATCGATTTTAGGCAAGTTAACTAATTTTTTCTCCGATGTGGTTGATATCAAGTACGCACAAGTATGAAAGCCCTATGAAATAAGTTCTAGCAAACTTCTTCCTGCGCCAAACGGTGAAAACAGAATTTCTTTATCTATTAGCATGGCGATGTAAAAGTCAACGGTCTGAAAATGGATTTCCTGGCGTGGTATCCACTTCCATAAGTGAATGATGCTTCCTATAAAAGTAAGTAAAAACAGATTAGAGTTCCGATTCTCTCTTTGCATGCGCCGATGCACTATGTTATTTATCCCATTGATGTGGAGATGCGTTTCAAAGCTCACTCGGGCGCTACGCAACATAATTTCAGGTTGTGGAAAAATCATGGAGTGCGAAGTCAACCTCACAGCTACCACCGGGGTAAGGGTACAATTTGAATCGACCTAAATAACGGCTCCCTCGTTCGAGCATCGGCCGTATCAATCTAGTGTTGGCTGCCGAGGCCCCTGAAAGGAGGTCCAACCTCTCCCCCACTAGTGAAAGCCACCTGGGTAAAAGCGAAACTGGGCGAGGGTAGATAATAACAGATAAGGTGAAGGAGTGATCCTCTCGGGTTACCCCCTTTTCTTTCTCGCTGAATGAGTCCCTCGCAAATGAATGTCGTTGCGCATAGGAATGAGGAACGAAGAACTTTTTTCTTGAAGGGTCTTCTGGGAAAAACCGGTTTGGACACGCCAATTGTTCAGATCCGACTGAGGTATCACCCTAAAATCTGACAGCTTTATTGTTTCCGGCTGAGTGATTGAGAGGGATAGCTAGATGGAAGGACTGCCTTTAAGGCAATTTCCACAAACCCTGGGAAGGATATTTTACCATTCGTCACGATAACCTGAATAGAGCCCAGTGGCGGATACATATGGGGGGCGCGCGCCCCCCCCTTGCGGGGCCTCCCGCATTGCCGCCCGCGCCGCCCCACAGTGGTACGGATCCGAAAAAAGGCGGACAAAAGTCATTTTTTTCGACTTTCTTGAAATTCACTTTAAATATGCAGTTCTTGTAGCAAAATGTCCGGGGAATCCTACCGTACACTTAGTTTTGCATCAAAAGTTTTGTTAAGTTTAGTAAATTGCTTCAAATTTGAGCTAATTTTAGCTAAACCACGCTCTTTTCATTTTTTCGAAAAAATACACATTTTTGATGATTTATTTGCTCTATTTCGTATTAAAAATTGGTAAAATGAGTGTGGTCTATAATTATATGGACACTTTACCATCAGAAAAACTAGGTTTCAATCTTGTAGTGGTTGTGATGATCGCTGAAGGAGTTCTTCAAGAGGAATCATTTTTTCTCGCAAATTTCGCATAAACGTTGGATTATAAAAAGAGTGACACCCAGTGACACGGAGATTCTTATAGTGGCAAAAGTGGGTTATATTAGAAAGATATTACTAAATGATTTAGCTGCAAATATTTGCAAATAATTGCGTCTGCGGCAGAGATCTCTGCCGCAGACGTGAACGTCGGGACTAGACACGCGAGCTTCGTCACAGTGGAGACACATTGTAAATACGTCTTTTCCAATGTTTTATTGGTTAGGATTTTAAAAATGAAGAAGTTTACTATGTTTTTATCTATTATATTCTGTTCTTGGCCGAATTTACTCTAGATAGAGCGAGAGAATCAATTTCAGACTGCGATACTAAGCTTAGTTGCTTAATCAAATAAATACCTTGGCCTAAAAGATCTGCCTAAAGAGGTCCGTGAGCTCTTGCAAGAATATCCTGACTCAGCGAGTGAATGCGAGGAAGAGGAGTGGAATTCAGGAGAATATGATTTGGAATTTTATAAATTGTAAAGTTAATAAGATACTTAGTATGTTTTTATTAACATTAATGAGTTAATTTGCACTTAAAACCGTTATAATATTTATTTATAATTACTTTTTTTTAGTTTCAGCGGCACTACCTCTGCTAGCTGATAATCGCAATCACTTCGACGCAAGAAGAATTTCCCCTAATTGCCTTACATTTACCCATTTTTTTTAAATTATTTACTAATTTAAAGGTCTAGAAGTCATATTATGCAAATACTTTTTATATATTTGCATATTTAATAATAAAAGGCGTTTTCTATGCAGTCTCCTCATTATCGGTTAATTTAGCATTAAAATTCCCAATATCTTCTAAAATAATTATTTTTTGTTGAAAATAACACCAGAAATGAACTAATCACGTCTTTTACATATAAATGACAATTTTCAAAGTAATCTGACAAAAATCTGATCTCATCTTTTTCGCGATCCGGACCACTGCGCGCCCCCGCCAGTCAGCCCGCACGCTATTCGTTCGCTTCTTTCGTCAGTCGACTATGAGTCGAGTTATCGAGTAGTTGTACTTACGCGCGCGCGTCCGCGTCATCGTATTTTATACGTTTCTGTTTGGCACATAGAATAGCTAACCTACGAGAAAAGTCGCGGCCATTCTAGTGATCTCGATACGTTATTCTGTCTGGTATTTGTTCGAGAAAAGTCGCGAATATTCTACTGTTTGTATTTGTTCACACTCCTTAAAAGTCTGGAAGCGAACATTCTGGCACCGAATGTTCTCGAAATAACCGAGCTACATATATAAGGGAAGCAGAGTCGCTGCCAGGCACTCAGTTTGAAAGCTACAATCGTCGCGATAACTTGCGCCCCCCCCTTGAGTTTTTTCTGTATCCGCCACTGATAGAGCCTCGTATTGCAGGTAATAATTATTTGTCATCACAAAAGGAATGAGTGAATGGAATCATGCCTCTACTTGATGCGAAGGCAGCTTGACACATGGAAGTCGATTTCCATTGAAATGTAAAGAGTAGCAATATCTCCAAATATATCACTACTTGCAGGGCATCTTTCGGCTTTCGTCTTACTTCCGAATCATCCGTAAACATTTATGACGCAAGTAAACAATTAACATTGCAAATTGATATATCGAGATAATAATGTTAAAATTCGTCGCGGCAAAGAGGGGTAGTACCAATCCGCGAGTTGCTGCACGCCACACCGCCAGCTGCAACGGCAAAATAACTTATCCCGTGGTGTCAAATTTGACATTACTTCACACGTTTGAATTTTTTGATTGGATATGTATGTTCGCAAGTCAGATGATCGTAAGGCGAGGACGTACTGTATTCACTTTGGAGAAACTAACGGCAGGAATTTGAGGTAAAATGGTGTGCGGCTTACATGAAAATCTAGAGGATTCGTGTAAGCCGCGCACCCCCATTTTTTTCACCGGCATTTTCGGAAAAAAGGTGCGCGGCTTACACGAGTAAATACGGTATATAAAAATTACTGGATGAAAAATGTGCGGACGAATAATATAGAATTAGATAATATATATAGTTACAAATAAGGTAAGGAAAGATTCATGTTCTGTTGCTGGAGAAATATTTTATTCCAATTAATGTGGAACTCATCGTAGCAGTGGAAATTAGCGCAAAATTGAAATTGAAATTATTATAATGACCGCTAAAATGTTGAAGAAAAATTTAATTCAATGCTCATGAGGAGTGAATGAGGAAATATAAATGAAAATAACTAATTTAAAAATTATATACTTATTTAGAAAGTTTTTTGCCATGCGAAAACGGAAGTTTTACATCATAAATTTGCAATAATTATCTATAAATGACAAAAATTGAAGTTGTAAATTTCGTAACAAGTTTGCAAAAGGAACTCCATGCACGAAGGAAATCGACGGATGGTTACGAATGACAATGTACGTGAATGAAATTTCGTATGGGGATAACTTTTCAGTGCGTAATAAATTATAACTCTTGAATTGCTAGACATATTACCAAAAAATGACCATTGTTTTAACATTAGAAATCACTATTTGAAAAGAGCGCTGCTTGCCACATCGCCTCCTCTGGACCATCAACAGCATGGGAGGCGGCAGGAACGTAAACTACTAGCTTCGGCCGACTATATGCGGGCGTAAAGAAAAAGATACGGACATCGCGGACTTGCCCGACTATATTCAGGCTTGTCAGATTTTGCACCACTTCGGTGCCTGAATATATGCGGGATTGTCAGGGAAGTGGTTTAGGTTAAAAGCCGGTGAATCGCCGGTCCCGTTATAAACATATTTATTGTTGCATCTGTGAGGGAATTCAATGGTCTAATGTAATTCTTTTTTTTCTGATTGTATATATCACTACTGTTTTTTATTCAGTAAAAATGGATTTTGAAATATTTATTTTAAAACTAATTTTATAATACAGTTAATATTGCTCACTTTCGTATTTTTTCGTGGCATAGTTATTATATTTCCATTTATATGATCAAATATCTTAGTAAACCATTGTATTATTGTAGGTGTGTTTGTTATCTTTTACTTCCCTACCATTCACTTATTTTATACTTATTGTTCTTTCTTTGTAATAAATGTTAGTTATGAGCAATGTCTGACAGCTAAAATATGCTGAGTCAGCATAATATTTCCGACGACACACAAGCGACACTTCTAGCTGCTGCGTATGAAAGCTAAAACCTTTTTATTGTAGGAGTGTTTGTTATCTTTTACTTCCCTACCATTCTCTTATATTATACTTTTTGTTCTTTCTATGTAAAAATTTTATTTTGTGGGCGAAATCCGATCGCTATCATATGTATGTGTGAGCGCAAAGTTTCCGACGATGCGCAAGGGTCCCGTCAAGTCGCTGAGTATGAAACCATTGCTTTGCATTGTAGGTGTTTTTGGTATATTTTACTTATATGCTATTCTCTTATTTACGCTTATTGTTCGTTATTGGTAACAAAACTTATTTTGTAGCCCAAATCTGATCGCTACAATATGCTTGAGTCAGCACAATATTTCCGAAGACGCACAAGCGACCCTTCTAGCCGCTGCGTATGAGAGCCATGTGGTGATGACAGCATTTTGTTTCATTCGATAAATTGTACAAAAATTTCTACGAAGTCATAGAAAGATCGTTATATAATGCCATGGAGAATCATTACATCATTCAGTCCTTCAAAAAAATTTCTTTGAACCAGACGCGCTTCAATATTTGGAAATGGGAGTAAGCTGCATAGGGTGTTAGTGATATGGATTATCTTCTATTAGAAAGCAACAATGAAAGTGAGCAAAATATATTCTCGATTCTGTTGAACCTGAGTCAAGCAGCGAGAGCTGCAGAGATGATGAAGGGAGCTGCAGTGAAGTGGCATCCATTTCCACTCCTTTCAGGCAGTTTACAATGAAAAAATAGATGAAATCAACAAACTATGTAAAAGTTTGCCTATGGTTGATTATGTGGACAAAAATTTTTCAGTAATGAATTACCCACAGCAATATCTTGAGGTCGATGTGTTTGATATAATTTAGCGTAAGGTATAGCAATGCATCTATCTAGCCAATCACATTCCGCCTTTCGGCAACTTCCTTGCTTGTGATTGGCTATGTGTATTTCCGGGTTCTGCATTCCGCACACATTACGGATCTATGTGAACTCTGCTTGAGATTAGATGGGAAAGGGAACAATGCAAAGTCGCATTACTCCTTCCAGACTACTTCAAAAAATATCATTCAAATGAGGCATCGATTTTTGACAAAAATTTTCTCAATATTTTTAATTTAAAAATTATAATTTATTTTAAAGTACAGTGTGTCCTCGTTTAACGTTGTTAATTCATTCCTGGAAAACTAGACTCTAAGCGAAGCAACATTAAACGATACAATATTTCCCATAAGAAACAATGTAAAATATAAAAATCTGTTCCAAACTGACCAATTCTACATTTCAGCACAATAACGATTTCCACACAGTACAGCGATAAAAGGTTAGGTATATGGCATTATTGAAAGAAGCGTTCAAACTAAATTTCTAAAACATTTTAATGGCAAAACTGATATTTTCACTAACAAAAGAAATTTTGGAATTATTCTCTATCCTGGTGGCACGGAAACTGCAGGTGATAGGTAGGATCTTACTGTTGATATTTAAAAATACAGGGGACCAGGTTGAAAGATGTTATCAATGGAAAAATGCTGAAAATAGCCCATTTCCTTAAAAAGTGATGGGATTTTACTTCGCGTCGTTCTCTGCCGATTTATGGCATATTTTAGTTACGCGGGCAGCCGAACAGATGGTGCCACTAGTCAGAGAGATTCATATCTCAGATAAAACAAACTTAAAAGGAATTTTTAAAACAATAAGCACCGGGTTTCCCTCCTATACTTCCGATATATATTGCTGTTAGCACCGGTTTCCGTCCAAGTAAATAGAAGTGATTGCCCATCACTGCGGGAGCGCGCGCGCACGTGAACGCAGTGAAGGGCAAACATTTCGCTCACTGCGATCGCGAAAACAAGGGAAATCAATTAAAATAGTGAGTGAAGGAGGGAAACCCGGTGCTGTGTACAAAATTTTCATTATTTTGTAGCAATTTTTCAGAAACAGTATCACCCTCGACGATTTACTGCCACAGGGTGGGTTTAGAAAACTTCCTCCTACACACTAATTTAACACGAAAAACACGTTTTCGATTCATCTCAAACAGCAGTGAAATCTACTTTTTCTACCATTAATTCTACCTTATGGCGGCACGGGATTTACAGGTACTTTTTTACGTAGATATCTGCCTCTGGATCTACCATCCAGAATGGTACACTTTCATTGGTTTGAGTTTGAATCACCCGATGCATTGCCCCCCAATAACAGCATAATAAACAATAATTAAATATAACAGGTATAAAACAAATAACGTAATAATTATTCGCACAGGTAAACCTTTTACACATGCTGTGAAAAGTAACGCCAAATTTTTCGGCCGAATGGAAATTACGCATCAGACGCGCTTAAGTCTATTCGTTATTCATTTTTTTTGGTTGCGCATAATTTGAACAACGTTATCGTGAATCACTGATGACGTTGAGAAATTAAAGGTTTTAATTGTTGGACAGCGTTATCGCAAAACAACGTTAAACGGGACAACGTTACACGAGGACACACTGTACTTGTATTTATTGAGGTTATTATTTATGTATACATTTAACCCATTGGCTTACAAAGACGGCGATTCGCCGTCCGCTCAAAATTGGCCCTTGCTTACAAAGACGGCGATTCGCCGGTCTCGTATATTTTTTTCCAGCCTTCTTTTTTTGGAGCATATATTTCAGATAGATTCATATTTTATGTTCTTAGTTGCTTTTATGTTGTTCTAATACATATTCCGATGCTGTCATTATATTGCAGTTCATATTTTATTCATGCATATACTCAATGGTTTCAAAGCATTTTCATCGCGCCGTCTTCGTTTATCGTGAACCCAATGCACCATCAGCACTGGCTTTCTTTGTCTCCTTTCTCTCCCATCTTCCTTCTATTTGATAAAGTATTGTTGAGGCACCTATTCATAGCCAACATAAGATTAAGGAAGCAATATTTCACTTTGTATACTTGATGAGTGCCATCTGCTGAACGTAAACGAAAGATACCTAATATCTTCTTCTTCAGTGAACTTGCTACTATGCAAAAGATAATACAATCTTTTCTGCTGACAAACAAAAGTAGCCTTTCATCTTTTCCTATTCGCTGCTACATCAACAAAGAAGATAGAATTACTGAATGAAGTCATAGGCTTCTGATAAGCCAGCATTTCGGCACCAGCCGCCAGTTCGCAGCCAGTATTTCTACCGCTACAACCACGGACGCTCGCGCTCAAGGCCGTGTGTACTCGCGCTCCCCCGAAGCAATGGCCGGCAAAAGGGGCAAGATTTTTTACGCACGATGATGTAGAAAAGTTTCTTTTTGATAGTGACATCAGTGTTAGTGATAACAGTGAAGAAAGTGACACCAAAATTCTGAATATTCAGAATCTGTGAGTAGTGAACACAGTGCAGAATTTTCCAGCGAAAATGAAGGCAGTATTTGTCCGGCGGATTGAAAAAAGACTAAGGTAGAAAACAATTGGCATTGGTGTAAAAACAACCATTGTGTGAAAGAATTTAGATTCTCTGGTAAACCTGGCATAAATGAAAGAATTCATAGGAGCGTGAGAAACAATCCTAGTGAAAGAGACTTTTTCTTCCAGTTTCTAGAAGGTGATTTTTGGGAACTCATCGCAACTGAAACCAACAAGTATGCAGATGCCTTTTTGAACTCCGAGAAAAAGAGATCTTACGAAAGGATGGTTTGAAACAACTACAGATGAGATTCAGGCCTATATCTCATTGTGTGTGCTAATGGCACAAGTGAAAAAAAATAAGCTTCAAAAATACTTGAGTTCGCGCAACGTGACAGAAACACCTTTTTCGGCAGAGTTATGCCATATAAACGTTTTTTTGTTGTTATCCAAATTCTTACAATTGTAGATAATTCAAAACTGAATGGAAATGATCAGCTGATAAAGATATTTCCAGTGATCGACTATGTAAATAAAAAAATTTCAGCCATGTACATTCCGGAGAGAAATCTTGCCGTGGATGAGGCCTGATGAAATTTCGTGGTAGACTCTGCTATGTCCAGTATAACCCAAGTAAGCGCGCCCGATTTAGAATCAAGTTTTACAAGATATGTGAAAGCTCATCAGGCTCCTGCCCACAATTTATTACTTAGACTGGAAAAGAGCCATCCGGAGATAAGGATACTCCTAGTGCAGCAATAGTATCAGAACTTTTGCATCCCAACTTTCGCAAGAGTTACACTGTGGCGTTAGATAATTGGTACACATAACCTGGTCTATTTCTCAAGTTGATTGATGAGAAAACTTATGCCTTAGGCACATTCAGAATAAATCGAAGGAATATACCGGCAGAATTCAAAAATATACAGTTGAAGAAAGGGCAGGCAAAAATAGTTTATAGCAATGGAATCGCTGCTGTAAAATGGAACAGTAAAACTTTTTTTTTCAAAAATTTCTCCAGATACATTTGAACATATCTCCAGAATCCGTCAATGAATTTCAATGAAACTTTCAAGAATGAAAGAAGATATAGATTAAAATAATAATACGAAAAAATATATTAAAATATTTCAAAAATATGATCACAAAAAATTTGTTTATAATTTTGCAATATTTTATAAATGTTAATAATACTGTTCAATAAATAAAAACTGGGGACTAATAACCACAAATTGTAATTGACAAAATATAAACCTATATGTATAAAAAATTTCAATAAAATATATAATAAACTTTACAATTTATAGCATATTTATCAATAGAACATTTTATCAAAATAAATGGTATTTCTGAGAGAGTAGCTTGCAAGAAAAATGGTAAGCCAATGGGTTAACCAAAGTAGTTGAAGGTTATTATGATAAGAGTGAGAAAAACGCCCCGGGACCAGTACAAATGAAAGATGCTTTTTCTATGTTTTTTACCGAGAACACCTGATTTGAAATTGCAATAAAATAAACAATAATAACTGAAACAAAATGAAAACTTCAATGATAAAAGTATACATTATTATAAAGTAAAAAAAGTTTAAAGCATATTTCTATCAAAAGAAACAAAAATATTATGCAAGATATTCTGCAAAGTTGAATTTTTTACATTTTTTATAAAAAATCTAAAAATAATATTTTATTGTGGATTTCAATATTTTAAATCTAAAGAAAATAAAACAACTGACTAAGTTTCATTGTGAACTGTAGTCTACAGTCGGAGATAAAAAATAATTTCCAAATGAAAATTTTCAGAAAATTAAATAGGGATTTAAGGGCAAAAATTCCTTTGAAAATTAAGAGGCGAATGGGTTAAAAATGGTGGATTTTTGACTTTTCGTAAAAGTGACCTCCTGTTCCTGTGCCGTAACCTTTTAACAGTGCGTCCCATCTGGAATCTGATGAAAAATTCATAGTGGAGAATTGAATTATCTAGAATATGCAACCCACCCCGTCCCTCTATGCCTCGTAGTTTTCTCACCAGGGGGCCTCAAACTCAAAATTTAGCGAAAAATTACCCGTTTTTTGCCATTTCGACTAGATCCTAAACTAAGAGTCCGATCTCATTTTTGAAGAGCAAAGAATATCAGCCCTTCATAAGGTCTACAACTTCCCACATTCCATTTTTTCTAACCCTCCTAGTTTCTGGCAAAATGGTGCCAAAGTCTGCTTTTCGTGCAATTCTCGAATGTTTCATTCCCTCACATCTCCACTAATGGAGATATGACATTAAAAGTTGACACCCGTATGCACTATGACATGCACTTCAGGAATAAGTAGTGAAAACCTGGACTTTTTATCCTAAAACCACCGAAAAAAATTAAAAATTGCAGAATTTTCGTCCGGTGGCGGCACAGGCCTGTTGCTTTTCGTTGTGAAAACGTGGATTTTTTAATCCAAAAACCTCTGAAAAAATTAAAATGGTGTATTTTTCATCCAGTGGGGGCTCAAGCCTCTGGTTTTCCGTCCGTTGCTTCCAAATGGTAGGTTCTTTTTCCATTCTGACGAATTCCTTTTATTGTCATTAAAATTTCTGAAGATTGATACCTTTCACATTTTCCTTACTCTCATGATAAACTCGCAACTATCCCTCAAAGTCGGAATTTATGAAGCTCCGAAGGTGAGTGAACTCACTGATAAGTCGTGTAAGTGAGGAATTTCCTACCATAGCACCGTAAAAAATGTTTTATAACGGAGTTCCTCATATATAACTTTAGTTTAATAAATAAAATTTCATAAGGGAGGTTAGAAATACATGGGGTCTTATGGGGTTATTAACCGTACCAAAAAAACTGTGTAAATGAGGTCGTCGTATATAAGAGGGTCGTATATCCGAGGTTCTACTGTAATTTCATTGGTCAATTTCTGGTTTCAAAAGATTTCAAGCATTCTATTTTGAATATCATGAGGTTAATTTGTTGAAGATGATCCCCTCATATTTGGAATTGATGGCATCTTTACGTCATGGTCTGTGCTTCCAAACCTTAATATAGCTGCTGAAATTCCAAGTACAGTCTAGCACCCATTCTCCGGAGATCCGTAATCTGGCAGCACCTATAGTCCGGCATGAGTCCGACATGGCTATGGAAACAAACCTTGTACATATTTCCAGAAATAAAAAAAATCTTAAACATAATCTTTATTTTCTAAGATTTTGACTACTCTCAGATAATATTTCTCTTAATTGTTGGTAATTGGTTTAGTTTACAGTAAGTCCTCGACTTACGCGGTTAATTCGTCCCAAAAATTTCCGCATAAGTCGAAATCCGCGTAAGTCGAAACACAACAACTTGTATATCCATTTTTGAACCATTAGCGGTGCCACTTTTACTGCGATTGGCGGCGAACGGCGACGTTTACAGAAAACGCCATCTTTTGAGAGGCCGTTAAGTTAACATGATACGAAAATTCCGAGAGTAACACAAATCCAATATTTATCTCACCGGATATTTAAATCTAAAATAAGTATTAGAGATGGGTCGGTTCCGGTACCCGGTTCTCGGTACTGCCGGTTCTTGACCTTTAGAACCGGTATCGGGAACCGATCGAATAAAGTCGGTACTTAGGAACCGGCACGGAGAAGAGGTGAGGATTTGAATTTTGCGCCCAAAACCGAAATGCACTTCGTCTTCAAGGTCACGGCCAGAGTCTTGCACGAGATTCTTTCATTTTTCATTCATAACTTAAAATACCGCATTGTAATAGGGCATTATCGACAATTCTTTTAAAAACTCCTTTATATGTTCAATCTACTTTCCGTTGTTGCAATCGTTGCAATATAACGATGTCAAGATGGCAATGAAGGCCGCCACACACCCCAGCCGCGGTACGTGGCCAAGCAACAATGTAGCTTGAATGTAGCGTTCGGTGCGTCCACATTCACCAGAGCGGCCTGAAGGGCGCGGCCGCGGCCTGTGTAGCAGTTGGCGGCCGAACACGACCTGTCGAGTTTGGCCGCGGCGGCTGACGCCTACAAAGTTTCAACTTTCTCATGGGTTGCTTTGTCAAAACTGGGCTATGTAAACACGAAACAGTCGAAATATTTTTTATTAACGTTGGCAAGAGTTTGTCTTTGCTTCTGCACTCATTGCGTGTTTTTTGGTAATCATCAGACGACAATTACCTTATGAAGATTTTAAATATATTTCGACCCATTGTAACTCTAAAAATTGTTGGTCCTTATAATTACTCCGATAGTAATTTATAATATAGTAATTATTTGATTTGCTGTGACCGGCAGTGAAAAAAAGATCAAAAAACGCATATTTTACTTTCCGATCGCATGGCTTCCAATTTTTTTTTCTTTTGAGAGTTGCTCGCTAACACGCTTCATTTAAGGGTTCGTCGGTTTGTCGCTCTCGCCAACATTGTTACGATTGTAACATTTCCGTGGCCATACGGCGCCCGCGCGGCGGGCGTATCCACCGCGCGGGCTAAGCTGCCACCGCGGCCGCTCATTGTCAGTTTATCCGTGGCGTCGCTGTACCGGCATGTTGAGCAGTGTTAGTGTTGAGGTTATAAGAACTGTGACAGTGATGCATGCGAATAAGTTGTCAATTAAAGTAAGAATTTAAGCTACATCGCAGAATACAGAATATATTTTGAACTGACTCACAAGTTACAACAAATCAACGGATGATGTCGTCGACTTAAGTTTGGGGGAGTTTCACGATTGATCCTGATGATACTATCTATGCAGTATGTAAACTGTGCTCCAAGCGTATTTCGCACGGCCCTTCAAAATCAACATCGAACCTTCGAAAACATCTCACAACACACAGAAGCAGAGGAAAGAACCATACCGTGTCAAATAAGGGAGAAACGTATGCAAATCTCAAACCACCTGCGCCTGCAAACCTTGGATCGGCGAAGTCATTAATCCAAAAATATTTATTCCGCGGACCACTAACTGGCCCAGGTGCTATGTCGACCAGCGAACCTGGACATTCTTCAAATTGTTCACAGGTGGTACAGAAGGAGGAATTGCTGATGATTCAGATTGGATCGGCATGGACAGTGATACCAGAACCAGTAATAATTATAATTCATCTATTGGAAAAATGCAATAGATGAATCGACTTTTTTTCGAGAATTTCAACTATTGTTAGTTTGACTTTTTATACTTGGCAAATAAAATTATGTAGACGATCTTAAGTTTTTTTACAGAGCTTTCCTGCTTATTTACATCTTTAGTGAAATTATTTTCATTCAGTTCTTGTGGTTGTTCATTAAAATTTGCCATTCATTCAGAAAATAAGAGTTTATTGTTGGAACCAAGTATCGAGAACCGGGAACCGATGGTGGAGAACCGGACCGGTATCGAGAACCGGAAAAATTTAAGACTCATCCTTAATAAGTATTATTACACAAAATGTTAAAAAACTGAAAATTTGTTAAAATTATCATACTCATGTGAATGCCTGTTCATAATTGGTAAAAAATCTTAATAAATACGTATATGCTCTTTGATTCGACTTTTACCATGTACAATTGTTCTAACTGTTGACTCATTTGTCCCATAAGCTTGAGCAATTTCAACAAACATCACCTTTGTCATGTCTCTCAATAATTTCCAGTTTCGTTTCCAAACTTATATCCTTACTTTTCTTTTTGCCACTCGTATAAATCTCACCACTCTTTCGTTTCTTAGCCATTATGAGGGTTTACATCCATAATAAACACAGAAGACGATTTTAATGATTTTACGAGAAAACTTTCTCGAACTTGATAAATAACGATCAAGTCACAACGGAAACACAAGTTCATCTATCTGCTGCTCGAACGTGTTTTTTTTGCTGTGATGGACAACAGGCGTCACCTATGGAGTAGAAAATTAACTACGCGTCGACTTACGCGGGAAGGCCAAACTAAGCCGAAAAAAAGACGTCGATGCCGTGAAAGATAGGAGACAGGCTCACGTTTTCTCCGCGTTTCTTTCGCCGTGACAGATATGCGGCGACAGCTAGTAAAAGGTCAAACACATAGGTTCTTATGGAGCCAAAGGCCATGGACATGCTTGCGTTTCCTCCGAGTTTCTGTTGCCGTAACATAAACTCCGGGTGGGGGTCTGCGACTTTGTCGCAGAGGAGGTGACGCCAAACTGCGAGCGTTCTGAATGCTGTCTCGTCGGCGTAATGAGTTCGGAAAGTGATGATCTACTAATCGCGCTCGCTGTTTCTTGGTATTGAAGAAAAAGAAACGTTGTTCATCAGTGTTTTCTCGTGACGCGCCTAAAACGCGACATGCAGCGTTTTAAAATTCGCCACTAGTCGCTGGTCGCAAGCTTGACCGACCCAATGCTATTCTATGCGTTTCACTTTCGGCGCACTATCGCCACGTATTTGTTGCGGCAAAAGCGCTGCATGTCGTGTTTATGGCGCGACACGATAAATAATCGATGTACACTCCCCATACCGAGGACTGGCGAATGTGCCGCTGCTTATCGCGCCGTGGTAGTAGAGTGGGCGTTCCGAACGGCCGTAGTTTGGCATCAGTTCTTGCGCGCTTGACAATGAGTCGCGGGTCATCACCCGGTGTATCTGTCGCGGCAACAGAAAAAAGGAGAAAGCGCAAGCATGTCACCAGCCTAACTGAACATCCGTGTAACTCTGGATCCGCGTTACTCGGATCCGCGTAAGTCGAGGACTTACTGTATACGTATTTCACCAAAATTTGATTTTTAGAAGATTTGCTCGTACAATGTAAATGAGTTATATGATTCAGTTGTGCACATTGTAGTTTTAAGTCCTCACGGTTAACTGATAAACTGCTACCTTTAGTTTAGGGACTTGCTGTTACACTTTTTGATGGCGTGCACTTTTTTCCATGCTTAAATTTCATACTGCTGTGCTTATTCTCATGCTGTTAAGTGCGAAGAAGTTTATTAAAAGTACTTGTTACCTTTGAAAAAGTATTTCCATTGATCATGTCCAATTGAAGTAGGCAAAGGGGAGGCAAAGGTGTGAAGCAACTGCATAAAACTGCATCAATCACATAAAAAGTAGAAGTGATAAAGAAGCTGAATGCTGGGACATCAGTGAAACACTTATGTGAAATGTTTTGTGTTGGATCTTCAACAATATACAATATTTATCTTTTCCTTGTTAACACCTCTTAACAAAAAGGAGCCTTTCCTGAATCTCTAAAGGAGTCTAAAGTAATTCCCCTGTAGAAGAAAAAGAGCTCTATCCATGATATCAGCTCCTTTCGACCAATTTCACTCATAAATCTGTTCGGTAAGGTTTTTAAATTAATTTTTTACAGAAGATAGACCTCTAACCTAGAGTCAAACAACTTCTTATCACCTTTTCAATATGGCTTCCGCAAGCCAAGTTCTACTAGCCTTGCTATCGCCAGGTAGTCAACAAAATTTTGACTGCGCTAGACCGCAAAACTGAAGTACTCAGCTTGTTTTACGACTTCTTCAAGTCTTAAGACAGTGTCAACCAAATCTTGCTCAATAAGTTAACCTCTTTTGGCATAAGAGATATTCCCTATCTTTGGGTAGAATCCTATCTCACCAATGGATCCCAAATAGTCTCAGTGGTGTGAAATGGTCAGAAATTAGTTTCTCCTCCTAAAGTTTTAACCCAAGGTGTCCCTCAAGGATCGATTCTTGGCCCAATTCTATTTTTATTATATACAAATTACCTCACCAACTTTGTCCTCTCTGCAGTTGGTATTCACCCAGTTCTATATGCTGATGATGCCAACTTTATTATAACCTCCTCTACTGTGAAAGGTTTACATACAGCAGCCAGCTTTGTCTCACAGCAGGTATATAAATGGTGTAAATCTAATGGTTTTAATCTCAATGTAACTAAATCTCAACTTGTTTACTTCTCTAATGTTAATAAATCTTTGTTCTTGGTTAATGTTTACCTTAATGGAGCCTATTCCACAGGTTGACAACACTATGTTTCTGGGCATGAATATTGATGCTCTTCTTTCCTGGGAAAAGCATATGATAAATTTAGCTGTTAACTCAGCTCTGTCTCCTAATTAGATCCATTAGGCCCACTGCATCCATTAATGTTTTTTCTAATTATTTACTATGGTGAATTCTACACCCATTTACTGTACAGCATTCTCCACTGGGGATCCTCACCCCAAGCATAGAACATTTTTAGGATTCAAAAGAGAGCCATATGTTTAATTGCAAACAAACCATGGAGAACCCCCTGTCTCCCTTTGTTTAAATGTCTTCGTGTACTAGCTGTTCCTCGTGTTTACATATTTACTGTTTTACTCTATGTCAAGTCAAACTTTCGTGACTTTGTTCTGAACTCTGCAATTCATAACCAGGGTACTAGGCAGCATGGTGACTTGCATGTCCCATTTGTACGCACCAATAAAGCCACCTGTGGCTTTAGATCTACGAGCTTAAGGGTATATAACTAGGTCCCAAAAGAGCTAAAAGCTCCTATGAGTATGATGGTATTCAAGAACAGGGTTAAAGACTTTTTATTGTTCCAATGCTCTTACTCGATTGATGAATACTTAGTCATGTAATTTCTTATGTATCTACTTGTATTTTTTCTGACATTCTTTTCAGAATTCATTCACCTTAACAGTATGTTCTACATCTACATACTACCCTGTAAGCCGCTTCAATAGGCGTGTGGCGTGTTAGGACACCAGCCGTTTACATATAAAAAGAAAACGCTCTAATGAAATTACGCCTAGCATTTATTAAAGTCCCTTATTGTTCGGGGGAAAAACGAATTCCCATACCTATCCGTTCGGCAAAATATCTCTCTTAATTTATTGTTTCTGTCAGACCTGGAAATATAGTGGGGTTCTAACATGATGTTCTTAAAGATATCTTTTCTCAATTGCTCAAGCAATCTAAGCCTAGCGCGCAGCCTCCAAGTCTCTAGCGGCTCCCAGCCTAATTCGTTTAACATCTGTGTAATGCTGTCTGTACGCCCGTAGCAGTTTTTGACGAATCGCGCAGCTTTCCTTTGTATTTTATCAAGTTCCCGGATTAAGTCTTTCTGCACCAGATCCCATATGCTCGCTGAATATTCAAGGTGTGGCCGGACGAGTGCGAAATAGCACCTCTCTTTTACTTTGTCATCCGAAAATCTTCCTACAATAAGCTTGACGAATCCTAGCTTCTTCAGAGCTCTGCCACAAATATTTCTTATGTGTGTTCCCCACGATGTTGTGCTATTATATATCTTGTAATTAATCTTTGTAAATTTTTTTTCTTCTTGAGGTGCCATATACAATGTATGTATAATACTTGTCATCTGGCGAATAAAATATATTATATTAAGAAACAGAAAGAACATTTTTTAAAGTTTTTTGCTGACAGTGATGCAAAGAAAGGGATGACAACCAGGAAAACTATGAAAGAAAGATCGAGTAATGATTTAGATCTTGTGCTAATGCAGTGGCAATAGTTTTGTATTCATCAGGGATAGTTGTAATATACTTATTAATTATACTTAAAATCACAACCAAGAACACTGTGTGAGAACAACAAACTTTCAAAAGTATTGCACTATTGTGCTTTCAATTGTTTTCTAAGAATTGCCCACAATTCCACAGAAACTGGCACCTTACATACTGCTCATGATTAAAGTATAGAAATCACGAATGGCCGACTGAAGCAGCGTTCGTTGCAATTTTATATCAATCACAACTTTCCTGAAAGATCAATGATCATTGGCAACTTATACAGAGCGCTAGCTGTAACAAAATCAATCATGATCCGTCAATCACGATTTCCTGACAAATGTCATTGATTGATGTGAAAGAGATTCTCAAAAGACCGACTTGGCACATCACTAGTAACACCATTTTTTTTCACTTCCAATGATACGCCTGGATCACCACTTCTCTTTGTAGACAATTTTTGTTTAGAGATTCCAAATATAGCAGATATAAAACAAATAACGCGATATTTATATATTTGCATAGGTGAACCATTTGCACACGCTATGGAGAGGAACGCCAACCTTTTCCGCCAAATGGAAATTGCGCATCAGACGTGCCAAAGTCCTATTCTAGATTCATTTTTTTTGGTCGCGCATAATGTCAACAATGTTATCGTGGAGCACAGATGACGTTGAACGATTAAGGGTTTTAATCGTTGGACAATGTTATCTCGAAACAACATTAAACGGGACAACGTTAAATGAGGACACACTGTAAATTTTTCACGGACCAAGCAATTTGATCACTTCTTTCAGCGGGTATGTCAGGTTTCTAAAACATTAAGGAATGGAGTGCTATCCCAGGGCTCCTCTTCTTTCCACTTTGTGCTCATCTAGTTTTGCTTTCACTTTGCAATAGCACCAGCTGCCCCAATTTGTTTTCCCTCATGCTGTGTTGAGTGATTCATGGAAGGGGTGGGTTGAGGCTGGGACTGAGGAGTGGGTTAGCATTTAGGGGAAAGCATGTTTATTTTGAATAGGTGAGGAGTGTCTTTTTTATTGGAGCCTCTCAGGAAAACAATTTCCATTAAAGCAGTGAAGATCCCCAAAGCTTCAGCTTTCTTTCCTATGATTCCATAGAATTTTCTTCAGGATGAATTTTTCTAAAATCAAAGGGGTCACGTGGGAATCACATTGACTTCAGACTTAGCATGGGAGAAACACATTCAAAACATTTTCGGCACTGCATTATATAAACTAGGTTTTATCAAGTGAACAGAAAGTAGGAAGTTACTCTTAATGAAATACCAAACCCATGAAAAAACGTCACTAAATTATTATTGAAATCACATTTGTGATTGCTTCAATATACTGTAACCTCACCTGGTCACAACTTTTTATAAATAATATAAATTCTGCCCTACATTGAGAAGCAAAATAATTTGATGCTTACCTCCTTACCGAATGGGATTCAAGGGTAATTAGAACATAAACATTGCCTATAGAGCACTTCATTTACCATTTGAAATAACACTCAACACATTTAATCAAAAAAGTTTAAATCTTTGTTCAAAAACACCAATATTAAAAATTTACTCCATGGTTATTGCCCAATGCTCAGTTTACAATTGTAACCTTTTTATTTAATTTTATAAGTTAAAACATTTTCTTCAAATGGCAAACAATTTGGTTACGAAGGTCAATCTTTCTTATTGCACTTTGATCACCCTTATACATGATTGGTGTTATCAACATTTATGTAAGATTCATTTCTTCTAACTTTTTTTACTGTCTACTTCTGTTTAACTTATTGTGATCTGGATCTCCCTCTCTCTCTCCGTGGCTACGAGCATGGGTTTCCGTCTTCCCCTCGTAATTCCATCGTCGACTGGGCCGTGGGTCATCCTTCTTGAATGTCCTTTCCACTCCTGTTGCGGTATCACGAATATCTCCAGTGACGTTTCTTCCGAAGGAACCTTTGCACCTCACATTGCCCCCTTTTCTACGGCTTTATCTCCAGATTTTTCACGTTATCTCCACTCTACATACTCTTCTGACCTCAACCCTTTCTTTCTTCTCTGGATATTGTTAACTGTTATTCTCTCAGCGTCCCTAGTTTCTGTTTGTTAGCTGTTTACTTTTTTCCGTTGTTCATTACTCCTCTTACGTAAATATTGATTTTATTTCGGCATCTCTAGTTTCCTATTGTTATTTATTAAATGATTTTATTATTTATTAAAATAATGCTGTATTCCCAGGTTTTGGTGTGGTTGTTAGGTTACAATTCTTTTCTTTTCGTTGTACTTCGCTTCATTTTCTTGGTAAATTCAGTTTTCATATCCCCTTCTTGGTATAGGTTCCATCATGGACTAACAAAAAGTGGCTACATTAATGTTATGAGGGAGCATAAGTAGTGCAGAATATGTTTGTCGCTTCTGTGTATCTGATTTTTTTCTTCTTCTAAGAAAATTGGTTGGTTGAAGGTTTATATGTGAAGGTATTTTCAAATGATTCATTTTAATTAATTCATGTTTGATTAACATTTTTCCAGCTCCAAAAAAGCCTAAGAAGGGAATGGCCACAGCCAAACAACGCCTTGGAAAAATATTAAAGATCCACAAGATGTTGTCACCGTGATAGTTTGGACACAATTGTAAGTGTAGTATTTATGGCAGTGTATTACTACTTGCTCTTTCAGCGACTTAACACATTCAGCTAGGAGCATGTCTATTTATGTGGTCCCGTGTAAGCTGATCTACGGGACCACATCAATTGACGTGTTCCTTTACACTTTATCTCCTTTAAAAAAAATGGGATCTGATTTTAGTCTTCCTTAAATTCGTGACTCGCATCGAATATCGAATGTGTTAAGCTGCTTCCTTTTCAAAATTATAGAAACACCTATTAAGCCTTAACCGCTTCCCTGATGGTTTTTTTACAAAAATGTTTTTAAAAAGTCATATTTTTTAATTTCAGATCAGAAGCATTACAGGGAGGCAAATCCTAATATGTTTTCCTACATTTTTTATTCCAAATAACTTATGATTTGTTCAATAATCTCTGAATGTTGCCCCTTAACTTAAGAGAAATAGCCCACCTGCCTATAAGTGTAACTTTCCTTCCCGTAAACCTTAGGTAGACATCTAATGAGAAATACATTCAGTTTATATTACAAATGTATATATATTTTGCTAACAACGTTAATGTTAACTATTAATTTTAGTCCATAGTACAGCAAGAAACAACGTACGAACATTCATGGGAGTTTGGCAACCCACATGACGATGACTTTGGCTCTGAAAATGTTATAAAAAAATTAATTTTATGACAAAAATCAAGAAACTTTAATTTTTTTACTTGATTCTCTTTTACGAAAGCTGGAATCGCTTTCCTCCCTTTCCTCAGTGTTCCATACGAGTCAGTGGAATGTGAAGCGAGCGAGTCGGCTAGTTCCGGAGACAAATAAAAATTAACCATCGTCAGGCAATATCATAGGCCAAATAATGGCTTCGTTAGAGTCATCACCACTTTTGAGGATATGGGTAAATGGGCAAAGTCTTTATCCAACACAGTCCCCTTTCCCGTGTAAATTGTCGTTGACCACACATCCAGTTCTCAATTCACAAAGAACAAATATTAGCCAAATGAAGCTCTTTTCATAGGCATGAACTGTTGCCACCCCAATCTTCCCTTATACAAGAGCAGGCTCTCGTCGATGGCAACGTCCCTCTGGTGTATGGAGTGCCTTGAACTTTTCCTCCAGCTTCTGGCAAATCAGCCATATTTTATATAGTTTGGCGCTGGGGTGTGTTTGGGGATCAAAATCGTTATTATAGGCAACATGTAAATATTGCCTTATTTTTACGAATCATCGGTAAGACATTGTGTCCAAAAAAGTGAGAGGAGAGTATAGGTCTCGTTGACCAATAAAACTCAGTATCTGCCTTCCGCACTATGCTCTGTAGCATTACAAGGGCAAAAAACACGAATTTCTGAGCTTGTCACAGCTCGCCACTGATTTACGCTAGCACTTCTCGGCTCCACTTTTTCATGCAAAGTGTTACTGGCGCAGTGATTAGTTTCCCAAGTTATAAAGTCAACAATTTCATTGTTGAAAAAAAATATTTTAGGGAACTACAGTCGGGAACCAGGTCAAAGTTCATTGAAGGATAACCTTCATAAAGAAACCTAGGTGGTGTCGGAGGAGGATTCGTTGAAAGCATTTCCTCCCACTCCACTTCCCACGAAGGTTCCGCTGCACCTACTGATTTGGAGCTTGTTTCCCCGGAGAGAGTCGACTAGGAGCCGGATACTTCAATGTCCATAACCTCAGAATCACTGCTGGTCAATACTGATTCCTCTCCGGAATTCCTTGCTGATTGCCAAATGTTACCGAGCGAAAACAAAGAATTTGCCGTAGAATTCACTCCTACTATACCGCTCGTATTAGAACGAGAATGTTCCAACTAAAAATAGAATGTTTGCATCAGTGGAATTTCAGCAGAAAAGTGAGTGCGCTCTGAAAATCAAGGATGCGTATGCTCTGAAACTCAACGAAAAACTGTCACCATCGTCCTTCCGACAAAGTACTCATGAAAACAATCACGATATGCTAAGGACATCACCCCTAAGTGTGACAAGCCCATCCCATGCTCATCATAAATTTTTTCTTTTCCATTCCTTCCATTTCTTGGAAAATAAACACGTAAGTGCATACTGCAACAGCATGAATATTCCAACTTACGGTAAATTGGTATCAGGTAAATCCCATTAGTAAAGGGTTGACTGGTGGGAAAGTAGCTCAGGGAGCAAAGGGTCTCGTATTAGCATGACATGAAACCAGGCACCAGGTTGCTTAGCGGGCCATCAGCTCTCGAGCGGGTGTTTACTGACCTCAGGAAAGCATCTAACATGACAATAGAAGGCATTACACATGTTTGGTATTTATCTCTATCACTCCTTTTTTCTCGTACTCATGTGGGCTAGGGTAGCACATATACAGGACACTTGTGTTGGTTTCTATTGAGAACGTACAACCTTTAGACGTCTTCATTGTATAGCTGTTTTTGTAAATATGTTTCACTACTTCCACCAGTATTCTAAGTAGAAAAATGAAAGGGGCTGATGAAATAACATTAGCAACATATCTAAAAATTTACGCCATTTTATCTGAAGAGAACGAAATGTGTGAACAAATGATATGGAATTAGATAAAATGTATATATATGGTAACAAATAAGTCAAGGAAAGATTCATATTCTGTTGCTAGCGAAATATTTTTTTCCAATTACTGTGAAACTCATCGTAGCAGTGAATATTAGCATAAAAATGAAATTGCAATTTTTATAATGACCGCTAAAATGTTGAAGAAAAATGTAATTGAATGCTCATGAAGAGTGAATGAGGAAATATAAATGAAAATAACTAATTTAAAAATTATTTACATATATAGAAATTTTTTCGTCATGCGAAAATGGAAGTTTAACATCATAAATTTGCAAAAAGTATCAATAAATGACAAAAATTGAAGTAGTAAATTTTGTAAAAGGTTTGCAAAAGAAACTCCATGCATGAAGTAAATATACGGATGGCTACGAATGACAATATAGGTGAATGGAATTCCGTATGGGGATAACTTTTCATTGCGTAAAAAACTATAACCCTCGAATTGCTAGAAATATTACCAAAAAATGACCATTGTTTTAACATTAGAAATAACTGCAGTAAAACCCCTAAACTACACTTTTCCAGGGACTCTAGAAATAAAGTTTAAATTGCGGGAAAATGCAAATTGTGGGAATAGTAAAATTTTCACTTTTACATCCATGTACCTTTACTGGAGTAAGGGTAAAAACAAGAAACAATGATTAACTGAAAAAGAGCAGTGTCATAATTTTTTCCTTGAACTAGCACTCATCATTTAGTATTCTTCCCATCCTGGAATACAGCTCACCAATTTGCTCTACCGCCTGCCCCACTACTCTAAACTTCTGTCTCGCTGTAGCCCGCCATCGAATCCCCACACTCAGAAACTGTACCCGTGACTCGATCCTTTCCTCCCTCTGGATTTCCAACATAACTCACTGTCGTGTCTTATCTGATTTAATGTTCCTGCGTAGAATCTTCAGCGGATCTCTCCGGACCAATGAAATTCTCCCTCTTTTTCGTTTTCATGTTCCTCCTTGCCCCTTACGTAATAACTCTCTGCTTTATATTCCCCGATTCCGTCTTTCCATCTCTCAACGTTCCCTTATCTACCAAATTCCCTCCTTGTTTAACTCCCTGGCTTCAAAATATCTTTCCCTGGACCTCTTTTCCTCTACCGCTAATTTCAAATCCTCCCTTAAATGCCACCTGAAAAATTCACCGCTCTCAAACCCTTAGTCCCCTTTCGTATGTTTAATCATTTTGTTCTTTATTTATGAAATTGTCTCTAAGCTTTTATTTATTTACTGTGGTCAGCCAATGTAAAAGCCTTTTTTCCGTTTTTGGTGTTGAAATAAATAAATAAAAAATAAATAAATAAAATAAATATTTGATGAAAAAAAATACATTGGACATATTAGACGAATAGAAAATTGAAAATTAAGAAAGAATGAAGATGGCTGGGCAATTTACATTATATTTGTTACTAAAACGATTGCAACTATCTAATGAATATAGCATGATTATTTTTTAAAAATTTGATATTTTCAACTGCTTGGACTTCCTCTGCCTATTTCAGTAAAACCTCCCTATAACGAATTCGCTGGGACCGGAAAAGTGACTTCGATGTACGGGGGTTCGTAAGTAAGGAGGTTATATGCGGGTTGCGTAGTCTCAGGGGCCGCCGAGATTTCTGACGCAACTCACATTAATTTTGCAAGCTAATTTCGACGGACATAAAAATGATTACTGTAATGCAGTATACCGGCTAATATAAGCGGTGATTGATGGTGAAGCCCATAATGGGATAAAATCGGTTGATCTGAAATTGATGGATGATTCAGATGGGATCCGAAATTGTATTTTTTTTTTACTTACTGTATTTGACTGGCGGTTTTTTTTTATTTTTTGGTAGATTGAGCATATAATACCTGTTAGGTGACGAAATGTTATGCAGTATTGGCTTCTCATCGGAATACTGCGCTCAGGCGTAGCCTCAGAGATATACAGGCCGTAATACTACCCCTTCCCCCCACTTATATTTAGTAGGTCTACGAAAAGTGCGGGAAATGCGCTTCCTATGTATTTCTTATGGCAAGGTTCAACAAAGTTAGGCAATTATTTCTTGTCATATGCCGAATTTCAAGGGCCACTTTACTTTCATTAAAAATATTTAAGCACTTCGAAAAGCATTCGTCTTACTTTAGCTGGGCTTTGAAGACAATTATTATTCGAAAACCAGCAAGGAAAATTGTTGACGCGAATTTTAATTCTATACTGCGATTGCGGCAGTGGCGGATACATATGGGGGCGCGCGCCCCCCCTTGCGGGGCCGCCAGTATTGCCGCCCACGCCAGTGAGCCCGCACGCTATTCCTTCGTGTCTTTCGTCAGTCGACTCTTGAGTCGAGTTATCGAGTAGTTGTACTTTCTTATGTAGCACGCGTGCGCGTCATCGTATTTTATACGTTTCTGTCTGGCACATAGATAGCTAACCTACGAGAAAAGTCGCGGCCATTCTAGTATTCTCGATATGTTATTCTGTCTGGCATTTGTTCGAGAAAAGTCGCGAATATTCTACTGTTTGTATTTGTTCACACTCCTTAAAAGCCTGGAAGCGAACATTCTTGCACCGAATGTTCTCGAAACAACCGAGCTACATATTTTAGGGAAGCAGAGTCGCTGCCAGGCAGTCAGTTTGAAAGCTACAATCGTCGCGTCGCCCCCCCTTTTGCGCCCTTGAGTTTTTTCTATATCCGCCACTGGATTGCGGTGAATATATTTCCCTCGCATTCTTGATCGTGAAACCTGAAACCGAATTGGGTAGATTAAGGAGACAATTTGATTCAATTTTATGCAGATAATATAAGCACAAACGAATCCTGATGGCTTAAATTTGATTATGAGTGTCATGCGATGCAAAATCTCAATGGAGGATGAAGACGTCATATACTTCAGATAGTCATTTGACACTCCCCTTCGTTACATAACCAACTTATGTTCTCATGGTACGCAAAGTATTATTTGCTTAAGGGATATAAAATCCAATACATGGCAAATAAAAATCTGATCACTTTCTATAGGCCTCCTAAAATTTCGTGCACTTATGTTGTGTTAAAATCACATTGCAACGATTTATGAATTTCTGCAGCTATTGGTTACGATGCATTATCTCATTTAACAAATATTTACGGTACAAACAAAGAACTATCTGCCATAATAACCTTATATTAGAATTTGTTCACTTATCTCCGTAAGAACACACACGATTTTAGGCTTACTTTTGGAAAACAGGTGACGATCGTAATTCGGGTGTTCAGGCCTGTATATCTCGGAGGTTACGGCTATCCATGGATACTAGAATTTTGCTACGGCCAAAGATGCTACGGCTCAGCATATTGAAGGCACAGCGATGGAACCAAAGTTTATCACCTGTCGAAATGTAACGACGCGGCAACCTAGACGACCAGAGTCAATTCATGCAAATGGCGGTGACCAGACAAAATTTAGTCTTGGCAACGGTTTAAAAATAAACTGAAAACAATCATAAGCTTTTGAGTGCCATAGTTTTCAAGTAGGTACCAAAATAATGCACAATCCGGGCTTGCTAAGAATACGCCAGTTAATATTTTTGGATGTTTTTAATTCTCACTACGTTAATTATAACATGAGATTTTTTGGACCCTGGCAGAGGGATTAAACACCCTGATAACCCGATGACAAGCCAGTATTTAAGCAATCATTGAATTCTTAATAACCGCTGTTTGTTTTCCTTTTCAGTACATAAAAAATAAATGTATCCTTTTTACCCAGGTGAAAATACTCGCTGGTTGCAGTATTAAAACTACGAACTGCGATTATTAGTGATTCAGCCACGATCTCATGAGCAAACAAAATCTAAATTAGGATTATCTAGGGTCCCGAAAACACTACGTAAGAAAATGTAAGAAGAGTGTAAATCCCCTCCCCCTTTCTCGTCTTGCTTTATTCTTGAATAACCCCTTACTCCACCCGCTCTCAAAGCTGTTTGCTTTGTCATGTCAAGGTCACCGACCGCACTTATTCCGAAAAGTTTTGGCTAGCAATAAGCCTGTAATCTTGCATGTTAACCCTTTCGCGACGGGGCCACAAGTTGGAAAATGCTACTTCCCTCACAAATGCTACTAAGATTTCTTTGTATTCCCAGAACGGAGCTTTTACTCACAATCAGTAAGGATTGCTCAGGTAAGTGTTTCCTCAACTTGGGGCCGGGCCCACCGGGCGGAGATAATCCTGACCCTTTCCGCTTGAGAAGCCCATTACGGCATGCGGTCACGGTCAACTATTTGTTTATGTAATGGTTTTGCGAAAAACATTGTTGCTGCAGCCTCGAGATATATTTAATCGGAAAAGAATTCTTTAAGTTTTGCAGTCCCTTCATAGCTTTTAAACGAAATTCTACGATTAATATTTTGCTCTCTAGCAAACAAAATCATATCAATGGTTAGACAAATAATTTCATTATTGTATTTCGCACTCGTAAATGATTTTCTCCATTACTCAACGATCGATATTATTTAAAATTTTAAATATTCTTAGTCGGGCTATTGGCATCAACAGAACGCGAATTAAAGAATATGTACTTAGTAATTTTCACTCTGTTAATTCATGAAATGTACGGTCTAGGGAACTTTTGTTTTTGGATCCTTTTAATTCGGCTATCATTTTCTTTTAAATTCTAAAACTGGAAATCCCTTGCGTTTAAGTACAACGTGCGATCATCGGTGTCTTGTAAACGTTTGACCGTTAGTATATAGGTATTTTGCAATTACACAAATGGACAGAGACTCAAGAGTTATGCTGAAAACATACAAGACGATCTGTTAGTGCTAGTTAGCACATTAGGATAGAATCATTAGGAATCAAATCAACTTATTAACTATACTACCTATCGACAACCCTAGTTGAAAGTCTCATAGGCAGCTGTTCCTTATCGTTCGCGGGAAAAATTACATTTTAAATAGAATGGGAAACCCTTTACAGGGAAAATTAAACAATTAAATTCGCTACAAATATGGCCGTCAACTCGTATGAAAAAATGACTTTTAGTTGTTTGCCTAAAACATGATAACTCGCTAACTAACTAAAAACCTCACAAAAAATTATTCCTTAACTAACTAAATAACTGTCAAAAAATTAGTACGGAGATTCCTTGGCACAAGAACTACGTTAAAAATAACGGTAGAGCTCCGTTTAAAATTTGTAATTGTAGAGCTATATATAAGGCAACATAATTACAACCCTCAATTTGCGAATTACACAACTTAAATTTGTTATTCCACTGCATCAATTAGCAACTGACCGTGGACACATGGGCATTATAATGTGATATGAATAAAAATTTCTATGAACTATTCCTTTGGTAATGTTTTCAAAACTACTAGGAGCGTAATACTGAATTCAAGACAAAGTCAACCGTGTCACGCCCATGCCCCTGCGACCCGTACTAACAGAGATAAATTTGTTCCGCAAAATTAACTACAGCAATATATCAAATACAGTTTCAAACAGAAACTTTCAAAAAACACTAACAGTTTGAGGAAATATTGTGTTAAAAGCTGACGACGATTGAACCAAGAGTAATTCTACAGTAATCCAGCAAAGTTCGACATTCCTCCAAGAGGCTCAAAAACGGGACTCTTTATTCATCTCGCGCGAGAAAGAGCATTTCGGAAAAAATGATCAAAATAGTGTTTACAACCATTCAACGGAAAATAAACAGAATACGTGTCAGCATTTGTTTCATTAGAATCGGCCCCAGCATTCACTAAATATTCGACCTCAAACTCAGGGTCGCATAATTTTTGCGCCGAGATTTGGGATGGAAATAACGCGCTTTTTGTAGTTCTACAAACAAAGATTTTTCGTCTGACAATAAGTTAAAAAGTTATAAAAGTAGGACCTCACGAAAAACTAAAAGCTTTGATAACATTATCTTGGAACCCCTCGTCCCCAACAGCATACAAAGAGTTTCAGATCAAAAATATTTAAAAAATGTATTAGAAATCTCCTGCCAAGAACTAACATCCGGGCATTGCTGCTTTTGTTACATTCACTGCTGAGTGATCCATTAGGTGCTCGACAGCAATGATAACTTCTACGATGCGATGCAAATGACAACTTGCGGCGGTAAATATTTAGTAAATTCCGTCATACGTTTTAACAGAAACTTATTAATTCTGCTGCACATCACAAAGTTATGATCTGAAGGAAGGAGTACAGGTTTCGCATTCAGGCCATTCATTGGCATCCTACTGAGAGCTACACTTTCGGCAGAAAAAATCACCCGAACATTGTCACTGTGAAGAGAAACGCCGAGCATTATTCCAATATCGATGGTAATATTACCTATAAATGCAGGAAAAAATATTTCTGGCAACACAATTTGTTAAAAAGAGAACTTCCTTGTTTGGTCCCACGCGCAGACTTCGTTCTACGGAGGTTTTGTAATTATAGAGGTTCGTTAAGGGAGGTTTTTTTGCATGCATTGTATATGGGAATGTCCCGGGACCGGGGCCATGACTTCGTAATAGGGTTATTTTCGAAATATGGAGGTTCGAAATAGGGAGGTTTTACTGTAATAATATTATGCACTTTATTTTCAATTTTCTGCAGTTCCTCAAGCATTTTCTCACAGCAATCACTACCTATACTAGGTAATTTCTTAGAATTTGTACAGCACACAGTCTTTTGCCTATCATAATTATAACTCTGGAATAAAGTAAGTGCAAATTGATCTTAGTGGTCCACCATAGTTCTTTCATTTTTCATCATATCTGGAATAAGAATCCATTTTCATTTTTCATAGTTTCTACTTAGGTAAAAAATTAATACTCCCCCGCAGGTATAATTACAGTCAAGCACCCATAATCCGGTAATCTTCGTCTTCATCAACGCAACCATTGTGGACTTTGTCCCTTCCCGTCGGGTTTCCAAGAAGATGCCCCTCTAGCATTCTCCGGCGACGACCCTCGCTCTCAAGAATAAGCTCATGGCATGGAGGCTATGGAAACGTCACTCAAACCGGCACACCCGGGCCAAATTTGCAGATTTACGGTGCCATTGTTGTTTTCTCCTGCGGCGGGACTATAAAAACTTCATCCAGGGTATCACAGACGAAATTCGTGTGAATTCAAAAAGATTTTGGTCACTCATAAATGCAAGAAGAAGGTCCCACCGAATACCTGCCTCCCTGTCTTATAATGCATCCAATTTCCTCGCTTCAGACCGCCCCGCTACCTTTAACGATTTCTTCTCTTCAAACTTGAACCACGCCTCCCCCACCCTTTCACTCCCCGTGATTCAATCCGTTTGCCCTCATTCCCTCTCCTCTATTTCAACCACCCCTAATGAAGTTTTTAAGTACCTAAGCCAGCTACCTTGCTCGAAATCCACCGGGTCTGATAATGTGGGGTCACTCTTTCTCAACTGCACTGCTACCTCACTCAACATTCCATTAACAATCCTGTTCAATATATTTTTCACAAGTGGTTGCTTTCCCTCCCAGTGGAAATACTCTAATGTCGCACCAATTTTGAAATCTGGCACAAAAGGTGTTGCAGAGAACTACAGTCCTATTTCCATATTGACCGTTTTATCAATAATTTTTGAACGCATCATCCATAACCATCTTCTTCACTTTACTCTCCCCTACATCTCCCCCAATCAGCATGGCTTCCTCCCTGGTGGGTCTTGTCTCACCAATCTCGCCATTTTACATCACCATATCACAGTTGCTTTCGAATCTAACTCACAACTGGATGTTTCTACTTAGACTTCTCTAAAGTCTTCGACTCCATTAACCACACCCTACTCATTCACAAACTTAAGCTCAGGTACAGTATCCATGGTTCTCTTTTATCCTTACTCTGCAGTTTCCTTAACTCTGGTTATCAGCGTGTTTTAATTGATGGAGTGTCATCCACCCACTCGCCGGTCGCGTCAGGGGTTCCTCAAGGTAGCATCCTTGGTCCTCTTATGTTCTCCCTTTTTGTTGATCATGCCATGGACTACGTTCTCCCAGTGGGATGTAAAATTTTACTGTGTGCAGATGATTGCAAGATATTCAGGAGGTTTTATTGCCCCTCCGATTCCAGGTCCCTACAATCCACCCTCACCTCCATCCACGCTTGGTGCTCCATCTGGCAGCTTCATATTAATGCCTCGAAGTCTGCTCTATAGACCTTTTCACTAAAGCGCAAACCTCCTATTCCTATACCCTATTATTCCTAGTATTCCTATACCCTCTCACAAAATCCTATCCATGTGTCAATCCCCACTGTGACTTAGGGGTAGTGTTCAACTCACAACTTACCTTTCCTGAGCACATAAATAAGACTAGCAGGAAGGTGATGTCAGTCGTCGACCTTCTGTACCACCACACGGACATTCAGGATCCTTTTGCTCTTCGGACAGTATTTTTTGGGTGTGTCCCTCATATTTTAGAATACTGTGCTCCAATTTGGTCGACCGCTTGCCCCACAGCCTTGAATACACTCAATCACCCTATTTACTTCTTTCTTCCCATTGCCCGCCATCGAATCCTTTCCTTCAGAAACTTATCAAAAGAATTCATCCTTTCTTCCATTTCAATCCCAAACCTCTCCCTCTGTCATGTACTATACGAGATGAAGTTCCTCCATAGCATTTGGAGTGGCTCTCTCCGTATCAACTGCCTTCTTCCTCTCTTTCCTCTTCGTGTTCCTTCTCGATCCCTACGCAATAATTCCCTTCTTGACAATCCCAAATTCAGACTCTCAATGTCCCAGCGCTCCCTATTCTACCATATCCTGAAAACTTTCAACTCCCTAGCCTCGCAGTTACCCTCCTTGTCCTCTTCTTAGCGCCCTCCGTTTTCAAATCAGTCCTCAGAAAACATATTGCCAAGTTGACTCCATCTATCCCATCTCCTTGTCCATAAATTCCAATCCCAAGCTTTCTCTCCTACGTATTTTTCTATTTATCTGTTTTTTTACATTTTTAGGGTATATTTTGTTAAAATTTCTATTTATCTGTTTGCTTGTCGACCAATGTAAGAAGCCTTGGTGCCGTTTTTGGAGACTTTGAAACAAATAAATAATCCAGGATCAGGCAATAGTCCGGCAGTGTTGCGAAAACAACCTCATACATATTCGGAGAAATCAAAAACTCTTATTGTAAATGTTTTGTTTTTTTAATTTACATACTACCCCGCAAGCCGCCTCAATAGGCGTTTGGCGGGGGGTGTTAAGACAGCAGCCGTTCGGCAAAATATCTCTATTATTTTATCGTTTCTGTCGGACCTAGAAATATAGTGGGGTTCTAATATGATGTTCTCTGTGTCGCTCTTAAAGATATCTATTCTCCATTGCTTAAGCAATCTAAGCGTAGCGCACAGCCTCCGAGTCTCTAGCGGCTCCCAGCCTAATTCGTTTAACATCTGTGTAACGCTGTCTGTACGCCCGTAGCAGTTTTTGACAAATCACGCAGCTTTCCTTTGTATTTTATTAAGTTCCCGGATTAAAGCTTTCTGCATCAGATCCCATAAGCTCGCTGCATATTCAAGGTGTGGCTGGATGAGTGCGAAATAGCACCTCTCTTTTACTTATTCATCCAAAAATCTTCCCACAATACGTTTGACGAATTCTAGCTTCTTCAGAGCTCTGCCACAAATATTTCATATGTGTGTTCCCCACGATAGGTTCGAAGTTATTGTAACTCCTAGATACTTCACTTCATCTGTCGCCTTTATGTTAGCACCATCCACAGCATATACATGGGGATAGCTGGACGACCTCCGCAAGAAACGTACCACCGTGCATTTGCTCAGATTAAGTTCTGTCGCGCCGACCTGACGCCAGCATCACTGGGTGGGAGCGTTCGTTAAATTAAAGGCTCAGTGGTTTCATTTCTGAGTTGTTTTATTGCTAAATTCATTACAAACAATTGCATAGTGGTCCCAGTCCCATGGAGAGGCTGTTTGGAGAGTGAAAGAGGAGCCGAACTGAGGTCAGAGTTTGCTAGGGGGTATGGGGTAATTGGCATGATAAGGGGGACTTGGATTCAGGTCTGATTGACGGCCCGGCTATCCAAGAGGTATTCTGCTACATGGGATGGTTATGACTTGGATTCAGGTCGGATTGAGGTCTGTCCAAGAGGTAGGTGGGAATTCCTCGTCATCCTCAGTCTCTCGTCCGCCTCTGTCTCCACCTCCATCTCTCCCTTTGGTCCAGAAACGGGCGCCTTATATACGGTTTCTAGGGGCCCGAGTGGGGGAAGCTTCCGGGGGAAAGGAACATTCTAGAGAGTCTCCTCCCAACCTTCCGGGGGGAAAAGATGCTTCGAGAAGCATCCTCATCCCACAGCTTCAGGGGCGTAGAAGTCTCTAGAAGGTCCTTACCCAACGGTCCTTTTGCCGGAACCCCCACTCCTTTGCCGCCTCTGGACTTCGGAGAGAGATAGGTGGGGGACTGCAGCAAGTGCACCCACACCACAGTTCGAGTCCCCACTCTTGGCTCCACACATGAACGTTGTTTAAATCCGATGATAGAATTTCAAAGTCAGAGTGATCACTAATTTCGCGATAGATGACAGCATCGTCAGCAAATAAATGTATTTTACTGCAAATTCGAGAGCTTAGGTCATTTATGTATATAATGAACAAAAGAGGGCCAATTACGCTTCCTTGTGGGACACCTGATGTCACTTTAACTACATCAGAGCTAATTCCGTCAAGAACTACTTTTTGCTTACGATCACTCAGAAAGCCGCATATCCAGTTTACTACTGTTTCGTTTAGCCCGCATGACTGTAATTTGTATAAAAGTTAGTTGTGAGGTACCGTGTCGAAAGCTTTCTTAAAATCTAGAAATAATGCGTCCACTTGTCTTTTCGATTCACCAGATTTGAGAACGTCATGAAGAAATAGCGCGAGCTGTGTTTCACATGATCTACCTTTCTGGAAGCCATGCTGACAGCCATGGAGGAAGTTACGACTGTCCAGGAACTGTGCAAAAATTACTCTGTGATCACTTATGCCGTCAATAATAATGAGTTGTTTTATCAACTTAGGATGGCTTACTGCAAAAAGGTCTAATATTTTATTTCCTCTCATAGGCTTGTCAACTACTTGGGCAAGTGAGTGATTAGCAAGTGTGTTGAGTAATATCTCGCTGATTTCCCTATTCCTTGAATTCGGTTTTACAGTGTAAAAATCCCAATTTATAGATGGCAGATTAAAATCTCCCCCAATAATTATTACACTTTTACTGTCTCTCAAAATAAATGCGGATATTTGATTTTCTAATTGGTAAATAATATCAACTTCGGAGTTAGGAGATCTATAAAAAGAGCAAACGGGTATACTTCTTTTGTTTCGTTGTTTAATTGTACACCATACGCTTTCTATTTCATTGTCAGTTATTTTGTGGGCGGTGTTGTGTAAATGTGATTTAACTGCTGGAAAAACTCCGCCACCTGTCCTATCGCTTTGATCACATCTGTAGATTTTATATCCTGGAGGAAGGACATTGTTTTAAGAGATTTTGACTCTGCACTTTATTAAAATATTTCCTTTAATTGCTGGAATATAATGTAACTTGCAAGTATTTCGTGGTATTTTCATTCAAAAATAATTGTACACGCATTGAAATTAGCCTTAATTTCTTAACTCCCGACGTGATGATAGCATCAAAAACGATGAAACAACTGATCGTCAATCACAATCGATCGGCCACGGCAAGGAGTGTTGCGTAGTGAAAATGTTTCGTAGTATTCATTTTCATTTCGGTATGCTCATATTTTTCTCATTATTTTAACAAATATATTTTTCTGAAAATGATTATTTTCGAATTAAAGCTTTTGGGGTGTCCAAATGGGTGAATGGTTCCAGTTTTTCCGGTGATTTGATGTCCAACGCAGCCCTCTTCGTTAATAGCGTCAACAGATTCGCCAGAAAAGTACTATCTTTTAGCGATTTATGAAGTTAAAACCAGATATTTATTAACATTTTTATGCATTTCATTCACTCTGTGAGTTAACCCGAAGGTTGGTTTGGATAGTTGAGGGTAGAGCTTACCCCGGACTAAGCCACAGGCGTGTGAATTTCACACATTCAGGTGTGTGAATTTCACACATTCACCAGTTCCTTTCCCTGGGCCACCTTGCACTCCGAGGATTTTTCTTTTGTTCGGGGGCGTCCAAAGGCTTCACCCGGATTTGAACCCGGCACCCTTACATCAGTAGCCAAGCGCTCTACCCACTAGGCCACCACGCTCCTATTTTGCATATGCATGGAGTGCATATTTTGCATATGGAGTCGCGCATTAATATTCAGGTTAGGAATGTCAACAAAGAAATGCATTCCCTTAGTGTACGGTTTCCTTCCTCTGCCGCAAGTTGTCGCTAGCCTCGAACACTGCTAACTTTTTAAAGGGCTGAACTGAAAGAATCTAATTTAAAGAAATGTAGAAATGACAATATGATTCCCATAAGTTTGAAACTCATACAAAGTATACTTGTGCTAATTTTTTAATTTCCATCCACCACGATATAATGAATTTTACTTAAGAAAGCGTGGGTGATAACTGCACACATCTTGAAACTATATTTGTATTTTTGGAACAAAATATGATGATGGTTTTGAAATTATAGCAGCTCCTTTCATCATAATTCAGAGAAGTTTTTGGACATTGCTATGTTTGGTTCTAATTCGATCTACGTTTCATATTGGTACATATAATTAGCCCTTAGTAGGCGCAACAATTTTGGTGATGTTTATAGGTGCATACGGGGGTTAGAGGTATCCCTAAAAATCAAAGTAATATTAACAACAGGGGATACTACCAACGGAATAACATTTTATTTTTATATTTAATATCACATCACCTGCAAACTTGAGTAAAAAAAGTATTTTTACGTAGTAAATTGCTATTACTTAAATTCGATCCTTCATGGAAAAGTTGGCAGGCGCTTATTGGAATTTAATTTAAACCATGTTAATGCCAATTAGAAGTCTAATACCTAATCAGAACATAAGCTTGGGTTTTGTCTTGAACAGGCGTGATAGATTAATTACATTAATTAGATAAATAATATCCTTTTATCAATTTAAGAACCTCATACTTAGAGTCATATTACCTCTATAGCTCTAACTTCAAAGTACTTTGATGACTTTAAAAACTATTCAAGCATTGTAGCAATATTATAATTCAGAAGCTGAAATATATGTAGTACTTTTCCGGTGAATCTTTTGACGCCCCTGAGGACGAGGGCCGTGTCTGACATCGAAATGCCAGAATACATGGAACCTTTTCCCTTTTTTGACACCCCAAAAGCTTTAATTTGCCAATAACCATTTTTAGAAAAAATATATTTGTTAATATAATGAGGAAAACTTGGGCATACCGAAATAAAAATGAAAACTACGAAAAATTTTCATGACGCAACACTCCTTGCCACGGCAGATTGATTAATGCGATTGACGATAAGTTGTTTCATCATTTTTGATGCTATCGTCGTGTCAGGAGTTAAGAAATTAAGGTTAATTTCAATGGAGCAGTTTAGTCTGCTTCATCCACATTGCTGTTTCAGGAGGCTGGTGGGGATAAACTTCTACTTATTCTGCAACAGATAGTTTTGTGCCGACACTTCAAGCCGCTGGCATCGCTCTGCCCGCTTAGATCGGACAAGGTCATAATAACTGCGTACGTAGCAAAGAATTTTAATGAAGTTTCTTGCACCTTACAGCCAGAGAATAAGTAATAAAGCAATATTTAAGCATGGCTAAATGTGCGCGCCGTGAAGTAGCATAGCCACGCCAAGTCACTAAACCATTATAGCGGTTTCTCAGCCAACAGTGAGGATTTCATACTGCAATGTGCGTAACTTAATCGTATAATTCGTTTTGATTGCGTGGACAATTATTTTTTAATGAAATTACCTCGAAATATTTATAAGGTACATTATATTCCAGCAATTAAAGTAAATATTTTTATTAAGTGCTGAGTCTAAATCTCTTAAAACAAAATTTATGGTTAAGATTTTTTATCTGAATATGTATGAGGTTGTTTTCGCAACACAGCCGGACTATAGCGTGCTCCTGGATTACGGGGTTATGGGTGCGTGACTGTAATTGAACCTGCGGGGGAGTATTAATTTTTTACCTAAGCAGAAACTATGAAGAATGAAAATGGATTCTTATCCAGATATGATGAACAGTGAAAGAACTCATGGTGGACCACTTAGATCAATTTGCACTGCCTCGATTCCAGAGTTATAATTATGATAAGCAAAAGACTGTGTGCTGTACAAATTCTAAGAAATTACCTAGCCCTTTCGCGCCGGACGTCGGCCATAGCCGACGAGCATTTTCATACGCAAACGACCGAACGTCGGCTATAGCTGGCGTGGGTTTTTCAACACAAACAAACGGACGTCGGCTATAGCTGTCGCGGGGGATGGGAAGTGACCGCTGAGGTAGCAATGGTCGGAGGTATTCAGGCCCTGCCTGAGACCCAGCTTAGCGAGTCCTTAGAGCTAATCCTCGGCCATTTGGCCCGACCCTCCTACTCATTTACGATCCTCATAATAGCAGGAATCCGCGTTGAAGTGGTTGAATTGTCAATGATTTTTGCAAAGAAAAGTTTATTGCAAACTCCAATTTTTTATACCTTGAAATGAATTCTTCGTTTTTTTTTCTGTGCATAAGCAATTTTTAAACGAAATTTTAGTGTTATTATTAACGGACTTGTGTGAAAGCTTTGTGTGTTCATATGCGATGAAAAGTACGCAAAAAGAGAAATGTTGTCGTTTTATTGTCCATATCGTACGTGTTTGTTACAATCTGAATGCCTATTTTCACTATATGTCCTCTATTTTCCGATTCCTTCATTGATCCTCTTAGTAATTACTCATATTCCGGTATTTTTAGGTAATGTTTATTGTAAAAACATACTTTTAACTTCGCCTACGTTGGTCCAAACCCCGAATGAAAAAGAAGGATGGGAAGTATTATTTGTAGGTTTATTCAAAGAAAATTTCGAGACGTCCTAACTAGCTGTAAAAATGGAAAAGTCCTAACTTTGTTACTATTAACGCTAGAAATCCGTTTAAAATTCTACAATGCTTAAAAAAATGTAAGTTATTCTTATACAAGTGTAAACTGTTAAAAATCATAGACAATATTTAATTTTAAAAAACACTGCAAATGCAATGAGTTGACCGTGGACTCCCGCTAAGAAAGGGTTGGAGGGTCGAGTTCAGTGGCCGGGGTAATAGCCGGGCGCCCCGTTAAGAAGGGTCCCAAATCGGAGGGACGAGAGTACCTGGGCCACTCCACCCCAAAAAGTGCTTCGCAGAGCGGAGTTTAAAATTTTCGCAAGCTACCCGTAGCACGGAAAACATTTTCCTTTCGTAGTCGCCGGCAGGAAAGGGCTAGTATAGGTAGTGATTGCTGTGAGAAAATGCTTGAGGAACTGCAGAAAATTGAAAATAAAGTGCATAATATTATTAATAGGCAGAGGAAGTCCAAGCAGTTGAAAATATCAATTTTTTTTTTTAAATAATCATGCTATATTCATTAGATAGTTTCAATGGTTGCTATTAACAAGTATAATGTAAATCGCCCTGCCATCTTCATCCTTTCTTAATTTTCAATTTGTCTAAGATGTTTAATGTATTTTATTCATCAAATATAAATAAATGAGGAGTGCTAGGTCAAGGAATAAATTATGACACTGCTCTTTTTCAGTTTATCGGTGTTTCTTATTTTTACCCTTACTCCAGTAAAAGAACATGGATGTATAAGTGAAAATTCTACTTTTCCCGGAATTTGCATTTTCCCGCAATTTGCATTTTCCCGCAATGTACACTTTTTTTCTAGGGTCCCGTGAGAAGTGAAATTTAGGGCTTTTACTGTATATTATATCTTCCCTCAATACAGCTGGAGCATTCCAACAAATCAGGGACAAGACTCATGGGGTATTAAAGAAGTAAAAAGTTATCAATATTTTATATCGTACAGGCACTTATACATTATAAATAGAATATTTTTTTACCATTACGAATAATACTTTGCTGTAAGTGTTGCACGACCTATTTATACAAATATAACAAAAAATATGAAAGACAAAAATTACTACCATTGTAAACATTAGTCAGCTAAATAAGTTCACAGTGATTAAATATTAGCATTGTGTTGCTTACTAAGTAAGGTGTTTGTCATTTTCATTCAGGCAGAAAGGTAATAATCTTAATTAGGCGTTTATATGATGATACAGGAGAAAATACATGATTTAGAGAAGATATTGATTTTATTTTACTGTCCCACACAAAACATTTAATAGTGCCTTTTTCAGGTTATTTCTGTCATTTGTTGAATTTAAAATATAATACAGTATTTAAATTTCATCATGTATCATGAAAATGAGAGGATTTTTGGCAGACTGATTTTTAAAAATAAAGTCAGCATTTATTCTATTGTACTGCTGCCTAAGTCCCATTAAAATGAAATAATGCAAAATGTGTGTTATCATATCTGTCCCATGTGTTTCACAGGGAAATGTAAAAAACACCTTGTCCAAACATAACCATAAATCTAATGTTCTTGCATACCAATCTGGAAGTATTTCATTGCTCTTCATTAAAACTTTTGCAGCTCATAATTACCAATAAAATATGAAACGGGTGTATGCCGCATATTGTTTTCGGTTGGCCCGACGTTTCGTGACCCACTGCTATTCACTTCTTAATGGGAATGCCATAGATTCCCATGAAGAAGTGACCAGCAATGGGTAACGAAATGTCGGGCCAACTGAAAACAACACGCGGCATACACCCGTTTCATATTATTAGTCATTATATTGCTCATTAGGATATGCTCCACTTGTCTTAGCATAATGTCAAGGTTATTATGCGGCTACTATGAGACTACATTGCCAGTTTGCTTGTCCACTGCTTCCCATTTATGAATCTCATCACTTGATGCGAAGTAGTTTTCGCAAACTACTGAAGTTTTCCTCAACCCTTCACGAGGTATCACTCTTTCCCAATTTTTAAACTATTCCTCACTTTGTGGCAGTGAAAATGAGGGCACCTTTTCCTTCACACTTATGTATCCCGAATCACACACGGTCACAAAACAAGTCTTTGATCTGTAATTCGGTGAATTATCTTCTCGGCGTGCTCGGCCATCAATACCGGAGATATCTCTGGCTCCATCCATTTCTACATTAATTTACTTGGATGATATATTATCGAAATATGATGAATCATTATGCATGGGCATATATACGTGAAATGCAACGAAGTAATATGGTTGTAATATGTAATAAAACAAAGCTGAAGATGAAGCCTGTTGTGACAACACTGCATCACACTATGGTATTATGCAACTTTCTGTATGTATTATTATAGTTCTCATTGACAAAAAAACCCACATCGGCAATAGTGCAGGAGTTAGAAATGTTTCCTTGTTTCTAAACACAAACTAAATCACGTTAACTGGCCACTAAATAAAGAAACAATCCATTACTAACCGATGTTTTAACATGCAAGCAAAGCAGCAAGGAAAATGTCTAGCAGCGCTAGGTACTGGCGACAACTGGTGGTGAAACACTGAAACTGTAGACGAATGGTACGCTTTTGCTAGAAGGCTATAGCAGGGAGCTTCAGGGGGCTGGTCAGAGTGAAGCGATATTTTTTCCGCGAGTCAGCATCACATTTCACTGGGGGGGGAGGGGGGGCGTTGCCTGCTGGGAGAGTTTCATCAGTTATGACCCTGAACCAAAAGTATCACATTTCACTCATGCCCTAACTTCTCAGGTGGTTTCCACTAGTTGGGTGGGAGGGGGGCATCCTTTCGGGAGTCTCCTCACCCAACTTCCATGGTTCCAACTAGTTCCAACATCAGCCGCAACACAGGATGACCGTTATTTAGGACGATTTGAATGGTATCCACACCCCTCAAGGTGTGAAGCATTTCGCACTTCTTCATTGACGGTTTGCTGTGATGGTAGCGCCAAGGCCAACCTGAACCTCCGATTCAACCGACTTCTTCGTCCGTGCTCTCTCTCCCACCGCTTCTGACACCAGATACTTTTTTCGGGTTCCCTTAGGGAGGACGGTGGTAAATCATTCCATGATTAGCATAGGCTGACATTGTTGTCCCCCTCTCGGCTCATATTTCGGCTTGGGTAATTCTTTGACACCACCCGGGATCATCCGGGGGTCGCATCCTGCTGCTCAGAGGCTCGCTGACTCAAAAAGTATTGACAGCTAATTCTCCTGCATGCCCCTGCCACACTTCCCTAGGCTGCCCTCTTGCTTAGGATGAGAAAACATCACCACTAATTTTTGGACAAGAAGAAATTTATGAGCGCGGGACACATTCTGCAAGAATGATATGGGATTCATGCGAGAAGATCACTCCTTCGCCTTCCGTAAACAATGAATGTTGCCATTATCTATTTGCAATGTTCATTCTTCTCTTGTGTCATAATTTTTACGGATGATTCGGAAGTACGGCGAAAGCCAACACTGGGTTGATGCGGCCAGTGCTCGAACGAAAAGAGGGGAGCCGTTATTTCAGTTGATTCAAATTGTAACCTTACCCCGGTGGTAGCAGTGAGGTAGATTTCCCACTTTCTCGTGATTTTTTACACACTCTGAAATTATGTGGCGTAGTGCCTGAGAGACCTTTGAAATGTATCGTCACATCAATAGGACAAGTAACGTATATGCTTAGAGCATCGGAGCATGCGAAGAGAGAATGGGAACTCTGATCTCAAATTAGGTACATTTTTTTTTTCAAGGTGATACATTGCCGCAAAGTAATTTCTATTTGAATAACTTTGTTGCTTGTAGCAGAAGGTACCAGTAAATATGCAACCTTGATGACATAAATGAAAAATCGTACTCGTTATGGCGATACGAAAGAAATAACCACTCACTATAACCATCCAACTTTGTATGTTATTACCATGAGACCAACCATTAGTAAAAAATCATTCGCTACAGCCAGATTCTTGCAATATACCACACTCGTAACGATGGACTTCTACTGTATTAGGTATTGATAGTCGGCTTGTTGTCTAACTTTAATTGCTACAACTACTCTGGGCTCTTCCTAGGAATTTTGGATACACAAGTTTTCAACCCAATGCAGTCATTAAATAAAACTGTCGACAAATTACAAGAGGTTAGTTCATTTCAATTGTCTTATTGGAACTGTTCGAGACACATTAATTTTAATTCATCTCCTAATTCTGTCACGATTACAATAAACATTCCTTATCACCTTTTTCCTTCTAAATCAGGCCATATGTTCAGAAGAGAAAATGCACTAGGGGATTGAGAAAATGAGAATATATTTGTGCATGTATTATTATATTGCCTGGTTGGGAAATTGCCATAGTTCATACAACTCGACTCAATACTCTCGAGTAACTGCAACTCGACTCAAGATCAAAAAGTACTACTCGCACATCCCTAGTCAGAAGTGTGTCATGTATTTATTAGGGAAGTCAAAGGAATCATTTTCCCATTCTTTTCTTCAATTGGTTTAGGGCTGGTTTCCAAGCCCTACTAATCTGTAAACCGTTGTCTCGGTTTATGTTGTTCTTTTCCAAGTGGATTTCCACAGCCTCTTTTACAATATGGTCCTAGTATTTTCCAGCACGGCGAAGAAGTTTTGTTTCGGTGAAATTGAACCTGTGACCATTCTCGAGGCTATGTTCAGCCACCGCAGATTTATCGGGATGGAAGAGCCTAATACACCTCTTTGGCTGTTCCAAGGATGTCTTTTGAGTTTTCCTGTTGGTTTGTGGATCGTTCCGATTTCATGCTTGTCCAGTATTAATCTTGCTGTCTGGTTTGAGATAGTTGGGATGAAGGGAATGGAGGCTCTGCCTTTCAGTTTCTTCTCTTTTATCTCATACCCATTCCTCTTCTTAAAGGACCTTTTACGGGCCAATTGAATCTCCCGTTCTCCATAACCATTTGTGCGAAAGGTCTTCCTCAAATGCTTCACTTCAGCTTCAAAGTTTTCTTCATCTGATACTGCCTTGGCCCAGTGGAAAAGTGTTGCCATCACACCTCTCTTTTGCGAAGGATGGTGGTTACTTCTCCCATTGAGGTACAAGTCCATGTGCGTAGGTTTTCGGTATACGCTGTGTCCCAGGGGGGTTATTTTGTAATCTCACTTTAGTGAGAATACGTCATAAAATCTCACTTTTTCGTAGTTCAACTCCCTCACCCAGGCGGCGTGACCATCTTAGGATCTCAATCGGTGAACTGCCGGTCATGTGCTGGTCTTTTAGACGATTCATCCGCTCTGATCCGTATCTTTCGACTCTTGATCCGTTTCATTATCTCCGCCAGCCATTAGTTCCATCTCACATGTCATAAAGAACGTGACATGGAGCCACCATCGTTTCCACTTGAATCTTGAGTTGGAAAATAAACAAGGGCGCGATAGATACAAACAATTTTAAATCGTATTGTTGTAATTTGCTAAACGTGAAGAACTTCAGCATTTTCAACTCCAATATATTGGGCACTTGAAGGTATGCATTGTTTGAAATGCTTATGTTATTATTAGCTTGATTTATCTGTGTATATATTTCGTATCAATATTTCCCAAACAATGTTGCTGATACCTTTGTCTTCGTGTGCCTATCCGCCAATGTATGGTGAATGGAATTCAGTTATTTATACCATAATTTCATAATTTTGACAAATATTCCCTTAAAATCTACGTTCTTGGTAGATATTTCCCATGCTTGTGAATCGAACTCTAATTAGATGCACTTAATTTTTTTTAAATATTGAGTGATCGCTTACATGTCGCTTGTAGTTTTGACTGTATTTAGATTTTCGTGGTATGCACAGTGCAAAATATCTTCCGCAAGATGTAGACCAATCTGGGTATTCGCTAGTCTCGGCATCTTTTATTTGATATAAGGTAATTGAAGCTTCGACAATTCACGAACCGTTCATGAGCCGATCATTAAGAGAGGGAAACTGATCTCCCGCCTTTCCACTAAGAGTCACTAAGAAGGTGAGATTACAAAATAACCCCCCAGGCCACCGTCCATTTTCCGCTCGATGAGGATGTCCAGAAAAGGTAGGCGGTTGTTGACTTCTTATTCCATGGTGAACTGGATCTTAAGATGAATGCTGTTCATATGAGCTGGGAACTCTCCCAGTACTCAGGTCCATGTGGTCACACTATGAAAGTGTCATCCACATGCCTGAAGAAATGCTTAGGTTGGAGACGGGCTGTGTCCAATGCACTTTTCCTGAAGTATTCCACGAAAAGATTTGCCACTGCTGGAGATAGAGGGGACCCCATGGGAACTCCTTCCAATTGTTCGTAGAATTCCTCGTTGTAAAGGAATTACGTCGAGTGCAGAAACAGGCTGGACTAAAACAATACATTCGGGAAATTTAAGAAAAGTAGGCGGGAAAAACCGGAAAATATTTTTTGACGTGGCACAAGACACCCTGCTTAAAGCTAGTGTACTAGTTTAATCAGTTAAACCATATACCCATCATGCCATTTCTGAAGCGTCTTAAAAGAAAAACACAAGACAGTGTTGATCCATCAGCAAGAAATGTAAAAGGAGGGGTTGCTATTGGTGATAACAAAGGTGAAGGCTGGTGTTATTGTTGGTGCATTTACCATTCCCTTTGGGGTCACTATCCGAGTACAGAATCAGGGTTAATTGTCTATGTAAACCAAAAATAGAACCCTTTGTCATAATAGTGCAGGCATTATCTGTTACAGAATCGCTCCCTTAGTCTTTGTGAATTCATGCATATTTTTGATGATCAAACCAGCCCTAGGGCTCAACTAAACAGAAAAATAGTCGATCATGTGATAAAATTGGCATTTTTTGTTGTGAAGTTGAGAGTAGAATTATACACAAGTATATTATGTACTCCATACATTGCCAACAAAAATATCAAGAGTTATTAATGTGAAGTAAACTCTTGATTATGTTAGTGTATTATCTGGTTTTCCAGATAACTACTCTCGCCTCCTATACCTCAAAATGTTATTCTAGTTGTAATGATTCTTGTATTAATGCTTTAGAACTCTTGTATAATTAAAAATTTTAAGTTTTTAAACACCTCTGCTTTCTTAAAGTTTTTAATTTTGAATCCCTGATCATTGAAATAGTTTGCAATTCTACACATAGTCTTTGAGTTAGTCACATTGAATGCTTTGATGATTTTGTATAAAAAATTCAACAATCAATTGCTTTACTATTTAACAAGGTGTAGCTATGTGCAATGAATGTCACTATAATTTGTTTCTTTATCAAACCATATGCATTTAAATATTGTCCAAATTTATTTAGTGTTTTGAGTTGCTGAAAAAAACCTGGGGGCACAACTTATTTTAGCCATAAAAATATAACTTAAACATATGGCTTTCCGGGCTATATTTTATGACTTTCCTATTTAACTTTCCTATCACACGAATGGAATTTCTATACAAATTGTCAGAGGAGCTTACTGCGAAGGTGAGAAATTCTTGGCCATGAGCACCAGAATGCGGCAATTCTGATTCAGATGCTGCTGATGAGAGTAGGGAAAAACGATCCTTTTGTCAGTTACGTCAAAACTGTAAAAATAACCAGTGTCGGAAAGTGCAGAAGATGTGATTGATTGATTGGTAAATTCAGCGCCAAAACCAATTTTGTTTGTGTAAAATGCTCTAGAGTAATGTCAATGAGAACATTCGATAGTACTTTCCGTGATCTATGCTGTGCACAGCCAAATTCCATCACCAGTCCAAAAATATATTTATTACTGATACCTTGTTGATCTTTTAGTGCGGTCATTGATTTTTTCCTAGTTGAATTTCCTGATGTTTTGTTTTTATCTGGGTTCTGAACCAAAATTGGAACTAAGTGTTTAGTATCTACAGTTTGCAGTATGAAGACTGCCTTTTTTGATACTTGTTTATTTTTATTTGGCATTAAGTTCTTTTTTGTATACTTTTTCTTTACTTGTATTTCTCATTAGCAAAAATTTAAAGTAACTATCCACATCATCTAATCTTCTAATAATTTAATTTTCTAATAAATCAGAGAATAAATATTTTTGTACCTACCAACGGAATTGGTTAGATACTATCACCTACCTGTATGTAACCCCCTGCAAGCTGATAAAATGGCCCTTCATTGAAATCCATATCACAGAAAAATCGTGTCACTTTTTGTGGCTTCATCCTTCAGAGTTGACTCCTTTACGGCGACGATTTCATGCAAGAGACTGAGCAGTCTGCTTTTTCCGGCAATTTTGATAATTATTGCTCAGAAGTAGGTTAAAAAAACCAATATTTTTAAAGCTTCCGTTACTAAAATAAAAGCATAATCATAATAAATAGCCAAACAAAATATAACCCCTTCATAGTTTTGTTATGTTAATTTTTATAACTCGTGTGTTTCGGAAAATCTCAAAATGGCCCTCATTCTCGTCAATGTTAAAGGCCCGTATTTCTAGTGTTGACCCTGTATTATACGCAGGAACACGTTTCTCGTCCGTTCCAAAGGATTTAATTATCTTCCCATTGTCAATTTATGGTAAATTAGATAGATTGGCTTTGTAAGATCCTTTGTCACACTTTATTTTGGCTTGAGTATGAGAAAGTACCAAATGGTAGTGAATGAGCTGCGCTACAATTTTAAATAATAATAATAATAATTTTTATTGGTCCTGAGACTAGTAAAATACAAGTATAGGACAAGTCAAATAAAAAAAGGATACTAATACATATACGAATACATAGCACAATAATATTTTACAACCAAAAGCCCAGTGTAGCACATAAAAATAAATATCACAAGAATCAATTGCATAGGAATTCATTTACATCATAGTAGCACTCCTTCATCAATAACAAATTTAGTCTTTTTTTAAATTGGTCGAATTTCTCTATAGATTTTATATTTTCAGGAAGTTTATTGTAGCATTTCAGGGCCATTTTGTAAGGGCCCTCAAGGTGTACTTTAGTGTGACTTGTGTCATGTGAATATTAGTTCTACACCTTGTGTTGTAATTGTGTACATTGCAGTTCCTACTGAAAAGATGAATGTGTTTTTTTACAAATATGACAAGTTGTTGTATGTACAAGCATGGGAGTGGTAAAATGCCTAATTTTTTAAACAGCGGTTTGCAGTGATCTCTGCTCTGGGCTCTTGTCATGAACCTAATAACCCTTTTCTGTAATAGAAGAACATCTCTAGTATGGCTACTATTTCACCAGAAAATTAAACCATAGGATATTCTTGATTGAAATAAAGCATAGTATGCAGTTTTTAATATATCCACACTAACCTTACTCCTAAGCTGTTTGATAAGATAGCAGATAGAAGTCAGTTTTCGTATCAGAATACTAATATGATTATTCCATGTAAGCTGACTGTCTATGTGAAGACCCAAAAATTTGACTGAATTTAACTGTTTCATTGATTTGTCATTTATTCTTACCAGCATACTTTCTGTTTGGGGCCTTTTGGAGGTTGTATAATTTATCATAACCGATTTATCTACATTTATAATTAGAGCATTATTTTCACACCATTTGGTTACGTCATTTATAACCACCTTTGCTAGGTCTAGTGATGCATGTTTTGAATTACCAGAAACCACGAAGCTTGTGTCATCAGCAAATATTGATGATTGTACTTGCTCAGTTTGTTTATTTGCAAGATCATCTATGAATATTATGAAGAGAATAGGGCCAAGAATTGAGACCTGAGGAACTCCAATATTAATTTCTTGTATGTTGGAATTGGCTTCGCCAACTGAAACATATTGCTTCCGATATGATAGATATGATTTGATCCAGTCTAAGGGAATTCCACGTATTCCCAAAGATTCCAATTTTTCGATCAATAATAGGTTATCTACCATTTCAAATGCACGTGTTAAATCAAAATGAAGGCCAAGGGTTTCATTATTTTTGTTCAGAGAATCCAGGATGTTATTGACCACATTAAAGATAGCTAAATCAGTGGACATTCCTTTGCGAAAGCCATATTGATAAGGAGACAAGAGCGAATGATTTTCTAAAAAGGTTGTTAATCTTTTACAGTATAATGATTCAAATATTTTTGAAAAAGAACTCTGGATGGCAATAGGCCTATAATTTTCAATCCTATCTTTTTTGTCTTTTTTATAGATTGGTAATACTCTGGAGGTTTTTAATACTCGTGGAAATATACCTTTAGATAGAGATTCGTTGCATAGGAAAATTAAGGGTTCCTTGATAAGGTCAAGACATTTTAATATTAGCCAGCCAGGAATCTGGTCAAAACCATATGATTTCTTCAGCCCTATCTTTTTGACAATGTCACTTACTTCTTTTTCATTTGTAGGGGCTAAGTAAAAAGAATGTGGAGCTCTATTGGGGATATTTAGAGTACTGGTATTGTGGTTTGCCACTTTGGGGATTGAATTAATAAAGTGGGAATTAAAAATATTTGCAATTTGAGAAGGGTTGGTTATGTAGTTACCTTGTGTATCAGTGATTTTTTGTAAACCAAACTCTTGATGGGAGTTAGAGTTGTCCCTAATTAATTTCCATGAATCTTTTGCTATATTCTGGCTTTGGTTGATTATGCTATCATTATAGGACCTCTTTGACGATTGAATTAACTTTCTATATGCTTTTTTAATGTTTTTGTACTCCGCAAATATTTCTGGTGTTTTCTTGTCAACATATTCATGATATTTGCACCTCAACAGTTCAGCCGTTGAGATAATTTCATCATTGATCCAATTTTTATTCTTCGCTTCTTTAATCACAGTTTTTTTAAGAGGGAATTCACAATCAAAAAAATGTGTGAAAGGCAAATAAAATGCTTCAAAACTTTCAACAAAATTATCTTGTGTAAATATTACTGACCAGTCATATTTTGCTAACTCATATCTAAAGTTTATAATGTTAGATTCACTAATATTTCTAAAGATTTTATGTTTCCTTACAGTGGCCAAATTTTGATAAGATATTAAGTCAATTTCCACTGCATGGTGATCTGAAACTCCTGGATTGTTTACTGCCACAATACATCTGCTAGGCTCAATGTTACTAAAAATGTTATCGATTATAGTTGAAGTAGTTCGCGTTACTCTCGTAGGTTCATCAATCAGTGGTAATAAGTTATAGGATTTGGTCATGTTGATGATACTATGTTTTTGTGAAGATTCTATCAAGAAATTAATGTTTAAGTCACCGCCAATTATTACTCTTCTATTTTCTTTCAGGCTTAGCAATAATTTTTCAAAGTTTTCTAGAAATGATGAGAAGCATCCTGATGGTGATCGATACAATGATATTATGTTTATTTTCTCATCTTTTACCTTGAAATCAATGCCAACACATTCAAAGTCCCTATATACACTGAATTTAGTTGAGTTCAGTTCTGATTGTAACTCGTACAGAGAGTTTTTCACAAAAATTGCCACACCCCCGTTTTTGACAGACTGTCTACAGTAGATTGATGCACACTTATACCCAGAGAGACACACATTTGAAACATGTGGTAGACGACAACACAACCAGGGAAGGCATCCAATTGGCATGAAAGTGGTTGTTTGAAAACAATCCTTTCATTGACCTGGAATATAGGTTGCAAATAACTCCTCAATTAATTTTAAAATTCTCTCATAGGGAATATGACAAAATCAATGTTTTCATTGTAAAATGTTATGATTCTGGGACTTAGTAAGACTTCCCCATTGGGTAATCCACATTATCCATGTTTTTTTTATATTATTTTAATCAATTTTCCGTGCTTCATCATGCTGATCATGATGAATCATCACGTGTCCATCAACATGGATAATCTAGAGTTTTCTGTGTGAATTTGATTTTTGATGTATGAAAAACTTTCAGTAGTACATACAAACTGTTGTAATTGTTTGGTCATCCCTAGTTTAGAGCTTCTGGAGGAAAATTGAGAGGAATCATTTAGTGAGGGTGCTCTGATTGGAAGTAAAAAACGTTTTCATTCCTTTTTCTGTTTTAATAATGAAAATAGATCTTACTGTGGCATAATACTTGGTTTTGTGTGATAAACAATAAAAGAGGAATTTATGTTGGCATTTTCAATTTTATTGATGATTTTTTTTTCAGGGTGCCTTATTGGATTCTCTTCCTCTGCTGGCTGCCTTAATGTTTGTAAAAGTGTGTTGAAGGCTTTGTCCATAGTGAGAATGGAGTACATTACTCCTAGATACTAAATTTTTTCGAATATCTCTTGCATAAACTAGAGGCAGCTACAAGTTTTTGCATTTTCAATGTTGTGAAATGCCAAGGATGTCAATATCTGTGACATTCAAGGGATTGAAACTGTTTATTTTCTTCATATGTTATATCAACAGCATGTAGACTGCAATAGGAGTCAGGCATCTGCTCAAATACCTGCCTACATTAAAAGAACTGAGTGTGGTCAAAGAAATATTTACTATTTATGGATGATGAGTCTTCTTTCCACCATATTTAGTTTGATTTACCCATGGCAATTTATATGGACATTATATTATTCTGGCACACACTTGCTGGCTTTGTTGTGATCCAAAGGTATTTTTTCTTAAAGTTTGGTGCGTGGTTGTGCACCTAGAAGTAATACTTTATTTCAATTTTTTTTTAAATCTATGAGTATTTTTATTTGAATGAAGGTCAAACATGACTCTTGGTAATGTGTGTCATCTCCATTGGATGTTCTCATGTTATTTAGTGGAAAACTGTCTATAAGTGATGTATTGGTGTTTAGTTAGGGAGTTTAATGGAAGCTCAAGGCATGAGGGATGATGTCGTTAGTTTTCTATGAGTAAGATAACTGGCCCAAAGTTTTCTTTAAGAAGTTTGGCTGTTGAAATAATGTCTGCCTGGGACAGTGGCAGTGAAATAGTTTCTTTCCTGATGGTGAAGTGTAATGGCATCTGTAAAATTTGGTAACCAGTTGCTCAAATCTATGTGGATGAAAAGAGGCAGAAGATCATTGATGTCAAGAGCCTGTTAGAGCTGTGTGGTGCATGTTAATAGTAATTGGATTTGCATAAGGTATGTGTGGAAGAGTTTGTGTGATTTGAAAGTATTCCGTTAGGTAATGTAGCTATCAAACCCTTATTAAATATGTTGAGATCATGCTAAGAATCCCAATTTCCTTTTCTGCTTGTGTTTATTTTATTCCTGATGAAGGTGACTCTTATTATGTAGAACCTTTGGGAGATGAAAAGTTTTTTTTTAATCTCATGATCTTCATTAATCTGATATGATTTCTCTAGTTGTGGAAGTTATGTTTATCAGGTGAACTTTTATATCGTGAATTCAATGAAGTTGTTACAATTGAATACAGTTGTTCATACTTGCCAAGTGTGCCATGTCAGTTCAAGCGACATTTTGAAGATGTTCTGGTAGTTTATAGTTGTGGTTGTGTGATGGTTGTAAGTTATCTTTTGTATAATACCTCATTGTTACTTGAGTTATTCCATTGACTTTAATTTTAATGTCTTGGTAAGTGGTGGGAATGACAATTATTTTATTCATCTTGATGAGACCTGAAAGTAGGAAACTTGAGAACTTGATAGTTACATAGTTATTGTACTCCTGTTTAAAAAAAAGAGCTTTTCTTATGATATTAGAATTTTAAAATATGTTACATTGAATTTCATTCTGATATGAGTTATATTGTGGTATTTGTCAGTCAATAATTTTCAGTAATTAATGACACCACCAAAGCACTTGTACCAAATTTTTTTAGCTCTACCAAGTCCATAAAGCAATACCTAAAATGTTGGAGGAGTTAAGCAATGAAAATAATAGTTATTGTCATGTTTGATCAGTCAAAAATCTGTTGGCTGCATCGTTTCACTTGCTGATTTTAAATATTGCGTGCTGAATAGTTTATTTGGTGATTAAAACTGAAAAATCTGTTTTTGTTGAATCAACAATATATTTGCCTCTTTTGTGGCTGATTTTTTATATAAAAATTTGGGTATAAGATGCACTGAATATAGTACAAATTAAGTGGAGGAAGAGATAGTTGAGAGATATTTATTATAACTGTGATGTGTGTGTGTGTTTTGAGTAAGCAATTCTGAATGTTTTGTGAAAGCATCACCAGCTAAGTATTGTGTGAGCAAGATATGGTATATATTTGGCCACAATGTCAGGTCCCATCTTCTCTTTTTTTTATGTATTATGTGAAAGTATGGTTTACTGTTCTTATCTTTGTGTTGACTCCGTGCTTTTTTTTAGAACGGAAGGAAGATAAGATTCCATCATTCTATTTTGATTAACCAAACTGATTATTAGCTTGGTTCTTTGAATATTTAAAAAATTTCTATATCATGTTGTAATAAAATATATTTTTTATTTTTACAATCTTTGTTCACTTTGTTCTCGTGTATAATTCTTATGGCTGTGTTTAGGACCAACAAAATAATTTGTTACCCATAGGTTCATGGGTACTTTCTCCCACCAGGTTTCATTCATTTCTGTTTGGCATAAGTGTGTGCGCGTGTGTGCTTTTCCTGCAGCATTCTCATTCATTAATAAAAGAACATTTTAAAAGGGTCTCATTGGGGTATAAATCCAATGACTGAAGAATACATTGTTTCATAACCTATGATCAGGTAATTGTAATAATTAATACCTATAAAGTGTTCTGTTGCCACTGTTGTTCCAGTGGAATTATGGCTGTGGATAAAAATAAATATTTGCCTGCATGTGCGTGTGTTTATATAAAGGTATTTTTAAATTCTCTATGAAGTTTTTTTTACACTGAAAGTGAATCTAAATAAAAGTTGTTCTGAACAGTGAACACAAGGATGCTAAAAACTGCACTGGAAATAATTTGTATGGTATAATTTTTTTTTTGAAAAACATGAATGACTAATCCTTGATACTACATTTAATAGTAATGTATTGGAGGTCAACAACATTCATGAGTGAGCTGTGGATTTAGTCACCATAACTTTGGGAAATCAGCTCACTGTCCTCGAAGTGTAATGCTTAGGTCCAATTTTTAGTGTATTGTTATTTTAAATAGCCAATTAACACGGCCTTTAAGTCAGTGTGGGGATTCCCGAAACTTAGGGTTTTTAAGCACATCAGACTGCTGATGTGAGAATTAATGAGCATATCCGTGACTTGTTTCGTGACATGATTAGAATGACTCTTAAACAAACATGATAAAAGTTGGCCTAAGTAACATGAGTGATTACAAAGAGGTGCAATGTTCCAGTGAAGAACGAGGTTTTATGTAAGCATTGTGTTTATTGTTATTGAACTTTCAAATGGATGATGTACATGTGAAAATAAATGTACTTTTATATAGACATTGTTATTTTTCATTTGGTTTCTGAAACATCCAATTGTCCCTGTTGTAACTGTGGGCCTACTTCTTACTTTTTTGTGAATGCCTACATAATATAATAATATTAATTACCCATTCACTGCCAGCAAATTTGAAGTAAGGTGCACAAATTCTGCCGAGACTATTTTCATGAAGTTTTTCATGTTTAAATTCTTAAATTTTTATAAACCAATTATTTTATTTATTTATACTTAAAAGTAAAAATACTGGCAGACATCAGGTAATGGCAGTTTTCACAAAGTTACTAGGGCTGATAGCTGGGACCTTAGGTGGGGGAAGTGTCATCATTATTATTATTTAAGTAATCTTCCAGTTGAGTTAGGTTTAAATGGAAGCAAGTAAAAATCCTCTAGATTTTTAACGTCCAGGGCCTCATCTACCTTAAATATTCCTTTCTTCATGTCAGGGTATGTCCTACTCTTCTTAGTCCCTTCCATGAAGGATACTCACTTTCTTCCGTGCTTACCCAAAATTATCCTTGCTATCACAGCTTCAAGTCACCCCTCATTGCCTCCCCCAACTATCTACTTTACAGTCTTCTAATCTCAGCCGGAAGTTTTATTTCATCATCCACCATACCAAGCACTTTCTGTCTTTCCTTTCTGTACTCCGCATGTTCTCCATCATCCTCTACACCCACATCTTGTATGCCTACAGCCTATTTTCATCTTCTTTTCTCAGAGTTCATGCTTATCCTCCATAGAATGATCTCTCTCTCCAATATGCTGAATACTTCTTTTGCTAGTGCTAACATTTAGGTGGCCACTTTTTGTGGGACCAGAATTTGAATTATGAACATTTAGCATGCCTGGGCATTCTGCATACCACCATGCTATGTGGACAGGATTTTTGGTGGGTTTCAAGGAATCTTGTGACTGTTAGGTAGATGTTCGGTGACACCATAATCTCCTCGAGTAACTATTTTCTGATGGATCATACTTTGGGCATCCAAGTAAACGTTTACATAGTATTTAGGTGTGATAATTAAGGTGGTTAATGCATTGCATTTTTCAATAGTGGTGGTTTTTATTTGATACTGTTACTCAAAAGGACCAAGAACAGGGGTCAGATGACCGGTTTTTGCAACCTCACAGAAAAACTGGTGCGGCATAGGCAACTTTTTCTCTGGTTCATACCCCTAGACTTATGTTTATCTGGCATGAGTGGCCTTACCAGAAGAAATAATAGCTATCCAGGTCTATGTGGGGTGAAATGTGCAAGCTTTTCTGCACAATCAAGGTGGTCTGTTGGAAGATCAGGGAAAGTTAAAAAAATGCTTAGCTATGGCAAGAGGATGAAAGCTTCTGAATATGTAGGCTTGCACTATCATTTCAAGCCAATGAGAATAGTTGGTAAAAAGTGAGTTCAAGAGAAGGATGATCCAGTGGCATCAAAATTTATCATCAGGTCTTAGAGTAGTGGTGAAATGCTAATATCGTAGGATGTTATTCCAGTCAATACTAAATACTACCTTCTACTAACACATTTCAAATAGTGACTGATTTACTGACTTTACTTTTTGCAGTGAATCCTCTAAGGTAGAACTGTTTGATATTCAGACAGCTCGAATCTCAAATAAAAAAATTAAAATCCCTTTCAGTCCTCAAGATAGGTGATGAACAACTTGGCCATATTCTGTGTGGTCAGTGAGCCAGCACAGTGCCATATGGCATATGATGCGATATCGTACATACATCATATGATACAATAGAATACATTTTTGTACATCATAAAAAATATAATTCCTATATATATCCTTACTTAAGAGTACTGGCTGGTTAGTAATTAGGAGAGGCAGTCAACAGCTGAGGTAAATAGTGCCATTGAGGACAGTTGGGTGATTGGTAGATGTTATGTTCAGACATACTCACAAGAACATTTTACCAGTTCTTTATTAGGTCTGACCGACCGCATGTAACTTTACATTCATGCGCACACTGATAGCACACTGTTCACAGTGCTGCCAACATATATATAGTACACCTCCACCCTTAAATTTTCATTACACATTTGTTACATGAAAAAAAACACAAACAAATGAACTTGAATGAAAGAGAGAAAAAAAATGAATAAAGTGATTCTTTTCACAACAAAACAAAAAAATAATAATAATTAAGTAAACATTCATTCTTAAACATTTACAGTTCACAATTTGGAAATCATAGAATTCACATATCAAAAATTTTCTTTGGTCTCCTTGACCTTTCACTCCGTCTAATTGAACTTGACATAGATTTGTGATCAGTTAAATCCATCTCAGACATGGTTTTTTGATAAACTATATCAGGGACCATGGGTAATTTTGGGCTTTTCTCACACTGAGGAACACCTTGAGTAGTCATATTGTCAGTGAAGTCACTGGGGGTAAGAGGATCACAATGTGGGGTAGGAACCATAGGCGATTTGAGTTCCGAGTTCTGACTCTCACAACCAGGGGCAATAGGTGTACTTGGTTTGATCGAACTTTCATATCCACCAGTATGCATCTGCCTCCAGTCTTTAATGTCCATAGCAGGAGAATTATTTTCTCCTACTTCTCTGGAACGGATTTGTTTTAAACCTCTAACACAATATATACTTTCACTTGTACATATTATATACATTTTTTTACCAATAGGCTTCACCACCACTCCATTCACCCATTTATCCCCTTTTCCATAGTTCAAAATGCTTACTAAATCACCAGCAACAAATGTTTTATAGGTACTTGGAACGGATTGTTTGATATGCTTTAGTACATCAGAAAAACTTTGTTTTAACATATTTAGTTTGGTATAAATTTGTCTACCCACTTGCAGTTCAGCAGGAGACTTCCCCGTGAAAGAATGTGGTGTGGTTCTATATTTAAGTAACCATCTTTGTAGCTTCTGATTATCTGATCCCCTATCATCAGTTGCAGCAATGAGGGCCTTTTTAAATGTTTGTACTCCTCTCTCAGCCAATCCATTTGAAGATGGATTGTAAGGGGCAGTAAACAGGTGACGGATACCATATTCAAGACAAAACTGATTGAATTCCCTGGAAGTATGTTGAGGCCCATTGTCAGAAACAATGGTTTTTGGAATACCCCATTGAGCAATTAATGTGTGTAAAGCATCTACTGTGCTTTCCGTTGTTATGTTTTTCATTTTAAATACCTCAGGCCATTTGGAATGCGCATCTATCACAACTAAATACATGTTGCCATAGAAAGGACCAGCAAAATCTAAATGCCATCTTACACCAGGATATTCAGGCCATTCCCAGTGATGTTCTTTAGAGTAATTTGGAGCATTTTGAGTAATCTGACAGCCTCTACAAGATTTCGTGATTTTCTCTAAGTCTTTTCTAAGCTCAGGCCACCACACAAAATCTCTAGCTACTGCTTTCATCTTCACTATGCCCATATGGCCTTCATGGAGTTCCTTTAAAATCTTGTCTTGCAATGACTTTGGGATAATGGTTTTGCCATGAACTGTAATACACCCATCTACAATGAAATAGCAATGCTGATACCTTGCATATGGCTTCAATTGTTCAGGAAGTGTATCAGGCCAGCCTGAAGTGATATACTGAAAAATTCTTGACAAATTAGCATCTTTTTTTGTTTGCCTACTTATGTCCCTGGAGGTTATAGGACTTATATCCATCTCTAATAAATTTATTTTAAATTCTTCCTGAGCGTTACAATTAATTTCATCCTTCTCCGCAACAGGTAACCTGGATGGTCCATCCGCATTGCCATGTTTGTGGGTCACTTTATACTTTATGCCGTAGTCATAATTTGCAAGAATCAATGCCCACCTTTGCAATCTATCTACAGCTATTGATGAGGCAGCTTTAGTAGGACTGAACATAGCAACAAGGGGTTTACTATCTGTTACAATAGTGAAATGTCTGCCTCTTAAGTATTTGTCATACTTTTTTACTCCCCAGATTATAGCTAAGGCTTCTTTGTGAATTTGTGCATACCTTTTCTCACAGTCATTCAATAATCTCGATGCAAAAGAAATTGGTCTGTCCTCCCCAGAGTCAAATAAATGAGATAAAGTCCCTGAAATTCCATAACTTGAAGCATCACATGCTAGTTCTACTGGCAATTTTGGATTGTAGTGTACTAATACTTTGTCAGATGCTACTAACTGTTTTGCATCTGCAAATGCAATATCACATTCAGGAGACCAATTCCACTTAGTCCCTTTCTTTAAAAGTATATACAAGGGAGTTAAAACTTCTGCTATTTTAGGTAGGAATTTATTGTAGTAGTTCACAAAACTACAAAATGCTTTTACTTCAGAAACATTATTTGGCCTTGGACAGTCTAAAACTGCTTGGACTCTTTTATTTGTTTTGTGTAACCCCTTCTCATCAATCACGTGCCCACAATATTTGACTGATTCGGCCATGAAAATACATTTGTTTCTATTAACAGTTAGTCCCTTTTCCAATAACCTTTTGAAAAGTAATTCTAAATTTTTCATGTGTTCTGCATCTGAACTCCCTGTTATCAGTATATCATCTTGAAAACAGAAACAATTTGGTATCCCTGTCAATATCTGATCAATGCATTGCTGCCAGATGGCAGGAGCAGAGGCAATTCCAAAAGCTAGTCTCGCATATTGATACAATCCCTTGTGGGTTGCAATAGTCAAAAGTTCCCGTGAATCTGGATCCATCTCTAGATGATGGTATGCTGAATTCAGGTCTAACTTCGTAAATTTCTTCCCACCCTCTAAATGAGTAAAATTGTCCTCAATTCTAGGTAATGGATACTGAGGAACCACTAAATTAGGGTTTACTGTGACCTTGAAGTCTCCACAAATTCTCACTCTATCCTTTCCTTTGGGTCTGGGAACGATTGGGGCAGCCCACTCACTATTGTCTACTTTTACTAAAATATTCTGTTTCACCATCAGATCTATTTCTTTCTCAATCAAAGGTTTGTAAGCATATGGCGGATGTCTAAACTTCATTGCCTTTGGCTTGGCATTCTCTTTCAGTCTGAGTTTCCCTTTTATCCCCTTCAAAACCCCTGGTTTATTGTCAAACAATGCATCGTAATCTTTCAATAACGAAGCTAAATTATTTTCAACCATTTAAATTTTCATTATATCTGTTGAAGATTGTACCTGTTCCCAGTCAACAGGAATTACCTCTAACCAATCTCTACCCACAATAGGTTTACATTCATTTTCTACAACATATATTGTCAGATTTACCTTGGTACCTTTAAACTTCACTTTAACCAGACATTCACCCACAAGAACAATTCTTTCCCCTGTGTAGGTTTTAAGGTGCACCTTGCTGCATTTTATGCTTATATGAGGAAATAATTCAGAAAATTGAGATTTTGAAATTAAGGTAACTCCAGAACCCGTATCAATTTCAAACGATACTCTCTTACCCTCAACACAAATGTCCAAACACCATGGAGCCCTATGCTTGACCTTACCTCTGAAAGTCTTAACCTCTTGAGTGTTTAAATTTACATTCATTTCAAAGAGTGAATCAGAAGAACTTTCAGAACATTTTGAAATACCTTTTTTCTTCTTCTTAGTCATTTTCATATTACCACTATCAGTTACTTCCACGTAACCGCACAGTAGGCTGTCCCTGTCATCTTCTTCTGACTCTGAAAACCCGTGGTCCTCCAGAGATTTCACAGTTGCCTTTCTGTTCGAGTTCTTGTAAAGGCCTGGTTACACGATACATTAACATGTACAAGTTAATGTGTGAATGTATGAACGCGAGAATGAACGAGAAAATTCACCGTGTAAACACACAAAAATGTACGAATGCATGAACGCGTGAATAGAAAATAGAACCTGTTCTAATTTGGTTCATGCATTCGTACATGTTGCGCTTAAAGCGCTTGATTGGAGCTTTAGTTGCGCTCGTGCTTCAGTGACACCTGGTGGTAGATAACGGAAATAATGTTTTCTGCTCGTATGGTGTTTGTATACTTCTAAATATTGGTTTGTTTGCGTTTGATTCAGCTAATAGTATTTATTTTGACCTCTGCTCCATTAGGACTTTGCTCTACTATTTGAACTTGGCACTGTTAGCACCAGCCAGTGTCGATTTTAAAGGGAGCCCGTTTTACGTCGTTTCCCAACGTTGCCCAAGTTGGACTGGTGGCGGCACCCGACGGCGTCGCGTTTTTTACTGAAGCTTGAAGAGGGGAAACCACTTCCCCTACTCTCCCTCTAGCGCGCTGAAGAAAATAACGTTGCGCTCGTGTTTCTGAGACGGTGGTAGATCACGTTATGCCCCGTTTCCACTACTAGCGTAAGTACGCGCGTACGTACGCGTGTGACCAAAAAACGCCGTGGGAACGCACGTAAGTACCTTCGTAACTCGTAGTTCCGAACCATGCCATTTCTCACTGGTTAGGCGCTAGCGGCGGGCCCGAAACCGGAAAAGGAAGTGGCAAGTGAGCAACGAATCTTGCATTCAGACACATTTTGAAATGGAGCGAGGACACCAAAGTGTCTCTCGACACCCGAAATGTCTGGAGGAACTTATCCTCAGGCCGGGTAGGTACATCGCTTGGGAGCGGACGAATGCCGACGCCCTTCTGGCAATTCTTTGGCGACGACGTTGAGCTATAGCCGATATCGCTCCCTCCAGTCGATCCAGCTGCAATAGCAATTGGACTCGCCTATTTCGCGCAAAAATGTATTGCTGGTACGCAGCTATTCTCGATAGAGGCTCAATTCTCGGGCCTCTTTTATTTCTCATATTGATAAATGACCTACTATCAAATATTTCTTGTAAATCGTTACTCTATGCTGACGAAACCACTTTCATCCATAATTCAAATATACTCTGCTCAACACCAGCACCGCATCAAAGTCGATTATGTCTGAAGCAACTAAATGGTTCTCTGCCAATGGGCTTGTTTTAAACAATGACAAAAACCAATCACTTGCTTTAACCTTATGAAATACAGCATGTTCAAATGATACTATCAAGCTGCTCGGTTTTGAACTGGCCCACAAATTAAGCTGGGAACATCATGTATTAGCCACGTTAGGTAAACTATCGAAGGCAGTGTACATGCTACGCAAAATTAAAGCACTGATCCCAAAAGAATACATTACCCCAGCATACTTTGCCTTATTTCACTGCCACATAAACTATAGCATCGAGCTATGGGGCCATTCTTCATCCTCCTTATGCCTATTTAAAATGCAATAAAAGGCAGTTAAGTGTAAGCCACTTCACCAAGCTCGGCATTTTGACCCTGTACTCTATGTATCTAATGAAGTGTCTTTGTGACGTAAAGGCAAATCTTAACTCCTTGTAGACAAGAGGAAATGTGCGCAACCATTTCACAAGAAACAGGGAAATCCTTAATGTTAATAATTGCCGACTATCCAAAACTTATAAATCATTTCACTTAACAAAGTTGCACCTGTTTAATAGTTTACCTGCCGAAGCCAAACTTGTTAGTCTTGCCAAATTGAAGAGTTGCGTATGCCTGGCTCATAGAAAAGGCCTTTTATTCCATTGAGGAATTCCTCGATAGTGACAAGGATGATATGATTTCTTTGTAATTTAACATTTTCTGCATTTGTATTAATAATATTTATAATAATATTTTCTGTATCCGTAATAATACTATTGTAATTGTGTATATTAACTTACGACGAAGACTAATGCAAATTGTATCTTGTTTTATGTATAATAAATATTATTATTATTGCTTGGAACAATTCCTCCATTTTGAGTGATCAATAGGCAATAAATCGTAAATATTTTAGCGGCCAACTTACGAGGTTGAAATCGTTAACTGTAGGGAACATTATGCAGTATATAAAGAACTCAAACATTAAAAATGTATGAACCAGCACGAAAGTACACATGCGGAATTGTGAATTTCGTTATTCACTTCTTTAACCCGATGCGATGGTCGCGGGCGTCGTGGGAACGCATCGCTGGTTGGTACGCGCGTACTTACGCTAGTAGTGGAAACGGGGCATTATACCAGTTATTTGGTTAACTCTCTTTGGTTAGCACTCTGGAATACCTGTGCGCTACGTTTATTGACATATCGCTATCGTTGGTCCTCTCCTGCTATTGCCCCTCACTTGGACTACCCTCCTATACATTCCGTCGGAATTAGTAGAATAAAGGTTCAAATGCATTATTTAGAAGAGCATTCCTTGTATTTCGCGTACTTATCTGTTTCTTTTCATAGCTAAACACTTTCTCAACAAGGTCATGAATGCCGGGAGGGATAGTCCCCCAGACAGCACATAAAATTTTGTATCTGTATACGACGGTGGACAAACAGGATACGAGAATTGCCATTTGAAATGTTCGCAAGAGAATTTTATGAAAATGCAAGCACTAGTTCTCGAGAGAATGAGCATACATTTTAAGTTTACCCTTGCACATAACATGCAGAATTAAAACAACGTAATTAATGCGCATACTTCTTTGCAAGAAGGATAAATAACTTTAAGAGATATTAGTATCCGCTCGTACATAATTGGTACAGGATACTAGTATCTTGTCCTGACAGGTCTTGTACACGGTGCGATGGAACTATTTGCAGGCGCGGAGGTTCACTTTGGATCGGTCACCGACTCGTTCGCCGTTTGTTTACATATGAGAGTTTGTTTACATATGAGTTTGTGACTGTGTTTCTCAATACACTAGTCGGAAATCAGAAGTATTTACTTACAAATAATTTTAAAAGTTGCGTGAAGTACCCTACATTCGTATTTCTGGTAATTGTAGTGAAAAATAGGTTTCTTTTTACTCTGGTGGCATTATTTTTCGTGCATCGTTATTTTATGTGCAGTTCTTTGTGTTGAAACTCATCATCCTAGACATGTCATCATCCATCATAATCATACGCAAAGTTTTCCTGGAGGATTTCCACACATTTAGATAGCAAATTAATTAATTACCAACTAAGTGTTTTCGGTGATAGATACGGATTTCATTATATCGAAGTCATTATTTGGCTATAAGACTGTGATATATAGGGTTTTTTAAAAGGAGCAATGCCCACTTGTCGGCGGTTTTCAAGATTGTGGAGTTCTAAAAAAGAGAATCCTGGCAAAGAAAGGAATCTCATTGTGAAAGAAAGGTGAGTGGATTTAATTATGTTGAATATCAATTTCAATATCTATTTTGGAGGCTTGGTGCAAGCATTTTAATGTTGGAAACATTAATGTGTTGTCTTTCAATTCGTGGATGTGCTGGAACACATTATTAAGCTGATAATGAGAGAAACTAATAATTTCATATCTTTGTAGCATGAGAAAATTGTGATAATGATAAATGATCCAGTGATTTGTTTCAAATCGCTCTTAATTTGGCCAATGTTATTGTAATTCCAATTACTGTTGTCAGAGTTAACTTTAATATTATTTTCATTTAGGCGTCGTGTTTCAAAGTTATTCTCCCCCCGACGATGTGTAGTTCTCTCATTTAAAGATCTTTTATGTTCTTCTTATACTCGTTGGAAGAAGTTAATTTAACGCAATCCTCTCAGAATTCATAATACAATTGCTAGACTAGATTTTTGCTGACACAATTCGAATTAAGGATTAATTGACACGATTAATTAATTAATCGGTAATGATCCTTACTGGCTTTTCTTAACGCATAGGTACGCATTAAAGATACATTGTCTGTGTAATTTCGAATTCAGTGTTATTAGCATTTTTAATATGCATACAAAACGTTCTTTGATACGGAAGTAAGACCGTGAATGTTGGAAGTGTACTTTCGTGTGAATTTCAGAAAAATGTGCACATGCGATGGTGTAGAAACCCATTCCCAAGCAGTGATATAAGTTTTTAATGGGCTATATATATTTCAATTACAGGTGGATGTGCTTACCTACTTGAAATGACTGCATTCATAGTTATTTTAAACTTAATAAGGAAGGAGATACGTACGAAATAAGAAATGTTGATTTTAGCTTGGACACATTCTGACATGTGCATCAAAGACTATTATGTATTTTTTGCTTTAAATAAAAATGAAGGTATATAAATATATACGTATATCTTATTTATTCTTTCTTTCCTATCCTACACTTATTATTATTGCCTTCTTCTGATGTTTGTGGGGTAATTAGGAATATTTTACCTGACTATGGAAGTGTCCAGCAGATTATAGGATTGTGTGCTATTTCGGCAATTTAACGAGTAATTAGGCATTTGTGCATCTGAAATTCATTGGAAAAATATTAATATTTAAAAGCTAGTGAAAAAATGTGGATGACATCGGCTATTTGGTATTCGTGCGCGCCTAGCAGTCGTATCCTTTCGTACACGGTTCGTAGCTGACATTTGACTAATAATTATCGCGTTCGTACACGGTTTGGTATTGGATCGTATCTAGATACGAAAGGATACAACGGGTACTAGTATCCAGTTCGTCACTGGATGGTATCTGCATACGAATTAGATACGACGGAATCTGTGCTATCTGGGCCAGTACCGCAGAACAGTGACTTAAAAATGCCTTGTTTGTGCAGTAAATATTTGAGAAGCTCGCGCCACGAATTTGTGATTATGGCCGTTAATTACTTAGTTTTTTCTATAACAACAATTTATGCTTGTACGAATCTCACATAGTTATATTTTATCGGGTACTTAGTTCACTGGCAGAGCATCCAAGAAACAGCTTCGTGCTCGAAACTGGATCAGCTGTTTTGATATCCGTCCAATTCTACATGAAAACTTATGATTATTTGATTTTCGAGTAAACAAATATACCTCACCATAACTGCAATATAATTCCCGAGACATATAAAAAGGGATTTAGCAAGTCCATTTGAGTAATTTTCATCTGAGGAACTACCACTCGGGAAAACAAATGTGGAATTTGAGTTAATTTCCGCTGAAATTCTGAATTTGAATTATTATACGTATAATATAAGTATAGTCTGCTTTACAGTAGGTAGTCTATAGGTAGGTTGACTTTATGAACGCTTGAATATTGCGCTTAATGAAGAGAAAAACAACAACAATCGCAAATACGTACCCTGAAAATTGTGCGAATGCATGTGTGGTTTCATGTACCGTGTAACCACTGATTCATCCATTCATTCACGCAAATGTACATGAATCCGTTCACGCAAACGTACATGAAACCATTCACGCGAATGTACATGAACTTGTACATGTTAATGTATTGTGTAACCAGGGCTTAACACACCTTAGAAACATGACCCCTTTTCCCACACTTCTCACAGTTTGTTTTTTTATTTGGACATTTAGGCCGTATATGTCCCTTTTCACCACAACAATAGCACGTCATTTCTTTGATCGTTGATGAGGCTGATTTCGGTTTAAACTGAACTTTATTCACATTTTGGCTTTGATTCACTTCAGAAGCATATCTCACAGCTGCTTCCACTGACAGTGCTATCTCAGAAGCCCTGGCCAAAGTTAAGTTTTCACCTTCTTCGAACAACCTCTGTCTGATGCGTTCGGACTTCAGCCCCACAACAAACTGATCTCTTAGACGATAGTCTAATGTCTCATTGAATTTACAATGTTTGGTCAACATTTTCAAAGCACTTATATACTCTATAACAGTTTCGCCTGTTTGCTGCATCCGCTGGCCAAATAACGTACGAGAGCGAATTGATGATGGCTCAGGTTCCAATCTTCTCCCCAACTCTTGACACAACTCATCAAATGTTCTCGTTCCTGGGTCCACTGGATGAAATATATTTATCAGCAACTCCACCGTATTGAAACCTACATGGCCAAGAAATAAATCTACTTGCTTTCCCGGTGGAACATTTTGCGCGCGAAACAGATGTTTTAGTACCGTGACATACGTAGACCGACACTTCAGACTCGTTAAAAGGCTTAATATGAATTGAAAACTTTTCATTTGCCATATTTACTGCTGAGTTCTCAATGTCCTCGTCGCCACTGTTATGTTCAGACATACTCACAAAAACATTTTACCAGTTCTTTATTAGGTCTGACGGGTCTGACCGACCGCATGTAACTTTACATTCATGCGCACACTGATAGCACACCATAGCACACTGTTCACAGTGCTGCCAACATATATATATATATATATATATATATATATATATATATATATATATATATATATATATATATATATATATATAGTACAGTAGAGGTAGGTTGAAAAGTGGGATGGAGTACCTAAGGGTGGTGATAAACCTGCGGGGTTGCATCAGCCTGCGACTTATAGTGGATGGCATTTTTAAGTCCCATATCTGATGGATGGAGTTCCCTCTTGAAGTGCTCTCCATGCAAACCCAATTATAGGGATCAGAACATTGTTGATGTTGCTCCACCAACGCCTTCAACGCTCCAGGATTCGAACAAGGGCCTTCAAGATAAGGAGCCAGTACTCTAGCCAACTCAACTTCATGGTGGATCCAAAAACATGAGACCTTATCTGATGTTATTTGGGGACTATTGAGAGGAAAATTAACTATCAAGATGTACGTCATATTTTCTATTCATATGTGTCTTAAAAATGAAAAAAATATTGAAGATAAAGTGGATGGAGATAATCAGCAGTTAAGGAAGTGTTACAAGGTTGCTGCAAGTTGGAGCAAAAGGAGGTTAAAAAACACCGTGAATTTATTTAATGTTCTAAGACAGGACAGCCTCGTGAATAATGGGATAAGAATTACCCAGGAAGGCCAAGGAATCAATATTTAAAGCTAAAATTGAGAGATGATGACACACGGACATCACAAATGAAATAATTGAGAATTATTTTAGCGAGGACGGAATAGAGAGATGCAGGAAATCAATCTTCGAATTGATATCATCTGACCATAAAGGTGGCCTTGGAAATGAGCAGTTAATATTTAGCACAACTCTTCACTATGAATTATAAGTCGTTTATTGAAGTCCCGCGATGCAGTTCTCAAAACCATGCATATTTTTTCGCAGTTATTGATGTTTTTTCAGTAATATCGGCTAATTATTCAACCTTTATGTGCTCCCCAGCTTAACTAATCGTAGCTTCATCTCAGAAAAATACCCAACAAAAAAATAAATATACACCAGGGAAAACTAGAGTTGTAAGACCAAAAAAATTCTTAGAAATAAATCTTAATTCGTGAAAGCCTCGCGTCTTGTATTAAGGAAATAACATTTAACGGTGAATTTTGAATGTGAACATTTAAGGCGCCTTTGATGCTGGGCGTTGCGTCAATGCCACGTGAGTATGATAGGGGACCGACCAATTGAATATTTTATTTTTGTTTTCCAAATGTCCTAGAAATTATTCCATTGGGTTGCGATTTGTGGCGTTAACGTAACGCCCAGCGACTAAACGCACCCAACGCACTCTTTTGCGGGAAAGAAAACTGAGTATCGTAATGCGAGGCTAAATTTGAAGGGAGATAAGTTAAAGTAGGCAGTATTTTGAATGAAAGTCACTCAACAAAGGTAAGAATGATACTTATAGATAAAAAAATTAATTTTTGTTGACTAGCAATGTTCTATACGTATAAAATTTGAGAATTGTTGTTGGTTTATATCGTGTCAATTGAAGAATTACCTACCTCGTCTTGGTTGCGGGGTATATCCATTTGCAAATTTTAATATATAGGGCTAATTCGTCCTTTAAAAATTAAGTTATGTGGTAGGTTTTACGAATTTAGTTTCATTTTAGCCCTTTAGGTGGATGCGAGGGAAACTGTCCCGAATCAAATTAATGGTATCAGTATCTTTTCCTGATCTTAGTCTTTCAGAACACGAGTTTTCATCGTCTTTTCACATAATCATGTTTCCTTTTACGCCATTTCTATTTCTCCTCTTCTCTTGCACCATGCCAGTACAATCCACCTCTTATTACAGCGTCTTTTATATTATTATCCCTCTTGTGTTTTTCATGACTCCGTAATCATTGCTTCTCTTGGCTGGTTCCTGACCCTTTTACTGTATCACTATCCTCTTGCCCGCGTTTTCTTCAAAACTTAGTTTTGAAAGAATTCTACCAGTTTAAATCGTCTTTGATGAATTTGTGTATTACTTTCCATTTCCAATCGTAGTAGTATAATCGTAATAGGTCATTTCGCACATACTGTCTGCAACCTGCAGACAGGGGCAACAAAACTCGGACGAATAGGAGAATCACCCATCCAAATCCGAGCAGAGTCCTACGATGCTTAACTTCGGAGACTTGGTGTGTCCATCGTGGCAGGCCTTTGACCCCATTCCAATCTCCTCTCTGTAGTGATAATAAACGTTTTATTTTAGCTGAGAGTACCATTCATGAACTCATTACCTCTGAAATTGGAGTTGAGTTTTCGAATTTTTTTATGATGAATCAGTTCGAGTGATCAGATGAGTCACTTTTCTGTTGGAGCGAGTGGTCACTTTTTCTGATGGTTACCATTGTATGCAGCTAGTCGTCTCTGTTTTAATGAACTGAAATGGTTAAATTTCTTTAAATTTGGAGATGAAGTAATGGTTGAGTCATTGGTGATATGCTCAATGGTGAACAATGTTCAACTTAAATATGTCTTGTCATTTACCTTTTACCTGTACCAAGTTGAATTTTATGAGTTGGATTTTAAATAAAAGATTAAAGATTCTTATGTTCCAATAATTAAGAACCTCGTCGTTAAGACATTTATTCTTTAACTAAACAAAAAGTTCGTACATAGATACTTAAGAGACTTAATAAAATAAAAGAACATCAAATGTACGATGTTACTTTTCCAGATTAATCAAATAAGACTGAAATATACAACACCTCCCCTTAATCTGAAAACTCAAAAAATTATAATGCTCAGTTCACAAGTCCCAACCCTTGTACAAAACGATCATGTGGTTGGCCATGATGAGCTTTTGTCAAAATATCAGCCACCATACTACCTGTAGGGATGTAGGAAACAGAAACAAGGTTATCAGTGGTAGCATCCCTTATAAAATGATGGCGAATATCAATATGTTTGGTCCTGGCATGGAACATACTGTCCTTGGACAACTTGAGAGCCCCTTGATTGTCACAGAATAATGTGATGGGTTTGTCCATGCCAAACAGCTCTCTTATCAGCCCTTTGAGATGAATTGCTTCTGTTGTAGCTTCCCCTAAGGCCATATATTCTGCTTCAGTTGTTGAAAGTGCGACAGTTCTCTGCTTTCTAGATTCCCATGCAATGGCACAATTGCTCATCCTGAACACATAGCCTGTATATGACCTTCTGTCTTCAGTGCTACCTGCCCAGTCAGCATCAGAGTATCCTATAATGTCCGAGCCATGGTCGACTTCTGATACATCAAGGAATATCCTTTGGTACCCTGTAGATAACACAGTACACGTAGAGCAGCACGCCAATGAGTAACTCCATAGTCAGTATTGAACTGACTGAGAATGCTCACAGCATGGGCAATATCAGGACGGGTTGCAACTGCCAGGTACATTAGTGATCCCACAAGTCGCTGGTATGGATATTTGGATCCATCTTTCTGTTCTTCATTGTTCTTTGGTTTTAATAGTTTTTGGTTGGGATCCAGTGGTGTCTTGACTGGCTTGGAGTCAGAAATCCCAAATTTCTTAAGGATATTTTCTAAATATTTCCTTTGATCTACGCTTATGGTCTTCTTCTCTTTATCTTGTGTAAGTCTCATACCAAGTAATTCTTTGGCTTCACCTAGATCCTTCACTATAAATTCATTCCTCAAATTTTTCGCAAATTCTGCTCTTTTTGCTTGATTGTTGCTTAGTACAAAAAAGTCATCACAAAGACAGCTACAATAAGAATTGTAGTTCTATAAATAGAGTAATAGACACAAGGCTCGTTATCTGCTCTCTTCATTCCCATGCTCATCATAAGAGAGTGAACTTTCTTGTTCCACTGCCTTGGTGCCTGCTTCAAGCCATAAATGGCTCTCTTGAGAAGACACACTTTCTTCTCATGTGACTTCTGAATGAATCCTTCAGGTTGTTCCATAAATATTTCCTCTTCAATATCACCACTGAGGAAGGCCGTTTCAACGTCAAGATGATCCACATTAAGATTGAGTTGTACAGCTATAGCTAGCAATAGTCTAAGCGTTGAAAGTCTTACAACTGGGGCAAATGTTTCCCCGTAGTCAATTCCAAATTGTTGGGTGAACCCTTTCGCCACCAAACGAGCTTTATAGGTCTTGACATTCTTGGCACTCCTCTTTATTTTAAAAACCCATTTGCTTTTAACAATTTTTCTGTCTTTTGGTGGATCAACTAGAGTCCATACTTTATGATGTATAAGTGATTCATACTCCTTTTGCATTGCTTTCATCCACATATCCTTATCTTCTCTGGATAACGCTTCAGAAACTGTGATAGGGTCGTCTGAGTCTTCCACCATAGCTTGATACAGTAACATATCATCTGACCACTTTTTTTGTTGTCTTTCCCTCTTAGGATACCTTTTATCTTTCCCTTCCTCACCAACAGATGAATCCTGTGAATCCGTCATTTGGAGAGGAGTTGTCTTCATTTTCATCAGAAATTAGGTCACCTTCTTCAACAATTTCATCTTGGTCAGTAATATTTTCCTGCTCATCTTTATTTCTTTCTTCCACTTGAATTAATATCTCAGAATTATAATCACATTCTTTGATTTCCTCTTGCTGAGTTTCCATCTTTTTCTCTCTGGTTTCGATAAATATGACATCCCTTGATTTGACTATTTTTTGCGGTTTATTAGGGTCAATCAATCTGTATCCCTTTGTTGATTCACAGTATCCAACAAAGATATATTATTTGGATTTTGGATCCCACTTCTTCCGAAGTTCATCTGGTACATGAGGAAAAGCTCTTGATCCAAAAACTTTAAGATGCCGTAAATCAACCTTTCTGCATGACCAGGCCTCTTCTGGAGTAATACCTTTTAGTGCTTTGGTAGGAGATCTATTTTTTAGATAAATTGCAGTCGTAGCTGCTTCTCCACAGTAACTTACTTCCAGTTCAGCATCCTGCAGCATTGATCTCCCTTTTTCAACAATAGTCCTGTTGAGTCGTTCTGCGACTCCATTCTGTTGAGGGGTGTATGGAGTTGTAGTTTGGTGCTCAATTCCAAGCTTCTTGAGAAAATTTGTGAACAAATCATTCATATATTCAGAGCCATTATCACTGCGTAATACTTTTATTTTCTCACCTTTCTGATTTTCAACCAAATTTTTAAACTCCTCAAACCTTTCCTTGACCTCAACCATGGATTTAGTTTTCAGCAAATACCCAAAAGTTTTTCTTGTCAAGTCATCTGTGAACATGAGTAAGTATCTAGCTCCTCCCCAGGATGGTTGAGACATGGGTCCACAAATATCTGTGTGCACAAGCTCTAGGACTTTACTAGCTCTAAATGCTCCACTTTTCTTAAATGGTAAACGTGCATGCTTTCCTTTTATACATGCCTCACAAGGATTTATTCCTTCATCACAATAGGAAATGCCTGTTACCATTCCTCTTTTTAGTAGATCCATTGATTTATGGTTAAGGTACCCGAGTCTTTTGTGCCACAACATTTGAGTATCCTTCACTGTCACCGATGTGGCAAATTCTTGATCATGTGCCTGATCAAGTTTGAACATTCCACCAATGATGCTTGCCGTGGCCTTGACTTCACCTTCAACTGTACAATCATTTTCATGAAATATGTGACAGCCTTTTCTTGAGAAGACTAGTACAAGATCCTTTTCAACCATTCTGTGAGCAGAAAGCAAATTAGCTGATATCTTGGGGACGTGTAATACATCAGTTACCCTTGTCATGTTACCATTCTTAAGTTGCAACACAACTTCACCACTTGCTTTTGCAGACATTTTTTCATTGTTGGCAACGGTAATTTCCTTAACGCAACTTTCTTTGTAGGAGTCCATCCAATCCTTCCACATAGTCATATGTGCTGAGGCACCTGAGTCTATATACCAGTCATTACTGACCTGATTTGAAGTAAGAGAAGAAGTATAGAGCGTCAATTCAGTTTTGTTGGCTTTCTCATTAAAATTCTTCTTTGAGGGTTCAAATTTCTTCTCTTCCTTCTTCAAACCTTTATGCTGTTTTTCTTTCTTCAGTAGTTTGCACTGCCATTTAAAATGCCCAATTTTGTTACAGTGATGACATATTAAAGGTCCTTTTCCTTGCTGTTGTTTACCACTGTTTCCACAACTAGCAAATCCTGATTCCTTGCCTGATGTACTCCGAGTAGGCTGATGCTTAGTATCTTCTTTGATTAGAATTGACCTTACATAGTCACTAGTAATAGTTGCTCCTGAATTTTCTAGAGCCATAACCAAGGGTTTGTATTCATCTGTCAGTCCACTCAGCATAATAACTCCGAGGAATTCATCATCAATGCCAGCATTGATTGCATTCAACTGCTGTGCAGTCAACATTATTTCATTTAAATAATCTTCAATATTGCTGAACATTCTCATGGTCAAACTAAATATTTTTCGCAGAAGGGAGAGCCTGCGAGATAACCCGCCATCAGCATAGTAGCCTTTTCTAGGATGTTCCAAGTTTCTTCAGCTGTTTTTGCTGACATCACTAAAACTTGAACAGACTCTGACAACATGAGGCATATTTTAGACCTGGTTCTTGCATCTCTTTTCTCCCATAATCTCCTCTCATGAGAATCCAGTTGATTTAACTCTTCTCAACTTGTTTTCACACAGTCCCACAAGTCCACATCTACGAGATACATTTCCATGTTGAATTTCCAAGTACTATAATTCTTCCTACCTTCTAACTTGGCAAAAGCAGGCAGTGAACCACTTCCGATAAATATTAGTGAACCAGTAGCAGCACTTCCACCAAGACCATTTCGGAAATTTGTAGTTGCCGCCGCATTTTTTTCATCTTGGTCGTTTCCACTTCCATTTCGGTCAATTGAGGCTCCATTTCCATCTGGATCAGTCATTTTGTGCTGATGATAGAAAAATGTAAACCTAACCTCACAACTTTTTTTTTCTGCTAAGTTCTTGTACGTAATTCACTGTTCTTGATTCTCAATTCACGGAACATTAATATCGAGCCACCGCATCTGTGTCTGGGCCCATAACCAGTTGGATTTTAAATAAAAGATTAAAGATTCTTCTGTTCCAATAATTAAGAACCTCGTCGTTAAGACGTTTATTCTTTAACTAAACAAAAAGTTTGTACATAGATACTTAAGAGACTTAAGAAAATAAAAGAACATCAAATGTACGACGTTACGTTTCCAGATTAATCAAATAAGACTGAAATATACAACAATATGTTCTTTCTTTGCAGAGGAAGATGTATTCCATCCCTCAAGGTTATCTGGTGCTGACCAAACTTGCCACAAGTTATGCAACACGTATGGCTCGTTTACGGAATCGTATTTTTGTAGAAGTGGTGAGGCCAGTCACACCGCGCACGGACAAAGTTCTTACCATGCTGAGTGAAAAACCCACTAATCTCCGTCCTGAAGTGGTCGATTATTACCCCCGTCATGTGGAAACACATTTATTAATGATGAAGCTTCGCGAGTATGGATTGTTTAGGTGAGTATCAAAGGGCTGTACATTCTCATCAGTGTATTGCTTTCAGTGTTACTCTCCCTGATGTGCTATCGCCTTTTGCTAATTATGAAAGCTAGTTCTTAAAGGGCAACTGAATTTTATCATGTATCTGTACCCTGAACTATTACCCTGTTAATGTTTCAGATCTCATTTAACTCAAGGATTTCCAAAACTCCTCTAGTTGAAATATTAGTATTTGAAATTCACTATGGATAAATGATTAGTCTTGACTGGAAATGGTTTATTTATGATATATGCATGATTCTTTACCTGGTGCAATTCTCATGGACTTATTTACTGTTGTAAAACTTCAGAAGGTGGTTAATAATGTTTTGCGTATTTTTACTGGTGATGACAATGTGAGCATTCGCAATAGTGAGTATTCACAGCACAAGGTCCCTGCAACACATTTTTCTTGCATGGTAGTCATGAGACCAATTGACAGAGCCACATTAAATCTTGTGGAGTTTTTGCTATAAACTGTACTCATACTTATGTGGTGACATTTATATAATTTTCAGCTCCTTAGAACTAAATGGCACAATGTTTAAACTGTGGCTGCAAAATGCATGAAAAATGTTTACTCAAGAGTGTTCAGATAAGTTCCTCATCACTCATTAATATGCAACATAACGTGAAAGCCATATGGGAGGATAGAATTTTAAGTATGAGGATTGGGTTATACAGGGTCATAAATATAATCTCCTATAGACATTTCCCCTGCTAACTATACCAAACTATTTATAAACGCCATAAATACTAAAATGTGATCAAGTATATAGGGGCATTCACTCCTGCCCTCACCACCAAAATATAGCCCTAAGTGAACACGTTTTAATTACAAATAGTTTTCATTGTTTGATTTAGATTTCATTTCTTTCTTCGCCCAAACAAATTGTTATCAATTATAGGTTTCAACAATGGTAAAACTTTTAGGTAAACGTAAAAACTTTCAAAAAAATATAATTTTAAATTATTTTACATTTGTCAGACCTTCAAGGTATCATCATCCTGCCTTTACAGCCATAAACCCATGAAGGCGAAATTAGGGTACAATTTTTTTGGAGGCATCTTCTGCACATGGTGTGACATATGGTTAGTTATGTGAAAATATCTTTTCAAATTGCTGGAGCATTTGTAGTACACAGTAGGGCTCTGGAGTACGAGAGGAAGTTTTTAAATTTTATTTTAACACTCTTAGTACTGGTCATTTTAATTGATTTCTTCCTTAGGCATTTTAAGCCTTTTTCATGGTATCACAAAAAAAAACTACAGTTAAACCCCTAAATTACACTTTTCCAGGGACTCTAGAAATAAAGGTTAAATTACGGGAAAATGCAAATTGTGGGAAAAGTAGAATTTTCACTTCTACATCCATGTTTTTTTACTGGAGTAAAGGTAAAAATAAGAAACACTGATAAACTGAAAAAGAGCAGTGTCATAATTTATTCCTTGAACTAACACTTCTCATTTATTTATATTTGATGAAAAAAATACATTAGACATCTTAGACGAATAGAAAACTGAAAATTAAGAAAGGATGAAGATGGCAGGGCGATTTACATTATATTTGTTATTAGCAACCATTGAAACTATCTAATGAATATAGCATGATTATTTAAAAAAAAATTGATATTTTCAACTGCTTGGACTTCCTCTGCCTATGAATAATATTATGCACTTTATTTTCAATTTTCTGCAGTTCCTCAAGCATTTGCTCACAGCAATCATAAACTACAATGTAATTTCTTAGAGTTTGAACTGCACACACTGTGTCTTGCCTATCATAGTTATAACTTGGGTATCGAGGCAGTGCAAATGATCTCAGTTGTCCACCATGAGTTCTTTAATTTTTCGTCATATGTGGATAAGAATCCATTTTCATTCTTCATAGTTTCTACTTGGGTAAAAAATTAATACTCCCCTGCAGGTTTAATTACAGTCAATTACCCATAATCCAGTAATCCAGGAGCACGCTATAGTCCGGCAGTGTTGCAAAAACAGCCTCATACATATTCTGGGAAATCAAAAAATCTTAATCATAAACGTACTGTTTTAAGAGATTTTGACTTTGCACTTAATAAAAATATTTCCTTTAATTGCTGGAATATAATTTAACTATAAGTATTTCGAGGTAATTTCATTAAAAAATAATTATACACGCAATATAAACAAATTATACGATTAAGTTACGCACATTGCAGTATGAAATCCTCACTGTTGGCTGAGAAACCGCTATAATGGTTTAGTGACTTGGCGTGGCTACGCTACTTCATGGCGGGCACATTTAGCCATGCTTAAATTTAATGCTTTATTACTTATTCTCTGGCTGTGAGGTGCAAGAAACTTCATTAAAATTCTTTGCTACGTACGCACAGATATTATGACCATGTCCATCTGAGCGGGCGGAGCGGTGCCAGCGGCGTGAAGCGACAGCAAAAAACTATCGGTTGCAGAAAATGTAGAAGTTTATCCTCACCAGCCTCCTAAAGCCGCTATGTGGATGAAGCAGATTAAACTGCTCCATTGAAATTAACCTTAATTTCTTAACTCCCGATGCGTCGATAGCATCAAAAACAATGAAACAACTGATCAAAGATTATATACACTGATTGCCAATCGCATTAATCAATCGGCCGCTGCAAGGAGTGTTGCGTCATGAAAATGTTTCCTTGTTTTCATTTTATTTCGGTATGCTCAAATTTTCCTCATTATCTTAACAAATATATTGTTTCTAAAAATGATTATTTGCAAATTAAAGCTTTTGGGTTGTCCAAACGGACGAAAGGTTCCATGTTTTCCAGCGTTTGGATGTCCGACACGGCCCTCGTCGTCAGGGGCGTCAACAGATTCGCCGGAAAAGTAATATCTTTCAGCGATTTACGAAGTTAAAACCAGATATTTACTATCATATTCATGCATAGGAACAGTAAAAGAACGATATTATAGAATTATCGCTATATGGATTGAAAATGCCTTACATAAAAAAGACTACGCTTCATTTCATAGCTTGAATCTGGCAGATTACGAGTTAAGTTCAAATTTATGTTACGAGTGGTGCTGTATACAATTCCCGCCATATTCAAATTCTTCCTTAAAACAGGTCCTATTGCTGCTCTCTTTCGTATTTTTCCGCATTTATGTACAAGACAGTAAAAAAGTGTTTTACAAAGGATGATATGCATGAGTAATGGACTTAAGAAGTGAATTTTATTTTTTGCAAGAGCACGTTGTAGTGCAAATTGTGGGAAAACTGAAAAATGTATAGTCTAAATTCGGGGTTCTGCATACATTGGAAACATAGGAATATGAATGGGACTTTGCAAAAGTGGTGTAAATTGCGGAAAGCGTAATTTCCAATAACGCAAATACGAGGTTTCACTGTATGTATAATAACTACAAATACATTGCTTACATGTCTGGGATGCGCTTTCCTTCTACTCTTCTTTGGTTCAATCAGAGGAAAAGATTTTGATTGGAAGTGGTGCTTATAATTTTTAAAAAATTATTGCTATTAATGAAATAAAAAATTGACCATGGTTCAATTGTTCAATTCAATTGTTAGAAAAAAATCAATATTTGCGATGAAATCATTCTATGCAGATGGTTCTCACCTTCCAAGGTGGCTGTGCCAAAATTTCCCATTCTCCATCATATTGTAGTATTAGCCCGATGACTGAGAGGATTCTGTCAGTTATCGGGCTAATAACTGTTGTTAAGGAATGTGTCAACCGGTCAAATGATGGGATCCACATTCTTGGAAGGATTAGTAAACACGTCAAATGATGGCATTAGCACCAAGAGTACTTGGGTGGTGGCTTTTAGGTATTAATTTTAGTTTTTTTTCATCCAAAAAATGTGTATTCTATATTTCCTCTAGAAGATCAGTCAGGTGTGGACTTTTTTGGCTTGAAATTGAGTGGAAGGATGATGAAATATTTTTCTTTCAACTTGACAAAGTAAAAATTTTCTAAGCGTTCACCTTTGTTTCTAGTAATTTACTTGCCTTGCTCCTTTCATACCCTTGCCCACTAGAGACCTGCAAAGAATTCGGCTGGATTGGTTGGGATTTGGCTGTTTCAGCCTATTAGTTAAAGTATGTCACTGCTCCGCTCTGATTCGGCTGCCCTCAACATCTCAACTTGATTGGCAGTGAGAAATACTGAAAGCTTGGCCATACACCAAAGCCTGAGCAAAGACTTAAGTTCTACCTTGTACAAAATGATGCATCTGAAAAGGGCATTTGGGTCAAGATGAAAGCAATCAGAACTCAGTGCCCTGTGCATGTAGGTGTTGTGAGGGGTGAGTGAAGGGAAGGAGATGGGAGCAAGGGAAGCAGTTCAGAGTGGTTTTCATGTTTAGTCTGGGATATTTGTCAAGTTTGAGGACTTACGGCCAGATTTCTTCTGTCTGTAACATTAGCTAGTCCGTCACTTTCTAGTGCCATTCCCTTCTTGTCGAAAATGTGAGTCAAGTGAATGCCAATGCTGCAAGTACATATGCTCCACTTCCTCTGACTTAGTCTCAACCTAATCTGCCAGCCTGCTGCATGTCTTTGCTTTCTTCGTCGGAATACACCAGGGCCAGTGATGTAGCCAGGGGGTCCATAGGGTCCTAAACCCCTCCCCCCCCTAGTTTTCAATTTATTTTTTTAAATAGACACTAGAGGAGAAAGTTATATTTGCCGTTTTTAAAAACTAAGAATGATGAATTTATTTTTTTTTTCGATTGATCAGCTTTTTAAATAAGTACATTTGTAATCAGGGTTGCTACAGACCTGAAAAACCTGGAAAAGTCAGGAAAATTGAAAATGGCTCTGGAAAACCTGGAAAAGTCGGGGAAAATGGTACCACATTGTCATTCCTAGAAAGAAAAATTTGTTTCATCCTCCATTATTATAGATCATATATCTGTGAGATGTGCATTTTGGGCCCTCTTTCTATTATTTCAACCCTATATTTAGTCCAGGCAACGAAGACCAAAAAAGACCAAATAGCAGAAATAATTCATGTAGAAGCCAATTTTGGCACACTTGTAGGGGAAGGTGCCCTTAAGTACATACTAAAAGTACTGATGTGTGGGAGTGAAGCTAACAGGTCTCTTAAGGTCCCTTTTTTCAGTTTTTCATTAATAACTCAAAATCTACTTTCTCTAGCAAAAACATGTCAACATACTAAATTAATCTAAATACAATTCTCTACAAAAAAGGTCCTATACACTTTTTTCTTAGGATCAATACTTAAGGAGATACGGAGGGAGGGGAAATGGAAAATTATAAAAAATGTTTTTTTGTTAAAAATCAAGTTTTAATGATAAGTGAACTATGCTCAGACCACGTATTATTTATTTTAATTACCTTTACTGCACGTAAGTGTAATCATGTAATATATAATGGAAGAATTGTGTGCGGAGGGGACCACAATAATGTGAGTGTATTGAGACACGGGGAGAACTATTGGAATAGGGTTGGGGCTCCCCTCCCTACTCTATTCGGTATCCCCTTCCTATCTGCGCTCGTCTCTTAGGGGAAGTTCAAGTATAGCGTAAGACGATTTATGCCAATTTTGACACCCCTCCCTCCCCAATGTAAGACATTTTAAGATTTTCCCAACCCCCCCCCCCCTCTCTCTCTCTCAGTCTTACGTAAGACATTGGATATTTCAATCGCTGGCAGGAACCAATGCCATCTGCATACAGATAGCTTTGGTTGAGCATGGTGGTAATGTAGCTAGCCAGTCAGGCAATCTGGAAGCGATGTTCTGGAAGGAGCCAATGTCTCAGAGGAAGAGGGGTACTTCACCATTCATCGCAAAGGTACACCTTGGTCAGGAATTTTGTCGGATATGGTAATAGAACAAACTCTTATGCGCTCTATGAAAAGTTCAGGTGGCCAGACGCGAGAAAGAGGAGTTACTGATTCTGTACTCGCCAAGTGGGTTTATGGATTAGCGGGGGGCACTGCCATCTGTTGGAGGAGTTCGCTGGAGCTATGGAGATGGAGGATCGTCTTGGCGAATGGAAGCTGTTGATTTTGTCGCTCCAAAAAAATTTAGTCTCCACCTTCCCACGACCTAGCTTCAGGAAGTACAAGTTAATAGATGGTGGTGCCAATCCAATGAGGAGAACTATCTAGTCCACATCCTCCCCAACTATTGCTACATTTGGATGTACAGCAGCTTTATCCAACCCGCACCTCACAATAGTGCCATCAGCATCACCTGTAGCAACAGTTGTTTCAATCCCTGCTGCAGTCATTTTCTGAGTGACCAAGTGGATCAGTCTTGTTTTGTTCCTTTTATTAGCAAGAAACTGCTCCTGTTGGACTGTGATGGTCGTACTTTTATTAAAGTTTATGTCAACCTAAGATTTTTGAGCCCACTTCGCTTCTGCTCGGCTCGTTTTGTGCTGTTGACATCACTGTAACCATCATAAACCACTGTGCAATTTGTGCCATAATGGTTCTGTACAAAGGCAATGTACTGATGGCAAATTGAAGAAGTGGAGGAGGATTCTATCCACTTCATGCGGTGTAGAAAGAAACCACCATCTACCATATCGTTGCTTTGGATGAGATCGAGAGTTTTGTTGTCATCTACTGGGAAAACATTGTAGAGGGATGACTTCTTTCCTTTTTGCATTCCACCCTTGCTGAACAGAGCCAGGGGCAATCGAGTTAATTCAGATATCAAAAGCTCTGCTATATCTTTGTCGCTCATTTTTGCTATGATAGTTCCTTAAAATATTTCAGAGGGTAAACAGTAACTGTCTCACCATTGACTTTAATGGTACTGCTCATACAGGCTAGTGGCAAAACCACATTCTTCTTAGACTGCTTCGTGTCATCAAATTTGCTGCCAATGAAACCTTGCATGGTTTTGGTTCCAATATCCAGGGCTTGGTGGCAGTTTACTTTGGAGTTTCCCAGGATACCTGTTGACAGAGAGATGAGCAAATTCAACTTTGGAAAAGGGGGGTGGTCATTGCACCATTTGTGAAATCAACATGCTGCTCTCCACTTGCAAAAACCACTCCAGCCAACTCGTCCAATGACTTGCAGATGGTGGTGCCCCCCGCTGATCCACAAACCCACTTGGCGAGTACAGAATGAGTAATTCCTCTTCCTCGCGTCAGGCCACCTGAACTTTTCATAGAGTGCATAAGAGTTTGTTCTATTACCATATCCGACCAAACTCCTGACCAAGGTGTACCTGTGCGATGAATGGTGAAGTACCCATTTTCTGCAAACTCCGTGTACGCCTGCGGATGGCTATTTTTCAGTTGTATCATGTCTTGCACATAAAAATGGGCTCATTTTGCATACCAGAAGTGTCCACTTGAATGGAAGAATGGGATCATCTGCTGTACACTGGCCAAGTGGCCGTCCATATCACCATGACGCTCAAAATCAATGAACTTCTTCATCAGGGTAACCATATTGAAGTACTGGACCCACAAAACAGCAGTAGGCCCATTCTCCTTGAGGGATTCCAGATGATTCTGCAATTTTTTCAAAGTTTACACCTAGGAAGCATTCTCTTCAACTTTGTCTGAAGTAAGTTCCACCATCTTGGTCAACATAGTCAAGATCTCTCTCTTCTCTTCCTCTGAGACATTGGCTATTTCCAGAACATCGCTTCCAGATCGTCTGACTGGCTAGCTACATTAATTACATCCATGCTCAACCAAAGCTATCTGTATGCAGGTGGCATTGGTTCCTGCCAGCGATCGAAATATCCAACGCCTTACGTAAGACTGAGAGAGAGGGGGGGGGGAAATCTTACAATGTCTTACATAGGGGAGGGAGGGGTGTCAAAATTGGCATAAATCGTCAACGCTATACTATACTTGAACGCGTAAACGCTATACTTGAACTTCCCCTAAGAGACGAGCGCGGATAGGAAGGGGATACCGAATAGAGTAGGGAGGGGAGCCCCAACCCAAAAATGGGAATAAAATATTCGGATGAGAATGGAGAGCGTCATATACGAAGCGCCCAGCCTGTTTGTATGCTGGACGTTTGGCTAATATGGGCGTCCACCTCAATAGAATATTACACATCATGTTTGTAAAGAAGCAGACCTGATCCCAATTATAGTTATTTATGTCGATGTCTTACTAATACAATATCTTCATATACAATCGCAGTGCACGAGGAATAAATATTTCGCGATTTTATTCGTAAAAGTTTACGGTTCGGTAGATTAGATTGTTTGTAGGGGGGGGGCTTCGACAGGGCACTTAGACCTTCTTGGTCCATTGTGCCAACCCCATGCAGACAGGGGACAAGAGCGCCACGGTAAAGGTATGTATGGTCACCCATCCAACCCCCGTCCGGGCCCAACATTGGTTAACTTCGGTGATCTTACGGGAACCGGTGTGCCAATCTGTCTGGGCCCTTGTCCTTACTGTTCGGTAAGGTCTTACTCGAGGGCGCGTGGGACACGCGTCAATACGGTTGTTAAGACATGTTAACAACTGATCCTACAGCTCGTTACAACCTCCTTGAAGAATTGTACGTGAAATTTTCACTCAAGAAATCATCGAACAAAACGGGTAACGGCCGTTCAAGTGTCAAGCTTTAAACCCCTTGAAAAAACGTAATGTTCCTCCTGAGAAAACGTGGAGTACTCATAGATTTTTAAAATGGAATTTCTGTGACCACCCGGTTTATCTTGCGACTGCGTGCAATGTCATGTGTGTAATTTTCGCCATGAATGGAATCTTTTCTGGTCGGCGCTATGGAAGGCTTGTACCGTGCGAGTCCGCAGGCGGAGCGCGTCTGACCCACTCACTCGAGTTCCTCTCTCCCTTTCTGTCTTTTGAGGAGAGTCCTTCGTCAACAGCCTCCCCCACTACCCCTTCCCGTAACTACGACGCAGTGCTGCTAGTAACTGACAAGAACCGACACAAACGATAAGAAGTACGCGTTTTCGCTTCTCATTACCGACGGTATGACTGTAGGGGTGGCAAAACTTGGCGGCACTCGATTGTGAAAAACATGGCGTCAGGGAGAGGAGAGGATACAGAAGAGGTGGTACGAAGGGACCGAGGGTGCTTCTAAGTGTTCTCGCGGGAGTCTTCCGGTTCTTTCTCTGGCCGCTCGTCCACGCTTGTTGCCCTCTCACTGACCTCTAACTCTCAGCTGACGAGTGCCGCCAAGTTTTGCTATGCCTACACCTAGTGCATCCGCTCTAGGCATGCGTTGCCGCGGTATCATGGTAGCGAAACTTGGTGGCACTCTCTTGTGAAGAGAATTTGAAGTCAGGGAGAGGAAAGCGAGGCGAGAGAGGTGGGCCGTGGGTCCCTCCAGAGGACTTCGCTGGGATCATTCTGTACCACTGTCCGCCTATCCACGCCTGATTTGCCCACAACGATTCCAAAGTCTCCGCTAGCAAGTACCACCCAGTTTTGCGATGCCTTTACGAACCGATTAAGGCAAATTCAAACGTCCGACTGAAACTTTGCCACAAGTTTTCAAGAAAATTTTCATACCTTGTAAGCATCATCGGGGAACTTAAAAAAGTCGTGGTCAACATGATAATAATTTTTTTTCTGACATCCTCTAGCTATATATTATTGTACGGTATAGATATTTACCAAGAGATCGGTGGCACATAACAGGAGTGCAGCTAGGGATGTTATATCAGTTTCTCGTGAGGATGGAACGTAAATATACCTTTAAATGAATGAAATTTGTTTTTAAATATATATTTATTCTTGAGAACTCTTACTTTGAAAATAAATGCAAGGGACCTCGGGCAGGAAAACAGGCGTAAAAATTCGATGTTCCATAAATATTGCTGTGCCGTGGTCAAATCTGGCGTCTTATGTTAGATCTCTATAAGAGCATATCGTCGTTATCAACATGTGTTTAATAGTGTCACTGCAATGGCGTGTAGCAGGAGGGGGGGATACGAATGAGATAGGGAATGGGGAAAGGCAGTGGTAGAGGTAAGGAACGAAATGTGATAGGTCTTGACAGATTAGTGCTTTGTTCTGATGTTTTTGTAGTCATCAATGGGAAGTGGATAGTTTTTGTAGCCATTTATGCGAGTGTCTCGCGTATTTGGTCTCATGTCTCGGTTTAAGGGATGTACGTTACGACCCAATATAGTATCGTTTCGTACAGCTCGAAACACACCACAATGCACGCGCATTTCCCTTGGTGCAAATTTTTTATCGTCTCCTTTCTTCAGTGGCGGCCCCCCTCTCCCCTTACAACATCTTCCCCCACCACCCTCCCTCTTCGCCCTCCCTCCCCACCCCCACCCCGCGTGCAAAACGCCGGCCACTCGAGCCTTACGTCTAGAGAGTTCCCTCCCTGCTTCCAAACCGCTTGCTTCAGAGAACGTGCCGGACGGTCGTGGCCTCCCTGACTCCGGGCGCAAAAAAGCCATTTCGCCCCCGGAGTGTGCGTCCCGTCGGCCGTCGCTCCTCGGGTAAGTCCGCAGCATGCACGTGATCATGTATATCCTGTTGGGAGAGGGGTGGGGGGTGAGAGGTTTTGTCCTACTAGATCGTGTTCCCGCCGCTGCTCTCCTGCCACTCTTCTCCCCACCCCTTCCACCACGTACACGTCTCTTTACCGCGGTGCAGTTATCCGTCGCCCACGACGCCGTTTGATCCAGCCAGCCGGTAGAGGTTTCAGGCGGCGGATTCCGGTCCTTGGGTCCGTCGAATGGGGTTAAGTCAGGCGTTCTCCCCGTTGCCTCGAAATGTTGTCACACTGGCTGTATTTTGAGTTTGGTTGCCGTTTTGCCTCGTGTTTGGTGCTTTTTGTTTGTAAGTCGCGGGGGGGGGGGGGGTTCCGTCGCCCAGGCATCTCTGCCGGGATTTTCGAGCGGAACGAAGAGTTTCATGTTCGGGTAGGCCCTAACCTCGTAGCGTGGTTCCTGTTAAGTTGGTGGAATAGTATAGTGTGCGGTCGAATGCATAATTGCCGCGTGTACGGATTGTGGATTCAGTCCATGAATTATCGAAAATGCTTCGAGTCAGAAATTTCCCTTTAGTACGGCCGTATGTTTCCCGTCATTCAGTATTGTATGTAAAGATTGGTTTAATGCGATCAACAAACAAATTCAGACTACCCAACTGCTATCCCAAGAGCTAATAACACTGACAAAGGGCAACCCACGGATTGCCACGATGGAAACACCGGTTTCCTATCAGTCACCGAAGTTGAGGATCGTTGAGCTCGACTCGAATGTGGAGGTGTGATCCTCCTATTCGTCCGAGTGCTATTGCTCCTGTCTGCAGGTGGCAGAGAGTATTTGCGTAGTGACCTTACCCGTTGAAGCACTTTATACAAAAATGCTACTACTACTAATGACATAACTGAAGTGTAAGTTGTATGGGTATATTGCTCGATCTATTCGCTTTTACATTTCTAGGAAATACCTTGGGGTGACTGGGTGAACGGATTCCAGTTTCGTGCGGGAACGCGGGAACCACACCCTTCCTCCTTCGCAAGTATCCAATCGCGTGTGGGCAAATTGCCACGGCAATTACTCTAAAGCTGTTGTGGTACCGGCCGCAAGGAACCGTTTCTGTAACGGATCGCTCATCTCTCTACTCCCAGTGCTATCCCGACCGGGAAGGCGCTTGGCGAGGTGTGGACGAATGAATGGCCCATGGGCCCCGCTCGACTTGGGGTTGATGGAGCGTGCTCAGGACCACGTGGTCGCGAGGCGGGCGGAACCTTGTGTCGGAGTGGGAGACGATCGGTGTCGTAAGACCGGCAGTGGATTATGGAGTGCGATTTGATTTGGGTCATAGGGGGCGGGGAGGAGGAGAGAGGCAAGGAAAGAAAGCACTTGGTGGATGCTCTCGTTTCGAGGCTACTCAAGATATTCACTTTCACCTAGATTCGGTGCTCGGACGCGCCTTTTGGGCGCTGCAGCATTTTTTGAAGGTCGGCCGTTTGATATCTTTTCTGATCTGGATTCGGAATGGGTGAAGAACAGATTTCAGCGGTGGGGTGAGATCGCCAGAAAAAAATTATGGTGGACGCGCGCACTCCTCAAGCTTCAATTGGCCATTCGGAGCGCTACTTGTTTCATATCGAACCATGTAAGGAGAAACCGCTGTTATAATCTAATGATATCGAGACTTATTATATCCGTGTAAAAATGGATTTATCAGCAATCTTATATTCTTTATATATTATATTCTAGCAAAATTTTATTACACCTTTTATCCAATTTCCATTGTATCCGGCACTGCCGTTAAGACATTTGGCGGCGAATTCGAATGAATGCCTATGTATCTTTGTTGATGAATTACTCCAGGAGAACCGGATTTTCGAAGCATAAGTCGCCTATGGCATTAGAGTCAATAAGGTCGATGAAACAATCTAAGCAGCCAAACTTGATCGGTTGTCACTTGGTTAGGGGACACAAGCGTGTGGAATTTGCTTTGAGAAAAATCATTTGTCTTGACTGGATTCGAACCCGTATCCCCCGAAATGACCTCGGTGCGAAACGGCATTTGAGCTCGAATGTCAGTCCAGCGAATGAATTTTTTAACCGAGAGTTTCGTTTACTTAAGCTCGTTTTCGGGAACTCGAACAATAAATCACTCGTTTGTTTTACGTCATATCCTTCCGAAGACCCACGGTTGTGACAAATGTGCCAAACATTGTTCTTGCGAAACAGACCCTCGTCAGTTTCAAATATCACGCATGCATATGATTTTCATGTTGAACTTCTGCACAACGCCAAAAGGGAAAGAGAAATATATTTCTTTGCTATTGCATGGAGACCTGGGTAGTGTCTACTTTTAGTTTTCCTTGTGGAGGTGTGAGTATGAAAATCATATGCTCAATGCATATTGAAAAAATTATAATTTCAATTACAATTTCTATGTTTGGCCTCTTGTGGCAAAATGCAGTTTCCTTGGCACAAATACGAAGGTTAATAGCAAATCGTGCCATAAAAAAGTTCTTCCCAAGCTGAGAGTTTATTTTGATATGGTTCGATTCGTTTATCAACGGAAAGTCCGCAATTCAAGGTTAATTGTGATTTTTTTCGGGGTGATTCGGGCCAAAATATTTCCTGATGCTAGTAATACCCTCACGATTTTTGTTTCCCCATCACATCGTGAAGTGACAGCGGAAAAATGTAAAACATGGTCAAGCTCATCGCGTTTCTGTCCATGTGCCCGCTGAAGAGTAAGTACAAAATACTGGTTGCATTATTGTTACCCATTTAAACAGTTGAAGGCTTGACAACGGACATTATTAGAAGTTTCAATTTGGTGACTCTTAAAGAATGCCTAATACATGTGACGTCGAACACATAATCAGCCTTTTTAAGAACAAGAAAATAAATAAAATGTGTACATTTAAGGAAAATGAAATTCTGTTGTTATTTTCGGTGGACCATAAAACTGACGTTTATTACTAGAAAAGAGTAATAATCAGCGTCAAATCTTCTTCGTATATCTTTACTGTCGGACGTTGTGCCAATGCTTCGGATCGCGTGGCGAAGAAATTTCTCTATGGAAATTAGAATTAGAAAACAAGAAATTATTTTTCCGCTGGCTGGTAACTTATGGGGTTCGAATAGTATTGCCACAACACCAAACGGGAGGAACCTATGATCATGTTGATGGAATCAAGTCTGACGTGGTGGAAACGATGCTTTACAAAATTTGTTAATTCCACAGTAGAGTTATTACTAGAACTTGGTTCTTGGAACATTCAATACGTTGAAACAGTAAAGTTATATCTTTTCACTGTGAACATACGATCTTTCTCTAGAGTTTTTAGTGTTGTATTCCGTTACAGCGCCACCAAAAAAGGCTCTCAAATTCCTTTGGACTATCTTTTTTTTATTCTAGTTGTAATTTTTTTAGCGCTTTGGTCGAAAGTACTCGTATACATCAAATTAGCGAGGTAGTTCTCAGAACTCGCCGCGAATGATGAAAATTACTATGATAGCGTAATTATCGCTCGTAATCGTAGCTTGCGGTCTGTAAAATTAGCACGATAATTTACTCTAATTACCCTGTAATTTTTTTAACCGACCCATCCTTTGGTACACTGCCTGTTCGTTTTACAGTCTCCATTCTCTCTGATATTACATGGTTTAATGGCGAGTCCTTTTTTGGTGTGTTGGCACCAACTCTTACACTATCCTTCAGTACTCACCGCCGGGCGATCCTTTTGAAAATGCGCGAAAAAATCCTGTATATAATTATGAGACCGCTTGTTTGGTTGGTTAATTTGTCGTGGCGACCGACAGCTGAGGGCATTTTCGCCGTTGAGGACTGGTTCGTTGGTTGGTAATGGAAGAATTATTTGGGAAAAGGAAGAAGGGTGGATAGAAACCCGGCGTCAGCATTAGCCTTACTCTTAACGAAAGTCGCCTAGGGGACCACATTATACGTCCCACCCGACGGACTGAGTACTGCATTTGAACTGCTCTCCACTCGCCACCCAAGAAGGGATCGGTATTTCACTGAAAAAAAATGTCCCCACCACCGAGATTCGAACCTGTGGGCCATCGGAATGGGAAGCCAGCACTCTAGCCACCACGCTAGCCCGATCCTCTCGTCGTTTGGAGAAGCGACATTTTGATTGGAAAATTGACTTGGGAATGACGAGTTGATGCAGAAATCGGTTTTTTATTTAAATTAGTCAATTTTACAAATTGTGTCCAAAATGCTCTTTCATCTACTCGGGAGTTTGCGCTGCAGCAGAAAGTGTTAGCAGAACAGAGAAAATATCAGTCCTCCAGTTTTTGGTGCAATGTTCATGCGTTTTTTCAGAATGATTATATTGGAAGTTTCCCAGTTTGAGACTGGATTTTTCGATGGTGGCTATCGTAGTGCGACTATTGTTAACACCATATCACTTGAATTTAGATCTAGAACTCCCTGATTTCGAGCGGAAGGATTTGTATGTTAACGATTATGTTGCCAGAGTTCTCAGCATGAAACTCTAAAACACCGACGGATCTTAGTGAAGTTTTTCTTTGCTAAACGTCGAGTACTTGCATTACGTGGGCTCTCGTATATTTCAATCTCTGTAAAGGATACGTGATTTGCCTCCCTGCTTTACCAAGTGAACTAATTCACCTTACCCTCGTCTTTCAACTTTAAATTGAAATTGATAACTGCCGGAGAACTACGCAGTGGCTGGTTCAGTTAATGGTGTTTAAGTGTATGTTATCGAATCAAGAGCCTTCCCGGAAATCTATCTGGTTACTGGTGTCGAATCCATGAATTATAAGGTCAGCCGGCTATTCCTAACATTACCTTTTAACTGTCTCGTTTTTGCAACTCTTTATTTTTTTACCTCTGCGTTGTAATTATCCTTAAAATATATTTTCGCTCTAAAAGGACATATCTATTCTGTTTCTTTACGAAATGAAGTATCTGAACTGTAGCACTTCCATTTACGGGGTCTGGGGGCTAGTTACTTATTGCTTTCGAGGATAAATTTCCAAATTTTATCTCACGTGATGGAATGATACCGTAGTTGACCTCTAGAGAAGCTATTCACGAAGGAGAACGACGTTATAGACCAATTATAAGCTGAGATTAAATGGCCAAAATCATGTTTTTCTCACATTAAAAGAATCGCGGCTTTGCGTGTTCACCAGTGTCTACAAGTTAGGTGGTCAGATTGTTGAGGGTATCAGATTTGGTGGCGTAGCTAGGGTACTAAATTCCCGTCCCGAGGGCCCGGCTTCGTATGCCAGCAGCGGTGGATATTTTTCTGTGGAATCTCGATCCTTACGTGGGTGGCTAGAGGAAGGATACTTCAAGTGTGGAATGGGAGATTAAGTATGGCCACATTGGTGCCTTTCTTTGACAGCAGACTTATGCCTACGCCGGGTTTCGCTCCACCCTTCTTCTATACCCCAAGTAAACCTTCCCATACCATCCTACCCTCCTTTGATTAATGGCGCGAATGATCTCAGTTGTCGGTCGCCTACCTTATGGATCAACCAACTAACCAATCGAATTAGCATGATGGTCGGGATTCTGGATTCCCACGCTAAGGTCCCGGGTTCGAGTCCTGCTGTGGTTGTTTTCAATGTTTTCAGTTTTCAGAGGAGGGAGTGCTTCAAGTGTAGTACTCTGAAGTTTTTCATTAAATACTGGCGGAGGAATTCTCTCCTTTCCGCCCTACCTTTCACTCCTTACACTTATTTTCGTTTGTAAGTGCTGAGTCGTGCTAAACAGTGTGGAATTATATGGTGTTAATGATATCAACTCAATCTTCGAATCTAATAATTTCAACTCAGTCATTGAATCTAATAATTTCATAATTAAACCACAAAATACAATAACCGTACGTGATAGTGGGTTAGCGGCCGAAACGATACTGTTCTTATGTTATTGCCCTCGCCTCTCTCACCGCCCTGTAGTATTGGACCTTAAATTCTTTTATTGCATCATGAATAAACTACTTCGTACCTGCGACCTTATCTCGCTATCTCTTTTCTAATTCATGTTCCTCCTCGTCCCACACGAAATCTCCTAAGCATCCCAAAATTCCGTCTTTCCATGTCTCAGTGTTCCCTATTTTACCGAACCCCCTCCGAATTTAGATCATTGTCATCAAAATATTGTTCCCTAGACCTCTCTTCCGCAACAACCACCTTCAATGCATTTATTAAGCGTCACTTGGTAAATGAAATCCCTATTGTATCTCATTTGAGTTGATGTTGTTGTTGTGTTACTTTTTATTTTTAATTCATTCAACATGTTATTTTTGTTTTTATTGTTGTACTTATATTTATCCAATTTAATGCATCAATCAATGTAATTAGCGGGTTTGCCGTTTTTGGTAGTTCGATATAATAAATAACTAAATGAACGGTGGTATTCAAAATATTTTGTCTTGAAGTTGAAAGTTTCCGGTGTTGATCATGAACCACAACTTCAGTGGGCTCTTCAACTATGGCGCATCATTCAGTTGCTCCCTCCGCGCACGGCTTCTTGCAACCTCATCCTCAAGTTGTACGGCCGGCGCTCTTTTGTGATTTAATTCCTTTGATAGCGGCCAATACAAGATTTGCGTCGGTTCCAAGCGGTGACGTCACGCGCGGAATTCCACGGGTTGCATGCCCCTTGGAGGATTTGCTGCCCTTGTTTTTTGAGGCACGCGAATCTCCTTGGGAGTCGTAAACTCGCGGAACGAGCCACAAGGCTAGTCCAAGGGAGAGCGTGCGGGGAAACACGACAACGAAGACTAATGTCCCCCGTCCAACGGCGGTCGTTGGCGGAGGTCCGGAAACTTTGGAGGAGGAGGAGCTCTCGTTCGTCCAGCGACTTAAATTGGGAAATTGACGAGAGCCGTGACCCATCGGGGGACATTAGTCTTCGTTGAGTCTTCTTGACCTTCCAGTCGAGGATTTCAAGGTTGGCGGCGGTGACCGCCGCGTCACGGCTGCCTTTAACTTGGGGACCCTCGATTAAGTTTTCGCTCGCCCTTAAAAATGTTGACAAACATCGATGCCGTGAATTTGAGTACCTTCTGGGGGGCCGTGATGCAAAGTAGGTTGCAACACCGAAGGGATTTCGTCCAGAGTGGTAAAGATCTTCGGATTCTTGGCCGTGAATATAGCGTCTATCCTTGCATGTGCTTCGGGATCATCGGATAGTTTTCATATTTTAATGGTGGTTGCTTGAGAGCAGTATCTATGAAGGGGTACATGCATATTCAGGTTTCCTATGTGGAACTAAAATCTCTCACAAGTAATGAAACGGCTCCGTATATTCCACAAGATTGTTTATTTTTATGACCCAAGTTTTCGGCTATTTAGTAATTCTCAATCTTGACCCTGTGGAGTGCATAGTCGTGTGGGATTTCCGATGTTATCTCTTCACTTATCAACGGAGGAGTATATGATTGTTGCTTTTCTTTGAAATTAAGTGGGCGCTAAGCGGCGATTACACACAAGATTTGACTCCTATATGACTCCACTTGGAAGGTGTACTTGGACGTGTAACACTTGGGTTAATAATCTTGGTGTATCATGCCTACTCCTATACGAGTTCACCATCGATAGCTTCGATACTTGGACGGAGTAGGTAGCCGCCGTCCTTGTTGTGGAGGCGATTAGCAACCACCTGTTCAGTCGGTCGATTGGAAATTGTACGTTTAACATGGATGCCGCCTCAAATACGACGGATATGGAAAAGTTTTGCCTGCTCAAATTAATGCTAGTAAATTTAATAACCTTTTCATGACATATATATATATATATAGAAAATGTTTGCTATCCCAAGTTGATTTTAGTGCAAGTTTATAACCGGACAGAGGTATATGTGAAACTTTTACCTTCTCAAGTTGTTGAGAACCTTAAATTGTGGTGTATATGAATTTTTTACCTTTTTAAGTTAATATTTGTACATTGCCTTACATTGCGGTCTTAATGCATTGCTTGAATTCTAAAGTTGATGTTATCGCAAGTTAAGAACCTTACTCGGAGATTAATGTAAAAAGTTTGCCAAATAGAAAGTTTTTGGGGCGGCGAGTTACAAGTCGTTCGCAAGTTATACCTGCTACGCTTATTGCAAGTTGAAAAACATTCTTTGAGGTTAACAAAAAGGTTTGCCTATTTATTTCGAATTCTGGAAACAAAAATTTATGTTCTCTTTAGTGCAGTAAAAATTAATACTAGTGTGATTCTCTGTTGTGTCATTATATCATTACCTAATGCTCACTTACTGAAGTTGTTGTGCCTAAAATATACTTATAATGTTATTTCCAATAATATATAATATAAAATATATCATAATCTTACGGGGTTTTTTATGTGTTCATATCTTCCTATAATTTTTGAGTTATTTGTTTTGGTTACGGGTTCCGCTGTTGACACCGCGGCGCTCGCTACTTCCGAAAATTTCAAGATTCGCGATAAGTATGTGAATACTCTATTGGCCTTCCAAGTGAAGTCGGACATCGTAGTCGACTCGATATAAACCGATCAGATAGGAGTCAACTCTTGTGTGTAATCGCAGCTTTAGAGGCATAGTGAAATTTAGTGACACTTGGCAGTGGAGAGTCTGAGGTCAGTGAGGGTGAGTTAAGCGTCGATGTGCAGACAGAGGTTCATTAGGACTCCTGTATAAACGTCTTAAGGGACCCTCGGCCCCATTGTCTCACCTCCCTCGCTCTATTTTTTCTCCCTGATATCATGTTGTTCTCAAGTGAGTGCCACCAAGTTTTGCTACACCGGTACCAGCATAGTGCCGTCAAGGCACAATGCAAGATACGACATTATTGGGCACATTACGTGACATGACATAGCCCCACGAAAGTAATAATTGAAAAGAAATGATTCGTAAGAATTACGTGATAGAAGACCGAGGATGAAACGAATCAGGAGAATTATGAGGGAAGTTTAAATAAGGATTTTCGAAGGAATAAATCTGTTAACTGTAGAGAGAATGGATTTGAGAGCTGCAGCACAAATATATTCGGATTGGTGACAATTCATGATGGAACGCTATAACCAGTAGCAATTAAATTTAAATCACATGGTTATTTTTCGGGTGCTAGCTGTGTTTTTGCGGTTCCATTGATGCTTCCGAGGAGGAAACGGAGGCTTTAAATAGTGTGCCTGCGCCTCACGCTGCTTTTCTCATTGGGGTACAGTGAACTATGTGTGGCGGTGATGTGATTCCTCGTCCGGACGTTGTGTTCGAAGGGTAGCCAATGAGCGTGCGTTCTTGTTTGGGGCTTTGTGAGGAGGAAAAGTTGACCTAAAAAATCCGCCGAACTTGCTCACCTTCCCGTCCAACGGTGATTTAAAAAAAAAGAGAATAATCGCGGTTATGGCTGCGAAAACCACTTCAAGCGTTCCTCTTGTGAAACTAGCCAATTCAAGGTCATTATAAATACTTCCTCTACATGAGAAGAATTCGTAGTATGTGGAATATTCTGTATCTGAATGCACATACTTTCCTGTGGGCTACTACTAGGGCGTGTGGCAGGGGTTATTGGGGCAAAGTCCTTGAAGAAGGTAGAGAAGAGAGGAAAGGAATTGGAAGAGGGAGAGGAAGAAAAGTAAGATATATTGTGACGAATTAGTGTTGCCTTGTTTCTGTTTAGATAGTTGTGGTGCGTAGGAACTATCCATAAACGTCATGGCGAAATGGGCATTCAAATTTCAAACATCGATCATGGGAATGCACCCGTAAGGACTCCACTTAAATTGCAGACCAGGTATTTCAAAGTGTTCAAAATGTTGTATGACCTTCTGACCGAACATTCAGGGCGCTAAAGATTCTGGGGACATTTAGGGACGATACGATCAAAGACACAGATGGATCAAAAACTAACTGCGTGTGGACATGAACATGTAACTCACCACGGCAATTTTTAAAAATCTTTGTTCCACTCGCAATTTAGTATCTATACAGCCCAGTTACTTGCCATTGTGGCCACACTTGACGTAGACGTGCGCCAGTGATATGTTATTCGCTCAGAATCATCGAGTGACCTGCGAGCTGTTGCATGCCAATCGCCAAATTATCCTGTCATATTGCTCATGGAATTCAGATTTTTTAAAACTAAGGGGTGGGCACGCTTACGGCCACGTAGGTTTTCTGGCAACGAAAAATAAGACCGCTACAGACGAGGCCCTCACAGTTAATATACATTTATTTCTTTGACACGTATAAATGTTGTGGTACTAGATAACAACTAGTTGTGTCAATGATTTGAGTGATGGTGTAATAAGACCTCATTATTCGAGTCTTGTAAAACAAAGCACTTCGGCCATTCATTAATGGCCAGTTCTAAAATCACGTGGGTCTAAGGCCGGGTTTTGTGATCTCTGCGTCGCCATTTTCTTGTCATGGTAACCGACGTGGATGTGCTCTCCCATCGATAATGCTTATGTAAATTAAGTGACAGTCAATAAAGTTGGAGGTTTCCGGCGTAACTTTGTGGAATTTGCTATACATTTTTAATAAAAAGGTAAAACTTTCTTATTTCCACATAGATTTAATGCCGTACTGTATTACATTTATGTGTAAATAACAAAGTTTTACCTTTTTATTAAAAAAAGTGACAGGTGTACGAAACGAAACATAGTATATCTGTTAACATCACATCAATGTTAAGGCTATGCCATTTGGTGGTTAACATCAACCAGACATTATACAACCGGGCCTAAGTGTTATAGGTAAATTCTATAGTGTTATTAACAATGTTTAAGGTTTTTTTGGTGGTAGTGGTTGCTGCAACTCGGAAGTTATCCGTCTCGTATTTGCAAACCAGTGGTGTTTTTGTCGGTTTATTCTATTATTCAGGTTAAGTAAAATTCAAATTTTCCCATGTACTGCCGTCAGAACCTCATTGAATGTCAAGTTATTATCTGAAAAATCGTTTATATTCGCTATGAATTTGAAAGTATTCGTAAGTGGCAATAGTAATAGGATATATTGTTAATTTTCATTCACGTAGTAAGAGTAAAGTGCTAAGTCTCCACGCGTAAGTCATCTTGGATACTTTTGCTAAAAGTTAAATAGGTACTGAGATCTATGCTTATGATGTATTTTATCGCAAACTTTCCACTCACAATAAAAGTCCTAGTTATTATCTGTATAGTAGTGACCCTCAAGAGTGCTTTATTGCTCTCGCATTTATCCGTTAACTGCTCAGTTTCCCGTTAGATGCTTATTTTGTCGTCAATCCCGGGCCTAAGTGGCGCGAGGTCCGGAAATTTGGCTTGTCCAAAGCTAATTCCCTTAAGGTAATTTTAGTGGTCCTTCAGATTTGGCCATAATTCATCGAGTTGACTTTCGACGTGCCCAAAGTTACCAAGCATGTATATCTCCCGACCCGAACTTCCGTTTGGCTTCTGTAAGGTAGCTATCCCAACTACAGTGTAGGGAATTCTATTGGAAGATAATTGAATCGACATGGAAGTGAATATATTAAGGAGAGTTTCTGTGTGCGGTGATGCTATTATAAATCATGGTGACGTAGTGAATTCATCTGACGCTGTATTGTCTGAGAATGCCAACATTCTTTATGCTTCGGAAATTATTATCAACTGCCATCGATCGGAGGATTGGTTTTCTTTAGTTCTGCGTTCATTTATCCTTTCAACTAACTGCGTAATTAATTCGCAGTTCCTTATTTTGCCATTCTTTAATGTTCCTGGCCTATTCCATCCTTGGTCTCACTCGGCTATACTTCAAAAGTATTACTCCTTCCATTATTGTTTTCAGGAGGCTGTTATAACACCCATTTTCCCAATGCTTCCGATCTCCTTTGTTCTGCTGCATTAATCTTCCTAGCTTCCATACCAGATGTATACTTTAAGCCAGTGGCGGATACAGAAAAAACTCAAGGGGGGGGGGCGCAAGTTATCGCGACGATTGTAGCTTTCAAACTGACTACCAGTTCAATTCAAAAGGTGTTTATCGCTATTGTCTCATTGTTTTTACAGATATACACATGTATCTTAAAAATCTTATAAATAAAAATGGATTGCGCATTTTGTTGGTAAGCGGTTAACTTGGAAAATGACTGGACCGATTTCGCTGAAATCTTCACAATTTGTTCATCCCCGTTCTGGGACGTTAAACGGGTTATAATATACAGTGTAGGAATAATACATGAATTTTAAATTACATTTACAATTTTTCCCATAAGATTACACGGAGTTTTACATTTTTCACGGTGCAGTGCTTTCATATTTCGTTCATTAAAATACTTGAATTTGTACCGATTGCTTTTATTTTTCCTTCATTGGAATGTCGAAACTCTGAACTATCTTATTATTTCGATTTTTTTGTGATAAATCATCCAGTTAACGATTAATTACGCAATTTAAACGATATTTGTAGCTCTTTAAATGGGTCTTTCATTGTTGTCTCCGATCCATTTCTGATGTAAACAAACACCGAATTTCGTGCTACAGGGCTATAAATAATGATTATTTTACTATTGTAGCAACCAAGAATTTGGAGATTTCAAAAAGTGCACGGAAAGTGCATGAAAGTTGTGGATGATGGAACTGGCGGAGTTTTCTTCTTGGACGCTCCCGGTGAAACTGGAAAACCTTTTTGATCACCTTGATTTTGGCAACGATTCGATCGCAGAATGAAATTGCACTTGCACTTGCTTCATCAGGAATTGCTGCTATGTTGTTGGAAGGCGGTCGAACAGCTCATTCAGCACTCAAGTTACCATTGAATATACATATCAATGAAACTCCAACGTGCAACCTTTCAAAGACCTGTGCAATGGCCAAAGTTTTGCAGCAATGCAAATTGATCGTTTGGGATGAATGTATGATGGCACATAAAAATTCTTTAGAGGCATTAGACCGAACGATGCAAGATCTAAGAAACAACCGAAATCTGTTTGGTGGTGCGATGATTCTGTTGTCAGATGACTTTCGCCAAACATTGCCAGTGATTCCACGGTCAACGCCAGCCGATGAACTAAATGGATGTTTGAAGTCGTCCGTATTTTGGAAAACGTCAAGACTCTCAAATCAGGCACGAACATGCGTGTCGAGTTGCAGAAAGACGAATCTGGAGGTATTTGCTGAACAATTGCTGGACATTGGAAATGCAAAAATACCCATTGACACTCCCACTGGCTGCATTACGTTCCCCGTCGATTTTTGCCAGTTCACCGAAACAAAGACCGAACTCATCCGAAAAGTGTTCCCAAACTGCTCAAAATTACAAAAATCATTTTTGGTTGAGCGAACGTGCTATATTGGCTGCGAAAAACGTTGATGTAGACGAATTGAATTTAGAGATTCAAAGCGAAATTCCTGGCGAATTGTTGACGTACAAATCGATGGATTCCGTTACTACCCAAGATGATGTCGTCAACTATCCAACCGAATTTTTAAACTCACTGGAATTGCCCGGATTGCAACCTCACAATCTCCAATTAAAAGTCGGATCGGTAATCATAATGTTGCGGAATATCAACCAACCACGTCTCTGTAATGGCACCCGGCTTGCGGTGAAAAAACTGTCAAACAACGTCATCGGAGCAACAATTCTTAAAGGAAAGTACAAAGGAGAAGACGTTTTGATACCGCGCATCCCAATGATTCCAACCGACATGCCATTCGACTTCAAACGCTTGCAGTTTCCAGTGCGGCTTGCATTCGCAATGACAATAAACAAATCGCAAGGGCAGTCATTGAGTGTTTGCGGCATTGACCTTGAAAATCCATGCTTCTCGCATGGTCAATTTTATGTTGCCTGTTCCCGTGTCGGAAAATCATCAGGTTTGTTTGTTTACGCGCCAAACAACAAAACAAAAAATGTCGTGTATCATACAGCGTTGCATTAACAAAAAATATTGATGTCACAGCAAACAAATAGGAACAAGGCATTTTTTTTCTTTGATTATACTTAAACATCGATCTTGCAATCGAAATCGAAATGCACATATAACACCTTGAGATTCGTGTGATTTCAAATTTAATGGGAGAAAATAAGTCATTTGGTTGACATTAAATTCTGACTTTTTTATATTTATATCTATCTTAACATATTAAAAAGAGTGATTTCATTTTCTTTATTTTCCATTTAATCAGACTGTGCCACCGGAACACGTGGACAGGTACAGTTATTAAAAATATATATCAATTTGCAATGGGAAATTTAAAAATAGGGCATTTAAAATGAAGAAAAACTTCAATTTAAACATTTACCCATGATAAATAACTATGCATAACTGTTATTATTATGCTGATTGAGTAACTATCCACGTCAAGTGTATATATTTTGAAATGACCTCGAGCGAAGCTGGGGGCATTTCAAGTACAGTACACCGTCTGTCGGATGAGACGTTAAACTGTGGACCCCTTGGCGCCGTTCGCAAGAGTAGGCTAATGCCGACGCCAGGTGTCCCTCCATACTTCTCTGTATAGTTTCCCTTGGCGCAAATGACCTTAGTTGTCGGTCGCCGGCTTTAAATTACTACTACTACTACTACTAGCGAAGCCTGGCATTTTCGCTAGATTTATATATAATCCACCCACGTCGCGTCGGAAGAGAATGTTGAGAGATTGAGAAAGTCATGCATACGAAGTCCTAAGATGTCCATTTCTCGACGCAGTTTGGAACTTGGCATTGCTAAAATAACTATTCAAAATGATATATGAAGTCTTAAATTGCATGCTTACAATATTCAACTGAGGCATGAAATCAAACCAAAGAATAGGCCTACATTTGTTGAATTTTCTGTAAAGATGCTGGCTGACATGCTGAAGTGACTTCAACATCAACACTGACATCAAATCTCGGACAGGTGCTGCTCAATCACGCATTCATTTCATATTGATGCCTCGATAATAATTATTTCTCGAGTAATTTACAAATGAAATCACGAACAACGTTTTCGATGACTCTGTATAAAGATGAAATAAATATAAACTGGCAGGACAAAGTCTGCCGGGTTCAGCTAGTTCATATATAATTTACAACAATAGCCCCCGCTTTAGGATTTCCCCTCTTCAGGGTTACTGCCTGGCAGCGACTCTGCTTCCCTTATATATGTAGCTCGGTTGTTTCGAGAACATTCGGTGCCAAAATGTTCGCTTCCAGACTTTTAAGGAGTGTGAACAAAAACAAACACAAACAGTAGAATATTCGCGAATTTTCTCGAACAAATTTCAGACAGAATAACGTATCGAGATCACTAGAATGGCCGCGAATTTTCTCGTAGGTTAGCTATCTATGTGCCGGACAGAAACGTATAAAATACGATGACGCGGACGCGCGCGCGTGCTACGTAAGAAAGTACAACTACTCGATAACTCGAATCAGAGTCGACTGACGAAAGACACGAACGAATAGCGTGCGGGCTGACTGGCGGGGGCGGCGCGGGCGGGAATGCGGGCGGCCCCGCAAGGGGGGGGCGCGCGCCCCCCGCGCCCCCCATATGTATCCGCCACTGCTTTAAGCATGCTTTACACCATTGCGTTAATGATGTCGATCCTCACTTCCGAGTTCGTGTTTCGAATTGTTCACAGATAATTGTGATGGAATGCCTTATTTGACTTTGCTTCTCTGTTCATTTTATCTTTATTTCTTCTCCATCTCTGGAGATCCAACATCCTAGGTAGCAGAGTTCTTCCATTTTCTCCGGTTTTTACTGTATAAGCCTGACGTGGACGAATACTTTCGACTTGATTCGGAAAATGGTTCAAGTCGCGAATGGATTCTATTTCGAAGGAGTCCATCAAAATATTTCCGCAGGAACTGCTGTCATCTCATCCATCCAGTCGACGTATCATAATATCGTTTATGTGGAAAAGCATAACATTAAGCTGTTGCATGGCACCGTTTCTCTCTACTCTTCTGTGTTATGCCTGTTGCTCACGGTAAAATTTTCCATAAAAGAGTTTTATAAAAATTTTTATCGAAAGTTTTATGAACCGTACGTAAAACGTACTTGCTTGCTCACGGTAAAACGTTTCATAAAACCGCAATGCCCTGCCATCTATGAGACGCTTTGCAAACACTTGAAGTGATAAATGCACTCTCTTTTGGATGACTGTTAGGTTAAAAACTATATGTATTGTTTATTCACTTACTTTCTGATCACACGTAACGGTGCTATGGCTCTAACGCATTCTTCTAACAAGAAGGATACTGCCTCAACGTTCCATGAACTTCCAGCCATGTTTGTTTACGTTTTTCTTGTTCGGCGTCCCATGGATACGAGATTATTATCAACGCGATGAGCGGAACGTCTCATTGGTTGTTGCATAAAACAGTTTTATGGAAATAGAACCTGTCCTATTCCATAAAACGTTTTATAAAACTAGGTTTTATAAAACGGTTTTATCGTTAGCAAGCTCATTTTTATAAAATTAGTCGATTTTAGGAAACGTTTTACCGAAAATTTTACCGTGAGCAACAGGCATTAGTCATTGAAATGGTTGGTGTTGTGAAAGCTAGATTTTTCCCTCATCATATGGCGAATCGCTCAAGATTTTAACATTTTTATGTTTGAGTCTGTTTTTAATGCATGTACGCCGTGAATAAATGCCAAAAATCAGATAAGGTTTATCATTTATATGCACAAATATTTACCATATTGATTGGATTTTCACTCCGGTATTCATATCATAATAAAAAAAATACACTGACTTCGTGCGACATTGTTGCCCGTTTTCCCGATTGCTCTTGTCCTATTTTCTCTCTTTTTCACTGCTGGTTTCCTAATAGCCCTTGCCGTTCGCCCTCGCAGCTGCTCGCAGAGTGGTATTTCATTGTATTTCACCGGCAACCAATGTCTGTTTTCATTGTGTCAATAATTACACCTTTCAACGTTTGGGAGTCCGCGTGAATGTTATACTGACAGTTGCTCATTATAGGGAATGTGTTCATATGCAATCCGGAATTGATCTCCAGCTTCCGCTGCAATAATCCTTGCAATTAGACTGTAAAAACTAAAAAGTCTGTGGGTAATTGGCGTTTCCGTAATTTGCACGCTTGGTTTAAAACAATTCTTTGGGCGTTGCTAACAGTTGTAAAACGACATGCAATCTGACCCTCGCGACCAAGCTGGCTAAGGGATGACAAAATTATTGGAAGGCCGTGTTCGCCGTATTGGGCCGTGTTCGGGAGCCGCTTGAGACACGGAGGTCGTAAGTTAGTTTAAGGTTTATGAAGAATTCAGATCACAAAAGTGTCAGGTTGACGCGGTGAAAATTGTTTTACCCCATAACTGCATCTGTATAACAAAGAGACGAAATGAAAGAGGAGGGTGGTTCGAAAAATAGCCCTGATATGCTCCCAATTCTCACAAACTTGAGGGAATAAATCCCACACCTAAATTGGGAATGAAGTGCCTTCCTTGAGACGACTCTCAAAGCTAATTGCGCGGCGAGTTTATATTATAACCCGCGATACGCCTGACGACTTTTTCTGGGGACTTCAAATGCAGTTTTCAAAACCACGTACTGCGGTTCATACGCATAAAATGAGGATCGAGAAAGCTGAACGGAGAAGTTTAAAAAACCATTTTTTTCTTCGAACAATTAAATTTCTTCGGGTTCGTATTAGCTGCCATCAAGTATATAGGTTGTTCGGTAGGTAGTTGAAAAAAAGCTTTTTGTTTGCTTTATGTTAACCAGTAATAACAGCATGCCTTTAAATTCTGCTCTACTTTCGAAAGTCATGTATCCCTATGCATGCACGTTCGTGTTTAATCCAGTAAGTAAGGTCTAAGTAAGTTTGTGAAACTTTCTTAACATAAAATGCCATGCAATATTTGGTGAATATTGACCCCTCTCACGAGTCCTAGTGGTGGCTTGCAAGGTACTGTGTGGATGTAGCTGTAGATTAGTCATTTTAGGATTCTTAAATTCGACTATGGGCACGCCAAACAATACACGATTTGCGGCAGTCGCATGGCGGCGAAAAACAGCGGCAAGATTACGACGAGTACCCCGGAATCGCAGCAATCGGAAACAGATGCCCAAGTTCACTGTTCGTCTCGTCGCGTCCGTGACGCCTCCATAGCCCCGGGAGGGATTGATTCATTTCTGATCCCGAACGAATTCGGCATCATTGTATTTGGGAAAACGCAGTGAGTGTACTTCCCCGCTCAAACACCGGTCGTATTCGTTGCCCGTCCTCCTGCCACCTCCCATGCCCACCCCATTCCCTCCCCCCCAAGTACCCACGCTTCCCCCCCCCTTTCCAAACTCCCCCCGTACTCCCGCCCCAAATCCACAGTGCCCAAAACTATTTTCGTCCTTCATCTCCGCCGAGTCCCACCAGTATTGCGAAGCGGCCTCGGCGCGGTGAGCCACAGACGTGCTCCCTCACTTCCTCCTGCGTGCAGCACGGCATTCACGAACCGGAGAGCCGCCGGTCCCCGCGCCTTCGTCCCGAAAGTCGTGCTCGCGATGCTCAACTTTCGGCCACCGCGGTGCTCTTGAAGTGCTGCCCCCTCCTCGTGTGGTGGATCCCTGTGACCTCGGTAAAGGTGGCGACAGTGTGCCTTGTCCTATGATTGGCTCTTGGTAGGACTGCGCATTTGTCGCTCGCGGGAGTGTTGCATTTGTTTTTTTTATGCTTTGCCATGTGGAGGAATGGTCAGAGTTATAGCTTAGAATGGTCATTCCTGTCTCTCATCTGCTTCAGTGAAATTCTGGATCTGTTCACGTTAGAAAGTGCTTAGGAAAGTGAAAGTGCTTGATATTTTTCCAGGTTCCTTTTTTCTTATCGTTATTAAAGAGTCAATAGCTTTCTTTTCTGACTAAGCTATAGGCTCTCGGTTGTGCCCAAAACGTATTAGGAAAATCTCTGTGATAGCTACGTATTTTTAAAGCGGTGCTTGAACTGAATTGATTATTATCCCCCTTCAAATTTACTTTGTTTACGCATGTTAGGATGCATATTTTTTGTGTTGCAGCTATTATTTATTTAAAATAAAAGTTATGTTTACTGTTGAGGTAGTGGCACCTTAATTCCCGGATCTATTGTTTTTTTCTTCAGTTTTTATTTGAATGTATTGTGTTTGATTAGCTAGATTTGGTTACGATATGGTAACCCTTTAAGGTTCTTTAACGACAAAATTCGATCTGTTATTTCCCGTGTGATACTAAATTGCTCCTTAAGGGTAAATGAGACGTTGATTTTGAAAGTGGGGCAAGTCCATTCTGTTAAAAAAGAGTTACAGCCAGTTTTCATTATAAATTAACTAAAATGTCTGATTTTAATCAAATTACTATCATATCTGTAGATAATTTATAAGTAATTGTCTCCGGCTTAATGTTGTGGAAGTTTGTAACATACATGATAAAAAAACAACTTAGTTTCAATCCACAATTTAATAGATACGACCCGGGTTTCAGCAACTCCGTGCCATCTTCAGGTTGAAGTTGCTGAAACCCGGCTCGTATCTAATACATTGTGTGGATTGAAACTAAGTTGTTTTTTATCATGGAGATCATTTATAGATAAGATTGTAATTTTATTAAAAACAAATTTTAAGTTAATTTCTAAAGAAAAGTAGCTGTAACTCTTTTTTTACAAAATGGACTTGCCCCACTTTCGAAATCAACGGCTCAAATGATCAAAGGGTTGTTGCTTCTGGCCTATCAGCCACTGCTGCGGCTTCCATCCGCTCTTGAGAGGTGACTTTTGATTCAATGGTGAACGCACTTTAGCTAGTTTTCCCTCCGATGTTTGTACGAGTTAAAAGTGGCGGGACATCTCGTCGAAACAGATAAAATAATTTCCTATTCTTATTACAAAAAAGCGTAATGCTCTCCATGATCATGTTTGCACGGATGATGCTGCTCAACAATTAGAGGAAGCGATATATATTTCATTTATTAAATTTCCGCTGCTATAGTTATTTAGCTGCTATTTGATCTTATTTTCCGGTTTGTAAGTTATTTTTTCTTTTTGCTGTAATTGAAAAATTTCGACGAATACGACGGTCACTTCGCGTAGTGAAATTATTAATTAGCATTCCGTATTTAAATTCACTATCATCTCCAAATCGCTCTCCCTTATTTTACTCCGCACAAGCATATGGGACGATCGTGCGCTAATAAATAATTTGGCTGAAGCGCTTGAAAATCTGCTAGTTGGTTTGTTTCGTTAAGGATCTCTTTTTCTCTTTTCATATGTTAAACCATCATACATACAAAAACATATGTTAAACCATCTTTTTGGAAAGTGCTTTCTGTGCATAGTGGATGGAAGACATCATTTTTTCATAAGCAAGTAAATACAAGGCTTAAAATACTGAAACCAACCATTATGTACGTAAAATTAGTGCAGTTTTTGCAAAATGCAATTGGTGGAATTTTTGAAACAACAGTATTCTCGATATTCATCGATAACAGTATACATCTGAATGGTTTACAGGTACGAGAGAGCCGTCGAGAATAATAATTCTATTGGAGATGTTTTAAAGTTCCCATTCTCCTATACCACCTTTCATTGGATCTTATCCATTTAAAATTGTCAATAAATGTTCCCTAGGGGATAGAGGATGTCTCTTTATTTTGCATACTGCATCTAAATTTATATAGATCAATTTTTTCCCGGTTACTGACGTTTAAAGCCGAAGGTTAACCCTTTCAAGACTAAATGGACTCGTTTGTCCCTACGAATGTTTCTGTTGTAAATCATTGATGCACACTGTCGGAACGAAAATTCACACAAAGTATGCTTTTTTATTTCAAAAATTCAAAGAAAAAAATCAGTCTTGAATGGGATAGGTAAAAGATAAAGCATAAGGGACTTGTAATGTAAACAGAGGCCACCGTATTGGTGTTGTAAGTTAGGGGTGAAGTCTGGGGTTATCGAGGTGTAAGTTAGGGGTGAAGTCTATTATGCGTATAATAAGATGGCTGGCGGGCATGCCCCCTATCAATATATTTGTAATAGTTGGATTACCCATTTGAATTACCTTTTCTTATAATTTTAAGGATAAACCAAAAATAAGGGTGTTGGGTATCATATTCTATATTTTTGCGCCAATTTTCCTTTGAAGTGCTTGGCAGTGTAAGTGCTCTGTGCGTGTTTACTTATTTACCTTATACTCCTAATTCGGACATATATATGTGGGACTAGAATGGTATTGGGCTTATTTCGTGAATAGAGATTATGTTGTGTTATTATGTTCGATAACCAATTTAAGTTTTGACTCAAAGGGGCACAAAAAAACCGATGTCCTGTACTATAAATACGGTTGTTCCGGTGAACTACTGTTCGTATGTGTGCACTATCACCGGAAAATATCTGTTTATTTTTAATCGTTTAAAACTCCTATTACTTAGAATTATTGAGCTGTTTCAATAGATTGATTCTATTCAGTTAGGATTTTGTCAACTGCACCATAGAATTGACAGTGAATCTTTTTTCCCATTCGTTGTGGCTGAATTTTTCAATTGTTATGGCTGAAGTGTGGCTGGAAGCGGTAATGAGGGGCGATGGTTTGCTGAAGATAGTGATAGAGGGAAGGATGCTGGGCAAGCGGGGAAGGGGAAGAAAGAGAATAGGTTTTATGGACGGGATGAGAGAAGGTAGGACTTATACTGAGATGAAAAAAAGAAATACTATCGGTAGATAGGGCACGGCACGTGTAAGAGTCTGTTGGATATTCTCTGACTTTCATCATCATCTACCTCTAACCGGTAGATTACTCTAATGAGTGAATGAATGGCTGAAATGCAAACCATGATTTCAGAAGTTCTGTGCTATCTTAATTTTTAAACGCAAGAAATTGCTGTGCTCGGTGGTGTTGAGTTATAATGGGAAAAGCGCGAAACAACTGTTGTATTTTTAAGGTGTTCCTTAGCGACTAATCCTATTTTTTGTGAGATTTAGTCGTCTCAATAGTCATTTACATCTGTTCCACGCTATCTCCGTATGTTTATTCCTCCCTTGATAGCGTTTAACTCATACTTACACGACAACGGAAATTGAAAGTTGTAAAATCTACTGGAACTGCATTCATACGGATTTTACTCCTTTGCTAACTTCTTCAAAGTGGCAGCGATGAGTTGCATTTGGCAACCGGCGTTGTCGTCGTAAGAAAAAACTGGTTCCGCCTACAACAACTCGATGAAAACGGAGTCTTGAGAAACCCTTAAGTCATGCCGAACAATCCCTTTACGTCATTAGTGCGTACGTACTTTGTCATTAGTGTTTTCATAATGTTTTTAATGTTATTTCAAGGTTGTTCATGTTATTTAAAGTGCATCTGCTGGAAGACTGTTGGAACCGTTGTGGGATGAGTTTTTATTTCTGGCTTTTACGCAGGGATATTTAAATCGGTCATTAATGTAAGATGAGAATGGAGAGAAAAATTCCTTTTTTCAAGTTAGAGATAATGCAAGTGAAACTGAAGTTGGCCGCGTCGTTATCGTCCTGTCGTACCGTTTTGTGACTCAGTGGTTTCAAACTTTTCCTAATAGACAATAATGTTGAAGTGCCTTGTTTTAGCCTGATCTTTAAGCAGTGGGTTAATATCATCGGTTTATCTGAATCATGTTCGTTGACTTTACAAGCCTATGCGGCGTGACTATTTCGTTGTGGCAAATGATTCAGACAGTCTTTCACTAAACATATTTTGTGTTTGTCTTGTTTTCATGCTTTACATCCTCACGTGAATATGCACAGGAACATATTTTCTTGTTTCTATAAATAAATAATCTCTTGGAAAATAATAAACATATTTGGGAAACCTCAAGATTCATTACGTTGTAAGAAATACTGATTATTAGGAATGCGAAGTTCATACGCATGCGTATCTTGTATTGTCTTGCCAATATCTGAGGAGGGTCGAAACGAGCTAGGATAAACTCATAATGTATGGCAGTAGTTAAGCTGCCTGGAAACCTACTGTACACGAGTGCAAAAATACATGTTCGAGGGCAGGCCTCAGATGTCTCATCAGGCCGCGCTGTAAAACGTCGGCGTTTCAATCCTGAAGACGATAGTGGGGTTAATTTTTGAAACTGTTTTATCCGACTCGTGAAGCCGTCGCGAATCCGATTCGCGGAAAACATATCGGGTTCTATACTTGTTTTCATGAATCAGGATTAATCGAGATCATCAGTCATCATTTCGAATATTGATTTGCTGCTGCTGTCAACTCCGTAACCTCTTCAGTTCCCTGCTTTATTCCTGCATAATTCCTTAGTTAAACATGTAATGGTTTGCTTGAGCATTTTTGGTAAATCTTACCATTCATTTTTCCCTCCTGTATTGTTTTGAAGAGACTGTTGTGTCTCAGAATGTGGCAAGTAAGCTTGTCTCTTCCACGTAAGTCCGATAAGTTTCCGTCTTTTACTTAGCAGAGATATATATTACCATTATTTTTCTCTAACTATTAGTATTACTTCTTCACTGGCGGTTCTCTTCGTCCATTTATCATCCTTCTACAACACCTCATTTCCTTTGCTCTTCTTCTTCCCTGTTCTGCTGCTGTTCCAACCTTCACTTCCGCTCAGAAGCATGCGTAATACACATGTTTTAACGAATTGAATTGGGGTATGGGGTCGATATCAATGGTCTTGTTATGGTTACCATCTGCGCATTGAATAATAAGGAAGGTCTCCATCACTTATTAATGACAAGGTATGGACTTCCTTACCCCCACCCATTCTTTGCCATCTTATCACTTCGTCTTTCGGGTCAGTCCTTTCCTTTATCCTTATTTCCCTTCCCTAGTGAAGGCTGTAATCCTTTACCTCTCGGCTTTTGGGGCGTTTAAGTGAAAGTAGGTGCGCCACGCATCGGATATACTGGAAAAATATTCCCATAACGAGCCGTGATGAGCGGGTAATGTAGCCTCACAGGATTCTAAATTTCATTTTCACGGACTGGCGCGGAAATATCGGTCGACCCCGCGGCGAAGAAGGGAGCGTCTCTTCTTTGCTCCCCGCCTCAGGGGTTGGGTTAGTGAAATGGAGGGGGGGGGGGAGTGTTGGCTTCCGTGTTTGGCGTGGGAGGCTGAATGGCATACCCCTGGCCGGAAGCCATACGGCTTCCTGAAATATGTCTCTACCTCTCTCTCTCCGCCTCACTTACTGTCGCCTCGACACATTATGGAATGGTGTTACCTCATTGTAATAGTTTAAGCGAAACTTAAAACATTTTCAGCTATAATAGTTGATACATTTTTTTTAAATCTTAGGTAATTTTATTTTAAACGAAGACTTATAAATGTAAGAAATCTAATGAATGGAGTCAAAAATGCAAAGTTTCTACAGGGTTGCTGCAGGTCTGGAAAACCCGGAATACCTGGAAAATTATGGAAATCGAAAATGGACCTGGAAAACCTGGAAAAGTCATGGGAAAAAGAGAAATTAGCCTGGAAATTTGCTTTTCCAAGTCAAAATCTGATTGTTTTCAATGAGAGAGGAGACTTAAGGTTTTTTGTACCTTTAGTTTTAGTGCTCCTATTTATGCATCTTCTTTAAAATACACACCAAAGGACGTACATTTTCGCATGGAATAATGAAAACTTTGGCCTTCAAAACATGGATAGGTTCATGAATTTCATTATTTCCAGTCTGCAGCAACATTGTTATAATATATATATACACACCAATTGTGTCGCCAAAGTTTAGTTTTGTGAAGCACGGTGATATTTTTTATGTATTTTTTAAAATTAAGTATTCGTTAATTCTCTCAAAACAGTTGTTATTGTGGCATGTCGCAAAAAAGGAAGCAGAAAATATCTAAAAAAGCAAGATAGAAGAGGAGGATACTGTAATGGTTTCGTCCGTTATCTTGTGGCAACAGCATGAAAATACCTAATCATTTTAGAGTAATAAAAGTAGAACAAATATTTAGTTCATTTATTTTTAGTTTTTATTTAGTTCAAATATTTAGAACAAATGCTTAGTTTAATAATTTAAAGTATTTATACAAATATTTAATCTCACGTCAACACTTTGCATGCATTGTAATCCTATTTGAAAAAGAATTTTTTAAAGATTTTGCTATTAAATCAGTTCATTTCCTAATAGGATGTGTCCTCAGAATGAAGTGAATGCCATTTTTTGTTTCCGTGATATTTGAAGGAAATATGTCCACTCTTTAGTCTTGTCGATACAGTCCTACTTTTCCACCTTATTTTGTCCACAAATTATACTGCAATTACATGGGCTTATAGGTGAAAATTTACACAAGACACGTAAAAAATGTTTCTTCTCACACATTCAAATGTTATTTTTGCGAAAAAATCCTTTTATTAGAATTGATTTTGTCCTGGTAACCAACAATAAAAATATTCTATCACCAATTCATATTAGTTATTGAAGTGTTAGTTGAGTTTTACAGTTATTGATGGAAAAAGCTAATTTTTTTGAAACGGCGTTGCCATTTTTATGGAAAGTACATACATGTGTGGTAATTTATTTTGAGGCTATGTAGACCTTAAATGATTGTTAATGCGATTAAATGTTGAAAAAGATCGTTCTCCTTTAGAATTTGGAACTAAGAATAACATGTAACTTTTAAGAGCGATATTCGTGCTAGGAATGCTGGATATTAACTTCTGCTCAAAAGGAATATAAAATTGAATGTTATGTTATTCCTAATTGTTCGAAATTCATGATAAAAATCGTTCAACTGGACTGGAATCCTCCCGATGATTAGTTTGCCTTTTAATCTATTTCTGAATTTCGCAGATTCGCCTCAATGGATGACTCCGTGACAGTTAACAGTCGTGGCTAGTTCCAAATTACTTTGAATATCACTTCACTACCTTGTTCGGTTTTGGACCTGTCAATCTCTTCATTTCTCCTCTCAGATAGCATCTCCATTTTCCCTCGTCCGCCAGTATCCATTTCGTTTTATTTCTTCAATAATCATCCATTTCCGTTCTTCTCGCCTTCTTTCTCTGCCGCCATTTTCTTCAGCAAGCTGTTGTTCCTCGCACTGTACCCCGTGAGTTGACACCACCTTTTCAGTGTCTCTCATTGGTTACACTAGTCTTCATCTAGCATTTAGGTTCAATCCGTCTGTGTGTTCTTCCTCATTAGCATATTAAATTTATCCGTTGTCCTCATTGCCCAGTTCTTTGGGTATATCTGGCATCACTCAAGTTTGTTTCCCATGCTAATCTCAGTGTCCTAGTGAGCGAACGCATCGTTTTTTTTTTTTTTACATATATGAATCTTTATCTAAGAGTCCTAATTCGCTTGGTTGAGGTAAGTCATAGGTCGCTTTTTACTATCGAATTAAAACTCATATTGTATTTTTCCTCGGAGTTTGATTTGATCGATATATATATATATATATATATATATATATATATATATATATATATATATATATATATATATATATATATATATATATATATATATATGAGCCATCAATTGAGCCATATATATATGAGCCATCAATATATATGAGCCATCAATATATATGAGCCATCAATGAGCATATTCAATTGGCGAAAACTTCCAAAGATTATATATATATATATATATATATATATATATATATATATATATATATATATATATATATATATATATATATATATAATCTTTGGAAGTTTTCGCCAATTGGCCACAAATATATAAATTCAAACTTACAGGAGGTAGGAGAAATAGGAAAAGATAAAGAATTCGTTCTTACGGAACGTTTCGAACCAGTTGGTCCTTCGTCAGCTCTAGAAGTGATGACTAACTGCTCACTTCTAGAGCTGACGAAGGACCAACTGGTTCGAAACGTTCCGTAAGAACGAATTCTTTATCTTTTCCTATTTCTCCTACCTCCTGTAAGTTTGAATATATATATATATATATATATATATAAACTTTGCCACAGGTGGGGCGGAAATAAATATAGAAACACAAAAAAGAAGAACACTCACACACTATACGTTCTGATATTTCGGCAGCCGAGCTGCCTTTCTCACAGAAGGAAGGATACAGAATGATGGATAGGCATGGGACAAGGGGTAGAGTGAGGTAGGAGGAGAGGGAGGAGAAAGGGGTAAGAAAGGGGAGAAGAGGGGGGGGCGGGAGGGGGTCAGAAGAGGAGAGCGGGGTGAGGGGGGGGAGAAGAGGGGAAGAGGCGGGAGAGGGTCGGAGAAGGAGGAAGGGATGTGGGAGGGAGGAAAGGGGAGGGGCGCGAGGGGATAAAAGGAGGAGGGGCGGTAGGGGTCAGTGAGCCCGATTTAATCCGGGGGATTATAGGCAGAATAAAGCCAGATACAAGCCAATTCTAATGTACGTAATTGAAGGGGAGATGCAGAGGGAGGGAGGGAAGACAACATGCCTGCTCGGAAACATTTGTCAAAACTGACATTGTGGGAGGAAGCATGGACCGGGACGGGGAAGGAGGCATTGGGCGAGGACGGCTTACAACTGGCTCGGTGGCCGGTCAATCTAACACTTAAGGCGTTAGTGGTGAGACCAATGTAATAGGAATCGCAAAGGTTGCAAAGGAGGATGTACACAATGTTGTGGGAAGTGCATGACCGAGAGGGGACGGAAGGAAGTGGGTGGGAGAGGAATTTAGCGGGGAGGGGGTCGGTAATAAGAATAGGGGACGTTTTGCATCTCGCGCGATGGCAGGGGTTGGGTGGGGTTTTAGAGCTAATATAGGGTTTAGTCAGCGGTTTGGTGGTTTTTAGGATGCTGGAGAGGTTAGGGGGACGCCTGAAGGTGAGAGAGGGACATTTGGGGAATGTGTTTTTGGTGGTGAGATTATCAGAGAGGAGTGGGAAAAGGTTTTTAATGATTTTTTTGAGGGCATGGACGCCTGGGAAGTAGGTGGTACAGAGGGAGAGGTTGTAATTCTCCTTATTTTGGGTTGGTTTAGGAGGAAAGGGTTTTTTTGAGAATTCGTTTATTGAGAAGAGTCTCAGGATAAAAAACGAATTCTCAAAAAACCCTTAGCTATATTAACTCTAAAACCCCACCCAACCCCTGCCATCGCGCGAGATGCAAAACGTGCCCTATTCTTATTACCGACCCCCTCCCCGCTAAATTCCTCTCCCACCCACTTCCTTCCGTCCCCTCTCGGTCATGCACTTCCCACAACATTGTGTACATCCTTCTTTGCAACCTTTGCGATTCCTATTACATTGGTCTCACCACTAACGCCTTAAGTGTTAGATTGACCGGCCACCGAGCCAGTTGTAAGCCGTCCTCGCCCAATGCCTCCTTCCCCGTCCCGGTCCATGCTTCCTCCCACAATGTCAGTTTTGACAAATGTTTCCGAGCAGGCATGTTGTCTTCCCTCCCTCCCTCTGCATCTCCCCTTCAATTACGTACATTAGAATTGGCTTGTATCTGGCTTTATTCTGCCTATAATCCCCCCGGATTAAATCGGGCTCACTGACCCCTACCGCCCCTTCTCCTCTCCCCTTTCTCCTCCTTTTATCCCCTCCCGCCCCTCCCCTTTCCTCCCTCCCACATCCCTTCCTCCTTCTCCGACCCTCTCCCGCCTCTTCCCCTCTTCTCCCCCCCCTCACCCCGCTCTCCTCTTCTGACCCCCTCCCGCCCCCCCCTCTTCTCCCCTTTCTTACCCCTTTCTCCTCCCTCTCCTCCTACCTCACTCTACCCCTTGTCCCATGCCTATCCATCATTCTGTATCCTTCCTTCTGTGAGAAAGGCAGCTCGGCTGCCGAAATATCAGAACGTATAGTGTGTGAGTGTTCTTCTTTTTTGTGTTTCTATATTTATTTCCGCCCCACCTGTGGCAAAGTTTATTTTTATTTAAATTATCGCGTGTGTGATTTTCCACGAACTCGTATATATATATATATATATATATATATATATATATATATATATATATATATATATCTCGATCAAATATACATATATATACATGTAATGTAGTAATTTGGCTTTGTTAGAGCTCAGAATTTCGTCCTTTCGAGTATCTCCATTCTCGAAAAAATCTCAGCTGCAAAATATATTGTTGGAGTTAATGTAGCCCATAGAATAACAATTTTATGTTCTATATTTAAGAAATTTTAAGTTTACTTAAGCATAGGTATGTATAGGTTGAACACATATTTCAGAATTGTCTATTTGAGTGTGCTTTTCTCTGATTGCTTGGTACTTGAGATTTTCTGGTGGGAAATAGCCATGAACTAAATTGTGCTTGTAATACTTTTGAGGTTTCAATGTTTATTCATCAATAATGAATGTCGCATTATGTCGATAATTTAATGCTATCACAGTGGAGTGCCCTACTTAGATCAAATTAGACAGGAAGTTAGGTTGTCGATTTAATGATCGGAACGTATGAGGCAAGAATCCGGAGCTTATTTTTGAGGATGGAAGCCAATTGTCAAGGTGCCAGCTTGTGTGTTTGATGCGAAATAATAGTACGTGATCAGTGGAGAATGAGTAGAGTGTTGGATTTTTTTTTATTTTTACGAGATTTTTTTACTTTAACACTTATTAGCATGAATCACAGTCGTGGCGTGTTATCTCCTGACTTGTGGCTGAGAATAAGTTTAAGGTCAGCGGTAACACAAGTAAAAAGCACGTGAATTTCTTCAGCATGAAGATATTATGGCTGGTATCATTCTAAATTATTTAAGTTATTGCAATGTTTTTCCCTCTTTAATCGCGCTAAATTAATGTAAGTCGAAGAAAATGCAACTATGCCTCATTTGATCAGTACTGCAGTAAAGTAAAAAAGTTCCGTATTCAAATTGCTACGCACTCTGATTTCTCAGGAAATAACGGTACAGAATCTGGCCTAAAACTTGCCACTTGGTCCTCTTTTCCCTAGCCTCAATGATTCGATAAAATATGTCGTTGCTTGGCTTAATTAATTATTTCGTATCATGGTAAATAGTTACGATCAGTAGGATTCTTTACGACAACCAGTCAATTTTCCCATTCATATTTCCTTTTTCCCACCTCTTTCATGGCTAGTGTCGTAGCACTCCATGTCACACGAGTATGCGGCGGCTCGCAGAGTAGTATGTAGATGTGCATCAACAGAGCATCTGTATACTGGCTACCTTTCCGAAGATATACTTAAAGCAGTCGTTTGAGGTCTTAGAGAACGGTGTAGACCAAGCCATGTGCATTATCTAATCCAGTATTCTGTTTCCGTACTTCGTGGTAGTTAGCGGGAGGTTAGCACCGGAAGATCTTCCTCCTAATGACGAATTTGACTGGGTGCTCCAAGGAGATAATAGGGTTCCTTTTCGGTGGTAATTAAAAAAAATTGAATTGTAACTGAAAGGGCGAAGGAGTGAAGTTAGATTGCGAAGGAGCATGGGAACGATGATTGTATGATGGTTTGAGGTAAAACAATAGATTGATGATTTTGATTACCGTTCTCGAATATAAGCAGAAATGATGTAGTAATGATCGAAAGCGTGCACACACACTAGACAGACCAGCGGTATTAAGTATATGGAGTTAATTTAAATATTTCGCGCGTAATTTCCTGCCCTTAGTACTCTTACTAACGTACTTCGACTGCTAAGGCCATTTCGCGCTCACTGTCTACCACTTGTAGTCAGCAATCTGGACGAGCTGGGTGATTACTAGGGATGGCGATTTTTAGCATTAATAAATTGCTGATTTAGCTTTATGAATTTCCAGTTAATCATTTAATAGCATTTACAATTTGTGAATGTAGCGTTTTATAGCATATTGGTGGCAACGAAAATGATGGTACGAATAATTCTCAATTATTAATAAATATGTCACATATCATGTGATCTATTAAAGCTAAATAAATACTAAGATAAATGAATGGTTCCTGTGTTGTATTTGGTTAAAGGTCGTTGTAATTTATATCACTTTCATTTTATGAGGTTGGCAAGAATCCCAGTATCCCTCGTCGAAGTGTTGTACGTGACGGATACGATCACTGTTAGGTAATGTATGGTTGTAATGTGCATCCTGCATCTGGTCTGTGTAATCTTGCTTTGAGTTTCCTGATAAATACAAAAGCCAAAATTCCGGAATTTTGTCAGTGAACACGTTCAGACTTTTGCAGGCCGTGGCTCTATTGCGTCTTTGGCGTGACGGAGAAATAACTCCGCTCCGGAACAAGGCGTAACGCATCACCTAAATGAGCTTTTGATATGTTCGGGCGGCTTTTAAAATACAGTTATGCGATGCCGATATACTCTACGTTTGCATAATTTGGATGCATGCGTACTTAACCGTTGTTTGATACATATCCCAAATTAAATTGCTACAGATTCTTTGGGGGTGTCCACCGCGATAACCGATCACCAGCCAATGAAATGAATGTTCAGAAATCTGAAATTCCTCTTTTTAAATTCTTAAATCTACTTATTGGTTGACGCAACTTAGACCTGTGAAGTCTTTCGTTCCTGTACGTTATAGCTTATATCGGTATGATCTCGTCCGCGACGGTGATAGGCCTGCAAAGTTGACACTGCTTGAATGATTTCCTCCATACTGTCGTATCCTTGCATCCTCTTTTGCTTCAGTTACACTCATGCATTGCTTCATACATGACCTCATTCTCTTAAGACTCCTAGTATTCCTTCTCTTAAGAGTATCTTCCACAACATTCACCCATGTCTTCCTCGGTCCATCTCTTCCTCTCGCGCTATTCACTCCATCATAAATCTGCTTCGTCATTCGATTCTCCTCCATTATCTCGACATAGAAAACCAACAAAGCACGCTCCTTTTGTGCATGACCATTACTGCGGCATCATTTCTCAGGTACCACACTCCATTTTACATAATCCTATGCTTATCCTGGCATTCCCATGTGCCGCTATTATTCAATAAATTGGGAAGGTGTAAACTTTGGCGTCCGGAAGTTTTTTGCTTCCTTAGATATTTGAATTTCTAATTGATTATAAATGTCAGATAATGTCTTTTGATCAAGGTGCCGTAGCATATTGTTTTAATATCCGCAGTTAGTTAGCGAACACCTTTAGTTTAGGACATTGCGTAATTTCAAGTTCGAAATAACAATTCCATTCAGCCACATCGAATGCCTACTCCAACTATTTTCCTTCACATATTGTCTGAGCATGGAGAACTCTTGATTATTATTCACGCGCCACTATCACTCGTGCGTTGGCATTCTGAAACCAAGGGTCTGCTGTTTCTAAAACGTCCGCTAGATAACAGGAGACGCACTGCTCAGTTGCTGTGGGGTCTCAGTCAGAACCTGTGTTGTTGACGAACCTCAGATTGTTGGATTCATCAATATTGAAATTAATTAGTGACTATGATTTCCTATTCCGGTAAAAACTTACAAATTTCCAATTTATCTTCGTGAAAACCATGCGTGCGGGTATTTATAAGCGTTTTATGAACTTTTGCCTTAATACATTGGTCTATTATAGGGGCGGATTAAGGTCGTTGTTTTGGGGGGGGTCTATTTGGGGGCGGTTCACTACTTTCCGCGGCGCCTGGGGGGTATGCAATACCTCTCAACGAAACGGGGGTCCGGATGTAAAGAATGCCATTCTTGTAAATATGCAGGTCTCCCGGATTTTACACCACATTCCAATTATATTTAAACATTGTATATTGAGCTGGAGAAATAAAAACTTCCATTGGAGAACCACCTTAATGATTACCATATTTTCTATTTTCCTGGGAATTACCTGGGGGGCGGCCGCCCCCCCCCCTTAATCCGCCCCTGGTCTACCATTATAAATTGACTATGGGCAACGAATGATACCTAGAGTCCTTTCCTTAATCCAATATGTTTTTTGATCTTTGAAACTACTTGAACGCGGATTCTAAACCCATGGGTCCCGACCCCATGTGCGGTCGCGGAATAAGTTCGAGGAATAGCAAGGGTAGTGAGAATCATGGCTTAATGTTGTAGGGGTTGCGGTGTTGTAAATTTATAGGGGTTGAAAGATTAAAAAGGTCGGGAACCCCCGAATTAGAGGCTTAACGGCTTTCGGGCGGCCTTAGGCGACTGGGAGATTATTGGCGACATAAGTGCCACGAGACCTCCTGATGTCGTCTTCACGCCATAAGCACAACTGCTTTTACTCGAATAGTACATCTAGAAGTATTGTAGAAGAAATGCCATTTTTGACCTGAAGACGCCAGTAGAAAGACTGGAGAAGCTGTTGTCGCCAATAGACTCCTCGTCGCGGAGGAACACCCGAAAGCCGCCAAGGCTCTACTGAAACGCCGCGGAAATATTCCATCCAACTTAGATGTAGAATAAACACGTCTTTAATCAGAAAGTAAAAGTTTTGGAAATACATTATCACCTTTTGTATTGATGCCGGTTTGATTTTCATATGCTAGTCAATTAACGCCCCCTAACAGTTAAATGGAATATTCATTACCCAACTACTGCATTTTGAAAAGATTGAGTGGATTGAGGTTATACATACCCTATCCCTTGTGGTGGTCCAACCACGCTGTAATAAGTAAAATTTAATTAATTTTTGGTATCGAGAATCTGGTTCATATACCCTTACTTGCTGATTTAATCTCTCGAGTTAAGGGTCCAAGTTTCACATGTGGAAGGCTCGGCTGAGGAATTAAATATTCCCTAACTTACGTCTTTTCCGATTTCGATGGATTGATTTCGGTGGCTTGGATTGTATGGAATGGACCTTGAATACTCGAGTGAGATATCTACGTAATATCTCTGAAAGCTGTCAATGGATATACATATTCGTGCATAGTGTGCGATGGCGGAAACGATAATTGCTTTAAAGCGCAGCAACGGAATATGAAACGTTTATGGTATAGGTGTTATTCCTAATTAAACCTAGTCCACAATTTGTAACCTACCGGAAGCGTTAAGCATCAGACGACGAATTATTCACGTCAACCTTTAATGGGGTCCTCTTCATCTAAGCCTCCATTCATAAGCCTCAACTCGCTAACGAGCGTTGCACTGTCCTTCGTGGCATGTCGACATAGAGTCTCGAAGGTATCCGAAAATTGGTTCTTAAGCCTAGTTAATTATGTGTAATCTAACTGATATGTTTAGTTTTATAAGATTTAACATTCTTGAATACTCTTTGCGAAATATTATTTTTTAACATCTGTAGTTAAGAGTCTTTTTTCTTAAATCAGTTGATTAAATTGAAGATTACACCATTCCTCCATAAGAGAATTGCAAATCGCTAGATAAATTGGGCTTCTTTCTGCAAAAATATCCTCGTGACGTCTCCGGTAACATCAGTATACGTTTACATATTCCGATAGAGCACAATTTTGCTAAAAAAGTGCTTAAAAATCCGTAAATCCGTGATGGTTGATGCAGGGGTTTCCCCTGGTATCGCTTTGAGGTTTTATGGTGAATGACTGAAGCTAGCTTGTTCGCTTCAATTGTGATCCATGGACTGACTGACTCCAATTAAGTCTGCGTGTGGGTAGTGTCCGAGAGATTGCAAAGTATTACCTCTTTAGCTTTTTTTTGTTGCCATATTTCCGACAGCAGCTGCTGGACGTTTTTTCCTCGTCCTGTAAAATGGGAGAGAGAAATTATGTTGTATACTTTATAGGCGAGGGCAGCGAATCAGCCTTGAGGGGTAAATGTCGCCGTGGCGATCTCTTCAAACACCAAAGCAAGGCGTGCTGGAGGTGGGACTCGAATCCGTGACAGTTGCTTTAGCCCAAGGTGGGTAGAGTAGTTCCTTTCTATCCACCTTGAGTTTAGCCTTCTACGTTGCCAGACCAGCAGGGTTGTCACAGATCTTGGGAGTTGAAATTGTTATCTCTAGTCGTTAGTCGCAGATAAGTCAGGCATTGAGGAGATGCAGATTGTCAGCCTCATAATTGAAAATTAGCTCCGTTTACTGCGGTTCTTTATAGCTTGTTAGTGTATTCCTTATGACGATCCATGTGAGCATTTACATTCTATCGAAGTTCATGAATTTATTTCGTGATTTTACAACCATCATATTTGAATCATTTTAATTTTTGAGTTCACTGTGATTTTTCAGTGATACCACTTATTTATTTTGAATGTCGATCGAAATGTTGGATCGCAAGATTATAGCCAAATGATTTTTCCTCGTCCCCTTATTTTATTTGGACTTTACTCTCTGCGTCAAATTGTTACAGAGGAGAGGATGTAGAGCCCGCATAACGAATATTTCCAATGCTCATCGTGGAAAGGGGTTTCGGAAGTTACTGCAGAAATGTGCTCTAGTCATACGTGAACGGCTCTTTGATCAAATTGATGGTTCAGGCATGACTTAGTGGATCAAAGTATTACTTTGTGTAACGAGTTAATTCTTTTTAATCTTACTTTTTAGTGGATTTATAGCCTTCCATTAGAGCGGTATTCTTTTATTTTTTGTGAAAGTTATTACAATGCATCCCTGGAGCTTTTTAAAAATTTAACTCTCACTTTGATCCATTTTCAACCTAATTAACAAAGAATCTGCATCTGGATAGTATGCGTCCACAGAGGCTCCAGCTGCACTTTTTATGCACTCATCAGGTTTATTCTTCTTCGTTACACAATTATTTTCTCTTTTACGAGTATCAGATACTAGATGTCTCGAACAGAATCTGAGACTAATGTATGCGCATGACTTTGTTTTCTTGAAGGTGAAAAGCCCACTGTTATTCGCCACTTTTTCTTCGTCTTACCCTCCCATGCTGCATACTACCCCGCAAGCCGCCTCAATAGGCGTGTGGCGGGGGGTGTTAAGAAACCAGCCGTTTACATATAAAAAGGAAACGCTCTAATGAAATTACGCCTAGCATTTATTAAAGTCCCTTATTATTCGGGGGAAAAACGAATTCCCATACCTATCCTTTCGGCAAAATATATTTGTCTTAATTTATCGTTTCTGTCGGACCTGGAAAATATAATAATAATAATAATATTTATTTGCTCTGGGTACAATACCCCTAAGAGCACCAATTTTACAATGGTGGTGAGCTTAAGGTACTTAACCTGCTATTGAACATATATAAATATATACATTACATGCCAGTTTTATATCTCTAATCACAGAAAAGACATACAATCGAAAATGCATCATATAAAAATAAAATAAACCTAAACGAAGAATACAATTTGGAAAAAAGTGACATAATCCTTTTAGTGTAAACATAAGCAAAAACAGAATCTGAACTGGATAACTGAAGAATAATTTTTTAACACATTTCTAAATCAGAATTTACAATCAAAGACATTTTAGTGAATAATAAACCAATGATAAAACAGTAAAGAAAGTCGTTGCAGCTTCTTTTTGGTATAAAATCAAACGAAAAACTAATACTGAGCAACAGTTTCACAAGTTCATTTTTGGTGTAGACTGAATCACAGAATTATGTTTTTTTGTAGAAGGTAAGAATAAAGTTTTGTCTTGAATGTCTGTGTGTTTAAAATATTCTTTAGATGAATGGGGAGGAAATTCCATAATTTTGTAGATTTGACCAAGAAAGAGTGATGATATTTGGTGGTTCTATGGGCGGGGCAATAAAGGTCAGATTGTGCACTTCTTGTATTTATAGTTCGGGACTGTGGTTGGTGTATAAACATGCCTATTAAGTATTTTGGTTCTGAAGCGGAGAATGAGGAGAACAGAAAGACACTGAGCGAATAATTACGTCTGTCTTTGACAGTTAACCAAGACAGTTTTTCCCTATAAGAGGACACATGTTCATCGTAGCGAAGGTTAAAAATGAATCTAATACAAGAGTTTTGGGTCCTCTGAAGTTTGTCATTAGAGTTCTTCTGAAAGATCACCAAATACCAAGGAACAATAGTCTAAATGGGGAAATGCTAATGCAATAACTAATTTCGTCCTAATGTGAGTCGGTAAGACATGTTTCTGGGTTTTAAGCTGATACAGAGTACTGTTTACGCGGTTGGAAATTTGGTTCACTTGATCATGCCAGGTGAGATTGTTATTCATAAGAATTCCCAGATTTCTGACTACGTTAGAGTAGTGAACCGTGACATTATCAATCTCTAAGCGCGGTATGGTATCGTAGTTAATTTTATTGGTAAGCTTAGAGCTCCCAATAATTATTGCTTTAGATTTGGTGTTATTCAGGATTAGTTGGTTGTCTTTGACCCATAAGGAGACAGCTTCAGCATCAAATTGGACTTTAGCTATTCCATCGTGAAGATCATGCAGGTGACATTGAAAGTAAATTTGCAGGTCGTCGGCATATAGCATATAACGACAATGTTTTAATGTTTTTGGGAGGTCCAAAACGTAAATTGCAAACAAAAGTGGGCCGAGAACAGACCCCTGAGGAACACCATGCTTAACTGGCAACCATGAGGACAGGTTTCCAATGGAGTCCTTGACTGCCTGTTTACGGTCTGTGAGATAAGAATAAAACCAGTTCAAAACGGAGGCAGAGAAGTTCAAACGCTTCAATTTATCGAGGAGATTGGCGTGATTAACTCGGTCGAAAGCTTTACTTAAATCAAAAAGAACCAAAATGGTTACCATTTTTCTATCGATAGCCAGGCGAATGTCGTCAGTTATTTTCAGGAGGGCGGATTGAGTGCTAAAGTTCTTTCGAAAACCAGACTGGTAAGGGTCTAGCTTGTTATTTTTAATTAGGAAGTCACTGACTTGCTGGTGAACAAGTTTTTCGAGAACTTTAGATAAGGTGCAGAGTAGAGAAATGGGGCGATAATCAGATGGTGAAGAGGGATTTCTCGATTTTTTAATTGGTAATACTATTGCTGACTTCCACATTGATGGATAAACAGATGTGGATAAGGAGTGATTAAAAATTTCAAGGATGGCGGGGACCAAGACGTCACCAGCCTTATTTATGAAGTCGATTGATATTTCGTCGATACCCAAGGATTGTGACTTGCAGCGACGTAGGGTTTTCGTAAGAAGATCGGGAGTGATATGCTTAAAGTAGAAGTTGTTATCATTGTATGGGACTAAAAGTTCAATGTTAGTAATACGATGCGTTGATCCACTCTGATCACCCTTGGTGAGACTTGTAAAATATTCATTGAACTGGTTCAATGAAAAATCATTGATAACTAGGCCTTCCTTCTGCCGCAGTAAACCAAGTTGCCGTAGTTGTCGCCAGACTGTATTAGAGTGCATGGGTTTAATGAATAAATTGGAGTAGAATTGGCGCTTGGTTCCATTGACGAGAGACTTAACTTTATTCCTATATGTTTTAAATTTACTGGGAACCAGGGGATCTCTTGTACGAATGTAGGCACGTCTGAGTTGGTTCCTCTCCTTGATAAGGTCTTTTATTTCCTCTGTAATCCAAGGGGTGGGAGGCCGTTAACGGTAGCAGATACGTTTTGGCGCCTGCATATTTACACAATATAGTAGGTTGGAGCTTAATGCCTCCACTTTCAGGTCAATGTGACTGGCAGAGAAAATCTCAGCCCAGTCTTGAGCAAGGAGATTGTTCTGATATAGCACTATGTCAAAATTACTTAGATTGCGTGAGACATATGACCTTGAGAGAAAACGCTGGGTGGAGAACTTGTACTTAATACAGATGAGGTCGTGGGCAGACAAGAACGGAACAGGATATTGAGAAAAATTGACGACCTTTTCACAATCGTCAACTATGCACAGGTCTAAGAAAGTATGACTGGATATGGTGTGGTGAGTAGGTTCAAAAGGGACTAAATGTAGGTTATTACTAAAAATGAAGTTTTTGAAGGACCTGGAAAATATAGTGGGGTTCTAACATGATGTTCTCCGTATCTCTCTTAAAGATATCTATTCTCAATTGCTCAAGCAATCTAAGCCTACCGCGCAGCCTCCGAGTCTCTAGCGGCTCCCAGCCTAATTCGTTTAACATCTGTGTAACGCTGTCTGTACGCCCGTAGCAGTTTTTGACGAATCGCGCAGCTTTCCTTTGTATTTTTTTTAAGTTCCCGGATTAAGTCTTTCTGCACCGGATCCCATATACTCGCTGCATATTCAAGGTGTGGCCGGACGAATGCGAAATAGCACCTCTCTTTTACTTTTTCATCCGGAAATCTTCCCACAATACGTTTGACGAATCCTAGCTTCTTCAGAGCTCTGCCACAAATATTTCTTATATGTGTTCCCCACGATAGGTTCGAAGTTATCGGAACTCCTAGATACTTCACTTCATCTGTCGCCTTTATGTTAACACCATCCACAGCATATACATGGGAATATTTGGGCGACCTCCGCAAGAAATGTACCGCCGTGCATTTGCTCAGTTTAAGTTCGAGTCTCCACTCTTGGCTCCACACATGAACATTGTTTAAATTCGATGATAGAATTTCAAAGTCAGAGTGATCACCAATTTTGCGATAGATGACAGCTACGTCAGTAAATAAACGTATTTTACTGCTAATTCGAGAGCATAGGTCATTTATGTATATAATGAAGAAAAGGGGGCCGATTACGCTTCCTTGTGGAACACCTGATGTCACTTTAACTACATCAGAGCTAATTCCGTCAAGAACTACTTTTTGCCAAGAACTCCTAATTAACAACGAGAAAATTAAATACGTTTTAACAAAAATCTGTTAAAATATTTTCACTGTCTGAGATACTCACATAAATCATGTTATAAGTTCACATGCGGAATGCAGTGTAATTAACTTATTCACCAGATCTTTGATGTCGTTGATGATTTATTTGTACACATGATCTTTGGATAATAAAGGTATTATTATTATTTCGAGTGTAGTTGCAGTATTTTTATAGGGATATTAAATTTTTTGGTCGACTAAAACATGGAGATGAGAGTCGAGGATTCTTCCTTACAACTTTTTGTATATTAGTTGCTGGATTTACAGCTGTCAATATCAATGGAACTAAAGAAGTGAAAAAATTATTTGCATCCGTTTTAAGGTTTACATCATAAAATTTCTGCCTGTTCTCACTGTGACGTCACAGCCCCATTTGAAAATGAAGGTCATATTTTCAAGCTCTTCTGCGAGCCAATTAGCGAGAATTTCTTCTAGGTATAGCATGATTCTGTAAGCAGTATGATTCAACAATGATTGCAATAGAAGTTCGCCAATCACACCTTTAATTTTAATGCTCGTTTTATCGGGATAGGGTCTAGCTGTAGCTAATAAAACTATAAGGTATGCAGGATACATTTCATGATTTTATGATCTTGCTGTTTTCGCATTTGATTGTGATGCCTGATCGACCACTTCTTCTCCCTTCTTCACATTCAGTAGATTAACCGTCGCTATCAGAATATAGTCGCAAGTGAAATTTTGATTAAAATTCAGCCATGAATGAAACTTGGAAAGAATAAGTTTTCTATCTGTCAAGCTTGTTGCCACCTTTGACATAAATCGCTTTGCAATCTTCTTATAATCAATTTCTTTCACTCTAGAATATGAAAGGACATTATTTTTTGACAAATGATCTGCAACTTTTGATAAGCTGCAAGCGCTTCAGATTGTAAATCTGGTTTTAATAAAATGAAAATTTCCTTTCGCGGTAGGGACAGTGAACCCACGCTCGTATTACGCTCTTCTGAAACAAAATTGAGAAACATTTACGAAATAATGTGAGTTAACGGAATAATGCTTTAATGCATGCATTAACGTGCACATAGTAAAATATAATTGTATCAATATTTATACATATACGTGTTACCCCGATATCCCCCTCACGGTGAGTGGCGTGGAGTGCAGGCCGCCACTCAACCTAGAGATTAAAACCCTAAAAACTAAAATGGCGCTTAAAGGCGGCTAATTTTTATATCCCCACACAGATAAAGCTTTTTTATTTAACATAGTGTAAAAAATAACACTGGACAATTTAAGATTTTTCAATAAATTTTCTTCAAATTTTATGCCAATTTCGTATTGAAAATAAGTGGTATATAGTATTTTTTATACCACAAGAAGGATTATCCATTTTACAGAATCAAAATCGGTTTATTTGATTTGATTTGGCGTCCTTTTGAAGTCTTAAGCTCGATTTTAATGCATGGTAGAATCCTTTTTTTAATGACTGTGATTCTTTTTTGACTTTAAGTGATAAACATTTTAGTTCCAATTATTCATGTTTTTCTATTGAGTTAAGCCAAAACGATCATATTAAACCAAAAGCAACCGTTGACAAAAGTCATGGAAATTTCTAAATTTTGGTCTGGAAAGTCATGGAAAAGTGATGGAAAATGCCAAGGGAAAAGTTGTGGGAACCCTGCGCAAGGTATTGCTTTTCCCTCTAGTGTTTTTTTCAGGAAGGGAAAAATCTTGTGTAGAGTAAATAAAAACTAAAATTGGGATAAACGAGAGGAACTTCGCATGGAAACGCGTCGTATAATTGGCAGCGACACCTTACCGTGATATCTTCCGCCGGATTCTTCCGTGAAAAGTTGTTACGATAAACTTAGCAGTGTTACCGAATTGTTGAAGGAATTAGGGTGGGAATCTTTAACTGATCGAAGGGAGAAATACAGGTTAAATCTTTTGCGCAAACTCGGAGATGACAGTTTTTTGCCTTACGTTCAACATATACTGCTAGAGCCAACGTACTACGGTAGAAGTGATCACAGGAATAAAATAAAGGAACTTGACTGCCGAACCGATAGATTCAAAATGTCCTTTTTCCCACGTACAATAAGGGATCCTAATAGTTGCGATAGATCAATCACATGAAACTCCCACCCTCAATGGGTAGAGTAGAATTTTCACTTATGCTTAATAACACCACTTCATTACGAACTCTTTCCACCGGTCGATTAGTCCGGCATTATTTTATGTTGTTCTTTGCATGAAGTAGCATCTCGTAGTAGTCATAAATCAACAATATCAGTAATATTAACCACTAGATGTGTCTATAGCATTTCTCTGCATGTTTGTATGTTCTTTTACGTATCACTCTCCCAGTTTTCGGTTGGACTGCGCACTGTTCTCCTGACTGCTTTTGGCCTGCGCCTAGCGCCAGGGGGAGCGTGCGAGGATCTGATTTGTTCTGGGACGAGTGCTGCATGCCTGGTGTGGAATCACCCCGTGCCACACACACTGGTGGTGGCTTGCGCGGTACATCGTAGATGTAGATGTAGATTCTCAATGAAGTAGTGTTATGATTCCGCCAAGCGAGCATAATTTTTAACCTAAAAATATTCGTGAGACAACGTTGATTGTTGACTAAATTATGTTCCGCATATAAGCTTCACATTCAAACAATTTTTTAACATTTCATGTTCCGCATAATTATGGATCGGTATGGTTTGGTGACTAGAGTGCTGGATTCACATTTTAAGGGCCTTGGTTTGAATCCTGGCTTACGTGGAGACTCTAGATTGCCGATTAATGCTCGGGTGCTAAGTGGTTAGTATTTCAATTGTAGTACTCAATCCCTTGGTTGGGACGTTGAACTGTTTTCTGGTCTCTTCCCTCCCTTATCATCTCACCCACCTATCTTCAACGGCACAAAGGACCGCAGCAGTCGATTGCCTCCCCAAATAACTAACCTTTTCCTCAGTGATCATGATAAGGATCCAATTTGTCTGATATTATCGTTCTCCTCTCCTAAACATTGTTGCGCTACATGTTCAGTGCACTCAGGCACCACTTTGTGGAATCAATTCATTGCACGATTAATGCAAAAAACTTAATGAATTCCGCAGGAATACTTATTGGTCTCTCCGAGGAATGAGAGAATGACTAAATATTCGAAATCCTGCGTCTTCGAGGGGTAGAATGGCAGCGCCTAAGGCGCGAAGGTAATTATACCGTTCCGGTAAGGAGAGCTCACTACAACCGGTCTTTTAACATTTCAGCTTGTGCATCACGGGGGATTAGAAATTTGCGTGTGAGGTGTTGTTTGTGTGAAAGTTAAAACGCTTTCAAACTAGGAACAAATTTAATAATCTAATCCTATGGGAGGGGTACATATGCAGTCAATATTCCTATGTGTTTGCATGTATTTGCCTACCTATTTCATTTTCCGTGCAATTTTAAGCGGCCCTGTCAACTTAAGACGACTTAATTTCTCACTTTTTGTCCTTTCACTGTTTGTCGTTAATTAGCCAGAATTTCTGAGCTAGTTTCTGTTACTCGCCCTTCACACTAGTAGTTTTCTACGTTGGTAACTATTTCGCTTGTAAAAAGTATGTCGTGTGAACGTAGGTTGGCTTTAACATTATTGAACTTTTTAATCACGAGTTCGTTACATTCGTTGAAGCTGGGTACTGTCTTCCATTATGTAGTTCAGCAAGAGCAATTGAAAAGTAAATTTAAACAAAACACGTGCGTGTTTTCGAGATTTTAACTCTATATGTCGATGGCCACCTGGATGACCGAAATGCATGTATAGGAGTTAAAATTCCTTTGTTTTTATTGACAATTTGGATTAATCTTTAATTCTATTATACATTTGGGGGGTGTTATTTAAAATCACTCTATACGGGAAAGCGTTTAATTTGTTTTTTTATTGAGGAAAGAATCTTAAAACTTGAGTTGGACTTCTACAGGAAACAGTACTCAGGGGATTTGACAGACGATCTTATGGACGTACATGCCAGCCATGCCAGCGAGGCCATTCAGTAATAAAAATAATTTAATGCCTAATTTAATGGATGGGCTATTCGACTCCTTGAATACCGCGAATCTTGGAAAAAATTGGAGATTCTTGAATTTGCATCCTTGCGCATATCCCATTCGAATCCTAACCTTTAATAATTCAGCGATTAAATTAAAATCCCGGAAATATCATATTTATTTACTTCCAATGGAAGCATACTTAAAAATTATTATTTTAATTAATTTATGCGTTCGTTATCCCATATTGATAATTGTTGTAGCGTTTTTTTAACATCAGTCTTAAATTTGATTTTCCGCAAGCTACTAAACTGCTACTTACAAACTACTACGAGTTTTCTGCTCTAATTTAATGAAAAACTTCATTTTTTAAAGCTTTTTTATTTTATTACTATTCTCAAGTGAAGGATTCATGAGTTAAATGGATTAGAGAGCCCCTTCAATTGGGGCTCTAGAAAATATAAAATTCGTCCCGACTGTATTAAATACCAAAGAGCGACATAATCTTTCACGCGTTCGACTCTGGTTTTAGTACCCACCAGAGGCCACCACCTTGACGATGGTGGCCACCTTTCTCGTGGCTTCTTACCGTGGTACAAAACGTTGGTAATTTCTTCCCACATTCGCATATGCATTAAATCACCTTGGTAAAACTGGCATTTACCACCATTAACGAGCTCCATATTTGTTTCTTGTCACCTGCCGGTCACTAGAAGATTATGAAGATTGATAACTTGACCATTTTGACTAATTTTCTTTCTAATGGCAGAAAACGACTTTTGTAGATAGATGAATATGGTAAGTTTACCCCGATAGAAGAAGTTACCGTGGTCGGTGCCAACTTAGCGTTCGCATTACTAATTCTTACCCTTGTAGTTGATTATCATCGTAAAAAGCTATTAATGGGTACGGGGCACAAGTGGAGACGCGCGTTAACGCATGTCAGTCAAATCCGCCATGATGACCGGTATCGAATCGTAGTAGTGTGAGCGGGGCATGAACGCCGTCGCATCGGGTTGTTTGGGGGAGTATAAAGCCCCTAAATTGTCGGTCCTAGTCTTCCAGTCTTTCATAAGGGCAGCTGCAGCCTTGGTAGCTTCGGTCCAAGGCTGCCCTCGACGGTCTCCTCCCTCACCCAAGTAGCCAGACTCACCCAAACTAATCTCTCTCTCTCTCTCCGTTCCCTCTCCCCGCCCTCCCTCCTCCGGCTCAATCATCGCTTCCCGCGACCTTCCTGATTTTCCCCAGTTTTCTCGTCGTCGCACTTCCCTCCATCATCACCTTAACCACTTTTCCAGTTTTAATTTCCACTTTCGTTTCTTTTTCCCCGCCGGTGATCTCGATAGCTTCCATCCCCCTCATCCCCTCCGGGCACTAAGATGCGTGAGGACATTATGTTATCGTAGAATCGCTGCTGACATAATGGGTAATTCATCTTCATCTCCGAATACCCTACAAGACTCGGGATGTGTGGCAAGGCGTGTGTTCACTCCAAGGGATGAAATTTCACCAACATGCACTACACTTTATCCTACATGTTATAAAAACTATAGTAATAGCAAGTACCTGCTAGTATGTGGCAGGCAGTGAATTTTGCACCGACGCGCAGCATAGTACATCTACATACTACCCTGCGAGCCGCCGCATGGGCGTGTGAATGGGGGGTGTTAGGACACCAGCCGTGTAAAGGCGTTAAGTAGAATGTTATAGGTACGTGAAAAGGTGAAGTGTATTTCGGCAGTGTTTTCAGTGGATCTCAGTTTTTATTATGGTCACTTATTGTGCGTGGGAAGAACGAATTTTTGTACCTGTCCGTTCGGCAATGTATATCTCTTATTTTATCTTTTCTCGTACCTAGAGATGTAGTGCGGCAGAAAAATGATATTCTCCGTGTCACACATGTGCAACTTATGCTATAGAAACTATTATTTAGAGTATACAGTTTGCAAGTTCGTAATGTACAGAGATTCAAGAACTATAGATACATGGAACATGTGAGACTTGCTCTTAGTACTAGATATACATAAGAATATGAATATGTCATATGAATACATAAGCATCAGAGAGCTCAGGAACTAATAAGCTACACTTCCTGTCGAAAAACCTATCAAGCCTCAATGGCAGCTGTTATAATAAAGTCTAATCATATTTAAAATCTTACAGGGAGTCTTATTATACAGTATAATTGAGGGTATCGAGTTGGTGTGGTGGCTAGAGGGCCTGCCTCCCACCCCTGGTTCCAAGGTCGTTCGATATCTCGGTTCTTTGCCTCTTCGAGAAAACGCATATCGATGGTACAACATATCGAGTAAATCGACCTTGCCCAGGTCCCAAGTTCAAACTCCGGTGGTGGTGACATTTTTATGAGATCCCCACCTCTACTTGGCTAACATGAGAAGTATACTTCAAGCACATTACTCCGCCCATCGGATGGAACGTAAAACTGTGGTCTCAGAGTACTTTCTAAAGAGTATGGTAAAACTGACGTTGGGTTTCTCTCCCCCCTTCCTTTCCTCCCTAAGTTCTTCCTTTCCTTGCCTCTCTAATGTGGAGCGTAGCGTTTCACGATGTAGAAACTTGGTCACCTAGGGTAGAGAATTGAGCATATTGGAGGCTTTTGGTTCGTCAGTGTGTTAGAGAATGGAGAAGGTGTGACAGACTGAAAGGAAGACGAACGGATGTTTGCAATTGAGGGTTAGAAGAGGAGACTGATAGAGGAAATAATCAGGAGACAGAGATGGATGGAGCGGGTAATGAGGGGAGAGGGGGTTGCTATGGACCGTGGTAGAGGAGAGGATGTTGGGTAAGTGTGGGATAGGAATAAAGAGAATAGGCGTTATGGATGGAATGAAGAGATAGAAGTCAACTATAGATATGAAGTGGTAAATCTTGTGAGGAGAAAGGGCCCTTTCTACGATTATGAATCATTTATAGTTTTTTTGTAGTTGGGCAACGGCCTGCTGCGATGTAAACTGAATGCTTGATTCCCGAAGTTGTGCATATTAGGTCTCCTCTGTGATTAGGATGGTCGGTCATACAATTCGTTCCGAGTCCCATTGCCTCCGTCTGCAAGTGGCGTACCTAAGATGTGTCATGTGAAAACTGGCGCAAGAAATTTTTCTCTTGGCGAAAACTACGCGCGGAAAAATATTGTTAGTGAGTGCTCGGTGAGTGGATGTGTCTAATGAGTGAATCCCACGAGCTATTGGCAAATTAAAATCATCGAGTTAAGACTAGTCTTTACTCTGTGCTAAAATTTTGAGCACCTGGCTTAACTCATTGTCAGTGGAATTAATTCATATTACTGAAGTGAAAATAACTTTTTGTTGTCATAGTTATTTTACTCCACCGAGGACAATAGTGTTGTCAAGATTATTGTGTCTCATTGAATTTGCGAGGCGACTTGGGAATTACGCCATAGCAGTAATTACCCGGGTCAGCATGGTTAGGTAATTCAGTGCTCTATGCGAAGATATTTTTATTTTTTTTATTCAAGACAAAACTGGATAGGTTAAATGGAGAAGAGAGAGATATATCTATAATGAAACATGTGTTCATGATGCATTCATACGTGTAAAATATTTTGTAATGTACTTTAAGTTGTAAGGTAAGGACAAGAAGACATTTTCTCCAATAGTGAAATGTGATTATATTCTGGGATTGTATGTAAACGTACTTGTTCATCGCTGCAGCTGGGGGTTCAGATTGAGAAGTCAGATGACGTGCATTAGGAAAGTAAAAATGTAGGCTGATCGAGTCTACGGCGCGCGATGAGACGCACAGGCACGTGACATGGTGAACGTGAATTCGTATATCTCCAGCCCGATCTGTAAACAAAGCAATTTTTTATCCTGCTCAAAAGGCCAAGGATGGAGGTTTCTTTCATTTTACCTTGAATCTGTTTTGCCCCGCTGCCGGACAAAAGTCGCCCTTTACTTGACCGAATTGAGAGTAATGCTTTGGGTTCGTGGACTTAAAAGCTTTCACGCTATTATCTTAGGTGTGGAGCTGGTCAGCGGTCTCCATTTCATATAATCCAGTTTTAAAATGTGTGCGGCGACATGCACGGATTAACTGAACTCGAACGATACATGTGTTATATCTAAATGAAATGCCTTTATATTTACATCAGTAACGATTAAGTAGATATCTCATCGATGCAATGCTTGTAGATGAGGAGTTGTCCAAAGGAAGTACAAATTCTGCACCTCAGGCTTCTATCATTGTAAAGCGGTCCATTGTATCTCTTTATCTTATGTTTTGGGTTTTGCGAAATTAAACAGGTGCATTGACGCTACGGAAAGGTGTTTGGAAAAAGTTGTAATCGGTGCATCAATCCCGATCGTATTACCAGGTCTCATCGCACACTCAGAGAGGCCAAGGTTATCTGGAGTGGAGTCTTGGGTCAAGGGATGTAAAAACGTATTTCTCGGTATTTTTAAATTACTTCTCTCTCTCTGTAAATACGCAATAAGCGTCACAGTGTTCCCTGGCTCTACTTATGGAGTCTAGACGTAGGTGTTATTAAAATGATCCATAGTAGTTTTCCGATTCAGTGGCGTTGAAGGTAAGCAATACGAGTGATGTTTAAATTATTGATTAGTTCTTATCTTTCCCCTTCTCTCTTTGGTTAGGGTAATTTTCGGGTAGTTTTCTAGGGTAGGGTAGGTTTCGTAGTGCTAGCGCTAACATTTGAGGATAAAGTTCGATTGGGGAAAATTTCCTTAGCTTCTGATATTTCTTCCACTGATTCAAATTCGAAATATAATTTCTGTCATAATTGCAGAGTTTTGCTCGTCTTAAGTGGAGTAGATAGCTAGTAATCTCCATAATTAAGCTAGGCTATCAAGAGTAGCTGGAGTAATGAAGATAATCAATGCGCAATACGTCATGAATGCATCAGTTTCTGTTTTGCTTCATTGATGTTGTCTTGACGGCAAAGTCTGGAATGATATGTGAGTTTAAAGATTTCTAATTATTTCAGTGGGACGGGTAACGAAGTGCACAGTCAGATTCCATTCGGCAATGTATGAAATGGGCTTAGTATGTTTAGGACCTTTATAAATGGCAAATCAGTCAAGTTCTATCCCAGTGTAGAACTGTTTCTGTTTTTACGCTTGGGGAGTTTGTAGCCGATGAGCTATAATCGAATTGAAGTGATGTAGTTTGGTATTTCATTTTGTGTTTCACTTGGAAACAAAACTTATATTGCTAATAAGTAGCAAATTTCAGCAAACTATAATAAATATAGAAGTAGAAAGACTCTCAGATAGTCAGCTTTTGATAGTTGAAGGAGATACTAAAAGTGAAGGGCGGTTGTGTCCATCAAACTCTCCCTCCCTAGACAGGATGTGGCCACGTCAGAATCTACCCGATCACTTAGTGCTTTCTCGAGTACGATATTTGGCGACCGCGTGATGTAATTAGGTGCTGAAAAGATAGTGCGGTACGGGCAAGATGACACCGCGCCAGGGTAGATAATGATACTCTAGGCTGTCGTCTCGTGACGTATTTACGTGCCATTGTCACTTCTCTGCTTAATTTTTGGGCCCTTTGGCCGGGCCCCATTCCGCGCCCCAATCTTTTTAAAACCTTCCCTCCCCACCCTCCTCCCAGTCGTCTCCCTCCCCTGTCCCTTTCCCCTCCCTCCCACACTCTGGGTGTCTGCCTCGTGTGGTGCCTGGAGTACTCACTTCGCATCCCGAGGGCACGGGCTCAAAGTCTGGCATTGGCGGAGTTTCAGTTGAATCTCGATCCTTACTTTGGTGCCATGTGAAGAGCACCGTATGAGGGATGGGACGTTAAAGATAGTAGTCCCTTTGGGGTATTTCTTAAGGAGCAGGGTATGCCGACGCCGGGTTTCTCTCCACCCTTCCTCCATTCCCAATATTCCCCTTACCAACCTACCCAGTATGCTAAATGGAGCAAGTGACCTAAGCTGCTCGTCGTCTTTCCAAATGACAAACCAGCCAACACCTGCCGTTCGTCATCCTTCATTTCGTTGCACGATTTAACGCGCCTCCTTTTTATGTTAGTCCTGTGGGTAGGTTATGAAAACTCTCAACTGGAAACTTTTTTGCCAGAAGATTGGAAATTGTTTTAAACCCTCGTAATTACCATCTACTATGACGGAAATATGGCCTTGATATAATTCAGATCCAGCTCCGTGTTTAGCTAACAAATCTACTGTCATATTTTATTTTTTTATCGGGCTTCTTGTGGTTTGTAGAACGTTTTAGATGTATTGAGGCGTTTGTGTGATGTGGTAAAGGATACACGAAAGCCAAGGGTTATCAAATTATGATCGATCACGGAAGGAGAAATTGAAAACTTAACATGCCCCTTAGGGATGTATGTATTTTCGCAATGTTTTGCCACACTGCAGTCCCTTCGTGGAATTAAGTGTTACATTCCCACGAGTTTCACACCTATGGAAAATATTTCCAATCAAGAAAGTGGAATTCCATAAAATCTCGGCCTCGACCATCAGTCATACTTGATCAAACACGATTTTCTCTACAGTTGGTGGAATTTAATGCATGCGATGTTTGAATTAGCTTCCCTTTCTAACTAAATTTTCTTCATACATTTCTGTGATAAAATTGAAATTTTGAGAACGAACGAAAGATAATCCTATTTAAGGACGGGGTTTCATGTATTAAACGAGTCCATCATATACATAAATCGATTGGCGTATGCTACCTAGCGCAAGTTATTGAAAAGTCCCCGTTGTTTAGGCAACCGTGTCCGATGATGAGCCTCCATTTTAGTTAGTTAGTTATTTATGGAGGCGACTGACAACTGAGGTCATTTGCGTCATTGAGGGCCTGTGGGTAAGCTGGTAAGGCAAGGATTATTGGGGAGTTGAGGAAGGGGGAGAGAAACCCGACGTTGAAATTAGCCTATGCTAAACAAAAGACGCAAAGGGGTCCATAGTTTAACGTCCCATTCGAAGGACGAACGAATTACTACGCTTAGGTGATGGATGCGATTTTTGTTTATGCGCAGATTTGCTTAAAAATTTGCATGAAGGTTCTCATTTGTGATATCTATCGTTAAAAGTGAAATATTTTTGGCAAATAAATGCTTTTATAACATGTAGCCTTATGGGACACGACGTATATTTCGTAATAGTTCGATTACCTGTGTACAAATTTTCTTCTGAACGCGAAATAAGACATTTCTTATTATTATAATTGTTGCTAACAAATACTTAGGTGTCGACTAGAAACTGACTGCAGTATTCGAAAAAACTCATATTTCAATATAATTTCGTCTAAATTTCGAATACCTTGCCGAAAAAACTAGTCATAACATGCTTTAATTAAGGATAAAATAAATAAAATTCCTGTGTAATTGTGCGATAAACGTGCACTCAATGACCCAGGATTACCGTTTCAGCCACCTTTAGTGGTCTCCTCATGGCATCCAGCTAGGGATAGGGATTCCACAAAAAAATCTACGTCAATTCCGGAAAAGGAGTGGCGTACCTACTTAAGGATGCAAAGCCAGTACGATAGCCATCATATTAAAATGATCCCCGTCCCTACTTATGAAAAATTTTGGGAACGTCGTTGCTCGGAGGGAGCCCACCGGCAATCCGGAAGGCAACAATTATCCTCGCAGCCTCTCCCCTTTCGGGACTGCCCTTAAGAAACTCCTCTTTCCCCCGAATAGGAGCCGTCGAGACAATTTCTCCGCGCGAGAATAGCTTGGCACCCTCACCATTTCAGCCACCTTGCTGCGCAGTGTGTGGACTTAAAAGTTCTCGAATGTTTGCTTTTCTCCTCCCCCGTTCGTCCCTCCGTGTTCCATTTTGGAGCCAGCCGGAGGCAGAGGACGCGTGGCTGCTCTCTCGCCGACCCCAAGGGTCGGAAGTTCGATTCTCGACGGTGTCACGGCTTGGGGTACCGTACTTGTCGGTACCAGTGGATTCGAAAGGGACCAGGAAATCAAATCATCGTTTTATGCTTATATCTTCTCTCAAAGTGTCAATGTATTTTGCGGTAAATCACGAGCGTGGTAATATTACAAGAAATCTTTCGTTAATAGTGTGGATGCAACCTTCATTTTTATTCACCGATCATGGTTTCGACCGAATATAGATTTTTAACCTTGAAAATCACGGTTATCCTATCGAATTAGCATTTCAAATGTACTTCAATCCAATAAGCGAGCGTTATGCATGTTTTATGATAAAGAGGTTAAGCCTAAATACATTTTTTAGCTGAAGTCTTTACGGTTATTTTTTATAAGTATAATTCAGTTGACCATCCCTTTTATTTTGCTCATGCAGTGACTTTTGATAGCAAAAAGTCCCCAAAATTATCACATCCCGTGGTGGCCTTCAATTCCGATCATACGCTTTTTTTCTTTAATACTTTGGATTTTTCTCTTCTAACTTTATTTTATTTATGTAACTGCGGTGGTGTTTCTTGTTGGACCCTCCCCGTGTTTCACCCTTCCAATATGCTCTTGAGCAATCGTGAAGTAGTGAAATCCATAATTTCGTCTCCCGTAATATTGTTGAGCATCGACTTAATTCGATTAAAATTTTACATCGAAGTATCTTCTCGCAGTTAATGGACGATTAAATGAAGCCCTTCAATATTTCCTTTCGAAACTGTGGATCCTAGTCTTCAGATAAGTTGCCGCACAAATTTAATTTTTTGTGCACAGCAGGGACTGGTTTGCGACTAGGTCCTTTGCCATTCACATTGTGATCAGTTTTTTCTATTTGAAGACTGGCTCACTACGCCTCACCATTTTTTTCCTATTCAGTAATCTCATTCCCGGTAAATTTTTCTTCATAATTCCCTCTTCATTTTGTTTATGTATCTGTCCCTTGGTCATTTTGCTCACTTTTATATTTTGCATGTTTCATCTTTTTATTCTTTTCCGTGTGGTGTTCGATTCAGTTGTCACCCATAAGGTACTCATTTGACGTATTATATCGTGGTCCACGGAGAGAATTTTACCGTCAAATTTGCATGGGATGCGATGACTAAATACGAACCTGACGGACGAGGTAAATTTTGTTACCTTTTAAAAGTCCATTCGAGGATATCCTCCCCTGGTAGCCCTGTCAAATTCATATAACATTGGGAACTCATTTCTAGAAGGCGAGAATTGAATAAGTTCTTCAAAATGTATGGAAATCTAAAAAGTGAAGTACCGAGACTCCAGATGAACAGCTCATCAAATTTATTTCTTTACTATTTGCAATTTTATTCACTACCACGATGACACATTTTTACAATGTTGACTAAATCAGAATGAAGTAATAAATGTTTGTCGTTCTTAGCATCGTTTATTTCTGGGATACTGGTTTTTATTGCTACAAATATTGCATTTCATATTTTGCTGTAGAAATCAGCTGTCATCATTTCGTGCTGAGATTTTTGTGTGGCATTGGAAGCACGAAAAATGTTTTGGGCGCTGTTTATTTATATTAGCGAATTAACAACTTTTTGGAATCGTCATCCTGCGAACTTCTCTAGCTAATTCGAGTCTAACTTTAGGGAGAATATGGCGTAGATCTGTTAGAAATTTCCAAGGGATGGAGGTTATTAAATGACAGATATTTCGCTATCCGTTTCTTGTTTCGTGTAGCTATACTGACGATGAGCAACTGGATTCGAACACCTATGGAGTTAATACGATCACTGTAAATTTTATCGCGGACATCCTCCATTTGAATTTCTGTATTATAATGAAAACTTACTCTTCTTTACTTATAAAAAGTGCCATTTTTGCAGTAATTGGAAAACTAAAAAAGAGCTTAATCAGAATTACACTAAGACAAGTTTTAACGTGATTATGGACTATATTAATGCACCAAAAAACAATTTACAATAGTCATGAAAAAGTTCCCAGTATAGGTCTTATAGCATATATAGTTATATAGTATAGCTTTACCGACTGGACCACAGTTTAAAGAAGCCCTTTAAAGCAGATCTGTCTAGCAGATCTATCTCTAAAGCAGATCACCAAGCTACTATTCAAGGAACGCCAAGGAGAAGAGAGCCTGCGCGAATTCTAGGAAATTCTCAGCACGGACGAACCGAAGGGTTCGTAAAGATAGCAATAGGACTCTGGTCTCTTGTATATGCTAGTGTCTCCCGCCTTGAACTTTAAGATGGCCGCTGCATTAGGTACAAGTACGACAAATTCATTTGTCCTATGAAAAATTAAAAATACAAAATGTTTCTCAATAAAACGCTAGAGCATTAATGATTTGACATTTGTTCTAATTTTTTTGGTAAAATATTGCGATGTCCAAGGGAGGAAGTAGATCACCCGAAATCAGGGGGAAAATTAAATGTTTTTATATCAGCACTCGACTCTCACTCATTAATAATACAAAAATAATTAGTATACAGAAGGAAGGATTATACATATGTATATCGTTAAGATACTGTTCGCATGTCATTAATTTGAGATATTGCGGAAATGGTCAAACTTGACCAGAGCCTTCCGGTAAAATAGGCTTTGAGTGATTTACCAACTCTTTCCCCGCAGTGTAAAACTTATTTTGACGCATATAATCAGAATCATTGACACTATAAATGCCAAATTGTAAAACGTAATCCTTCGGTGAACTACCCAGAGAAAGACATCTTAGGATTGCAACAAAATTTTCGCAATCATTCTTGTAGTAGAACGTTAAAAATTTTCTAACTCACTGCGGTACCATCGATTTATTTTGATTGGGTCGGTGATTGTTTGTGGAACTACCATTTCTCGGCCAGCTGAAACGCGGCTTCTTTCTCAAGCCTGTGACTGGTCTTCCGTCACTTGGCTTCCCTGCTGCACCAATTACTCTCCTCCCTCGTCTCCACTGCCTCCCCCGTTGTCTAATATCCTCCCTCCTCTTCCTGCCTTCTTCCCCCGCTCCCGCAGTCAGTCACGTCTCCAAGTATTCCCCTCCCCACTCCCCCCCAACCCAATTTGCCACGAGCACAGATTTCTCGTCCCCTCCGACACCGAGCGTGCATGCCCTTTTCGCCTCATGTGTCCCCCCCCCCCCCTCTTACCTCCCTGTCATTCTTTTGTCGTCACCCGCGTGCTGCGCTTGGAAGAGGTAAAATGTCACTGCTGCCTTGCGCTGCTTTGATCCTATCAATGGACCGTCGCGTCGCCGTGTCGAAAGCTACTTCCCTCATCTCTCGCATCCATGGAGGGGACAAATTGTTTATGGTCGATGTGCTCGGTCTGCTTTGGGGCGGTATTTCGGAGCGTCGTCGTATCGAGTTCGTTTGCCCTAACGGACTTGGGAGTGATGTGTGATTTGTAGGAGGTTAATAATGTATGTCGCATCCCCTCGCTGGGTTCGTATCCTCGACCCTGCCGAGAATTTACGCACAAATCCCTGCTCTTTCTCCCTTAATACAATTTGTGAAGCGCTTTTTTATAGCCTGTATTCTTGGATACTCCTCTCGTCATGTTGATCTAATCGTTCATGATTATGCTGGCAGATTCTATCTTAGTCCTCATCCAAATGTGCCTTCTACCCTATTGTATTGTACTTCATTACAGCGTAACAGCAGAAACCGGTAGTATAGAGAATAATAAAACTGTGGAAAACACTAAGTTGCGTTAATTTAATTCTGGAAATATTCCACAAAGTTCGATCTTCATCGTATGATTATATTCTACCTGATCACTTTCGGTTCAATGCTGTTCTAAATATTCTCATCTATTGAATGATGAATCATGAATCATCATTCATTTTTAATGAAAGGAATTAAATTATTATTATTATTATGGATGACTTAAGCGGTTAGTTGAAAAGAGAATGGATTGAACACGTGGAAAAGATGGCGAGGACTTTACTCCGTCATCAAGGCTGGCTAGTTTTGTTTTGGTAATGCCAATATTCATAGCGTATTGAATACAGCGATTGAATAGAACTACGAAGGAAGCCTAAGGGTGGTATACATTAAGCAAATTATGAGGCATGTCAAAACGGGTAGTTATGAAAGAGTCAAGTGGTTAGGTGAAAAGAAAATTGAGCGTAGAAACGCTGCAAGCCAATCTTCGGAATTCAGCAATGAGAAATAAGCTTTGTAATTTCAATTATTTCTTGCTCTTGCATAATGAAGAAATTGCACCAAGTGGAGCCTGAAACGGCGTTTTAAATCTTCGTACTGATGACTGCTAATGATGGCGACTTTAGAAGTGGGCGAAGAAAGGCTATTATCAGCACACGTAAAAATAACTCTTAAAATTCTCTGGCATTCAGGACTGTTTTCCCATGGGGATGATACTTTTTTTCTTGTCCCTTTGGGAACATTTCATTCTTATACTTTTACATACCTTAGTATCAATCTGTATTTATAACCTTTAGATCTGATTTTGTCAATAGGAAAAAAAGTTCTTTTGCCCTAGTGTTTTGGCCCACTTTAAGAGTTGGTACAGTCTCGATAATTGTATATAAGCGTGAATTGGGTGGGACCAGTTCTTCTCTCTGATTCGTGTTGTAATAAAGGCGTTCATAATGGTACGCCGATAAACTGGAAAAATAGTAATAGGATAGCTGAAATCAATTATCAAACTAAGCTTCGAAAACGTGGAAATTATGTTAGACGATGAGTGCCTTTCCCGCTTGTTTTTTCTGGGCTGTTCTGTCTTTAGATGTTCAAGCTAGTTCTTGGTTACTGGTGCTATTCGTCATAGCCAAGAACCTAAGGTTCATGCTCATAGCTTAAGTTCCTTCGAAGGTAAAGATCTGCCAATCCTTGTCGCTAGTCTCGTTGAAAAAAATACACGTGCCTCTTAGACTGATGGTGTTAAATTGCATTTTCAGTTATTACCGTGTTGCATACAATTCGTTCGCAAAATTAGAGGTGCTCTCTTTCTGGCGATGTCAGTTCCGTTTAAATCGTGAAGCTGATCGCGTAAGAGCGCCGCGCTCGTTCAAATGGGGTCGTAAAAGCGCGCGCTTTGGCGTGGAGCTTATAGTTGTACGAAGATCGCATAGATGGCGGCATGGTACCCTTTTCCGTGCGGAGCCGGTGGGAGGCGACCTCAAGCTGGTATGTCTCCTCCTTAGTTACTTCTCGCCTTTCTGTGTGCGCATTATTATGCGCACACATCTTGGGGAAATAGTTTTCGGAATAAACGTTTACTCTTCATTCAAAGGCATTGGGCCTAATGCTACGTTTCTCCGTGCCAGACTAATGATTTGTTAGCAGCTTGTATTTTGTTCAGTCGTGAAGTGTGTATTATTCGACATGAAGTTTATTTATTTTGGCCGAATAAAAATTAATTTCGGTAACAATTCCAGTATCTAAACTTTTAATTTATTCTTTGACCGTAACATAATCTCCCCCTCTTTCTTTTTCACATTGATTGGAGCCATTGGCTTCAAGAAGGGTTAGTGACGGCGAAAATTAATTCAGTATTCCTATTTCGTATTCGGTTACCCCAAGAAACCGTCTCTCGTTTTATTTGAGGAAAGGTGTGTGAAATTCAAATACTACTTCTATTCGTTTTCATAATATTTTCTTTTCTGATTCAATTGAGATGTTGTTGCAGTCTTATAACTCGAGCTTTGAAAGTCAAAATTCCAATTAATCGGAATATTTTCCTGTGGCATTTGTTACAATTTTATGAGAAACGTAGGCGTGCACAGTATCTCTAGCCCGAAATGTCTACAACGTGAAGCATTTTTCTACCTTTTACGCCCATTGACCTATCGACTGTATTAGTAATTCGCCGTGCTAATTTTCAAGTTCAAGGTGGTTTAGGCGGTTAAAATTCACCATATCTGTAATCCATTGCAACTTTATTGTTTTTAATATAACTTTTTAATGTTTTTTCGTGAAATTGGGTTAAAAATTAGTGACCTTTATGTTGCTATTTTAGTGGCATTTTATCTTGTGGACTGGAAATTATCGTTTATTTTCTGTTTTTATTATTTAAAGTAAAAACCAATGTCTATTCAATTTTACGACGTTTCTAATATTTTTTGCTGAAAATAAACATTTAATATTCGCTGAATATTTATTAATTGTGACGGAAATTGCCTCCGGTTAGCAGTATGTACTCTATAAAGTAATATAAGAGGGCAAATCGGTGTATAAAATGTAATGCGATCAAAGTCATGTGATTTAGATTCTTGCATAGGGACCCTACACAGAAGGATTCATTACTCAAAATAAAATACAAAGGAAGGCTGGACGCATTGTGAAAAACTGCAGCGAGCGAACGAGAGGGTGGGCGAGAGCTGATGGAATGTTTAGGTTGGAAGCCGCGAGACTCAGATTACGTACTCGAGAATTTCAACTCACGCGAGTTTCTGGGTGACACGGAGGATGTCATTTGAACTCAGCACTACTTCTTTAGGACTGAGAGTAGCGAATACATTGTTGGCTGGACGGAAATTTATAAGAATTCTATTTGGCTTCAACAAAATACAGTGTATGGAACTAATCTTTTGAGACAATCTTCACTTTTGTTCATTTTCCTATACAATTGCTATTCCAGATGCAACATTAATTTGTATGTTAATAGTAATACCACAGAGTAAAGGTATATCCCTACTCTGTGGTAATTCTTTACCGATAACACATTGTATGTATAGCAAAGCCCGGTGCGAGACCCACACTAGCGTATTGAGCATACGCCCGGTTACCCGACCTGCCACACGCCCTTGGCGGCTCCTAGGGTTGTATGTAGATGTTGATTGATCAGATCAGTAGAACTCTTTTGGTGAGTTTCATAGCTATGGATTTGTTTGGTGAATGTTTGTGCCGGGGAGAAATGTCGTGACACTGTAACCGTGATATGTTTATCAGCCGAACTCATGAGTTTATTGCTTGGAACTTCGCATTTTTCCTCATGTACTCACGTTTTTTCTTATCACCTCATTGGTTCTCGCTATTCAGTTTTCGTTGTTATTTTATCCGATATTTATGTTTTCTGAAGAAATCTCAACCCTCCTCACGCTTTCGCTGCTCCGGTAGTATATCAGTGGCGCATTTGTTTTGCTCAGAAAATGAGTAGCTTGAATGGTTACGGTAGGCCGGGTGATCCTGGTAAGTGACGTGCGTTTATCTTTCAGGCTCGAATCTCTTGAGTCCATAGTTGCTTGTGTTTTTGGGAAATACGCCCCTCAACTTGGAGGCCTCACCAGACAAAAATATGCCTTGATATTCGTTTAGAACCGTGCTGTTTAAAAACAATTATCGTTTGAATTTTCTTTTTATATAAACGTTAGTTAATTTCTATGAAGGCATAGACAAAGTTCTCTCATAACTGTGAATAAGTCACCTAAGTTAATTCCATTGCCAATGGTTTTGTTTCTGATGAGACTTAATCGGTAATCTGTCTTTCATTGAGTGGTGAGATTCATATATTAACAAATATTCTTTGTGCATGAAATGGGATCACCTAATGTTTTCCGTAAACACACTCGGAGCATGTGCTTACCTGTTGTGGAAAGAAATCCCTGGAAATCATGCTGCATCTATTACCTTTGCTTCTTTATTGCCGATGTTTTTTTCTGTGGATTTTACGGCTTCCTTGATATTCTGGAGAACTATTGAATTTGAGAACCCTGCAATCCTAGCATATCTTAATGGAGTAAAGAATACATATAGTATTATTTAATGTGTTATTATTTACTGGGATTGAAGTATGCCCCTCGACATGTTGGCCTTATGCCTAAATTATGCAACTTAACAGCCGCTAAGTTTTTCGAGTACTCAATAAATCACGCGATAAGCCCGGGGAATCGGAATGTCTTAGCCCATAAAGTTAGTTTGAAGACCATGGCTGTGGTAACTACTAACAAGGCCGTGGTGTCATCTTTTATGTATCGTTGAAAGTGTTGCGAAATTGAATTCGCGACTGAAGACAGTTATTCTGATGATCTTTCAAAGAAATGGCTCTCTTGATTTTACTTATAAATCTTGCATTGTCTTTTCTTGAATATTATTCCATCTTGGCAAGCGCATTAGATTTTTTGCGCTCTATAATTCTCTTCTTTCGTGTGAAATTTGAGGTCACTAGTCTTGTTCATTCGCTGTGATTAGCTAAATCCTGGTTGTGAATCTGGCCTCCTAATGGTGATGAGGTTATGGTTCATTTAACCATTTTATTATTATAGGTATTAATATTGTTTTTCTCTAGGTGTAAGAGCTTGATTTCGAAGTGATGTTTCCTTGATTCTTTATAAGTTTGCAAAGGAATTGATTGACTTATAAGTACGAACGTTATTCATAAATGTTTTACTAATTCTTTAAGAGTTGGGTCAGAATCTTGCGCGGCTTCGGAGCCAACACGTATTGGCCTTTTCCCTGAAAGCTGTCCCACTGCTATCCTAATAAACTCAGGATCCTTTTGGAGATGAATAAGCATATTAATAAACGATCTTTACATCTGATCTATTGGGTTACTTTAAGTTCCCGTATACTATGGCGCACGAGCCCAGGCTTCTGTGAGATGTATGACGTGAACTTCTACCTCGAAACGTGGTAGACATGAGATATTTTTGTACTAGTAGGAAATCCATAAAAAAATATGAGAAAAATTCTTGCCCGATAGGTTCTCTCGACCTGCGACCTTCAATTTATTTCGGCTTCACAATTTTTATTTTGAAGGCAAAAGCTTCGGAATGCCTCAGAACTTCAGTATTGGCAAGTTTTGACGTGATTAGCACCAGCGTAGGGAAGTATGATAAATTGGCATTTTTTTCCCTTCAAGTTACGAAGATGTAAAATATATTCCTAATAAGAAATTATCACTGTAACCCCTGATTCTCGGATACTTTCGAGTTGGAAATTATGACGTAGCGTTCATGGAGAAATTTTCCTTTGGTATGTGAATTATTCAGCACCACATTTCTAATAACTTTTGCATTCAATCAACCAAGTTAAGTTCACGTGGTAATTTTCATGCTCAATGTGACCTAAAGAAGTTAAGTCCTACTCGAACCTCAGATAGCCTTGTGTGTCAAGAGTATTGGCAGAGGCAAAAGCGTGTAAAGGATGCCAGATTTATTAGAGGCATTCTGCTGCAAGTCATCGAATCATTTTCGTAAATATGTCATTTTTGCTTCATCGAGGAGCAGTTACAATTACATCGAGGAGTGATAAATTTACTTAGCAAACCATCTCAAGTGAACGGATAAAGATGGTAGGGTATCTAGTTAATAATCAAGGAGTCTCTGTGGTTCTTTTCCGTGATATTTATTGTATTTAATACGAAGAAGTATTTAATCAAATAAGTCTTGTGGAATATTACTACTGAGGCTCATTGGTTGTCAATATGAATTTCTACCACATCTCGCCTGAAAATTTCAATTTATCTGGTTAATATGTTACTTAAAATATAGGCTTGTGACTTTAATTAAAAATGAACTTGCGATTACTTCTCGAGCTTGCAATGAAAATAAACAACGTGAACATGTAGGACGTTAATTGTTCCTTTTTTTCCATATAGTCCTGCGATTCCCAGCCTGGGGTACGCTTACACTCGGGGATACGTGTTTGGTGGTTAACGGGCACGCAAAAAAGTTTGATCTATAGTGGAAGTATGGAATGCATAAGGGAAAACTACGACCGATCCAACTGATTGGGGTACTATCTAGGGAAGTGGGCTGCCAAGGGATCCATCAATCGAAAAAGTTTAGGAACCGCTGACCTAGACTATTAACGATTTTGATACTTATTCCTGGTGAGATTTTCTTTCTCCAAGAACTTTCAGAAGACAGTCTGAAGTGAAGCCGGACCATGACCCAAAATGTCTACACAGGAGATATTTCCCGTGGGTCCCTAAGTTCCATCTTTTCCCTTGAGCGTAATACCTGTCTAGTGGTTGTTTTCGAAGATGCCACCCCTCGTAAGCCACCGCAGACGCGCACTGTAGGAGGTTGCACCAATCATGAGATTAGAGACGATGACGTCTGCATAAGGGATTTGAATATGCTTGTTTTTGAGTTTTGGCCGTGATGTGAGCTCTGGAAAACGAATCCTTGGATGATTCAATGTGATTGTCTGCCTCGTGTAGGTCTTGATTGTGAATATATAGGGGAGATTTGGTTATTGCCTACAATTACTAGTGGAAATCGACCGTTAATATCTTTTTGATCTGTTCAGTTTCTCTTGGGGCTCTGAACCCTAGGTCACCCACTGTCGTATTATTTGTTTATTATATTTTTGTTCTTTCGTATCAGCATTTTTTCTCGCTCCAGTGGGGGCATTTCTCTCTGTTAAATATCGTGAAATCGCTTGCGTCTATTCCAAAATGGTTAAACGAAATTCTGGTTGAGACGTTATTCGCGGCAAATAGCATGAATCGTCCAGTTTTTCAATGGTTATAGTTATCATGAATTTAATAAGCGCTATATTCTTAACGTTAGCATTATCCACTGGCATTGTTTACGATGATTGGTGTTGATTATGTATATTTAAAGAAATCTGAATCTTTAATAGTTATAATTTTCTTTAGGTCACAGCTGTTCGGCCAAATAGGCCAAAAGGAAAAATTAAAATATTTATATTACAGATTAACTTCGGGAAAAAGCTTTGCTGATTTTAGTATACATGCTTTTTGGTATTTCATTTTCTTTTACTGAATTTTTAGTTGTTAGGCTGTCAAGAAATATTAGGCCATTAGGTTGCTGGTCAAAACGGATGAGGCTGAGACATAGCTACGATACTTTCTGAACAATTTTAAGGTGACGAATTTGGACGTGTAAATTGTATATATTGTTATTACTCTGAAGGGAAGTGTTTATTGAATAATATTTAGGATTGCGCTTTGCTAATTGTGTAAAGACAGACGCTGTAGATAGGCCGAGGAGGGTTGAAATTTTCTAAACAGTCAAAAGTTTTTCGCCATATGTCCGTATTATCGGACTGGGCATTATTTTAATTGCTCTCCTTTGCGATGGAAATGTGATAGATAGTCCGTGTTGGCGGACGGAATTAAAGCCTTTTTAGTGTAAAATCCGCCCCACATGGCTAACAAGCGTAATTTGTTGTGACAATTCATGAAACTCAATTTGTAGTCAGATACTTTCAGTGAGCATATGTTTAGGTGAATCATCATGATACCGTGGCCCTCTGCTAATGCTACTGCTTTCGTTGTATTTTCAACGTAATTTATCCGATCAAGCCATAATGGCCTCAATATTTCCCTGTGCTATCTAGTCGTTTGGTTCCGTTCACAGTATTGTCTGGAATACCCGGGTCACATTTTTGACGTAATGTTTATTCTCACATTAGCTTTCCGTTTTAACATTTATGACTTGAGCCCTCATTACATAGGATAACCGTGATAACGCTGCGTTATCACAGTCTATAATTTCTTTAGACTGTGTTGGTTTAGGCGGTATTATCTTCCGTCCTCCATGTTTAGGGTGCTGATTTAGCAGCAAGGTGTGGCTGTCGGCCATGTGTATGTCCGCGGGTTCGGGTCCGTTGGGAAGCGAGGTTTCGGCGGGAAGTGTCGGCGGCGGTGCCGCCTTAAGCGGTGTGGAAGCGGGTGGCCCATCCTTGTCCCCGCCCGTCGCGAGGCTACCTGGCGATGAAGGTGGCCACCCCGGGGGAGAGGTCGCGAGTCATCATGATGAGGATCACGGTTCTCGCTGGAGGTTGCCGTCTGCGATCGCCTCTCTTTCGTGTGAGGTGTGCGTCGAGGATAGACCTGTTCAATATTGCGTTGGTTTGGGAGACGCTAGATACTCGAAGGCTACGCGCTCTCGCTAAGGTTTCTAGAAAAATTCATATCTCATCTGTTTAGGGTCGAGGGCGGATATTATTTTTCCCCCACACTGCGCCTATGGGACGGACAAAACGACAAAATATGAGAAATTCTCTTATAATCGAAAGGCTCAATAAATCTTTCCGCGCATCATTCACGACTACAATAAGAGCAGATCGCGGTGGTATTTCTACTTCGACACGCGTCGCCGATGCTCGCCCGCCTTTACTACCCCGATTCCTTTATCGTATAAATATTTTAAAATAAACACCACCACGGCAGTTCGCGAGGCATTGCGTAAACGTATTTACTTCAAAAGACGATAATCATGGTGTATCATTTAGCTTTGCCGTAGTATAGCTATTAGGGGAAGCGACCGAGAGCTAATGTCATTTACATCATTGAGGACTGGCCGGTAGGTGGGAATGGGTTGGTTTATTTGGGGGTACGTACGAAGAATGGACGGAAAACCAGCGTAGGAATTAACCTGCTCTTCGCCAAGGCGTTCACAGACGCACCATCCGATAGATGCAATACTATATTTGAAATTCCCTTAACTCAGCACCAAATCGGGATTCTACCGTTAAGTCTCCGTTTCTGATGGAATTCGAACTCGAAATGATAGGCTAGCTACCACTCCTAACCTATTCCCTTATCGCCTTGCGATATAATCGTGAATACGGTGAGAGATAATGAAATGTATGCAATATACCTACGGTTTAGTTCGATGAGCTATGGTTTTAATGCCAAGTTTTTGTTGTGATTAAATGAGACGTTAAATATAATGTGCCATTCTTCCTACTCGCAGAGAAATTCTTGAGTGACAATTTCATGTCTGTCGTGTCCTTTTTTTCGCACTTGGATTAATTCTGTGCTTTCATTGAGGTGGTAGATTGGAGCAAAAGAGGAATGTGACAGATAAAGAAAATCTACTGATTTGTGTGTTAGTCTGTATCTCTTGATGTACTTATATTTAAAATGTGAATGTGAATGCGATTTAATGTCAATATGTGATACTCTACTATGTAATTGCATGTGACATATAGGGCCTTTTGTGATACAAATATAATATCGCTACGCGATGAGAATACGGATAATGCCTAGCTATAACTGTGACCCCAATGGAAATCCATTCATTTGGAGCCCGGATAACGAAGCTCCCAACATAATGTCAGAGCACTGATTGTTGGTCTGTTACCCTAGTTTCTATTGGCTCAATAGTTTCTCTCAACCGTACGGGTGACGATCTTTCAAATCGTTGAGTATTTGCATGGCTTTCCATTTGGTATCTTCGTCACGGCTTGAATGTCCTTCCGAATTGTGATTCTTATGCACGGGGAAGGTCGTCGGAAGTGATGCGCAAGCAAGACCGTCACGAACTGGTCGAAAACGTATACCTTCGCTGATTTTCTTGCTCCGAAATGGGACCCCTGTCCGTTTTCTCCGTAAGTTCCGAAAAGAAATGTGTACACCGAAAAATTTATGGCATTATTTCTGGAAAATCTCTTCAGATAGTTCATTTAAAAAAATAGCAATGGCTGTCGCCTATATCAGTCGTACATTTGAAAGGTAGAATGTATTCCCTAATAATATTCTTGTCAGAGTGTCCAGCCACCGGTTTTCTCTATTCTTTAGTGTCACATTCACTTGCGTAAATGTGCGTGGGAGTTCATGTAGCATTGTTGTTCTCGCTACGCTGATGTGAAATATATTCGTAATAGTCCTTGGTTAAATGCTCGTTTCGTAATGCAATGTTTCAGTTAGAGTTTATTTCCTGGGAATAGTGAATTTTTATTCATGTCATATATCATCATTGTCTGTGTATCTTTCGGATTCACTCCCGCAGTTGTTGTTTTTATAGACTGCAAATGCAGCAGGATATCTGGCTTAACTGTTGCCTGGGAAAACAAGAGCCGCGAAAGAAAATTCGAAAGATGCAGAGACATTGCAACATCACCGCTAGAACCATCGGACCAACATATATCATCATTGTTATTTTACGTGAGCCACCGGCTGAAGATATTTAAGACGATCATTGCAAACCAATTCGCTTCGTTGTGGATTCCCAGAGTGCTACTCCAAATGAGCAAATTGCCTCACACAGCTCTCCTATCATCCTACGTTCTGTGGCTGACTTCCTTATTTGCCTCCAGAGTATCCCTTTCGTCCATTTTTTCTATCTTCTTGGACCTCCAACCCAACATCTCGTTCTTTATCATATTTAAGTCTCCTTATCTCATTATTTTTATTTTTTATTCCTTCTCTCCTCAAATCGTATTATCTCAGTCATTTTTTTATACCCACGTGCAAAAGACTCAGTTTTACGCTTTGCCCGAGCATTCTAAGCATTATCCTTTTTTCTGAAAGGGCGAATTATTGGAAGCGCGCCATGATTACTCTGTAGCTTGGCATAGAATATTCACTGCCACCTACCATCGTGGTAGTGCGTGGAGTACCATGTTGATGTAAGTCTTGGCTTTTGTATTCAATTAAGCTTCAATGCTATTTATCTGTGAATCAGTTTATTGTGATCTAAAATTGTGCGGTATTAAGCACGAATTTGAGTTTGTGAATGCTCAAATGCGCGAGTTGCTTGTAAAATAATTGCTCAATGTTCGTGTAGTTGTGTATGTAACACGCGAAAATATATGCCAGTACAAATAAGCGATTTCCTTTGACATTGGTAGATTTTTCAGACTTTGTGAGGAAAGATTGGCGGTGATCAACTACGATTGTAGTATTGAAGGGCCAGGCTAATGAGAATACCTTTATACACCGAAGACGGTGTTCGAATCCCGGTGAAGTCAAATGATTTTTCACCGTCTTCGGTGTATAACCTCGCACCCGTGCGCGTGACTGCGTACCACATCATTTGTAAATGCAGTGATTGAGAATACCTTTCTTTAAAGAATATGTTGGGTTCATGCTATTTCAAAAACCCCAGCACCAATCATAGGTGCTGGGGCTTGTAAACAAACGTCCGCGGAGAATATAAATTTGAAAGCAAAAAGAAACGTTGGTGAATGATGTTGTCTCAGTGTAGATGTGGTGGAACTAATTCCTCGTGAATGAAAGAATGATTGCACTTTTCCCCTTTAAAAAAGTCATTTTCTAATGCTACGAGTTTCAATGCATTCACATCATTGTCAAGCAACGTTTCGAGTAATAATAAACGAATATTTACATTTTGAGGGAGGGTTGGTAGGAGGGGAAAAAAGGTCTTTTGGAAGTATTCACGGGGAGTGGAAGGAGGAAGGCTAAGTGGGGGAGGCTTCAATTGAGGGAATCGTATGGAAAGTAAAGGGGAGTTGGATTGAAATATGTTTTTGTTCATAAGTGGGTTTTATTGAGGTTATGTTGAATTATTATCAAGCTATTTTAAAGCGTCCAGTTGTTTTCCTTTTTCTTCTACGTGCAGTATTGATGTAATTAATTATTAATTGGTGGTAACAGTAATGTGTTGGTGGTTGAATGAGCCGTGTAAGTGACCTCAGAAGTCGTTCATCGAAGCGATAATAGTGAGCAGTGTGAACGGAGGGAACTACCGTGAACACGGAGGTTTGAATGCGCGAAACGGAAGTGAGAGGTGTTGTGCTGAAGCTAGTTGATTAGAAAACGGAGTGGAGAGCTGTGGCAAACTAGTCCTCGGGTTGTTAGTTGCTCCCGATGGCGATCTGACAACTCTTTCTCCGTGTGTAGTATGTCCCTCCACTTTTCCCTCTCTCTGAAATCTCTCCTAATAAAAAAATTACTTTTCCATCGCGTTGCTTTCACCCTAATTGTTACACGCCTTCGTTTATAATAAACGTCGGTGTGCATTCCTATCCCCGATACCCTGCTCGATATTTTCATTCTGTGTCCTTTTCTTCACGCCAGTCCCGCCTCCTGGAGTTCTAGGGTTCCTAACTTTTTTTATGCCCAACCTTTATATTTTCTTGCTTGCGGTCGTTGTTTACCCTTCCCTTGACATTTTCAGATCTTATAACCTTTCCTGATGGTTTTATGACTTTGTCTGTGGTTCTACTTTTTGAAATTCTTTCGTGGTGCGTCCACTAGTAGGAGAGATGAACTTAGTAATTCCACAGTAAATGATTAACGGCCTTTGGCGATATTTTGTGAAATAGTTTCAATATTTTTGAAAATAAAGAATAAGTTTTTGTACTTTCCACCGTTAATTTGATGTGTAAAAAGAGTCACAATACGTTTCAACGATTTTCGTCATTGTCGAACTTGTTAATGACGCAAAGTGTTGAAACGCATTGTTTGTCTTTATATCTCAAAGAAACTTTGGAAAGTACATAAACTTCTTTCATTTCCACAGTCCACAAGAAATTACTTTCATTCAACGACTAGTTTAAGTAACGAAAGCGGTCGTGAATAAAAGCCATGTAATGCAGAATTTTAAAGTACGTGTCTCCTTGTTGTATTATTTCTTTATGATTTCCATGCCCTTATTCTCGTATAGAATGTTGAATATTTTTCTGGGATTATATTAGTTTCGATCCGTTCGAAGCTTCTACACCCCACCTTCGCTTCTCCTGTCACTTCTTAATCAACTTCAATTTTTATTTTCGTTTCGTGTCTACATAGTTGTGATCAAATCTGCGTCCATTCCTTTTTGAGGTTTTACGAATTGCTGACCCTAAATCTTTGTGTCAACTACTCTTATAACCTAATTTTTCTTGTTGTGTTTCATGGAATTAAATACTTTCTCCTTTCAAGCAAATATTGACACCTTGTTCTTGGTTCATCCCATATTCCGCGAATTTATTGTCTCCCACCTCCCTTTGTATTCCTATTATATGGTTACAAGAACGTTTTGCGTAGGGTATTCGTGGATCTTGTGAACGCTCTCGACTCCGCCCGCCATTTAACTTCTTTTCGGCATATACACCTGGATTGCAGCTAAATTTCTTCGGTCAGCATTTATCTCTTTTGGATGTTTGCAATATTTCAGCTGCGCTTTTCACTGCGCTGCGCTAAACTTTTGTTCAACTGTTAGTTTCCTACCTTAACTCTCTTACCTTATGGTGTACATTACTCTTTTAAACAATCTTTACAGTTGTCCACTTTTTTATCTAGCAATAGAACCTTGACCTAATGTGTCCTAACTTTCTGTATGAATGATTCTTTTTTATACTTCTGCTGTTAATATCGTCAGAAAACTTTGTGTCAATTTCGTTACAGTTGCGTTTGTCTTCTCTCGTCTATGTTTATTGAAACCTGTAACAAGGTTTTCGTCGGTCTTGCCTTCTTCGTAGGCAGGAACTGTAGCTATTAAAATGAATGGAGTTCCTAAGTAACCGGATTAAAAAATGCATTCTCCTTCATGATATGTGATTATTCCGCGAACATTTTGAAACCTGCTCAGAAAGATTTGATACGCGAAATATAATGCTAACTGCTACGAACGAACAGATAGGTTAACACAGCTGATTGGAAGGGCTAGGCTGGTAGCCGCAAGAGAGACTGAGGATACAGGCTGGGCTTATTACTTGATTAATTCAAATCAGACGAGTTTCAGTATGATACAAAGGATATTATTTTGATCCCGCAGTATATCTCTGGAACTGATAGAATCATCGCTCCCACCTTTATACATGGGTCATCAGAGCGCGACAGCACTTCCACCGCGGTAGGGCTGCTATTTATGGGAAGAAATTCTAGTATTATAATTCGTGAGAGATCCGATAACTGTTTCCCGATCGGCCAACCCATCACTTGTTCTCCTGCTTGTTCATAGATGGTTTCTTCATTGGAACTCGGCCCTGTTCAGCTCATATGTCGGATAGACGACCCGTGTGCCTCACGTTTCTTAATGTCGGCTGGCACGTGGTCACATATTATGCTACGCGTCTCTGCTTGGACTCTGCACGCGCGATGAGGGATTTTTTTTGTGATTACTTTTGAGATTGTGCAAATTAAGTGTGTTAAGAATTTTCTTAGCATTAGTGGATTGCGAAATGCCACTTCCTACTCTTCGTCTCTCTTGTAGTCATGCTTTGGCGCTAATGGACCCATCGTTTCGGACGGACATAGTGAAATGTTAAAAAATTAATATCGCTCATTGATTTTTTAATACAATTTACGAGGTTACTTCGAGGGAGTTATAAATAGCACAGGGGTTGAACAGATGTTTTTCTGACCCATGTTTGCCAGGTCTTTGAGATAGCGTGTCGGTAAATTTTAACGATTGATTCGTGAGGTTATGATAAAGTTTTTTTAGTACCCCACCCTTGTGGAGAAACAAGTCTTTTGCGCGGAATCTTTTCTTAGTATTTCCAGGGTAGTTATTTACAACTCGGTGCTTATCAATTGATACCGAAATAAGTAAATTTTGTTAGTAAATTCCGTTACGCTCAGGATTTTCTGTGTTTCTTCCATGGCCGTAGGGAGTTATTCCAACGTAATTGTATATCATCGTCCTCGGATAGTAATTTTTTCGTTTCGTTTTTTTCATGCTAACGTCGGCTCCTTCCTTAGCTAGCTTAATATATTGTATTTTTACGTGTCTTTAAAAACGTCAGTGCGTAGATATCGCCGTTGCTGATTTCATTCTAATTCATTGCTGGAAAGGACAACGTCAATCGCGACGAAAAAAGATTTTTATACACATTGGTACGTTTTTCTCGATCCGATCAATTTCGGTATCGATTGTGTCATTATCAAGGTAAATTTGACCTCGTTATTGTCAAAGTTACCTTGATATGGACGCAATAGACGTTGAAAGCGATCGCATCAATAGAGCAAGTTCGGAATTATACCTAGTGTTTATTTCCATCATTATTATTAGCCTTGTTAAGTTCTGCCGAGTAAAGCCTGATTCCATCAATTTAATCAAAAAGGATAAGTTCAAACAATAATTCATTGGAAAATTGGTACATAGCAATGTGGGGAAATAAGTCTGTAAAAAATAATACTTGACCGGGATTGAACCCTTATCTCCCAGTTGCCGGTTGGGCATGTTTGCCTGTCCATCTAAATTGAAATTCAACTTTTATTAAGATGGCTTGTCTCTGTTACTGGCTAGCTTACCTGACCGGCAGCTTGTAGACTCGGGTTTGAATCACTGTCAAGTCTAATAATGGTGTCGAGTTGTATTTACATGCATCGTTGGAAGCGTTTAAAGTCTGTTCCCTTGGATTTGATAACTTGAATAAGGGACTTCGCTTATTTAATTGATCTCCCAATGGAATAACTTCAACATTCGTATAAATGCATTGTTTGAAATTGTATAGAAAGTAACATTGTAGATCCCGAAGTTAACGTTGTTGGGATTTGGTGGCTGAATTCTGGAATCGAGGACTTGTGCCTAGTTACTGATTTGACTTCTAGTGCTGTGATTTTGTGTTGATTTGTTGACCCTACTTTATTTGAGATATGAGCCAATGCAATTTTAAGTATCACCTCATAAATAAAGTGTAGACTAATGTAGCCGTACATCTACCTCGTCTTGGGACCAATTTTGGAATTCAGCCAGTTGGCAACGGCTCGTCTGAAATAGCTACTCACAAAATTTATTGGAGATGACGAATTAGAAATTGATACTTTGTCTTGACGAGATTTTTCCTTTTTAATGAACATTGATTTTACAAATTACGTCCATTACATTGGACCGATGGATTGCGGAAAATACAGAAATAAAAACCTACAGCGGTAATAAATTTGCGATGAACGATTTAGGATTATTTTATGGAAAAGAAATCACTAAGTAATTACAATATCTTTCCTTTTTATAGTGGTCCAGGTAGGGAGAGGTGATGGCGGACCGGTTATTGTAAACTTGCCACCTTTTCTTAAGACTTGTTCCTGCGGACCTTCGAAGTGTTCATTCTATATCTATTAAGTCACAGGTGTAGCAGGTGAGAGATTAAGTCATCTGCGATAAAATGTATACAACATGAATTATGACATTTTTGAACGATTTTAAGGTATCTCAATATCGCTACTGTTTCAAGGCTGATTTGCTACCCGTGGCGATTGGCAAAAATGGCGACCTTCCCAGTTAAGAACAAACCATGTGAACCGAAGTAGTGAAAATAATGTTGTTTGCGATCATCCGATGTTATCCACCTGAACTTTTGTGGTTGAAAATTAAGTTCCCATTTTGTTTTCTGGTAACATGCATGTCACCAATCCCGACATGTCACGGTTTGCATTTTGGTACACATTTGTAAAAGCCACTTCACACCTTTTAAATACTTAATAAGCTATTATTTCGTGCTCAACTCTGTGAAAATTCATGGACAGTGAATTAAATAGCTATGCATATTTTCACGAGGTTAATTTAATGTTCATTATTTGATTTAATGTGGAAGAAGAAGGAAAACGTTTTGTAAGTTTTAACTTTATGTACGAGCGAGGTCCTACTAGTACTAATAGTTCGTGTACTTACTGGTATTGCGTATGCACTTCGTATGCCGAGTGTCACGTGATTACATCTGAGCCGATGCAGGAGGCAGCGTCATTGGCCTTATGACGGGGTAGGCTGGTATTGATGCGCTGGTATGTACATACCTAACTGGGACGAACAGAACTGCAAGTTGCAGATTTGGACAATTTCATTTGGGCTCCCGCAGAAGCTTCTTCTCATTTTGGCTCAATCAAATGAAGAAAATTCATCTTAGTTACTGCAAGAAGAAGATGCAGTAGACAATTTTAATTTCTTTTCAAAGAATTGTAAGTATGAAAAGTTTTAGATAGGTTAACGAATCATCTTCTCTGATTTATTTAGGGAAAATTCGCTTTGACATTCGAGTTCTTTGGGTTACAAGAACCTTTCCTGGGCGAATTGTGCTCGCAATCCAATGTTTTGCAGTAAAATATTTCCTGGAGAGGGTGGGGGGGGGGGGGGTGGGGCAGCAGTTTTATCACGGTGGGATGGAACGAGCGGAAGTAAAGGAGAGGGGTGGGAGGAAAATGGTTTGGATGACGGCTGCGGGTAAAGTCGTGATGAGCCGTGAGGGATTCAGGAGTGCTCCGTCGTCAGGGATAGAGTGATTTCCAGGAGTGGGGAGCATCTCTCAAACACATTTTCGTCAACTAATTGTCCGATTTTCATATTGCCTTCCCTGTCTGTTACACATCCCCGACATCCTTTCTTCTCCACTTGCACTCTCCTCTAGACGAAGTCATAGTTAGTTTATCCCGCAGGTGTTTAGCGAAATGGAATTGGCTGATGTAGCCGCTTCGTTTATGGTCATACATTAAATTAATCTCGTTATAATACGTTATTATTTTATTTAGTTTAAAATTTTGTTAATATCATTAAATTACGAAATATTTCAGTGATATATATTTGTAATGACCTTGTTTCCCGGAGTACACAAATAATCCCAGAATTCAGTTTACTTTTCTTATGTCGTCAGTGCAAAATTTCTTCTCATCCTGTAATAAAATTAAGTAAAGATTCGGTTAACGAATTGTGACAGAAACTGCATTATTACCTATTTTAGTCTGGTTTGGTTATTTTTTATCCTTGGAAACAAGTAATTAGTTTCATGATTAAGAAAAAGCTATAGGAACGGAAAATATATGCGTGCCTCCTGCGACCTGAAAAAAGTCGGCATATAGTATATGCGTTGGCAGTAATTCGAGTTAATATGGGAGTTAAAAAAATTCTCTACATCTGAGTAAGATCCTCACGGATAACTGTTGGCGGGATCGGAGAATCTGGAACTCATCTTGTGAGACCAATCATAATGATAGGTGGAGGATAACCAGATTTAATGACACGGCAAAAAAGCTCGCCACTTAAGCGCCGAAGGTGACTTTTATTGCGTGCCCCGAGAGCATTTTATGTCGCAATATTTGCAGTGTTGCTCATTCTTCTTTATGGATAGGTCATCGGTGTTACTTCTCTGCAGAAGCATGTATTTTCATGTGAAGGGAATAGTGCTTTTCATTGAAAGAGAAATGGCAAGTAAGGTACGTTTGAACCTGGCCAACGATGTTATCTTGCCTGGATTTCTCTGTAGGTAACGTATTACATCAGTACTTAGGTAACCATGAATTGCTTGGTTGGCTTCCAGCTTAGGGATTACAAGAAGAAATGGAAAAAGTGCCAGATTTTCGTAGGTTCGTTTTATGACGCTTAAGTTTCAGAAATTTTGTTCCTGGATTTCTGAGAAAAGTATCATTGCTGGCACGTTCAAAAGCAGTCTAAGGATTTCTCATAAAACGCGTTTATCGAAGCATAGCTGGTAATAAATCCCCCATAGAAGATGCCATTCTCATGAGAATTAGGGAAAAGGCAGCTAAACAGTTTTTCATTAGGTTAAAAGGGACGGAATCAAATGTTACGATTAATTTTAGAATATACCTGAAGTTATTACTAGTTTTTTTAAATTTAAAAGTAATGCGGGAGGATGCTTAGTCAGCCGCAATGGATGCGCCCACAAATATTTGTAATTTATGATGAAAAAATCATTTACCTGGCCTGGAATTCAAACCCAGATCTTTCGAATCCGCGCCGAGTAAATTTTTCGTTGTGAATTCCGTTGGTTGTGCGAGTATCCATAGCGGGTTATTTAGTTAAAGTTACTGCCGCGGCTAGTATCGTAGCATTTTGAAAATGTGTACTTCAGCGACTAAGTTGATTAAGTAGCTTTAACATCTTGGACGATGGCACCATGCGCACGAATTCGAATAGTAATTTGTGCCATTGTACGCACGGTGTTTCTTGAGAACATCTTGATATTATATAGTCCCAGTGAACATCCCAGTGGTAAAAAAGGCTTCTTGGGTAAATAATTGGTTGAAGCCCACGGAGCGATTATGGAGGTCACTCACTGGTGGCGTTCGAATCACGCACCCAGCGAATGTTTATTTTTCGCATCGTAAATTTGTGAATTGCGCACATTTGTGCATGCAGGGTGTTATGCCGTGTTCGATATGACCTTGAGACGCCACCGAGATGTTTTCTGAAAAAACCTCATGCAAGTTAAAATTAACCGCTTATAAAAAATCTTGTTGACATTTTAATGTCACTTAGGTCTTATATTTTGACGAGCAAGGCATTAGATATTTATTTATTTGTGATGCTTTAAGTTAAAAACAGCTGAACATGGTTTTATGAGACGTATGGCATCCCTTTTCCGGTGTTAGGATTGATGCCCGGAAATGATCCGATCCGAAGGCCAGCCTGCCAGCACGAGCCTGTCGGAAAATGAAAAGTAAAAAATTCACCTACAAATCTTCAGAGAGAGCGAAATTGACCCATTTCAACTGTGAAGGTCTTGCTGTGGAGCCTGTTTGTACTCTTTCACCTTTATTTTTAAAAGTGATCGTTTCGTCGTTGTACATCGTGTTGAGCAAAATGAAAATTGTTCTTCTCTTGCGGCAGATTGGCCATTCGAAGAAACGAAGTCAACAGTACCTGTGAATGGCAGTTGGAAGGAATTTTCATTGTCATTGTCGGCTTCAGCTTCAAGAAGACTTAAGTTTATTCTTTCATTCTCGTCCGGGTAAAATTTCACGAATGCCTCTTCATTTTGTTTAGCCTGCGTTTTCGTGGAACATATAGGTCTGGTAGATTGCATCGTAATGAAGTCCTACGCTTGGATATTATTATCATATTAGCTTATCGTAAAATCTTGGTGACCCCATGTAGCTTAGTTGCAATATTACAGTACTGTTACGCGTGTTGTGGCTAGTTAAAATAATCGTCCGCATACATGCGAATACCATTATCATTTGTTTAGGCTTCTTATTAGATACCAGTTACAAAATGATTCCCCGTACACGTTTTTATTGTCTCGGAATAGCCAATATAGACATATTCGCTGTTGGCTATATGCTTGAAATGTAAATTCCTGTAATGGCCTAAGATACGTCTCTCATGAGGATACTTATTTAAACCACAACCTTTTAAATGGCTATTTTAGTCCCGTATTAGATTCATTAAGCCTCTGTATATAGTAATTTATGAAAATCCCTCTTCGCATGAGTTTGTTAGCTTGTCGCAGATTCTCTTTTGGTAGTTATTTATATAAATTCTATTTGGCATTGTCAATAACTATGCCCTATTTCATAATCACCTGAATCTGGATTTTTTTATATGAATAGAATGCCGCCTTATATTTGAGAGCACGAAAAGAAAGCAAATTGTACATACTTATAACTCTTTCAAACTCAAGTTATTTTTGTCGGTTCCTGTTTTAGTTCAGCCTTTTTATGGTGTAAAATTTGCTAGAAGAAGTTTAAAAGGAGTGTTAATTCACGACGCTTGTAATTTTTACTCTATTTCCGAGGCTAGTTCTTAGGTGGAAGTAGATATCATAGGGACAACAGACCAACGCTCGTACTAGGCGAAATCAAGGGCTAAGTACAATAGTAAAAATTTCTTGAGGAAGGTGCGACACCTAAGTGCTCATTTGTGAAGTTTTTTATTGTTTTCCGAATTCCGACGCTAGTTTTTTGTGATAGTGACCCTTTTGGGTTTTATTTTCTACAAATGAATATGGCGTAATCGGGGGCTTTCTCCATTTCGTTTTTCGTGTTGAGCAGCCTTCAAAATCCAGAGAAAGGATTTCTCCTTCTAGGATATGAATGTTTATCCATACCTGGTGATTAGGCGTCCTCTCCGAGTAGCTATTATTGAATTATCAATCTTAGCGTTTTTTCGTGATTTAACTTAATAACAGAAGTGTATGTGTGCGATATTTCTTCTCACAATTCTGATTAATAAGTGTACTTTAGCACTAAGCTTATTTCTTGATTATTGCTCTGTACTGCTTGTAACTTGTTTCAAGATAGGCAGTTTTTATCGAGGGATGAGCTCTTGATTTTATTTGTCGAGTATCCTCAGTGGCGGCGGGGTAACGTCCTCGCCTGCCAACCCAAATGTCGCGGGTTCGAATCCCGCCAGAGGAGGATTTTTCTCCTCCCAGGACATGGCTGTATGTGTTGTCCTTTGTTACAACGCCTGATGTAAAATGGTCCTCGAGGCTGTATTCAGGTTATTGATATAATTAAAATAAAAAATAAAATCTCAGGAATAATATAGTTTGAGGAACTGTCTGGGAAATTTTCTGAGGAAAAAAATGTCCTATGGTGCCCTAGGCCTGAGTCTTCTTGATTAAGTCAGAATTTTTATTCTCGATGTAGCCAACCAATGAGGAATCCGTTAGTGCTGACAATCGTCAATATGCTCAATTTGTGATTGCTGAATGACATTAATTATTTGGATGGACAGGCTCGGCAAATCTCGATTAAAATTCTTGAAATTACATTGAAAATCCAGATGTCAGCTTTGACGAATTGGGTCAATACTAGCATTGTCGTGCGGCTTTTGCTGTTTTGGGGTACTTGAATCAGTTTTGGGTAATTTGACTAGCGTGATTATGATGCATGGAAAATTGAAAAGTTAATTTTTAATAATTATTTAAATATAAAAGAATTTAAAAACGTTGTTAAAGCGGACACAAAAGTATAAAATAATTTCTCAAGGCCCCACACGCATTTATATCCCCGTCCAGATTCATAACCTCATATATATTGTCCTGAAAATTTGTGATTGTGAATTTTTAGATATGAAAATTGTCGTAAGATTGAAAACGAAAAACGTGGGGCGCATGAATGAGATAATTGATACATGAATAGTTCACCTAAGTCACTTACAATTTTATTGCACTGAAAATGATATGAACTGTTATGTAAGTTTTCTCAGCGACAGCTACTCCCTACAATCCTTACTATTATTTACAACATGCGCCCCACGTTTTTCATTTTAAATCGATTGCAGAAATTGTACCGAATAGACAAACAGACAAGAAATCGACGTAGTTAAAACGTTTTTAAAAAGGTGTTTTGTGAATATCCATGCTTGAATTTAATGTTGACGCGGGCGCTGTCAGAGTTAAATTTTAATGTTAATAACTTTAATAAGTATTATTAGTGCATACAGAAAAATGATGGAATATTTTTTCCACGAATGATTAGATTTATTGGTAATGCTTAGAAAGTTATATCGGTAATGTACAGAAGTTGGCGTATTTTCCTGTAACAGATTAATGTTAAAAAACTTGTCACAATTTTTACTGAAAATTTGGGTGGGTGGGTCTGTTGGGGAAATGAATTAAACTGAAGGAAAAACTGAATGCTGGTTTTTACGTATTGCTGACAAGTTAATCGCTGGATATTACACAAAGGTTTTTATGGACAATGATGATCACGTTTTTGGGGCAAAAGAGCGTATTAGTTTCTCGAGGAAACCAAATACCAATTTGCTGCTCCTTTGCTGTGTGTGTGTGTGTGTGTGTCAAGTCGTTCCAAATTTTGTTTGGAATCGGCCCATGATTTGCTGGCACACTAAACTGTGGTGTTATGGATGGCCTTATTTTATGAGATTCACCATAAGAGCAAATGTAGCTTGTTTGCTCCCCCCCACAACGCAGTGGGTAGGATTATTGGTTTCTTCAGCGTGAATTAACCTCAAAAGAATGCCTTGCTGAAGTGGGTACGGTAGGTGATACTCGAGGGCGTTATCCTAACTCGGCTGGAGGCTTTTGAATTAATTTTCCCTCCTCGCAGCGAAGGTGAAGAATGCGTTTTGTGCCCGTCTCAACTCCACCTGTTCCCCTAAGATAATGAGCATTTTTTCTCTGTTTCGTCGTAGTGTGTCTGTGTGCCAAGGTGATTTATTTTGTCGTGTTATTTTTAGGCATCTCTTTAGTTTGTGCCGCGAATTTGCTGCTGCCTGCGTGCCTTTAGTGTGCGCACAGGGTCCGTTGATCGGTTGATCAAGGTTCTAAATGGTGGATATCGGGTTCTTATCGGTTTGGCTCCGGGATATCGGGTACTGGATATCAGGCGATACATATCTACGGATGTGGAGAAGGGGAGAAGGCATTGGTGGCGTCACGACTGATGAAATTTTAGTAGAAATCCCCTCTTATTGTTTCAGTCCGAGGGCTTTCTCGCTATTGTGCTCAGTGGCCAGGGCTGCTACCAGGTCACCTTTTGTCACCTTTAGTCACTTTTTAAAAATAAGGTCACTTAAATTTACTATTTTCCTGCGGAGGTCACTAATAGTCACTTTTTGGTCATCAGTATCAGTTCCTCATATTTTAATTCCGCTGCGATGGTGCGTAACAGCTCTGTGACCCTGTACGGTATTCGTTTGGCGCGCGCTCACAATCAGTGCAGGGCCACCGGGGTAGGGGTAGGGGGATAGGCCCGTTACACACTAGACGAATTTTACTGACGCAGCTTTTTTACCGTCGCCGGTGATCCAGTAGTGGCGCGAAGAAACCAATGGGAGCCCACACCAGGGTTGCTACAGACCTGGAAAACCTGGAAAAGTCAGGGAAATTGAAAATGGCTCTGGAAAACCTGGAAAAGTCAGGGAAATTGAAAATGGCTCTGGAAAACCTGGAAAATTCAGGGAAAATGAGAACTTACCTGGAAATTTGCTTTCCCAAGTCAAAATCTGTTTATTTTCAATAAGTGAACAGTGCCATTTTTGGCACTTTCTGTGTGTGTTGGCTCAGTGCTTTTAGTACCTTGCCTAAATGAGGCACTAGAGCTCTTATTTGGTCCAGAGCTAGAGCTCTTATCTATTAATAATAGGCACTTAAAATTAAATTTCAGGTCATTTTGTACACTCCTGCTGAGGATGATGGAATATTTGTTTGTCCTCAGGTTGTGTATGTACAGTTAATTCCTTGCTAGCCACTCCCAAGTCATAATAGCCGCCAGCATGAGTCATTAAAATCAAAAGGAATGAGCAACAGAATCTCTGGTCCATTGAGTGCCCTTATTTCCCTTTTTGTGGGAGTATAAGGCCTCAAATGTCTGAGAAAATATGATTTTACCTTCGAAAGCCTTACTTTACAAAACGAAGAATTTTTTTCATTGAGAGGCCAAGGTACACAGGAAATGCAAGAATTTTTAATTATTAAAATGGAATGGAATTTGTTACTTATTGAGAAAGTTAAAATGAATACAGGTAGTTGGACTAAAGTAGTTTTTGTACATGCCTCAGAATGTTTCATAGTAGTAGTAATTTTAAGTAACGTGCTTCGACTGCTCGGACGAATCAGAGGACCACCCATACAAACTCGAGCCTAGCTCAACGATGCTTAACTTCTGTGAATGATTGTGAACCGGTGTTACCATCGTGGCAGGCTGTTGCCCCTATATGTTTCATTCTTTGTGAAATGTCTATTCTGAATGTGCTCTTATATGAACTGTCCTACTTCCTGTTAAATCACAATGGTGCCTTTGTCATCATCATCATTTCTAGTCATCAACCCTATGGTTGGTTGGACACAGCTTTCCACTCTATGCTTCTATGAGCTAGCCTATTCACTTGTACATATTTCTTTGTTTCCTCATCATTCATTATTTGCTCCATGTATCTCAGCCAAGGTCTTACTCTGCTTCTGACTGTCTTCATTAGACACTTTTATCTTAAAATATGCCTAATTAGGTTGTCGCTCCTTTTCTTTTGTGTTCTTATGAGATTGCAATCATCTCCTACTCTTCTCAGTGCCTCTTTATTAATTGATCAATCAATCCACTTGTAATTCCAATTGTATATCCTTCTATGTATAAATTCCTTAGGGATGAATTTTTTAAATCGCTACTTAAAATTTATTTTAAATTCTAAGAGCAGTTCTCCTCATTCATTCTATTTTTCTAATCTGTATCACAAAGAACACTTGTAGTGAAGTGAGTGTCGCTCTACTGACCACTATGGTGTCCACATTCACTATTGTGTGGAAGGGCCGTTACCCTTTTATCTGCTTATTCCTTATGACTCCTTGTGTGATGAGTATAGATGATTAATTTGCCACTCACCTGACCTGCCATACGTAACCTTGTGGACACCCTTAACCCTTTCGCTGCTGTGGGCGTGTTAATGCACCCGCAGCCCACGTGCCCTGTGGATTTCGTGCCCACCGTGCAAAAGACGAGCAGACGCACTCGGCGAATTTTCGCTTCACTACGTTGTGTTTTGAGAGGTGTGTTATGTCGCCGATTGCTCTGATGAACTCTTGTGGGTTCCAAATGATTCTTAGAAGTTCCCTTGACTGTCACAGGGCGGTCGCATGTATTTATGGGACTCTCTTTTGTCCACTTTCTTTTTACTGCTGAGGTTTGAGATTTCCCTCTCTCAGGACGAAGGCCTTGGATTTTCCCCTTCTCGTCCTAAGCAAATTAGTGTCCATAATTATCCCTTATCTTTGCTATTGTGCTTCTGGAGAATTGTTTTACCCACAGCTGCTAGATTTATTGCCTCTATGGCTTTCTTTACCGTTATGTTTTTCTCGATGCGTCAGTCTTCTACTCTCCTTGCCATTGTGAGTTTGACTTTATGCATTTCCTCTTCTTCATATTTTGACCCGTCGCTTACTGTTTGGACCATGTCTTCGGAAATAATTCCTCTGTGCATTTTATTGATAAATCTCTGGGCTTTCCTGCACTTCTCTTCCGGCATAGACCCCTGCTTTGTTTTGGGCATTCATCTCTGGATTTTTTAACAACCTCTACTTTTGATTGGTGGTAGAGCGTTTTTTGGATTACCTGAACAGTGTTTTCTTCATTTATTGTCCTGCGCGTCATCTTAGAATGTATCATGGCATTGTGAGACTTTTATAGTTTTTACATTGACCAATGTTTTATTTTGGGCTGTTTTGGCGGCATCCTTGTAACTTAGGCTTTATTTTGGGCTTGGATTATCAACCAAAGCCAACGTACTGCGGTAGAGGTGACCACAGGAATAAGATAAAGGAAATTGACTGCAGAACCGATGGATTTAGAATGTCATTTTTCCCACGTACAATAAGGGATCATAATAGTTGCGATAGATCAATCATATGAAACTCCCACCCTCACAAGGTAGAGTAGAATTTTCACTTGTGTTTAATAACATAACATCATTACTAACACTAAACACCGCTTGATATGTCCTGCATTATTTTATTTTGTTCTATGCATGAAGTAGCATCTCGTAGCATTCATAAATTAACAGTATTAGTAATATTAACCGCTATATGTGTCTATAGCATTGTTCTGCATGTTCAATTACGTCGCACTCTCCCAGTTTCCGGTTGGACTGCGCACTGTTCTCCTGACTGCTTTTTGGCCTGCGCCTAGCGGCCGGGGGGGCGTGCGAGGTTCTGATTTGTGTTGGGACGAGTGCTGCATGCCTGGTGTGGAATCACCCCGTGCCACACACCCTAGTGGTGGCTTGCACGGTGCTTCGTAGATGTAGATGTCAATTAAATAGTGTTTTCTACGAGGCTTATTCACTATGATTCCCATTTTTACCTCCCATATAAGCATATATTTTTCCTTGCTATTCCTGCGAATCGTATTAATAGACTTAAGCGAACAAATCCAATCGTGTTGACAGATATTTAAATGACACTGGATGCTGAGTGTCCTCATTGATAGAAATTGAAAGTTTCAATGCAGCATCTTGAGATAGTTTTATCATGGCATGGTAGTGCTGCTGTCCACGTGTAACAACATTTTGTTGAAACTCGTCGTGAACTATTGCATCTGACTTGACCGGGATACGAATCTGAATCTCCTAATCTACATCTACGATGTACCGTGCAAGCCACCACTAGGGTGTGTGGCACGGGGTGATTCCACACCAGGCATGCAGCACTCGTCCCAGAACAAATCAGAATCTCGCACGTTCCCCCTGGCGCTAGGCGCAGGCCAAAAAGCTGTCGGGAGAACAGTGCGCAGTCAAACCAGAAACTGGGAGAGTGATACGTAAATGAACATGCAAACATGCAGAGCAATGCTATAGACACATCTAGTGGTTAATATTACTGATACTGTTAATTTATGAATACTACGAGATGCTACTTCATGCAAAGAACAAACTAAAAAAAATGCCGGAGTAATCGACCGGTGTGAAGAGTTAGTAACGATGTAGTGTTAATAAGCACAAGTGAAAATTCTACTCTACCTATTGAGGGTGGGAGTTTCATGTGATTGATCTATCGCAACTATTATGATCCCTTATTGTGCGTGGGAAAAATGACATTTTGAATCTATCGGTTCGGCAGTCAATTTCCTTTATTTTATTCCTGTGATCACTTCTACCATAGTACGTTGGCTCTAGCAGTATATGTTGAACGTCCGGCAAAAAACTGTCTGCTCCGAGTTTGCGCAAAAGATTTAACCTGTATTTCTCCCTTCGATCAGTAAGAGATTCCCACCCTAATTCCTTCAACAATTCGGTAACACTGCTAAGTTTATCGTAACAACTTTTCACAAATCTTGCTGCTCTCCGTTGTATTCTATCTATTTCAGAGATTAGTCCTACTTCGTAAGGGTCCCATATGCTAGCGGCGTACTCCAGGTGAGGTCTCACGAGTGAAAAATAACATCGCTCTTTAACTTTCTCGTCGCATTTTCCTAATATTCTTTTGATAAATCCCAATTTGCGACTAGCCTGATCGCAGATTTCCCGAACGTGTTTCCCCCAAAACAGGTCCTGAGTAAGGGTCACACCTAAGTATTTAACTGACTCTACATTTGATAAGTCTGTGTGATTAATTGTGTACGTATCGTTAACCGAGTTATTCTTTTTCCAAAAATTCATAACAACGCACTTTTTAAAATTCAATTGTAACTGCCAAGTATTGCACCATTCATTTATAGCATCTAGGTCTTTTTGTAACGCAATCTTGTCGGATTCATTGTCTAGATCCCTGTACAACACTGCGTCATCTGCGAAGAGGCGAATTTTCCTAGTAACAACGGTAGTGATGTCATTAATGTATGAAAGGAACAATAAGGGGCCAATGACACTTCCCTGAGGTACACCTGATGTAACTTTCACTACATCTGAGCTAACGCCATCTAGAACTACTCTCTGTTCGCGGTCGGCTAAGAACTCTTTTATCCAACATATTACGTCGTGGTGTATTCCGTATGCTTCCAACTTAACGAGTAACTTTGAATGAGGGACCTTATCGAAAGCTTTTTTAAAATCTAGAAATATTGCGTCTACTTGGACAAGCTTTTCTCCCGAGGAAAGAACGTCGTGAAGGAAGAGTGAGAGCCGGAATCAGTGCTGATTTGGCGTTAACAAGTTCTGAGTATCCAAGTACCCCATAATCGAACTGACAGTTATATGTTCCAATATCTTGCACGATATTGACGTAAGGGAAATCGGTCTATAGTTTCTGGGCTCTTCCTTATCGCAACTTTTAAATATTGGTGTAACGTTCGCGATTTTCCAATCGTAAGGAGCACGATGTTGTGTTAGAAATTTTTCAAATGCTACTTTAAGGTACGGTGCTATTTCTGATGCTAATTCTTTATAAACTCGGACGGGAATTTGATCGGGACCGGGTGATTTCTTTCTAATAGCCGGTCGGGTGTATTAGCCAGTTAAACCACCAAGCCATTTAAGTTCAATACGAATCACGGAGGGGTTTTATACAAACAAGGTGGTAGGTGACATTTAGAGGGTAGGTGGGAGAATTTGTTTGCCCAGAAAACCCCAAAGTCTTCAATTAAAACGGCTTGGCGGTGTAACTAGCTTACACGCCTGACCGACAACAAGAAATTCATTCTACCATCCCGGTCTTGTTGAATGATTTTTTCCAGCGATTTTTAAGATATTGGTGTTGTATTTTTCACCCTTAGTCGTAATGCGGACACAGTACATATCGCAACTTGATTAATTGCCGCACTCGACTTTACAGAATTGGACTGAGACTATGTGCTGTAAAATGTTTCTAGATTTAAATCATACTCGCTCTGCAATGGATAAAATGAGAATAAAACCGCCGTATCCCCGAGCCATCCCGCACCGATCACCTGACTTGCCATTCGATCTCGCACCGTGGTCTCCACTGGTCTCCCTGGTTCTCGTTTCGTCTTGCGCCATCCGTCCTTCCCACGCATTGATTAGAATATTCATGTCCGAAAAGTGTGCAAAAATGTGTGTACACATTTGATTGTTGCATTATGTACGAATGGTAATATTTTTACGTTGCATAAAAATCAGAGAAGCAGAAATATTATGCTCCTGTGTAAGCGCCGTTGCCTCTTATGCTCTGGAATTGATGACCTCAGAAATGATGTATGGCGTACAAAGTTATGCGTAGCTGTTGGAAAAAAGTCGGTAACTTTGAATTGAGTTTAAATATCAATCGGTCTACTCTGAAAAACAGCTTTCGGAAGAATGGCCTTGAGTTGGAGGCGGTTGACGTGTCGAAAACCAGCCCCCAATCCTTTAGTCCCACTGTGAATTTGTGGGTCATGAGGAGTAATGTGATTTTCGGAAGCCGTTTTGTTTTTTCATAATTTATTTTATTTTATTATAAATAATACAATATAAGAAATGGTACGTGATAGTGTCATCACGCGTTCGAAGGAATTGGACGATTAATTTTTTCTGATTTGTTTTAACGTACAACCAGCCTTTATGGAAGCTAAACGATTGAATAAGCCATGTATATCCATCGTAAGCATATGTTTTCCTGGAGTCTCGTATTTAATCTACCAGTAATATATTTTATGATACTTGATAGTTTATGATTTTTCTAGGGACGGAAATTTGCAGTTTTCATTCGGGGATATACGACTAGTTACCTAAGCAGAGTAGGTAAGATTTTGAACTAAGGAAGATCATTTTGTGTTAATGATTAAGTTGAATCCTCCATCTTTGTCTTTCTGTTGAAACATTATTTCACGGGAAATAAAGCAAACACTACTCCGATTGACTCTCATTAAAATCGAAAACATTCACCTTTTATGATAACTTAAGTCGCTGATGTATTCTTCCGATCTTGATTTAAAAATTAATCTCAATATTCCCTTGGTTTTTATGGCCTTTGTAATATTTAGTATTGTGGGTATGTAGTGTGTGGATTTCTTTATCAACAGTTTTGAAAGCGATTAAGCGATGGTTTAGTGGTGTCTAATGGGGATAGTGATGCCCAATAGTATATTCTGTGCAGGATATACGCTTAATTGTGTAACAAATTGGTAGGTAAATCGTAATGATTTTGCCCAGAATTGTTGGCATTCGATTTTCGTTTGCCAGAAACCATCCGGCGCATCGTAGGCTTTTAAAATTCAAAATATAAAAAAATGAGTGACAATAAACTTAATAACACCAGTTTATTTCATCATCATCCACAGCTCTACAGTCCGGGGTGGGCCTTGGCTTCCTCTATTACATGCCTCCATTCCAATCTTCTTCTTGCATTCTCCTTCCATCTTGTAACTCTCATTTCCCTCGGATCTTCTTCAACATCCTACAGCCATCGTTTCCGTGTTCTTCCTCTCTTCCTGACCCCTTCCATCTTGGTATTTAGTTGTCGTTTGGGCATTCTGTGTTAATCCATTCTTTCTATGTGGTCCAGCCATGCCATCGGCAGTGACTTGGAGAACCTAAGTATATCTTCCCGTCATAATATTTCATGTATCTCCCAGTGCATACTGAGTCTCCATATCTCTCCCTCTCTAACGGGGCCATAAATTCTCATCATTTTCCTTTCGAATCTCCCAAGAGTGTCTTCGTCATTCTTAGAAAGGATCCACGTATCTGCTCCGTATGTTACCACAGGTCTTATGAGGGTCTTATATATTTTCAATTTTATTTTTCTTGGCAAGAGGGTTGATTTAAGGAGATGTGCATTAGTAAAATATGCCGGTCATCACTCTTAGGTCGATTTCATTAGAAATCTAATTTTAATCATTTAAACTGACTCCTAGATAAGTGAACTTTTTGACACCCTCAAAAGTCATAGTTCCCATTTATTATGTTCTGCATTGCACGTCTGCTTTGTAGGTATGCCATTTTCATGTACAGTAGAACCCCGCTTAGCCGGAATAATGGGGGCAAGGCCGTTCCGGATAATCTATTTTTCCGGATAATTAATGGTTTGCAATTTTTAAGGTTAGATTTGAAAAAAATACGCATACATATTGGGTTTTCCAACGTCAATTTAATTACTTATAATACATCCACAAATATACATTAAAACAGTTATTTCTTGAAATAATCTACAATCTTTTTCTGTACTTTTTCTTCACGACGATTGCGGGCATCCTTGTATCGCCATCTTTTTAGCAGAAGAACATCGGCGGGCGTAGTCTTGACTGCTCGACGAATCGTAGTGCTATCTAAAAAGAAAATATACATACTGTACCTATTTTTACTGTACACATCATTAAAAAAACGAATTTTAAATTGAACAGACCGCACTGAATACAATACATATATAATGAATTAATCTTACCTCGAAAGCATTAAACGCAGTTTCTGCTGCTACTCGGCTGACGTCACATGCAGTCGTCGCATCTATGTCGTCATCTTCGTCAGCGGGCTCAGCTGTTCCCTGCACCGTGTTGACGATGTCTTCATCTGTTAGCTCCAGTTCGAAGTCGTTTCCTTGGACCCATTCTGAGACGTCATTTTACTCAATATTTTCACAGCCTGGCACTTCCTTGTTCAGTTCCGATAAGTTTTCAAAATCCTCCTCCTCCCAACCATCATCTGATATCACTCCATCGTATTTGTTATTCCATGCTTTTTGCAAAGTGGTTGATTTCACTTTTTCCCAGGATTTAGCGCTCCAGTACACCAGTTCTTTCATAGTTACATTCTTCAGGGCCTCTGGCAAAGTCTTATGGCCACTGTCACTTTCGTGTAGAATATGTCTCAACAAAAATTCTCTGTAGTGCCGTTTTAGTTTTTCTATAACTCCCTGGTCCTTTGGTTGGATTAGGCTGGTAACATTTGCTGGGAGAAAACGAACGATTATGTCACCATCCCTAAGAAGATCCGTATGCGTTGGAGCATTATCAATAAACAGAATTGCTTTTAAAGGGAGATGTTTTTCCTTCAAAAATCTTTTAACTTACGGAACAAACTGTTTGTTAAACCACTCAGTAGAAAGTTCGGTTGACATCCATGCATTACTTTGGGCCCTGTAGAAAACAGGAAGAGCGTTTGGAACAATATTTTTTAGTGCCCTGGGCTTAGCTGATTTTCTTATCCACATTAATGGAAGTCTGAGTGTACCAGATGCGTTCGCCACAGTTATGAGTGTGATTCTCTCCTTTTGCATCTTGTGACCAGGAGCAGATTTCTCTTTTATGCATGCTAAAGACCTCTTGGGTAACATATTAAAATTCAGCCGTTTCATCGGCATTAAAAATTTGGTCCTTTGTGTATCCTTTGATCATCTCTTAGAATTCTGTTTTAAACACATCAACCGCATTTTCATTGGCTGGAAATTTTTCGCCGCACAAATTCAACTGACGAATCCCATATCGGTTTTTGAATATGTCAAGCCATCCATTACTTGCAGTAAACCATTTTCCTTCATCACCAAGCATTTCAGACAAGAGCTTAGCCTTTCCTTGAAGAACAGGGCCAGTTATCGGGACACCTTTCTCTCTTTGTTGAGCGAACCACAAAAACAAATATTCGTTCACTTTTACGAAATCAGAAGTTTTCATTGTTTTCCTCTTAAAACATGTTAAGGAATTTTTTAAAAGGCTATCCTTATTTGTCACCCAATCACCGAGTGTTGAGGTGCCTACATTGAGGTCTGCAGCAACCTTCCTCAAAATCTCTCCATTTTCTATTCGTCCGATGGCTTCCAACTTATCACTTATGTTCACTATAACACGGTTTCTCTTAGTTGACATTGCACCGAGCGTTAATTGAACTGGACAAACTTAAACTGTAACAAAATAACACTGAGGCACTAAGTAACCACAAACAGGGACAGGATTAAATCCCAACATTCACCAACGCGTGTTCACGGTGGACTGAACAGTAAGTAAAATATAGGAATGCGGAAATATGCAGGATGAGCCAACCACCCCCCAACGCGGGTGGATAAGGTATGCAGGGTAGGCCGTCAAAACAACCCCAAGTTCAGTGACCGCCGGCCGTGTTGAACTAGGCGCGTCGTTGGTACCACGCCCGACGGTGTATTTTGTCTAAATTATTAATTTTTGATTTTCCGTCGACCGTTCCGGTTAACCCGGGTTCTGGTTGATCCGGGTCCGGTTAAGCGGGGTTCTACTGTATTTGGTCTTTTCTTCATTGAATTTGAGGCCCATTCTTTTACCGATTTCTTCCATTTTGTCAAACATTTGCTTATAGTCTTACACATTTCGCGCTATCATAGCTATATCATCTACTTATTCAAATCCTTGTTTTAATTTGTGAACAGTAGTTCCCCCAGTTTCAATTCTTTCGTTGCTTTGTGTAAAACCAAGTTGAATAATCTAGCTGATCGTTTATCCCTTGTTTTACCCCTGAAGTTATCTTGAAGGCTCTTATTACTCTACTCTCAACAAAAAATTACATTGTGTCCTTCAGTGTCATTTCAAGCAATTTAATCAGCTTTTCTGGAATTCTGGAACCTCTCAATGCATGGAGCATCTCTTTCCTATTCACAGTGTCATAGGATTGTCGGAAGTCAATGAAGAATATATGCAAATGAATGTTGTATTTTTAGTACTTCTCCATTGCTTGCTTTACAGTGAATATCTGATAAATGGTGCTTCTTCCATATCTGAAGCCACACTTATATTCTTCAAGATTGTCTTCGGCATATATATTTATTCGTTTCGGGAGAATACTGTTGAAAATTTTACATGCAAAATTTAATGACGAGATTTGTCTGTAGTTTTTATAGTCCAGTTTGTCACCTTTCTGAAATATTGGGCCAATCAAACCTGTCTTCCATACTTCGTAAAACTTTTCAGACTTCCTAATACTACAAAATAGCAGGTGTAATGCCCTAATTAGATCGTTGTCTCCATTTTTGATTCAGTTCCACTGTAATTCCATCTTCCCATTGTGCTCTCCCATTTCTTTGCTTTTCCACACTTTCATTTACCTCCTCTATAGGTGCAAGGATCGCGTCCTGACCTACTGTTTGAATTCGTTTTTGCTCTTCTATCCCTGGAGCTACTGCGTTATGGAGCAATTCATTGAAATATTTATCTGTTGATTTTCTCATTTAAAAGTTGTTTTTTCCACTAGGTGAATAATATCCGTTTCAAGTGAATAACGGTTCCCGAGTAATGAAAACAGATTTTCATGCAATTAAAAGCATCTGTTAAAATGTTCGACGCTACGATTATTTTTGAGCATTGTAAAGTTTAAATGTCTCATCTTTGCAGAAATTGGGTATATATTTTTATGAAAAAATGACTGTTTTCGGCGCGTGAAACCTGATTTTCCATTTTTAAGTCATAGGCATTGTCATTCTTATCTACGTATCGACTTGAGATTTTGAAATACTTTCTCCAGGAGCAGTGGCATAACAACAGGTAGGGCAGGGGGCTAGGGCACATTCCCGTCCAAAGTGTTGGCATGTGTGCAAGCATGCAAGTGAAGGCATTTGCTTTAAACCTAAATGAATATTTCTCAAAATACACTGTAGAACGTTTCTATTTAAACCGAAAACTTAAATGGAAAGCCTCATATTCGAGTTTGAAAGTTTCAAATTTTAGAAGTTTAAAGGGATTGTTTTAAAGTTAAAAATAAATTGTTTGTAGGGTGGGCCCCATAAGGCCGTGGGGGTGCCAAAACACTTGCCCCCCCCCCCCCCGTAAATCCGCAATGTTGCTATGCCATTGGCTAAGAGGGTTTTTTTATCATTTTAAGAACTTCTTTTGTGAAGGCTATCCTCACTATGCGTAAGTAGGATGCACGAATTACCGATATAAACCCCAGGGACATCTGAACCGGTGCCGTTAGCGTGCTGTAGCCCCGCTGATCCGTTGCACACTGGCCGAGCGCGCGACGGCTGGGGGTTAATGAGGTGGGGTGTTGTGTGTGGGGGAAATTTCTCCCCCGCCCCGCCCCCCTTCCGATTGAGGCGGTTCGTGCTAGACCGTGACCACAAAGGTACAGTGCGGTCCGTGTTGCCTCCTCTGGCACCTGGCACGGGAAGGTGCCTGTCCACCGCCACCCGTTTCGCGCGCTCACTTCAAGATGACCTCTCCTCCAACACTGCCACCGCGCCCCACGACCGCCGCACTTTTCCTGCTTTTCCTCCCGTAGCGCGGCTTGCCATTGGCCACCACTGCTAATATTTCCTCCATTCCATCGGTCAACGGGACGAATTGCAGAGATGAGAGGGTGTAGCTTTCCAACGTATCGCTTGCCTCACCTGCTTCCGATCCCGTTCTTTCCTCGTTTGGTTGGAGTCGGGTCGAGCCAGGTGGGTTTGTCGTCCCGTCGTGAGATGAATGAGCGGCATGAAGACGACTTCTTTCCTGAAATGCTAATGTCCTATTTTTGCATGCGTGTCCCGCAGTTCATTTTGCTGTTGGTGTCTCCCATGCGATACTGAATTGCGAAGACACCGAAAACCAGTTGAGGTTTCTCAAGGAGTGATGGAGCCAAAATAATCTCGATACTTAGATCTGATGTTTTTCGAGTCGTGTTCCAAAATTAGCTGCAAACGTCTCATTGTCTGGTATGCATTACTGTTGCTATGAGTTCCTCGAGAGCCTAAGAAAGAAAAATAGAGAAAAGAATACTGCCCGAGGTTCCCGTAGATTTCAATCCCGCTAATGATCTGATGCTCTATGCCATCGAAGTCCGTACGTTTCAGGCCTTATTGTCGTGAATATTAACAGCCTTGTTTTTACAATCGCAATTTGTATCGCTTAGTTTCCACGGTTTTTATTTAGCGTTCCTAGCGATTTATCATTCGTTTAACTTGTTTTTTATTCCATTCTAGTGTGTATTATTCACGTTGAGAGATTCTTTTCGCGTGCCTTATTACCCAAGGGAGATATCTCTAGTAATAATTTCGCCTCTTTTTCCGGCAGCAGGCATTTGCGACGGGTAGCATAGATGTACATTAGGCCGGCCCTTATTTTTCAGAATTGAGAAAAGTTATGTTTTCCTAGTCTCAAAATGATCCAAATGAGGTTTATATTCACGTGCTAAAATTTGGTTACTTTAAAATAACGGGAACCCGTGCCCCAAGGGCCCTAAGTACTTAGGACCTTCAATTGAGTTTTTTGGGGCTGAAAAAGCACTATCCTTATGAAATACGTGAAAGTAGAGCCCTTTAGGGCCGAATTTCTGTTTGTTTTGACCTATCTGTAAGCGTTTACGAGATATCGTCCGTCGTAATGCGATCCACCCCCTAGGGCGCTACCCCGCACCACGGCGCCGCGCCGCTGAGGTACAGCCCGCACCACTTGCTAGAGACTTCCCCTCCACCCCCTCCCCGCCATCGGCAAAGTCTTTGCTCCTGCTGGCAAGATCTAGCCTATGAAAAATGTGCTTACGTTAGAAAGGATTTAATTGACATCACAAAATTTCCAATCGCCTGTCGCCTGAAGGAACACGAAAGGTGCATCTGACTCTTTTATCCGGAAAAATTGGCGGTGGCGGAACACAGTCTGGAAAATGGCCATAGGATTTACTTTGCCAACACCAAAGTGCGTTGCAAAACAAAGGACTATTGGGATCGCATTGTGAAAGAAGCTGTGGAGATTAGGCTGGAAAGTAAAACCTTGAACCGAGACAAAGATTTCCAACTCAGCAGCGCTTGGAAACCTACTCTGAGAATGCTAAAAGAAAGGCGGGAAAAAACTGACGAATCAGGAAAAACCTAATGAAAATGTGACACTATAAATATATGACAACTCTGGCAAAAATCATTAACCCTGAAGACGATGGCAGACTACGCCATTGAAACGTCGGTGCAGTTTAACACCATTACCCGGCTGGAAACCCGAGAACTATTCATCCTAAGCATTCGCCGGGAAAGACTTAAATCCTTTAAACTCGTTCCTTTTAGTGAACGAGAACGAAAGGAACGAGTCCGAGAAAGGAACTAAACTGCCCATCACTACTGCAAGGGTGCGGCAAGTTGGCAATAGACTGCACTAACATAATAGGTGGTATCACTGCCCCTTCTGCATGTTAATTGCGATTGCAACATCTTTGGGTTGGGTAGAAATTGCCTCGAGAAAAAATCGGCCTGAACCGGAAATCGAGCCACGGACCATTGGCTTGCCGTACCAACGCGCAGGCCACTACGCTACCGAGGCCTCCTAACTCCGTGGACATTTAGGAGGATACAAGATGTTAAACCCGTGCGATCCATGAAAGATGGCAACGCAAGAGAGCAACAGAATTCTAAGAAGTCACAACCCATGCGGTTGCATCCTATAACAGCTCTTATGCCCACTTATTTCCTCGTATTTCATCGCCGTATTTGCGGCAGGCATGAATAAATTCATACGTGGCCTAGCACGGCATACGTGTTGATATAGGATGCAACCGTATGGATTGTGACTTCTTTGAAGTCATCTGCTCTTTTGCATTGACCGCAAGGGCTTAACATCTAGTTCCCTTGTATCCTCCTAAATTGCCACGGGAATTAGGAAACCTTAGTAGCGTAGTGGTCTGCACATTGGTCCGGCAAGCTTGAAGCTCCGATTTTTTTCTCGTAGCAATTTGTACGTTTTTCATCGCTGTATTTGCGGCAGGTATGAATACATTCATCTTTGGGTTGTCCGCGAGCTTTCATGTCATCTTGGTTGGCCAAAGGCTTAATCAAGGGAAACGAAGAGAATGACCTGATCATCTAAGGCGCATGCACTTAGTCTGTGTGCAATCTTCGGTAATATTCCTTGTGACATTATGGTTCAGATTGGGGGCTACTTGGAGGGATTTAAGAATTTAACCCGTGAATCTCTGCGCAGTGGAAAGGCAACATTCGGAATTATTTCGTCGAATGGCTAGGGGAAATTTGACTTACATGAACGTAATAATTTTCGGTAATTCCCGAATCAGCGACTGCTTCGCTACTTCCTCGAATTGTATGGCATTGCATGGAAAGCAAGTTTCTGAAGGCCTTGACCGGAAAGCCAATCTCCGTCACCTGTCGTATTACAAGTCCACTTCTCAGCATCATGCATAGTAATGAAACCAGGGTCGCGGTATTTCATGTGTTCAAAATTTTCAGTGTTTTTTTCCTGTTTAATTTCTTTTTTAAGGTGTGATTTTCCTTCTCATTTGCACACAATCCACTTTTGCTGTCTCGTAATTTCTCCTTTCAGATTCTTTTCCCCTCCTTCCGTATCAAATCCTTCCTAATAAGTTTTTGTTCCTCTTCCGAAAGGCCTTCTCTTATCATTTCTTTCGTCACACTTCTTAGAAGCCTCTCGGATACGCTCATCCACCTTCCGAAACGACCATATTTCTGAGCCATTCTATGCGCTATACTCAAAGTTAGGGAGTTGACTCATCTTTTCAAACTTTCCTCGAATGACATTTTTTTCCTCAAATTTCCTCTCATCTGTTCCTTCCATTTCGTAAGTGCCCTAATGTCCTCATTACTAAACCCCTTCTGATCTGGGATATTCTCCAGTTATGTTCCACATGCTCCAGGTTATGGCCTCCTATCTTTATATTTATTGTTGCTTTCTTTTCTCGGGAGAATATCATTACCTTCGATAGCATCATAGATAAAAGACCATAATAGATGGGGCCATTGACCCAGATAGCTCAGGGAAATATTGAAGCCATTAAAATGCGCAATCTGCCATACTGAGTGGAATGGTTGATGCGCCGAAAAGAGAGATGCCAGTGCAAGAATTCTCTCTTTACCGTGATTATTAATCCAAACGAATGGAAATCGAAAATGCTTTATTTAAAACACATGCGCTATAGCGATGTTGGGTCAGTCATTTTTTAAAACTTCGAGAATTCCTTCATGCACAGCAAGACGCTATCTGCTCTCATCTTTTATCTATGTCCAAGCGCATCCTTGAGTATCTTGCCAAGGAAGGTGGCATATTTCAGAGAACCCCTCCTTTTGCTTATACTCTATTGGTCCTCTTGATGTTTTCATATTTTGGCATCCCTTAGCCAGTATTTATTGAATCTATTTGCCTCTTTTTTAGAGATAGAATCAAGTGTTTTGTACTTGTCTCGTATGCTTGCTTGTTACGCTTACGCGACGATCTTTGTATTCAGAGGCTTTCACTTAGCAGTTGGGTATGTCCTCGTAATATTTTTCTTTCGCATGCCGTTAAATCAGATGCGATCATGATCCAGTCACCCGGCACTTTGTTGAACCGAGCGTTGTTTTCTGAAATGCAATTGTTCGTGGGAAAATGGTAGAGGAGCGTCGTTGGCTGGTATATTTGTGGACTTCGTCGTGCAATTACTCCCGCGCACAAGGGGTTGGAACGTGAGCTCTCACTTAAGTGGCCGATAGCGTCTCTTGTGCGCGCGTCCAAATGTACAGACGGACAACTGTCTCCCGCCCCCAATCCCTCCCGCAGTTTCCTCACTTTCTTTCTGGAGAGCCGCCCTCTGTCGCCCTTCTCTTCATTGCTTCACTCCTCATCGGCCACCGACCGCCTTCAGACAGTGGCACGTGTCCCGCGATCCACCGCGGGTGATGATGGTGAAAAAAAGTTTTTTTTTGACCACACGGATGTTTTTTCCCCTCGGATTCCTTTCACCATATTCACAGCCGTGCACTCGGAATTTAATTTCGTGTAATTTTATTTTAAAATTATATCAATTAAATTAATATTTTAATAATATTATTTCTACCATATTAATTGGATGCTTTGCATTAGTTTCCAATTCAAATTTTCGATTATTTTTTAAAAAAAGGTGAAGACCTTCAAATCACGATGAGATGAATTTGTCGAATGACATTGGACACGCGAGTGGCTGAGTTGAGGCCTGTCTTTCCCTTATCGACCCCTTATGGGAAAGGGTTAATACTGTATTAAGATATTTTTATAAGAATTATCTCTTCAGCAGGTTTTCAGTTCGTTTTCTTTTTTACTATGTAATAAAAATGTTCCCTACTTGTTGTTCCCCAATGTTTCGTTTTACCGCTTAAGTCCCATATGAATTCATTCGTTATCTTTTCTATCGGCATTTCGAAGGTTATGCTGTCTTCCATGATGAACCTTCAGAACATCAATTAGTAGGAGTTAGAGTTCTTCTGACGCGACGAACCGCATTTCAGGTATATAGTACCTTAGCACTCATGTAGAAATCGGGATTCTCCTAAATACATATGTCATTTCGCTACCTAACCCTGTGAGTGGAGACAATGATTACTGATAGGGTTAACTATCGCAAGATGCTGATTCTTGTTCATTATGATGAACTCAGTCATTGCACTAACCCTGTAAGAAGAGATATCGATTACTGTAAAGGTTAATTATCGCAAGATGTTAATTCTCGTCCGTGATAATTAACTCAACTTCCGTAATTGCTCTCATGCGTTCGATTTACCTCGTAAGAATTTTCCTCACAAATCAACCATCGGAAGGTTTTCACGTGTTTCAAAAATTAGCGTAACGACCTTGCGCTGATCGCGTTGGTGGGCCTGGGTGGCCATTCAACTGTAAAATATGTGAGAAAATTAATTCTTCATGATTTTTATTATAACGGCGGAAAAATCCCGTGTAGTCCGCCGCTAATTTTTTTCTCATAATATGGCCTCACGATATAATTTATCTCATTCTTAAATGGCTCGGGAAGCAATTTTGCCGTCTCATGACAATTCCGTTTTACAGTCTGCCAGAACCTACATCAGTATTTTCTCTTGCTAATAAGTCCCATTTTTCTCGTATCAAATTTTCTTCGGGGATTACGCACACTAATCCAGTTGCCATGAATTTTCAGACTACATCTGGAATACGCCGCAAGAATTTCGGACCCTGAACGGAAACATTCAATTCGCGAAATAAGCAAATTACAAAGGAAAGCAGCAAACTTCTTTTAAAAAACTGCTACGAGCGAATAGTGTGACACAGGCGATACGAGGGCTAGGGTGGGAGCCACTAAAGACTCGGGAGGCTATATGCTAAGTTAAGATAATATAAAACATCTGATCAGGTGATTTTCACTATGGCAAAGATGTTATTATTTTAACCCCGCACTATATCTCTACGAACTGACGAAAGCCAAAAATAAGAGAGATACGCTGCCGAACTAATTGGTTCAAAAAATAATTCTTTCGTTTCGTAAAATCATTCGCCTTGACCGGGACTTGAACCCGGATCCCCGAATTTTTCCTCTCTGGAATTTCGCACTTATGTGGAATTGCGGGTAACTCCGTTGAGGCAATATCGCTGTTTCTTTGGGTATCCACAAAACTCGTCAATAGAGTGAACTTGTCTTCCATATTTGGCTTTGACCTTGTGGTGACGATGTCGTTAAGCTCACGCTTTCGACTGCACCTACTCAAAAATCTGCAGGGGAGAAGGACGCATAGGTGGCTCATCTGGCTAAAGCGCACGGTGCGATATCGATGGGTCCGGGTTTGAGTACCAGTAAAAGCGAATGATTTTTCCTGTGTGGAATTTTTCCCTCGTGTAGTGCTGTGATTTATTTTCCTTTGCCACGCTTCTGTAATCGGCACGAAGTGTACACGGGAAAAGGGAATTTATAATCATATCGCATCTGGTAATTAAAGAAGAGAACCATTGACAAGTAAATTTAAATTAAAGATTAATCCAAATTGTCAATAAAAGCAGAGGAATTTAGACTCGTCTATGTATCCATTTCGGTCATCCAGGTGACCATCGACGGAGAGTGTTCTAAATCTTGTGAACACGCACGTTGTCGAACCCGGGCCCTCGAAATGGGTGGAAGCTATGATTTTGAAGAATATCCGTGCATGGGATCCATGTGCTGGCCGTCATGACTGATCCAAAGCCAGTTCGTCGTATTCCAGCACCCCGCAGCGACGACGGCAGTGCTTAACTTATCGTTGGAAGCTGGTATTTTTTCGTTTTCACTTTATACAAACAAACGGGAATTTCAGGAATTAATATAAAATGAGTCTGCACTTTTCACTGTGGTAAAGATTGTCCGTTGAGGAACAGATTACTCTCATTCCGTAAATGTACATAAAAATTATCTCAACCAGCAAAAGAAATTCACTCTTCCGCATGACTCATCAATTGACAAAAATGCTTGAATGCCGCGAATTTCGACAGTGAAAAACCTTGATTTTAAAGTCATTGATCGAAGGTCCTGTCGTATCTCAGCCGCCAGTGAAGAGTTATACTTCTCCAGATTTCGGGCGTCCGGATTCTGAGAAAATCTCTGTAATTATTTTTGGATTTGATGATGACGCGTGGGATACAGCAATAGCTCGAGTACCAGACGTGCACCGTACGTACGTTTTTAGTCGTAAAAATATGAGGTGAGAGATGTCTTGGCCCACATCATATTTTATGCAGCATGCGTGCGTTGTACGAGTTACAAGACTTATAAACAGCAATTTCTTCCTTCATTGCGTCCCTCTAGAACGTATACTCAAGTGGTCCTGCGTGGGAATTCTTTTCCTTGGGTCTCCTCTAAAAGTAATATTTTCACAATCGGAAATGAGGGAAAAACTTTGACTCACTTTAGGGGATGAAATGACGCGCTGACGTCCGTGACACATAATGCAGGGAGTTGGTTCGCGTCCAAGAAAATGTGTTAGCATGAGGACGACGGATTAGCGTTTATGTCATAGCCCAGTGGTCTTTGAACGTTTTAAATCGTACGAAGTCCATCGTATACTACCGCTCGAGAAATGTAGCATCTTCAGACTAGAATAAACTCAAATCCTCACATACTTTTGTGGAGATATATTTTTCCCATCTGGTGGAGAAGCTGTGGCTGTTGGCGAGCCGCCGAGTCTTCTTTCACGTTTCTTCCCCACCGAAGAGTTTCCCGAAATTGATGTGCTCCGCTTTTTGCTGCTTTTTATTTATCTTTCCGGTTTCCTTTGTGTCAATTCTATTGTTAAGAGGATCTGTCCAAATGGGTTTATTTTTGTGACCTCGGACGCGGACAAAGCGTTTTCCGCAATGGTTCCATAAAACCGTGAATGTAATTAGCGTATTTTTTTCTCGCAGCGCTAAGATTCCACATATTTCATTTTCAAACGCTGTCAAACTAAATATACAATCGTCGCAAAGGTGTACGTAGATGCTCTGAAAGATAACTGTTTAGATGATAATCGGTCTGTACTTTTATATGTATTGGTTCACATCGCCTCATTTTCTCAGCCTCTTTAGTTTTTACAGTTCTCTCCAATCTTGTAAATGCTATAATTACCAATTCCTTGTTATAATCCAATCAACTTGAAGATTTTGAGCGCGTGTCGTTTTGATTGTTATTTTTTATTTTTACCGAAGTCATTCTTAAAAATTAAAGACAGACAATGTTCCAGTGATGCATTTTTTTCCAGTGGACCAAACATTCTATTTTATCGTGCGCTAAGGACAAAATACTACGAGGACGACATGGGTTTAGTTAGGATGCACAAATCCTGGGTGTCCCAAATACTGCCCTTTCATTTTAAGTGACGATAAAGTCTGCGTTTATTGACGCTGCCGCAGGACTGTTTCAATTGAAGCTAGTTCATCAAATCAAAGGCGAATGAAAGTAATGAAAAGTTTATTCTTTCGCCTCAGTTTAGTCTACTCTTTCCTGCGTGTTTGTGTGTGATTACCACTGTTTTTCAGACAGAGCTGATAACATTTTTGGGACACCCTTCAGATTCCACATCCGTGGTATAATATTAGGTGACTGGAGAACCTGTCTTCCACAACTGGTTCGGTTGGGGTTATATGTCAAAACAGCTTGTGCTTTGGATATAATTAAAAAGGGGGCGAGTCATCCTCAGGAAAAAATATATCCAGTCACGCATTCATCGGGGAAACTTGTTTATTATCATTGGGGTGTCGAGGGACTCCGTACCACACTCTTAAAACGCCGCTCCCCCCGTGACGTTAAAGACTTTCTCTCGAAAACACTCGCGCACCCAATAACATCGCGTGAGACGTGGCTGATCATTTTACAGGGGCCTGCTTTCTGAACTGAACTGTTGTGAGTTCAAGTATCATTGGTTTCCCATTATTTATATCGAGTAAAGCAAGTTGCAGCTTGTTAGAAAAGAGAATATTAAGGTGATTGGAGCTGTTTTTGTGCATGCACAGAATTGGGCAAAACTTTGCATACGTGTTCTTATTAGTGGTATCTATAGATAAAAGGGAAAAAATGTATTTTAACGATTTTTTAAGGCAAATCAATTCTATTTCAACACGGAGCCTAGTGGTATATGAAATATATTTCGTAATATTTCTATTATACATATATGTACAAATTTTCATATTAACGTGAAATAATACATTTCATTTTATTATTGTTTTTGCTAACTAATATCAAGGTGTCAAACCGAGTCAAAGGTTTGAAAAGACACAAGGCCTAAAATGTAAAATATAATTATTGTATCATTACCATTACTTCATGTATATTAAGTTCCACCGCATTTTCAAATATGTGTATGTACATGAAATATCCTAGAATTATTTTTCGACTTACTTGAAAAATTATTAAAATGTGCCATCATTTACCCACGATTACTGCTGCAGCCTCCTTATGCGTTCCTGTTCGGATATGAAAAAAAGTTTATTAAAAACAAGTACATATTTCAATTGAGCGCAAGTGGAGAGTTGGTTTTTCGTGCAACTCGTGGCTGATTATCGTGGTGAAAATATTTTTTTGTTTTATAGAAGTTTTTAACTGACATCCTATCTACCCAAAGTGGACCGACTTCCTTTTTACGGTGTATATGCCATTTAATTATTGGACGACTTCGCCCACTTAATAGAGGAAGAAAATAGCCCTATTCGAATCTTCAGTATTTTTCTTTCGGTTTTATTATTTGTGAATTGATTGCAGTACAATAGAACCTCGCTTAATCGAAATAAAGGGTCCCGTAAAAACAGTTTGTTCGGATAGTCGATTGTTGATATTCAAAGGTTAATTTGGTGAAAATACGACAAACTTTTATTTTATAACGTTACTTTAATTACATCTTAAAAATAAATAATTGTGCATAACAAATAATCTATTTCTTAAAATAATCTAAAATTTTCTTGTGTTTTTTCTTTGGTCCGGGTCGGGAAGCCTTATCTCTCTATTTCTAGATTATGAGTACATCAGCGGGCGTTGGATCATTTAATTGCTCAACAAATCGGAGGGGAAAAAACCCTTATTATACCTATTGCTACCGAAATTAGTCATCACATGCTACAGTATGTAAATTACGAATGTAAAAGATACAGTATAGATATAGTATGACTGAACCCTCAAGAGCATTAAAAGTGCCGTCTGCTGCTACTCGGATGACGTCACATGCAGACTTCTTCGGCAACATTTTAAAGTTCATCCCTGTATCATAAGCGTTGAAAATTTATCCTATGTGTACCCCTGGATCATGTCTTGAAATTCAGTTTTAACTAGGGTTGCACCGATTAATTGGCAAGTAATCGGTAATCGGCCTTATCGGCCATTTTGCCGATTAATCGCAATCAGTGATTTCGCCGATTAATCGGCCTTAATAATCGGCCTGTTTTATAGTTAATATTGTAAATAAGGATACTTTTGTGATAAAGGCAATGCTATAAATTAAAATCAGAGATTTCTGATACATATTAGTTGCTTTAATGAAAAAATTTAATGTAACAATACACCTTCAAAGTATTCCATAAACATATTTTAACAAATGAAAACAGTCCGTCTTTATTATTTTAATATTTATCCTTTTACAAGAATTTGAATGTAATAAGCATATTATATGTTATCCATTACAAACATTCAAAATTTAAAACCCATAAATTGTGATGCAAAAACATTAGAATTTCCCCATTTTCAGGGCACAGTCTATTTCTTGATGGCTCATATACGTTACTCCCAGTGTTGAAAATTCGTTCAATTTCGATTGATGAAGCTGGGGTAGTACTTAAATACTTCTCAACTAATTTGCTTAAACTAGGAAAAAGTTCTTTTGAACTTCACCACCACAAAAATGGGTCGTTTTGTTTTGGAATAAGGGGCATGTTTAAATATTTTTCTAATTCTTGATGGAAATTTTCGTTCGTTCCTTTCTTTATCTCATTGTTTTAAACCTCTTCTGAAAGATTTCGCTTGCCACAAGCTAATTCCTCAAATTAATTTGAAACATTTAGAGATTCTTCTCCATATTAATCATCTCCTGTACTGACTTCCAAATTCAATTACTCTAATGATTTCGAACAATCAAAATCGTCTAAGAGATCTAGTGTCCACTTTTTTATTTTTTCAATAGAATCCTCTTTTTGAAAATTTATTTTGAATCTGGGATCCAATAAAGTTGGCATGCATAAAGGCTTGTTATCTATATATGATGTCAGTCTTTTCGTCATTGTATTTTGTAGATCTTCTATTGTGGTATAAATTTCACTAAAGGAGCTGCTACTACATATTTGCTTTCGACAAGAATCAATTATATGTCTCTATTGTAGGAATGATTAAAGATGACGTAGCTTCCCGTTTACTGGCTTCAAAAGTGACTTCTTCGAATGGTTTTAAAAGTTGAACTATGAGTTCAACGAGAGACCACTGGTGAGGTCCAGCCTCGGAGTTTTTCTATCTACAGCATATGTTACAAGGGCTTTTTGCTGCTCCAAGTTTCTTTCTAGCTTATAGTATGTTGAATTCTAGCGAGTTGGGATATCTTAAATTAGTTTGTGTCCATGTAATCCTAACTTGGCTTGCAGATCTTCCAGTTTTCTTACAGCAAAAGTTGGATGGTTCAAATTAGTGACAATATTTATGTTTACAGTGATTATTGTTTTTACATATTCGTATAAAATATGACAATGATTCCTGGTTGCAATTTCTGATTCCAGTTATCATAATCGCCGCAGAATCTCTAAGTACTTAGAATATATTGTCTTTGGTCAAGTGCTACTGTCTGAGTACTGTGTCTATCTCTTCACTAAGCTGTGTGAGAACCTTTAAATGAAATGATTTGCAAAACAGCTCTTTCTTGTTGAAACTGATTATTCATCCAGTGGCCTGTTACACTTAAAAACTGCGAATTGTTTGTGGTTGCTGTCCAAATATCAGTGGTTAAAGAAATGCATTTTTTATCACCAATATATCTCTGAATTTTGGCCTGTACTTTTTGAAATATATCAGGAATAATATTTTCATAATAATATAGTCTGATGGGAATAATGTAATTAGGATAAATTTTGTTAATCTTTGGAAACCTAAATCAGGCACAACAGAGTATGGCTGAATATCAACTGCAATCGTTTCTCGTATCAAATCATGATGCTCTTTGGATCGCAAGTCATTTATACCCCGTTGCTTTTTCTTTTCCATTAATTGAGCTAAGGTGGTTTGTCTTACATTATGAGTCATTTATGATGAACATGCTGCTTCATCGGTTTCTTTTGCCGTCTTTCTACCTTCATTTACGAAGTCTTTAGGATGAAATTTTTTTAAGGTGATTTATCATGTTTGTTGATGTAAAAGTCTTTGAACTTTTTCCACCTCTCGATATAAAAGCACTGAAATAGGTTACATTTGGAAAACCTCTCATTTTTATCAACCTTAAATAATTTCCACGGAATACTGGACGCCATGATATTTTTTTTAATTTTTTTTCAAATTTTGCTGATTCGACTAGCAATTACTTTTAAAACGTTTTTCAAAAGTATTTATGAAACTGAAACGAAAATTTAGCCTCAATTAGCACATTAAAATAATAGGTACTTACTAATAATTTAATACCTAAGATCACCTTATTTTCATAACACTTATATAATACACCTTAAGGTTAACTGTACTTAGTGCGGGAGGTGTAAATATTGTCAATGATTTTTAGCGTTACTGAAACGTCACCTCGCAGAAGTGACTGTACTTTGGTTTTTCTTAATTGTTATTAGAATTTTTTTTCTTATTTGTTTGGAAAGTTGATATAATTTTTGAATTCAGGATGAATACATTTTAAAAAGTTCTTATAAATCCCCTGTGTAAACGGGAACTCTCCTATCTCCCCGAGAATAGTGAATGAGTTAACCATAGAATCACTGGCTATAAAATCTTATGTGGTCAGTGCCTAACCCATGAAATCTCCTATGCATTACTTGCCGGGAAATCATACGATCCAGTTTCAAATTTATTCCAATGAAGAAAAAAACACATGCGATACAGACTTTAAGCCTGTGAGTATCGCATGTGTTTTTTTCGCTGGAGGAATGAAGTATCTCTCGCAAGATGCTGACTCCAAAGCGCTGCCTTACGAACGATGATGGTACAATGCAGTGCCTTGAAAATATTGAGCTCCTGAAATAATGATGTAAATATAGGTGTTAAATTTCATACAAATACATATTTCATACATACAAATACATCTTTACTTTAATCTAAGCCAGCCTTCAAGTTGGAACACTGAATGAGTGTGAACTTAATTACACTTCAACTACGTAGGTTTAGCAAATTCAATACTCACGGACTTAATATGAACACCCTGAAGTCCTGCTGGTGTGTGTAGTAGAATAGACGATGTCTGAAGAACGTTGACTCTGCACAGGCTCCAGAGAATGTTATGTTGAATCACTGATAATAAATTTTACCGGGATGTAATTCCAGGCAGGCAGGCTGTTTGACTGCGCATTGCGCATTCTCCTACGTCTTCTCAGCTCACGTTGCCTGACGTTGGTGGTAATAATTTTTATTGTAACAACTTTTACCTTCAAATTATATTTGTTTCCCAATCTTCTTTTTTTCAACAATGGTTATATTTTTAAATAGCTTTCCAGGAATAATAAAGTGATAAAAATTAGTATATGCATTGAATAATCGGCCGATTAATCTGTATAGGCCGATAACATGTGGCCGATTAATCGGTAATCGGCCATTTCGCTTATCGGTGCAACCCTAGTTTTAAATGCGTCAACTTCTTTTTCATCTGCTGACATTTTTTCGTCGCATTCATTCAACTGACCAGTCCCATAACGGTTTTTAAACCTACCAAGCCTTACGTTGCTTGCGACAAATCCTTTTCTATCTTCGTGAAGCATTTCAGCTAAAAGCTCCGCCTTTTCCTGGAGAACAAGGCCGTTCACAAGGCCAGTGATCGCCGCGAGCGGGAGCGGCCTCTTCTGCGCGGTGCGGCTTGCTGTCTAATTGATTTTGCAGTGTTTGTTCATTATTTCTGCTAACCCGGGTTTCGTTTTAGCGGGGTTCCTTTTAACGGGGTTCTGCTGTGTTATGAATAATTGGGTATTTTCCACGTATTTCAAACTATCGACATTCTGTTTCAGTTACTTGAACTTATTGCATTGGCTAACATTTTTCTTATCAAATTGTATGAATTTCGGTTTTAAAAGCTAAAGAAAGTAGAAGGTTACGAATGCTCCCGAGCACACTCCGAAAACAACCGAATGGCCTGTGACGTCATTTTCGCTGTTTACATTTAGACCCAGGCGTTTCCTCATGCTTAAAAGTGGAAACAAGTGCTGCGAAATTAGTTTCTGACGTTTTCGCGTTTCTAGATATGCCTTTAAATGGCATCTAAGTAAGGGATATAGATGGTTTTTTGTGCCACCATGTACAAATAAATCGGTTGAAAGACCGAACAAGAACTTTATTCAAGCAATCACGACATTGAATGATTGATTCCTTGGATTCCTCAATGTCCACCCGTAAAAATTTATGCTTTACTCCGCACTTTGTGTTCTGGACATATTCTTGCAATGACTGTGCACAGTGGTCCATCTCTCTTCACTTGGACGTATCCTATAGCATTATCACCATAACACTCACGAGATGCTTTATAATATAAAACACTTAAATTAAACTTTGAATAGACATTTAGGAGATGATAATCTATTTTTAGGCATTTCTACAGCAGATAAGCCACTTATAGAAACCTCCTCTACAAACAATCACTAATTAGCAAATAAAAAATTAACGTTTTAGGTGTGTCGAGTAATGGCAGCACAAACATTTTGCAAGTACCAAGGTGAATAAAGAGAGTAAATAATATAAATAAATAATATATATATAATAATATAAATATAAATAAATAAATAAATAATATAAATATAAATAAATAATATACCATCTCTTTACTCACCTTGGCAAGTACTATGTTATGTTGATATGTTACTAAGATACTGTTTGTTTACTGTTGCATGGACTGATATGGACTTCGATAAAGAAAGAAGTATCATAATGATTATGAGTGTATTGGAAAAACAGTTAATAAAGTTCATACACCAAATACATAATTATATGTATCAAAAATGATATAAAACAGTAATGACGATTTTAAAAGCAAACTTTAGGCTTACATTTTTTGGACTTAAGCTCAACGAATTTCCGCAGCATTAAATCGCTCGTCCTTCTTCATTAAAACGCCTACCATAAACATATCCACTTTGGGTAAATTATCTTATGTGGTTTTAATAAAACCATTGCACGCCATAGTCATTGTTTTCAATGAAAACTCTTTAAATATACGGTAGATCTTCTACAGTTACTCACTTTCTCCCTCACATCCGTCTATCGCTCAGCGAAAATGACGTCAAGCCAATCAGATTTCGTTTCGCAGCGGCGTAAAAAAATTTGAAATTTCGACTATTTTAATCTTAAATATCTCAATTAATATTGAATCAATTTTAAAACTACTTTCACTCCGCAAACTTGTTCGAGTTAAAGTAACATATAAAGATCCGCAAACTTAAATTTAAAATTTTGGAAAATACCCAATTAAAACTAATAACTTCTCTCTTAGTTGATTCCATGGATGTTTAGCCCCTAGATTTTTCCATTTTTTAAAAAACAGAATGAAGTATCTTGATGCAGATGATATGCGTGAAAGTGGTGGAAGAGATATCGGAATTTCCACTGGGTAACAATGTTGTTTAGCACCCTGGGCGCTGAACAATACTGCTACAGGGTGGGAACTGTGGAACCTTTTCCTCTAGTATATTCACCGGGAAAACCTGAAATCCTTGATACGTAAAAGTGACCATAACATTATATAAGTCTAACTTCGATAAGTTAAAGTTGCCTTCGGGACTGAAAACTACTTCGAATGATGGAAGTTTCTATTTACAGAATATTTAATTACGCTGTACTTACTATGCAAAGAAGACCATCGTCTTTGACCTTTATTTCTAATCACCAAAAATCCTAAGTTAAGGTGTTCTAATTTTAAAAGTTCAACAATGCATGTTTTTTCTTTGAAAAATGGTCGTCATATGCTGATGATAAAGCTTTTCGAAATCTCCAGTCTCGTTTTCTTTCGGATTTAGATCTATGTATCGTAAAGTAAATGGGGGCGAGTAGAATCGAGCGTCAGGCTGCTATGAGATAACTGTGTAGGTCAAAAGCGTGAGCTTAATGAGTGCCGAGTTGGATTCCTAACCGCAAGGTCAGTCGGAGCAATCCAATCGACTTCCTTCGCTTTGGAAATTACCGTTGACGGTATTTGGAAGATGTGGGACATCATGTGAGCGAGTCTGTGAAAATTTCGTTTTGCGACCGTTCTCTCGTGATGGAACTGTGGGGATGACAGTTGTGAACCGCGGGCCCAAAACCCTCTGGGCGCGCGACGATTTTGGCTAGGTCACGTGATTTTTTCCGAGACATCCCGTCGCACGAGACGAAATCGTTTATGATTGGGTATTCTACCAGCTGATTGGTAGGTTTTAGGGTTGTTACCTCCCATTTTAGGTGTCATATTTTCTTTAATAATACAGAGATCTCAGGTTTTCCAACCGGGTGATGTTGGTGCGTGGCGTCAACGTTTCGAGGGAGTCTGCCATCGTCCTCAGGGTGATTGGTTTGGATGGATGATCCGAAGGAGGATATTATACCCGAATTTATGAAATTAGTGTAAATAAATGGCATCCCTCTGGCCAAACCATTCACCCTGAGGACGATGGCAGACTAAGCATCGAAACGTCGGTGCCAATCACCAACATCACCCGGTTTGAAACCCGAGTGTTCTACATTTTAAATATTCGCCGAGAAAGCCATAAGTCTAACAGATTTTCACTTTCCTACGCGTTTTTCTACTTGCCCATTGTAAAGTCTATTTAATTCTTCATACATTCTGCTCTCTTCATGCTCTTCAAAATACATTATCTCCAACCTTTCTTTTCCCCCCTTACCAAGTGTTTCTCTCCTCTGTCACCCACGTCAGAATGCCCTAACCTCTCAATACGTCCACCCTGTACTCTTTGCGTTGCTCACTGAAGCTAGGTGGCATCCAAACCTCCAGGACCGGGAAAACCGAGAAAAATCTGTTTTATATGTAATCAACATATGAACTTTGATCTCAGGTTTGAATTTGTGATTCTTATTCTTGTCACAAACCTCTACTAAATTTTAATTTAGTTTTATGATTTAATTGTATACTTTTTTGGGAGTGAAAGTTATTGCGATATCGTTTCCAAGTTAATGAAATTGAAGTGTTCCGTGTGACATAAAGAAGTGGCAGTTCAGCAATTTTTGGATAATTATTTCTGACTACGTATTTCGATATTTCACAAATTCTCAATTCCATTCATTATTGTTTGCAGTCCAAAAAGTTTGTCTCTTGCACTTCGAAGAGTTTTCATTAAACGTACGTCTCAGTTCTTCGCGGGACTCAGTCATTCAAGAATTTTCTACCTACTTTATCTTTATCATTCAAAGCCAACATTTCCATAGCTCCCAACCAAATGTTTTCTACTGCTCTCATTGTCCAGGTTTCAATGCCTTATAATATTGTGTTCAATGTATTTTTTAATGCAGTACTTCCTCACTTCCAAGCTTGTGAAATTTCGCAAATGTCTGCCTCCCTCGGCCTCTAATGGAAGAAAAATGATATTTTAGGTCGAGGTTGACCATTGGAGAAGGTTAATTATTTTTAAATCTCCAGGTTTCTCGAGATCTTGGTCCTCTTAATGAAAGTCAGGTATTCTTCCGAGAAAGTAAAGTATTTTCTAGCATCACCGGGGTTTTTACGTGATTTTCAATAAATTATGGCATTATAATTTCTTTTAACCCTTGAAATTCAAGTGTGCCGAAATCAGCCCATGCCTTTGGAGTCAATCTAAGCTCATTTACCGAGGTCTAAGTGTGTCAAATTTGGCGCAAACAATATTCATAAACAAATTTAAAAACTTTATAAAGTTATACGTTTCGTTACTGTAACCTAAATTATTTAATGTTTAGGAGAAAAATATTCATTCTCCGTTAAAAAATCTCCTGATCTCTTAGGGGCTTACATAGAGCCAGTTGATACAAGCAGTACATTGATAAACGTTTTGACATTTTGAAGTGTAAACTTCTATAGGCGCAACACGCACAGAAAATTGTGCAGGCGGTAAATAGGATTCTGGGCGTCACGCTCTTTTTCTCACGTCACGCTTAGCATGCCAAATGTAAACTCGAGAGAACGCTCTTTCTTTAACGGAGTAAGATGGTGTAGTGGTTAGAGTCGTCGTCCCGTGTACCGAAGGTCCCGGGATCGATTCATAGTGGTGGATTTTTTAAAAATATATTAATTTTTATATATATTGTATTTATCAGAATATCACCATAGAAGTTAACACTTCTCCTGTGTGGTCTCAAGCACACCAATTCTTTTTAATTTTAATTACACAGACAAATGCATTAATTTTATCTAAGAAGAATGTCTGGGGTTGTTTGGGTGGGAAAGGAAGTTGTTCCAGAAAATCGAGAGGAGGCAGAGTAAGCTGACGGATGGAGTGAGTAATAAAGGGGATGGAATACTGGTGGCCGTTGAGAAAGATTGAGTTCTGGGAAAGAGGGGAAGGATAGTCAAATTGGTGACATTTTGGGGAAGTCAGAGATGTGCGGAATTGGAGAGATAAAATGAGGAAACTGTATGACACTAGGAAGGATAATAGGAGAGTAGTAATCATCCGTAAAAACCTACTTTAAAAGCTAGACCACCTAATAATAAAGAAGCTGAGATAAGGGTCATTAAATTTGATAATCATTCTTATGCTAACTAAGTATCTTTGGAGCACGGAAGTTCTAATTTCGTTTTAAATCAACTTCTTACTGTTCACTTGGTCTTTGGTAATCCTGTAGATGGCTTTTCAGCTGGAGGAGATCACTAGAGAGTAGTGATCTCCTCCAGCTGAAGAAGGGTCCTTAGCCCGAAACCTACCCTAAGCAGTGGGCACGGGTGTCGTCATGGATAATCTGCCATTGAGTGTCCACTGATTTACCTATCTATCCTTCCCCAACCTCAAATTGCTAGCATATACTTTTATATTTATTTTTATATTCGCGAATTATTTCGCGAATAGGAGAGTGCGAATAGTATTGAGCGGACTGCCCGGCAGGCAGGCGGGGAGACGCCGCACAGTGGTCCGGATCCGAAAAAAGGCGGACAAAAGTCATTTTTTCGACTTTCTTGTAACTCACTTTAAATATGTAGTTCTTGTTGCAAAATGTCCGGGGAATCCTACCGCACACTTAGTTTTGCATAAAAAGTTTTGTTAAGTTTAGTAAATTGCTTCAAAGTAGAGCTAATTTTAGCTAAACCGCGCTCTTTAAATTTTTTCGAAAAAATACACATTTGTAACAAGTTTTTTGCTCTATTTCGTATTAAAAATTGGTAAAATGAGTGTGGACTATACTTATATGGACACTTTACCATGATAAAAACTAGGTTTCAATCTTGTAGTGGTTGTGATGTTCGCTGAAGGAGTTCTTCAAGAGGAATCATTTTTTCTCGCAAATTTCGCATAAACGTTGGATTATAAAAAGAGTGACACAGAGATTCTTATAGTGGCAAGAGTGGGTTATATTAGAAAGATATTAGTAAAGGATTTAGCTGCAAATATTTGCAAATAAGTGAATTACAACGACTTATATGACTCTCTGCCGCGGACGTGAGCGTTGGCACTTGACACGCGAGCTTCGTCACAGTGGTGACACATTGTAAAATACGTCTTTTCCAATGTTTTATTGATTAGGATTTTAAAAATGAAGAAGTTTATTTTTTTTCTATTATATTCTGTTCTTGGCCGAATTTACTCTAGAAAGAGCGAGAGAATGAATTTCAGACTGCGATACTAAGCGAGATTATGACGCTGGAAGAGGAGGAAAATATTTTCTTCGATCGCTTCTCAATTCGATTCCCATCGAATTTTGTTCATCGTTGGAAGTATATAAGACTGGTTGTATGCACTGCTGCTGAGAAAACCCACCTCTGGCTGTCCCTTTCCTCAAAGCCTAAGTGACGGGAGACCCGTTACCCGCACACTTGCCGGACCCAAGGGTCCTTAGTCGGGATATTTTACTATCCCTACTTAGCGCACCACCCAACTTGTGTTTATTGCCTAAAGGCAGTTTCTTTGACCTGCAAGTGAAATTGCACGTGTTAACAGATGTGGTATTTACCCTCCAGGTGCATCTTTCCAGATTGGTTTTATTGGAGGGCTGCCGCTGGTAGGCATTTTTTCACAAAATTCAGGCATTGCACATTTCTCTTTATGCGGTCCACCAAAAACCCTCCTGGTTATCCTCGGGGGTAGACCCAATGTTCTTGGGGGTGGTGGTAACTTCTTTTTTTATCCTCCATGCTTCAGTCGAAACATTTTGGTGCTCTTCAGTTGGTCCTTTTCCATCGATGTGTACACATGCCAGTTCTTAGTCGTTTGGTACTCTGTTGGGAATAGTCTTCGTGATTTGAAGTGATCTCTGAAGTAAGTGTTAGTGTTGTGATAATTCGGAATAGTGTTGTGATTCAATGATTTTTTTGTTCCTGGCCACCACAGCGATAAGGATAATTAATCAGGTATGCTATTTCTCTTTTATTTCCGTTTTTGAAGTTGATCTAGTACGGGGTACCAAACTAAATTTTGCATTGTTTTTGCTTCCATTTAAACTCCTAAATTTCTAGAATAAAGAATATTGTTCAGTATTTAACGAACCAATTATTCTAATTTTTAACGCACATCTATGTCGTTAACATTTACGTGGAAGCAACTTCACGGTAAAATGCAGGAGAAAAAAGGAGCTAATGGACGACCGGAAAAGTAATTTGACGGGACTTCTTGAGGATTGCCTACATTTTACACGGAGATGAGAACGCAAAAAATGAGCTCAAAAATTTTTTGAATGTAAATTTTTTTGTTGGTTACGAGAAAAGATGGCGAGATTGCTTTTGAACGAACTCTTTTTTGGATGCGACTTGGTTAGATCAAATCGTTCATTTCCCTGATGTTGTGTATCGCAACTTTCCAAGCACCTCAGGGTCGTATTTTCCCTGTGTTTTAATTGTGATATGACATCCCTTGGGCTATTGTCTAAGTAATAAGCCTTTTTATCAAGCACATACAATAAAAGAAAGGGTAGGCCAAACAAACAATTTTCGGATGTCACTATCCGATCAAAAAGAAGGAAAACTAAATTTCTTAGAGAAAATACTTTCCCTGCAGAACTGTCTTCTGCTACAGCCATGAATCTAAGAGAGAGAGGACATAGCGCGCAGAAGCGTCTCTAGTTAATACGATGACCCCCCCTACACGGATATGGTATGTAAATGAGTATTGAAAAAGTGGAAGAGGGAAAAGGAAGAAAGTACTTCAGGAGAAATTTAAAAGTAGAATGGGTCTATTAGTTGATCTACCAAAGCAAAAATATGGCACATCGAATGATGGCAACACAGCTAGGCGCTTCTGCAAAAATGCCCGCCTATCAGCTGAAAGTACTGGTAAGGATCCATTTATTTCACAAAAATTTTCTTTTACTTCAACGCTTTTCACATGAAATAAAATATAAAATTGATTTTCAGCCGTAGAAAAAGAACTTACCATTAAAATTTCAAATATTTTGAGAGCTTCGTCATGCGGCCTTCTAATTGATCCCCCAAAATTTAAAGAATAATTTATGGACACGGCAAAATTTTATGTTAAATATTATGAGTGGTTCTACATGCCACCCACAGTGCATAAAGTTCTGCTGCACGGTGCAGATGTGATTGAGTCAGCTCTTCTTCCAATTGGAGAGCATTCGGAGGAGGCTCAGGAATCGCGGAATAAAGATATAAGAACTTATCGCATCACGCAAGAAAAATTTCAAGATTCCAAACGACTGAGGGCGTTTTCCGGAGACTGATGCTGAACTCTGATCCATTAGTCAGTAGGTACATTAGTTGCTGAAATTAAATAAATACCGTGGCTTAAAAGATCTGCCTAAAGAGGTCCGTGAGCTCTTGCAAGAATATCCTGACTCAGCGAGTGAATGCGAGGAAGAGGAGTGGAATTCAGGAGAATCTGATTTGGAATTACATAAATTGTAAAGTTAATAAGATACTAAGTATGTTTTTATTTACATAAGTGAGTTAATTTGCACTTAAAACCGTTTTAATATTTATTTAATAATTACTTATTTTTTAGTTTCAGCGGCGCTACCTCTGCTAGCTGATAATCGCAATCACTTCAACGTTAGAATCAATTCCCCTATCTGCCTTACATTTACCCATTTATTTACTAAGTTAAAGGTCTAGAAGTCATATTATGCAAATACTTTTTATATATTTGCATATTTAATAATAACAGGCGTTTTCTATGCAGTCTCCTCATTATCGGTTAATTTAGCATTAAAATTCCCAATATCTTCTAAAATGATTATTTTTTGTTGAAAATAACAGCAGAAATGAACTAAGAGCGTCTTAAAACATGTAAAAATACAATTTTCAAATTAATCTGACTAAAATCTGATTTTTGTCCCTCTTTTTCGCGATCCGGACCACTGTGCGCCGTGCCACGTGGGGGTCAGGCGTGGCCTAATTTCCCCGCTCTCCCCGTCGCGGGGCCCTCATCCTCTCTGCACGCCCCGGTCACTCGCTCCCCTCGTGGCTAGGACGAGTGCCCCTCCTAAGGTGACCCTCCCCATTTCCTACCATATGTAGCGTTTCTTCGCGTAGTCTCCCACTCGCCGAGTTGGCCCCAAGGATGCGGCATCAGTTGATTCGCAAATCGCCGTCATCTCTTGGGTGGACCGCCCCCGCTTCCCGACCGACCGTCCAGTGTGGGGGACGTGCGGTCTTTTGTCCCCTAGGCTGTCATGCCTTCGTCCCTCGCTCAAGTTCGTATCTCAGTTGGGGTCATATTCCAATCCGCGAATGCTTCCCCAGTGTTAGAGTCGATGAAAGAATACTAGCTGCTGGATTAAATAAAATCGCTTGATATGGGAGTAATGCCTGAAACCAAATGAATGAGGGGATTGGATAGTTGTGGTGCCAAGAGAACTGGTAGGTTGGTTATTTTGGGGAGGCGACGGACAGCTGTCATGTGTGTCATAGAGGACAGGTGGGTATGTTAGTAAGGGACAGAACATATGAGGAAAGGATAAAGAGTGGATAGAGAAACCCGGCGTCGCCTTTAGCCTAGCCTTTACAAAATGCGCCAAGAGGCCTACAGTTTAACGTCTCATCCGGCGGATCCATCCCATCCTCCGTCAGGATTCGATCGCTGGCGCTCGAGGTCGTGCGCCTGTATTAAAGCCACTACACCAACCTGACCTCTAGAGCACTGACTTCCCACCCCGTGGTCCCTGGGGTCAATTCCCGGCGGTTGTGGATATTTTTTTGTGGAACCCTGATCACTCTTTAGGGTAGCACTTCATGTGTAGCACTCAGTCTCGTTAGACGGGACGTAAAATGGTGGACTCCTTGGCGCCTTTCGTTGATATTCGTTGACGACGCCAGGTTTATCTTCACCCATCTCTCATTTATTATGTATTCCGTACTCTTACTGATCTACCCACCTGTCCTCAATGGCGTATATGACATCAGTTGTCGGTCGTCTCCCCAAGTAACCAACCAACCGGATAAGTTAGAATGCTAAGACTCAATGATGGGATGAGGAAAGTATCAATACCAGTTGTCTGAAAATCGAGAACGAGAATACAGTCAAGAGAATGTACTTCACTAGGACAGGGCACTCACGACAATATGTCGACTCCTGGACAAGGGGCAGCAATTTCCAACTCGCATATGTACTTACATGGCATTCGTTCCGCCGCGTAAAGTATTCTCGTGTTAATCCAGAATCACCAGGTTATCCCTCCGCCTACATTTCAGTTGGTGCTAAATTCAATTCCTCTGCTATCAAAACGATATATTGCAATCCACGGGTAAAAGAACAGGGGCGGTGCTTCTGATTTTATTATTCGATCGGTTGAGTTGGCATGGAGAGCGGATACCGAAAAGGATATTAATGATCGTGGAATTCGTTGAGAGTTGGAGCTGAGGTACATGCTGAGCATAAAAAATGTTAATTTTAGACACATTTCACCAGTCTTCAGAAGATATTTTATATATATATACATACACACACACACACACACATATATATGTATACACACGCACACACACATACATACGTATAACTCGAGTGTAGGCGACTTTGGAAGTCTAGTGCCCAAATGTGATGTTGAAAAATGTATTTACGTGAGCATTGATATAGGTTATTTCTGAGGAGTTCTGGGCCAATGAAATCCGTATGAATTATGTCCTTCAGATCATTCGTTTGAACCTCCGCAATAGGAATGTATATGTGTTATCATTTTGTCCTTGCTTGAATCAGGTGCCATTTTATTGCTCTTGCAGTCTGGGATTATGTGGCTTCTAGGGCTTTCATTATCGTCAGTGACTATCGTAGCTGTAGGAGGCCATATCATCAGAATGCTTAATTGACTCTGAATGTATTGCAAGGTGCACATACTCTTTGAGTATGATAGGATGTTGCAATTTCAATATTTGCTTTCCCCTGACAAGCTGTTGACAACAGTTGACCTGTGTGAAGCCCGATCCCCAGATGATGATGCAGGTTTGAATTCAGCATCGGGTGCGTTATGCTTTTAAAATGTTTGAATGCTGAATTTACGTTGCTATGTAGCTTTTATATCGATAGGCCTAGTTAAAATCGTTATCAAAACGTCTGATTGCAGCGTAAGTAACTGTTATAGCCACGGTTACACGGAAGAATCTTTCGCATAACAGCGACTCCAGCTGTTACTAACGCCGTGACTAGACATGGTGCTACCGGCCCTAACTCGATGGTAAATGACCTCGATGGCTTGCAGTCCGCAGGAAATGTATGCTGCAATCATTTGTTACAAAGGATTTTAATACTCAGATTAACGTAGTGTTTTATAAGGTTCACCTTATCTAAATAAAATGCCAAATATTTTATTATAGTGTCGAGAAAATTATTTTTCTGTTTTTTTTTGTTTCGACTGGTATCTTTAAAAAATATTTGTTTCGGTTTCATGGTGGTTACCGTCCTAAAACCTAAATGTCGTCGCACCATTGAGATCATTTAGATAATCCAGGTACCTCTAATGCAGAGGTTTAGTTTGTCCTGAGGCCTGAGGTGAAAGACAATTTTCGGTGATTTTAATTGCGTAGCATAACTGTAATGTACTGAAATGTATTCCGTATTCTTGCACTACTCGAGAGAACTTGAAAATATTTGAAAGCCCAATAGTCGTCAAAACTTCAGTGAATGATTGATACATTAAAGTTAAAAGAACCTACTATTTGCACAACTAATACTTTTAACTTTATTTTTGCCCAAGGTTCGTGGCAGTCGGTGATCCAATGCTCTTTATATGAACGTTAAAATTGAATGATACAGTGGCAATCCCTAACTTTCTGGTCTTCATTTTAGCCCAAAAAGAGAGGAATTTGTAACTCTTCACGGAAGAATATATTTCAAATTACTCGGAGTGATGTTTAGCACATCAAAATCAGCTTGTGCATGTGTGAAGATCGTGTTAAAAATGGAAACGTGTTAACGAAGCAAATTCGTATTTATAAAAACATTCTAAATTGTTCATTTTACGACACCATTACGGCAAATAAAACAAGGGTTGGGAAAAAATAGAATTAAAAAAAATATCTTTATCACAATGGTACGACACAGCGTGCATTAACTGCAACGCCTTTATCAACTAAATTATGGAAAATTGGTTTCCATTATGTACTACTTTTTTGTAATAGGTTAACAAATATTGCTGGTTTTAATTTGTGTTGGACTAAAGGACCGAAAGAATGGTGGACGGAAATCTGCTACGCCCAACCCACTGTTTCCATTAGTACTCGTGTGGCCTCGGATATGCATATTTATTTTAGTTCAGTTTCATGAGGAATGATGATATTTTTAACTTAATGACTGTTGCTATATTTTCGAGGGAATAAAGAATAGAATGCTAAAATCTAGGTGCAGTACCTGCGGCAATTATATCTGGTAGATAGTCACAAGACTATATTCACACATGAAAAAATCATTTGAAAAAATGTGATTTCTCGCTCGAACAATAACTGAAGAATATTTAGCATGATTTTGCGTTTTCTTTTAAGTCATTCTACTATTTTGACCGGAGACGCTACACGAGAATGGACGTTTACACAAACAACGCGAGAAAGATGGGTAAAATTTGTAGGATTGGCGCCGGACGTATTAAGGTGTATGTGTCCTAAACCCCTGGCTCGAACTTGCTTCTCTGCAGGAATTATGTGTAAGCGTTTCGTTTCCGTTGACTTCAGATAAGTATCAGCCTTATTTTGAGTCTTCCATCACGCCTTCCCCGGGTGCATTCTTTTATGCAAATGTCATCTCCGCAGATGATAACTGCGAAACATTCCTATTTTAAGCTGAAATGATGATGGATGATTTTCCAGACGGCATTTATGGACCTCACCAGAGGCAAACGCAGATGAACTTACCTCCCAAAGTCGCTCGGAAATAAAATTTTCACAGATTTTCATTCTCCAGAATTCCTTGTAAGAGGCAATCTGATAGACACAGTATAGTGATCGCCCAGCTAAATTTATTATTCCTAAATTTTGGCTTAATAATTTGAAAGTTAGCTACTTTCGTCCTGAAATGTGTCTATCAGTCTTTCTAAACCTTGTACTTGGACTGCTAAGAACCAAGGTCTCCCATGTAAAAGCTGTAGCAGAAATGTTCATATTTTCCTAATACGGAAAATATTTCAATTCCAGGTATTGACGAATTCCTCTGGCGTTCTACGCATTGATCTATATTTCTGTGTTTCTGTGAATGAATAGTGTGTGAAACCAATGCAATAACATTGCATTTAATGTTTATTGGCTACTTTCTACTCATCCATTTCATGGGTCCGGCTGTGCGCTCCTGAGAGGCATTATTGAAAAAATGAGCGTGCTCTGTGGCACAGGTAACGCAGAAATGTTACGGTTTTGCTCTTTATTTTGTAAATTTTTAAAAAGTAAAGTTATTCCTCACCGTCATTATTTTTATGGAATGGCAAAAAAGACCCTTCGGTTCCTTAGAGGATTTTAGCTCTCGGCGTGACATAGATAAGTCAAGTAGACGCCTAAAACATGTGTATTTAGTTATATATTGAGAAATAATGTCACAAAAACAAAATTTATCGAGTAAATGCGATTACTAGATGTGCTTCATGCTTCTTACAAGTGCGTACATTTTAAAAGAAAATTTGATTATGTTCACCAATAACACCAGTAAAATTTCGCTCACACTACCTTGCTTTGACGGGTATACCCATGGCCCCCTCTAATACAGGCCGGAACATGCAATTTGTCAACAGCGATTTGTATGACGTCAGTGGTCCTACTGCATCGCCTGTGATCCTGTTGTTTTTCTGCCAGCTGTCATCGTTGCGAGTAGGGATGGGACTGATGTGACTACCACGACGGACATCAGTTATGCTAATGTATAACATAGGGTTGCATCATTTGAGTAGTTCTAATATGTACCTATTTCGTATTTTTATACCATTTTGTTGTAGGCATATGTGAGAATTGGTAATGGCAAGTGAGACGAGTGATGAACTTGGGCGATTTAATCTCACAGCATTTTCGATTAAAAACACGTTTTGCAGTCCAGGAAGGAATTTTAGGTTAGTTAAGTAACTGAAGTTATGTAATTGAATGGCTGTCCAGAAGTATTAATTTAGAAATTTATAGTCGCGACAGCTGACAGGGCTTCTCCAAGGTACGTTGTTGTTGAAATATGCATTAGGCTTTAACTTCAAAGGGGAAGCTTAATTTAAATATTGCAATCATCACAAAGGTATCTTATTAAACGGCTGTGAAAAGACAGGATCGTGTTAACACCTCCCTGGATGCACATCCGTCCCGGATAGTGAGAAAGCTAACAAAATAATTTTAAGGTTTTCAATTATCTTCTTGCAGCTATCACTAGGATTATTTGAGGAATGAAACAATTCAACGTTTCAAAACTTTACAACATTTATTTCAAAAGAAAAAGACATAAAATACATTATTTCACGTAACCAATCCATCTTGAGTAAATAAACTTACAAGAAGCAACTTCGTAAATCAAATAACATCACTCTCAAATTTCACAGTACAAACGACCATCAAAAGCATAAATTAAACTTAAAAAATAAATTATATTTCACTTCATTTTCACAAACATGGGAAATGGGGCAATGTACTGAGGGAGGTGAACACGGAGTAGTAACATTGAACTAAGTAAGAGCAGCACCAGGGGACAACTTTGGGCGATCTAACTGGTAACTATGCACTTCACCGCTCTTATCCGTGAAAGTTGAACAGTGGAGGATATCCCGCTCAGCAAAATGCTTGATGCAAACTACTGCGTTTGAAGAAGGATTCCAGTCCTTCCTAATGCCTGTTGCTCACGGTAAAATTTTCGGTAAAACGTTTTATAAAACCGACTAATTTTATAAAAATGAGCTTGCTAACGATAAAACCGTTTTATAAAACCGAGTTTTATAAAACGTTTTACGGATTAGGACAGGTTCTATTTCCATAAAACCGTTTTATGCAACAACCAATGAGATGTTCCGCTCATCGCGAAGGTGAGCTTTCGTCTCGCACATTTTTTCGCGATTTTCACCCACTTTAAACAGAGATATCGAAACTAAATTCACCTCACTTATTATGCAAACTTTGCAAATTTGTTTAACACTTTCAACACAACAATGCATCAACTACTTTAGAAATGGGAAACTTTCAAACCTGAGAAGTGCGATTTTTCCTCTCCGCCATCTTGTGAAATAATGCCGTTTCCTCTTATCCACTGTACGTGGCGCAGCGATCGAGCAGTTGCTTCTCTAGCATATACACACCTCTCCTCCTTTCTTCCCTCCTTCCACTGAAACTCGCCCCGCAACGAGTGTTAGAGAATGGAGAAAGATTTAACCTCAAGGTATACCCGATGCTAGCGCCATTTACGGCATAGCGGTTCATATTAGTACTGCTTCGATTTTCCTCTTATAAGGTTCTTGAGTTTTACCGTGAGCAAGCTAGTACGTTTTACGTACGATTCATAAAACTTTCAATAAAAATTTTTATAAAACTGTTTTATGGAAAATTTTACCGTGAGCAACAGGCATAAGATTATTCTTCAGCCACTGCTTTCTACTGCGTACGTCTTTGGGGAATCGGAACACAGTCACATACCCCTCATTCTTGGTGGAGAGGTAGTTGGTTTTGCAACCTGGCACACAACAACGCCGGGGCATCTTTAATTTAAAAAAGAGAAGTTGTAGGAATAAACATCGTTTTGCTTATCACAGCGAAGTGTAGTACATTTATGATTGTTTTTAGAAAACCTGAGTAACATCAATTCTTAGACACATCAATAGACTCATGGAGTAGCCGTTGTTTCTTTAATAATAAACGACATTCATGTAGGAACAACTACACCATGGTAATTCATAAGACCCACCAAAAATAACAATCACTGTTAACCCAATAATAATAATATTAGCATAAAAAAAGAATAGCTGCTAAATTCCCTACATATAATCTACGTTGCATTTGTGTACTCTCAATTTTCCTCCGTAATGGCCGGCCGGCAAGTAGTCGCAATGCTTTAGAAGAAATAATCGTAATTTTCCACCCTCAACTCACAGAGAATATCTTAAAACTAATTTACGTACCTTTAGCCAACACAATATACAAAAAATTAGTCCAGTTCTGCCTTTTTAACTAGTGAATTCATACGTTTTTAACCACACGGACACACTTCTCCCGTAAGACGCCATCTTTCCAAACAACAACGATAGGACTAACACACAGCGTTGCCAAAATTCTATGTTCCGGCCTGTATTAGAGGGGGCCATGGTATACCTCATTCGGGTCATTCTAACTTCGGCAGTGTTCTATTGAATGATGTCCTCCTTTCCCGCCCGTATTTTTATTCACGCTTCGCTCGGTGCGTCTGTCGACATAATTCCAGCGTCGTTATATTACCGCGCGGACTCGTTCATTGTGATAAAACCACGATGTGCGCAAGGTCAAGCTGAAACGTGGCTAGTGTAAGGGAGTGGAATGGGTGGGTGGGTTGAGGGAGGGAGGGGACTTGGATGGAAGTAGAGCTGGTGTGTTGATTAGAGGACCATCATTGTGTAGTCGGATAAATCGCTGTGGTGGATGAATTAAGTGAATCGGCGTCTGGGGGTCCAAACTCAACTCCGCCCACGTCCGCTGTGAACCGGTTGACCTGAAGGTGGTGGTATCCGGACGCGCAAATGAAGGTGAAGTGATGGCGTCCGAATCTAAAACGATGGCCACATTAGATATGCGTTGGATGTGCTGCCATTCCTACTGTGATCACTGCATATACCCACACCAAAGAGAATGAAATTCGCCTTGAATCGCATAATCGCAATATATTTTCTCATTAAAAAGGCTTGAAATCGCGGTATTTTAGGCGACTCCACTTTTCAAATGTTGTGAAAGTAATATCTACACGTCTTACGTCAAGATTCTTACTTTCATAAGGCCCGGTATCGTGCTGTTTTAGTTAAATCTTCTTTTGAAATATTGCAAAAGTTATATGAAAACGAAAAGTAATCTTTTCTCTTTTTCAATTCTTTGAATCGCGGTATATCGTCCTATTTACTAAATTTCATGTGAGATAAACTTGATTCAAGTAATTTATTTGTAACCTTTAAAATATTTTTGGGGTAAAATAATCTATAAAGCCGCAAAATAAGGCAGTTATGAAATAATAAATGTGGCTTTTAGTCGTTATCATAACTAAATATGTTAGATTCCCAATCATTGGGGTTGCGTAAATTATGTGGTACGCTATTACGAGCACGGTTGCAAGTATATATAGCAAAAAGGGTAAATTCGCCATGAAAAACCATTTGACATGATCAGGATTTGAACCCAGATTCCCAATTTCTGGTCGGGTGTGTTAGCCAATTACACCACCAAGCAATCGAATTTTGGTGGGAGTTTATACGAACGAGTTGTTCTCGTCCCGTCTCATATGCTCGTCCACGTTTCCTGTGCTACGACGTAGACTGGGACAAGAACAACTTGTACGTATAAACCCCCGCCAGAATTCCCTTTGAATTAAGACGACTTGGTGGTGTAACAGACTAATAAACTGGACCGTCAATTGGGAGATCCGGGTTCGGATCCCGGTCAAGTAAATTGATTTGTTCATGGCCAATTTCACCCTCTTCAGTGTATATATTTGCACCCAGCACGTGACTGCGTGTCTCGTCCTTTATGCAATGGAAATGATTGGAAACATTTTGCCCATTACTGTGCCTTTATGCTTGTAAGGAATATCATTGTGGGGTGATATGAAAATAAATAGTACATCTGTGGTCATAAAACCTCTGAATCGTTATTAAAGTGAAATTTTATGCAGCCCCGATTTGAGCGCTGGAGCGTCGTGCGGGTTGTCTACTTGTTGAACTTTCTGGTGGTTCTTGGAGGCATGCATTTTTGTGCTGCAAATTGATATTTTCAGAAATTGACTAGCAAGGTTAGTGTTACACTATCTTCCCGTAGAGGTATTTTAACTCGACCAATTACCAGTTTAATTGGAGTATATTTTCGGAATAAGCCTGGTTTTTTAACAAAAAAATCAACATTCAATTGCATGCAGGCAGGGTAGAGCATATTTTGATTTGTAGAAATTCTGCATGCTCAATTAGCACTCAAAAATGCAACTTTTCCGTCTCAGAACGTTTGGGAATTCACAAAGACAAGAAAACGATCCATCCTAGTGACTACCCCCTTCTCGGATTGATCTCAGGCGATTCTCCCGCCCTTATGCCGCAACGTTTCGGAGGCCGTTTTACTCTAGGTATTTCACCGTACAGTTTGAAGCGGCATCAATTCACGCAGTTAGGGTTGAATTGATGGATTGCATAGTTCTCGCCTAGTATCTGTGCAGTCATCTCAGCGATTCTTGTTTTTACTCGAACCAATTTTGACTGCACTTCTACCCATGCATTAGACTGCTCAAGTAAATGCCTTGAGTAAAACTGCTTTAACAATATGCTGTATAGTTTACGGTATAGTAAAGAATTTAGCTAATCTACTTCTAATGCTTTTTTATTGATTAAATTTGTTAATTTCTATCGTAATGGTTCTGCAAAGCCATTGCTAAAGGCATCACTCATTTTTGAATGTGTAATTCTGTTTATTTTGTCATGTAACTACAGACAAGCATTCTAAATTGCAGTATTATCTGTGCGAAAGAGGGAACAGTTCGTCCTCTTGAATAATTTGCATTCATTCCTGTTATTTTAACATTGGTTTGTAAAAATGTTCCTGCATTATTTTTTATCGTCTCTTTTAAGGGATGAATGTAAGACAAAAAAATTGAATAATTACATGATATATCTAATGAAATTATTTCTTCTTTTCAGGTATGTATCCCCTGCTTTCATGGCTGAAATTGAGTGTTCCTTAAGCCGGAATCAAGAAATATCCAATCGCAGCAAGTGAAACGTCTTAATAGTAGTGACATATTTTGGCTGCGAAATGCTAATTTTGCATTTTATATTAGTACAAAAGTGGATGGTTTTTCAGTTTAAATTTCCCCTGTTACTATGAGGCCGGAGTGATTATGCACTCATAATTTCATAGCGCTAAAAAAATGCATTGCACGGGGTGACTGGCGAATCTGAAAAAATAACCGATTTGATTCGAAAATTATGGATCATAAGTACCGCTGTGCTGAAAAATCGGAGAATTCTCAGGGAAAAAATGGATCCTAATTACTATTAAATACAAATAAGTTAGTCACTTCTCACTTCCGTTAAATTTTCTTCTTCTTTATTTTTGCTAATACCTGTTGATGAATCATGCCTATTCGAACACACCTATGGGAAAAATCATACTGAAATAATGGCTACTTTTGCTCGGAAAGTGACAAAAAAGTGATGGAATGTATTGAGGAATTTGAACTGACTCAGTGTTTTACATATTCCAGTTCCTTATTTTTAATTACAGGGTTGCCACAGACCTGGAAAACCGGGAGAACCGGGAAAAGTCAGGGAATTTAAAAATGGTCATGGAAAACCTGGAAAAGTCAGGGAATGTTTTAATGCGACCTGGAAATTTCTTTAAGTTTCAACCTTATCCGCGTCATTTTTATTCTCCCGTTATTTATATTACGATTTTTAAAATGCTTGAAATTAGCGTATAAGCGATTTACTAAGATCGTTTATCAAGCATTAATAATGCCGTCTTCCCATTTAATTCGTCTGCGTTTTTGGAGCAAAGCAAAAAATGAAGTTTCTGCTCGCTATTTCAGTTCCTCTTTCTTAGGTCACAGTACAGCTGCAGATCGAATGCAAGTTTTTTGAAAGAACATTCTAGTCTGAACTTAAAGAATCTCCTCCAAGTCACAATGGATGGGCCAATATCAATTTCAAATTTGTGACAGACCTGCCGGCACACCTTCAATCCATGCATGATGTTGATAGTCTCTTGTTATCTCTATGGCTCATCTGGGCTTCATAGTGTACATAATGCTTTTAAAACTGGAGAAAAAGCCACTGGATGGAATGTGGTACACTTTCTTAGAGATACTTTCTTGCTATGATGTGTTCAAAGATATGCCTGCGAGGAGGAGCGACTACAGATATTATAATGAGAGTTGTACATTCCCTAAGAAGTTCTGCCCAGTTAGGTGTCTCAACAATGCGGAAGTGGCAGAAACCGCGTTGAAAATTCTTCCAAATTTGGAGAAATTTGTTAGTGCTATGGAGAGGGATGGCGAAAGGGTGACTTCACGCAGCTACAAGGAAATGTGCGAAGGAATAAAGGACAAACTCATGGGACCTAGATTAGCTTTTTTCTCATGTTGCTCGCATTGTGGAGCCCTTCCTTTGTTATTTCCAAAGTAATGATCCATTTTCCCCTTTTTTATGTACACAGAACTAACTCGTCTTATGGTGGATTGAATGTCTTTGTTTGTGAAGGAAAGCATACTCAAGAATGCCAGCAGTATTGACCAAGTCAATATTGAAATGAGTGACAATCTCGTCTCAGTAAAGCGTTTAAAATTAGGACATTCAGTCAGAGCCAGGACCTACTTAAACACTAGGCATTTTTCAAGTGTAAGCGAACTATAATTTCGGCGCCCCCCCCCCCCTAGAAATGCCCCGAGGAGGTAGGAGGGTGGTTCCTTCCCGAGATAAAAATTGAAAATAGAAATATTTAAATAGAAATTAGAAATAGAAATAGAAATTTAGGATTATTTTTATGTCTTCTAATAATCTCAGGGCTATAAGGTACGAGGCAGTTTTTGTTAAGTTGACAAAAACCGCCAGTGCTGCGCGTTTAAACATACGAAATGTTTTTTTAGAGCCGCCACGTCCGCCTTGGGAACAAAACACGCGAGCGGTCATGTACGGCCAATTGCCCCGTCTACACACATTAATTAACTATTCGATTAAATCTTTAATTAACACTTCAACGTTCTACGCAAATTTCACAAATGTCACCACGCAAATTTCATTTGGTCAGTGTGACTAACATCGAGTGCACTGTCCAGTATTATGGAATAATATGTATGTACACTGTTTTAACTCATTTAAAATACGGTGTTGAATCTTTGTGTACAAGAGACTAATAAACTCGTTTTAAATAGTTTTTCTCAAATAATGAACATGCGGCACTTCATGAGTAACTCTTCTCACACGTACATCCATGATAACATTGAATTTGGCAATGTGTTCCACAAGTTTTAAAAAAATTGCCAATGTTACGCTTGAAAAGTGTCTCTTTTGTTCCTCAAAAGGCCAACATGTATCTACCGCTAAGTGTAAAAAAGATGGGTACACGTACCCATCGCGTTATTCGATGGGTACGTGTACATGTTATGCTACGTATGGTATTGTCGACGCATTAATTTGTATAATTAATTATACATATGATTAATCTCATATGCGTTTTCTTTCTCTTGTCTTTGTTGACTAAATTCTTCGCATTTTGGGTCTATATATTTTGAGGGCTTGTCAGGGCGCCTTCGGCGCCCCCCTATCCCGGTGCCCTACGCGGCCGCGTAGTTCGCTTACACCTTGGTCCGGGCCTGGTCAGAGCTGAGCTGAGTAGTTCTTAAAGATGCCGAAATATTTGCATTCAAGAAAGAATGCAGGGTGTTCTTGAAGACTATGTGCTTAAAATTGACTGATAAGTCACAATTGAAATATAAATTATGCAAAGGAATTACATTTGCTGATCCATCCCTGATCAAGGATTTTGCCGACTGTGTACTGATGCGATTGGATATAACACTATAGGTTTTTCAGAAAAGAACTGGCTAACGGGCCAGAATTGCGATCAGATTGAAAATTAGTTCAAAAATATTATTACCAATCCTACAGTTGTAGAGGTAATGAACACTTTTAACAGAAAGGATCACCGACTGGATCATTTCTGGATGAAAATATTGTCTGATTCATATTCATCTGATCTCCTTGTCAGTTTCCTTGGCAAGGTCCTAAAACTGAGCCATAGAAATGTATTTGTGGAGAGGGGCTTTTCAATTAATTAAGAGTTAGTTGCTGAAAACCAGCTGCCTAAATCTCTTGTTGCACAGCGACAAGTCTATGATGCAGTGCAAGATGTTGGTGGTTTAGACTGCATGAATTTGACAAAGAAAATGATCCTGAGGTCAAGGAATGCCAGGTCTCATTATGCAGATGCATTAGTTGAGGAGAAGAAGAGAATTATTGAGAGAGAAAATGAAAGATGCAAGAAGAAACGGGTCAGTGATCAGTTGAGAGATCTAACTGAACAGAAACGAAAACATTTTCTTGAAAGCCAAAGGGAAGTTGATGCCATTGATGACAATATTATGGTTCCCAAGAGTAGCAATCGAGAATAAATTTTCACCTGTTACAGAATATTTGTCATAATCGTTCATAGTCAATCCTTGAGTTTATTTGTATGTATTTTTATCATTCATTGAATGTATTATTTTGAGATTCACTATCCAGAAGGAAAGTTCCTTTTCCTGGCTGGTATCATTGTAATGTAAGGAGTCAATTTTTAAGTCGATTTTTGCAATAGTATGAACAAATTAATTTTTTCTCCCTTTCTAACTTATTATCTTAATGTTATCATTGTTTTTGGGAAAATTTTTCTGGACATTCCTATCCCCATAGGCTGATAGATGTTGGATTGTCTTCTCATTTCATATTTTAGCTAGAAATAATAACAACAAATTATATGTGATATCTAGGTAATTAATAATAATTGTTTACATTCAATAATTTTTCTAGTTAATCTCTAATCACTAAGCTACATTGTACCTTAAACTGAATGCATTTTCAATCTAAATTTTACTTTTAAGTCTTATTTTTTATTTAAAAAAATAAATATTAAAGATGAGAGTAAGATTTTCCTTCTCACATATTGTTGCAATAGTATGAACAAATTATTTATTTTTTTAATTTCACTCATTTCTTACTTGTTCTCTTTAAATCTTATTTTGGTATTTTCGGAAGTCTCTCAGAACATTCCCTACGATTTAAAGTTGTGGGAAAGCCCTCTGGAATTTTCACGATGTCATGTAATTTTAAAATACCTATTGTTAAGAGCAATTTTATCAGTTATCAAGAATTCCTTTCTCTCAAATTTTCCTTTATAATGCTGAGCAGTGATAAAGACATAAGGAAACGTTAGATATAGATGGAGGAAGGTAGTGTCTTGTATCAAAAACACATCTCGTCCCCACAGGATAATTGCTGCTATCTAATTTTGGTGTTTTATTTATAGTATTAACATTTGTAAAAGTCAGGGAATTTAAAAATTCAGATTTTGTGACAACCATGGATTAATTTTTGGTTAATTTGTTTCTTCATTTCATAAGCTTTAGACATCCTTTACTGTCGAAATTTACTGTAAATTTTCTACTTAGACAGTTTTATTGCAGCATGGACGATGCAATCAGTTGTGATGTAAGTGCTACAGTGTTTCTTATGTCGACAAATCAGGAATTTCATGCTTTAAGCATGCTTTCAAGCATGTTTTATCATGATAGGCGACTGCATAAAAGAAGATCGAGATGCTAATCCCACAAAAACGCTTCTCACCTTCCCTAGTTTTTTTTACCCCATCTCTTCCGTTTTTCATGGAATGAGTCATTACACTCCCCGCCACGCGCCTCTAGGGTGTCTCAAAGCTCAATCAGGCACTCTTTATCGATGTTGCATGCCCTAAAACACGCAGCCGGTTGCTACTTACTGGAAAAAATGTCCTCTGGTGCGATCATCATAATCCTCATTTTCTGCGCTATTTATTTCGCCAATTGAATTTGAAATCAGGTGGTGTGGAAAAACACGGTGAAAATATTTTTCTACCTAATGTAGATTTAAGTTTCACGAAGAGCCTAATTCTCCCGGGTAATTAAATAGTAATGGAATGTAGACGCATACCATGCCGTCATATGTTTTGAGTTATTGGCAAATTACTGTTGCAATGGAAGTCACAGCGCGTTAATTCATCGGAGATGATGATGAAGTCGGCTCCAATGGCTCAAAAAGTGCCAATTAAAAATATGTTCGTGAGCTAATCTATGTATTTTGTACCTTGATTTTGTTTTTAATAGCAAAGGCATGCCATCAGTGAAAGCAGTATTTTAAAAAAATTAATAAAAAATGTGAAATTTGGTTTTTGATTTGACCTGCGCAGTCGCAGTGGAACCTCCCAAAGATATCGTATTCTTGGTTCCACGCGCTCCCGAGTTTCTCAAGAAGAAGCCAATCATTTAATGTCACGTTGCTCGTTGATTAGCTAGGTCATGGCTGACGGCCATTCTTCACTTAACTGTCAGCGGTTCCCAATGCTAACTTGGCCAAGACCGTAAAGCGTCTTGCAATTAAAGATCATAAAGTGAGATATTATTATCCGCTTTTTAGGTCAGTATTGCGGCTAAATAGTGTTCTGCCGAAAACGGCCTCCTTTTTGGAAATAGGAAATATTTATGTAGCTCATTGATGTCAAATCCTTCCCGCATCGTCCCTTTTGCATGGAAGTACCCATTTGGTTCCTCTATCTTTAATATTCTTTCAATTTATGGAGGCTCAATCAACTCTGGCCTTGGGTGAAGGTTATCTGGTTTTTATTAGGAGGAAACTTCTCACCATCATTACCTGCGGATGTTAAGTCGTCTCGAAGGTGAAAAATCATATTTCGGTCTTTCTCACGTCTGGGTATTTTCCTGCTCTATTACCTCCATGGCATCGCTTTAGCTTGAGATGCATGATATGCTTCAGAGAATATGCTTATGATAGCTTCAGATGCATGGCTGGCATTTACTGGAAAGGACTAAGTCTCTGCTGGGATGGGTTTCGTACCGAAAGAGTAGGCTTACACAAGTGATTAAGTCTAAAAGGCGTTTGCTCCTGCAACTATAGATTCATTGAACAGAAGTTTCAACTTTCCTTGTTTTTAAGGTTTAGGGGAAGAAAATATTTATAAGTGGAATTTTTAAGCTAGATTGTCGTTTATCATTCATGTAATTGACTTTAAATTTCTCATAGAGAGATCATCATTCATAATTTTCGTCTATCCTTACACTGAATTTGTATGCCACGAATGAATCCTTATGGATAAGGAATTTTTGAATTTTTTCTTTTCTAAAGTTCACTGACAAAGAGTTTCCAGTTTCCTGTGGCCTTTAGAATTGTTACTTGCAATCCTTTAATTTCAAAGTATAATTCCTATCCATCATCTGAACTTTAATAGGGATGCATTCCTTCTTATCACCATGTATTTTTTCTGCGACCTCTTTGGATACTGTTGATGGCTTCTTTAATTCTGTTGTAAACGTGCTTCATCGCTCAAATGGTCGCCTCCGATGCCTAGCGGTGGTCAAATAAGTTGTGAATCTTAGTTAAAGTCTTTTCTCCGCCGATGCTGAGAACTCCGTCTTAGGTTATTTAAGGTTAAGCCGACAGGGTACAATTGGGCAAGTTTGTGCCTAATTCGCTTTTTATAATATTCTTTGGTGTCATTGTTTTTGTTTGGCTGGACCCAGGTCTGCAGTCGGTTTAGTTAGCTGTTACTTTCAATCGCAAATTCTTGTTTTCATAATCAGTTAGCTCCTGCGACGAGAATTGTTATATGGCCCATTCCTTAATCTCTACTATCTGCTTAATTTTGGTGCCCATTGCCTACTGTGATACAATTTTTCAGTATTTTTATCGCATTTAAGGCAGAGGGTTGCGTAAACCTCTTGCTGAGTGGTGGATTTCCACGCGGTGCCTGTCAGTTGAACTTTACTTATCATTTCGGCCGAAGGGCTGGCTGTTTCCATTGGAGAACGATTTGCGCCGTCGAGTGTAGATTTAATCTCTGAGAGACTAATATGCTATATAATGAATTATTTCGGTCAAAATGAAATTTTCGGAAGGTCTAGTTACTCATTAGAGAACCGTAAAAATAATTTTCATCATCTAACTTTTCATATACATTTTTTATATCGAAGGGCGTATGTTTGACTTCGCTGTGCTGGCAATTTTTGCCGGTGCTACTTTCATTAGTTGCATATTATTGCTATTACTTGTTATAGTTCCAGGATATTTTTAAACGATTGAAAGTGATTTAATGGGCCAATTTGCGTCATGAATTGTTTGTCAAATGTATCAGCTTTGTTGCGAAGTGTCAGAAGACGAAATTTTTTTACGAATTTTAAATTCGTCTTTTAGTCTAACATATTCTTCAGAAGTCTACACATTATAAAGGTCTTTCGCGGTTCTTCACGAAATAGATTAAACAGCATATTCTCATGGTTACTAAACTCTCGTTGGCGAACTACAATTCTCACTTATGGGAGAAGACTACTACTTCTCTGAAATTGCTTCCGAACATGCATCAGTATGGCATCTTTATGTTTCTTTGTTACTGGGTATTTCAAACTGTTTTCTTTAATTCGATTCTCACCTGTGACGTACCAAGGGGAAGTTGAATTTCTGTCGTCATTTTTATGTTTTTTGAAGCCTCAGTTGAGGCTGATCATGGTGTTAATCTCGATCTTCTTGCATTCTCTTTTATTCACCTGAATCCCTTACCCTCAATTTAAAGGCCTTCCTTTGCCTTACGTTCATTCAGCTGCGTGTCAACTTTTACTTTTCAAATAACTGATATAGCATCGATGCAGGTGTGGTGGAACTGATCCATGTTGAATAATGAAGAGGTAGGTTTCCGCTTCCAACCGCTATCCCTTTATTCATCATTGTAATTTTTATATCTGCAATATCAGATTCAGTCAGTTCCTACGCTTAAGCCATATTTTCCTTCTTGGAACATCCCTGTGGGAAGACCATATTCGGAGATGGTGAAGAGTATTGTAAACCATTTCCACTTGGAATATAGCGACGCTCACTTCATCCGATTTGAGCCCGATTCCTTGACACAGTGCTTGACAGCGGTTTCTTGTTTATTTTATCGGCCGGAGAATTCCCATGCATCCATTTGTGTTCACTCTAATCCACAATTACATAATTAAAGGCCGCTATCCTGACACGTGCCCTGGTCGCATCTCGCGGAGCGTGGCGCAGACTTGGTGGCGTTCTTCTGTCATTGTTTATCCTGTGCGAGATTTCGCGAAGGCTAAGCATTTCAGGAGTTAGATTTCTTTTTCCGACTTCATCTACATCCCGCTGAGCAAGCTACCTCAAGGATTTGTCGCAGGTGGTGAATTTTCAACAAAAATGCTCTACATTATATGCTATTAAGGTCATAGACGCGGTATTGCAGTTAGCATAGAATGCATTAATACATACATTGAAGTATTAGAATTTAAAAAACTGAAGCAGGGTTGCGCGGCGTGTTGTTATTAGTATTTATCTTGATGTAAATAAAAAGATTCATTCATCAATTCATCAAAGTATGCTTCCCGCCGATCCACCTATTTGTTCAGTCTTAACGGCAGATGTTACATCAATCGCGGAAAAATCGTTATTTAAATCCGTCTTTTTGTAAGCGCGATTCCCTAATTTTATGTTCTACATGTAATGGATCGAAGAATGTTGGATGCACAGAATTTCCTCCTGGGATGAGCCATAGAAGGAAAAGTCACAGTAGGAAGCCAAGTATTGCAAAAGGCTGCTGAAAGAAGACGTTCGCAGTTTGAATTGAGAAGTAGAGATCCATTGGTAACAGTAGAGCTCGGAGGGCTGAAATAAATTGGCCTTCAGATAACGCTTGATGGTGTTCTGTGTCGTGTGAAATCAAGTGAGGCGAACGTTTACGTGGGTAACATGTGTGGAATACAGTAGTTCCTTCCTTTGCGAGCATGCTCGAAGAAGTCGAGGAAATGGTTCTGTTTTCAAAGGAAATCGCTAATAAATCAGTTTCAAAAGTTTTAATAGTATCTAAGGGTCAAAATTCAACGACAGCATTTAAGAAAGCCAAGGACATTAGAAATGACATGCCACGCTCACTGCAGTTGATGGCCTCAAATCCCGATATGTATGTCGAACGCAGATGAAACAGACCACAGAGGCTCCGCAAACTACTGCTTTCTCATCTTTCCATTATGCTACCTGGTTGGATGGAGGAGGTCTAGGTTATTGGGAAAACAATTCAGCGTAACTGCTTTGTTTTAATCATTACATTGTTTTTGCATGCTCGCTGCGTGAGAAGCAGAGACAGTAAATGTGGATGGTCTTGGATTGCATTTTCTGGCCCACTATCATCCCCCACTTTTTCGGTGTATTCAAAGAGTGGTCTAGACTGTCTAGATTTCTCTCTGAATCGAGTTTATTGTCTCCCAGTATCTTCTTCTCCTTCCCTTCCCTTCCTCCCGCCTGCGTGGATTTAAGAATGAGGGAATGTGATGCGGCTAAGGAGGTTGGGTGTTATTCTTGGGGTTGGTGAAGAGACGTTGCCCGTCCGTGTGCTATTTTTGGTCTTCGTGGAATGAATAAAAAGTCACCTGTCTCGAATTATTGTAAGCCATTGAGAAGCTTTTCGAAAAGTTGTCCGTGTAAAAAAGATCGCGGGCACAGAGTATATACTCTGTGTCGCGGGCTTAAGTTATAAGGATGTCTTCTATGGGCATTATCGTCCAAGGTATTGAATGGGATAGCCCAAGGTTCCCATTCGTCCGGCTTAATAATAGCGTCTAGCGCCGTGAGTGTGTTTCCTATGTGGTTTCTGTTGAATGAATTCGGTAGTATTTGCTGGCTCCTGACCAAGCCTTAAGACGTGGTCCAGTCGTATTTCTAATATCAAATTACGCAACCGTCGGCAATGTCAATCTCTCCCTCTTGAGATGACTTTGGGGCGGAGAATATCCTGCCGACCGCGGTAGCCAGGTTAGTTTCACGCCGTCATTTCAATCCAAAGTTCGCGTGTTCGATCCCAGCAGCGGAAATGGATGTTTGTGTCAGGGTTAAGGTTGGTTTGTAGTTCGAATTGGCGACCAATAGCTGAGGTCATTTTCGCCATGAAGAATGGGTGGGTAGGTTTGTATGGCAAGAGTTATTTGGGAAATGGAGGAAGAGTAGAGAGAAACCCTGCGTCTGTATTGGCTTACTACTCATGTCAGGCGCCAAGTGGTCAACAGTTTCACGTCCCAACCAACGGACGGAGTGCTACATTTGAAGGGTGTTCCTCATAGAATCCAAGTAGGGTTCGGGATTCCTCTGAAAAATTCTCTGCCACTACTGGGATTTTAACTCTGGCTCATCTCGATGGGAAGCCAGTCTTCTGGCCACCAGGCTAACCCAATCCCCTCTGAATTAAGATGTTGCGTTAGACTGTGCAGCACTACCTTAGCAGTCGGAATACTACCTGTAATAAGTCTACCTCTAACAACGAATTTCCTCCTTTAAGTGACAGCCTATCTTCTTCCTCTTTGTGCCATCTTGTTCAGTGAATAACTTAGTGCCATCTGGTTCGGTACCTATCGTTGTGCCATATCATTCATTATAATTTGAAGCAGATTGTGTCATTTTTGCTTCTCTATGTCTTAGGAATCGTTGAATTGGATGCACCAAAACGTCTCAATTGGTGGCCTATTCGGACCCAATCGTATTGATTTTTAAAAATAGCTTCACGGAATGCATTAAATAGGAGCGTATGCCATAGCTGAGGGACTCCCGTGCACGCGCCACTGATTATGTCTTCATTTACGTACTAGCCTGCGATCCGCCGCATCGGCGTGTGGCAGGGGCTGCCGCGATGCCACCCATGGGGATGGGAAAGGAAAAAAGGAGTGGCAAGAAATGACGCGTGTTTTAACGGATTAGTGTCTTGCTCTATTTATGTTATAGTCTTAATTGTTTGACGGAAAAAGAAATTTTTATACCTCATCTGTCCGTCCGTTAGTTAGGTTTGGGATTTTTGGTGCGTCGTCTGCTTAGGTCATTTAGTTCGCATTCAACCTGTCATATAAAACAGATAAAAACCATTCGCTAAAATAAAATTCCAAATTACTTTCATGACACGGCTTAAGTTGTCAAGAGTCGGTCATCTGGAATGACATCCTTGTCTTCCCTAATGCCTTGCCTGTCGACCGCTATGCAATACTTGTGGCATTCGGTCATACTTATTTTTTCTGTAAGTTATCTGTCCGAAAGTGTATCTATTATTTTTTCGTTCTGCAGATGTATTTTCGCGACGGAGCAAAGTGGCGTTTTAGCTTGAGATACAACTAGAAGATTGTTGCTTAGTAGCGATTCTAATAGGATTTATCGGTGGGAGGGGAGTTTCGTTTAGAATTATCGGCGAGAGGGATTGGGTTGCGGTGGTGGAAAGGTTCCCATTCCGAATGGCCTGAGTATCAATTCACAGCAGTGGTGAAGATATACAGGGAAATCTCGATGCCTACAGGTGCCATGTTGGGAGCTAGTCTTTCATACGTAGATACCCATCACGCCATGCTATTTCTGGGAGAGCAAGGTCTTATGAGTTTAGTATTAGTGCTCGGTCTAGAAAACTAGCTCTTTTTTATCAGTATCCTCCGCAATGCCGTATCCTTGCTCTTCGCTTTAATTGTATTCATATATGCATTGCCTCATTAACGCTCTCCTGCTGTTACGACTCCTAATATTCTGCCTCTTAAGGCAGTTTGAGAGAGAAATCAATTTACATAAAATTCGATGAATTTGGGCTCATTATAAGCAAAAAGATCTTATCTTTCGAACGATAACAAAAAATATGCCGGGCAACGGCCTGTCACGATGAAAACACCGGTTCCCGATCTGTCACCGAAGTTAAATATCATTGGGCTCGGCTCGAGTTTGGAGGGGTGATCCTCCGATTCGTCCGAGTGCTGTTGCCCCTGTCTGCGTGTGGCTGACAGTATGTGCGAAATGACCTTAGCCGTCGAAGCACTTTAAACCAAAATACTACTACAAAAAAATATCAGCCACTTACCATTGTACTTTTCGAGATATTTCCCCAAAAATACCAGTCCTTTTCCGTAGGAAATGGTACGGGTATGCATTCCAGAGAGAGTTTATTTGAAAAAAATTAGAAATTTCTAATGCATAGATTGGGTCATAAATGTGTAACGGTGTGTAGTTTGTTTACTTTCTCCGCTATTAAAAAATAAATTATTCACCGCGCTAAGAATCGCAAAAAAATATTCGGTTGTGGAGTTTCAGCGTATAGCGTGAAAAAAATGAGTCACGTTAAAGAATTGTGTATGAATATTTAGTAAATTACTGAGAATTCCAGTCATATAAAGCAAAGTTTTTGCGCCATTGATGGTACAATATTTACTTCATGCTTCTTACAGTTTCTCAAATTTTAAAATAAAACTTGAATATGGTCTCTATTATGACTAGGGAAAAATCTCGCTCAAACTACCGTAAGAGTCTCATCCACCACACTCACTGATGTCTTTCTCGGTCCATCCCTTCTTCTCACACCGTTCACTCTATCGTAAATCTGTTTCATAATTTCACTCTTATCCATTCAATTAGTGAAACAAATTTATGAGTGAATGAGGAGTGAATGTTGTGGGAGGAAGTCACCAGAAAGGAAATCGGATTAGAACTTAACCAATAAGACGGTAAAACGTACACGTGTGACGAGCTTATAGTAGTCTGAGCGAGCCATGAGCGGAAGTCGTGCGGGTTGGGAAGCTCCCCGCGGTGAGTGTAACGCCATTAGCGCGGGGATGGAGTTGGAAGCGGGGAAATGGAGAGGGGTAGGGAGTTCCACAAAAGAATCTTTGTTTTGTTTTGGCAGCCTCCCTCAGCCGCCCGTCTCCGAGGCACAGAAATATCGCGTGGCACGAGAGTGGAGTTGGACGGTGGGGATGGAATGGGGGGGGGAGGACTGAAGGGAGACGTCGGAATTGACCCTTGGCACCCTCCTCCTTCGACCTCTTTTTAACCCTTCGTCCCCGTTTCGGTTCCCCCCTCCAGTAGTTCACCGCCCCTGCGAACCCTGTGAGCTTTGAGCCGCTTAGCTTCTCCTCACCTCATCCTTTTCCTTTAGTTGAGCGTAGAGCCTGCCTGATGCCCATTCATGGCGTCATAAGTGGGTTCGCTTCGGATATTCCGCTGTAAAAAACGATTGAAATACCATTTTTCGTGTTCTTGCAACTCTATGAAAAACTGTCCTCGACATGTCTTTCTATCAATAGGTTACTAACTTTCTACATAATATTTTTCGCCAGTTAACCTCGGAATAACAGCAGTTATTCCGAGGTTAACTGCAGTTATTAATTGGAAGATTGGTTTATTGCAGTTCTCCTCTGCATTCTCCAATCCTCTAACCGTTTTGAGAACGGATTAAGTGAAGGAAAAAATAGTGGGCTCCTCTCTCCGGAAAAAAATATTCAAAAGAATATTTATACACGGGGACTAATCTGCATATTTAATCATTAATATGCAATCTGTCTTCGGCGACTAGTCTGCATACCTTACTTCTTGCGTCAACCATCTTAAGGATGTAAGATATTGTCTGTATGTGGTTTTATAAGATTTAAGGCTGATCAGTTGGTTACTTGGTGAGGTGTCCGACAATCCAGAACTTTTGCGCCATCAAGGCTAAGTGGGTGGGACGATAGGGAAAGGAATTATTCGGAAAATGGAGTAAGGTTGGAGAAAAACCCGGCGGCGGCTTTCGCCTCCTCTTATCGGAGGAAGTGAAGGGGTCTACTGCTTTACCTTTTGCGTCAACGCAGTGACCTTATTTCCCCTTCCATCCGACGTAGGGACAGCTTGTTAAGTAGTCAGTGTATGCGGACCTAAATAGAGTTAACTGTTCGTTACCCATTAAAAGCCTGATTTCAATTTTTGATCCGAGAAGGCGTACTGTCAATAATTTGAAATATAGGATACTTACTTAATTGTCATTGCACAATTAAAATGTCTTCAATCAAAATAATGAATTACATTCAGAATTTAGATTTTTCTTTTTTTTATGACAACTGACCATGGCTTTGGCTACTTCTGTTATCTTCAAGGTGATTTGGTGTGTGAGACTTTTGTCATCTTCAAGGTGATGAGCCAAGGTGACTCATGTTCGAGAAATTCATGGTGAATGTCATTCTCCTCATTGGTCGACTCTGCTAATGTTACTGTCCTGGAAAGTCCCGGATCACTCAGTTTTTTATATTATAAGTATGGTGTAAACACTTTACGCATTAGTTTCGTTCTAATATCGTGGATTTGAAATTTACTGGGCTTCGTATCCTCTTGGGAAATGATACTCATCGCTGGTGATTGGATCAAGATTGGAATAAAGTTATTAAAAATAACGAGGAAGGTGCTCGGCTACTCACAGGAATATACGCTTTGGGTTCATCTTCAATCCACTTAGCGAAGGTCTTTTGCTCTGCGAACTCCGATTGAGGTGCTTACGGGCCTTCGCGGGGCAGTATAAACTGGAATGCCATCTATGTATTCGGGAATTGAACCGAGTTTAACGGCCGAAGAAGCTAAAAAAAAAAGCCCCGACGCTTTTAAGTCATTATTGAACTTCCGGGATCATTTTGTACGTCTGGGATAGGTGGGAAATCATGAAAGTGGCAATGCAGATCAGGAGACCCTCATTGAGAGAATTGTGAATTTAAAGAAGCCGACTAATCCGAAATCACATTTCGACATTTTCTGTTGTTCCCTTCTCATGACGCCCAAATAGGGCCATAAAACCAATCGAAATATCTGTGTTTACACGCTTCGTAAATGTTGATAACCTGGTATCTGTCCCTGAATCAATCATCCTCCCTTTCCATTGAGGCTCCTAAATCTTACAGTTAGGATTTAGAGTGCTAATGTGTGTGTTTTTAAGTGGCTTTGATGTGATGAAATAATTTCAGGTTTAAGAAAGACCTCTTAAACAACCCTGCAAGAGCATAGTTTTGCCGAAATCATCCAATGAAAGAGAAATCATCGAGATAATGGTTATTACCTAATGCTACGGAATAATTTTGCTAATATACTTATTTAAGATGACTTAGCCACATGGCGCCTAGAATTCACTTAGAGGGGAGGCTCTTAAATTGGACCTTGTCACCTCCACGCGTCGGAGCACACCGCAGTTCCTGCGGAATCTGCGGCGTCCCCTGATAATTGCGCAGGTTAGGCGGGAAACGGCGGAACTGTTGCGGGACGAACTCAATGTGGTCTTACCACAACCGCTTAAATATTTATTTTTAGCGTCTTTGTGTATCAGTTGACTGGGTCCCCTGAACATATCCTGAGTTTTTATGGAAGAACTCTTCTTTAACTCCTTTTCATAAATAATCCACTCCTCAGTTTTATTCAAACAGTTGCTCTTGTCCTCATCGTGGAACTACACTTCATCATTTGTCGTGTGATGAAGCTAGCGTGACATCGACTCATGGACGTGTCACATAAGTGTTTAACCCCTCCTGCTTTTGCATGATTCTATGTACCTACTCTCTCACTTCCATATACATTATATCGGCTTTCATGAGATACGTATTTGACAGAAATCAGACCATAAACGACCTCTGTCGCATATTTTTACCTTAGACGCGATCCTAGCAGCCCATTAAAGTCCTGTGAAAGACAAGCTGTATGGGAATTTTGGGGGACATTTTGTGTGTTATTTTACTGGACAATTACTATCAATCGCCAAATTTTCAGCTTTGCATTATTTTTCGCGACTCTCAAGCCTAAAATAACTGGGCTCTATTCCCTTCGATGTCTCAGGTTTTTAATCGTACGATTTATGAACTCTCGCAACCTGCATGTCTTTCCGTACATTTCTCCCTATCACGACATTCTTTTTAGCTGGTGAAAGTTTTGGGATACCTCAATGTATTTATGGCAACTTGGGTTATCATTCATTCATTTTACCTCATATAGAGGCTTATAAGTGCTGGGAAGGAGACATGTAATAGCGTAATTCGCCCAGAATCTCGTGTTCGTAAGGTCACCTTGGCGGGCTTTCCTGCGTCTCTTTCGGCACCCTACTCAGTATTCCTATTTAGGAGGTTCCACTGTGAAATGAAATGTGTCACACTCTTAATTTTCGTGAAAGTTACTTAAGAACGTTCCATCTATCTGGAAACGACAACAAAATTCATCCTTTACAATCCTTTTTTCCCAAAAATTAAGCTTGAATTAACATGGGCTTAAAAGACGAGAATAGTTGAGGCCTTGGAGAAGTATTATCCTTCTTACACACACTTAAGTGTCAATTTTTCAAAGAAAGAAATAAGAATCCTGTTTTTTGAGAAATTCAAATGAAAAGGAAATGAAGGCTTGATACCAACCCATGGCATGGGGAGGCAACCCATGATTTTGAGTTATTTGAAAATTACAGCCATTGTTGCTTTTTTCAATGGAAATGGCGCTGTGGTTGTCTCCTTGTGATGGTAAAAATTTGTCGACTGATCTGGATGTTTAAAATCCCACTTATGCGTCACAGTCGTTAAGGCATGGAATCGGTAAAGTCCATGCATTTTAAACTATACCATTGAAATAGGCGTGGCTAATTTTCCGGAGTGTCCTCCGCGTCAATGCATTTTCTTACGACAGTTTCGCCAGAGTTTCAGGAGGCTTCTTCAGGTATGAAATGTGGATACAGGTTTCTGCCCGTCTTTCGTAGGCCTTTGTTTTTCCCGCGCTGCGTTCTGATTGGCCGGACGGTGAAAGAGTCGCTTTCAGGCGTTTGAGAGCGGATACCTGCCCTCTGTTGGCTGTCCTCTCTGTTGAATATAGGTGTTTTTGCTATTTCGATGGGCCATCGAATGAGTCTCACACCCCGGAATATTAGTGACGCCTATTTCACCACTCCGCGAAAGTCTTCATCAATATTTATACCATTGAAAAATTGAATTTCTTGATGGTTTTTGCTCAGTCAGTCACGTGGGAATCTACTTGACTATAAATTGTTATCATATTCCCGGGCGGAAACAAAAACCACCATTGGCAACGTGTGGAAGGAATCATCTCCGTCTTTTCCATCTTTCTGTTTCACCCAGAGTCGAAGTAGTCCGAGTACAATTTAAGGACTCGTGTACAAAGTGAGTTTTCTCAAAGAAATGAAAATTTCTGCGGAGGTGAAATTTGAAATGTTGCAAGGTTCGAGTTCAAGCCGAGGCGGATGACTTATTTCTTTGTGATTTTAATACGTTCAGTGTTTGTAACCTCCTTTCGTCACTGTGAATGAAAAAAGTAGTGCTTTGTTTTTCCACATAAATTTAATACAGTACGACCATGGTTTCGACTTTACGTCATTTTCAGGTGTCACTCTACTTTTTTCATTCACAACAAAGCACTAATTTTTTCATTCACAATGATCAGTAGATTCCACAAAGTCACGTCGGAAACCACTAACTTTAAATCCTTTCGGCACGTTCATAGATTACTACCCCGCTTCATCCTTGTCACCTGGAACATAATAATACCACTGCCCTGCATTGGGCAATAGGTTTGTTTCTATAATCACTACCTTACCGGTTTTGGAGCAGGGTCGTCACTTGAATGGAATATTTTTTCACTTCGATACCAATATTTTTTCCCTGGACCAACGGGGGACCAATGAGACAAGGTAATGGTTTGGTTTCCTCTGCATTGCCCTCAGGTGGTGTGGTTGCATTGAGTGAAATCTTTTCCTTGATCTAGCGTATTTGTCTGTGATGTGGTCTTTCCCACTCTCGGAGTATAATTGATAGTCGCACGTGTCCAGGACTGCCAACGATATAATTATGGACGCTCCAGTGAGGTAGAGCTGATCTCCAGTGATCGCCATCTTTCCGCTATCTTTGACGCTGGAAATAACGCGGGCATCCCCGTGGGGACCGTCGGAGGAGCAGATAGTGAACGCGGTGGGAATCAACGCATTGTGTAGGATGACTTGTGGGAGATGTATTTGGCAACGTCCCACTGCGCTCGCCGCCATGCGATCCTTAAGAAACTCCGAAGGCTTAGAATAGTCAAATGAGTTGGGGCGGGATTGAGGGAGGGGGCTTGGGTTATTAAGGGAGGGAGGAGTGTGTCTGGGAAGGGGGTTGGTGTCTCACCTGATGCTCTTCATGCTGGATCACCCCATACAGCCGTCATTGAGAAGACCGCATGATTACGGTCGAGCTGCGGGAGTGGGATGGGGTGAAACAAGCGGCGATTATTTCCTCTCAGGTAGCTCGCTCTCGCGGCCATCCTAACCAGGATACCGCGTTTCTCTTTTTCCGATTAGACCAGGTGTTAAGAACCATAAAGGGTATCGGGTTTGATTTCTGCTTGCGTTGGTTATCGCGGTTTGTCGCAAGCGAATGAAGGAGGATAATTATGGTGAAGGGGTTGACATTTGCGCGAGGAAAAATAGATTCTTGGAGCGAGAACTATGATTCGACATTTCGTGCTAATGTGCAAACCACTATATTAGCAAGGATACCCTGTTTCCAAGGGCAACTTTTGGTGACTTTGTAGGAACCTGCTGTGGTGTTCCATTATGGTCCATCCAAGGTTTATCTTAATCTCAGTAAATGCATTGCAGTACTCCCTTTATAAAGAAACCACACCCAAGCCTTATTAATAAAATTGGTGGAGTAAAGTTAAATGGGGCAGATCAAATTATGCATATGTAGAAATCAAACGTTGAAATCACCAGAAATTCAGACCTATCGTGGGGTAAACACACAAGGACCATTCGAGGCTCTGTATTCAAGGGATTGGGATAGATTAGGCGAATATTTGGAAGGTATTCGGCAGGAAAAGTGAAAAAAGAAATGTTGCTTTGTCTAGTTAGGCCACATATGAAATACGCCGCTAACAGGTTGTAGCCAGGACAGAAAAATTTGATTCAAGAATGAAAATTCAAACGAAAACCTCATGCGTCCTCAAAAAACTTACGAGAGAACGGAGAGTGTAACGCATGTGATGGAAGGACAAATTTGGGTTTCAATAGAGACTCGGAGGTTAAACGCTAAGTTGAGATTGCTTGAATATTTCAGATCACGCGAGTTTCAGGTCGAAACGGTATATATTATTTTACCACATGATGCATCTTTAAGACAAAGATGACCAAGCAATAGAGATTCACTGTCTAGCAAATAGGTTGAAGGATTATTTCCTCCCGCGCACCATTCTTGATGACAACGAAAACATGGAGAGACTAATTCAACCAAAATGTGTCTCACTGATCATCCCTCTTCTCCAAATCCATTTACCTGTACTCTTCCTTTTCATAGCTGTTGTTCCGATACCTCCTGCCACTTGCCCTTGCGGAGTTGTGCGTAGATTTAGATGTAGGTAGTAAGGACGGTGCACATCTAATTTGACTCGATTTCATCTTCCTCTTGTTGTCACTATTCGGGCGTAAATGAATGCGAAACGGTGGTATTGGTGAAAGGAATTTTGATTAGTTTCAACATGAACATCTATTCTATCATCTAGCTCTGGATTAGATTTTTAAGAAGGGGCCAAACATATCCTTGTCTACAATTAATGAAATATTCGGGAGTCGTAAATAGTTATTTGCACATAAGGAATATTTTAAGTAAAATTAGGACAAGTTGTATATTTAATTATTCCTCTTTATAAACGAAGAAAAATCACTGTATTTTTAGTAAAATCCTTTGAAACTTTATAACAGAAGCTGTAAAAGTTTTATTTTAATTTAAATTTTATTTCACATTCACGTAACGGAAGAGCATCAGTTTGCCATCCCCTGATATAGATTTCGTGCAATTCAGAATATGGGTTGATTAATAAATTAGATAGGTTCGAATACAATCCGCCGGATTAAAAAAAAATCCGCGAGACCTTACGTGATGCATGTCGCGCGCGGTCTGCACTTCCACCACCTCCCGAGGGACGTCATTGGCGAGTTGCGGCCCCGCGGCCGAGATAAGTCAGGTGCGAGCGAGATGGAGTGGATTGGGCCGCGATTGCCTCTATGTAGTGAGTCCGTCTCAATGAGATAGGAATAGAGACAAACTGTGATGTCTATGACGTGTACGATGTGCTTGGGCTAGGTTGAAAGTCAAATCGTTTGATGGTCCAGGGACAAGTGGTGGAGGAGGGCGTGAGGGGGAAGCTGGGAATGAAATGGTCCGCGAATGTAATGCGGTCTCTGGGAATCCGTGAGCATGCCGTGATACGTGTCTATTCCGTACTCGTTTCAGATGTTTCTCGTGCTTGACTTAATTCAGATCTCTTTTCCCCGGCATTGTGCGTTAACAGCGTAGCTGTCCGAGAAAGTTCTATTTAAGGCGAAAGATGGTGACTTGGATAAGAGGGACTGTCCTCCCCCTTTATATCTGCCCCAGTTGATTGTGCTGAACTTCTTATAGTTGTAAGACGTGATGCATTATGATTATAATTCTATTGAAATGTCCGAGTAATTGTGACAATCCTATCTGGTGTTCAAAAACTAGTTTGTGTAAGAGCACTATCTTATGTGATGTATGTTCTCTCTCCATTCCTGCGCCATTTATTGATTTTTGAAACTAGTTACACAATTCACTTCTCGATTTATGGAGACTTGTATTTTACATCAATGTTCACGGTACTTATTTTACTGATTTATCTTGTTTTAGGGACGGCATATGTTGTTATTGTGCTTAACTCATTTGCTGAAGGCCCGGGGTCAGAATTCTGAATTCCTCTACATGTTCTATTTTTTTGTTAAGTCTCTTTGTCTTCTTGATTTCTTTTCGCGAACCATTGTTTTGATTTTCTTGACATTGATCTTCTAGTTTTAGTTCTTTATTGTGTTTTCAATTTCTTCTGTTTCTTAATAAAAGTTGCCGCCGTGAGAAATGTTCTTAAGTTAGCCAAGGTCGGATTTATAGCTGAGGTGTATAGCTTTGAAAGGCCGTAATTAGTGCTCCGATGACACCGATAACGACGACATACGTTCAGTTCAAGAGGGTATTTCAATTTTCCATGTGATTGCATCAATCAAAGAATGATACATTTTTATTTTAAATTATTCATCATTACTTTTCCTTATATCCTTCCTATTCTTTCACCATATTTTCTTCTTTTTCACAGTGGATTATATGATAAATAAAATGGTCTTCGTGGAAAATACATAGCTATGGGGTCGAGTTCGGCAAATATTTGATTCAAATATAATTATCCGTGACACATGGCCAGTTGATTTTAATATGGACAAATTAGTTATCTTTCTGGAATTGGAATGATGGTGAAATCAATTGTAGGATCCATTTACTTTTAGAAAAGTTGTATAAACGTGCTTTTGCATTTGGGGGAGGGAACTATATGTGTAAATCTCACTAAAAAGAAAACTGCCGAGTATATTTAGGAGAAGTTTTGTTTGATAGACACGCTTATTTTCCTTTGTGACCATTAAAAAGTCTTGCATTGTAACAGAAAACACTTTGTAAATATTTACACACCAATTTTTATTCAACCGACCTAGGTTTCGGCAAACATTGCCATTATCAAGGGCCTTGATAATGGCAATGTTTGCTGAAACCTAGGTCGGTTGAATAAAAATTGGTGTGGAAATATTTACAAAGTGTTTTCTGTTACAATGCAATCTGTGACAATTTTCCACAAACTTTCGCCTGATACTTTAAATCTGTAAAAAGTCTTGTTTTCTCATTAGCCGTACATGAGGCATTTTGGTCATGAATTAGGATTAGGTCTGTCTATGGACTCTTTATGCCCGTCCATTGGATAAAAGTTTTCCAATATAGCGTTATTGCATGGAAAAACCAAAGATGCTCCTACTTATTATTGCACGACCTACTGATCTGCGATTTATATTGATTATTGAAGGTCATAATGAGATTACTTCATACATAATAACTTATAACTGATTAAATTTCATTACCCAGCTGTCTTGTAGCTTTCCCAGACTCACTGTCTTGAGAAAATCAAGATATAAACGTTCACTCAGCATTTGACTTGATGGGAAGCCCATTTATTAATGATAATGGTCTTTGCTTCGTTGTCCGTGGTAAAATGTTTACCATCTGTTCGATAATACACCAAGAAGTTGAAAAAAATTAATGGAATTCCACACTTGGGGGTTATGAAATGACGTGGTGATAACTTACAGGAATGTTGATTATCATCATGCCTAGGTTCAACACTATTTATAAAAGAATGTCGCCGATTAACAGTTGAAAAACGATCACCGATGATGAGTGATTCAAATTTGTGGTGCCTGAGTTAGAGTCACTTTGATATAGTAATGAAGGATGTGCAGTTGGATATAAATATGTTGTCTCACAATATAATTTTGGAATGTTAATTTGCTAGAAGAATTGAAATTATTTAATTACTTCGTTGTCTTTACATTTGAATCTTCCTTTTTCTGAGGATTAATGTTCATTCGCATGTAGTTTATCCACGATATAAGAAGCTCTGGTTCCTACTAGGCTACCGTGACCTGAGGAATTTACAATAACTTATGAGGTAATCACTAATTTAACTCATCCTTTTTTGTTAGTACTTTCCGCACGTTCTTCCATTTACTACGTATTTCATTCGGTGTTTCTTAAACATATTCTTACTTTTCCCTTAACTGCAGTATCTCTGACTTCTTACGTTTGATGTGTATGTACTTGACAGTGAACATAATGTGGTAGCAGTCTCATTGGCTACTCCGTTTTTAATGACATAATACACCTTATTTCCCGTGGGTTTTCTGTTTTGAAGCGGTTTTGGTCGTGTTATGGAAAATTGTTTTTATCGTGGCGTGAAAGCGTGTGGAATGAAGGATGGATTATTATTGCGAAATGAGATCCATAATAATTTACCTTTTTTATTTGCGGAATGAAAGCAGACCGTATCAGATGTGGGGTATAAGAGGAGCGTGTGCTGAATTTTCGCACGTAATCGGCAAAAAAACTCTCCCAGTCGATTCAATCGCGGACGTGCCTGCCGGAGCAACAGGTTTTCTTTCGTGAGAAGAATTTGCGACCTAATCTTTGCGTGAGCGTAATAACGGAGTCCGGCCCTAATTCGTGCAATCTTAGATCCTGAGCGCCATGATGCGGCGAGGAAATTCAAGGTTAATATACTCTCGTGGATCGGAAAAGAAGCGAGTGATCTTAACCTCTCGGATTCTTGTTTCTTGATTTGCTTCAGTCGTGGATGCCTTTCTCAAGTCTTACTTCTGCGTCGTACCCCAAGAGTTTTCACCAGGGCGTGTGGTGCTGGGTGTTTGCACAGCAGCCATTTTCGCGTGATAGTGAATGCGAAAAATTGTTTGATCCATGTATAGGGCTGCCAACCGTTCTAGTTTTCCGGGACGTGTCCTCATTTATTTACTAACCATTCTCTATTATCCGGGAGTAATTAATAAATGACCGGATTTTGGCCGGATTAAAATTTGAAACCTCCCTATTCATATCATTTAAATCGGTCTTCCTCGCCGAGCGCTGTTGATGCATTGGTATAATGGTATGGCCGATGTAGAACAAAGGCAATGACAACTCAAATGTCGCGCGTCCGGAACCGGCTTACTAGCTCTTTAGTATGAGTGGAAGTACTTCAGAAGAAATGTTTTTCTACCCTGAAGAGGGCAACAGGATGGCTGTCAGGAAGTCCATTGGCAACTGTTGTTGCCAATGGACTTACTGATTCGAATGGACGGCCGAAAGCCTCTAATAATTTGCAATTTTTTTAAAACAAAGACCGGCTCAAGGGAAAGACTATAGAGGACTGTCCACCAACAATTTATGATGGTGGAATTATGGTAAAAATAGTGTCTTACTTGATCCACCCCTTGTAAGGAGACATGATAAGAAAATGCTTTTAAAAAATCGTGTGCGAATTTATTCACGTGCATTGGTTTAATCAAAAACAAAAAGTGATTTTATATTGGAAATTTATCAATTAAAACTTAGATAGAACATCATCGTCATAAATTAATATGATAGTTATTGATGACATAATTTGTCAGTATTTCATCAGCCATGCACGTTTTGACCAAGCTCTACAGCAACGGATCAGTGCGTCTCCCGCCATCTAGCGGGTGTTTTAGAAATAGCGGATCCAGGGTTTGAAAATGGTAATGCGTGAGCCAGATGGTGGCGCGTCAAAAATTCGAGTTATTAACGTCCCGGTAATGCATGAAAGATAATGGTTTAAGTAGGCATTCACTGCGTCTACCTTGAAAATATTATTTCATAAAGAATTTACGTAGATTTTTAAGACCAAGGTTTTCTCTACCTACCCACAATAATTCACACATGATGCTTGGCCCTTGGAACTCTCTTGATCTTGGAACGTAATCTAAACATTTTAAGCGATTGAAAATTCAAAATATTCATTATTCTTATCTGAAAGGGATTTTTAGGCACATACCTTAAGTTGGATATTGGTGGATAAAGTCTCCTACACTTACGTTGAGTCCTGTGAGGCAGATGCGTTCGTATAAATTTATTTGGAGGGCTATAGCCCTGGAGGACCTTGTTGCAGAATTTTTGGAATGTCTTGTCTTTCTTGGAATATACTGCTAGCGGTACGTTTTGAGGAGAGGAGGTGGCTTCGCCCGCTATTCATGTTATTCCCATGTTATTCATATGTAATGATGGCGTTATGGAAATTTTCAGGTGCCTTTCATTGGTTCAATTGTAGTCATCGATTATGCGAGGAAAAATGAGTATTCAAACCTATAATTCCAAGTTTCTAACTTCCATAGTTTGTGGGGTCGCATCTATGTAATATGGGTTGGTTGTCGTGAGTTAGTAGTAAAGCCCGTGAGATTTTAACTCAAGTCCCTTTTTAACTTTCTTGAAGTGAATCTCGCTTTATGTATTTGTGTTAGTAGTGAATCCCATCTTAGTTCATCCTATAATTCAGTTTTATTGAGTACGACAATTTTTATTGCGTATACGGCGGATCTTTTTAAACCCAATTTATTTTTGGGTCAACTCTTTCTACCGAAATCTCTGGGTTCCAATTAAGAATCCAAGTAAATCCATCTAAATTTTAATTACCTGTGGTGACTTTTGAGTTTAATTGCGCGTGGAGAATTCAGTGGTTTAAACGTTTCTCTCACGTTGCGGGTTGTCCTTGCGAGCGTATTTCTAAGCATTCAGGATAGGTAAGGGATGTGTATATCGTGAAAGAATTTCGCGTTTAACTTACCAACCAGTCCCTAAAGTATAAGCCCTTATGAATAAGATCCTTACATGGAATACTCCCAGGACCACTTAGAGTCAAACTTACTCGTTTGTTTTTTTCATGCTTACTTATATGAACGTAGTAACGAGCGTAAAAAGTCCAATGCTCTCGCATAAATAATAAATAAATTGTCTGTTGTAATTTTTCGTTTGAATTGTTTTAATTCGACGCATTTGAAAGTAAAAGCATCCTAAAGACGTGTAGGGGCCCGTTTCTCAAAGCTACAAGTCCACAAGTTACAAGTCTACCAGTGAAAATGGCGGGCAGTCCATATTTAACTATTATTTAAAGCTTTCAATATATTTCACGAGTTTCTCCAGCCATCTTTTATAACCAAGAGTCAGTGATATGTTGCTCGGTGTCTATAAATGCGTGAGTACAAGATAAACGGAATTTTTAGTTCTCAGTTTACCTTTAAATATCTCAAGCGAGGAGGAATCGTCTGCAAAACTTGACCATCATGAGGAAAAGTCGTTTATTCCATCGCATGAAGGGAAAGATGAACTCGAAATGAAGGTTATTCACAATTATAGCATGTCAAGACATCATCTTGTGCAGTGTTTATCTTTCATAGATACGAATAAATAGCGGAATAGCGTTTTATCGTCAGACAAGCGAAGACTATTTCAGCCATTTTGAATATTTATATGGTGTAGTGGTAGCGTGCGGGAATCACGATACGATACGAGGTTGATCCCCGCTGGCGTTATTTTTTTAACTCTTTCATTTTGATGGGCTAAGGAGATATTTTACCACCGATTTATGTAACTTCGTACTAGGACTTATGCACAATTTATTTTTAATCTCACTTGTCCTTGAGCCCCAAGTTACACCAAGGGTATCGGACACATGCCTACGGCGTATTAGGAAAAACCACCGCACATTATCGTAGCATTTGCGAGATATCACATAAAAATGTCGACTTTGAATACGTATGGAGTTTCCTATTGAACTTTCGCGACTTAATATTTCATAGCGATTTATCATTTTAGTACTGGAACTTATGCTCTGCATTTTTACCTCTCAATGTATAAACATAATGACGTGACATGAAAAGTAGGTATATATTGAGAAAAAAGGAATAATAATACTAGCAAACTAGCGCTTAACTTTCGCATTTTCAACCATTCCCACATCCCCAAAATAATTTATTCTTAACAAATAAGATCATTTATAAATTGCATGATTAAAAGTAACATTCATGTCTCCTGTTGGAAATAAATCTTTCTTCTTCGTTGTTTAATCACAAAGTCTCCGTGGGGGTGTTCTTGTCTCATTACGTTTTAGTCTAGAAGACTTTTCTTTTAACTTTAAATTATGAACAAACAATGTGTTTTAACGTAAACTTAGCATGTTATGTCAAAAGTTGGCAAAAAATCCTATTTACTGATACCTTGTTCGTCGCTATCGCCTTCATAATAGTTGAGAAAAAGAGATCGCTAGTCGCTTTTCATTTGTTTTCCCAGTTATTCTTTCCGATTTACTGAGATTTACTCACCTCGGAGGACTTGTAGAAATTTCCTTACAAGTTACAAGGACTTGTTATTCACAAGTTAGTTTGAGAAACAGAATGTGTCGTAACCATGAAAACCCTTGTGAGCAAACACTTGTAAATTGTGAAATGGGCTTGTAACTTGTGAACTTGTAATTAGTAGACTTGTACGTTTGAGAAACAGAATTTCACAAGTTACAAGTAAATAGACTTGTAACTTGTAGACTTGTAGCTTTGAGAAACAGGCCCCAGATTGTAGCTGATGATGACGTTGTTGCATCGAAACCAATGTAATTAATTCAAGTTAAAGGTTAGTATAGACTTATTTATTTATTATGGATAATTTTCAATGCTTCTTGCCTGGAAATGTCCTTTTCGGCGGTCTTGTCTTGGCGGTGTGACCAATCTGACGACACCATTGAAAATCTGCACTAGAACTTACAAATTGAATTTAACCCGAAGCACCGTGGATTTTTTGATTAAATTTAGGTGTTCGAATGATGATGGGTGGCCTCGGCTGTTGACCAGTAGGGAATAATGACTAGTTACCGTCTATTTTGTAGCTTCCATGACGTGATTGGGACGCATTAGCCATCGTTAATTCCTAATCAGAATCGTCAGTAGGGAAGAAGACTATGGTGGAGAAAACGAAGACCAAAAGTAGGCATATTTTACGACTCGCTTTTTCAAATCTCCTAGTCTAACCAATGAATAATTATTGTGCAAACATCTTCCAGTGTTCGTGCTTGCTTCTTCTCTAAAGATTTCATACTTCGAAAGTGGGATAAAATTCCCAGAATATCCTCGGAACTAGGACATTCTGTAAAACGCTGTTAAGTATAGCCTAGAAGTTGGATAGTAAGCGGTGGCTAATGACTTCGAGCGGGAGACTTCAGCTTCTATTGAATAGCCCTTCCTAAAGTGATTAGACGGCAAAGAGTTGTTATATGGCACGGAGAAAATAGCGAGGAAATACCAAACACAGGCAATTAATTCCATAAAATGGACACTCAAGAGCATGATTTTCCTCAGGCAGCAATTTAGCCAGGTCGCGATGACGGGAACCGCGGTAATTACTCGTATTGCTGGTATTCAAGGCGAGAGTTCCCACCCAACTCTGTCACAAACTGGGACGCTGATATGTCTGCCTTCTCTTTAATAAAATGAGGTACTTTTAAGAGAAACGCAAACTGCTCAAAAGTACTATATTGCGTTATTTCTGGGATAAAGGTAGTTGATATTTAGAACATAATTTTTTATATATTTGATTACGCTATGGTTTTACATGCCGATAATAGTAGTTGTTGGTGTCGTTGTCTCGTTATTGGTGTCGATGCTCATTGAAAGATACGTAAGATATTATGTTTGAAGTATTCTCCGCTTGGTGATGTGGATGAGATTAGATAAATTTCGAATTGTATTATGCAACATAGACAAGAAGTTACTGACAGAATATTGACAAATATAATGCAGAAAGTATTTTTGTAAAGCTGAAACTGTTTTTGCCATGTAAAATCTTTACGCATTCAAATGCTTTAAATAATATTCTAAACTTAAGCTACGTTTATCTCCAATAAAACGCAATTTGCGCGAATTCATGTTTGTCCTGACATATCTATGTGAAGCTTTGCTGGTAGTATCACAGTTATCTTCAATATATTTTTCGATTACGGTAATTCGAATTTTAACAGTTCACCACCGTGGAGTAAATTGACAAAAGTGCAGTTTTCCAATTCCACCGTTATCGAAGGAAACTTAAAGGAAAAATATATCTTATTGCTTAATTGCTCGCGTCTCTCACGTTGAACATTCAGAGTGACGGAAATATAGTATGGGGTCTTAGATTGGAGGATAGAATAGATGTAACCATACAGTACGATATACTACGGGAGTATTGAAGCCATTAAAATTTGCTCTCGTGTGTATTGAATTATCAGTGGACTAGTTAATGTGTTAAAAGCGGAATGTTCGCGGTACCGCAATGATTTTTCTACTTACTTACTCTTCGGCGCTACAGCCCTTTTATGGCCTCGGCCTCCCCGACAATTTTAGCTCAGTCTTCACGATCTTATGCCTGCGTTCTCTATCTTCTTATTCTCATCTTTCTAAGATAATCGTGTACATAATCCAAACATCTTTTCCGAGGTCTTCCTCTCAATCTGCTACCACTGGGATGTCTTAGGTATATCTTTTTGACCATCCTATCTTCAGGCATTCTTTCTACATTCCCTAACCACCATAACATATTACTCTTAATTTCTGACACTGTATAGGATGATTGTAGAGTTCCTCCAGTTATCTGTTCCTCCGTATTTTCCGCTGTCCGCCTTCCTTTGCTCAACCAAAAATATTTTTCATTGCTTTCCTTTCCCATCTTACCAGTAACTCTTCTTCGCACTGGTTATGGTCCATGTTTTTGAACCATACATAACCGCAGGTCTTATCACTGTTAAGCAAACCTCTGTTTTCAAGTTCCGACTGAGGTAATGTGACTTCACATTCAACACCTTTATGTGAGCACCTTCAACAAAGCTCGATAAACCCTATTGCCTGCTGCAATCCTTGCTTTTATTTTTTCTTTCATTTCATTATATTTTGTCACCAATACTCCCAAATACTTGAACTTTTTGCATCTATCATATTTGTTCCCATTTAATTTTATAAATTTATCTTCTACGGTTGTACTTTTCCTGGAAGGGAACAAATACGGTGTTTTGGCACAGCTCACTTGAAGTCCAACTTTTTCTGCCTCCATCAAATCTCTCCAGTCCTTCCTCGATATCTTTGAGTCTTCTTGATATCATAACGACATCATCAGCATAGGATAGTTTTTTAAATATACGGTTAAAAAATGTACTACCTGGGTTACTGACTTTGTTTTTCTCATCACCCGACGAGGACCACATTGAAGAGCATGGCGGATTCTCTGGTAGGGTTTCCTTCTATTTTGACCTTACGAATTTTGTAATAATTAAAACTTTGTAATATTCCACACTTTTATTATTAGTACAAGCCTGACCGGTTTAAATGTAAATACATCATCATCAGAGGTCAAAATTCTTTCATTGGCCTCTGATGATGATGTATTTACATTGAAACCGGTCAGGCTTAGACTAATAATAAAAATGTGGAATATTACAAAGTTTTAATTATTACATCATGTCGAAATTCCACAAAGTCAACCCTTCAACCATGTTGAACTTACGAATTGTATTATTTAGGGTCATTTTTATCAATCTGATTAATTTGGTTGGGAATTACATGTTCACCATAGTTTGATACAGCTAATATCTCTTTACACTGTCGTATGCTTGCCGAAAATCCGCAAACAGTTGGTACACATCCACATTATATTCGTAGCACTTTTCCATTATCTGTCTAAGCATGTCTGTCGTTGAACTACCCTGCCTAAAACCACATTAGTAGTTGCCATGAAGGCTTCCGCGGAGTCTTTAGCTTGGATAGACTTGGTTTTCGGGTCTTCCTCCGCGTCTATCCATATTCTTCTGGACAATATTTCGCCGGCGTTCCAGCTGGCTTATTAAGGTCCGCTGAACTTCTGGACCTGAAGAAGCTAGCTGGAACGCCGGCAAAATATTGTCCAGAAGAATATGGATAGACGCGGAGGAAGACCCGAAAACCAAGTCTCTCCACATTGGTAGTTTCCAAGAATCTGCTCCACCAATGGTTTAAGCCTCCAAGCTAAGATTTTGCCCAAGACCTTTTAGACTACACTTAACAGAGCTATGCCGCGGTAGTTTTCACAGTTGCCCGTATCTTTTTTTTATGAATTGGGAAAATAATGGCCAGACTCCACTCCTCGAGCAACTGTTCTGATTGACATACTTCCACTATCAGTTGGTGAATGGGTAGTGTTAGCCGTTCCCCTCCATGTTTAATCATGTCTGCTGGAATATTATCGCTTCCTGGTGCATTGTTATTTTTCAGAGATTTAATCACTTCCTTTACTTCCTCTATAGATGGCACCGGTACTGGGATTGATTTTGGCTGTGATTCTTGCCCCTGTTGTTCACACTCCTATTCAGCTAGCTCTGGTATCATGCTATCTGCAGTGACATTAAACATTTCACTAAAATATTTAGCCCTCCGTCCAAAGATTTGTTCCTTTTAACCAATCATATCATCTCATAATTTCCCTCCTTCCCAGTGGGTCTGTACATTGCAATACGCTGTTGCTTTCCCTATTTTACTCGAACCATATAATGTCCTGAGTTATTGTCAGCTCCTCTGCAACTGCCAATCTGATGTATATGAATCGATTATCACATCGCCTATTTGGTTAAAATTTATCCCATCTGGTGAACACCACGTGACCTTCTTTGTGTTTATTTCGCTGGAGCCATGTCTTCTTTACCACCATGAAGTTTCTCATATCAAAATCAATCTTTTCCCATTATCATTTTTCACATCATGAAGACTTTCCTTTCCAATAGTTTCTGTATATGTTTTCTGTTTGCCAACCTTTGCATTGAAGTCCCCTAAAACTATTTTCACTTCTTGTCTTGAGATCCTATCTATTTCATTTTCTAGTTGTCCATAGAATATACCCTTCTCCTCATCCTCCACATCTTTTGTTGGTGCATATACACGTACAAATGTAATAATAAAGAAACGGGCCATCGTCCTTAAGAGTGCGTATCCTTTCATTTATAGGCTTGAAATTAAGTATTGCTGCCTTATATTTATTATCCAATAAGAAACCTGTACTTCCTAATGCACCGCTCTCTCCTCCACTATACATGATAGTATAGTTGCCGCTACTTTCTTCCTCCCTATTCCCTCCCCTTTCCCATCCTTTCCCTCTTCTTTTCAGAGAATATTCCCTCTCCTTTTCAGAGAAGATTCCCTCTCCTTTCCATAACTTCTTGAATGGCTGCTACTCCTACCCTATATTATATTTTTTTCCTTCTCTTCCTTGAGGCCTTATAGAACACCTCGTTTATTCAGGGTCATGATTTATCGGAAAAAATGCACAATGGTAATAATTCCGGAAAAGTACTGCATTTTTCATTCAGTTACTGGACCAATTGCGGGTGATAGTGGGGTCAAGTGGGTCATTTTTCGGGAAAAAATCAGGCTTCATTTTCTAGGGTCAAGACGTCGAGTTGTTTACTCCCTTCTTGGTGGGGAGCTGCCTCGAAAATAGGAAATTTGGATTATTTTTGAGCGATTACAACGTTGTGTGTCTTTTGTATATCTTAATGAAATTTTGTTCAATTATTATAAAAGCAAGAATTTAAATGCATATTTTTCATTATTTCCTCAATAAAACTTTGCGCTTTTGCAATAATAATTTTTAAAATTGAGTCCGTTGGTACGAGTCCACATGTTCAAGGTTTTAAACGCTGAATACTCATATTCACTATTTAATTCCGTAGTGTATGTTAAATTTCAATCTCAATATTTTATATATGTTTGAATCAAATTTATTTCACGATAATGCGTTATTGCTTATTTTTAGAATGAGAAACATTTTAAGGAAAAGCGTTGTAAGCATTGCGTAACCTATCACAATCAGGTTTCCATCTTTTTTAGGTACTAGTGTGTCCGCTGGGCTCAGCGTCTACCTTTTCTCTCGGTAGCATCGAGACCTTCAAAACGCTTTCCTTGAGGGATGACGAAGTGGCGTCCCCTTTGAAGGGGGATGGTCTCTCAGGGTGGAGGAGGCATGTGGTGGGTGGGGCGTGGGTGGGGGAACTCGTTGGTCATGTGCCGCCGCGGGTTCGAGAATAGCCGGAGGGTGGGGGGGGGGGGGTGTCGTCACGCCGACGGCTGAGGCACTCCGTCCTTACGCCCACGCGGAGACTGCAAGTGCGCGTCGCCGGAAGATTCGGAAGAACAATTTATAGACCTCCTTCCCGCGTTTTGTCTCGTGTTATTGCTGACCGATAGATCTCCACATCCCGGTTGGAGTCGGGTGCGAGGGTCCCGAGGGAATCGCACGTGATATACCAGGTCACATGAAATGTGGAAGGGTATGGGTTCCGAAAATATTTTAACGTGCGCTTGTTGACGAATTCCAAGGAAAGCCCTAAGTGTCCCGCTTACGTTGCGGTCTAAGGATACCGACTCTGCTCACAATGCCTCGCCCTGATTCACATCTTTACGTAGTGGCTTTAATTTTCGCGTTAGATGCAGATATTAGGGCGATTGGCAACTGTGATCGTTTGTGTTATTGCGTATAGGTGTTTATATTGGCAAGAGAATGATTATTCGTGGAACGGAGGAGGGGGGAGTACCGGCGTCGGTAATCGCCTACTCTTAGCTGTGACCGCCAGCCTCATCAAGGATGCCGTTATTTACACCTTCCGTTCATATTATGAAATTGGTAATTTTATGAGAGAAATTCAGGCCAAAATTTGTGGATCCAAGTCAAGAGTATTAAAACCAACCGCTTAGCGCTTATCCTCACCGTAATTTATTTCCACCTTGATTTCAGCTCTTCCCATAGTCGGGTATATTTTATAGTGTGGATAAACGATAAGCTTTTGGTGTATTTAACATTACGGATTTTATTCAAGGCTGTCGAATAGTAATATACCGTATAGTTTTTATATTACGAATCTCAGGATATCATATTCGTTAGCTTATGCACTTCTCATTTTGGCCTCTTATTAGCCTCCTCCGTGTAACCCTGCGATCCCTAGAAGCCTATGACTATGTTATGGTTTCCCTGGAGCCGAAACACCAGAAATTACACAAGCTTTCATGCTAAAGGTGATGAAAACTATTCCATACGGGACTCGAGCCCGCGGACACAGGGTTAGCTGGCATGGACTTCACCGTCCCGCCCACGAGGCTGACATGAGGTTGATATATTGCAGGGCTTAACCCTCGCCTATAACCCCAACCACTATGATCGTTTAATTCTTCATGTTTTGATATTTCTTTTTATCGTCGCAGCTGTGATTCCATACGTACGGTTTTCGACGTGAGAGGATTAGAAATTTGTTTGAAAGTCAATCTCTTGTAAGCGAGCAACAGCTAACAATTATGGACGGCTAACGATCAGAAGGTGCCGTTCCTGGAGCTCTTCACTCCACTCCTCTGCTGTCTAGTTCGTCACTTCGTCGCCCTGCGCGTCAAATCTTTCATTATATTTCCCATTCACTCAGCTCGTGGGATTCTTCATCCCTGCACGTTTCCCACGATTGCCGCAACACCGTTTTTCCCTCCTCGACCCGCGTCCCTTGACTAATTAATGTCAAAGGAAATCCTAACTCTAACTTTCGCGTTTCATCGAAATCCATTAATTAATTACAGTGTTTTCCATTGGGATATTGAAGCCGAAAATACCCCTCTTTCGCCCGCATTGCCTTTGTTATCGTATTTTCGTCGAAATAGGTATTTTAATTCCGAATTGAATTGACGGCAGTGCCTGTTGCGGAGTTGCTGGCTTAGTGCATTATTATTGTGTAGGTCATTGGATGGTTAACGCCCTTTAAATTACTCTCGGGCTCCGTTGGAACTGTCGTTTTTATGGCCTCTTGAAGTCCGCGTTAGTTATTTGAATGGCTTCTTACGTCATGCGCGATGAGTGAAAGTGAGAGACTTAAGCTCGAATTTTGCGACTTTCGTATTCTCTTCCTGGCGTTTTCCATCTCCCCATAGAATTTTAGCTCCATGCTCTTATTTGTTGAATCTACCGATAAGGCTGGGACGTGCAATTTTGGTTACGACTAGCGATCACCTGACTTCAGGTTTGTCTCGAGATAAAAGATAAGTGGGCTTCCTCCGTCATTTCATGGCGCGTAGATTCCTCTTGTTTACTCTCGGGGAATTCCGATTCCGGTGCTTCATTGTTTTGTTGTTATTAGATTTTTCCCTGTATAGTTATGGTTAATTTGGTTTTTTTATCCCCACTTCGTTTAACTCTGATGTACCCGTCTCACCTGCCTCTGGTAATTGGTTTCTATTTTGGTGGAAGAAAACTTTCCATCGTGTTTATAAGTGAACCATGGGATGAAACGTCATAAGGTAATTCCGCCGTCAACTGGAAATGTGTGGGTGGTTTGACGTTAGTGTCCCATCGGTTTAATTTGTGAAGATGGGGTAACGACGTGCTAGGGCATCGTTCCAACCTTTTGCATCGGACGTAATTCAGTCCGCGCGAACGGTACGGACTCCTGTCCGTCTGTCCTCAGGGGATCAGTTCTAGTCTTTTATGTAACAAATAGAATTTTTCGTGGTATTAATGTATTTATTTGTTTGGATGAAGCTGGCTACCCGAAGAAACTACCGTATAGGAATCGTTAAGAAAAACTTTTATTGCTTGCTTGATGAAATTTCGGAGGATAGTCGTGATTGTCTGGATATTCTTCAGAGAGTTTCCAAAAATTCTGAGATATTGCTGAAAACTCCTTCACGCGGTATCCAAATGCGTTCTTAACAGATTATAAAAATCTTCGCTGTGCAAGAGAACAATTTTTGTTTAAAATATTTCCTTAGTAAGATACAAATTTGAGCCTGTTTTATTTTTGCTGAATTGGACTCGGTTTTAAACATCAGACTATTCTCTATCAGGAATTCGTTTCAATTTCAATATTTTGAGGCTATTTTCTATATTGCTATGTTTGACATCATTGAATAGAGTGTCCTCAGACAAGATAACGTCAGCAAAATCCTACCATAGCTCACTATTTTTCTTAAATCTAATTTGAACTTACTCGGGCTTATAGGCAAAGGGTGAAACTTGATAGAAACCATATGCTTTCCTCGTGCTGAGGTTAACTGGTCTTTTCCTATAGTGTGGTCCATGGTATAAACATTTCACGGGTACTCTTCCTGTGATACACTTGTAAAATAATTAATGGCCAACGAGGTTCCACCATTCTTCTTTTATGACATACTAGTCGACCCGTACGAAGCATTCACACTGTATCCTCCTCAAATCCCACTTAATTGAAGTGCACACCTTATAGTTAGTACCGTGTAGTTGGTGCGTCATTGATGTAGGTGTGGGTTGAAGTAAGGAATAGATGTGTGTTTAAATTTTAGATTATATATTTTTTGAAACATTAGGTTCGGGTATTTACATATTTACATGTTTACAGGACCTCTTTGAACACTATGTTTGAAGTGATGATATGGTCATCTGTGATTGTTTGTTGGTGGGTCTGTTTTACACAGACAGATGTCACTGAAAGAGCGCACCCTGGAAAACGCCACATACAACTGACCGCGTGAAAAAACAGGGTCAGGCAAGTACAATCCTACCTTTGTTAGCGTCTGTCCGTGTGCCTTATTTATAGTCATGGCAAAGGCAACTTTTATGGGAAATTGCTTCCTAGTCAGTTTGAAAGGCACGGTAGGATCAGAAGGGGTGAGGTTAATGCGTGGTATGACGACAGTTTGACCGGAGTCAATCAATTTCGCTGTGATAGTGTAGTTGCCCAAGTGAGTTACAACTAATCTGGCGCCATTAATTAAGCCCTGCTTAGCGTTTAGGTTTCTAATCAACGTGATAATAGCGTTTTTTTTAGTATGAGTTTATGAGGTGGCAAACCTGAAGGGCTTAATGAGTTCAGAAATTCTAATCAAGCGGTTTGGGAAGTAAATATAAATTCAAGTTTTGATTAATTTAATTCATTTTATAAATTGATCAGCAGATCGAATACCTTAAATCAATATTTTAAGTCGAAATTAAATGCGGAATGAGATAATAGATGCAAGAAATCGAAATCGGTTTCATTTCGAGATATCTCGATATTCTCGATAGAAGATCGATAGGTCGAGGGCGGGATTTCAAAAAACCGTTTTTTTAATTGTAATTTTTCGAAAAACAACTGAAATGTGAGTAATTTGTGTATTTTTCCGGTTTAGCGGTTAAGAAAAGCTTTAAAATGATGCCTCATTTATGAAAATTGATGAAGTATTAAGGAAGTTATGGCGTACCGACAAAAAAAGCCCTTGAGAAATAATATATATGATGATGATACTTTATTTTCGTTACACTTATGAAAACCGTTTCCCCTGATGAGGTAAACAAAAACCTACTGTTCACAAATTGATCTGGAAATAATATTAGATTACAGTTTATTTATGAGCTTAAAATTGAAAGGTGGCAAATATTTTTGGTAATAATTATTATTTTTCCGCCCTATACTATTGTTATATATGTGAAAAACCGCTAAAAGAAGTAACTTTTTTCCTGGAAATGTAATAGTAGTTAAATGAAGCACCAGATAATCTTAGGTTTCAAGTCTTTGATTATTAATGTAGTTAAATAAATCTTTGAAGAGTGCTCATTGTAAAATATATTATTACCTGATTACCTGAATATTTTGTATACTACAATAGCTTCTCCGTAACTAAGGGTTCATTCCTGTTTCCATACTATGTAAGCAGTATATCTCAAACGACACTATAGAAAAGGCGGCTGGTGTGTTTTGTTTTTACCCGCGCAGTCCCGAGGGGACGTCCTAAAAGAATTCTGTCAATTGGCGCCCATTGGGCGGAGGAAATTTCGCTAATGCTCGGCAGCCATGAGGGCGGCCGTGTCGTGAGGGCGGGGAGGACACCAGGCGCTCTTCCGGCATAGAGTGGCATAGTGTGTGAGCTGCGCTGAATCGTCGCGTTCCACATTACGAGATAGGACTCATCTGCACCTATTTTTACGTGCTGTGAAGGCTTGTGGAACTATATTATAATCGGCAGGCGCAAATGTGATAAGCCCAGTACTGATATGCTGAGATATGTCAGAATTTAGAAAAGTAGGATGAGCATGCGAGACGTGGTATTTTTAGCGTTTCCTTATCTTTTAGTATTCTACAATTTTGGTAGGCTTCTGGACATTTATATCGTCTGTCCGATTCCAATTTATGTCGAAACGTTCCTACTCGTGACTGACCCTTCTCCCGTCGTCGTGTTTCTCTAAAGCTCCTTATACTGTCTACCGCCCCTCGTGTCGTTTTGAAGTCCTATTATTCTTCCCCTTGCTAGCTTACCCAGCATTCTCCCCTCCATTACCTCCGTCAGTGAATAATCCTTTCCATCTCAATGCGTCCCCCTACCATATTTCTTGCCTTCTCCGTGTCTCCACCACCAATCTCCCTCATCTCATCTATCACTTATTCTGTTATTAGTGGTTAGCATAGTTAGAAGTGCCTTATACTGGGATTGAACGGCCACCGGCCGAAAAAACTATTTATCCAGTCTTGATGACAGCCATTACCGCATCCAGTCGTTCGCGGAAAATATCATTTAAAAGCTCTATGTCAGATACTAAACTCCTCATTTCGTTTAAGGGATGGAGCGAGCGTTGTTGGAATGCCTAGAGAGAGCAGAGCCACCGGAATGTAAAAAATTGCCTCACAAGAACTCTAAGCGCCACACTGTTTCAACAAAAATTTGGTTTGATGGACACAGGATACGCGTAATCCCAATTGTCACCTTAGACTCATTGTCGAGGTGTCAGCCGTGTAATTCTATTTTCCGAGAAATACTAGCCTCGCGCTTCATCTGCAGTATAGATAAGATTAACCAAAATTTGAGTCAACCCTTCAAGGATCATATTTTCATCGCTCGGTCTGGGAGCATATTTGCGTAAATATCTTTTCGTCCTAGATATCTTCGTAAGATCGGTTGTGGTGGTAGCTCGAGTACTGGTCCAGGTTCGAATCCGGGCTGTGGCGAAGATTTTTTGGCGGAATCCATATCCCTATTTGAATGCTCCGTCAGACGGAACGTAATACTGTTGACTCCTTGGCTTTCTTTTAGTGTAGTATAATCCTGGGCCAGGTTTCTCCTCCTCCTTTCCCCAGTTAATCCTTACTTTCCCAACCATCCCGCCGATCCTATGTAGCGCAAATAACTGCAGATGTCGGCCGCGGCCCCACGTAACTAGCCCACCTTCTTAATATATTTCTTGAGTCTCTTGTACTTTACTGTGGGCCTCTGTCCATGGCGCGTCTTTCACAGAAACATGCATACATTATAGACATCACGCCATTCCCTTTCGGGGTTGGAAAAGTCGAAGAATTTAGTTATTGTCGTTAGCCCTAGGAAACTGGCTCCCTTTTAATAATTTCTTCCATAATGCTCTATCCTAACAAACAACTCTCTCTTCTATTACTCTCATGAATTGCTTCATTCGCGCTCTCCTGTTATTAAGACTCCTAATATTTCTCCTCTTTAGAGTCATTTCTACCACATTCACCCATAGCTTTCGCGGTCTAGCTCTTCCTCTCACACCATTCACACTCTTATCATATACTTTTTTCGTTATTATACCCATTGTCAGTACTTATACAGTGAACATAAAATGTACGTTTTTATTTCTCGCTTGTATCTGTCCTATCTTTGGGTATTGAAAATAGTCGGAGGAAGTTTAAAAAAAATAGGACAGTGGTGGTGGGTGCCGTCCATTGAACTGCCATCATTAACTTGTGTCCTCCGACCAGGGCTTCGTCGGCCACTGTGGCCAATGGCTTGGCGGTCGTTGCCCGCTCTTGCGTGAACCCGTCCTTGCTTGCTCAGCTGTGACCTCCCCCCTCCCTTGGGTCCATTTTCCCCCCCTCGCCCTTGGTTCCCGTTTTCACCCTCGTAAATGGCAGGCACGGATTCTGGACACCATACCGATCTACTAGTCAACCGTGCCCTAATAGGCTAGTTCCCCTTTCAAACTCTCTCTATCTGTGCGAACTTTTCGCAAATCTCCAGCATTTTCGAACGGGGTCGGATTCGGACGCTGCCTACTGCGAAATCCATGAGTACGTTTCTTGTCCTGATATCCGAAGTGAAATTAGTCCCCACATCTGCCTTTTTTCATGGGAACTAAATAAAGACTTATGCTGAATATGCTATGGATTACGAGCGAATTTTGGTATACATTTTGTATTTGTTTGGTGATTTTTAATTATTGCACAGTTAGAGAAGGGTTTCTTCGCGTAGGTTGACCTTCGACCTACCTTAAAACTCTTCCAAGACCGGTGACGAAACGTGTTTATTGTCAATCTGCCTGGAGAAACCCGAAAAAAGAGTCATTTCAGTATCCCCTCTCCGGGACAAGTGAGTAACCGTTGATGGACTGTTGTTCATGCTTGGGAGAAGCTAAACGTTCTACTGTTGAAGTCACCTGGCTACTTAGATGGAAATTGGAGTGCTAAGTCCGATCTCTGTTTTTAAGCGTTGAAGTTCAAGGAATCGAAGCATTAATAGCTTGCTGCGACCGTGGAACTTTGTGGACTTAGCGATTTTACTCATATTTGAACGCTTTACTAAGTATTTAAAAAAATAATTTTGTTCGTCCATTTTCATCCACGTTGATAGGATTCGTGCAAGAGCGTAATTTTCAATATTTCATCGCTAATTGCATCCATGTTAACCGTGACCATGGAGAATAATGATGTTTATTGTTTTGGCCCCACCCGTTTCTTTTATTTTGTAATCGATGGAATTACCTCGTATCTGAATACGTTGAAGATTTATTGCTATTCCTTATCCTTCAACGTTGCATATATTCATGCTCCACTCAAGTGTTTTTTTACGGTGAACAGTGCATTCCTTGAACACAACTATGGGGCCACGATTGAAATGATTATGCTAATGAAAAATCGATATAGCGTTAATATTTTTCTCATTTCCATTATTCTCTGAATGAAAATCTATTTGAAGGCCTTTGAAGGCAATTACGCTGGACCAATCGCGGATCGAATCTTCTCTTGTGATCGATGCCAATTATACGGATTATTGTGGCCAGTTGGATTGCGCTTGTTATTATCTCATCAATGGGTGCAGATTCATTTCCAGGAATCCTAGGTTGTTTAAATGATATTGTAACATCTTTTTTGTTCGAGGAGATAAAATTACGGTTGTAAGCGAGACTTCTTGTATGTTTTTACTATCGATGTACTCCCATTTCACTATTCAACGCCGCATGCTTCAAATTCATTCATACATTCAACGTAAACTCGGAGAAACAGCAAGAGTACACAATATCTGTCAATGGTTATCTGTCCTGCGTTCAGCTTTTAATTTCCAGGATCTGCCTTGCTCGTGGCGACTTTGTGGTAAGACCGAGGAATGTCTTGGACACCAGCTGGAGAAAGGGAATAAAGCGATGAAACAAACTGCCAATCGTAAAAACGTGCTCAAATGGGCCACAAGAGCGGTTCATCATCTCAGTCGTGCCTCCAGTTAATAACTTCCGCTGATGTGCCCTTGTTTCTCATTTTTTACCATGGCATATGATCCAAATGGTTACGGTATGTGGCAACTTCGGTATAATTTTCCCATTTTGCTTGCAGGAACTTGAGTTGAACGTCATTTCTGTTGCCGCCGGCGTTTTTTTCGGCCGATTTTGTCAACGGAAATAGTGATTTATTTTTTTCGCAATTATATGAAAAGTTTTCTGCACTACTGACCTCTAGCGATCCGGTCTACACGGGTGTCGTCGGGCCCTTGGGCACCATATGCTTTAACATTCATCGTCGTGTGATGGTTAAATGTTTTCCCTTGCTCAAAATGGCTTGTCTGCCCGATATTTTCCCAAGACTCTAGCGCCAGAGATTGTCAACCTTAACCCCGAGTGCGTTTGCTTTCCCAGTGATTCGCGTGCACCGAGAAGATCTTCGCCCTAAGTTGATAGCAAATTCATCTCAAACGGAGTCCGAATTTAACTCCTCTCGTGTAAGAGGTATCGAAAAATTTTCTTTCTGGTTCGTCCTTTCCACCTCTAATCTTTGGAAACTGCTGGCTGTTTGTGCGAATTTGGAATCAGTAGTAGGCTAAGTGGATGCTTTTACCACTGTACAGAGGCGTGAATATTTCATTTTTTTCTGAAATTAGCGCCTTTGACTTCAAACAAAGTGTTTGGCTCAAGCTTGCGATGAATGTCATTATCGGCCCATATTCTCTTTTTTTACTCGACGCTTGGCTAGTACTTTATTCGTTGGCTACTAATGAGATAATCCGTCAGCAAATTGAAAATTAAGTCTAGGGAAGCGTATGGTTTTACGTTTGCTGCTATGAAATTGATCAATTGGAATTAAATATGCATTGAATGGAAAATAGTATAAACCTTTCGCGGTTTTTTTGTTTGAAGGTTTTTTAGGTCCTAAAGAGGGAACACGTCACCTATGCCTTTGGTGGTGAAATAGTCGCCGTTAACAAATCTGGGACCATTATAATTATTTCCGTCTATGGCTAATGTCATTTAATTAATTTCATTGTTTATGTGCCCAATTTCGCTGTTATCCTTACGAATACGGCAGGTTTTTCTCTAAACAATATAATAATAATTTTAGCTATACGCATCCACTTGGCTTGGGGATTTAGTTGGTGAAAATAGTTTCTTTTGAGTTATCAATTCTTAGCAGTTGTTGCTTACCTTGAATAATGTGACTACTGCTGGTCCCATGGTTCAAGTCCGCCCTTTTCAGGAGCATTGTGACGTATATCTCAGCTAACTTAGCAATTGGGTATGGATTAATCTTTAAGTAATATATCTTAGGAATATTAACTTTACATAGTTATCAATCCTAGATAAGTATGTAGCTATTAAAACAACCAATTCTTAGTTCTTCCGTGAGAATAATAGAGAAGGAAGAAAAGCTGTGAATACCGTTGCTGGTTGCGGTCTGAAAGTAAAATTTCCAGTACCCCGTAAGTGAGTGACTTGAGTGGAAATTTTTTATCTAAAACCGTGATATTTGGTTTACAATTGGAAATTAATTCATTTATGTGGTAGTTGGGAGTAAAAAGTATGATGCTTTTTATTGATAGTAGATTTGGTTCTGATTCAATATGTAATATGTATTTGAACGGAGCCCCTTCAGCAACAGGGCAGTGCCACTCCTGTCAACTAGCTTTTGGAATTGGAATGCTTAAAAGAGAATATTTAGCTCTATATAGTTGGAATTCTCTTAAAGGTTTTACGTAAATACCATAGCTGTGCATTGAGCCGTTTTTACGAAAGTACTATTAATGAAATAAAATGTACACAGAATGCGATGAACTCCCTCGTGTGATACTGTCATGCTGAGAAATATATCTAGTAACTACTATGAATTACGAAGTCCAAAGAGTTTTAAAAACGGCACAACAATGGCGTGCAGGGTAGTCTTTTATAGGGAGTATCCTTTTAAGCGGCGATTCGTTGCTTCTAAACTACGAGTGAGCTTTGCGCTTGTCATAATTAAAACAAGACCAGTTTATCAAAGGACTGCGTTCTTTTTTGATACCAGAAATATTATTTTCGGCTAAATAGTCAACTAAATACATTTTGAAATTCCCAATGCATCCTTTCCCGTATTTTCCTTCGGCAACGCTTTTAGATAACTCACATCAATTCATTCATTTTTTTCTCCGCATTTTTTCAGATCCGAATAGCTCTTATCTAGGTTGGCCAATGCATCGCGATACGTGTTTTGGAGCCTACCCCTTTGGAGTGTGACCATCATCTATTATTGCTTCCCATTCGTGACCTTGTTGAATCAAATGAAGCGTGATGCTGAATAATTTTACTATCAGTTCGTGGTCTTTGAAGGACGCGTCTCTTTTTTAAGCTAGGCTAAATTTATAAGAGTAGTCGTTACCGAATTGTCATTGTTTAATTTATCTTCATCACTCTTCTTCTCTTATCTTAAAGTTAGTTTTCACATCCGAATCGTCTTCATTGAAAATGGTCGCTTTTCCCAAGCCATGAGATTCCTTTCTTTTTTCCTCCTGAACTATTTTAATTGCTTCTATTTGTTAAGTTGAATAAGAAAGTGCACGCTATACCACCACCTTCACTATATTGCGCACTAATTCCTCAAAAAGTCTAAGTAATACGGGTAATATTCATAATTAAATTCACTTATAAAAATTCCAAATATGTACTGTGAACCCTTCCGGTGTGTAGTATTTAAACTATTTCATTTTGTTTCCTTTTATAAGGATTTTTTTCCGTTTTACGAAATGGCTGTTGTAAAACTAAAGAGTTTAAAATTTAGAGTTAAAAATTGATGAATTCAAGCTGTCCGGTAACAGGGGTTAGGGTGTATGTTTGAGTGAGTCCCGGCTAGAGAAAAATAATTGTATATCTCTCAGCAAACTGGTATAAACCAATAGACATGGGAAGACGCTGATAACTAAGTATGGTAGTAAAAGGCGAATGATGGTGCAGAGAAGCGGATCTGGTTGGTGTGATGCCCTGAGCACTGGCTTTACATCCCTAGGGCCCCGGTTCAAATCCAGGTAGTGGTGGAGACTTTTCAGTGGAATACCGATCCCTTTTTTGGGTATTCTGTAGTGTTATAGTGCATTACTCCTATCATTGAATGAAACTTTGGACACAATGGCGGATTTCGTTTAGAGCAGGCTAAATGCCGTGTTTCTCTCCACCTCTTCACCATTTCCCTAAGAATCGCACCCCTACCAACTTACCCACCTACCATCAAAGGCAAAAATAACCTCAGATGTCGGTAGCCTTCCCACATAACCAACCTCAGGTACTTGTGCCGTATCCATGTGTTAAAACACTCCACCCTGCCAGGTGACTTGACAGTCGCATCGCGCTCCTGGAAACGCTGACGGGAGGAGGCTGAGATATCACGTTTGACTTCCCGTGTATTATTCGCCTCCCTATCCTCTTTCACGTCGTGAAGTGGTCTGAACCTTCACGTGCGTTCTATGCCTGGTGCACGTGACGCATGTTAGTGGTCTCGCGTCGGCTTTTTTCCCATCTCCTCTGTTGGGAAAGGCGGGAGTTTCAAGTTTCCGCGCGTGTGACACTGCAATTCCCCCGCGAAGCCGTTTCCGTCTGGCTGGTGAGACTATAGGAGGCCTATTCTGAATCGGGGCGCGCTATTCCACGATCGAGCTATTCCACACCTCATTATAGCTCATGTCCGTATTCTGAATCGAGCCGCGCAATAAATAGCTCGGGAAAACTAGTGTTTGTGACGATGTGGTCTTTGCCCGCCTCTTCCGGTATGAAAAATTTTCTGAACGGTAATTTGAAATTTCAGCAGCCAATGAGAAGCAAGCTGGCGTTCTAGCTTCGAAGATATATTCATTCCCTCTTTTAATCTATGAATTATTTTACCTCTTAAATAGATAAAATTATAAATATAATACCTCTTATGTATTATAAGCTATAACTTTTAACTTACAAGCTTGAAGCAATATATTCCACATATTCAAAAAAATTACAAACGATAATATTATGGCGGAGCGGTGAATGCTAATGTGAGTCTTCTGCTGTACTAAGATTTTAACATTACATTTTTAAAGTTATTTATCTAAATAATGCCTGCGATACCAAGTATTACGTTATGTATGGAGTTTCCTCTTTCCCTGTACCAATTTTGTGATAGTAGTGAACCTTATTATGCTATCAGCGAGTCGTATATCTCATGTTGACATTTGTATTTTTGTGACTGGCTGTTTCGACATGCAAGTATCGCTAGTAGTCCTTCGGTCGAGAACTATCATTATTGTAATACATGTTATTGTACTCTGTGATTTCTTACTCAACTGGCAGTAATGACCTGGGAGCTTCCATTGGCTGTTGTTAAAGTTTGTAGTGGCATTGACGCGAAGGTAAATGTAAGCGAGAGATGGGCATAGAAAAATGTTAATATCGGTCTCAGTTGAAATGATACAGATAATTTTACTGTCTTTATAATTGTTGAGGATTGGCTATTTAGTAAACACCTGAGGTTTTTGTGGGTAATGAAAAGTTTATGAATTAATTTCCCTGAAGATGACCCCATTTACGTGATGTTTCACGGGGCGACATTGAACTTGTTGATTTTTACTTAAGTTTGCCATTACGATACACGAAAGTAGTGTGCTATTTTTAATTCAACGCTTGTATACTTGTTCATACATATGCTTGGGAAATTCTAAAATTATTACCAAGATTTTTGTAGTGTTCCCTATACGTAGGAATAAGCGATTGGAAACATGCCTTTGTGCTGGCAAATTGCATTACCGAGTATGAAATTATTATATTGTATATTATAATGTTATCCTGTGGCCAGTAGCAATTAAAATACGTTCAATTCATTATGGGAAATAATCCGCAACTGAAGGGCAGATAGACGCGATAGTTCTCTCATCGTAAATATATCATTCTCCATTTAAATTATGCAGAAACAATTTTACTGCCTTGATAATTGTTGAAGATTAGCTATTACATAAACAACTAAGGTTTTAGTGGGTAATGACAACTTAATGCATTATTTTGAAGAACCCAATTTAAGTGAATTTTTACCATTTTCATGGGGTGAAATTGTACTTGTTTGAGTTGATTTTTACTTAAGTTTACCATTACGATTCGTCAAAGCGAATGACGTTAGAATTAATATAGCGGGCTGTTTTAAATTAAACCCTCGTATACTTGTGCGTACGTATATGCTTGGAAATATCTTTGATTTTAGCGGAGTCACAGTCTAAACTATCGTGATTAATGTCCGCTTTCGTCACACCAGCCTGAACGTCTTTTTCACCGAGTTAAAACTAACGTATGTCCATGAAATCCATGTCAGTCATCATGCCAAGTATGCGCATTAAAAAACTTTTCACTCTGCGAATTAACCCATTTCTCTTGAAATAGTTATGTGTCAAGCCGGAGAAGTGCCATTTTCCCTCTCCGCCGTACGTGAGATAGGGTCGAGCTATTGAGAATAGCCCGGTATCAAAGGCCGAGCAATAATAATTCGACCCTCACCGGTGCTATCCGCCGTTCAGAATACCGAATAGCCACCGCGCTGTTGTCATCTTTAGAATAGCCACTTCCTGTGGCTATTAAAACAATCAGAACCGAATAGCCACTGGGTCTCCAGAATCATGAAAATAGCCACTTTTCGCGCTATTCTGACGAATAGCTCGGCCTTATTTTCATTCAGAATAGGCCTCTAGGAGTAGTAGCATGGAGTCGGGGCTTCGCCTAAAAATTTAATATTGATGGAAAATGCTTAAGGTGGTTGGTGCGATTTTTGCCTACCTACAGATTTGCGTGAAACTTACTAAGCATTCATGTTCTCATTAGTGATATCTAGAGATGAATGTGAAAATAGTTGCATCATACTGATTTGGTGTTTTGCCAATTCAATGCTATTTTAACGCGCAGCCTTAAGGAACATGACGCATATTTCCTAATAATTCGATTACTTACGTACGTATTTTATTCTAAATGCAAACTAATTCATTTCTTATTATTGAAGTGATAACTTCTTTTTAGGCACTTTTGGCATAGGGGAAAAAGAGCAAACTCGCGTCACGTACCGTACCGCACTTTTTGTTTTGGCGACGTAGTTCCAATACCGTCGTCAGACGGCAGCACCGCTGTCCAAACAGTGCGCATAACTGCCACCAGATGGTAGGTCAAGCGTTAAGCGAGCCAATAGTTTCTTTCCTAGAATTCTGTAGAAATAGTAATTAAATCAGTCATATGTCTGTTATTTTCATAATAATGAAAATAACATGCGAGAAAATGATGAAAATGAGGAAATGGTGATGGAAGATGTAACCAATGATGATGAGAATTGAAAATTAAAATAATTAGAATAGAAATATAATTAACATAAGAGATATAATTGAGTGTTATATTATTCAGACGTATGTACTATACCTATTTTTCAGATAAATACCTATTTTGCCAACAAAAAATAAAATTTACATTTAAAATGGAATATTCATTTTTAAAAGTAATTGTACCTTATTCTCCTTTTTTATTCAGATTTATTTGGGAATATAAATCGGTCAAAGAAGTTTTCACTTCCAGCGTGTGGTCATAAGCACGCCCAAATTATTTAGGGAATCTTGTTCAATAAGGTTAATGCACACTTGAAGATCGGATACAAGTTTTTTGTGAGTTTTCACTAATTGCCGATTCCAGCTCTTTGCTTAGCTGAGCAATGGACTCATTCATGGTGGTAAGCAATGCGACATGTTCACATAAGAGTCCCTGCGTTAGAGTGACCAATTTTTAAGTGAACGCTGTTCACTTAGCATAGATTTCAAGTGATCCAATATCTCAGTCAGCATTGCCATGGATGGATCACTTGAGGCAGGAGCCGCCAGTAAATTCTCCTCGTGTCGCACATTGGTTGAAGAGACACGAGCCACAAATCCATGCCTTCTGGAGTTCTTCACGGATTTGCAGGTCCTTAGCTGACATCGACACATAATCAGAGTGGTAGAATTCATTACAAGAGGGGCAGTTGAGAGCCTTTTTATTGCGTTTCACAGCAAGAAGACGCTTCGGGCAGTTGGCATTGCGTCACTGACACAGGAAGAGGGACTCTCGGAACAGGTCTAACTATCGGAACTCGGAACAGGAACTAAAGCTGAGTGAAGACTTAATAGGAGATTTTGGCGCTTTCATAAATATTTACATTTTGTGCGGAACGTTGCTCATTAGAATTATGAGTTTTAACTTTAATTTACCTGGTAAGTGACGGAATTGCGTACGTATTTGGTGAATGTTATTCAAAGGATAAAATCTTTTCCGGAATAAAAAGTGTAGTCATGCGTCATCTTCCCGTCCGAAATTTAAATTACTGTCAGAGTGCGGTGGGATTGCGAAATAGGCGTCATGAGTATTTGAGGAAGTCACGTTAAGCACGACCTATCCAGAGGATCGACGTTTTTTGAGGGAATTGGTAGCTGAGCTTGTAGATGCGCAGCTACGGAAGTATTCATGTTTCTTTTCGTTTATGATCACTGGTCATAGCTGAATTACCATGCCTGTGGTGCAGTTCACATATTTACTTATTCCGTGACCGATGTTGCTTGGCGCACGGAGACCCATCCTGGTTGTGTATGAACGCATCACCCTTGAAGACAGAATCAGCGCTCATTTGACCTTCAGCAAGGCTGGGTGCTTTCAAGGATCGCGCTCGGGTTGCAGCCCAACCGACTGGAAGATGCACGGCGTGCATTATGATTCAATTATCCGCTTCGTGAGAATATCGTGAATCCGTCTGTGTTGTCTGGTGCATCCCTGTTTTCATAAGAAAAGACAGTTAAGGATTTTTCCTCGGAATTTTATGGGACTAATACGATAAAGAAACCATTTCGAACCCGTCGGGAGCTCCTTTGAATAATCCTCCTTTTTATTCTCTAGGTTGTTAAAGGATTTTTAGCCTTGTATTCTTGTCTATAAATTTGGACCGTTGTTCGTGTATGCAAGGATTTTATATTTAATCTTCCTTACGATAGATGGGCGAATGGCTCTGTTATGTGAAGGTCAAAGTCGCCATATAATGCCATTATCTTGACGTACGCGACCTGTTCAAACTGGCGCGGTGGAGCAATCTTTTGTAGTCTCTTCGCCGTCATAGCCACAAGACGAGGAGGGCATTGTTTAAAGTAGGTTTGGCGGTTAGTGTCTCCGGCTGTCGTAAAGCGAGCGGCGAGAGATTTCCATATGCCCTGGACTTTCAAAATCCAAGTGGAGGCATTCCCGATAATCTGCCCGTTACTCTTTGACGAGAAGTCTCCGCGTCGAAGCTTCATTTTTCGTTTTATTTGCCTCGGCGGCGGCCTCAAGGTGGTTGAGAATTTTCAATGACCACCCTGCCCTCTTAATGGGTGAAGGACGCGTGGTGTGGGTGCGGGCTCTCGTGGGAAGAAGAGGGGCCGCCGCGCGTTAGTGTTCGCCGTCCGCTGCGGTGAAATATAACGTTCGATTCTCTTCTCTTGTAAGGCTGCCATTTCGGAGAGTGAGACTGCCCCATCGGAGAAGTCCTTGACTCGGCGAAAAAGAATGGGTACACAGCGTCTTGACTGAGGGGGGGGGTGCTGCGATGATCGATTGATCCCTTTGTCCAGGATGCTTTCGTTATTTCCGGTACGCAGAATCGATCAAGGTCAATTTAGGCTGCGCTACATTTTCGCTGGATGGCTTTTTCGAGAGACCTTTCTTGGGTGGCTCTGACATAGTTGGTTTCTCGAGCGATTTACTCTTTTACGCTCTGGCTTCTGAATTTCTAATGTAAATTACCCTATTGGAATATCTTTAAGACTGTATCCCAAGTTTTCATTTGATGTTGTCCGCTTGCATGTCACATTCTGCGAGGTCCAATATGTATTCCGATTGAACTGCAGGCGTAGAATACCCCCCAGTGTTCCGCTTGTGTGAATCAACCAATTATGTTTGAGTGCTGTGGTGTACTTGGTTCCCTTACAGTAAGAGTGCGGAGATAAACGTTCCCGTTTACCTACTTATTGTCATGTGTGAAACGGAAACCTATCCTAAGCTAATTACGTATAATGTTGTACACGTATAAGATAAGATTATTTACATTTTAAGTGCAATAATGGGATTTTAATGTCAGCCTGCCTAATTTAGTTTACCGAGATAACGCTGCAAATGTTTGTCTTAAAGAAAGGAATAATGGAAAAACACTCCGTCATCGTGGGAAAGTTTGCTATCGTCATGGAGCAATTTCTCGATTGTTTATGTTTTGAACGCCATATTCGATCCATATTGTCAATTTTTCCTTTTCAAATATGTACCATATGTTCAAATGAAAGTAATCATAATATTTATTAGATAATTACTGATTACAGCACTGGTTCGTTGCACGAGGTGATATTTTGAATTGGCGTAGTGGGAACTTAATTGAGATGGACAATCTCATCAAGAGATGCAGTTTTGGTTAAATAATTTCGCGAACCATTCTCGCGAAAGATTGAGGAAATTAGTGACGTCATTAGCTAGTGTGTACTTTATTACGCTCACTTAATAGGATGACTTATTCGATGGACGGAGACGCAATGGCTTGTAATCAATACGCATGAATGTGAGCCCTTCGCATGTGTATTCCGTCCTATAAGTGTGGCATTAATCGATGACCGTATGAAGTGGCACGTCAGTTTCTTCTTTCAATTATTCACACAGCATATAAGTATTTATCCGTGCCATTTAATTCTTTGTGTAGGATTCCGCGGCCAGTTCTGTCTGCACTGTGTTAGTTAATTCGTGATTATAAGAGTCAAAGAAAAAAATTTATACTGAGGCTTCTGTAATTCTATGCGTATAAAATTCCCGGTGAAAGGAATAATAGATCAAATCATATTTTGTATTGTGAAATTGTATTTTTATAATCGTCTGTTTCTTTCTTCCTCGAGGATTGGGTTGTTTTCTTAGGTGTATTCTTCAAGGTAATAGGAACAATAATGTTTGTTTTCACTTTTACCTCGCTCGGTATTTATTTGGTCGCTGAGGTTTCTAGAACTACCTCATCTTTTATCGAAACTATCTAAGCTGACCTTAATGATTACCAAGTTTTGCTTTATCACTAAGATTTGATTGTTCAGCGATATCCTCGGGTTTTACTCATATTTCGATTAAGATAAATTGGTGGTGGAATGTAGTATCTGTTGGTCATGGTCTTTCGGATGCCTGTAGTTTTCATTGAAAACAGTTTTTTCCGGAAATTTATCACAATTTTTGTAGCCTTGCACTGAGTGGATGGCGTTATGAATGCCAGTGTCTGTGACTGCGTGATACCTACCTTATCCTGGTATTTTTTTGATTGTCGCTTTCTTCCAATATATGCGAGTGGTTTTTTCACGGGAAAACTCTGGACCTACACTGTTGCAATTAATCAGTAGGCAATGGACGTTGGCAATGATATCCGTTATGTGTGCATTATTCTGTCGGGTGGAAATCTTTTTTGGACCGCTTGAATGACTACATTTTCGTCGTGAGTTATTACTGTATTTTACCTCTTCACTGTTGCTCTAGGTCACGCTTTCGTTACGTCATAATGGGCGATGAAGTGTGAGAAGTGTTACGAGCACAAAATTAACATTTTTGGAAGCGTAATGGGGCAGCTTGCTTATTAGGTACCGGTTCCGAAAACAATGATTAAAGTGATATTTCCACGTAATGCCTAAAAATTACCCGCCTTTTAGCCGCCTCTAGTTAAGTGTCTTGCTATCTAGTAGGGTGCAATTACTCTCGAAAAAGAGCCAAAATTAAGCTCTGTTATAACGCTGAGTTGTCATGTGATTCCAATCACTGAAGGAAAGGTATAAATTTGACTCAAGTAGAACAAATGTGTTGTTATTGAATATCCCTATAAAAAGTTCATTCCTTTCCTAAAGTATCCAAACGTATCCTTTATTTTGATGTTGACATCTCTTTCAAAATAGAGGATAAACGGAGTGATAATCTCACTCAAAACCACTAGAACTTTTAGAAGGAATCCCTTAGCATCTTAGGCTTTTGCATTGGCGTTTGGTTTGAATATGGAAAATGTGGTAGGTGTATCTCTTGCAAGAAATTATAATTGTGAATATTTTCGGAAAAATATTTTAGGTTCAAATTAATGTCAAGCATTTCAGCTTGTTAAGCAACCCTGGAAGTAATGTAACACTTCATTTAAACGAAGATAGGTGCATTTTCTTACAAGACCGTGAAACTGTACAACAGCAGCAACTGAGAAGATATGGAGCAATGAGGATGTGATGTTTTCAACGAATAAAGAAGATCAAATTGACTGAGAAAATCACGAATGAATAAGTCCTACGAAGAAGTATCTCTATGAAGGGGATGGGACTAAGTTATTGGCAAACTCGAGTCGTAACAGCGTTCTAAAATATTAGAGGAAGGAAAAATGAATGAGGAGAATTACCCAGATCAAGGATGGTATACTTGAAGCATATAAGCATCATTTAGGGTGTGTCAATAAGGAAATATTCAGGAGTTGAGGGGACAGCTGAAAAGAAAATGTAGTGGGAAAGCTGCAGCCTTACAATTTTCGATATGATGACTGCTGTTGATTAATGTAAAATCATAGCGAGTCCTTTTGATTTAGTGGGCTATTTTTACGTGTTATTCTTTGTTTTTGGATGTGGGGATTGTTACCGTTGCTTGGTCCAATGCTAGTGACTTTTATAGCGTCAGGTTTCATCTTACTGAATTTTTTATTCATTAATTTGATTTATTATTGCATTTTTTTATATTCAGCTTTTATTTATTGTTGATGGGCATTTCTAAAATTTGGCTGGAATTTCTAGAATGAGGCAGTATTCTGTTATGTGGTTGCGATGGTTTTGAATATTTTGAGGGGTTAAGTGGGGTGGACTATGTTGTGGAGGATAATGAGATGAGGTATGGTTAGTCCGCTCCCCGTTGATACAGAGCCTATTAATAAATTGTTTATCAGGAGCTGCGATGTTTTTATTTGAATGTAATTATCCCCATTCATTTTTCCTTCCTTAATTATTTAAGAAGGCTGTTATGACTTGAGTTCGCCAGCACCTTAGTCCCATCCCCTTCATTGAGATAGTTCTTCGTAGGACTTATTCATTCGTGATTTTCTCTGTCCATTTGATCTTCTTCGTTCTTCGAAGAAATCAAATTCTCATGGTTCCAGATTTTCTGTTACTGCTGTTGTCTAGTTTCACAGTCACGTAAGAGGCGTAGAACCCTCAAAGTTTTATTTGTTTTCTTTTTCCCTGTCATTCACTACGTTTACCAATCGATCTCAGATCGGTCTGAGTTCAGACCGATCTGAAAGTTCAGCAGCGAGCCGACTCAGATCGCCTTGTTTACCAACACGGTCTGAAAATATCGATTTTGAACTATCGATTTCAGTAGTTTGAATTATTTTGAGATTTCTTGCGTATTTCAGCCGCACACTTCTCTCCTTTCCCTTCTTGCAACAAGTCACGCCGTAAATGATATCGATTATATTTTGTTTACCATCAGCAACCAAAAGAAGAACGATGAGCGATGCGCTCCGGCCTCTTCGGATCGATCTGAGATCTCAGACCGGTTAGGGAAAGCGGGCTGACTCGGCTCGCTTCTCAGATCGATCTGCCCAGCGCGCTCCGTTTACCATACCGAGCTGAGCCAGTCAGATCGATCTGAGATCGATTGGTAAACGTAGTGATTAATTTGGAAATGTCCTTATGGCGAAATGTTATCGAGGCGTCCACCTGCCCGAAGGGGGACTCTTGCCGAGGATGCAGGAAGAGAAGGGAAGTACGGATTTCCCGGAAATATAAAACATTCTTTCCGGAGAGGGAAGTCGGAGCTTGCTAGACTCGTGCCGTCATTTTCTGAACGGTTGCGAAGAGCTTTGGGGGTCGATTGTTTGCTGTCACACCCATTCAATTACGTAGACGACCTCAGGTGAGGGTTATGGGCTAAGTTTATTTTCAAGGAGAAGGTGAGCCCATCTTTCTCACCGCTGATACTGTTCCCGCATTCCTCGCCTCGGCCTTTTTAACATCGCAATCATTCGGAAGTTGACTCTCACCGCTCGATCGAATTTGACCTCTGCCTGGTTTCTCCCGATTTTCCCTTCCTATCTTTTTTCCTCGGGGTATCTAGTTTTTTCCTCCATATGTTTGGATGGATTGTCGCAGATGTTATGGGCATGAGTTTTTGAGCGTTCCTGGGGACCGATTCCGTTAACCTACGAGCCTCTCGTTACCAGGTGCTTTCCAATGACGCATCTGCTGCATCGTCTGCGCCAGACGAGTCAAAACAGATCTTTGCCGTCGTTCGGCTGCGTTAGTAAGTAAGCTGGTACACGTCATTTGTGGTGAGATGGGGGACCCAAAAATAACGGGAATTGCGTAATAACATTCTTATTAATCAATATTTTCACACCAAAATTTTGATCACCTTCAAAGTAATCCCCATTGACTGTAGCACATTTATCTAATCGTTTCTTCCATTGTTCAAAACAGTTTTTAAATTCGCTTATTTTAATGTTCTTTAGGCCTTCCAGCGATTTTTGTTTCACCTCTTCTACAGTCCCAAAACGTTTTCCTTTCATGTACCTTTTGAATCTAGGAAATGAAAAGAAGTCGCAGGGGGCAAGGTCCGGTGAATAGGGGGGGTGGGGGTGAACAATTGGCGTTATGCCGTTTTTGGTCAAAAACTGCTTCACAGACAGGGCAGGTGCGTTGTCGTGGTGGAAGAACCAATCACCTGTGCGCCAAAGATCCGCCCTTTTCTTCCGGATGTTCTCCCTTAACCTCCTCAAAACCTCTACGTAGAATTGCTGGTTGATCGTCTGGCCCCGAGGAACATCTCACAAAGTTCATCAATGGTTCGGCGACGGTCTTCACGAACAAGGGTGTTGATTTTTGCAACATTTTCGTCCGTTCTTAAAGTTGACGGGTGCCCAGAACGAGGTTGGTCTTCAATCGGCATCTCTCCATTCTTGAAACGCAAAACCAGTCGTAGACACGTGTTTTACTCAGGACACTATCCCCATAAGCTGTTTTAAGCATCACAAGAGTTTCTGCGGGAGTTTTCCCCAACAGAAAACAAAACTTCACAGCGGCGCGTTGCTCCCGGCAGTCAGCCATTACACGTTTTCGCTACAACAGAAAGAGTTGGTTTGCTGAAAAAATCCCACAGACGAACGGATGCACTCAGAGCGACTAGGCTTCACACACTGACTCAGGATAAGTCATTTCTTAGAACCCTGTACTGGAGAACCCGATCCCTCACTCCGCCGCCCCCCCCCCCCCCCCACCGCGCTATTCCCGTTACTTTTGGATCCCCCCTCGTATGTTGGCTGCAGTTTTATATACCAATTAATTTAATAGAATAGAAACACTCGTTAGGCATCACGATGATAACGCTGATGCGTCGAAACTAATCATGCCAGGATAATTTTTCGTGGAAGTATAGAGTTTCTATTGCATTGCAATAATTAGCATTTAAAGTTGCAGTTAAATGACGTATGCAAGCGTAGTTACAAACGCAGACGAAAAACGGCTAAGATCTGTTCGTAAGATGATTTTGAAATGCGTTGAAAATAGTTGAACCGACGTAGAAATTGACGAAACAAGAAAAAATCGGCCTGGGCGGACGTTTGGCTTTCCGATAAAAATGTGCAGATCGCTACCCTGGCTTACTCAGGCATTATCATTATTCATCATCGAGCCGAATGAATGTTGGTGGAAGTATGCTTATTGTTTTTATTTCATTACACATGAATTTCATCAGAGTTTAGCATGAAACCATGAACTGCAATCAAGTAAATACTAAAAATATTAAATTTTATCATTGCTTTTGCGCCGTGACGAACTGTACTTTTTCCTTTTCGATTCTCATTCTCTCGCTTGTATCCCGATTTTTCCTCCTTATTGTATCCTATTGAGCGCCGATTGTTGTAATCGTCAGCCTGGATTTGCGCTCTTGTTTCCATCTGTTGCATTGTGTTCTAATTTGAGCAATGCGATTCCTGAATTCCCATAGCCTTTAATACACGACACTTCAGTTGTTGAAATCAGCGTAATCACCGTTGGATTCGAACTGAGTACGAACAGAAGGGTATTTTTGGAGATTGAGTTTTCTTGGAATAGCTGTCGTAAATGGCCGATTTCTCGTATTGATTTACAAATTTTATATGCATCTAAATAGGTTTGTGGTGTTTTCTCCAACGTTATTGTCAACAAAATGTCAGTATTTGCACATTATTAGATAGGCTACTTGGCGAATATTTTGTTTTGCCCCTAAGAATTATACTCAATTTCTGGCGAGGAAACGGATCTGGACGCTGAGGCGTTGTTGGATATTTGGTATCATAATAAATCAGTGTGTTGTATGGACCGTTGCATGAATGGTTTCGCCATAGTAGACTTGAAAACGTTGTGTATTCTTGCGCCATCATGGATTTTCATTGGAGGCAATCCTTCTCTGTTGTAGTTGCAAATGGAGTATAAGAATTAGAAGTAAAATAAGCCCCATTATGATTTCCAATGTCTACGCTGGTAATTGGACCCTGCTCTTGTACCGAGAATGATTCCATATTTAGCGATTGGCAATTTTAAATTTTCCGATTCGTTCTTGAAAAGGTTTCTTCCAGAGCGGCATCTTAAGTATTTGTACTGTTGTGTGTTAGTTAGTAATTGCTATAGATATATAGCCGCAATGGACGCCATTACGCTTGAGGTTAAGGACCAAAGTTGAGGACCAGCTCAACACTTCCTTTGTGACTTACGCCTTTCCATTTTTTCTATCGTGAGATTTTCACCTTTTTCTCTTTACTTGTCGCCGTTTTTGTTGGTATATTGACGTTGCTTCGGCACAAATATCTCTTGATTTTATATGCGCAATATCTGTGGCCGAAAAGCTGGCTTGCAGCGCAAATAACCGAAGTGAGATGATGGCGTAAAAAATTACTCGACTCCCACTATCGTGTATCAGCCTGTTTCGGTGTAGCTCCGTGGTAAGAACGCCTTTCGTGTCCTTGCCGGAAGAGCTTATTTATTATTTGTTTTATGCTCTTTTTTATCGCGATGTTTACGCATGAATGATAGATATCTCCCTCTCTCATATTTTTTCCTGCGTCTGTGGATGAAGGTTATTTGTGAGTTTCTTTGTGTACCAGGAATCGTGCCATAATTATCGGACCTTTTCTGTCCCTGCTTCGTGTTTTGGCGCCTCGTTAGTGAATTGCAAGCTTTTCATCTGGTTTGGTAACAAACTAGCTTTCATCATTGCCTCTTCACGTTTTTCGGACAACTCCTGAGGACTGTTCGGCTCACGGCTGCTTTGGCGTCGGATTTCTCAACGAGTGAGCCACGTTATTTCATTAACCTTCGATGTCGCGTTTGGTCTCGAACCAGCGAGCTACGAGTTACCAGAATGAATCCTCTAGAATCCTTCCCTCTAGAATGACCTATCCCTGGGCTATAGACTCAATCCCGTCTATTGATATGCGTACCGATATTAAAACTAACTTTTGAGTGCGGAATATGATTGTCAGTATCCAGATGTGCTTTTCGCGCCAACTTATAGTGGGAACTTCCCCGCGTGAAGGCAATCTCGTGTAGTAAAGATTCTACTCTATACATCAATGTTTTATCATGGATGACGTGCCCAATTGACTTGGAAGCAGTGAGTAAATAGCCAAGAATGAGTCGTTGTATCCTGGTTGGGGAAGTAGCGTAGATTTCGCTTTGGCACGGATGTATTGAACAATATGATTTAGACCTCAAAGATTAATTATTTTGCTGAACTAATTTAACATATTTTCCCCTCGGTCTAGGATTTCAGAGGCAAACCAACTATAGTAATGTGACACAAACTAAGATTTGCTATATTCGGGTCATTCCACATTAGCTCAACAGTTGATCATTGCCTCACCATCTTCTTGCCCTTCATGGTCATGCTTTCAAATCTCCAGTAACCCGTTTCTGATCTCTGTGTTACTTCTAACAAATCAATAGGAGACTAGAAAAAGGATATGGAACGTTCATTTTCTGCTTTCCCTCTGTTTGCTATAAATGATGTATCAGGGTCATATAGACTAATATAGACAACGAAAAGGTAAAACTTTGGGGTCAGCAAAATATGGATTGTAATATATATTTTTAAAAATGTTGATAAAGAAGTGTATTCATTTAATGGGTGAGATTGAAGCTTATAAGTCCCGTTTTCCACCTGCAAGAGATGGAATGTTTTACAGAAGTAAAATGAGGAACGCTAAACGTAAAAAGAAGACGGGGAAAACAAGGAATGATAGGAACATGCATGAACTCAAAGAGTTGAAATGAACAACGTCGTCGAAATTGCAGCAAAATTACATTGTTCAAATGCAGTCGATTAGTGGATGAATAACTGGGCTCTTTATGCTGAATGTACAATAATTAGTGGAATTACTTAAGGTAAAATACTAGAGTTTATGGAGAAACAGACAAAATATTATTTGTCCATTCAAGAGTCAGTGAAAATGTAAATTCATGGTCTGGAGATTGGCCCTACTTCGAAAATAGAAAGGAAATTTGAAAAGAATAGAGATAGAATTTTAGGCAGGAACACTGGATAGTGAGATATAAAAGCACTGCGAGAATTGAAGACGGGAAATGTCGTTTTTGTAAGCAACATCCTTGCAGAATTCAACAGGGAGATAAAACTTTGGGCGTATTCTAAGTACTTGCAGAGAAGAGTGTTGTCCAAAAGCCATTGTGAATTTAATGTTAATCTTCTCCTGGAAAAATATTGAAGCTTTAGTGAGTTTAGACTGAGGCCGAATTTTTCAAAGTAATTTTGATTCGATAAAAATGGAATGAAGTAAAGCACGAAAATACTCGTCCAATGAAGTGAAATAAGTTGTACAGCTAGTCTAAATATCTAGGTCAACGGGAAGATAAATGAAGACACGTGACACAACATATGGGTATTTTTTTTAAATAAAATTAGATTTTATGGGGGACAGGGGGGTAAAAACTGGATTGGGAGGATAATACTTTTCGAAGAGTCGCATTGGATAATACGACTTAAAGAGAGGACTAGATAAACTTTCAGTGTCGATCCTAAAGTATGGCTCCGACACTTGGTCCGGGAAAACGAATGATCCTCGATCGGTGATTATGAGTTTTTAGGGGAATGGGAAAAATAAGACAGATCGTGTGAAAAAAAAACGATCGAAATCCTGGCGGGGGAGGATGAAATATACTCGAGCAAAAAAGATAGAGAATGTGAAGGAACGCCAAAGGCTGCAGTAGGAGGGAGAATGTTTTTCAGTCCCATGGTTACCAGTATCTGACCTATCGTATGACAATAAGTCAGTTAAAATTATAACTTGGCCGAGTGATATCGGAACTCTGTAAGGCATCACCTTGACTACAATTGTAGTGCTACCTCTTAATTTTCATTCATGTTAATGCCAATCCAAAATGAAGTGGGAGAAAAGGTACTGACATTGGACAACGTTTGGGAAATAGCGCTTCTTTAGAAGATCGTGAACGCACATTGACATACCGTTTGGTTGCATGGATTCCATATCAATCATTTGTCACGTGGAATCCGGAAATGAAGGCCGCCTACTTATTCGTCAATGCTGAGAAAACTACTGACACAGGAAAATTTGGGTCGTCGGTGAACGTCATGTTATAAGATCGCGATTTCCGTAATAAGTTTTGTTCAACGAGTAAACGACCAGCAATGGCTTTGAAATGAGGGGCAGCGTCCAATGTGTTCTCGCTGAGAAAGCGTTAGAGATAACTGATACCTTGGGACATTAGCTATTGTAGAGTAAATGGATAGGCTGGATGGAATGGGGTAGAAATTATTGAAGAAACTAAGATGGAATATTATTGTTGGGAAAGTGGAGTTGATGAGGGACGTACGTCTGTGGATGTCGCCTACAACAACGCTGCTCAGTCACTGTCTCGTCAAGCTTGTATGCTGTGAAAGGAACGCGAGGGTTCAGTCAAAAATTACTTAATTTGTACGAATGCCACTTAAAGCAGTTTTTTTTTAATACACCAATTGCGAAAAACATATCGAAGAGAGAATGGCCCATTAAAATTAACCCTAGTAAAGAGTTTAATTAATCGATAGAAAAATTATTTTCTTTAGTGTGCACCATGAAAATGTTACAATGGGTCTTGTCGCAAAGAGCCCTAAGGAGCCCTTGCCCATGGCGTGCTGTAGGGTTTCTAAATACCGAAAGTCCTCCCTGATTTCGGGATTTACCGATGTTGACTTTGTATTCATGAGTTCTTCCTCAATCTTGTACATACCATAGAACCCCCAAATTTCTCATCCTCGTGCACGTTACTCCACTGAGCCGTTGACCCCACGTGATGAGCAGTTTTGTAGAATATATTTTCTATATTGCCCGGGATTTTTTGTAAAGTCGACGCTAGTTCAACTCTCTTTATTGTCATGTTGAAGAGTGATTATTAGTGAAGTTGCATCGTGAAATAATACTACTGAAATGAGACTTGAATAAGGGCAGAAAAGAGATTTTATGAGTACATTTTGCATTACAAAGTTGCCGGTGTTGTATTGAAGTTAGCTTATAGTGAATGCATGAGTACTTTAGTATCCTGGGTTACGGAGTGTACGCTTGCCTAGATATTTTAAAGTACGTAAATGTGTATGCTTCTGTTTGATATATGCTATTTTTTTATGAATTTAAATGAGCGAAAACTTAGTTTTTTTTAACTTAATTATTGATGCTTCTCAACACTTCAGTGAGCCCTTGGCGTTAGCCGATGTCCAGTGGAATATGTTAAGGTACCTCCATGAGGTATGATGCACGGTCTATTTATCTGTGGTTCCCATAAGGTGTGAAAATGCATGAGTGGATCGGTTTACTTGTTATTTTGGGGCGCAACCTAAACGTTTCATGCGAACTAGAGTTAGTGTATGTGCTAGACTTTGAGTCCATATTCTGAAATATTCTATCATCCCCAAATCCGTCGGATCCTTAAATATTAGAATAACTGCAAAAATAAGAAGCCTTTACTTTTTTTTTAATTAAAGCAAAACTGTTATTGGAGACAAATATAGATCATAGCTGCATTTCGTGTTAACCGGTACGTCATGCCTGCCATTTTCGTGGTAACCAATGATCATTGTAAGGTGTTTACGACCGATGAGTATTAGGTGCAATAATGATGCCCTTGCATGACCGCTTCAGCTGTATGTATTATAATTGGATCAAAATGACAGATGTCCTCATGACTTGGCGAGCGGTCTAATTGCCCCTCGAGGCCGAAATTTAATTTTCTTCGATATCAGTTTTGTGTCGACCTCGAGACCTCATGGTTATTTGGTATCGTCTCATTCGGCATCATCCTGCGGGTTCAGATTAAACATTGTTATGGGACAATTAAAATGCGATTTCCGCATTGTTCAAGGTGGCATGCTGCTCTGGTTTGTTTCTGTGTTATCGGAAACTAGTGGATTTATTGATCCGTAAACGGAATGACTCGTCACTTTAAGGTGAAAAATTTCTGTTAGAAGGTTATTACAAAAAATGTCCTACCTCTGTTTAAGCGTTTTCGTTGAAAATTTCAGGATACGAAAAATTATTTTTATATATTTCATGCAAGATTTTAATAGCGCTAAGTTTACTGTTTGAATGTATTGTGCAATTTATAACGAACATTCACGAAGCATGTGATGAGGCATGCATGTATATCGCCTTTGGAGGTGTAATTAATGTTAGGTATAAGTGTGTGAGCCTTTTAGCAGTTCTGAAAGTAAAATATAATTTGATCTATTGAAAGTTGATCAAGAACCGCGTTATGATCAGGAGCTTTGTCAGTTGCTCAAATTTCTCTTGGGTCTTCCACCTGCTCGAGGACTTCTCTTCGACCGGCACACAGCGGGGTGAAATCGAAAAAAAACTGGCAAAAATTCAAAAAGTGCTTTTTTCTAGCTAGAGGATGAAACTTCGCAGAGTCATTCTCCATTAATTGGTACATGATGTGATCCTTGTAGTTTGTTTCATTCATTATGCATCAATAATATACGAGGGCTCAAAGTTTTACTAATAAAAAAACCCTCTCCTTTAATTTTCTCGGAAAATCACCGAAGTCAAGCTCATATAGAACCTGTTAAATTGCGGAATAAAAAATGAATAAAAGGTAATGGCCAATAGAAAATTCTGAGCCTATAATGTTTCATTGAGCTTGCACGAGGGTTATTCGGAAAGTAAGGTCCGATTTCTTATAAAAAATAAACCATCACAGATTTTTTCAAGAAAGTTTATTTAATTCCTTACATCCTTCTCTATTTTTCTACATAGTTTACAATTTTGTGTAAACATTTGTCATAACTTTTTGCAAGCTCTTGTATGCCGAAGTCATAGAAGTCTGCCGCCTGTGAGGGCGAAGCGCTTGCCGTCGAGAAACTCCTTTAGGTAGCGGAACAAGTGAAAATCGCTCGGCGCCAAGTCTGGACTGTACGGTGGGTGGTCAAATTGATCCCATCCAAAAGATCTGATCAGATTTTGGGTTTGAATGGCAGAATGGGGTCAGGCATTGTCATGCAGCAACAATTTCACAGTCGGCGGGCTGATCAATTGTTTTAAACATTTTGAACTGACACTTGCCCCGTCCACACAAACTTATAATTAAATATGTAATTAAGTTAAATATATGATTAATTTTATTAGTGTGTTCTACATACGGATACAATTAAATCGACTACAGAGTCACCAACGTGGAGATCAAGAACTAAGCCTAAGTAGACTATCGGTGAGCGCCAACGGCGAAAAAGCGTTATAAAATGCCAAACAGAGAACAAATAGCGTGCAACTGGAATTAAAAAATGCTAGTCCGTCGCTTTTTTGAGAGGGAAAAATAAACGATCCATGCGGCAGAATTTACACAAAATAAATGGTCAACCTTGCTTCCGTTAACTATTTAAGCATCACAATTGACTCAGGACCTGTCTTTGAGTAAACATCCTACTCGAGAAAAATGTTGTCGGGCAAAAATATAGCATTTATTCAAAGAAAAATAGAGAAAGAGAGATGTTATTCTTCATCAGTTAAGCCCCACCTAGAATACACTTGTGACATTTGGAATGACAAACGAAGACTATCTCAGTATAAATGGAAGAAAATTTGAGGAGAGATAGCTTCTCCAAATATGCAAAGAAAATACTAGATGTCACAATAATCATAAATTTTGGTCTTATACATATTGTGTGATGGCTGTTGAGCATTATTCTCGCATGGAAAACCGATTTTATAATTCTCAGGTCCTCGAGGATAATACAAATATGTAGATTATAAAACCTGAACTCCACTCCTGGGACTCGACTCTTCCTCATTCTATTCATCAATGACCTCCCCAGAGATTTATCATGCTATTTTTCACCAATCTAGGTATGTGAATGGCACCTCTGCCATAATGTTTGCTAAAACTAAGCTGGAGCTTAATGAGGTGCATACACAGCAAATGAAATTAATTACTGGAGTATTAACAATGGTCAAGTAATAAATGAACAAAAAAGTCCTTTATTACAAAATTGACTTCAGCTTGCTTTTAAAAACCTATCTTTAGGTAGAAAATAACCAACTAACCTCATATCAGTTCTTCCTAATAACCGTTCATCCCTAAATTCAACTTCTTTGCCGCCAACCACCCCATAGCCACTGCTAAATTATCCTAAAATATTAAACCATCCGCCAAATTCACTTCATTTGACGAACAAAATACGCACGAATGCGCAAGGAGTAGAGTTTATGATAGCTAAGTAGGGGCTCCAACCCATCATTAAATATGACCCATTGTTAATTATAGGTGCGACCTCTACACGGGCATAGTTAATTATCGGTCGTATTTAATCATATAATTAATTAGTGTGTAGACGGGGCAACTGTAAACAGCAACTGCAACAATACCAATGTAAATGGCGTCATTTAACGCGTAAGGCATGACGGGAGTCGGTGCGCATGCGCGTTTCAATGTTCGCGCGACATTCGATTGGCTACGGTGATTCGGACCTTACTTTACGAATAACCCTCGTATATATCCTTTGCTTCTTATGCTGCAGTTAATTAACAAAACGGTGGACACTGTTTTCAGTCAGTTTTTCGCGATCATGCAGGGGAAAAGTTAATTTAGGCATTGATAGACCCGGAGATATTCACACACGATACTATCCACAGTCTCTAGAAAGTAATTCAGAAAAGATTAGCTGCGACTGTTTGCGACTCATTAAAAAATTCGATTTTTCTAATTTGTGTCGGAGTCTGGACTTTTAGCCCCAAGTATAAAAATGCACTTTTTGAATTTTGGCCGGCTTTTTTCGATTTCAGTCCACTGCGCGGCGTTTTGACAGTCGACTCTAGAATCGAAATGTCGTCGAAATGATGCCCCTGACCAGTTAGAAGACCCAAGAAGAATTCTTGCATGAACCGTGTTTAAGAAATTCTAGAAGGAAAAGGAATATGAATGTAAAATATCATATTAAGACGGTTATTGCCAACTTCGTTTTCACTACCATAATAAAATTCAAAATCGACCTGCGATATCCATAGTGGTGTTCATTCAAATGTCTGTCGTTATAATTGAACGAGATCTTAAAGGAATCATGTCGCAATACTGAGTGAAATAATTTATAAACTATTTAACCGTTCCAGAGCAAATGGAAGTCAGTGGGTCTACGTAAATTTCACCAAACTTGTCGCTCCTCCATGCTGTTTTTAAAGAACTCGCGATTACTTGAGATAACTGGTCGCGTCTGCCACTTTTTACCCCGATAGCTTAGTACCGTTGGCTGGTGATTGAGGTGGGTTTTCTGGGGATGCAGAAGTGGGTTAATGATTGAGGTTAGAAATTTAAACCTATTATTTTCCTATTATCTATGGTGGCGTGCATGTCCTGCGTTTTGACTCCTGAACTATCCCTGCGGTATCTGCGGTTACTGAAACTGGTTCGTTGCGCTTCAAACGCCTTGGGCGCACCCTCGGCGTATTCCTCGCGTAGATTGCTGATATGAACCGGTTGCTTATCTATGGAAAGAAAAATTAGTGTGTATCTCAAATATGATAAGCGTTGCGCTCATTTACCTCTCCCATATTTTTTACGTGAAATCATTTGTTTACTAATTGCAAGTCCCATAATTGAGTCAAAAACAGGCAAGACATACGATATAATGATGTTTCTCCTAGGTTTTTTATTTACCTAAGGCCATAGTCCAGCGATGAGGCTTGACATGTCCTAATGCCCTTTCTTATAGTGATTTTGAATGTATTAGTTGTGAATTTTACGTATTTTTTTAAATATTGTCACTGGATAAAAAGCTATTGAATAATATTAGTGGATGCTTGATTTGCGTGTTATTATATCTACGGTGCAGGGAATGCTAGTTGTGTGGGTTTAATGGTGCAATCATTGTTCCTTCACAAGCAGAACTCCTGGAGATGAATGTGTAATTTTCTGCGTAATTGCACCGCAAGAAACTTTATTAATGCCGAAATCATACTTTTCATATATTGGAGTGCAACGCTCTCAAGGCCTACCTTTCGCTGGTTTTGAAAAATCGCTCTGACCACAGACTTGATAGCCTTGGGTATTATCTCCATTGTCTGTGTCCATGCAACGGAAATAAATAATTCTCCATTTTTGAGATTTTCAGGGATATTCGTTCATGTCCATTCCAGAACGAATACCGAGTTACGGTTATTGTGTAGTCTCTTGGGAAGGGATTGGGTCTCCCTCCCTCGGCTCCTCATTGAAAGAAATGTATTTTATAAATGTCGAAGTTCAGGAAGGCATGGAAAATGAAAAAAGAGAGTCTAGATAGCTATGTTCTAGAAAGATTGCTGCCTGTTTTACTACAACTATCACAGAAGTAATCACAGTGTTGATCGGAATGGTGATCGTCGATGATGCTTTCACAATCCTTCCGAAGTTGACTTCTGAAATCATCTGAAGATTGGTGTATTATTTTATCCGGCTCATAAAATATGTGTTATGATTTCGTTCATCTACATTTTCCTTTAAGGTACTCTGTAAGCCACCTCCAGGATGCGTGGAATGGGATGAAAATTAACCAAGCATGTACCTATTTCATTCCATGCTCTGAAAGTTTTTAAACTGTCTTTTAGTTAACATATGTGAAGGGTTCAGTGTGCTCAAGCTTACATAGTCATTCCGGAAAGATGAGTAGGCATGCAAGAGGCTCTTTTTCTCTTGATAGTTAGATTATTTAAAAAGAGCCATGCATTGATTTAACAAACTATACTTCGTGCCGAAGAACCTGTACATCCATCCTTTATGATAGCTTTTACGATCTATAATCTTTTTCTGTCAAAAGTTACTTCTATAACCTGTCTGATAAGCAGTCTAATTCCCTAATTTTGTGTATCAGATTCGTACTTTCGGTAAAAACGATGCCTTTTTTTTTTAGATTTTTAGCACGAGCTTAGCCGACCATTCTGCCGGCTTCGTCAGGCAATAATGAATGGCATAATATGTTGGACTATATACATAGAGATATATTTGGCGGTTGCAACTTTGGAGACCGCTGACCATTTTCTTTTACATTTTTATCGCCCTTTTTCATGTGTATTGAAGTTGATACCCATTGTCCCTGTTGAGAAATTCTGGTCTTATAATATTTCAATCGCTTCACGGATAAGTCTAGGGCAATGGTCCATTTCTTTAGAATGATGTTTAGCCATATCCAACCTGATTTGAGTGTGTTTCCTGTAGACATACGTGTCCCGCGAGGGAGGAGTGGTACCAGTAGTCTCTCTTCCTAATCGCTCCTTTCATGCTCCTTAATGCGTTCACTCTCTGAGCTGTCAGATTCTCCAATATACATTCTTCCACGGCTTACCGAAAGCAAGAATGTGACGAACAAAATTCAAAGCGCTGAAATATCAAGATAATCCGTAATTTAATATATATAATCTAATCGGCCGTGTTTGTGTGGGTCTGCACACTGACTTCGATGTCCAAAAAGGGAGGAGTCAGGCGAGATGTTGTGGGATATGAACATAATAAGAACTAAGACGATGCAATTTTCCACAGATAAATTTATCTGTGGAAAATTGCATCGTCTTAGTTCTTATTATGACTTAGATGTCGTTGGGAAAAAAGATCAGCCTACTTCATATTTATTAAGTTTTCTCGGCAATTAAACGTACAATCTACTAGTGATACTCATCCAAGCTGTTGTAATAGATTTGTGAAACTTGTGGAACTATCATTACGACATTTTACTTGCTCTATCGACCTTCGCTGCGCTAGTTGTAATTCAATTTTGGCCTACCTCTGGATGAACACGGATATTGGAGGCGTACTGTACTCGGGGAAGTTTAGAAATCTTCTCACGGTTTGAGATCTCGGTCCTTTTGCCCGGCAACTGAGGCTTACCATCGAGGGAAAATTGCCCGTCTTCATTTTTTTTCTCTTATTTTCAGTTGGCTGGTGAAACCGGATGCCACGTATAACGGATAGAATAGCATTAACTCCCTGTGGCACAATCCCTCCCATCGCCCGAATGCATGCTCCTCCCCTCACTCAATGCCTGTTGCTGTGATATAATTCCCTCTCCAAAGGCACTGAGCGAGCCACCCCAAACTCTCATTGCACCTGGCCGCGCTCAACTGACTGCATCCAATCCCCTCCTGTCGCGAATGCTGGATGCACTCCGGAAAATTCCATGCAGCTGAATAGGGTGGCCAGTGATTTAATGTTTTCTTATTCCAGTCGGCAGTTTTCGTCTGAAATGGTATTTAATTTCACATTTTGTTTCGAAACTTGATATTTCTAAGTGGCGAATTGCGATATTTCTAAGTGGCGAATTTTACTACAAAATGACGAGTTAAGTGTTGAGGCTATTGGTGAAATAAAATATTATTTCTTTGGGAAAGAGCTAGCGCTTTATTCATCATTGTGAACACTTCCACCGTAACAGCCTCGACTTGAAACGAAATGCGTAACGAAAGAAATCTCATCAACGCCGAATCAATAAGTGGGGGGGAGTAAATATAAATATGTAAGATGAAGTCAAATACCTGGGAATCGACATAATTTTATATCTAGCGTGGGGAAAACACGTCCGAACCATTTATGGCGCCAAATTAAAGAGCCTAGGATCTATCACACACTTGGCTAAGATTACTGAAAAACTCTAATCTGGCGGGTTTCAGGGTGACTCGGAGGCTATTATTTTAATCCTGATTCATATCTCTAGAGCTGATAGCAGAAATAAGAGAGAGAGCCGACTTACTTACAGGTACAAGCATTTTCTTCCTCCCGCGCGCCATTAGTGATTAGACACTCCTTTTACATGCAATTCACTTTCGTCCTTTTCCCTATTCTCTCCCTTTTCATGACAGATGTCCTTGCACCCCCTGCCACACTCCTCTGCAGCGGCATGCAGGGTAGTAATTAGTGGTAGGGAGCGATATCAGTTATTCTTATTTCAGGTTTTTAAGGATGTAAAAAATAGTTTTTAAAAGATGTAGTCCCAGATGAATGTCATCTCTTTACCACCACCGAAAAATAAGATTTAGATACGGAAATGAAGTTTATATTCTGCGCAAATAGGAGCCATTCTGAGTGGAAAGTATCTACATGGTGATTTATATCGGAAACGCAAGCATTAATTAGCTGGGTTTAAATAAATGTAAGCTATTTAATCCAGTTGCCGGGCGGGTTATTCCTCATTGGGTGAAGTATTAGGCTGGTGGGTGCCGCATTCACGGGGTAAGTGAATCCGATTGTAAAAAAATACTCTTTATGTCATATTCAAGCGTAAACAATGCATTTAGTTTGACATTTTAAGTTGTGGTCCATATTTTCACCTATTAGGAAAGAGAGGGCCATTTAGAGGCCCCATGTGTCACACCATGCATTGTTTTATTACTAAGTTATTTCACAGTTAAGAGTGTTAAATGAGCATAAACTTCTTACGTTGGTTGAATTTTATAAGATGATAATATTTGGTATTTCTCTCCAGGTGATATAATCTAGGTTTTGGCTTTGCCTTTTTTACCTTTCGTTTGACGGTTTAAATATTATTTTATCAGGCTTTTCAGGTTTCATCGCTCTGAGTTCAGGTTTTAACCCTGGGATTTATGTGGTATTCCTCCATTCACGGCTTTCAAGGATCGCTGGCTCCTCTGCTGAGTACTGATGATACGTTAGCCGCGTGGATCATTTTGTGTGTGTGTCGCGCAGACTGTTTTCCATTTGGCATGCAAAAAAGTATGGGTTCTCGGTGTCCTCTCCCCGAGAGAATACCTCTCAGGACCCGTCCAATCGGTCATCGTTTTGAGCATCGAGCCCTCCTACCGTGTCTCCGGTGTCGTTTTCAATCCGAGTTAGCTGTCCTTGAAATCCTTAATGAATTGTTTTCTTCCCTGAATTGTGTCTGGTTGTAAAATTGGGCTCAAATAGTCATAACTTGAAAGTTTCAAAATATGGTAGCAACGTTAATTGTATCATGTTAAATCATTTACAATTATTGTAGGAAACCGAATGATTATGTGTATCATACAAAGTTGAAAATATTTCGGAATGTTTGGATGCTTGTGCCTATGCTCCGGGAAAGAAATTTCAATAAGTGTCCATAATTTTGCGCACCTGTGATTATGAGCACGGTTTAATACTTGGGATATTTCAGCATTAGTCATGTTTCATCTCAGGGATGAAACGTTTCCATTCTCGTGTTTTTCATGAGGACTTAAACACTGGAGTATTCCCCAAGTAGTACTACTTGGGGAACACACTTCCCACAATGTGGTTTTCTTTTAATCTTCTCTTTCCTGCTCTCGATTGTAACACGGTATCAAATGTTTTCATAGGCCAACGTTTGTGCCTGGTGAAAAGTTAGCTTTTCAATTTTATTTATACATACTATGTAGTTAGGTTTTTAACTTTGGTTTAAAAAAATCTAAGTCTCAAGTTGGGAGTTAAATATTTTCTCGACAACTAAAGCAATTTAAAGAAAATTGTATCAGTGTAACGCGTTATCATTCTGCAACAATGCATGGTTACATTTTTCAAAGGAATTATTAAGTATGTGGTCTTTTTAAATAGCAAAACAGTGGAAATTGCGCCATGAAAAAGCCACTCTAATTCATTCACACACTCAAGACTCACATTTGTTCTCTTCCTCTTCCTTTTTTATCCATAATCCCTCCCATCTTCATGGCTGGTGTCATAACACCCCCTGCCATACGCCTATGTGGCGGCTCGAAGGGTAATATGTAGAAGTGGATAATGCAATTTATTTTACTACACTCTTCACTCATATACATATCCAAATATCGACCTAAAGGCATGCACTTAATCTATTATGCGCTCAATGTAATGTACACTCACTTTAAAGGCTAAAATATTTTTTTTCCTTTTCTCTGGATTTACGATGCCAATATGTGTTCACAATTTGCTAGTATTTACATTTTTATTGTTCTCTTTTCCGGTTTGTTTGGTAAAGCTTCCGGAGTGACTCACGTAGTTGGACTTACAATTAGATTTGGGCGATGCTTTTCTCACGAGCCTAGTTATTCAAATGTAGTAAGACTATGGATTTTTAGCTAACCATTCATTTGAATATTTACGCTTGGATTAAGAAATTCTTATGTATTTTCGTATTCATGGTATAATTAGACCAATTTAAAAAATTGAGTTTCTGCTTTATGCGTGAATGATTTCCTTAGCCATGAAACGATTCGACAGCCGCGCTCGAAACAGTTTCTTTATTCTGGGTCACGTGGTTGTTCGTATAACTAAGATATCTTCAGAATAATTATATTTATGTCTAGATTATGATGGAATTATTCTCTTAAACGGCTCCGAATAATCTTTCAAGTTCTCTCGATTCTCTTTCTAAAAGTTATTCCTCTACAATGGCAAAAGCTTATTTTCCTCTAATCCATTTCTATTTCATTAGCCATGTTTTTTGAATGTTTAAAATTTTATTACTTCATATCGGTTGGTTTTGAAACTTAATTTTATGGAAATGAGAGAATAAAGATGGAAAGTGATCATATTTCTTTGAAAGAAATGTGTGCGCTCAAATCAATTTGCGAGTATGTATTAACATATCTCCCTCGTGAAAGAGGTTGTAGAAATGCACTATTTAAATAATCCTACAGTATTTTAAATTGTATCACTCTTGAACTATAACATTGGTACCTATGTAGTAGATTGCTTCATGGATTTTAATAGCGCATGGGAGGAAGAGAAATTTGCTTACCGTTGAGTCATTTCTCGTTGTTCGTGGGATTCTTTTATGGAAACCGCAGTTGTTTATTAACTTGCACCATCTGGATAAATCCGTTGGTATATTTTGATCACAGTTTTGAGTGAATGGTACTATCAGTGACTCCTATGTCAGGAAAAGGATTCGTGTTAACAATTAAAAAGTCTCATTAAAACATGAATACCACGACCAATTACCAACGCTTGATAATTAAACTTTTAAAACAGCTTGGATGTATCCAGGAACACTGTCACGGAGGGGAGGCAAAGTAGAAATGCAGCGTCATTGCTCTTGAGGTGAAATGTATGTGCATTGGATTTTCGGATTAAGCCCTTTCATTTCGCCTGGAGCGCTTCTGGTTTTTATGTATTAATTTCAATTGAATGCAGTGCTGCGGGAAATGGAGCCAAGGGTAGCACAGCAATTAACGTTGCCTTCTCGTTGATTTGATTAATGAACCGCAGCAAATTATCCCAAGGCCTCACATTGATTTCAATGCAGAAAGAGGAACTTAAGCGTTATTTCTCACTGTTAGTCGTAAGGGGCGCTGAGGAGCCTGGACACGGGCATATTTTGAAATTAGGACAGTAATGAGGACGCGCTCCTGCCCTCGCGTTTCCCCTTTTTTGTCTTCGACCCGGCTATGTATCAAGTCATTGCCTTCTATCCTTCTCCCAGCTTGAATATATATGCCGTTTGAACGAGAATTTAATTTTAATCCATACGGTAAAAATATAGGCGACAAGTAGGCAGTGCTTTTATTGTTTTTATATTGATCGTGACATGGAAGTTACTTTATTTTTCCTTGTCTCTTTTTGAAAATTATATTTTTTTTCACTAATTCAAACCCTCTCAAGGCAGTGGTAAACTAGGATTTTTACGTGCTTTTTTATCTGTTTAGGTTATATCGCATTGTTAGACTAGCATTTCAATCGTTCACAGTGTGGGATTCGAACCCGTGACCTAATAGTTGCCAGGCCTATGCGTTACCTGCTTGGTTACCGTGGCCAACATTGTAGTAATTGTTTGCTGTACACTTTATGTTTAGCAATGAATTGATAATGCAGTTCTCATTGTAGAAAGTCCGCCTTATTTTGCAATTACATGAAGCCATTAAGTTCAGCAGCCTAATTGAAATTACGGTAGTGTTATTGGCCAATGGGTGCCCGAGTAACTCCTTCAATGCGATCTGCGTCCCTGGAATTCCCCATGTGCTTTTTCTTAAGGGTCTCCTTGTCCCTTCTTTTCCATGCCTTTTTCTAATATAAGGGAGAATATTTACATGAGATTGAGAGAGGAAAGTATTTAACCTAGGAAAGAACTTTGTATTTACGTCTTGTTTGTGATTTTGTTATTTTTGTGAAATGCAGATATAAGAAGCACATTTTAACAGGAATGCAAACGGTTTTATGTAAAATGAACGCTGCAACCCAAATTTATTGTGGTGGTATTGGCAGATGACTTAGACTTAAGTTATTGGAGGCAAAATACGTTTTCTCAACGGAATTGGCACTAGAGTCGACTCTCAGGCTGGAAAATGTAATAATTTGAAAATATATTCGTCGAATAATGTATACTTCCAGTTCTTGCTTTTAATTTTCCATGGCTAATGCAACTATTCTTGAAAGTAGAATTTTATGACGCCATTAATGATGAAATGGTTGGATTTATCATTTGTTTTGACAAACGTTGTAACTAGCAAACCAACTTGAAGCGGGATTGTAAGTTCGCGGTGGACGCTGCCAACCTTCGGCCTCTTTCCAATCCTCCCCCCCTGGGGATGTGTGTGTAGGAAGAGATCTTGAGGACTATTCGCTAAATTTGCCTTTCCGATGCGGATAAATTGAACGCCGAGTTCTCTATTGCAACGAATCTACGTCCATTGCCAGAAAGCGGGTGCTATTCATAAAGCATTTCAGAAGCCGGTCCACGGATTACGGCTAACGTTTCTAGATAGGTACCAGCTAATGCGTCATCCGGCTAGCCGTCGCAAGAGCGTGTGCTAGAAGTTGTTTGGTTAGCAGTCAATATAACGCTGGGAGTAGAAAAGGGATTCGAATGAGAAGAAATGAAAAGAGTAGAGAGTGTTTTGCGGATGTTTTTTCTTTGTTTTTGTCGCGAATTTTGTGCTGATGAAAAAATAATTTGAGTGCCAATATTGTCATCAAAACCTTCCAGTTGAATTTAGCTTGTGGCAGAATTATAGTTTTTAACCCCTCTATCTCTTTTTGTTCCCATCCCAGGACCTCCTATAGCTATGTGACACTATGCAAGAGCTAGTGTTTTTCCGACGACTAGAAGGCTGAATTCTTTTCGAGTTTGTTTCTCCATCTCCGCGGAAGTTTCAATGCGCTACTCACTCTCATCACCTTCACTGCTCCGAATGAGGTTCCCTGATGAGGAGCTCTGAAGATGATGAAGACGCATCGGAACGTCGGCGGAGGTGGAGAACCTGACCCTGTGTGTAACCAAGGATGAATTATTTAACTTTTTAATTCTTTCTATTTCATGTGACAACTTCCTGTTCGTTCCATGATGAAAAAGTAGTGCTAACCTAGAATGGGTAGTGGAAGAGTAGCAATGATCCATGGAAATCATAGGCTACAGACGAAAATGAATGGCGTAGCGGCGCGCAAAAGTCAAGCCCGTTTCTTCTGTAAATAGTGATCCGTCTAGTATGGCTATAGCGCGAACATTTTATATTATGACAATGGAAACTTTAGTTTGTTTAAAGATATTCTCCAGTTCATCTATGCTCCAATAAATATTCTCGGCAGTTTTATGTATTAATTTGTTTCTAATTGGCCTTAAACAGCCTCGAAATAAGTTAATTCATGCCATGCCTAAGTTTCAATTCCACCGCTGACATAGTCACATAAAAACCCATCTCCCGGCTGGTGGTAAACCCACTTAGGCGGGACTCGAACCTGCGAAAAGAAGGTAGATCTTACCTCGCCGCCGTCGAGGCCCGCTAGATATTTTAGTAATGTCATAGCCAATAAGTTGAAACGAATAGGTAGAATAAAGGAGGAAGGCTAAAGAGGGAATGCAAGATGAAAATTGTAAGGGATTTAAAAACTAAGAAGGAATCAAATGGTAAGCTGGAAAGAGAAAATACAGAGGTGCAAAAAACCAATCGTTGAATTGATGACTGATGATGATAATGATGAACTGCATAACTAATCCATTCAGCATGGCCGATAGCGTATTTTAGTGACTTCATTGTTTACCTGCCTTATCTTTTCCTGTGGTGCCATGTATTATCATCTTCCGTGGTCAGAACCCACCCCGACCGGTGGAACACCAAATTGAAAAAAATGTATCTTCGCCGGAGGGATTCGCGGCCGGAGGCTTGGGGGGATTGGCGGGGGAAGGAGGCTACGGCGTGCGTCATTGCCGGCGGCGGCCCAAGGGCGCGAAATGCAGAATGTGGTGGGGAGGCCTCCCGAAGACTCCCAAACCCCCCCTTCTCTTTCCCTCCACCCCCGACTCCAAATTTGTACGGCAGCGACTTCCTCCCCCCCTCCCCCCCCCCCGGGGGGGGCGGTGAGGTGAGCGTCGTCGTCCCTAAGCGAATTACGCGATCTCCGCCGCCGCCGCTGCTGCTGCCGCCTCCCGAGGGCGTTACGTCGTATTGTTGACGGCCTGAGTGTTGGTCACACTACGACTTCGAGCTCGTTTCGCGTTAGCTTGGTTGGGATGGGGAGGTGCTAGTATGCGTGAAAGAATTATATTGGGGCTCGTTTAGCGAGGGTCTTTTCTGTCGGGGATCATCGACCACGATCTCAATGGACACTGTATGCTTTAGGTGTCGTAAGGTCGTACTGCTTTGACTGGCCGATCAAACCTTCGCAAGTGTTGTGATGTCAGATGCCTAAACGGTAGAAAGCCAGTGGCCGGTCATGTTTGGAAACAGTTGGCCGGCTGGTGTTTACTTACGAAATTTTTTCAATTTTTGTAGGTCTAATGTCACGTCCTGAATCATTTGAGGTTGTTTTAGAGATGCGTTCATTTCCATTTCCGACTGACAGTAAGTTCTAGAGGATTTAAACTACGTAGAATCCTGGAGTTCCATATGGATTCGAATAATGTTTTTAACCGAGCTCAACTCTTGAGACTCAAAATTAATGTATTTTTATAGCCTCGGTATATTCATGTAGTGTTGTGATTGACTTAAGAATTGCTTTGACTAAATCTTAAAAATCTTAATATTTTCTTCAGTTTTGGGGATCATATAACTAATACAGTTTTAAATCAATTTTTGCTCATCAGCCCTACCTAATTTAGTTGGTTTTCCGGTGTAGCAGAGCACCCTACTTTGCAAACGGGTGGTAACTTCACCATTTCAAATTTAACCTGTATTTTAACCGTATAATTGTTCGATAGTCATTAGTTTGCCGTCCTCAATTGCTTAATTCCCCCATCGTGGTTTCACCAGTGCTGATTTGAAGGATTTTACAACCACTTGGTTGATTATAATATGAGTTTTATCTCTCGTGGGTGTCACATTCCTAAAACAGCTGGAAGTTCTGTCTTTAAGTTGGCTGGAGCGATTTTGGTTTATGTACAGATTTGCGTGAAACTTTGTATACGTATTCTCATTTTTGATATGCCTATATATAGAAGTAAAAAAATTGCATCATACCGATTTGGTTTTTTTTGCGATAAAATGCTATTTTAATTCGTAGCCTAATTTCACATGGAGGGAGCGTGGTGGCCTTGTGGGTAGAGCGCTTCGCTACTGATGAATCCTTTGGACGCCCCTGAACAAAAAAAATACTCGGAGTACGAGGTGCCCCAGGGAAAGGAACTGACCCCCCTACCCCGAATGTGTGAACTTCACACGCCGGTGGCTTAGTCCGGGGTGAGCTCTACCCTCAAACTATCCAAACCAACCTTCGGGCTGAATCACTGAGTGAGTGAATTGCACATGACGTATATTTCGTAATAATTTGATTATATATGTAGAGATTTTCTTTTAAAAGCGGAATTATATATTTATTTTTATTATAATTGTTACTAACAAATATCAAGGTGGCACGCATTCTACACATTCTAAAAAACATTTAAATATAATATCTTCTAAATTTCGAATACTGCACCGAAAACTCAAGTCATAACATATGTCAAGGAAAAAATTTAGAATATCGTTTCCATTACTGCCTGTATGGTGAGTTCAAACGCATAAAAAGATGCACTTATGTGAAATGTAGTCCATTAATTTTTTTATACTTGAAAAATTATGAAAATGTGCACTCAATGATTCACAATTTCCGCTACAGCCACCATAATTTAAGGTGGTTAAATTATTCAGCCGACACATGTCATTCCGACTCATCGGAGGCAGGCATGTAAAATCGTTCAACTCCTCGTGAGGATTAATTTTTCTCGTCGGTTCAAGGCGATAAGTTTGAATTGTAGGCGGAAGTTGTGCATCTGGTCGTCCTTACGGCGTATATCTGTGTATATTTGCAACCCATATTATATAATTCTCCACTTGCAGTGTGCGTGTGATGCAACTAGCACATTCCTGGTAAGTGTGCAGGTGCGTCGTGACCGAGCGCACAGTGAAATCATTCGCGGAGTCCGCAAGAGGTCGCCCCGCGAAGCTCTTGTCTGCGAGACGGGCTTGGAGCCGAAAATTTGCATGCCGTCGTCGGATCCTCGTGTCCAGTGAATGATGGGGTCGCGCCCGTCGGGGTTGCGACCGTGAGCTCTCAAGGGAAAACGTCGGGGAAACGGTCTCCGAGGTTAATGATCACAGCCGAGTCCCTTCGTCCGTGTTTTGTTACATCGAACCGGTCACTCATCAGATCTTTGTCCGTCCCGCTTGGCCATTATACTATTTGCCTCGCATTGGTCGCGGTCGAATTGGAGCGAGCGAGAGTCGGGAAGAAGCTATGAGTTGTAGACTCAAACATATATTTACTGGCATTAAGCGCATATTTGTTTAAAAGCACATACATGCGTACATAATTTTTTTATATTTGAAGCAAAATGCATGAATATTCTTACAATAAATATGCTGAAAATATGATCACATTATTTTACAAAATCAACTATACATTATCTTCGTAAAAAGAAAAAAATACAAAGTTCACTACTCCATTTATAGGTGTGGAAAAAATGAAAAATACCTAATTCTCCGTGGATTGGTTTGCGTGTTGAATGTTCAAACACTGTATATTCTCTTCGCTAAATATGTGTTTGTGTTATAAGGTGGCCTATGTATTGAAATCGATCGGAGCGTATACGAACCCATTTTTATAATATCAATGCTAAGAATCCAATTGATTGTAGAATCTCGAATCCAGTGCGACGAAAAGCTTGCCGTTTATTTTGAGGAAAATTGTGTTGGCGAAAGAGAAGTACACTAATGGTAGACTGATGACTGGGACCCTGTGTAAGGGCATTTAGAAAAAGACTGGTCAAGGGTCTTGTGTGGAGTGTAGTGTAGTTTTTAGTTGAAATTTGGGCACAAGGAAGAGAGGATGCGAGTAGATTGGAGGCATTGGAGAGATGTGGGTGTAGATGAGAAAGGTGGGACGGAGGAATAGACGGGTGGGTAGCAAAGCAATAAGCGGGTAAGTGCTGAGGCATGGTATGGAGGCGAGGAGGCTGCTGGAAGAAATCAGATTTGGTGGGTAGAGCGAGGGGATGCTAAACGCCGTGATGGAGTGGAGGATACTGGGTAGGCATGGAATGGGGTAGAAGGGGAATAGGCGTCGTGGGTGGGATGAAGAGAGGGAGGGCCGAGCCGAAGGAAGCAATCGTGTGAGGAGGTAGGGTCCTGCGGCTATTTGAAGGATTAGCAGAGGTAATTCTAACTTAAACCGCCTTTTGTTAGTTAGTGAGAGTTTTCTCTAGTCGTAATTTACATTATATTATAATTTTATTTTAAAATGCATGCTGTTGTCAGAAGCGTCGTGAATAAATAGCCATATTAATGACATTTATGACGGAGCTTCTCTTCAATTAACTAAATATACGCATTTGAGGCTTTAGCTTGACTTATTTGTTTCATGCCGTTTGCTGAAAACCTCGTAACAACCGAAGGTTTTTTGCTATTTTATACAAAGCATTTCGGTGAGTAAGGAATTTGCCGTTTAAAATAATTGAGGAAAAATACCAATTACCGTTATATTTACGACGCCATGTGTCCATCATACTTTCCGCTTTTTTAATCAATTTGTCTCCGGAGTGCACGGCCGCACCATTTCCCATAGAAAACTGCTTTTGTTTTTTAGTGAAGATCTCGAAAAGTAGTGCGATGAATTGCTGGTATCATTAGAAAGATGAGATCTTTTTCTTCACGATGAGGCCAAATTCATGGAATTTCATGAGTAATGATATCTCGCTCAAAACCTACACTCAACCGGTAGATTACCTCAATGAGATCGAAGAGTTGCGGGAATGTTCTCGCTTCGGCGAAGGACATCGAATTCATGGTCACTTCCATAGAGAAAGGAACAGTTCCTGTGTGGATTACGTTGCGAGCGGTATTTCTATCGCCCATCTCCTGGGCGGGGGAGTCTCTCGCCATTTCCCCTCTTATTCTGTCCTTTCACTGTGCGCCTCGGGATAGGCTGCATTTGGCGGTGCATTTGCGGCGGAGGTTAAACGGTTCAAGTTGCGAGGACGTTGCTTTCCCGTTCCGGTTTGCTGGCGGCGAGCAATGTCTCACTCCCCGCCCGCTCACTTATAAATTTCGCTCGGCGAAACCCCAAGCGAAATGCTATTCGCTCGGGGATCAGTTTTCCTGCTCAGAGCAGCGCACATCTTTGCTCTGTTTACACATAATTGTCGTGCATCGACCGTTGTTGGAGTTGCTTGTTCATTTTCGCATCTCCAAACAGTTTTTACCTCTTTATAAAGTTAATTTAACTTATCGTGATCAAGCCGAGTCTTTGCCAGTCAATTGTAGTTTGAGTGATGTTCAAATTTTATTTTTAAAAGTGAGCATGAAGTACGTATAGTAGAATTAAAGACGCAAAACATTTGTTTTGTATGACTGAACTTAGAAGTTATAAACAAAATGTAAATGTTTAAAGTTTTTAACTTGGCATGGGCCTAGACACGTTGAAACACCAGTTCCCGTCAGATCACGGATCGGACGGAGGTTGGAGGGGTGACCCTCCTCCATTCCTCTACCTACGCAATCAAAGGTTTTTACGCGATTAAAAAAATTTTTTGGGGAGTTTTAAATTTATTACTTAAAATAATTGGGAATACATTCGAACTATTCACCGTTACATTTCTGATGCGATCTATGCGTTAGAAACTCGTCTAGATTTTAATAATATCTCCGGAGCGTACTGCCGTGTCATATCATAATGGAACAGTTTCTATTTTTTTGGGTAAAATCTCGACAAATAGTGCGGTAAGAGGTTGGTATTTTGGTACTATTAGAAAGATGATATATTTTTCATTACAGTGAGATTAAATTCATTGAATTGTAATTGAAGTTAAATCTTGCTTCGACCACCGTAAGTGTCCTAGTACTTTCGTATTTCTTGGTCACACGGCATTGAGTTCCATCCCTGGGACTCCACCTTTTACGGTCTTGTCTATGATTTCCTGAGCGATGAGAATCTTCTCTGACGTTTACCATACACAAATATCCGTTTTTCCTGTTTTGAGTCACAGAATTTCATTTCTTTTTCCTTCTTTCGAGCTGTCCATAATCCCCATTCTTTTCCTCCCTCTCCCATTTTTACATCTCGTTCCTCTCTGTCAGCCTCTGTTGTTACCTCTCACTGCGTTCATCATTCATTTTTGCAGCTTCCTACGCATTCCTCTCTTCAGCTTCCTCTCCTCTCCCACAAGCACTTCCTCGCTTCCTACTCCCATTTCACGCATTCCATCCTAGTCCTTGCCCACATCCCGAAATACTGCACTCATCTTCCCTCAGCTGTGAGTTTCTGAGCCAGTGAACGCTACTCTCCAAATTATGATTAGCTAATCTTTTTGTTTCGTTTTCTTTAAACTGTCGTCGTTAATTAGGAGCCAACTATATTTAATTTTTAGCTTAAGTTTTCTTTGTGATACGTGGGCGAAAGGCATCTTCGATGCCTAGTTCTCGGTAGTTTCTTCCAGGTCCATATGGGGATATTCTAGCCTTGTATTGTTTCAACTGTTACATGTGTGTATTTAACAAAAATTGAACGCAACCACCCACTTATGTCTTCTGACTCTTCAGTGGTTCCTGTGGATGGTGGTACCCGCCACTCTCACAGCATCGTAGCATATTGTTTTTGAAGATACAGTCTTTCGAAAATCACTCCCAAGTTGCAAGCATTATTATAATACTTAAAGAATTATTTACCCGATTGGTTTAAGAACATGAAGCACAATTTATGGTTACAAAATGATTGCAAGTGGAAGATACGTAGTTAACGTACTTGTTTCAAGTGCATTGAAAATTTCTCAGGAAATTTTTTTTTCTGCAGCTGTTTTCAACCCATAATATCCCGTCCATCGCGGCTGTTCAGAAAATCATGCGTTTCTGGTGTCAAGTTGTTCGTCTTTTTTGATTTTCCCGTCTCATTTAGTAAAGGCTGTTGGGTGACAGTGGAGACGTTGGAATCTCCTCAGGTGAATAATCACGAAATCTAAGGCTCTGGTTTAATTTTGTATTTTTTCTCTATTTGGAGTTATATGTTTTCAGCCCTTATTCTGTCTTCGCCGTCTTCCGTCATGGAATGTGACGGGAGACGGCGCTTTGGGTGTCCGTTGTGAGGAGGGAAATATTCTACTTCTACCTAGGCCTCAAAATGGCTCTGGTGCACATTCCTCATGCGCCAGGAATGCACCCTTAATATTACGAAACTCCCGCTTCTCGTATGCAGTAGTGAATTAGCTCTTAACAGGACTTAAGTTGTATATCTCTCCTCAAGTGTAATTGGCTTGCACAACTGCAGTTTAGTCACATTGGAGAACCGTGAGTACGTACGTTGACCTACAACTACGTGACCAAATCTCACCCGTGAGTGGATGCAGAATATTTGGTAACTGACGAATTCCATCCTTAGCTACGATACAAATGCGTGGCACCTTATAGACGCAACGTAGTCTTGCTGTGCGCCAGCCATTTGTTGGGCAAGTGGCTTAGATGCTTGCTTCAGTTTGTGTTTCCAGCTTTGTTTGGGAATGCCGTTGGCGTCGATTCTTGGAGAAAGTTGTGTCCATGCGACAATTTCCCCTCATTTATTTATTAAGGGTTTCTGTTTTTCATCTTCTATAGCCTTAAAATTCATTGATTTGCTCAACTCGTATGACAAGGGCTTTTTTTGGCAACTTTTTTGAGGGCTGAAAAACGGAAATGGATGTATCAAGTTCATAACCCAGACCGATGAGGATTTGGTGAACGTGGGGTGGATAACCACGATTACTGCGGTGATTTCCTTTAGTCTGCAATGCAAACCCTATTCATTTTGTCATGATGTATTCTATGTTCTAAATATGTTATGATCTAGAATTTAAATAAAAAGTTAAACAAAACAGGTTTTGGTGTCAAAATTTCTATTGTATCATTCTCTGTCGATCCCGATGATCGATTTATGCGTTATCGTGCCCTGTAAAGTTTAACATTGAATAATCCCATTAATTCAGATAGCTTTTTGGAAGGGGCTTTTCCTTCGGATATGCGTTTCTCAACAATCATTCAGTTCCCTTTATATTTTGTATTTTGTCTCCTTTTCGTTGCTTTTTTAATTGTGCAGTCAATGCCTCTTACATCAAGGACTATATAATGGTTGATGACTATCCCATTTTTAGAATAAAAATTCTCATTGAAGCTTAATTTTTGAGATTTCCTAATGCTTACGATGTATTTTGCGTCGCATTTTCCGTATAATTTCCGTTTCCCAGGTGATTGTATTCCCTATTGCATGTTGTTGAATCCATTGTAATTACGCGCAAGTCATTGATTTATCTATCGTGAGCCAGGATGTTTGTTCATGCAATTCATTCAGTTGATTCTTCAGACTTTATTTCCTTGTAATTACTATACTTAAGTTCGTATACTTTGTGCAAAACTCTACGCTATTTGTTCTTTTCGTACCGATTGAGCACTATAGATTTCTTCACTACAAGAATTCTCGTTCAGGCCTTCAGCCGGTCAGGGCCAAATTCATGAATTTTTCCTGCTCGTGTGACATCGAGGTATGCCCGTTATCGAAACTTGCTTCATGAATATGGATTTCATGAATAAATTGGCAAAACATAACGGGGAACATGGGCTTTGGGCTTTATGCAGGCGACACAGCGCGTTTCTAATATGGGAACGAGTGGTGCTGCCTTTGTAAACTTGTTTATGGGAGAGTAGGTACCTTAATCCATCACGAATATCGGCAGCGTCCTCCTTTGAGCAGTTATATTGGCCCTCGTTCAATTTTTCATCGCCTTTCCTCGCGAGCCCGTTCAATGTTTCATACATTCCCGCGCGCGCAACTTCCCGGAGACGCTCGCTTGGCGATTATGCGTCGTGACGATTTCGTCAGCAGACCTTCGCCGGAGCTGTTTCGCCGAAGTGAGACCTCTGATTGTGAGTGGAGCTGCCGCGTTCAACGCTTGTACCGTGGCCTTGGCGCGAAGTTTGGATTCAAGCGGCGGAACCCTCCCTTTGTGGGGTGGCGCCTTTCTCCCCCCCCCCCCCCCCGTGCCACCCTCCCTAACCACCTCCTAACAACGCCCCCCCCCCCCCCGCGCACTTTCGCTTCTGATGCAGGATTCCTCGAAATTTCTTTTTGCAGGGCATAGACGAAGGGGAGAATATATTTGGGTCCGGTTTTCTCCGCGGAAATTTTCAAATTTCTTTCCTTTCCTTTGATATTTTGCATTTTGGATCTGTCGTGGGATGGAGGAAAGTGACAAAATAAGAGAAAGATACACTGTCAAAAATGTATGTTAAAGAATTCATTCTCTCCCGCACCATTGTTGGAGAAACTAATTCATCAAAACGCATCTCACTTTTCACCCATTCTTTTTTCTCCCTGTTGCCCCCTGTCTTCTTGGTTGGTGTCCTAACACCCGCTGCTCCCACGCCCCTGTGGTGTATTGTAGAGTTCTATGTGGAGGTAAACTTTTGGTAGTTCTCTTAGACTGTTCACATTAACTGAATTGTTTCCGCCGTAGCGCGTTTGGACGAAAAATAACTTATTCTAAGAAAGAAATGTCACAAATATAATTTTACTTGAAGCTGAGCATCCAATTTTTTTGTGCCATTCGGATTCATATGTGTCCGAGAAGAACTCTGCGTCTTTATTTCCAGTGTCTTTTGTCTTTTCGCCCTCTTTTAAAAAAAAAGCAACTTGGAGACAATATTTGCTTTTTCCCAAGAAACTGCTACGAATTATTGGGGGTAGTAGGCTATTACGTAGCGTGCGCCAATTCAGGCACTTAAAGAAAACTTATTTGGTACCCAAAAAACTATTAAACATCTTTGGTCTCAAAAGTGTATTAGTTAAAAAAAATAACTTCCCTTGAGACCATATCAACGCAGGTTATGTCACATGAAGCTCAGCGTCCGTGTTAAAGACCGCTTTAATGGTAATTGATATATGTCATTTTATAATAAGGCTCTCCTTTCTAGAATTGAAATATTTTTAAATGAAAGTTAGAATCCATGGCACTTTATAGCTCCCTTGAAAATTTTAAGGAAATACAGTATTAATTTATAAGAAATTTCATGTGATATAACGCCATGTGCCACCTCCCTTTCAGTATGGCGATGCGATCATCGGACGTGAGATTATGAAATCATTCCTTTAAATGGATCCAACTTGCACTGGAACCGCATATCGCCAATTAATTGCAACAATTTGCTCAGTAAAGGTCGTCACTTTTCTTTCGGAAGCAAATGTAACTGAATTACAATTACAATTTTTCAGTAAAATTTGATGAGCGGTATGAAGTATATGTCCCTCAGCCGAACTCGCACAGAGCCATTGGTAGAGACTTGCTATCTGTTCATTCTTATTAAATAGCTACTCACTCACTCATTCAGTAACGAATAAATCTGGAAATCTGGAGTGGCACCATACAATTGCCACCCACGATTCTCATATCCAAGAGCAAAAATAAGGTCCCCGATATTGCAGATGGGGCACCATTAGAACCTCTTGCGAAATTCTTTAGCATACCATAATGGATCACGTCATGTACGCGCAGTTTTTCTCAGCAAGTAAACACGCATTCGGAAAAAATAGGTCTTGTGTAATCCAGTTCGTGAGAAACGCATATCAAATTAAATTTTAGTGTTATTTCGCGGTAGTTAAGATGTCATCTTGAGTACCCATACAGCATTTCCAGCCCAGCTCAGAAATATTAATTGTCGAATTTCCTTAGGGAGTGCGCTCTTATGTAAGGTATTTCGTCCTCAGCAAACACTTTTATTATTATAGCAGGTGTTTCTTCTGGAATTGAGGCTTAATTTGTTTTGATGTTGTGGGGCTTCTTTGATATTTCTTGCTGTGATATTGTTATGTCGCCCATTGGCTCAACAGTTGCTTGAGGGGTTTCCTTCGCCGCGCTAATTATTTAGTACTCGGGCTCTGGAAAAATCAGTTAAGACTCCCTATTGGTTTATGATGGCCTTATGTGCGCTGTCTATAGCCAATTTCACCCTTTTTTCCTCTCAAAGGTGCGACGGAGTGCTGTTTTTCTCACTCTTTCTAGCGTGTAACCTGAATTTATCGCATTTCTTCTAAAAATGCTTCTGAAATTTTACTTTTAAATACACGTGACAGTGTAATTTTTCTTTTGAAGTTTCTTAATATTTTGTGAACTAAAGATTCTTTAAGTTGCACCAGTTAATGCTACAAGACGACCTCAGTCGTTGGAGGGGTTAAAGTTTAATATAGTCTTTAACGAAGAGAGGCCTCTAAGATCATACGATCGCTTAATTATACCGCTAACTTGCCAAAGTATTTCCTGGTATGTTTTAGGTAGTAGAGATCGTTTTTATAGGTGCTATAATTTATCGTCATCAAGGATCCTTTGGCACCGTAACTTAGGTCGCGAAAGAAAGACATGGAAAAATAAAATTTAATAAAACATCGATAATAATGGCTTTAACGAGGTATTAAATCACAGCCAATGATACTTGCTTAGTTATATTTTAAAAGACCAGTTAGTCGTAGAATTAAAATCATACGTTTCATGCCATGAGGTTCGTTCCCTAGAACTAGCACGCGCTTTAGGTCCCCCTTAATCCCTAGCCTGTTACGCGCAACCTGCGGGTGTCCCATCTCCCTTGGTCGATAGATTTGTTGTGCATGCCTAGCAGAAACATTTTATCTATCACAGGTTTTCTCAATGCATCTCTTTGTAGGGTTGCATCATGTTCGGAGGCGGTGTCCCCTCTGCTGCTCAAATTCGGGTGAAAGAACCGACGTCACCCTTAAGTAAATTATGAGCAAGCTCATGAGGCAGTGAGATTTCCGCGCATTTATTTCGTTCCTCTTTTTGTCTGTTCCGTCTGTTCTCCTACTCGCCTCCTCCCCCACCTCCGGGTGAGGTCTTCAATCGGTTACAGTAAGCGGCGTGTTTCTCTGCCACCAGTGGCAAAGGTGACCAATTACTTCCCGTCTCCAACATCTAATCCGACTCAGATGCGGCAAATCCATTTGTTTTGTGATTGTTACTCAATCTTGCTGGCTTGAAAGGTTGAGGACATTATTAACTCTTGGGAATTCTTGGTCTTGGCTTTGATAATGAACTATTTTATTAAAATGCCGTCTGAAATGCCTCAGTCCGTTGAAGTAAATCATGTAAGACTACTTTCTATTTGATCCTTATTATGCGAATGCCTTAGTTCAATATTTTGTTCGTACATTCTTCTCCTCTTAGTTTTGCTGTCAACTTTGTCAATGTGGAGAAGATAAATAGACATTTTTGTATCCATGTTTCAGGTGCTCTTACAAGTTTCACATTTGATTTTGCTGAGAACATAAGTGTGGCAATAATAAATGCCTTGCATTTAGACAGAATTATTGCGCTGCATAACTCTAATTGTGATGATGGGCGAAGACGATGAACTCCTTCTAATCTTCGACGAAGGTCTTTCTTTTTACCGTATTCCATCTTTTATCAGCGCTATACAACATCTGAAATGTGTGTTTAATTGTTCTGAACAAACTGTCGACAATCTCTATCCTTGGAGACGCTACAGTATCGTCAGTTATAAGTAAATGCAAACAACGCATATGCAAAATATTACATCAAATATCACCATATGTAAATAGAATATATATTTATACAATTTCTGCTTGTTTAGGATAGAGAAAACAATGTGTAATTTCTTAATCAGAGTATATGTTAATTCGAGGCACTTACGTTTTAAATATGACAATCCTACAATATATTAGATAATGACGTTAAAAAATTAATTTATCTCAAAGAATTCACAAATTATAATTTGAATATTTTCTGAATCGTGTGGTAACGTTTTGACAGTTAACGCTCAAGTGTTGACAAAGCACTGTGCTACTGATTAGTTGATTATTTTTAATAATGCAACACATTTCAGCGGGAAAATCTCCACCCCATCTGCGAAATACTGAAAATGTCGCTTGGAAAATAAGTTTTTCTTTGCGTGTCCCATCACCTGTTCTCCCCTCTCCTTCATCGGTCTCTTCGCATCCCTCTCCTCTCAAAAAGATCACGGCAAAACTTGCCCGATCACGGTTAGTCTGCCTATCGTTCACTTAAGTGTGCATCCCATTAAGTGCATTATGCTCGCTGTGAATCGCCTCGTCACATCGCTTCAGCAAAAATTTCTAATTATGCGTTTAGTGTACAGTCGGCGGGTGCTGTGGTTCGAAACATGACGTTGTTGGCAGTCACTCTGACTTCCGTTTGGATACGATTATGTACGAATCCGCGTTTCTCATTTACTTTTCTACCACGGTGCAATCGCACGTCTAACTTAAATAAGCTATGAGAGTAATTGTATTACTCATTAAGTAATATGCCTTATAGTAAAGTATTGTGTTTTCCCAGCGTATAGCGTCATGGAAGGCTATTCGGGTTTGCCACCGGGTCACTCCTCTCATTGCTGCCGACGTTTCGGACCTCGAGTCGAGATCCATCCTCAGGGCTGATGATGGCGTTATAGCTATTCACCGGAAATGTGAATAGCTAAAAGTTTATTCGTCCCGTGCTGTGGAAGGGGTAAAGATAAGAGGTCCTCATCGAATTACGGGTTTTCGGTGTCTTCAATTTAACTATCACCTGCACACGCACTAACTCTCGCGTGTTTTGTGATGCTCTGGTCAACGGGTCGGATTAACCCTGATTCATTTCTTTTTAGCGACGTCTGTGACTGGAGTCGACTTCATGGCTGCAATGTTTTGAGGCCGTCACTGTGCTTCACCTAGTCCAGTCCTTACCTAGTCAACGAATGTTTTTCTTTCGGGTATTAGTAGATCAGTCTGCAAGATGCTGTTAAAAGATACCCCTAACGATGCATCAAACTGCTGCACCTGTTTCTTCGAGCTTAGTCGGTTGTATCTGCTACTCTCTATTTTACTCGCCTCGACTGCCAAAGCCTCGCTTTCCTGGGGTCCCGGGTTCGAGTCCCGCCTGGGTGGGTTTTTCAACTTTCAAGACTTAGTTGTTTGTGATTGTCCTGTACTTTTGGTTACAGAACATCCGAAGAAAAGGCCCATGTAAAGGCCCCAAGGGGTTACTGGTAAATGAATAAAAAAATTACTAAACTTTTCATCTGGAACGTAACAAAAATTTATGGAGTGACGTCAACTGGCTCGAGCTTTCCATTCGTAGGAGACTGAAGATAGTGAATTGACTAGTGCACTTCATCTGCTTCTCCGTGGAAAACCGTCTAATACCTAATCTTCATCTACGGTAGATTTAATAAAAATTATGTAAGTCGTGGTGCTAGGTATTCAGTGATGACTATGTTATTACTCACACGAATCTACTTATGTAAATAATAGGATGCGACGGTGTAATGAAATGTCGGCGGGATTAATCATTCTGGGGGCAAGGAAATATGAGCGAGATGTGGAAATCCGCCTCTTTGCTTGTCTGCTCGAGGATATACTCTGCCTTAGTCACGTGTGGAGAGCGACGAAAACATTCTCCTGGTGAATTTACGAGTCAGTAGTTTCTATGGTATCACGTTCACGGTTCTCACGTGCCTGTTTCAGCCCATCCATATACATAGTGTAATGTGCACTATTCAGCTGCACGAACCGCTTTTTCGATTCTAAGTGGTGATCAAACAGACATGCTGAGTGCCAAAAGGCTTCTGTTGTAGCCGAACTATTTCTTACTTTCACATTGAGGTGCCTATGAAATTCCCGGAGGTACGAAATTTGCTCTAGGGCAGTCGTTCTCAACCTTCCTAATGCCGCGACCTTTTAATACAGTTCCTCATGTTGTGGTGACCTCCGGAAATATGGAAACCATCATAAAGCCATTGGAAATATGTGTTTTCCGATGGTCTTAGGCGACCCCTGTGAAAGGGTCGTTTGACCCCCAAAGGGGTCGCGACCCACAGGTTGAGAACCGCTGCTCTAGGGCATTGGGATATTACACCTTCACATAGTACTTCGCGAGCCATCTCGAGGGCTTTTTAGAACAGTAGGGGGTGTTTGGACACCAGCCATATTTGTGTAATTGTGAATGATGAGGCGTTTGGTGCTTATGTCCTAAATGCTGTGCTAACATGTGTATGTTTTGTCGTGGTACTGTTGTGGTGACGAATTAATCAAGGGGAGAAAAGGAGTATTTTAAACCTGTCCACCAAGGTGTCTCTCCCCCTTATTTTGTCTGGGTGGTAAAGTTTACGTACGTCATTAGGGAGCTTAATTATTTCTTCAGTACCAAAATTTCATTCGGACCCCCTGTACCTCTCTGGAAGCCCTGATCTCATTTGTTTTACTCATGTTTGAAGGGACTTTCATCTAAGTTCATCCCATAACTCTGTTACAATTTCCCTATTTTCGTGTTTTTTTTTCGTTAACCGACAGGGTGATTCTATGAACTTAATCTGTTTAATTCTTGAATCAACTCTCTCTCTCTCTCTATGATGGTGCCCTAATACTTGATGCTCATTCAATACAAGGCGTTAGGTCTCCCGAAAAGCGGTATGCATGTGCTGAAAAACCAGGTAAACCTTGGATTTAATTGGGATATCAATAGTTCTTAACATGTTCTCGTTATAAATCCGGATGGAAAATTTTAGGGTATAAAAGGAACATTACGTCGTGTGCAGGTACCGGTGTGACTGTAGAATCTCCTTAATATACGTATTAAACAACTTGACAGCTAAATGGAAGATTCTTCATATCCAGTATTCCTTCACGAACTCATCACACGTGACTTCATTTTGAAAGTTTGGAATTTCTACATGCTCTACACCTTGTATTGGTTTAACGCCTTAGTATTTTTGCTAAGTTCATTGATAGAACCCATAGAAACAGGCCGTGAGAAGATTGCTGATTCAGACCTCGATATGCATTTCACACACGGAAGATGGACGGGAGCCAGATAGTACTAGCTATTCACTAACTCATGTAATTATCAATTTCGGTCTATTAAATTGTGTTAGTACTCAAGCGGGAAAGGTGACTGGAGAATGATATAAACCATATGAAGGTGTTGTGAAAGAAAATGTAATTACTAATATGGCAAACTATTTACTCTTTATTCATCATGAAGAAGAAAGTCAGTGCGAGTGGATTATTGGAGAAAATGCAATTGGAGTCCCTCCAATCACGGAGAGAGCAAGTGATATTAAGACTTAAAGAAAGGTGTCGGGGTTCCGAGATTGCTTATGACGTCGAGGATATAATAAGGCTCCCAATCCACATAGGTAAATTTGATCACTCCGACGATTAAAGAAATATTCTCAAATCCTGATATATTGAAAGCTTTTTTCCCTCTGACAATCATTCGCGACTACCACGACACCAAGGCTTCATCCCAACAAATTTAATCGATAAGCCTTGTTGTATGAAGATATTCCTTTGACGTCCACTTAATTCGCAATTACATAATTAAGAGACTGGTGTCTCAACTCGCCCTGCGCCCTTGCGGTGGCTCGGACGGTATGGCGTGGACGTTAATCACAATTGGCAATCTAGTTGATAGCTGCTCACCTAAAAAGGCGAAAGTAAAAGGCTGAGTTCACAGTGACCATGCTATATCCTCTTAGCCTTCACTTTTTGTTGGGGTAGGCACGCATTGCAGCACTGTGCACGCTTAGTGTTTTCATAGCGTTCAATTTTCATGATCATAATGTTCAATTCTTTCCGCGTATCATTCGCAACTACAACGGGAGCAGATCAAGGCACTCTTCTACCTTGCTTATCATCCCTTTCCTCCCTATTTCATTTTCCCTTTACCCCTCCTTGTTACGGCTGGCGTCCAGCATCCCCTGCCTCACGCCTTGTGGTGTCTTGCGCTGTAGTGCATGTGGATGTGGGAAATTTTACCGTTTTTGAAAATTTTGAAATCCCACTGAAGGTCTTGTTAAAATTCCTCCGTTCTCTCATTTATCTTTCATGGTATTTTAAGGCCAAAGACCATTTAGGTTTTCAATGGCCACAGGAGTAAGTAAGTAAGGTATTTTAAGGAAACGTGTGGGTCGAATATCGGGAAACTTGTGCATGTTTTTTTAAATATAAAACACGTTTCAATATTCCACAGCGTATCAATTGTGACCCAACTCTCTCGGCGTAGCAGGTAAACGTGACAATTGATCGATATGCTTTGGGAAAAAGGTTCTATAATTTGTTTTTTCTTTTCGTAAATTTTCAGCACAAAATGCTTTTTCTCACAGGTTGTAGCGTATCACTGTGATCCTGTGTACTATGTGATGGCCTTAGTTTAAGATTAGTGAGATGCCACTGGTGGCGCTAAGTCGTGAGAATTGTCATTGTCCACCTTTGTCACTTGTCTGTTGCTCTATCAGCTTAGTCGTTTGTGACGGTTTTCATTATCGACAAATGGATATTTAGTTCCGCCTTAATAACACATTATATGTTTGGGTTTAGGATCGCATTGTTGTCTCACGCATGCAAGGGCCTCTTTGGATAAAAAATCTCATGGGAATATATAATTTAAATTTGATTTAGCAAATTAGCGCCTGTATTGTCCTAACTTTCCAGACAATGGTTCTGCTAGCGTTGCAATCGGTGTCTTCCGACCCAGTGAAGCTATCGGTGCTGGTGCAATGCCGTTGGATAATTTCATCGGAGTTGAAAAATGCTGACAGTCATGCAAGTGAGGTTGCTGTCAAGCTAGAAGACAAACCATGAGCGACCCGCAATATTTCGATGACATATGTTCTATACGGCGGCATTAGGCGTCGGTAATTCGACATTAGCACTCCCACGGTGAAACGGCATGTATGGTAAAAATGTGCATTGGCCGTATTATGTTCTTACCCCTTCTAAAGGCCGTTTTACACAATACATTTTTGTACTATCTATCGTGCGAACGCATGTATCAGGAAGTCGTACCGTGTAAAACGGCAAATTGTGCGAACGCTAGTGTGAATGTATGAATGACTGAACGGAAAATGGAACCTGTTCTAATTCCATTCAGACAATCATACACTTTCGATCCGGTTTGATTCAACAGATGGCGCAGATATGGCGAACACTGTGTTGCCTGTGAAACGATTGAAAATAAAGTTGTTTATAAAAAGGATAACACTTTCCCGTAGAGTAATATGAGTAACTATTATCCTGTGTATATAATATTTAATGAGTAAACTATTCTCGGGCTCTCCACCGGTTTAAACTATTCATAATTGTCGACGTTTCGAGAGACGACTCGTCACTCATTCTCAAGGCAAGAATTAATTACCTCGGGAATTATGAATAGTTTGAACCAGTGCAGAACCCGAGAAGAGTTAAATCAAAGTTGCTCAAATGTTTACATCGTCATTTCGTCGTGTTATTTGGTGTTCTGGTTTTTCAGTGTAATCGCGATCTTTGCGTTTGTGTCCTTTTCCCCAAAAATTATGACTGCGGTCGCGCCCTCAAGTAGAGTTCATGATATCCCGCGTGATATGATAATAATAATTTTATTTCTGTTGGTTGCAAGTAACATAGAAATCGTAAAAAAAAAATTAAAACACTAGTACAAATACAAGGGAGGGAAATTTGTAGGGACTAAAGAAACGTGTGCTGTGTTCCGCTATAACACTTGATAATAACACTTTGTCACACACACAAAATAAACGTACGAAATGAGTCTATCAACAGAGGAGATCCATCGAGAAACTTCAATGACTTGTCGCACTAAAATCCAGAAGAGAAAAAATTAAACGATGCAAAGGTCGAATATAAAGTCAGAGAGTCCAAGAGAGCTTTGTCTAAACCGGAAGAATAATCAGTAGGCAGATGGTTGAGTCGAGGCTCCGAATTTCAGGCTCCGGATTTCAGAGCTTTTCAAGGTGCCAAATACATGAGTGAAACATATGTTCCTGAGTGAAACATAAACATGATGAACAAAACACTCGCAAATTCCGATCGATTTCTACCGCTAAATTGCACGGAAAATTATGCGTTTGCACTCATCGTGTAAAGCTACATTCAGTCTGATTCAGTCGTTCGTACAATATTTTCTTTCGCACTTAACTGTACATGCGTTCGCACGATAGATTGTCCAAATAAATGTACCGTGTAAAACGGCCTTAAGACGTGTAGATCTTACCTTTCCGAAGTCATATTAGCATTGATTCGTCGATCGATTTGTGCCTGGCCAGTGGTTAGTCCACCGCTGTAGAGAATCAATGAACTCTGTTTATCGTTGTTTTTTCTTAAACATCTTTGCTCATTTTTTCCTGTGCTTTAACGTCCGGCAAGAACACTAATATCGCCAAAGTGAACCCTTACGGCGAGGGGAAGACTATTGCTAATTTTATTGCTTCTAATTTCGCTCCGGTTAATTCTTTCCAATGAGAGGTGAGATTAATTTATGATTCGAAATACTCTTTGAAACGGGTTTTCTTAATTGGCCCATTGGACATGTCAAAGAGGACCCATTTCCCCTTAAAGCGTTATCCGCAGCGCGGACGAATGAAAAATCCGGGCTCTCTTATTCGTGTTCCCGGGTGAGTTGGGAGTCTCTTCAAGACTTGATCCGCGATTCGGTTCCCATCCGCTGTTGTCGTGCGTATTCTTGCCCAGCCTCCGATCTTAATTCCCGCTGGCATGGCGGGGGTTCAAATATAACGAAAAGCCTTTGCAATCCTGAGAATTATTTATTTAAATGATCAAAATGTTCATAGTGTAGCAAAAGTTAAAAAATATTTTGATGCTTTAGTGTTGAATATAATAATTATTTTTTCTATTTAATGCGTAGAAATTCGTTTTTATTTGTGCTGAAAACATCAATTGTGAACGTAGTCATGTTAAAGTGTCCTTAAATAGACTGAATAAGGTCATATGTATTACTGCAAGAGAACACAAAGTATTGTTTTGTGAACTACAGCAAAGTTAAGGTAAATTAATTGCTCATGAAGTTTTCTGAGGCAGAAAATACAATAGGTCATAAAATATCAAGTTAAGATGACCGTCATCTCGGTCATCGGCGAGCGATGGCTAATTTATTGTTACACAGCAACATCAATGATGTACCGTGTAAGCCACCCCGTGGGTGTGGTAAGGGGTGACTCTACACCGGGCATGCATTATTCGTTTCAGTTCAAAAGGTCAAAAGAATAAATTAGGAGAGTGCTAAGTTATGAAATATGCTTACATACTATACAGAGGTTGAAATTACTAATTCTGCTTAAGGAGGTTGGCTCGCGACCGTGTGAGTCAAAACCAAAGAGTAACTTTACTTCTTTTGACACGCTTGTACGCTGTTAAACAAAATACTCCTCTCTCTTAAAAAATGCCTAAGCTATCGAAAAGAAAAGCTAATGCACTAAAGATCCACAGTAATTATGGAAAAGAGTTTAAAAAAATACTTTTCTCAGCCTGGAATTGGAGTCAAAATAGTGAATATGCTTCAGGTATAAATGAATTTATATTATGCTGACGCTGCCAGTAACTATGTAAATATTACAAATTAAAATTAAATTAGAATATTCCTTCGAATCCACTTCAAAATCTCTTTTATTATTACTTTAAACTTTTGTAAAATAATCTGGCTACGCCGATGTGATGGAAGTAAAAGAAATTTCTAGTGATGGAAGAGAAATTCGTATTTGTATTTTCTAAATGCATTTCAATATGGTATTTTCGCATACATTGATGGTTTACCCATTCCAGTAAATCATTGATACCGTGCTTAATATTTATCTAACTTCAAATGTTCGCATAATAAGAAATTAACGTACAAATTTCCCTCTCAAACTTCCCAGGCGAAGAGGACACTGAAACACGTTCCAAGTATATATCGTAATTTACGATTTCTGTGCAAGTGTCCTCCCAAATTATGAAGCCTGACTTGGTATTTATAAACAATGATAGTTTTCGCGTATAAATAAGACCCTTAGGAACATAACAAAGATTCATTTGCGCGAAAAATATCTCAAATCGGAGGCAAGAACGTAATTCCATGCCGTGGTCACGCCAGAATTAGGTAATATATTGCCATGTTTCCCATTCTACTTGAGATGTTTGTAGACTAGTTGGTAGCGTTCTAGACTCCGTGGGTGGTAGGTGGTAAAATTATTTTTACTAACAACGTTTTTTTATGCTCGGGATTTGAAATATTTTCAAAAACACTGTCTGATCAAAACTTAATTTATATCTCTAGTTTCGAACAGTTTTAAGGCGAAACTTGTCTCGGCGATTCTAGACGAATGATACGGGATCCCTCGTCTGCAGTTTGAGAAAGAACTGAAATGATATGCCTGATGCACGCCTTCTTCATTGCCTTACCCGTTTAAAATCCTGCTAAGAGTTTTTTTGTGGAGGCTATGAATGCAATGCCAGCGCTTTCAGTGCAATGCAAATATAGCAATATCCGCTTCATCAATTGTTCTAACAATCCACCCTTCACCTTCCGTAATATTTACGTATGAAATTAATTTTCAAGTTACTAAAGTTGAGTTTGACTTATTCAAGTAAGTTTTAATTGAGACAACTTTTAATTAAACTCAGTGAAAATACATTTGAGGTAACTGAGTATTTCAAACTAACCGCGGATTGCAGCGTTGCTAAATCCTATGCCGACTGCAGCGCCATTTTAAACTCACCAACGCATTTTGTCTGCAATAACTGCAAAAGGACGCTAATATCTTAAAAACTAAGACGGATCAGTGCCTTAGTTAGGTTACCATTTTATTTCTCGGAAAAATATCCACATAATATCTCCATTAAGCGTATGTAACTTCAACTGCAATTTATGGAAAAAGTAGTGCGGCATGAGGGGTACCTTTTTGCTGATATAGTTGAAGGACATTTTTTTATATTAGTACCCCAAATATGAAAAAATGACATCTTTCATTTCTCGATCCTTCCTCCTTCATACGAATTACTAATTCATGCGGAACACTTAAAGTACGTTGGAATCACTTAAATATGCGAATACCCCTTTAGCAATTCAACGGCCTGCCACTAAAGGAACATCGGTTCGGGCTCGATCACCGAAAATGAACATCGTAGGGCTCGGCTTCAATTCGTAGAGGTGATCTTCCTATTCGTCCTGGTTCTATTTCTTCTTCATACATCTACATAATACCTTGTAAGCCACCTCAAGGGCGTGTAGTACAGTTAGCAGTTCCTGGCGAGCATCCGTGGAACATATTTATCATGTTGAAATGAAGACAGCAGTTGTACTACTCTCCACAGTTTATTATGTATGGAGTCCTTGCATAGCCTATTCCTTGTAGTGGTTTAATGCCTTGAGTTATTAAGTGAAAAGTTAATTTATATTTTACACAAATAAACTGGCCGCAAGAGATTTGCTGTTTCAAGCCCTCTACAGGTGCATTTACTTGCTATTTTCTAACTCATGGCGTTCCTAATTACAATCCATTAAATTCTGTTAATGCTCAGGTGAGGTATCAATGCTAAATTTGCGGACTCGATGAATATATAATTTGCGTTATTGTGCTTTTTCTACGATTTTATATACGGTAATTACTTATGACTTATATATGTTTTGTTGGGTTGTCCGCGTCTTGCTAGCTGGTTCGAAGGTGGCCGACGTTTCCTCTCCTTTGCCGGAGACTTCCTCAGGGCTACTGAGTGGCCACTCCGGTTATGCATCTATTTATACGAATTTGGGGAGAGGGGGGGGGGGAAGGAGGAGCAGGGGGAGGGAGTTGTGGAACATCCTGGGTTCTTTTATTTCTCGCTAAATTGTAATCCCCCCCCCCCTCTCCCCAAATTCGTATAAATAGATGCATAACCGGAGTGGCCACTCAGTAGCCCTGAGGAAGTCTCCGGCAAAGGAGAGGAAACGTCGGCCACCTTCGAACCAGCTAGCAAGACGCGGACAACCCAACAAAACATATATAAGTCATAATATGGACCGCGAAAGTTTTAACGACTTGGTAATTACTTAATAGTTCAGTGGTGAAGTGGGACATATTGCTTGTGTATGCCTCATTCCCGATTAAACTTCGTCCGCATTATGTAACCACCCGAAACCGACAAGTACCGAACGATGGATTCATCTCGCCAACTTTCCACGAGGTCCTCTACAATACGCCCAAGTGGTCGTATTTATCATTGTGATGCCCGGCATGATTGTGAGTTTTCGCCTGCTTTTCCTCTGTGGACTTGAAGCCATGTAAACTAACGTAATACTTCATTAAAATTATACTTATCGACCCTGAGTAGTACCCAGTCTCTCTGGCGTGAAGGCGTCAGCAGGATGTTTGGAGACACTAATATCGCCAATTTTCTCCCTGTCGTGCAGGGCCGCCCGAAAGCCGTTGAAACTCTAATGGTTTCCTAGTGTTCTTTCAATAAGAACTAAATCAACGAAAATACTATATGTACTATTCGTGGTACATAAGCAATTTGTAATGGTGAATCTATGCTCAAAAAAGACTCTTCTTGATCCAGTCTTTATTAATGGACCGCAGTGTGATGCCTGATCTCTCGAAAGAGATCTGTCCTGTCAAGGGGCGGCATGGGTGCTCAGGGGCCCGGGCCGCTGCACGTCCAGAGGGGCCCGGGCCCCTCTGGACGTGCAGCATGTATTTAATCTTAAAACATGAAAATTTACTTTCAATCGAAAGTTAATTATATTTTACTGGAACAGGAAATCATCGTCACAAATTAATGTGCTTATTATTGACGAATGGATTTGTCTTAAGTTATTGACGACACAGTTTCACCGAGACTCAACAGCAAAAGAGCTGTGCGTCCCCTGCCATGTAGCGCGCATTTTGGAAAAAGCGGATCCAGGGTTTTAGATTGGTTAATAATGAACGGGTAATACGATCGCTACAGCTTCCCGTGTCTATATTGGCTTATGACTTCTTTTTGCGGAGTCGCTCGCCGTGACCTCCTCGGGTCTCTGATCACCCGAGTTGCCGGTCGTGCGGGGAAAACCGCTGGGAAACCGAGAGAGCGGATCCCGTCACCGACCCACCGGAATGGGGCCGGGCGAAAGAAAGAAACACGCCGCTGCTATCGACTTCATCGATGTTCATCTTTCGCAGTAGCTTCACGGGTTTCACGCTTCGAGACGGTGAACATTACCTCGAATGTAGTGCCAACTTCTGGGGGGGATTGGATAATTGAACGTCCTCTTTCATCATGTAACACTTTCTTTCTTGTGGATTTGTTCCATTAATGGTACTAGAGTATGCGTGTGTACTACTTTACAGAAATATAATGATTATATTCGAATATACCTAAGGAATATTTAACTGCTTTTACTTCACATTTCACTATTTCATAAGCATATATTCCACGATTCAACAGCGAGTAGTGGGAGAGTGCTTGGCTCAAAAAGGAAAAGGGAGATGTTACTTCGCTCTAGTTAGGCCGCATCTGGAGTACCCTCAAATCGTTTGGGTCCCTGCATATAAAAATATTAATGGATGAAGTAAACATAATGCGAAGGAAAGTTGCGGGGCTCTAACTGTTACGAGCGAAATAAGAGTGAGCAGTTGATGGAAGAACTAGGTAGCGAACCACTAGATTTAAATTTCCTTTTTTCCTTAAGTCACATTTCTCCGGGCGTTGCGAAATACTGTTTATGCCCTGTTTTTTTCTACTCCGTAGTAGTAGTTTCTTTTCCCCGTTTGCCCTCAATGCCCGATATTCTGTCCAGCAGGATATAAATTCTGCACCTTCCGTGTGCCTCCGACTGGAACCAGTTTGTATTTAGGTGTACGATGTCAATGGTATCAATTTTTCAAACCTCGGACACGATATCTAAAGACGTCTCATTAATATCCAAATTCCAGTGATAAAGAGTAGCAGTGTGTCATTAAACCTGGTATATAAGAAGTGCCTGCTAGTATATTTTCACAATGAAGCATGAGTGTGCGGTAGTAGGTGGACATTTAATTTTTTGTTTGCCATAAACCGGATTGACGTACGCGCAGAACTTCAATTGGTGCAGTGTAAGTAATTTTTAATGAAACGTACTACTTGTCTTAAGTTTATTATTTGCTTAAATGTTACGGATATGCCTATTACGTCAAGACACACTAAAAAAGCTTAATTATTAGGCTTAGAAAACTGGCCATATGTCTATATTTCCTCAATACTGCCCTATTCTTGCCCTCCTTCGCCTCTAACGTATACATACATAGCTTCTTGCACGATTTCTGGTTCATATGACTCCAAATGTTTTTCTTCTTTAGTCTCTCTCCCTCCACATTCACCCATGACTTCGGCCTACCACTTCCTCTCATGCCATTTATTCCTATTTCTTAAATCTGTTTCATTGTTCGACCCTCACCCATTCTCTCAGCGTGGCCAAACCAATGAAGTGCACTCCTTTCATATACGGCAATTAACTGAACATCCATTCCACATTCCATGAATATACATATGGATGTAAATCTTCGGCACCTCTGGACGGGTAGCTGTGTTGCCTAGCTTTCCGCAAAAGATAGGTCGCGCTGCAATCGGCATGGTTCCGCTTCTGTGTGTAAAAAAAGTCCGGTTTAATTGGAAGGCCAATTCTAGTACCTTTATTTTCAGTATCTCCATTTGAATCACGGCCTTTCCTTCGGCATGGTTCGCTTGGGTTGTCAAAAATGGCCTCTGTTAATAGGGAGGCTAAATCCGGTACCTTTATTTTCAGGATCTCCATTTGAATCACGGCCTTTCCTTATTAGAAGCACCTTCTCTAGAGTGGTGGCGCTACAATCTGTTTGGTCCTGATTTTTCGGTGCATGCGGAATGTTTGGCAACACCCACTGGGAGCAAGTTTAGGATCCATATGTATATTCATGCCACATTCTTTCTTCACCCACTTATTCTTAACCCAATCCCTCCTACTTTCACCGCAAGCACCTCTCAAATAACCCATGCATGTTGTATTTAGTCTACATTTATGATTATCTAAGCAATTCCATGTAAAAATGGGGTAGGAGTATACTGCGAGTTTTTCTTCATTAGGCAAAAATTTATTACTGATGTACTCCACATACTACCGACTAATTTCCTTCTAGCATCCACAATTCTCGTAATTTCCTCGTCGATGGTATCATCTGTCACAAGTATTCAGCCAAGGTGGACAAAAATCATCATCTTGCTCCATTATTTAACCATTAACCCTCATTATAGCACCATTATAAGCCGTTTCCTTTTCAAAAACATCTACTTAGGACGTTTGTGCAAACATCCTCAATTCAATTCCCTCTATTGCTTCACAGAAGTTATCAAGAAACTCCTGTAATTCTTGTGGACTCCCTAACAGCTGCGTATAGTAGAACTCGCTTAATTACATCTCCAACTATTTCGCCGACATTATCTCTCCATGCTTCTCTCCCACTTTTTATCCATAAAAACGTTGAATAGCCTCGGAGACTACTCAAACTCATCCTTGTTTTATTTCAAACCAGTCGCTAAAGCCCCAATTTGCACAAACATGTGTGTGCATGGTAATAGTAAAGTAAATGTGCGAGTGCGTACATTCTTCTTATACTACGGAAAATACTCCTTGGATAGCTTCTCTTGCATAGCTTCCGTCTGCATCATTGAATTAAGTTTGCACTCCATCACGAATTAACTCTCCTTGTTCCTCGGATGTCACAGTAGGTTACTGCAGCGTGCAATGGTTCAAATGAAAAAAAGATGTGTCATTTCTGTAGGTGCTTTGGTGCAGGTTTTGCTTGAAAAATTAGTTGATTACGGCATTGACTATGAATACATTTCACTGAAATGGTTACAGAAAGATCCACGCTTTAGAAAATACTATTTTTGTTGATGTACCGTGGTTAATAATTAAAGAGAGCGATTGCTGTGATTTATATTACGACCAAGCAATGGATTGCCCAAAAATGAGATTCGTCCCCAGAAATTTAATTACGGACAGCAGCATTCCGTGCCTTGTTGATACAAGCACGGCGCTTGATTGTTATGTCTGTTTTCAAATGTCTAACGTTTTGTGTCGCGGCTGAAGCAGGAAAATAAGTGTCGCCTTATGTTCGTTTATGCTTGCTTCCCGCGAATAAAGCTGCAAAAATGATATTTCCTGTTATGTCCTTTGATTTTTTGAGTCGTGAGCTGGCCGGAATTGCATGATATCTTTTACTCCGGCAAAGAATTTTAGAGATAGAACATTCAATCGGAGTGAAAGGAATTCTCTTAGCCGACGTTAGTTTTATTGATATCCAATCTTCGCCATATAGCCAAATTATATTGAAGCTAATAACCATCAATAGCTTGGTTTAACTAAAGGGGAAGGCTCCGCTAACAGTGGAAGTTTTGACGCATCGTATGTAGTCACTTTTCTACTGGAGGTGAAAATTGTTATGAGTTAACTGAACTATTTTTATTTCTGCTGCTAGGTTTAGATGAATGTACAAATTACATCTAAATCTGATGGACCAAGTGAACAACTAGAGGAACGTGAGGCAGGGAGTGTAAGGACGGTAGAAATTATTAGGGTGCTTGTGAATTAAAAATTGGTTAAGTTGTTGCCCTTACCGGCCTGGAACACAGGGGTCAGGGTAACTGATTAATCTTTTCATAGGCCTTATTCCAAAATTGGTTTGGAATCCTAACGATTGCAAACTCTCCAGGGGAAAACGCCCCATTGTTTCGGAGAAAAAGAGATTTAGAATCTCATGGTTTGCTTCTCCGTTGACATGCGTGTGGAAGCTTAAGATCGGGTACGTGAGCGAATCTGACTTCCGAGTCCACTTGCTGTGTTCATTTGAGCCTCTCTTTTCTTTCCATTGTCGGCTATCCATGACAATGCTTGACGTCCCTGCCGTTTGGTTTTTGTACTTTAAAAAACCTCCTTGTTCTGAAACTTCAGCTTCATAGTGCTCAGATGATTTGAAATAGGCCAGTAGTGTTGCCGTTGCACGGTTGCATACGGCCCTAACGACCACGGGTGAATCTCACTAAGATTGGAGTTAATAATCGTGCTGTTGGCAACAGCCTTTGACGCGTTCGGCATATAAAGACGCATCTCTGCGACGTTACGATGGGAGGCACATGCATTATTAACCTCTTGGGAGAAGATAATTCTTCCGCTGACAAGATTATTATGCTCCCTCGCCACATCGGTAGATTCGACCACCCAGATAAATTATGGGAGATAAACGCTTAGTTGGATGGTTGTTAAGTTTATTTTGGACGGCATGCATTTCTTTCTCTCTGCATAACTGTTCAAGACGCGTCGTGGACAGAGGCCCGCAACGAAGATATCAGAATGTATCTTTGGTTGTTTTGTGTGTTATTTGTGGAGGCGGTCGACAACTGAGGTCATTTGCGCCATTTTGGGCACGGGAGTAGGTTAAGGTAAGGATTATTTTGGGAATGGAGAAAATCCGGCATCAGCATTAGCTTACTCTTAACGAAAAGAGCATATGTGCTCACGTTATAACTTCCAATTCGTTCGAGTTCTTCTCTAGCAGTGCCGCAATGAAGATGAACGCTTGGACTGATAATTCAAGTACTCCTTTCTGCCTCGCCCAATTCGTGAACTCAACAGAACCACGGCAGTACACCCATAAATTGTAATGCCATGTAATTACATCTGCATCAACACTTTTTCCTTTCAAAATTACACATAAATGGCTGATGTCCTATCACCGCCTGCCCATGTGGTGGATTTCGGGGCACAACGTAGTTGTAGATGAAGATATTAGACTAGGTGGGTCGCCTTTTGTTTCATCGCGATAGTTTGGGGCATGAGGAATTGTAGGGCTTGTAGTTGAATGGCTCGACATGCACATGAGGGTTTGTAGATGAATGTCGGCCATTCGGTGGAGTGCCACGGCACCGGTATTGGATCTTTTCCGATATGGGGTAAACAAGTGAAATAGGTATGTACTCACTGGGACTTTTAGTCAGTCGAAACCGAAGAAGCCAGCCATTCACAACCTCTTTCAACAAGTATGGTCAGTATGGGTAGCTCTCCCACTGTCGCCACCCTCTGTTATGCATTACAATACCGTATTTCCCGGCTCATAAGATGCACTTTTTGGAAATCGAAGATGCGTTTTAAAATTGGCCTACCTCTTAAAGGCCTAGGGTAAAGCTACCCACACCTTTTTTTCGAGCGAGTGAAGGAATGGAAAATATCTCAGTATTATTTGTTTATAGGGTCGCCTTCTAACAGTCCGATTGACGTCCCCGCAGGCCGTGCCCGTGTAGAGTGGCTGTGAAAAAATTGCAAGTCATCCTTCTTCTGACGAACCGAAACGCTGATTTTTTTCCACGGCCGACTCCTTCCGTAGAATCTTTTGCGTTTCGATCTGAAAATTATTTTATAAAAGTCGACTAGGCAGTCTGTCGAGATCCTCCTTTGCTTCTCGAGTCATTTTCTTCCTTTGACGTTCGTCAAAATCCCGCTCTAAATTCCAGTAAAGCCACGTTAGTTAAGAATACTGGTTCACGCGTCGACCCAAAACCGCAAACCCCGAATGAGAAAACTGCATGGAGCGGACGGAAATTGTGACATACTATTGGTACAGCTGTATTGAGAGCCGTTTGAGACTCGAGAGGCTAGAGGCTATACTTATTTATTATTTTAAAAGCAAATTAATTAGAAAAATTCACGTCCTACCTCACAGGTTGAAACGGAGGAGGAGGAGGAATTTTGCTTTCACACGGCATATATGAGACGAAAAAAACTGACGAAGATAGATAGGTACAGTGGAAGTTTTCCATTCATGCCATTGAAGTGAGCGTAGATAGGAACACATCAGCGCGCCTTTTGTGTGTAGTTCTCGAATTATTTCAATTCATGTTGAATAACATAAGTTTTGGGTAGTGTCGATTTCAGGGGGACTGCATGGCGGATGGACCCAGGTAGTCTCCACAACACCCTCATTAGGAAGGCCCTCGCTCGCTTTCGAGCTAATCCGGATCCTCTCTCGAGGTTGGGGACGCACGAGGGTCGGCCTTCCCGGCAGGTAGAAAGTGACCCCGTGCAGTACAATTATAAAGTTTATAAATTTTGCAATTTTGTAACTTTTTCGCATCGCCATCGAATCCCTTGTCTCAATACGTTCACGAGCGTCTTTTGATTGACTCTCTAGGATGAAAATTTGGCGTTGGGTTGGGTTGGGTTTGGTTGGGTTGGGTTTGGCTGGGTTGGGTTGGGTTGGGTTGGGTTTGGTTTGGTTGGGTTTGGTTTGGTTGGGTTGGGTTTGGTTTGGTTTGGTTGGGTTGGGTTTGGTTGGGTTTGGTTGGGTTTGGTTTGGTTTGGTTGGGTTTGGTTGGGTTTGGTTTGGTTGGGTTGGGTTGGGTTGGGTTGGGTTTGGTTGGGTTGGGTTAGGTTTGGTTGGGTTGGGTTTGGTTTGGTTGGGTTGGGTTGAATTGGGTTGGGTTGGGTTTGGTTGGGTTTGGTTTGGTTTGGTTTGGTTTGGTTGGGTTGGGTTTGGTTGGGTTTGGTTTGGTTTGGTTGGGTTGGGTTTGGTTGGGTTGGGTTTGGTTTGGTTGGGTTGGGTTGAATTGGGTTGGGTTGGGTTGGGTTTGGTTTGGTTTGGTTGGGCTGGGTTGGGTTTGGTTTGGTTGGGTTGGGTTGCCAGGTGTCATAGTCGCATTTTCTATGCTGACACTAAAATCCTTAATTTTCATCCTAGAGAGTCAATCAAAAGACGCTCGTGAACGTTTTGAGACAAGGGATTCGATGGCGATGCTAAAAAGTTACAAAATTGCAATATTTATAAACTTTATAATTGTACTGCACGGGGTCACTTTCTACCTGCCGGGAAGGGCGACCCTCGTCCGTCCCCAACCTCGAGAGAGGATCCGGATTAGCTCGAAAGCGAGCGAGGGCCTTCCTAATGAGGGTGTAGTGGAGACTACCTGGGTCCATCCGCCATGCAGTCCCCCTGAAAACGACATCACCCTAAGTTTTTTATCACAGAGTAATTAACATCTTTACATTATCCATATTTGACGCCTTAACCGACATTCAACGCAAAAACAACAATCCCGGATGCGATTATCGAAGTTATTTTATGTCTAGCGCGCATCAAGTCTGCTAACGATCTTTTTTGGAGTCCGCTGCCTAGTACGAATGCATTGAAACGTCTGAAATTAATAGAAAGCACGTGCGTTGCTGTGTTGCGAAGTGAGCAACGTATTAGAGCGAATGGAAAGCTCCTACTGTCGAACAGGTAGGTATTAGAATTTATACCCAGTCACCACCTTTTCAACTATAAAGACTGAGCGTGACACCAATCCACCGAAAAAGACCTTACTATTTGTCTCACTATGTGCCCAGATCTAGTTACTATTCCCTATTTAATTCATGGTTGGTGATCTTTCACCCCTGGCTACACTCTTTTGCGGCGGCACTTAAGGTAGTGTGTAGGCGTAGACAAAAGCGAGGTGGGCATTAACATTTCCCACAGCCCCGAAAACGGCTAATTAGGCATTTTATATTGGGTGACAACAAGAGACAATGAATTCAATTCTTTCAGGCGTAACTAAGGCGTAAGTGACAACGGATGAGAACTGACATCCATGCCCTGAGAGGTTGAAAATATGCTCAGGCGGGTCTTGAACCCGCGAAATTCGGATTAGCTCTCGAGGACCTTCCCGCACCTCCGCCGGGGCCGGCGGGAGGCTTGACGCAAATAACGTACTGTAAGCAACAGTCTCCTATAGAACCCTGCGTTTGTTATTATCAGTTTGCTTAACCAATTAGGCTTTCAAAGTAGTGTTGCCCGGAGACGAGACTTGGGGTAAGTCTCGTCTCGGTCTCGAGTCTCGGGCGAGACTCTCGTCTTGTCTCGTTGTCCAAAACAAAAAAAACACAACACCATAAAAAGCCTAGTTTTCTCAGGGTTAGTGATGGTCATCAAATCGGTAAACTCGAAATCGTCACGACATTCATATGAATTCAAACTGTTTATAAAGTAAGACATATCATATATCCAAATCCATGTACCATTTAGCAGTTCATTGATAGTCAATTATTACGTCCAAAAAATAGAGCACAACACTGGAGGAAAATTTTCTCTAAATGCCTCAAAATTGGTGCAGTGAAAGGGATAGACAATAAAATTATTTAACAGAAAATAAATTACTTATTCAAACCTCAAAATACAATTTATTTCGACTTTTTATAACTTATTTAGGTTTTAAAACCATAAAATTAGGATATTTTTTATTTCTTCGTTCAAATTGCACGTTACCCAGGAGCTCACACAGAATAAACCTCTGGTGGATTCGTGGTTAAAACGATTTCTGTGTTTCCTGATAGTCAATGCTGCCCGTGAAAACAGTCATTCAGCAGGAATTGATGTAGCTGGGATGCTTAGGAAGTCTCTTGCCATTTTTATTATTCTCGTTAATGAGTGCTTCGAAAAAAAATCGTGAGTTTCAATTGCTCCAAATCGGGGAATATTTATTTGTGTTTATTGTTCATTGTGATTTTTAATTTGTGTCAATTATAGGATGTTCAGGTGTTACCGCTTTCATGGATGACTATACTAAGCAAATGGGGGGAGTAGACGTATAAGATCAGCTTCTTAAATTCTATCTAATAGAAAGGATGTGACTGAGGAAATAGTATAGAAAAGTCTTCCACAGACTTTTAAGTATTCTTGTGCTAAATTATGTAATTACACGTCGCGAAAACCTTGGTAAGAAATCGATCATCTATCTCTTATAATCCAATTGGTAGAAAGTCTATTTGCAAACAGCGGTAGAGTAATTAAGCAAAGAGTGTCAGGTCGCCATTTATCAGACAATACGCCTCCAAGACGCGCTGACAGGCATATCTTGAAAAAAAATACCTTCCTTTGGTAAGATTATTAGACCTAACCACACCTAGACGCTTTCCGACCACAGACCTAATCTGGTATCTACACTAAAATCACTGTTCAATCCCAGAAAATGGGAACTCGCGCATCAGAAAACACACTAGAGAAAAGTCTCTTCCAGGCTAAAGCGTAAGAGACACGAAAAAAATACTTCCCCTACACGATGAACACAAGATCGGTCGTGGCTAAAATCCCAATTTCGTAACAACAGAACAAACTTAAGGGTATCAGGCGATAACTTGTAGAAAAGTGTAACGGGCAGCATTATCACAGAAAAACACTTGTAATTCTCCACACAGGTTTATTAAACCGACCTAGGTTTCGGCACAATCATTCCCATTACCAAGGTAAAATACAAATTATTTTCTGCCTGCGTAACAGACTTCGAAGTGGAATAAATGATGGACAAACAAAATGCCAGGCAGAAACAAGGGTACTTATCAGTAGTTATGACAGTAAAGTGTTGACACTGACGGAAAATATACCAGGGCCAGAGACTGCAGCAGCAGCACTCTTTGCAGGACATTGAGGGTCAACGGGAGATTAGGAAGGAAAAGCTAACTGTTGACGGACTAATTGGCCAGCGTGGTCCTTCTGATCGGCTGTAGCTCATAAAAGCATCAAAAGTGAGAAAAGATGCACACACAGTCATTTCTTGGGCACAAGTGAGACCCAGCAAAGGCGCAGGGAGTGTGAGCGAAAAAATGTCGATTTTATAAAATATTTTCATTAAATATATAAAAATAAAAAGAATAAATAGATGATACAAAAATAAAAAATGTTTGTGTTTTCCTTTCTCGAACGATACCAATTTTGTAAGAATAGCATAAGATTTTTATGGCTTAAAAATTTAAATAGGTACTGTATAGGTCACCGCTATGCAATGAGTACGTCATTCAACGGCATGTGATGTTCTGGCCAGTCGTACAGAGTACGTCGCTCGGCGCCTAAGGGTTTAATAGGGAAATTCAAAACCTAGACGGGGGCCTTAATGGTTATGAACGATGATTTTCCTATTCTAGACCTGTACGCATTTGTGATGCCATGATAAGTTATTTAGGTAAGTTTCTCCAAGATACCAAACCACTTCCGAATAATCTCCTCCCCGAGCATTCATGCACCATTCTCACATGGACCTTTGTTGTATGGCAGGAATAATATGAGACAAAGGGATGCCATTGTGATTTTCTTCTCATACCATCCTGCAGGAAGAGGTACACAGTGACTTCAATTATCATCAAAAATTACACCGAGATTATATGCGTACCTACACCCATGCGTGATACAGGATTCGAAATCGCGGCATCTTCATTTACTGTACCTTCCAAAATTAAAAGTCATGGTCTTTTTTGATGAAATTAAAAAAACCTCTGTATCCCTAGAAAATTGTCCAATTTCTTGCTAAATATGTTTTCTAAGGCATTAAAATAATTGAAAAAGTAGAAATTCATTCACGCGTGCTTACTTTGCTTCGGAAGTCGCACTCACGCTATTAGAAATAGTACAATAGGCTACAAGTATTTACTTATCACAGTTTTGCCAATTTCATACTAATATCTTTACGTCATTATTTAGATATTTTGTTTACTCGAAAGGAGAATGCGACATGTACCTACTCGCTAAAAACCTAAAGGAAGTAGTTCTAAGGATAGTATTACGCTAAATGCCGGTTAATAACTTGTATCTTAATTTCAAGAGTCTCGCGGTGGTGGTATCGTCTCGTCTCGCCAAAAAGTGGTCTCGTCTCGAGTCTCGTCTCGAATTCTCACCCACGGTCTCGTCTCGAAAACGAGGCGAGACTCGAGACGAGACAAGAAAGTCTCGAGTCTCGCGGCAACACTATTTCAAACACGATAAAAGTTACCCATAAAAATACCTATAAAAATACATTCGCGACTGCCTGGACGGAGCGAGACACTTAATCCACCGAAACACACGTCACTGTTCGTTCTTCACCCATGCCCAATTCGTGTTCCTCGTCCCTTCATTTATCGTGGGCGGTACTTAAGCATCCCCTGCTACGCTCCTACCTTGTGGAGGAAGGTGCTTTGATGTTGATGAAATGTCCGCGATGGAAATGGGAGGGTGAGACGAGCGCGGCCTCCACTGGTGGGTTTTCCCTCAAGTGGGTTTTGAGAAGTGGGAGCCTTGACGCCAGCTCCTGCTGCTCCATGCCCTCACTCTCCCCACCCCGTTCTCACGCCTCCCTCCCCCGCCCCATTCCCTCCCCCTCACCGGGTCCCCGGCAAAGCCAACGTGATCGCGGTCCTCTCTCTTTCGCCTCCATACAATTTTCCCCTCTCGATAACTGGTTTGAAATACACCGGCAAATAGCGAGCTGCGTTCCACCCATTTCGCCGCCATCGACACCCGCTGCTGTTGGCAATCTCCCGTGTCGCTCCGATGCGGGATTCTGCAAAGCAAGGCGGATCCATCTGTATCAGGTGGCCGCATGGCCGCTCCATGGCCCCCCCTTGGCAACGGTTGGCCTCACCTGCTGGGTGGGCAGAGCTCCGGTAGCGGGATCGAATCAGCGCGGTGGCTGGACCACTTGGCTTCCCACGCGGAGGGCCCGGGAGTGAATCCCGGAGGTGGCAGATAGTTTTTCCATGGAAATATGACTCGCGCTTGGGAGCGAGCAGGAGAGCACTTCAAGCACCGTGTTCGATCCGTCCGACTCATCAAGAATTAAACAAAAGGGCCCACTGCCCAGTGCTCTCTCACCTGAAATAAAAAAATATATTAAAACTGTGCGCCGAAATGCATTCCTTATCTTCTTAATGTGCGTGTCTAATGTTCGTATTCTCTTCATGTTTAGTGTACGAGTTACCTTCGTTAGTAAGGTCAGTCGAATTGAATCCTTCTCTACAAATCAGTCCTTTAACTACATTTCTAAAGTCTTGTTTTCTCTTTAACTGGTCACGCTGCTTCTCAAGTGGAACGGTTTCTGGATGCTCTGGACATGTTTTCTCTCGAAATGTGTAGAGGGAAAAGATACATCCACTGACGATGGTGCGTGGTCAATATCCCGTAAATTTCCCGCGTTAGGACCCCGTTATTCCAAGGAAAGTGAATCACAGGAAAGCCTTTCCGTGGTCAGGTGCATGACTCTACGGAAGACACGAACGGGGTGGGCAAATCCGACGGGCGCAAAAACACGAGGTCCAGAGTGAGGCGGGACAGCGAGGCCCGACAATGGTGCTGCATTGATCTTCTTTAACCTGTTTTTTGCTCTTTTTTCCTTGGAATTCGTTTGCAATACGATGGAAAAAAACAGTCTCGTTCTAGCAAGTTCCAAGCAAGAATCAACATTGCTTGCACAAGTAATAATCATGTTTGGTTAATTGAACACAGATTACCCCTTGTAACAGATAAATTAACCACACACAGTCAGACGCTTCAAGACGTGTGTGCTCAAAATGTTACTCCATTCTTGTTAGTTTATATGCTTTTTAATTTCTGTTTCTATTGGCTTCTCATATAGCCGATATAAACTTTTTGTTACTTTTAAATTAATATTATGATCTAAATCGAATTTTCCAAAGGATCAGCCTTAATTGAATTAATGTGTAGATAAAAAACACCCGGGAGCAAACTTTCTTCGAAATCCTTCGGCGGGTTTTGAATAGTTCTGCGCTTGCACAATCGTTATTTATATGAGAGAATATGACGGAGAATACAAAGGTTGGTGAGATATCGCAAAAAATCGAATTGAAAACTGATCTCTTAAGATTCTCGATAAAACTACGAAGCATTCCTCATTGATCTCGTCGTCATCGACTGTTTCACTTCCCATCCAATCGCTCGAGAAATCTAAACCAATTTTCTTTACTCAAAGCAAAGTCCTCTGCGTGAATATCATTCCCAAACATTTGAACCGGATTACATTTTACCATCAGTTTAATTGGAAAACTGCGCAAGAGCATGTTGGAGCAGATGATACCTAAAGGGGGATATGGATGCTGCAGTCCGTGATAATGTGGAGGCTGTTGGGCAAGTGGAGAAGGGGAAGGAATATAATTTGCTTTACTGGTCTAGGACTTGTGCATATTAGAAGAAAGATCGTGTAATGAGGTGGGGTCCTACGATTGTTGAAAGATCATTTTAAGAAATCTTATCTCTATCCTAACCTACCTTAACCTGGAGACTCATCATCAGCAGTAATCAATCCGAAGGTTGATTTTCTACAGCTCTTCTTTCCATTCTATTTTCAGCTAACCGATTTACTCAGTAGTCAGTCATTTTAATGTCATAATAATTTTCTTCATGAATTGCATCCATGGTCTTCCTTGGTCATTGTTCTCATTTTTTCTCCTCCTATTACATGGAATGGTTAAAAAGATGCTCAATTTACCATAAAAAATGAGCAAACTTTTAATTACTACCCGGGTTTCCATGTAGTACATCATCATCATCAGATTCTTCAGGCATCTTTTTATCCATCCATAATGTTTAATTTTACGCAGTATCGCCTGAATACACTGAATAGTCACCTATTATATTTTTCTATAGGCTGTTATGGCTCAGAACTTGGTTGCTACTTAATAGAGTTATCATCAAGCATTTTTTCTCTCCTTGCTCTATATATGCATTGGTGATGCTCTCCGTCAATTTAATCGTCATTACTCCTTGCACAACATCTCTATGCGCTACTACCAAACTCGTTTGTTCTGCTGGTGTCGTCGCTCAAATTTGGCCGACAAATAATAGCATGCTCAATACGTTTTAATTAAGTGCTTTACCCCCAAGCCTGTGTTGCTAGGTACGTTTACCTAGCAACTTATTGATGTGCTGTGCCTACTTAAATGATTATAGCAATAATAATAATAATGGTGGATATTTCTAAATATGATGGATATGATGATGAATGGTAACAATGGATATACTTGGGATTTTTTCGGAACTTTTGGCTTGAACAATTAAGACCGACTTAAGTTGCAAGGTCAGCTACATCGTCAAGAAGCATCGCGAGATTATTTCTCGTTATGACGAGCTTTCGGTTGAGGCGGTTGTTAGGAAAAGGTAGCAAGGCAGTTATGCTCCGGCGAAGACGTAATTGCAGTAAAATCACCATGAAAACCTATGGCGGGTAATGAGAGGGAGGGGGGTTCACTCAAAGTAACTTAGCTGTTACAATGTGCCTGTTTACGTTTCTTACTCGACAACATCGCGTCGACAATACTACAGTGTTTAAAATAGGGAAGGGCGCGCGGGGTGTTTCTTACACCCCAAGCTTATCATTTAATTCAATGTAACTGAACCATTGCTTCTTGAATGTTGCAATTCTTCATACCATCAAACTACTTACATTTTAACCTTCTTGCTGGTTAAATAGCGACCTCTTGGCAACAGTTTTCAAGGCAGCAGTCAGAAATGTGGGGAGGGGAGAGAATTCAAAGTAGATGAGCGCAGTACCTTGCGCCGTGATTCATGGTTGATTTTTAGAATTTAAAAATGAATATCACTTGCTCCAATTGCGCCTTGAGATTAGATAGTTCTATTTATCTAGTTCGGCTACTTTATTTGTCTTATCAACCTATCCCCAAAAATAAACTCACTCAATAATTGAGAAAATATTTTTGAATTGAAAGTTTCATTTGTAGAGGAAGCGTTACAAGTCGGGGTGGGTGGGTGGGGGTTGGGAAATATACTACTGTTGTCAACGAAGGGGGCGGGTTTTAAAACCAGGGATGTGAAACGTAACGAAATTTCGTTCCATGAACCGCTTCTGGAAGGGTTCGGTCCAAAGAAACGGTTCATGAAACCGAACCTCTTCTGTAACAAAAGCGCTTGGAACGAAAATGGGTTCGTAACAAACGTGGAACCAAACCGTTTTTGAGAATCTTGTTTCAGAAACGAAAAAATCGTTTCGGTTCCGGTTCCAAACTAGGAAAAACGGTTCGGTACGGAGTAAAATTTACCAAAAGAAGGTTGGGTGCATTTTGCCGCTCTGAGCGATAACCTTGGTATACTGATCAAGTGAGCGCTGTGACTGAGGGACTGAAGGAAACGACGAGATCCAAACCAAACACGATGCGCTGTTATCATCTGTCTATTGAATATTTTGTGGCCCTCTCAGGTACGGTCATTTTATGAGCCTCAGGGGTGGGACGGTCACGACCACGTGTTAGGAGGGTCCCCGACCCTTCCACCCACCTTACCGTTATACTCAGGCTGGGAATCCCAGGTCGCACACAGCACATACTCAAGACTCATGCTATGAACGCGGTGGAGTTGACCATACAGAAGGACATCCCTCTTTTGTTGCAAAAGCGTGTTCGCTTCGGAATTCTCTCTGGGTTTCCCTATCCTACTTACTGCTCGTTCCTATGGTTATAAACCGTGTCATCAAAATCTTATGGAAGCAACAAGGTTTTCTCATTGACAGCTCATTATTCTGATGAGGTAAACATAAGAGGACGTGGCAGAACATACGCGACTAATTTTTTTATACAAGTATGGACATCAAAGGGTGTTATAATAGGTATTTGGAAAGGACATGAGATCAATGAAACATTTACAAAAACTTTATGCCAAAAATGTAATTTAGTGACTCACAAATCTTGATTTTCTTCTTTTCTTTTGAATATTCTATTACATCTAACCAATTGAATGTCGTTGACGATTTTTGAACGTAATCTGCTTATTATTGATTACAGTATAAGCTTTGTGTGTGAAAAAAGCCTTTCAACGCTTACTTGCGTGGTAGGAGCTGCAACGTCGGCGCTGGCTAGTTCATATCGTTCTGGATCACTATATTTTCTTTGGCACCAATTTGTCACTAAAATTCAAACTACCAGTAAAAAATTAAACTAACTTGAGCATTTGGTAGAATATTCTTCTCAAGATCTGCAATAAGTGGCGTGAATGAACCCTGTCAAGCTAACTAAAATTTGTTTTCGGCTTCAGTTCGGAAGCGAGTAATGACAAACCTCACCCCTCACACCCATGTTTATGACATGCCGAAGGCACTTCCGAGAAATCTGTCCTCAATGTACATACAAACGTACCGACTAAATCTTGCCACTTACAGCGTGCTATTATACTTCCTCACCCTCTTACCTCTTCTCGCCCCCCCCCCCTCCGACCTTAGCGAGCCGGGCTGAGTGGTGCACACCAAGGGACACCCTAATCCACCATCGTAAATAAACAAAGAGAAATCTTGAAAGGGGAATACCGCCCAACACATGCAGCTGCAGCAAAATCGCCCATGCTATGTGGAACCCTTAGTTGTTTTGTTTCTAAGCCGGTGTCCCACGGTAAATTGTTTCGTAAATGTATTCATGAAAAGAGATTCGTGAACTGTTGGACCCCATGTCACACGAGCAGGAAAAATTCATGAATTAGGCGCTGATCGGCTGACGGCCGAGAAGAGAACTTTTTGTGCTGCCATCAATAGTGTGGTCTCTGTACAATCAGAGAAGATATTTTTATAGCAGTTCGCTAGCCCAGAGTCACCGGAACTAGGCCTGGGCGATATTGGTGATTCAATATCGTGATATGATAATTTTAGTATATCGTATCTTGGCGATAACGATAACTCATATCGTAACGATAAATATCGCCTTATCGCGCATCAAACGACAACTTATTTCGTGACGATAAATATAGTGTTATCGCGCCTCAAAATATTGTGATATATCACGCGATAAAAACCGCAATATCACGTTCCGATAAAGAATCACGATATCACGCTGAGTTAAAACATCACGATAAATAACACGATATTGCGCCCCGATAAAATATAACGATGAATATCACGATGTTGCGCCCTAATAAAATATTACGATAAATATTACCTAAAAATATCGTGATATTGCGCTCGATAAAATATCACAATTAATATCACCATAAAATATCGTGAAGTTGCGCTCGATAAAATAATCGCGCCCGATAAAATGTCACGATAAATATCACGATAAAATATGGTGATATTGCGGTCGATAAAATATCGTGACATTGCGGTCGATAAAATATCGTGATATTGCGATCGAAAAAGTATCGTGATATTGCGGTCGATAAAGTATCGTGATATTGTGCTCGATAAAACAATCACGCCCGATAAAATATCACGATAAATATCACGATAAAATATCGTGATAAGGCGTGTCAGAAAAGCCAATCAGTGTCTGAGTTTCATGAAAAAGTTTTCTTATTTACAGAAATTTTATGAATATTGGCTTGCGCATGCGCAGTGTAACTATGAGAGTATTCATGAATAAATTTACGAAAAAATTTACCGTGGGACACCGGCTTAACGCTTACGAGTGGTCGTCTTAGAGTAAAAGTTTCGGAGGGAGCGGAAAATATGAAAGGAGTAAAACACCCAACGATCAAAATAGTGGTTTGAGAAGGAAAATAACAAATATTATTCAATATTCTAAGATAGCACCCTTATAATCGAACGCAGCAGCGAGCAGCAGCATTTACGTGTCATATTACATATCTCAGTTTTCACAGTCCCTGCCAAAGGGATTGCTCCCCTTCCCCTTGCGCCCCTGTACCGCCACTGGACCGAAAAAAACCGCTCCAAAAGCGGTTCAAATTGTTACGGCCGGTTCCGCTTCAGCTTGAACCGAACCTCTTCTCTTTCGCAGACACGGTTCGGTTCGGACCGAACCGCTCTCTTACCGAGAAAAAGGTTCGGTTTCACGTGGAACCGTACCGCTTCAGAGGTTCGGTTACGTTTCACATCCCTGTTTAAAACCCGAAAACGGTAACGTAGTTTATTCACGACTCCTTACGGTTTAAACGCACAAATTGAGGTACAGTTATCGGAGCTAAGAGTTCTTCCTTTCTGTAACCATACAACCATCTACTAATTTTTCAAAGTGCTCAATTACTTTCATTCACTCTCTTCGGCAGAACATTGGTGGGGTTATCATTCGGTGATTAATTCATAATATTAATGTGATTATATTGCTAACCTCTTCCTTCTATGTCATGGGTTTTCATCACAAGGCAAGAAACGCAAGAAACATATTCGCCCGACTTTATTCCTAATTAGTTGTCTTCCTTTAGGAATAGGCTATTATGGTTTTTCTTCTTCCTTTTTTTCGCCCAAGTAATTCTACAAACCACCCTCCGGTCAAGCGCCAATCCAGCGTAAATTACCTCAGCTGTCGTTCGCCTTCCCAAATTACCAACCGATAAAATGGGAAGTGCATCACAGTTGACGGCATGATCAATCAGTAATGGTCCTGGGGACCGTGGTGGTTTGAGCTCTGAATTTCCAGGTCCAGGGCATTGAGTTCGAGTCGCGGCAGCGGCGGAGATTAGGTTCTAAAAGTGGAGTATTTCAAGTGAATACACTTTCCGTGGGATGTAAAACAGTAGACCGTTTTGCGTCTTTCTTTATTTACAAACTAATTCCGACGCTGGATTTCTTTCCACCCTTTCCATCTTTCCCATACTATTCCGTTTCATCGGTGGCGTCATAACTTGCTCGGCCTCAAGCCCCTGCGGCAGCTCGAAGGGTAGTACAGGTAGAGGTAGAAAGTGATCCTTCCCATACCAGTCTTCCACATGTCCCTAATGCCTGTTCTACACGAGCGCCTGAGATCCTCCAGCTTAGCTCAGCCACGGCTGCTTCTTAGCGGGAAGTCGACTGTTCGCAGTGTTCGCCACCTGATGGATGGTTTCTGTTGATGTTGGTTATGGCTCTTTGTCTTACGGTATTTTTACCTATTTAAATTAAAATGATGAGTACTTATTTACGAAGCATAGTTTTACGTATTGTTGAATATGTATTATGTGTTCGCTATAACTATTTCGGGAGAAATGGAAGAAAATCGTCGGCCCCGGTGGCGACGGGGTCAAGTCCTCGCCTACTAAACTGAGGGTCGCGGGTTCGAGTCCCGCCTGAGTGGATTTTTCATCACTCAGGATATGGGTGTTTGTGTTCATCCATTGTTACAAGTTAAAAACACCCGATGTTAAAGGCCGTTTGTGCTGTTTTCGGGGATGTGGAAATAAATAAATAAATAAAGACGAAATCGTTTCTCTTTCGATAACCCAACTGAAAAAAATAGCAATAGCAAATTTCAATGTTAATTTGGTTCACATTTTACGCCTTCTAATTGATATTTAAAGATACCAGTTTAGACCAATTCTTTTCGTCGCACATTCGGGAAAATGTTTGTTCCCGCTAAGGCATCACGGTGAATAGAGAAAAGCTACTTCTCACTGTCATCTTGCCTGCTCAAGAAAACAGAAAAGCATTTAGCTTTCTTTAATTAGCGACATAATCTCATGAGTTGATGTCGGCAAGAAGACAAAACCTGGTTGTCCACGAAATAAGAATCTTTGCATTTTCAGTTTCTCTTTTACTTTATCTCGTCTTTAATTTTGTTTTCCAAGGGTGAGCCCAAAAGGGATAAGACATCAAGTCAACTAAGCAGGGCGACCGATCCTAGTGTTTATAACAGGCATAAGGACACAAATGACCCTAGGTAAGTTCATTTCTCCGGAATAACAAACTAAATAGCAGGCCCTCCGTAAGACAAAGAGAGAAGTGGACTGGAGTGGGCGTGAGAAAATGTATTTGTCGTAACTTTAAAAATGTAACGTAAAATTTATTTGGTTCCAATCTCGATAGAAACCTCTGTGAATTTCTCTGGATGATTTCGACACTTTGTGCCATCTTCCTCTGAAATGTCGTAACCATGGTCGGTTATCTTAAAAATGTTTTGAAATTTACAAAGTGATACTCTACATTTGTATTTTATGCTTCGGGCCGCAGCAGGGGCGTGTTGTAGGGAATGTTGGGAAATCAGCCATAAAAAAAGAGAGGGAAAAGGAAAAAGGAATCAAACGAGTGAAAGAGCGAATGTTAAAAATTATGTATGTTAAAGTGGTTGGAGCGATATTTGTTTAGGTGCAGATTTGCGCGAAAATTATCATACGTGTTCTCATTAATGATATCTATAGATAAAAGTGAAAAAATTGCATCATACCGATTTGTTTTTTTTGGCAGTTCAGTGCTATTTTAACACTTGGCCTTATGTCACATGAGATATAATTTGTAAATATTCGATGGAGTATACACAGAATTTCTTCTATACGCGAAATAAAACATTTTCATCATTATAATTGTTTCTGGCAAATATCTAGGTGTCACGCCGAGTCTAAAATTCGAAAAAAATATATTCCAATATAATTCCGTCTAACTTTCGAATGCCGCGCCGAAATCTCTAGTCATGCACAACGTGCTTTATAACTATGGGGAAAACTTTTTGAATATAAATTTTATATAATTTCCATTTCTGCCTGTATGGTGAGTTCAAACGCATAATCAGATGTAAGCACCTGCTTCAATTGAATGTGGTCTCAGAATCTTTTTCGACTGACTTAAAAGTTTGGTAAAATGTGCACTCATTGACCACGATTATCGCTTTAGCCACCTTAACAGTGTGTCTTAATGCCTCGCGCTGTTTTTGTTATCTACACTATTGGTGCGTGGAAAGAAGTTAATTTTGTGCCCATTAGTTCGTAAGTGTATTTCTCTTATATAGTCGCTGCAATCAGTTCTAGAGATATATTATTCGTGATGAAGAGGCGCAGATGTTCATTCTACACTGTGGGAAATGATCATTCCCTTACTAGCCCACACACACCTATCCGTAAAGTGGCAAATGACCTCCCCCCGCCTTCCCCCGGGATGACCAACCAGCGGGAAGGTCCTTTGAATGGACGTGCAGAATGGGGAACGGGGGAGTCGTTCGCCCGCCTTTAGCAAGTCCACTCACCTCCCGTGCTCGTCGATTACGTGCGTGGCGTCAGCGGTTGGAATTTTTACAAACTCCTTGCAGGAAATGCTGTGTCTCACGTGACGGAAAGTGGCACGTCGGGGGGTGTGGGGCGGGGAGAAGGGTCGTCGTCGTCTCGCGAAAGTCTCTCCTCCCTCTGTGGCCGTCCTACGCCGTCCTCGATCCTCATTCTTGGAAGTCCGATTTCGAGGGAAGGCTTCATCTTTCTTCTTTTCCCATTTCCTTTCCCGGTCCTTCCCCCCTTTCCTTCCCGCACGGCGACGTCGTGTACGTGAGACGGCCGGCGTATCTCCTTTTTTCAACCCCCCACCCATCCCCACATGGGGTGTCTATTTTTGCGTTTTTTCTCTCCCTCTCACCCCAAACCCTTTTTGTGTTTTTTTTTCCTTTCTCGAATCCATTTGCTCACGAGCGCGCAGTTTGTGTGTGTGTGGGGGTTTCCCCTGCCTCCTCCTCAAAAGTCATCCTACTCGCCCGGTGGTGTATCGGCGCTCTTTTTATTGGTAGGTTCGATGCGCGCCAGCCCTCTAGGCACGTGGCCCCCATTGATCCGACCGCCGCCCATATTAAAGATCGTATCGTTTTAATAGTTGAAAATATTATAAACTTTTCCTTCTTCATTCGATTGGGGTGAAAAACGGAAAAATAGCATGTACTTCTGTTTTTTCGGAGGAAATTGTGGCAGTTTTCCGCTAGATGATATTTATTTCGCGGCATTTAGTTTAGGTGCTCTGCGTCATTCAGAGGCCACTTTTAAAAAATAGTGTAAAGCTTCCAGACGAGTCGTGAAATTGATCTTAATTTAGCGGTTAACCTCAATATCTGTATTCTTCAATTCCACCATATTCCAACGTAATTCCACCATGCCCGCCTCGATCGGCAATCAGTTTTTTTTCATTTCACCTTTAAAGTGACGTAGGAAAAGTTTTTTTTTCGATTAGCGAAGAATGATGTTCGTCCTCTGCTCATATTATAGTTGATATTGTTTTCTAGCTACCTCTCATAACGACTAGTATATTGTCGTGTTTACTCTCACCGTGACATCGATTGTATAAAAATGTGAGGAGTCCTTTTCCTTGCATGAGGTGAATGTCAGATCGAGATTGTAAATTTGGAGCGTTTTTTCCAATCATGGAAAATCTGTCCACCTTACTGTATTCCCACCAGTTTGGGTCATGTAGAATTGGTATGGGCTGTACCATGTCCATCAGTCGGTAAAAATGAGCCTCAGTGAGAACAGGGTAATATATTCACTGAGAATAGAAATTTTTTCATGCTTGTAAACTTTTCTCCTGTTTAGTGAGTTACTCGTTAATTATGAAGAACAAAACCTGTACGAAGTGCGAGTGATTCGAAATAATTGATCATTCAAGTTTTAAAAGTGGAAGGCTCTCTGGTGACATGAACTGAAATTTAATTTATTTGTTACCCACCGTCGATGGTGTTGAAATACCGTCCATGAACTATTGCCATTTTCTCTGTGCTCTTGGTCCTCGGGTATTATTGAAATGAGAAATTTCGTCGTCGTAAAGGAAGTATCGTTTCCCAAGAAATCGACTCTTAAAGTCCGTCCGTAGTTGGCCGAGGCCGTTTTGATGCAAGAGATTGCCCGGTAAAGGGAGACCAAGAATCAGGATCGAGTAATAAATATTGGTTTTTTCGATCTGGGGTGTCTGCGCAGTCGTCACAATTTTTGTGCGAATTACTTCTAAAGTAAACAAATTCGATTAAGAATTAGGTAACTGATCATCGGCTTGGAGAGTATTTTTGGTTTCTTACAGAGAAAAATTTTAATATTAATCTCGCACTTTATGGAGTACTGTTTTGTTGAAAACATAATCATGTTGACTAATAGGCAACGAATGGGTATGCATTCTCCGCGTATGAATTCTTCATTGGAGATTTCCTCCGTCGATTCATTTTCATCATACTTCATTATAACGCAGCATTCCTTCTTTCCCATCACAGTCTCCGATCTTTTTTATCCTTCCGCTATCTTCCTAGCATCACTAATGTGTAAGAGTACGTTCCACGCGTAAGCTTTGATAAAATGCATCCTTACTTCTAACTAAATCTGTTCCACGTGTAAGCTTTGATAAAGTGCATCCTTACTTCTAACTAAATCTGCTTGTGTTTTAGCTGTTTTTAGTCTGATAGAATGCTTTTTTGGCTTGAGCTGCTCCTTTCTCTCAGTCAGTCTTGCTTCATCCCTCGTTTGCATAGTGAAGAGCATTAAAGATACAAAGGAACAAATACAGAGACGTTACAAGAGCTTTTCCTCTCTAACGACTTATCCCCTCGTTTTCCTCCAACCTTTCTACCCTCCCCCATCCACCAACTTCCTACTCTTCCACACCCCCCCCCCCGTCTCCACCAACCTTCCTAACCTCCCCCGACCTCTACCAGGCCTCCAACCCTTTCCTCTACTCCACCTGTTTATGTATAAATAAGGACTTACATTTTATGTTTATTCACCTGAAGATGATTCACAGCATCAAAACCATGGTGGTTTAAATATATAATTTTATGGGATTGTAGTGTTTTCCTTGCCTTATCATGAAGACATTCCAATTAGTTAAGCCAAAGACTGTCTCCTTTATCTCCTCCATCTTGATGAATATAATTTTATCTTCGATCTTTCTCGGAAATAAAGACTTTTTGAACTTGCTTATTGGACAGTCTATATCTCAGATCTTATGCCCATGATAAAATACGTGGATTTCTACCTATGATACGGGTTGATGAGATTATAGATATGTTGGGAATATCGTCCCTCTCGATATAACTGTTCCCGACCAAATGTCAATCGGCATTCTGTAACATTTTAAGCCGCGCAGTCCCTTTGTATATGTTCTTGAGTGCTATTGCACATGGGGATTTGTTTGGTATGGCGACCGAGGTACTCTTACAATCTTCCGGGCCGGGTTCAAATCCCGGCAGACGAAGAATTTATTCAGGCAAATCCCGGTCCCTTCTAGGGTGTTATTTAGAGAGGACCTCAATTGCAGTTCTGCGTCCGTCGGATGGGACGTTAAGCGGTGAACCCATTGGCGCCTTCGCTTATTTTTATTACGATGGAAAATAGGAGTTCAGTATCTAACGACGTTGCAGTTGTATAAAAACAAGAAAAACTTGTTTATATTGCTTATTTATATTATAAATTTTCATTTCATTGCAACTTTTCAATTTCTATTTGTATCTCAAAATGTTATTCCACAGGATCATTCTGAGCCGAATAGATCTTACAGCGGAATAAGAGTGAAATGAATTGACAATGCGTCTTACATATATTGGTTGGAACCTTCCGGAGAAGTGATAATTTGGAAGATGCTACCCAGAATAAATGTTTTACAATGACTCTATGCATGGAATTCCAGTCCGCTGAATATAGAAAGGATATACATAGCGGTTGTACTTCGGTCAACGAGAATTGTCGGGAACTGGTAACGTGCCGTAACTGTTACGAGGATGATGTTCCTGAAAGTAGTACATTGCAGTAATAAATGCCGAATAACTTATAATCTCAAAGTCTTGCTTAGCTAGTAAGATAGGCAGACGATTGTTTTATTCAAGAAATTGTAAAAGAGTAAACAAAGCCAAATAAAAAGTAGAGTCGTAATTTTTACAAGTGTTATCACTTAAGGGTTAAGGGTAAGCATATGCAGACGTCGGTTTTCTCTCCACCTCTCCTCCATTTAATTTTCCCCCGTATCCTCCTTTTGATTTACTCCATAACACGCATAATCCATCCATAGCTAACCTACCCGCCTAACCCGCCACTGATCTCAATAGTCGATCGCTTCTCCTGATAACCTACCACCATTGCAAGTATAGTACTCTGTATGTCGACTTGGATGATAAATAAGCGCCTTTCTTAAAGGGGAATGGTTAAATTTCGATTATGCAAACGGAAAATAAACAACATGCAAATCAAATGGATTTCACAAAGGAGCTTAGGAGGGCAGGCTATGCAGGCGGACTGCTTGGTCGTGGTGGGAAAGCGGCAAGACCGCCGAGGAAGGCGTATAGCATCCTACTCGGTTATTACGATAGCATTCTATGAAACCTACAGTCTCGAGTAATGACCGAATTCCTAGTTGAAGGATCATTGCGTGACGCACACGTTTGTTGGTTTTCGTATTACTCCCTATTACGGAGTACTGCTTCGTCGAAAATCGTTATTTTTGGCGAAATATTCCATTTTTTATTTACTTTACAACGAGTTTCAAATTCACGAGCAAACGTGTACCCTATTACTCCCATCTTTTATTAAGCGCTGAACAGTGAAAGCAGGATATTTTTACATCTGCTAGCGGGCAACGATGGCGATGAAAACGCCATCGGTCAGAAAACGTATTTTCTGTCGAAGTATCTACCCTCTCTTAAGAGGAGGCTAATGCTGATGCCGGCTTCCTCTCCATCCCCCAAATGATCCTTTCCTTACCAATCCCCACACCCGTCCTTCATGGCACGAATGACCTCAATCGTGGGTCGCTTTCCGAAATTTCTAACCAACCGCGAGTATAGTAGTTTGAGCAATACGTAACTTCATATAAAATTCTATGAATTTCTACTAGTTATAAATAAATTGATCTCATTTTTCCAATTATAGCAAAATTGCGGCCTCTTACCAGTGTACTTCTCGATATATTTGCCAAAAAATACCAGCTCTTTTCTATGGGAAATGGTATGGGTATGCACTCCGGAGACTCATTATTTAAAAATTACGAAGTTATAACGCATAGATCTCGTCAGAAATGTAACAGTATGTAGTTTGTATGCTTTCTATACTATTTTGAAAAATAAATCAATTACTCACCGTAGTAATGATTACAGGATCACCAAAACATCATCGATCGTGAAGGCGTTATCAGCGTACGGCGTTAAGAAAATAAGTCATATTAAGACCTTATATGTATGTATTACTTAATTACTGAGAATTTAAGCAATTTAAAACAAAGTTTTTGCGCCATTTATGTTACAATATTTGCTTCGTGCGTCTTACTGTTGTTTAAATTGAAAAATAAAACTTGAAAATGGTCTATATTATGGCTAGGGAAATATCTCGCCCAAACTACCTTAAGGTGGCTGGAGCTGTATTCGTGAATCATTAAGTACACTATTTAATAACTGTTAAAGTAAGTTGAAAATAAATTCTTGGGCCACATTTCACTGAAGTACATCTGTTTGTACGGTAGAAATCACCATGAATTCAGTAATGTAAATGATGCAAGAATTATATTTTTAATTTTGCCTTAAGGTAGTTTGAGCGACAAATCACTTCACCTAGAATTTGATGAAGTCGACCACATCTTAAAGATACTATTCCCATCTTTCCAATTATATTATCTATTACTCACCGCAGTAACTCTTACAGAATCGCAAAAAACCTGCTGTTTTGAAGGCGTTTTAGCCGAACGGCGTGAAAAAGTGAGTCATGTTAGAGACTTATGTACATATATTTATTTAATTACTGAGAATTTTTTTGTTATTTAACTATATTTTTGCGCCATTAATGTTGCAATATTTACTTCATACTTCTTACAGACCCTGAAATAAAATAATTAAATTCGAAGACGGTCTCCATTATTACTAGGGAAATATCTTGCTCAAACAACCATAATTAATGCAATGTTCTTGGGTTTTCGGCGCGGAATTCGAAATTCAAGCGAGCATTTTATCTAAATACCCTTTTTTACATGATACCTTGATATTTGCTATCAACTATTATAATGATATGAAACGTATTATTTCGCATTTAGTAGAAATTCTGTACAAATGAAATCGTATTATTTCAAAATACATGTCATGTGCCATGAGGCTACGTGTTAAAATAGCATCGACTTGTCAAGAAACCAAATTGGTTGCAAGCTTTTTTTTTAACTTTTATCTATAGATATCACTAATTAGGCCACGTATGCTAAGTTTCACGCAAATCTGTACATACACAAAATCGTTTCTACCACCTTAACTCCACCTACAGTGCACGTGTTTGCCAGCTCTTTCCCTCTTATCTCTCATTCAACTCTCAGCCTTTCCCCTGCCGACATCGCCAGTGTAAATAAAATAAAAATATTAAATTATGGAAAATGATTCCTTCTCGCGAATCGCCCGACATCACCGGCACTTCCTTTCACTCGGCTAGGTCGAGGATGACTGGAATCTCCTCCCGCGGTCGAATTTTTTCGTCCCTCCGGCCGTTTTTGGCCGAGCCCCGGCGTAGGGAGGGAGTCAGAGAGTGAGAACGAGAAAGAGAGAGAGATTGTCTCTCACTGTTATACTCGTTTGTTGTGTGCCGGGCGTCCCGTCGGCTTGCGCCGTTCCGCTACGTCACAATGGGGCTTCATGGGGGTGTGTCCCGCTCGCCCTCCTCCTCCCCCAATGCCACGTGAGTCGCTTCGGTGGTCCACGTGAGCTAACCTGTTGACTGCTAGAGAAAGAGAGATGTGGGGAGACGTCCACTTATGAAGATCTAGCGTCGAGCTTGAGGTACACGGTAATAGTTTTAGCGAGAAGTTTTCCTTGCCATAAGACTTGGCTCTAGACCATATTCCAATTTTATTTTCAAATTGAGGCAGTCGTAAGAAGCATGAAGCGAATGTAGCGATATTTATGACGCGAACTTTTTTTGACGACTAAAATCCTCTATAATTACCTAAAGATACGTTTGAGGCTTTAACTTGACTATGTATATGTTTCTCGCCGTACGCTGAGAACCTTCATAGCCAAAAGTTTTTAAAATCGATTTTACACCAATTATTATGGTTAGTAATAAATTTAATGATTCGATCTTCTCAAATTTTTTTAGCTCCAATCCATATTGCTGTACAAATGTAGTCACTTGCGTAGTCTCAATGAGGAAGAAGCCAGTCAGTCTTTTAAAATATTTTGTTTACTTCTGCAGTACGTTTTCTTGTCGCTTGTGATGCATATTTATTCGTCTAGATAATTTCTCATTGGCTAACTTTAGAAATCACTCATCGTCTTGAGTGGCGTAAGAGATCAACTAGAGTAATTTTCTGCGTTATGCTCTCTAGGCGTGTTGTGAATCCTCTCTGACTTAAATGCTCAAGCTCAACCGTTTTAAGCTACGTGTTTAGTTATGTTTTTATGTTCAGTGTGAACCAACCAAATGATATTGGGGCCATTCATGTGAAATAAAATAATGCCACATGTATGCTCACCGCTTAGTATTCCGATGGCAGTGAGAAATTGGATAGTTCTAGTAGCCTATCCTTTGTACTGCGTCGTAAATCGGTCGCCTAGTGTCTTCAGGCCAATATTCTGTGATAGGATTAAGATTTGCCCGAGAGTAAAATTTAGGTTATCGCTTACGCTATGAGCTTGGAGGTTCGTCCTTCCTTCTCTTGCTCACTGTGCTTTCTTCATTGCTACGGCTTCTCGAAAAACTTTGCTCATTTCTTTCTAGCGCTTTCATGTCATTTGGCGCTAAAGAAAAGTTGCAGTTTTCGTTTCATCTGAAGCTCATTGTTTGGTAGAACACTGCGTTTGAAACGATGTATCAATCCAGGTGCCGATAGGTTTTATTGCCTTGCGAAATTGATGCTCTCGGGTTGGTCGTATTCTCCTCCGCAAACATCCACTGGGAACGCGCTTTAGTTCTGCCTCTTGCAGTAGCATCGTAAATACCCGCTCATTACGTACCAGCCCGCATGAACGCTGGGTTTTTAGGCCATGATTTACGGTTTGGCCCATCTGCCTAATTAACTATGTCATATCATCGGTAAACCTTTTGAAATATGTCATTCATGAGAAAAGGTTGGTAAGGCTCTCTTCATTCTTGATTAGTCTTTTCGTTTTTTCCAACCAGTGTGGGAAAGTGTTCGATCAATTTTCTTTTGTTGATCCATGGTATTCCAAGCTCGCGTTCATGGACAGAGAATGACAGTGTCGTCTGGACCTAATGCTAATCGAGGGAAACCCATTTCAGCGTAGTAAAGTGCGTGCTTGTTTTCTTTGGCGGGGTACAGTGCGAATGTAGATCATGTACACCTACTTAGCGCTACCTCAAAGCTTGTAAGCTACCTCAAAGGTGTGTGGCAGAGGGGTTGAATTTTCACAAAAACAAGCGCTACAAAATATGCTACAAAGGGTAATAGTAACTACGAGTGTTCGTGGATTGTGCAAATGTACACATGCATCGGGGTACATGAATTTCAGATGTAAAAGAGGCTTACGGGACGTGGTGTTAGTACTATTTGGCGTCTTACTAAAAAGATGGTCTCGAATCGTTCTTTTAAAAAAACGGCCATCCCCGTTCGGCTGTCAACGTAACAGCCTCGTGAAAACAGTAGTGGAAGGAATGGCGAGCTTGAAGGATTCCAAAGGATACCATAGATGAAATGCATTATGAAACATATCTAGGGTGTTGAAATGAAGAGTTATGTAGGAAAACGTTAATTTGAAAGGAAATGGAGTTGGGAGCAGTGGCGAACTAATCTTCGGATTGATGGCTACTGATGACGGTGATCTAATCGACCGTGGTACCATGTAAACGTGGGTTATGACGTTACCCGAGATCGAGGGTGCATGAAAAGTTTCGTAAAATTCTCTTCTCGGGAAATGCGGAGATGCAGCACTTAGGTGGAATTGATGTGTACGCGGGAACTCGTTTCTCTCACACTCCCTTTCTCAGTTTCTACCCCGAAGAGCGCCTGCATGACTCCGGCCACGTTCTTCCCGGCGCCCGTGACGCCAGGCACGTGATTACCCCCCTTAACATGTCTACCTGGTGCCTTCCCACCAGCCACCCTCCCGAGCCGGGGCCGCCTCGTACATGCCTACCTACCTCCTCAACCAGTTGCGCCTTTTCCCCCGGGCCCATAAGTCAATGACGTCACGGAGCTTTAATCGCCTGCACCGGCCGCTTCGCAGCGCATGCGTCATCCGCCGCACATTTGTAGCTTGAACGTGGGGGTGTGTCTGTCCTCCGACGTTGATGACGTCTCGTTAATCGGTTATTGCATGATCGTTCAACTCTCCCGAGTTGTGAGTCACCTTTTGCGTGGTTTGGGAACCAACGGTTCGGCGATATTTATCATTTTCTCTTCTTGGAATTTGCTCCACGAGTCACTCCCTTTTCCAGCGATAAGGAAAGTGAAAGCCCGTTATCGTTTGTCGGTAATCCGCAAATGACATGTAATGTGCGATAAATTCTATCACCCTTCGTACCTACCTGCAATGTCATTTGGGGATATACGTAGTTTGAGCGTCACGACAGCTCTAAGTATAGTGCAGACGGTTCCTTCTTGTGTTGTTTCCCCGTCTAGATGCTCCGAAATCAACACCAAGGTGGCTTGGATGATATTTCAGGGTACGATGTAGATGTAAATAAATTGCTTGGCTTTTGTGGACCCAAGTTTACAAATGAGGATGATATAATTCTGTATTGAGTACTTACTGTTGATAATAAAGATAATATGCCATGCATTCTTAAGGCTGGTCAGTTAATGGCTGTTGTGTAGTTGGAATGATTCTTCCTTAACCTGTCAATGCTATGGATTTTGGGTACTCATAGCGGTCTGACAATGATGACATTGACATTTTCTGCTAAATACTTTTGATGATTATGATATTGACGTTGTGTTACATTATTAGGGTTGATCATTAAATTGCTGTAAACATCCTTTACAAAAATTGCCTGCTACTAATAGATTTTCCTTTATATTTTTGAGAGTACATCGAGTGTTCAAAATATTTAAATAATATAAGAAATTCGCGTGCTTAGTTACTATTCACTTCAGTGCGAGTGAATTTTTTTGTCCATCCCTGTAGTTTCAAGTTATTTAATTATATCTACTATCGTGATTTTCAGCAATAGCGCCATGTCCCTGGCTTTTTATGAGAATTGACAATGCCGCCCGGCGCTGGCTTTGCAGAAGAATTTTTGTTTTTTTTATAACGTTTGATAAGGGAGACTGTAAACTTCACGGTCTCTCCCAAGGTAGGATGTTGCCGCCACCATCGTGGGTGGGTCCTTTGCGAAGGTTATCGGTGACAGTGAGACGCTGAAATCTGCTGGCAGAGGAAGCGCTGATATTTCCGGTCTATGGATTTTTTTTTCATTCCGCCAGTTCATCGTCCCCTTCTAGGCGTATTTTATTGCTGAGTGAAGGTCATTAAATACGCGTGATTAAGTTGGGGATTGTCTAGATACTTTACCTGCGACCGCGGGGCAAAAACATGCCCCAGAAAGTGGAGGAGAGATAAAAGTGGCGACGAATTCGCCAATATCTCTCGTGCGGTGTTAACATTCACGCGAGATTTCCGCGGAATTTGACGTCACGACCTGGGGGTGTGCGCGGACTTGGAGTTTGAGCCCGCCTCGTCACGTTTTTTCTCCTGGGGAGATACACCCACGGCGAGTCTTCCAACGTTCGTCCCATGGGAAAGATGCAAGATTTCGCGGCGATTGTGTCACCTGGTCGTTTGCGCTTACGGTTCAAAAGTCTCTCGATGTGTGAGGAAAGTTTTCAAGGTCTCCCTATTAATTAATTGCCTGCGAAGCGGGTAGCCTCAAAGGTCATCTTGCTCTTGGAATGAGAATCTTTTGTTGTCGTTCGCGATTGCCTAATGCAACTAAATATATCATAGTTTCATTTCATGTGGTGGAGAGTCAACCTTCGGAACTGGTTCTAACAATTACGTTAGCTTTCTTCTGTCAACATTCACTACAATCGCGAGAGGTTTTAGATTGCTCGTTCGCCGTCAGCCGTTTTAACTGAGTATTCGGGCATGCTGGAATATAGCGTCGCTCTTATGATGAATATCTAACTACGTAATGCTCGAATCTGAAAAAAAATTCCATCGCACGGTTAAAAAGTACAAAACTTACTCTCATTAGTTTCATTTGATCATTAGTTTTACCAATATAAGTTACTTGGCTTCAAGTTCATCTGAGGCTTACTCGATTGGAGACAAGAGTACCGGCACGTTACTTGCCTCAATCTCTTGAATCATTTCATCTTATGATTCCTCAGGAAAGATGTTTTCGAGACTAATGGTGGTAAAAATGCATGGGTGTTGAAATAAAAAATGTTTTTATTTAAGCGATACCAATATCGCTACTCAACGGGATTGTGTTGGTGTGGTGATTAATGTACTGGTTCCCCATTCTGAGGTCACGGATTCGAATTCCAGCTGTGGTGGATAATTTTCCAGGGAATTCCTATCCCTGCTTGCGTGTTATGTGGAGGAGACTTCAAGCGTAGTACTCCATAAGTCGAATGGGACGTTAAACTGAGGTCCCGGTGGCGTTTTCGTTAAGATTAGGGTAATGCTGACGCCTGGTTTTACTCTACCATAATTTCCCTGTATAATCTAACCTAACTTTACCTTACTAGTGCCAATGGTACCAGTTGTCGGTTGCTTACCGCTATAAACCGACCATCCATCAACGTAATACCTTGTAAACCACCTCAAGGGCCTGTGGCAGGGGGTGATGAGTTGTCACCAATATGCACTTCACTATAGGTATGCTACTAATGTTGTAGAAACGATGAGTATTGTAGTATTTTACGTCTACATAAATGCATAGAGATACAAGAGTTATACAGGAAGCTTGCGAGACGTGCTTTTAGTCCTACGCAGCAGGTTAAGAACAAGCATTAGAGAGAAGATCAAATAATTCGCTACTCTATCTATCGACAAACCTGATTACAAATTCCCAGTGACATCTATTATGGCCTCTGATAATGACATTTTCAACCTGTCCGTTCTGCAATCTATTTCCCTAATTTTATTCTCATAATCGAATCCATCGTGTCGGGTGTATGGTGCAGAAGTTGGGCTTTCCGTATGAGTTCGTGAGAATTTGATCATCTCCTTCCCTTCCTCCCTTCCCGCACTACGTCGTAGCCCTGTTCCCCCTGGGTGTAGTGTACACATAGAGAGAGCCCGTCGCACGCCTCCAAAAGCTGCACGGAATGCGTTGCCTTGCGCCCGGAAAGCCCCAGATTTACCTTCCCACCTTCAGACACCCAACTGGTTACACTTCTTGCACCTCTTCCGCTTGCCGTACGCGGCACCTGCGGTCCCAGGAATCTTCAGTGCGCCTCGGAAATCCCCAGGCACAGTCGGGTCCATAGCTTTCATCTTCCTTCGCCATCACCCTCGCGAGGTTACGTGTCGGTAATCGTGGACGGGACTTAATCCCCGGTTTGGCATCAGTATGGGATTAAATAGTGATTCGAGTCGACCTTGATTCTCCTTGAAGCTTCGTCGACCGCCTAACGCCCCCCCCCCCTTAATACTTTTAATTTTCTATTCGAAAAACACAGCACTCCATGCCACATCCTTTCCACGCCGCTGCACGCGTTACATCACTTCCGCAGAAGGTGCAAGAATGTGTACAGCCTTCCGGAGGAATTCCTAGCGGTTTGTTTACTCTTTATGTCTCTTCCCGGCCAATTAAGGGTTAGCGAGGAAAACGATACTATTTAGCTACAGACTTGAGTTTTTATTTTTTGTGACTTCTCATAATTGCTTAGACCATGTAGTATCGTCCGTAATCTTCAGACGAACGCAACATTCGTGCCCTGTGCGGAATTCGAACCCCCGACTTTCGTGTTGCTAGGCTGACTCGTTTGCGACTTGTCAACCACGGTCGGCACATGGAAAACAATTTCAATAAAAGGTGCTGATAACCCTACGTGTAAACTATTTTATAAAACAAACGTCCTTCATAAAGCATACACTGAAACTTTCTGGAATTGTTCGCTTATTTACGAAGTTTTGAAGCGTTTCTCGTGTTGTGCCCTTCTGGAGAGGAGTTCCTCGAGGGTACGACAGGGGTTCCCTCTGTATACAATTTTCGTACTCAAGGAACATCGGGACAAGGAATGACTTCTGGTGTCGACCCCCCTATCCACTCCGGTGCTGAGGAGATTACCTCACCACTGCGTTGGTCAAAACGATTGAGAAACTCCCAACTTCTCATTTGTATCGCGCAGAAAAATACTGATTCAATTGTTATCATTCCTCATCCCTTGAAAAGTATAAGTAAGTCACTCAAATGACAATTTCTAAACGCTGAAATTTCATTATTAATCACTTTTTACAGCACAAGGAACCAATTGTTGCGCCATTTCGACTGAATTGATGCACTTTGCCTTCGGCAATTACAGTAATTCCCTAACAATCCGAAAAATAATTTCTATAGGTGCTTTCTTTTCTGCGGTTCTTTATTTTCTCTTAAATACATGCTTCTTTACTAGTTATTTTTCGCAATCACGAATGCTAATTTTGAATCTGAAATATTTTTACGCGTGTTCCACGTATATTCCCGCTTTATTTCAAGTTTAATTTTGGAAAATAAATATGCTGGGGAGGTAGGTTTCTGTTGACGTTACCAATGAAGGTCACAAATTTCTCTAAGTGACACGAAAATGAGAAACAAGGACATTTACTTTGCTCTATGTTGGAAACCTTCCAAGAGCAATGTGTGAACTCGAGGTCTATCCTCTATGTTCCTCTCTGGATCGTTGAGTCCGTCTGGGGGATGGTATTTCTTGCTCTTCCAAAGTCGAAGGGACTTGTGGGTGGGTGGGTAGGAGGAGGAGGGGGGAGGGCAGGTAAAACATCTCGGGGTTATCCGTGAGGGATGTGTGAGGTGGGGGAGGTTGGGGTGGAGGAGGAAAAAAAACGGGTTGAACGGAAGTGGGTGGGCACTTTGGAGTGAGGGGTATGTGGGGGAGTAGGAGGTGTGTTGGGGGAGCGACCAATGAGAGCGGCCGCTGATATTAAGCGACCAATCGGGGCACCGCCAGAGGCTGATGTAACAGGGACACCCTCCTCCGATGTCCTCCCTCCCCGCCCGCCGCTATTTCCCCGACCGAAGGCTTCATAAGTACGACACTCGGTCAGTCGGAGCACACGAAGTCGGTAGTAGTCGCGAGATAGCAGAGAAAGCGAGAGGGTGGTCGCGGTGTTGTGGAGATTTTTGTCTCACGGATTTGTTTTTCTCTCTCTCGCCCGCAGAGACGAGCACCAAGACTTCAAGGAGGAGATGAAGAGGCTGAGGACACTGAGAGGGAAAGGTCCGACCAAGAAAGGCGAAGGGAAGCGCTCGTCGAGGAAGTAAGGGATCATTCCTTACCTTGCCGTCGTCGAAGAAGTGTAACCCATTATAGTGATATAGTGTTTTGTATAATAACATTTGAGACAGAATCTTCGTTATTGTTATCAGAAGGAATAAAAGTTTTTTGAAGAAAAATAGTCATTTTAGTGAGTTTCCTTAGTCAAGAACTGTAACTTTTCTCCAGATTGATCGTTTTAAAAGTGGCTGCGACAATGAAGTGCATCTTTGGACTGATGTTTCTCTTATCTTTTACGTATAAGTATGGACTCGCGTTGCCCACATGCCCGAGGTAAGTAGTTGTGATGTAGTTTGCACGGTGTTGAGATTTGGGTGAAATTGAATCGGGAGTATTCTCTTCTGTTGCTCTTTTGAAGAGTGCGCGCGTGCCAACTTCCCGGTACAGACCATCCTTTTCGCATATTTTCGTGTGCGGAACCTTCCTTTCTCTTTCATTCTCACTCAGTCCTCTTTCATCCTCACATCTCTACCCCCCGCACCTCGGGAAAAATTCCTTTTCGTTCGGCGAAACGAACGTGAGTGATATGTACGCTTTCTGAACTCGATCCGCGTGCGAGAGAGCTTTGTGAAATATTTTCACGCGTGCCCTCGATTGGGATAAATCCCTTTGGCTTGGCCCTAAGTCGAGGGGCACGCGTAGCTCGTCCAAATTCTTCGAGTGCCGCTCTCATTACTTCTTCATTTGCTCTCTTCCCCTATACTCTGTGTCACGTTCGCCCGCCGATATGTTTCATTTTTGCCGGGTAGATGTGTTATAACATTCAGGCGATGCACCTTTGCCCCAGTCGGATTTTTTTTCTTTTTTACTATCGGCATGAATGAGAATGCTTCGGATCCATAAAAGGGGAAATTGCTTCGATCAAGTGACGGAGAATCAGTAATATGAACTTATACCAGCTGTGGTACCAAAATTAAGGCAAAAGTTTTACTTTTGCCTCAATAAATCTTTTAAAAATGTTCTATTGCAGAAAAAAATTTTACCTTATCATAAGCTATCTCGTCGCATTCTACGTTTAATCGTTACATTTTGGTTCGCTAAGTGTTAATGGTGTTCACTATTCATTTTTAAATAATTTTAATCGCAATGGTTTTGATTTGATTTAATCGGATGTATTTAACGATGGTTTCGCTATGCAGGCAATTGCCCCTTAGTAGTTGTGTTGGCATGCGTTGTTTGCGATTCTGTTTTCGGTGATACGGATCGCGGGATCATTTTAAAATGTACGAGTTTTATCTCCCGCTGCACATGGTTCACGTCTTACATAGCGTTAAGGCATGATGTGATTATTTTCTCTCACCTTGATAGTCGATGATTTTATTTCTGCTCTTTCATTCTATAGCCACATCTATTGCCAAGGGAGTCTCCTGGACGTCGTCCAACTGTCGTCAATATACCCGGATTCGAAGACCTTTGTTGACATGAAGATGAAATATTCTCCGGATGAGACACTGTACAGATTTAAAAAGATGATGAACGAGACTGACTCGAAACCATCGAGGGATGACGTCGAGAAATTTGTCAACGAAACTTTTGACGATCCGGGAAGCGAAATGGACATTTGGGAGCCTAAGGATTGGAAGGCGCATCCGAAATTCTTGGATAAAATTGCGGATCCGGCATTGAAAGAGTGGGGGAGACAACTGAACGACCTCTGGAAGCTATTAGGAAGAAAAATTAAAGATGAAGTTGCAGAAAATCCTGAGCACTACTCAATAATTTACGTTCCTAATCCAGTAATTGTCCCTGGAGGACGATTCAGAGAGTTCTACTATTGGGACTCCTATTGGATCATCCGAGGCCTACTCTTATCTGAAATGTACGACACAGTGAAGGGGATGCTTATTAATTTTTGTACTATCGTCGAGAAGTATGGCTTCATTCCCAATGGGGGGCGAATATACTATGGCATGAGATCACAACCACCAATGTTAATCCCAATGGTGGAGACCTACGTTAGTACAACCAATGATGTAGACTTTGTGAAGACAAACATTCATGCATTAGAAGCGGAATTCAACTTTTGGATGGTGAATCGCACGGTCCAAATTCCACGGGGAGGAAAGACTTATACTTTGGCTGTCTACCAAGAGTTTTCTTCCGGGCCACGACCAGAATCATACAGGTGGGCATTCAGTCAGTAATTATAGTACCAACAAGAGTTTCAGTCAGTAAGTATAGTACCAACAGTGTTATACCTCACCTGCACCTGCTCACTGAATGAAATTTGAAGGAAAATGAAATATTTTCAATAGTAATATATGTCTTTTTCATTACAGGGAAGATATACACAGTGCTAGCATTTTTAAAACACAGCAAGAAAAAGAAGACCATTATTCAGAGCTTAAAGCAGCTGCGGAATCAGGCTGGGACTTTTCCACCAGGTGGTTCGTTTTGAATGCAACAAATAAAGGTACTTACTATCTTGGAAAATTTAATGCTCTTTTATGATAATGTGCATCTATTAAAATATGTTGGCCAAGTTAAGATTTTTCAAATCCTCTTTATAATAAGGTACTCTCAGCTTTTTTCATTTCCTCAGCCTGATCAAGTCCTCGTTTTCTCAACAAAATTTCTTTATGTGATTTCAGGAAATTTAACAAACCTCAAAACTAGAAGTATTGTTCCTGTAGATCTGAATTCTATACTGTACTGGAATGCGAAAATATTATCACGTTTTTTCACCTTGCTTAACATGCCAGAAAAGGCTGATAAGTACAAAGCAATAGCAGAAGAGTGGTTGGAAGCTGTTGAAGCTGTGCTCTGGCATGAAGAAGTTGGTGCATGGTTGGACTATGACAGGCATAATGATGTGAAGCGAGATTACTTCTATCCAACAAATATTGCACCTCTTTGGACTGGCTGCTATAGATTTACGAATACAAACCAAAAGGTTGCCAAGATATTGAATTATTTGAAGAAGACTCAGGTCATGGTCAATGAGGGTGGTATTCCATCAACGCTTGAGCATTCAGGAGAGCAGTGGGATTATCCAAATGCATGGCCTCCTCTTCAGCACATAATGGCAGTTGGGTTGGATAACACAGGCGATCCTTGGGCCAAGAAGTTGGCTTATGAAATAACAGAGAGATGGGTTCGCTCAAATTTCAAAGCATACAACGAAACCCATGCTATGTATGAGAAGGTGAGTGCACAAATATTTTATAACTTTAGTTTCTTTGTGTGATTATGCAGAGCTTTTTCTTAAAGAGAAGTAAAACTGAAAAATCCCTCCTGGGATATGTATGCATAGAAATTTTATTTGCCTATTTCACGTAATTCAATGCAATCCACTGTAATAGATAAATTTATGTGATGACAGTGAATAGTAGTTGTGTTACTTACTTGTAATTTTTCTCATGTGGATTGAACAATATTAGTTGGAGAGAATATTTTTTGCAGTTTTATATCAAAGCATTTGAAATTTATTTGAATGGAATCATATTATTTGCACGCCTTATGGAATTTCGTGCAAATTGCTGTTTATAATTCTTTGTTGAATTTTCTGTCTCACTTGAATTATCTCTTTATTTCTTTATAGTATGACGCCACCATTCCCGGAGGACATGGTGGTGGTGGAGAGTATCAAATTCAACTTGGATTTGGCTGGACGAATGGCGTTATAATGGATATGTTGTGGAAGTATGGTAATGATCTGACTGTTGAAGATGGCTTTGAAAGTCTAGAAAAATTCAGTGCAGCCGCACCAAAAACAGCATCAACCATTGAGCCTTTGGGGACAGTAATTTTGGCATTGTTTGTGACATTTGCTGCAGGATGTATAGGGTGAGGTGAGTAAAATGGTTGAAGTTTGTATATCATTGTTGTCAAAAAGCACTCTACATTCATGTAACAATTTTAGTAATACTTCAGTTATACTGATACATTATTTTTTGTCTTTTCAGATGCTTTGTATTATTTTGAAAGGATTGGGAGGTAATGTTTTGACTGATTAAGAGATCGACTTGAGTTGACGAGGTACACTGCGTGATTATACTGTCTTGGGTTGCCAGTTAAACATTTTTAACTCATGGGAAGCTTAAGTGTGATATTCCACAGAGGAAAATTCATTCCCCTTGACCGGGATTCAAACCCAGATCCCTTGATTTTGTGCCGAGTGCTTCAACCAGTTAAGCTACTGAGGCGTCCTTCTTCTCTGTGGAATTTCTCTGGGAGAAGGGTATCTCGGTAGCTTAACTGGTTAAAGCACTCTGCTTGAAATCGAGGGATCCGGGTTCGAATCCCAGTCAAGGCGAATGATTTTTCCTCTGTGGAATATCGCATTTATGTGCACTTGCGGGTGACTCCATAAAGGTAAACACCGTGGCTAGTCCCGGTATCCTCAAAGTTGGTCAAGGGAAGCTTAATTGTTGAAATATTTTGTTAAGATCTGAATCTCATTATATGGCTGAAATATTCATTGTTTAATGAATATTTTATTAAGATACCAAACAGTATTGCATTAAGTGTGTTGCTTGTGCAAGATGTTCCACAGGAGCTCTAAAAACCTTCTTTATTGTGTTACATTAATTATGGCCCATTTTTTTGTAAATATATGTACAGTTATATTCATGATGCATGCAGCATCAAGTGATATTGATTCCAGCAACAAGTATCCTAGTTGTTGAGGTATCCTTGGATTGAGATTGAAGTCAAGCAAATTGGATTCTCGTTGGAAGAAATATTTTCTTCCTCGAGTATCCGCCAGTGTGTGCGTGTGGTGTGTGTGTTATAGTTTGGAGTGACATGGCATGTACAAGCCTGCCAGCATGGTTTGATGGTGTAGAATGCATTTTATGTTCTGTGATTATGCATTTTGCATTTGAGTTTGACGTGCATTGGACAGCTGCTAATGCTCTGCAGTGTTGTCATTAGAAGAATTTTGTTACATAAGTTATTCCTAGGGACATCACTTCCAAGTGCAAAGTGATATTGTTTTTAGCATGAGTCGATTAAATTCCTCACGCTTTTTTTTCTCCATTACACGACCTTTTTAAGTTATCAGTGTAGCTAAAAAGTAGCTAATGACATTGGCCATCAGATATACCTGAAGCACACTAACATATTTGCTAGCTGCCATAAAGTAAAATTTGTGAGCTCAAGCTTTTGTTTTCCATTGCATTGTTGGAAAACAGAGGGTGGCTATTTATGCCATATGTGAACCTCAGTTAAATAAAGCCATAAGTTATGCTGGAATATGCCTGGAAAGAGAAGTGGTTGTTGGGACTCATGAACTTCTTTAACTCTGATATTTGATGTAGAAGTTGAACATTTGGAGATTAGTATTTCTCCTGTATTGCTAACATGGAGTTGTTGTAATGCAAATTTTATTTTATGGCAGATTGTCACATGAGCAGATATGGCATAATTCAATCTCGAAACTTCTGCTTGTTTGATCCAGACCTGTACAAGAAACCATCTAACGGTCTGATCACATAAAAATATTTTTGTGTATGGATTGTGTATATTTAACTTTTATAGAAACTTTTAAGTCAACATGTTGCTCAATGGATTCAGAAGTTACAGGGGTTTAAGCCTATCTGTTTTAATTTTTTCTGTAATGTTGATATTCATTTATATTGATGGTAATGCAAAAATTACGTATAATGTTTATTGAAATTATATCGTGCTTTAATGCTGGAAGAACAAATATTTTACGCAGTCAAATATTGATGTTGGTGCCAAAGATCTTATGAACCTGAGAGAATGTATGCTGTACTGCAGAGAGATATGAAAAGTATTCCATGTGAAAGTTGATTTCTTTAATGCACTTGGACTAATGTTTCAATTGAATGGAACCAGAGTGTATGAATCTATGAAGTATTTATTGAATCAGATGCCTCTGTAAAGCGTGTTTAAATTCATTGTTTAATGAAGCCTGTTCTTTTACGGTGATACATATCAGAACTGGATGGAAGCATTTATTTTTATTTCCTGTGCCTATATTGATTCTCCTTTTACTGTTGAAGGAGTGGTGCCATTGTTTTTGCTGGAATGTTGAACTTGTAAGCATTCAAGCATGGCACAGAGGTTTCATTAAAAACATGATTGAGCAGGATATTGTTTTCAGTACCTATATGTGTTACTGATGTTAAAAAGGCTGTTTAAGAATGCTGCTGGTTAGCATAATTTTATATTCTAATCATATTACTTTTGTAAATCAACTCCACTCATTTGGAGAATTACATCTATAATTTAAAGCAGAATATTTAAAACATAGATTGTGTAACCCTCAAGAGCCTAAAAAATCGTATATGGAGGTTTTTGTGTAAAAATAAATTTTTTTATAACTGCATAGATTTTACCTGATTTAGATATGAGGTTACTTGCGATGTGGAAACTTGACAGAAATCCAAAATAAAACTCTCCGACATTAAGACATCATTAAATTGATATCATTTATGTACCATGCAAGTCAAAAAAGAGTACTCCCACATTGGCTCAATCAGCTGCATTAGGGAAGTAAATGAATCTTCTGTTTGGATTGACTCCTCTCAGAATTTTGGTGTCATTTGGTTGCTATAATGCCTGTAATATCTATTCAAATCATTCTTTAGCTCTAGAGCCTATCAAGAAATCATCATATCCATCCTAACAGCCCTTATTGTACATCCAGAGCATGAATATACATTATGGATGATTATCTCCTCCCGAGGGGGTGCAGCTAAGCATTCTGCATGCAATGAAGTTTTGTTGAGCCGCCACTCTAGTACCTCTAGTACTAGTGAGGCGATTGTGATTGGCGGTGGTGATATTTCATCCCTAACATCCACAAAGTTACTCTGAAATGTCAAAAAAAATCAGCTATCCTTTTAACGTCCATATCTCTTCAACTTAACAGAAAAATTACCATTTCAGGTGGCCATTAACGAGTTGATGAAGCAAACTTTCTTGATGGCAGCACTGCCTATTTTGCAAAGATCAGAGAAACAGCTTAGCTATACAGTGGACCCAAACATTTAAATCCATAATGTTCATGGAGCTCATCCATAATGTTAATGGAGCTCATGATCCAGAGCATTGCTTATGGAAAAGTTGTGTCCATCAGACTGTTTCCTGCAGCACTTGGTGACTTCTTGTCACATGCTCTGAATGGCATTTCTCAGTAATTCTGTTGAAGAAATATTTTCAGTTCACAGACTATTTGTTTGTTTCACTTCATGTCCCCTGTCTTCATGTCCCCTGTCTTCATGTCATGTATGGTATAAAAAGGACATGATGCCTAAATCATTATACTATCTCTTTAATGATTATGAACACTACGCTACCTTCCTAACGTTCCTCCGGACTTGTTTACAGTTGAACTCCCTATGATTGAATGTGCCATAACCTCAATGAAAGCAATATCTAGTCATCATCTTGTTTTTATTATGTCCATGCTTGTAACTTGATAAGTTTCTGGTTTTATTTGTGCAGATTTTGAAACTGTTGAGACATATTCATCTAAAGCATTCATAACTTCATTTAAATCACCAAGTATTTACAACAGTGTTTTCCTTTTTAAATCTTGCGGGCATTGATGCAGGGAGATTAGTAGCTCATTCATAGATAGTTTTATGGTAGTTTTTTTAATAGCATCAGTCATTGATAATAGCAGGAAAAATTATTCCCATTCATATATAGCCATATATTATAGCCATAATTTATTTGCATCATGGTATCATTCATGATCGACTTAGTTTTGCCAGGCTGTTTCAGGGGATGATTCTAAATATTAGAAGCAAGAACGGAAAGTATTCTGCCATGGCTCTGGCAAAAACATAGCTCCCTCTGGATCTTTCGTTCATGCTTTTCATTAGAAAAATTGCTAGCTATTATTCTGTGCCTAGCTCCTAAGGTTGGTGCTGTGTATGTAAAGGGCTCCAGCTACTTATCATTGAAATGAGATAACTAGCCATCAATAGTATACCAGGACAAAATATTAATTCTTAATCATGTTCAGGTTACTTACCCATATCAGCTGCATATCTTAAACCTGCTGACGGCATTTGATTGCTAATCAGTTGCAATACAAGTTCATTGTGCTGCAAATCGTTGAAAACCTTGTTTCAATGATAACAGTTTCTAATCCTATTGGTAATGTGGGTGATCCATGACTAGACAATGCAGGGAGATTATTAGCAATTTGCACTCTTTTAGTTTTCTAAATAAAAAAGCTGATCTTTTTCCTTATACACTACTTCAATAACATACTGTGTGAGGATTCATTCAAATTTTGAGCAATGTGACATCAAATGTGTCCAATATTAAATCTTATATTATTAGAAATGGTAGGGTGATTTCTGTGTGTCATTTTTAACACTTCAAATTAAATATGTAAATCAAAATAGCATTTCTGCTTGAAAGGCATAAGCATGCAATAAAACAAACTGACTCACTGAAAACATATGCAAAAATAATGTGTAAAGCTTCTCTGATGTATGTATATGATTAAAACTAGTTCCAAATAAGTTCACCGAAGGCAGCATAAAACATGAAAGCATGAACACATATTAATAATTGTTCGGCCTTTTTGTGTAGGTGATTAAAAAATGTATAATAGGTGAGTGGACCCCAATGATCAGTGCCCATACAATGTTCATGAATATGCTGCCATCAGTCTGACGGTCTTTTCATCAATTTTTGCATGATCCATTGGGCAATGTAGATGCATTTTATAAGAAGTAGAAGGTAGTCAATAACTTGTCATGTTGGACAGATTTAATGCTCTTTGTTCTTTTTACCATAGGCTGGACTTGTTGACCCTTTTCCTAAAACAAAATAGCTTTATGGGGTCATGCATCATTTACTTCACTGTTGATTTGTCTCTGGAAATACTTCTTCCTTGTGAAACTCTGTCAGGGACTTTATTTATGATTTCATGGAGCATAATGATTCATCTAAGAATGGACTTTGGGAGTCATGCATTTATTAATTGAAGAGTGATGAGTTGTTTTTCATGTGAATATAGAAGTGTATGTTAAAGTTTTATTGTTTCAAGGTAATAGGGCCAGTTTCTTTTTCTCTTTGAGGGTTCCAATAATGGTAGGGTAACCAGAGAGGCACAATTCTTGGATGTTAGGCGTGCAGTCCAGAGCTTGACTCTAGTCTCCTGTCAAGCACTATGTTTACTAGGCCTGAGCTTAAATTTTAAATCATTTAATTAAAATAACTGATTGCGTTCAACTGTGCATTAGGAACAAGAGAAAGTAAGGAATACATGAAAAATAATTAACTGCAAGTTTATGAAAAAATTTTGCAGTCAACACTTTTTGTGGATAAAATGTCCATCAATCTGACAGTCACTGGTACATTGTAAGTCATAGCACCCTTATTAAAGAACTCTTTAACTTTTTAATGCTAGTGGACACAATTTATACCTGCAACATGAAGTGCTCCTTTAAGAATTACTTGTGAAATTGTGGTATCAATTGAGATGACAATTCCTTCGATTATTATCCTTCTTATTTCAAATCATTTCATTTCTTTCTTCCACATTTGTCATTTAGTATATTACTTAGGTTGTGTTGAGCTAGTGGAGCAAATGGCTCTTCTTTTTGTGGGATATGCTGGCATTCTGCTGTGGTTCTGGATGTGTAATTTATTGTATCTAATGCACTGGAAAAGTTGTAGTTAAAATCCGAGTGGTACCTTTGATCACCCATGACCACCTAAATCCAAATTTCATCAGCTTCTGGGTATCTGAACATTCTATGAATTTATCCTCGGTAAAGGGAAAGGCCTTCCAAATTATCTCTTTCACCTTAAAGGTTTACTTTGAAGAGAGTTCAATGCCATCTTCTCAAGCTACCCTTCTGGTTTATTGATTTGTAGATACCTCATTGTTCATCTTTTTGTGGGATCCTTGTGTGTGATTGGTAATATTGAGTATAAAAATTTCACATTTTGCATATTCACAAGTTGAAACTTACAAGTTTTCCATGACAAAAACAGCACAAGACACTGAGACACTGTTAAAACATTTCAATATTTTTCCTTTCCCTCTTCCAATTACTGTTCCCAGTTCCCTCCCTCTTTGCAGCTGCTGTCCTAAAACCCCTTGTCTCATGCTCTTGCAATTGCTAGCAGAGTAGTACGCCAGTGTCAACAAAAGTTAAGTAAAAGTTAAGTTCCTTGAGTGGCTTTCTCAATCACAGTATAGTTACTTAATTTATTTATTTATTTATTTCACCACCAAAAACGGCACAAAGGCTTTTACATTGGCTTACCACAATAAATAAATAAAAGCTTAGAGAGAATAACATAAATAAAAAACAAAAATTATTAAACGTAAAAAGGGGATTAAGGGTTAAGGGGCTAAGGATTAAGGGGCTATGAATTGCCAGCCTGGCCCTTTGAATTTACCTTGCAAATCAAAGAATCCAAAGCTGTTAGAAAGAAGTTTCCCTGCCGCCATGAAAGTGGTGCCATGCACTTAGTGGGGATTCTTTTGAATGCAACTATAAGTTAATCAAGTGAAGGCCAAGTTTAATGTAACTGTATTGCTTATAAAAAAATAGCCATCTTTGGATGTAGTGGCTTGAAGGCTGATGAGAGTAGTTCTTCTGTTGAGAATCTTTTTTTGTCAAGAAATGCTCCATTTAACTGCAATGATTACAATTTTCTATGAAGTTAAGCATTACTGACTATTTCCATTATATTGATTCTCTTGGTTATTATTAAAGAATATGCTATGCATCATAATGATTTTACCATTTGAAGAACAACTTATCCAGGTTTTTCAAGGTTTTTTATAGGTACCTATTTAATTAAAACTGTGGAAAACTATTAGCATTCAGTGAAACTGTGGTTTCTTCTGTAATTTAAACTGAGCCTTTGAACAATAGTCCCATTTGGTCAAAAATTAATTTACTTCATCAGAAGATTAGCCATTAATGAATGAAGTTAGTTTTGGGTTTAAACAGTTTTATCACTAGAATCTGATTTCTCAGGCAAAACTATTTTGAATATAGCCACAGACCAAACTGTCAAGCTCATTTTTTGGATATCAAAGTCAGTTGAAATTATTGTTTTCCCAAACTTAAAGTGAAGATGAGAAATGCATAATATAAATGTGATGGCGCTCACATCAGCCTTATCTTGTGAAGTGTATTAGTACTCACACACAGAATGTTTTGGAGAGGGCATCTTGGATTTTTAGCAATTTTTTCATGCTAACATTTCATCCTTCTTAGTATTTTAAACTTATTTTTAGGAATATACATAAGCAAAATCCCAATGTTTATGTATTTGCCCAATATTTGATAGAATGTCATAATTAAGCACTCTACAATCAACCATTTATTTTGGCCTTATTAATGTGGTGTATTATATCCATTTGCATTTTTCTCATTCCTGTAGGGCATGCTCTAAGAACTTTCTTCAGTCCAAGATAATGACCATATTTTTAAAGCTTGCTAACAGATAAAAGAATGCTAAATAAGGATCTTGGGATATAAGATTGATCTTTCATCACTTGTGAAACTAACCTCTGCTGCTTGTATGTTCTTGCCTAATTACTCACCCACATTAAAAGCTGAATATGCATCATTCTGCTGCAGCATGCTTCGAGGTAAGGGGCTGTTTGTCATGTGTCTTGTTTTTTCTTTTGTCGCTCTCCCAGAGATTAATCATCCTTCATTCAGATCATGGGTATCATGTTGCGTTGTTTTTTAAGTGTGTTTTTTGGTCGTTGAATCATGATGATTTAATGCTGTTTGCTGTGCTTTTTTGGTGGATTATTTGCTAACATGTCTCCCCCCTGGCCATTTCCTTTGTTTTAGATCATTCATTTAAAGAGTTAACAATGTTATCGTGAAATTTAGTAAAGATGAATTCTATGTTCAGTTAATGAGTACTATAATCTTTGTGTAGACTTTACGGTTATCATTGCTGGTCTCACAAAGAGTGGAGGGGGGCTGATTTAAAGCTTTTATCTTGCTCCTCCAATTATGTTCTATTGGTATGAGTCGTCTCAAAATTTACCTGAATAGCCACATTGTTAGTGAACGGCCCACTATTTTGGTGATTACCTATCTACAGTGGACAATTTGTCACTCAGGGAATATAAGCTACATTTGGAAGGTTGTCAGCCACTTAATTATCTTTGAGATCCAATAATATAAGTGTTTCATGATATTTTGTTGTAGATACTTTAAAAATAGTGAATGCTTTCATCACTATAAATTTTAGTGGACTTTCTCTCATAATAATAATAATAATGTTGACTTTATTTCGAGCAAATTTAGGTCTACATAGACCTTTCTTACCATTTACTCGTTGATACCAAACATTTACACCCATGCCCTGAGTGGAGTAAAATCTCCCAGGTGGGACTTGAACCTGTGACTTTCGGGTTATCAGGCGAGGACGTTACCCCACCACTACCAAGGCCGTCTCATAAGGTGTTACTGGCAGAAACAAAATGATAAATTCCAACTTACCCAATTTACTTTCTCTGTGCAAATACTCCGCAGTAAATACATTCAAGTAATGATTAAAAATATCAATACCATTTTGTGATTTAATCATAATTTCACATATGTATCTACTTAAAGGCCATGAAGGCTCTCCAATTGAGTGTATCTGTGAACAGGGGAAATAACAGGGATAGCTCTTTTCCAGTTTATAACTCTTTAAAATGTCATTGAATATTTTGAACTTAATGATGCTCATAAGTATTCATTTTTTGGAGTAATAGGTAAAACCTAATATCTAATTTAGAATCTCCATTTCAAATGGAATATTTTTCTTGAATTCATTTCTAGATATGTTGGTTGACATATCTCCATGCTAAATTCTCAGCTTGATGTTTTGGTCTTATTAAGGAAATCTCCAATGCAGCAGATATAAGTATCCCACATGGACATAAATATCGTGAAGGAGTGTTGCTAGAGCATTTTTTTAAAGGATATTTGTCATTTCTAGTCAATGGATCTGGTACTGCAGTGTTGCCTTCATTTTTCCTTTTAAAATTTTTCTCAGTACCTTGGGTTTTGAAATCATCCTTAGTGTATGTGTACAGACCTAGAGATGGTTTGAAAATTAACGTAATTTTCATCTGAGGTAAATTACCACGTGGTAAATTACGGTAATTATTGAAATTTACCGTCATTTTCCAGTATTTTTCAGTTTTAAGCATTAAACAGAAAATGTATGGTTAAATAAGAATGCCAATAGCAAAAGGGAGAGGATACCATGTTTAAAACATACCTAATGCAACATTAACCTATTATATATTTTTAAAATTGTAAAAAGAAATACAGCAGCATCATGCAATCTGGCGTTCTTTTGTCAAAGTATGAGAAATTTTCAAGAAGAATATTCTACTAATAATTACTCAATAATGTTATAATTTAAGTAAAATATGCCAAAAATGAGTTGTATATGCCTCAATTTAAAATTAAACATGTTGGAAATGTGGACTTGGCTTAAAAGAACATGTTGGGAATTTATCTGTATGAAAAGTTATCTCAAACATAGGTGAATTATCTAGAAAATTATCGAAAATTACGGTAATTTTCCAGGGGCGCGGTAAATTACGAAAAATGCCATGGTAATTTACGAAAATTACCTTGAATTTTCAAAGTGGCCCATCTCTATGTACAGACCTAATATCTCTTAATTGGCACTTGGAATTAACTCCATAATAGTGGTTGGGTGTACTGTGGATTTTTTGATTCCCAACTTTGTGCTAATCATAGTGTAAGAAGTGTTGATTTTGGTAGATAAAAAAACCTTCATCTCACAATTTTTCTACGTTAGATTTCATGTTGGTGTGCGTGTGTTCAGTGTCTTACAACATTTTGTCTTTACCTGTGGCTCAAGACCTGTAAATTAAATTCTTTGTTCATTTTCTGAACAATGTACCAGATTGGTGGACTATCGAATGACTGGGACATTGCTCTAGTTAACTTCTGAATTAGCTTTTTAAAAACTGTTCTCTGTGGTGGATCTCATTAAATAAATTGACATAAATCCCTTGTATGTTGATGCTCTTCCATTTCAACCTAATTTAACTTTTGGAGAGTGGTTGATTTAGCACACCTTGCATACTGCTTTTAGGATGGAAAAACCATTGCCTATGGTTTAGGCTCTTGACAGTTAAGAGCTTATATTTGCTACAGATGTTGGGAATAACATTTCATTTCACATTTTCTATCTTTTGGCTTTTTTGCTTTGATGGTACTTAACCCTTTCGCGCCGGACGTCGACCATAGCCGACGAGCATTTTCATACGCAAACGACCAAACGTCGGCTATAGCTGGTGTGGATTTTTCAACGCAAATGAACTGACGTCGGCTACAGCTGTCGCGGGGGAAGGGAAGTGACCGCTGAGGTAGCAATGATCGGAGGTATTCAGGCCCTGCCTGAGACCCAGCTTAGCGAGACCTTAGAGCTTATTCTCGACCATTAGGCCCGACCCTCCTACTCATTTACGATCCTGATCATAGCAGGAATCAGTGGTGAAGTGGTTGAATTGACAATGATTTTTGCAAAGAAATATTTATAGCATACTCCAATTTTTTATACTTTGAAATGAATTATTCGTTTTTTTCTGTGCATAAGCAATTTTGAAACGAAATTTTAGTGTTATTATTAACGGACTTCTTGTGTGAAAGCCTTAGTACCTTGTGTGTTCATATGCGATGAAAATTACGCAAAAAAAGAAATGTCGTTTTATTGTCTATATCGTACGTGTTTGTTACAATCTGAATGCCTATTTACACTATATGTCCTCTATTTTCCGATTTCTTTATTGATCCCCTTAGTAATTACTCATATGCCGGTATTTTTAGGCAATGTATATTGAATAGCCAATATCATTCTTACGCTGGTGCGATAATGTTAGCTACTCATTCTTGGTTGAACATTTGCTTGGCTGCCTGGCGATGTCTCTTATAACCTACTTGGAAAAACCATCCCTTCCACTCCCACAGTGATGTCTCACGTGAAAGAAAAGAAAATTTCGAGACGTCCTAACTTGCTTTAAAAATGGAAAAGTCCTAACTTTGTTATTTTCAATGCTAGAAATCTGTTTAAAATTCTACAATGCTTAAAAAAATGTAAGTTATTCTTATATAAGTATAAATTGTTGAAAATCATAGACAATATTTAATTTAAAAAAACACTCCTAATGCAATGAGTTGACCGTGGACTCCCGCTAAGAAAGGGTTGGAGGGTTGAGTCCAGTGGCCGGGGTAATAGCCGGGTGCCCCGTTGAGTAGGGTCCCAAATCGGAGGGACGAGAGTACCTGGGACACTCCACCCCAAAAAAAGTGCTCCGCAGAGAGAGGTTTAAAATTTTCTCAAGCTACCCGTAGCACGGAAAACATTTTCCTTTCATAGTCGCTGGCAGAAAAGGGTTAAAGTATGCATGTCTAATGCTTCTCTCTTTTGTGATAATAATTACTTAAAATCAGGAATATTTTGTTTACACTTTGAGGTAACTAGGGAGTGGATTCAAGAAATGTGACATGGCTCTTAGGGACCTCTCAGAGTGCTGAAAAAGCTCACCGATTACAGGGGCATAAAATGAGGAAATAGGTATCATATTTTTTTTAGGCCAAACTAGTTGTTATATCACAGAGAAAATATTTCATTACCCATGCATGTAAATATGAACACTAGTGAGTATGAGGGCCTTTCTCCTTAGACAAAAGCATGTGAGCCTGCTGAAGCTTGCCATCTCTCTTGATTGGGATGCAATAAAGTGAAACATCATTTCTATTGTCACAACCAAGGTAATAGAGAGAAACTGAAGGGAAGAAAAGAAGAGGAATGCAATGGAACATATTCCCAGGGGATTAATAAAGAAAGCTAGGGAGACCAACTAACAAGGGCATTGGTGAAAATGCATAGGATAAGCAGGAGCTGATAGTTTTGGAAACTGGAAAAAAGTGTTTGACTGAAATATATTCTTAAAGGATTTACATGGAGAATTATTGTGAAGTTGTGATGCATTTATATGTAATGAGTCCATTCATTCTGCATTCTTCCACCATTGGCATTAATTAATTTTTTGTTTTACCAATAAAGAAGGTTATGAAGGCTCATGCTTTTGGTTCTAAAATATTCATATTATATGATACTGAAAAGTCCTGAAGCACTTTTCATCTCTTAGTGCTCTACATTAACCTGTCCCTATCAATATTTGCTATGCATTAGATTCAGTAGGTACCAGGTATATTATTTCTCTGAGTGGCTGTTGGCTCTGTGTTATCCATGGAGATGGAGTTCACAGCTCTTGGCCAGGGTTCAAATAGAGTCCCTATCCTGGTATACCCAAGCTGTGTGATTACCTGGTCATGAAAACTTTTGTGGAAACCAGTGGGACTCAGGGGGAGGAAACTGCCTGCCTACAGTAAATGTGTGAATTTCACTCAGTATATGGCTTTATGTTTGGGATTGGCTCTGCACTTAGTGTCTAAGTTATTGTTTAATTGGAAGGGTTTGGTGTTGTTAAATAAAATGTAGTGTTAACTTGTGATATTTTTGAGATTCACATAAAGTTGGTTCTAATTTATTTGCCTTTCAATTTTCAGGATAATATATTACAAAAGAAGGAGCGAGTATGATCACCGATTTCTTTGTCCCAAGCTGTTTGGAGGGTATGATGAACTAAGGGATCAGGCTTTTGAATGACGATGGCTTTCGTTAGACCACTACAGAATTCGTACCTGTCAGTATTACCCGTCAAGAATGCATCATTTTGGAGTACCTGCTAATCTTTGTGATTTCATAATAATTTTAATAATTTCTTTTGAGACACCATGACAAAGGTTAGTTTCACCTTTTACTAAAATTTTCTTAGGGCATGCTAGTTCATGGTCATACATTAGGGTTGAACTACATATTAAGAATGTGTTTTCTGGTTAGGAGTGACTAAACCTTAATTGTAGGGATTTAAATGCCCGCTACAGGAACTGCCTGGTGGAATGAATTAAAGCATGCATATTTCTGTGTGGATGGCTGCGGTGGACCCATCATTCCATTGTACATTTGAATATATGTTATTCTTAGGAACATTTTAATCAAAGGTGGCAGGTTCTACTTCGCGGTAATTCATGTTAAAATGAAAGAAAATACTTAATATGTCCACATGGTCATGTGGAAATAATAAGTGTTTTCTTTCTATTTAAACATTAAATAACAAAAATTTTCTGATACCGTTTAAGCATTTTATGTTGAATACTACCATTCTGCTAATGTACATTAAATTAATTAGAAGACTTTGATATGTCAAGTCACATTGGCTTCACCAATGACCTTTATATTCTTCATTTCCATTGAACTCCAATATTCTTCTATTCAGAGCAGTGATATCAGTTGTACTACTCTTAAGTTAAACTTTGGGATCCATTCATCCTATACAATTAACAGTGGGTGTCCTCAATTTTTCTCTGCATCATTTCAGAAGGTTCATTTTCTTTTCACTTTAGAATGGGATTGGAACATTTTCTTGGTGGGTGTGGTCTGAACTTTATGGGATGCTCCCAGTTTTACTTTGTCCACTCTTTAATTAGCATCCTAATTTAAGAATCAATACAAAAATAATTTTATTCAATGGGTATGGCTTTTGCCAAAAACTACCAGTGGAAAAAAACCTATTTAGATGAACACACGCAACCATGCCCTGGATGGTGAAAAACCACCCAGGTAGGATTCAAACCAACGACCTCTGGGTTGGTAGGCAAGGACATTGAAATAGCTTGCTTCAAACTCTTGCTTTTAAATAATTAGTATTTCTTTGACTAGGTATGTAGTTCATTTATCCAGGAGTTGAGCTAGATCAGGGAATTGCTGCACATTGCATTGCATTATTAGGTATTGGATACTAAATATCATCACAAGATAACCCTGTTCCAAGGGATTCATGGGGTGTTCATCAAGTTGATGCTGCAAATAATTGTGATCTAACATTCTCCTTTTTTGATTAAATTTTGACATCCTGTTTGTGTAAGTGGCAACTTCATTTCATTTTCCTACAGATTCAGTCCTCCAATTAATGCTACTTGGCTTGCTTTCCTGCCCCTAAAATTTTAGACCATCATCAAGACTGGCTATTGAAACTAGCTAGAACCACCTGGTGGCAGTGGGGTAACGTCTTCATATGTTAATCTTAGAGTCAAGGGTTTGAGTTCTGCATGCTTGGATTTTTTACTGATCTGGCTATGGTTGAGTGTGTCCTTCCATTGTTACTTGTTTGGCACCCTGATGTAAAAGGCAATATAAGCTGTTTTCTGTGGTCATGGAAAATTTAAAAAAATTGACAAATTTATTAGATTTATAATTAATTGTAACCAAGTTGAAGCAATTGAGTGAAGTATTATGACATGTTCCTCATCTCTGTCTGGTCTACTTGTCATTTCCAATTTTTAGGGAATGAGCATGTCAGCTTTTTATTTGCATTGGTGCTGTGTCAGGGTCATGGAATCGAATGTTGTCTACTGAAAATCTCATGTAATAGTAGACAGAGACTTGGAGCTATCAATGGAGAGTCAAGTGGGATGGTTTATATGTTGTGGTTGTAGATGCTGGAAGTAGGATGTTGGTATCTTGATACAAAAATGGTAGGGACTGGAATGTTTGAGGGTCTGTGAAGGAAAAGATGTATCGTTTATTAGGTCATATGATGTATGGAACCTTAAAATTAAATTTATTAAATATAAAATTTAGTAAATTTTTAGTTGTTGACTGTTTGAAATTTTAATTTGGATAGTGCCATAGCTCTCCATAAGCAGAGTATTGGAACTGTGTTGGCACATACATATATGCTCTCCATGAGATTTGAGCCAGCTGCTACTAGATTACTTGCTTATCACATTTATTTCATTTTTACTTCTTAGCCTTTGATAGAGGGCCCAAGAAGGCTCTGTGTAACACAGACTTTTTGGCCATCTAGGGCCAGATAGTTACCTGTTGTCTAAAAGATTTTAACTTTTTATGTATGCAATGGCAATTCATGGAATTAATTTGTAGTTCTCTGATCATTGAATTTAAGTTGAAAGTCCCATTCAGGCCCATTGCCTATCTTGTGTGTAAATGTAATTGAAACTCTGTGTTGAATCAATTAAGATTTTTAATGTTCTATATTTTTTTCAGGGCTGACACCAAATCAACTACCGGAATCCATTGGTTATACCCTATTTGGCATCAAGCCAAAAAGAAAATATGTGTGTTTTAGCACTGTTACTGCTAATTTGCATCTTGGCCATTATTTACCATAACCAAACATGGACTCCCAATCTATGAGATTATATTTTTGACTATTAGAAGTATTTCTCTGTTTTTATTGAGAAAAGTTACAGCATATTGGTTGGAAACTGTTATCAAATAATGGTTATTGTATCCTATTATAACTAAGGAGTAATTATCATGATGATTGTGGTGGAATTTCAGTGGCATGAATGTTACTCAGGAGGCATGCTTTAAATTGAATCATTGTGTTCTTGAGCTACCAATATTAGAAATCATGTTGATGTTGAGTTTTCCCCTGAGTTTTGCCTTTAAAATTATCATATATCACTTGAATCATGGTTGGTATTTATTATTCCTCTCTGATTTTATTTTGTGAGTTAATTTTATTGTGCTGAAACCTTAAAAAAATCATGCTCTTAATCTTTTTATTCTGTCCACTTAGTGTATGAAATACTGTACTCAAATGCTATTAAAATAATGTGTACCAATGTATGCTATTGCTTTAGATGATATAATTGACTAGAAACTTGTCCTTAAATCCTCTGATATTCAAATGCTCAGCTTCACAATTTTAAGTTCACAAGTCTGATTCAAGTGTATTGAAAATAGACAGTATATAATTTCAATTAGGTACTGTAATAACTTTGAAGAGTATTAATTCTCAGCCTATCACCTGCCAAAGCTGAATCTTTTGGTGTAATAGGTCAGGGTATATAACTGAATTGATTCATGGTAGTTGGAACACTTCCTTGGTTTATAATGATTTTATCTCTTGTGCTGGAACCGTAGTTCTTGCTGCATCATAATATTTCTACTCACCAGTTCTTGTGGACCTCTATTTTTGCTGATTTTATGCATGCCAGGTTGATTATGGTTAAGTTCCTCTGGCCTTGAAAAGACTCTAAGACTTGAAATTCATGGGACATGCTGTGGACGTTTGCTGGACACCCTTTGCCGCATAGTATTGTACATATGTTGTACAAGGTAGCCTCAGTGCTTGGTGGGCACTGGGCCCAATGTATTGAAGTAAATGTATGTAGGTACATACTGCTGTAAGCAGAAGCATATTCATAGGGGGTTTCATGTAACATTTGTCTGTAAGTATTGGACAGTTATTGGCAGTTTTCATTGTATCAATAACATGGGGTGACATTGGGCCAAAATAGACTGCAGATATTTAGCCTACATTGATTAAAGGCAATACCAGGTCCATGTTGCCATCGCTGAGGAAATATTGGACCAATATTTTACAGTCATAAATGGCCACTTTGGTCATACATTCATGTGTTGCATTTCCATTTCTATGCTTGTGTCACAACATAAAATTAGTCTATTGAATTTATTTTTATTAGGTATAATAATAATATTTATTTTCTCCAAGTCACCATGTAGAAAACAGATGATTTTGGCTGTCACAACTAATGAAAGTGATGGCATACAAAATTAGTTTTGGTTCAGCTATTAAATGTAGGAAGAGAGCAGGCAACAGCCCACCACGATGGAAACACCGGTTCCCGATCAGTCACCGAAGTTAAGCATCGTTGGGGTCGGCTCGAGTTTGGAGGGGTGATCCTTCGATTCGTCCGAGTGCTGTTGCCCCTGTCTGCACGTGGCAGACAGTAAGTATGAAATGACCTTAGCCGTCAAAGCATGTAAAACAAAAAAATACTACTACTGTAGGAAGAGAATGGATTACACAATTGTGAATGAATATGGAGATTTTGCTAGTTTGATGCCCATAATGTTTGTATTTGGTGTTAAATGTTTGATTTTGATGCCCATAATGGCGTGATTCACAATCCTTTGGTTCAAAAGTATGTATTAGAATGTTATACATGTACGCACTTTCTTCTCAAGGTATGTACCTCAGTAAATACAGTAAAACCCCTAAATTGCACTTTTGTAGGGACCCTAAAAAAAAGGTTCAAATTGCAGGAAAGTGCAAATTGCGGGAAAGTGCAAATTGCGGGAAAAGTAGAATTTTCACTTCTACAGCCATGTTCCTTCACTGGAGTAAGGGTAAAAATAAGAAATAGACTGATAAACTGAAAAAGAGCAGTGTCATAATTTATTCATTGAACTAGCTCTTCTCATTAATTTATATACGATGAAAAAAAAGACATTGAACACCTTAGATGAATAGAAATGTGAAAATTATTTTTCTCCTTCATTATTGATACAGAAAATAAGGGATTACTACATATCGCACAAAATCAAGATCAAATTATAATAAATAAATAAAATATTATAATAAATAAAAGTTACAGAAACAGCTTCTTAAAAATTCACTTCACTCATGGTTACTGTGGACCCTACCCATAAATAATAATAATACATATATTAACTTCAGAAAATAATATTTTTGAATCTATCCAACCAACCATTGGATGTTGTGAAATTTTCAATTCCCATTCTTGTGGCGATTTGCAGAGATTTTTCTTGTATGATGGCACCGCATATATAGGGATATTTGAAGACCTAGCACTCAAAAACCGCTCTTTAAGTAACCCTTCCATTTATCCATACTTAGAATTCTTAACATATTTTCTCTTTTTAGACAAATTACCGCACTGGTTGGCTTGTTTCAGAATCCCATCGCGATTTCTCACAATTATAATATTTAATTTAGAGATAGTCTATCGTAGCAGTTTCGCTAGTTCGACGCGAGTTCCACCATGAGAATCGACTTGTTCTAAAACTTCAATTGTCTCCTTGATTGAAAAAGTCCTTTTTCCTCCTCGCTTTTCCATTGCCAAGCAGGATAAAATTACGCCCCAGTTTAGTTGAGGATGACTTAACAACACATGAGAATCTGATCAGCCGTGATGTTTGACTAGTCCAAACAATTGTTCAACTAAAAAATAAACTTCATGAGTCAGTCTAATTAAGGTACGATAACGAAAGTTTAATTCATTTGTAGCCTATCCTAGTTATAACTCGGGAATCGAGGCAGTGCAAATGATCTGTTGTCCACTAGTACGAGTTCTTTCATTTTTCATCATGTCTGGATAAGAATCCATTTTCATTCTCCAAAGTTTCTACTTCGGTAAAAAATGAATACTCCTCCGCAGGTTTAATTACATTGTATAAATTACGTAGTTAGCTCCTAGCCTTACAATGTATTCATTTCATACCGTGTATCATTTCCTGGCAGATTGACGAGTTGACGTAGTTCCAATTTCTGCTACGAGTGGCGCTGTAAACTATCCCCGCCAAATTCAAATTCTTCACTCAAAATCATTCACTTTCTCACTTTTCTGTATCAAAAAGTGAGTGGAAGCCCTGTGGAAAAATCAAAATAAAGTTTAAGGCACGTAATTACTTCAGAAAGTTTCTGAGTTTGAGGGCCTTCTTCTTTTTAATGATGTTCAGCATGCCACGGAGTTGTTCAATTTTCTTGTCCTCGCATATTTCTGGCAAGAATGACAGCTGTCTTTTCAGTTTGTTTAAGTCAAAATCGTTTTTGAAATGATTTGAGACAGTTTACAGAGTATTTAGTACTTCTTCAAATTTTCCTGTTGGTGATGTCATTAGATCAGTTTCAAGATCATTGTATTTAGCACTTATTCAAATTTTCTTGTTGCTGATGTCATTAGAATGGTTTCAAGATCATTGTAAACACACACTCCAGATTGTTTAAAACGAAACTGAAGCTCACTGTTAAGGTTGTCAAGGGCTGCATTGTACTCTTTTAGAAGTTTGTCCTTTGGTTGAAGTGTAGCTGGAGGAGCTAGATGACTACTCTGTTCCAAGCGCTTGGGTGGTTTTCAGTATCTTGGAATCGAAAGTCTTATTGGATCTAATTCCAGGTCTCAACTCCATTTCTGCACTTTATCCCAGAGTTCTGTGAAGTTTTCTTCAGTTCTGAGCTCTGCAAGTCTAGTTTGAGTGCGATCTACTCGCTTGAGAACATATGATACACTTATGTCGGATAGTTGGAGTTCCTTAACAAGCTCATCAGTGATGCTAAAAACGAGTAAAGATACTTAAAGAATAAAAAGACTGCTGTTTTTGATTAAAACCCTAGTAACCCACTGGCAAGCAAGGGCCTAGCCACATTTAAACACCGGTTCCCATCAGATCACCAAAGTTAAGCAACGTTGGGCCTGGACGGGGGTTGGATGGGTGGTCCTCCATACCTCTACTGGGGTGGATGGAGAGGTGATACTCCCTCCAAACCTATACTGGGAGGCTGGAGGGAGATATAATACCCAGACCGGGAAGGTTGGAGGGAGGTAGTTCCTTCCATATCTGTACTGGAAAGGTTGGGGGTGGCCCCTCCTTCATACCTCTACCGTGGTGCTCTTGCTCCCTGTCTGCAAGTGGCAGGCAGGTTTAATGTAGGATGGCACAATGGACCAAGAGGTCTGCCTGTAGGGCTCCAGAAGGCCACCCTTACAATCAATCAAAAACCCACTGGCAACAACGTCTTTGAATTTCAGACTGTCAAGAACTCCTAGCGGCCTATTATGTAACTCATAACTCTGGAGTTAAGGAGAGTAAGGAGTTATAATGGCAGCCATAGATCCTTTGGCTATTACAAACGTGAAAATAACTCCAATTGGAGTTTGGGTCTTGGGTTGGCGTTATTAAAACTGAGATTACTTCAATCCGTAACTCTGAATGGAGTTATTTTCAGTTCTGTAAAAGCCAAGGGAGCTATGGCCATTATAACTCCTTACTCTCCATAACTCTGGAGTTATGAGTTACATAATAGGCCCCCTTATATAGTCTTATACTGATCGCTAACTGCATTGACAGATTCAAATCGAAAGGTCTACCTAGTGGGACACGATGGTTTGAGCTGCTTGTTATCAATCAGGGATGGATCTTGGACCGTTTTATTGTGCAAAAAGATATTGCTTTTTTTGTCCAAGAAGAATTTTGCTGGACAATGAACCTTCTGAAGAGGGTAGAGAGATCAGGTACAGCTTCTGTTCCATGAATGATAACTAGGCTCGATGAGTGGTTGAAGCAATGTATGTAGGTGGGGCATGACTCCTTACACTTGGCAGTGGCTTATGCTCCATTCATGTGACCTTTCATATTTCTTGCTCTATTGAAGGATTGACCTAGGCTGTTTTCAGTCGGCAGGTCAAGTCTTAATAATACATCAAATATTATGTTGGCAAAGGATTCTCCTGTTACTGATGAAGTTTCATACATCCCTATGAAGTCCTCTGATACAACAGAATTATTGTTAACATGCCACAATGATATATACACTTGCTCTTATGTTGTTATGTCTTTAGTTTCATCAACAATTAGACCAAAGTATTTGTTTTCCTTAATGTCTTCATTAATTTTGGCTAGTAACAGAAAAAGCCATCAATTGCACTATTTCATTCTGAATATCATGAGATAGCCAATCCTGCCTTTTAGTCTATCATTCTTTTAATTCTGGTATATCATGACCAGGGCCGTAACTATAAACTTTGAGGCCCCGGGGTAAAACTTGATGACGAGGCCCCTTTATTAGTGCAAGATCGAGACCTTAGATAGAGCACAAAGCAGACGATTGAGCTATCAGCTGTAAGCCTGCACCAGAGATTATGCCTGTACTATCAGCTAAGTATCTAGTGTGCAGATGCTTGTGTTTGTATTTTTATTACTAAGCTGGCTATTTTGCGGGAATTAGAGTAAGCCGTGTTTCCGCATAAATAAAAAATATTTAAAAAATAAAACATCTGTGTGGGGCCCTGGTGCCTCAGCAGTAGTTACGGCCCTGATCATGACTTCTCAACTCAAGGAATACTAATGCATTGCCCTCTTTTTCACTATCAACTCTTAAATCTGAATCATGAGAAAATAAATATCTAATACTTGATACAAGTGCCAAAAGTGCAGTTCTAGATTTCTCCATTTGTTTTTCTGCTTGAGTTGACACTTCTGAGATAACTGGAGGTTGGCAGTAAGCAAGTATGGCCTCCTCAGAGGCCTTATGAAAATCGCTCAACTGAGTAGGAAATTTTTTACTTGTTTTTTCCAGTTAGTAAAGCCACGGACTGTAAATGTGACATCAACTTTGCACTTAGTTTTAGGTCTTTAGGTTTTTTTACAAATTAAACATTTAGCAGCAGACTCTGAATATGTATCCCAATGTTACCAAGACCATTTTTGGTACCATTCAACTTTAAAGGATTGCATTACACCACTGATGTTTATTTGAGGGTATTTAATGTTGTTAGACTGAAACTTAACTGAATCATTTGCGTTACTTTTATTTCAATGTGATACTTACAAGTTTTCATTAATGGGGAAGCTAGTAGCAATGTTGATGTCGATGAAGTCCATGTCAGTGTTAGTTGAAGGACTGCTACTGTTAATGGCACAACCATTGTTATTTGTAGAGGAGCTAAAAGCGAAGTCCATGTCACTTCCAGGTGGAGGGCCACTGCTGCTATTGGCACAATTGTTATCATGAGTGTCTGGGTTTGTTGTTTTGCTTTCATCCTTATGATTAATTTTACGTAGAAAAAAGTCAGTGAAATTATGTTGGCATTTCATTGTTATTAAAATAAACAACTAGGACAACCTGAAATAAAGCCACTCATGGCAAGAGACAAAAGATAAGCTTACGAGTTGTGAGTTGACTACAGGCTGCATGACAGAAGCACAGCAGATGCCAATGTGGCACATGGATCAATGTGCAATGGTATAAACTATCAGCGTGCTTGCACAGTGTTGCAAAATTTGCAGCGTCAGGATGGCGGGTGTTACTAGATCGCTGAGCTGGCCCTAGCATCACCGCAGGCATAGCGGTGCACATGTTTTCCCATACTGCCAGCTGCAAATTTTGAAATGCTGTGCTTGCGTCGCCACCCCACTCCGGTCTCACCTCTCATCCGTGCAACACGACAATACTCACCCACATGCTTTTTTCATACACACATTGTACCTCAGTGTATTTAAATTTCTTGTCGCCTTGGCCTAGAAAGTTACCATAGTTAACCAAAGTTTGTGGTGACTATAAGTGTACTTTCCAATAACTATTTATTACATCCACATTGAAGGGTAAAATAAAAAACATTGACCCCTTGGGTTTGTGGCAGGGGTATGCAAGCCATTGAAGACACAGAGGTGAAGAGATGTTTACTTCCTGTCCTCAATGGTATCTAGAATCAGTCAACTGCAAAAGGTGGTGACATTTTTATATTCCTTTTGTAGAAGTAATGGTATAGGAGAGGGGTTGTGGAGGGGATATTACAAGAAAAATTTGCTTCTTAGTTCACTAGTTTTTCAAGCGGAAGGTACATAAAGCTGTTGCCTTTCCAACCTATCAGCTTTTTCTAGGCTCCAATCCTATCATTTTAAACTTTTCCCTGTACCTGGAAACCAATGTCTAGCCCCATGTTTTTCTAATTCTGAGTAACATTTGATCTCAGCAAAGAGTAGATTTTATTCGAAAATCTGTCCTCATCTACCACTGCTCTATGACTAGGGGATCAATACAGTAGGTACAAATGAGGGATAATGCATTTCAAAAATGTCTTCTATGCTATATTCAGTTTATAATTACTATAATTCTTTTTAAAGAGAGATAAAAATTCACTCAAGTAATGAGTGATTGTTTTTTCATCCATCAGAATTATTACTTAAGTACCTACATACATTTCTTGCAAATGGCATCAATTATCTCTATTGAGACATCCAATATTATGTAGCTTAACCCATGAAATTATCTCTGAGAAATTCTCAGCAGTTGAAAACCTGACTACAGTATGTAGTGGTTTTTTAATTTCCCATCTCATATTTTTTAACAAAAGAATAAATGTTTTGGCCAATTATTTGGCATGTCATTTTTTACAAACAAATTTTTGAGGATACTGGGACTAGCCACAGTATGTCCTTTAAATATGGAGTCACCTGCAATTACTAATAATTCCTTAAGTGCAGAATTCCACAGAGGAAAAATAATTGAAACTGGAATCTGGATATCCTGTGAAGTGTATTAGCCAGTTAAGCTACTGAGGCATCCTCCTCCTCTGTGGACAAGGCAAATGATTTTTCCTCTGTTGAATTTTCCACTTCTCATATTTTGTTTTAAAACACAACCAAAAATGGAACAACCTGCTACCATACTTCTGTCTGTCACTAGGCAGTGATGACACTTGTGATACCCAATGGTAGATGTTTGAAAACTATTTATGTAATGGAAAAATACTATTAGATGTGCAAACTGTAGTCACCTCTGATCTCTTTCAGAGGTGCTTCAGATTCCATTTTAACCCTTTTGTGCTTGAATCTTGTTGGAAAATGCTCCCCCTGTTAGATATACCATGAGCATTTATTTCACTTTACTTCTCAGTATTGAGCTCTCTTTTGGTGAGGAAGCACACAGGTATGCTTCTTGTCCCTTTTGGGCCCAAGGCAGTTGGATGCCAAACCTTTTTCTCAGCCTCTGGGCAGAGGTTATCTCAACCCTGTCCTAAGTAGCAGCCCCACTCGTGGCCTGGGTCAACTATTTGTTTATGCAGTGGATTTACTAAAATAATACTTGTGGCATACTCAGACAATATAAAATCAGTGCATTCCTTATGATTTGCTGTGTATTTACAATTGTTAAACGGAACTCTACCATTATTATTAACAAAGTTGTTGGGTTGGTTGGCTATTTGGGGAGGTGACTGACAACAGATGTCATTTTCGCCATTGAGGTGGGTAGGTAGGTGTAAGAGAAGGATCGATGGGGGATGGAGGAAGGGTGAAGATATACTTGGCATTGACATTATTCAGCTCAACGAGGGGCCAATGTCCTATCCAATAGACTGAGTAGGTACTGACTTGAAATGCTTTCCATTTGGCACCCAATTAGGAATCGGAATTCCACTGAAAAACCTCCATCACCAGTGGGATTTGAACCCCAGCCGTCAAGATTGGCAGTCAGTGCTCTAGCCACCACACCAACCCAATCTCTTATGTTTTTGAGTGTGTCCATTACACAAGAACTCCATTCAGAATTATGCTAGAGTTCCCTTTCAAAATTTCGTCAATTAACATGCATGTACTTCTGAGCATATATTTTCCATGTATGCCAGGAAATGATTTCAGTGAATCCTCTGCATAAGCAAATAGTTGACCATGGACACTTGCCATAGGGGGGCCTGGCACTGAGATTAGGGGATGAGGTTTACCTCTGCCTGGCCAAGGGAAGGGTCTCGCAGGGTGGGGTCTCTAAGGATCGTTCGTGTCCCCACAAAAAATATCATGTTCTAAGTGATGACAACCAGCTTTGAACCTCCTGAGTTAAGTCTGGAACCAAGTTTGCAATTTAAGTAGGTACATGTTAGCTCTTCTCATCCCACTAAGTGATTTTTCAGGTACATCATGAAGATGTAGATTGTATATAGATGGGTGGGCGAGGGCCTTCTGTAGCCCTCCTGGCACTTTTTGGTCCATTGTGCCATCCCATATTTAACCTGCCTGCCATCTGCAGACAAGGGACAAGAGCACCACGGTAGAGGCATGGAGGGGTGGCCACCCCCAACCTTCCCGATACAGGTATGGAAGAGGGTCACCTCCCTCCAACATTCCCGGTCTGGGTCAACCCTCCGGCCTCCTGGTACAGGTCTGGAGATAGTGTCACCTTTCCATCCACACCTGGTAGAGGTATGGAGGAGGGCCACCTCTTCAACCCCTGTCCGGGCCCAACGTTGCTTAATTTCGGCGATCTGATGGGAACCAGTGTTTCAACGTGGCTAGGAAATTGCTCTAAATCATGAAGATACTATATCCCATCATATGACATGAGCAAGGTCTCCACTCAGATATGTAGCACATTCTCAAATTCATACTGTGTAGTCCTGTTATATTAAAAAATGATAAGAAATCAACAGGGTTTCATAGTCTTTTGTTGAATGCCCAACACAATTAATGCTTCTCGTAGCAACCATTCAATTCACACAGGTCTGACATACATAAAATGCATTAACTTTACAAGGCCCCTTTAATACTGATAGTCCTAGTATAGTAGAAATTTAAATATTATAATTATAAAATAAAATAGTAGAAAGTATTTTAAAGATCTGAAAATCTTATTTGTAGTAGCAGCTTTGAATGCACTCGTACGAGGATTTTTCTCGTTGATTGGGGAGGACAACCACAATGGTAACACTTTGATTAGGATACAAGAGCATAGTGAAACCCCTGCAACCAATATTTCATAAATTGGTAGCAGCAAACTCCAATACCCCCAGGCTCTCATTTTATTTTTCAGTACAAACTTCAATTTAAAGATTCAACAATGATTTCTATTTAAAACAAAAAAATCTGGCGACAATGGAGTTTGTCAAATAGTTAACAATGAGTCATGGGCAGGCCTAATATAACACTAAGGTATGATCTCCACAGAGAGACAGGTAAAATCCTAATATCATCTGACAAGCCAATGACCTCATATGCTTCTAGCACAACTGATCACAACTATTTATGAGCCAATCACCAAATGAATGGGTACTCATTTGACCAATGAGATGTGCTTCATAGATATTACAACTCATTTGCCATTGATTTCAACCTCAACCATACAAAGCAGCTCATTAAGTTTATCCATTTAATCATATGAATTTATCTCTAAGCATAAAATACCACTGACTTGGCCAATATAAGTATATACTCCAAGTTTAACCATAAGGTTTTTTTCCGGAAAAAAACTCATCATAGAATGTCACTCTTACATTCTTTTTATTCGGTGCAGGAGTTCTACACATGTATATACAAGGCTTTCTCCACAAATGTGACCAACAAATCACTGGCTTACCAAAACGAAAACTTACGGGAAAACCAAACAGCAACAAAATCTTACCATTAAGAATCATTCATAAAACGTGCATAGTAATGATATGGAAACAAATGCATGTCATGTTTAAGCAAATCTATGCTGCATTCAAAATGTAATATTGACGTACAACCAAAGAGAACAATAACTTCACTTATTTAAGTAAGCTCTTTGAGCTATCCAGAGGACTAAATGTACCAACAGTGCAACGATAATACACACCTAGAATATTCAGCTTCACACTTAAGCTAAAATACAATGAAAATTAAAATTTCGGCTGGCACTTCAAAAATGCTATTTCAAGCATTTTTGCTTAAATAAGACATGTACTGACACCCAGTCATCATTGCAATCATACAACAATAAAAATCACATCCTATAAATTAAAAAAATCCATGAACAAAGACTTCCATGAAATTTTGAACCCATTCCTGAATGAAAGACACAAATGCCATGAATTAAAAGAATATTGTCATTTACTGGCAGTCTTTGAGTTAATTGAACTTTTGGACAAAATATTGCGAACAAAATTTCAACACAAATTCCTCTCCACAAACTTACACTGACGTACAAAATTTTCAATAATTATTCAGACTATATATGATGTTCACTGGACAAATATTAACAAGACGCAGTATTTTGAAGATTAAGTAAATTAAGTTTTCCCTTCTTCCAGATCAAAAATATGTATTGTATTCAATATGGACAAAATAACACAAAATTAGGCATTACTTGGCAGTCATTTTGTTGCATTAGTTTCAATTCTAAACGCTCAGCATATCAAAAGTTTGTGTGAAAGAGTTAATTTTGATCAACTCTAATGATATCCAAGGGTGGACAAGGCTGGGAACTCACAGACAGCATGAATTTACTCCCTAGAGATGAATGTGCATTTGACCAAAAGTATGATGCAAGATAATTCTTGCGTCACTTAAATGGTCACTTATGCTAAAAGTTTCGACTTCGCGGTGAATGCCAAATACCAAACCAGAGCGGCCAACATTACAGCCATAAATTCTGAATTCACCCAAGGTCCTTGATATGCACCAGGGTGATTGACAACAATAGTAACTAATGGCTTGGCACTTGAAGTATCTTCATTATTTCTAAGAAGTTTCCTGAGTGTGGCATAACCATCTTCATCATAAAGATGCACAGGTACATCCCCAGTATGCGCACTGCTAATGTCCTCCGTCCAGCTCACCTAAAATAAGGCAATATATATGAGAGAATCCGGCCAAGAATAACTCAATCCTGCAAGCAAGCCAACCAAAAACGAAATACCTCTGAACATTTTTGCATCCGTGCAACATTATTTACTATTTATACCCAGGCTTCCTCATATATACTGTACCCACGAGAAGATTTTAATGATGAAGACACTAAGTATTCAGTGAACTTCCATTTCTTTCCACAGTACAATTAATAATGAGCAATCTCCACGACAGGAGTACACTTTTCTTGCAATTTTACAACCCACAATGCACACGTCATAAAACCGTTACTTCACATTATTGCAACTTCCTGGAAAGCTCTTTCTAAAGTGACCGCAGTGCTTTAAGGCATAGCCACTACGAATCAAAACATTAACACATAAGATATTACTTTCGAGTTAGAATATGGCAAGAACAAGAATTGGCTCGTAATTTTTTGTGAATATTTTCAGAAGAGCAAGGATTAAATATGTTACGTACCTGGTATCTACCATTTCCTTCGGGTCCAATTCTCGCAGTAGGCAGTGTAACACCTGATAGGGATACAAAAATTGATTACAGAAGAGACTTAGCACTATTTGCCAATATATTACAACTTTTACAATACTAAATTTTTCGACGCAACCATAAATAACATAAAGGTGTAAGGTAAAACGCCACACTTCACATTAAATGCAACATATTAACACAAATACTAGACAGTAAAAATTAAACAACTCAGTATTGTAGGCTCTAACATACTTTCAAAACAGACCACCCATTAACTAAATTATGACAGAAATAAAAGATTTTCCCAAGATTAACTAACGGTTGTCAATGAAGAATGCACATCTACAGAAAAGAGAGAGAGTGAAAACAATCGGCAACACTTTCTTTGGCCCATTACAGTTTGCCAGGTTGAGATCGGTATGTTTACTGGAAAATCAATATCCCCAGCACACACGGTTGAACTTACCATTTACTTCTGCATACAAAGGCAAACGATCCTTTTCAGCTCCATTGGAACACTTGAGAGTGAACTCGGAAACGTATGCTATACTAGTTAAAACTGTAGCATCTTGAGTTGTGAAAGCTGTCGCGGACACTTCTGGATTAGAACATTGTTTCCCCAAAGTTAATGAAAACACTACGAAAATAACTGATATTCCTAGCTCAAACTTGTACATTCTGAAGGTCTATGCACAGCTTTCACGACAGGATGGAATATTACAGTGAATCCTCGGCAACTTGATCACTTCAACCGGTGTGTTCACCAATGATGTGGACGTCCCAGATGTACAACGTGTCCCCTCTGGCTGACCGAATACGTGTTTTGGCCGTCGTATGTTTTCCGAGAGACAATTGTCGCGCGCAGTGCGCCAGCATTTGTCGAGTGAAAGCTAGATTGGCGTATTACGTAGCAAGTTTTATGTCGTCGTCTGCTAGCTTAGTTTGAAGAACCCTCAACCAACTGGTCGATGGAGCTGCTATCGCGATCCACCTCAATGCTAAATATACGATTTTCCTCATTTAAATCAATTTTTGAAATAATTAGCATGTAGAAATTTAACATATGATTATGAATTCACATTTTTTTCGCATGCGGTATTGATTTTTTGGCACCAATTGATGGTTTTCAGGTAAATATAGACTCTCAAGGATACCAACATCACTTTTTCAAGAACATATTTCTTATCAATAAAGTTCATTCAATCTAATTAATCCCAAATTCCTCCAAAATAAGATGTTTTTACAGTTGAAATGGTTTTTTATTCAACGATAACACATTGCAGTCAAGGGAAATGTCATCCAACGGCATTATTTAATTTTTATGCAGTTGCTTTTCTTTGATTTCCCTCAGAGTAAGGATAGGGGAACCATTTGTGATGTTTTTATTCTCAGCAGCCCAGAAAATTTGTGAAAATTGTATTTAGACACAGAATGGCAGGAGGCCATGACCATCCCAGGGGGGCCATGTGACCATCATAAATGTATCTAAAAAATATGTGGAAGACATGCAGGAGGCATGTTACAATTTTTATTTTATTTAAGTTCACCTTCAATCATCTTATAACAATTTGGCCGTGTCTCCCCTTAAGAAAAAATACTGGTGAAATCCATCAGTTACTGGTGAAATCCATCAGTTACTGGTGAAATTTGACCAGTAACTGGTGAGATCGATCAGTTTTTGGTCAATTTTCACCAGTAACTGGTAAAGTCCATCAGTTATTGGTCAGTTTTTGCAAACTACTCAATCGCATTCCCTAATAACTGGTGAACCCCATCAGTTACTGGTGAAATGTGACCAGTAACTGGTGAACACTCTTTAGTGACTGGTAAAATCCATCAGTTATTGGCCAGTTTTTCCAAATTACACAAAAACATTTCCTAGAAACTGGCGAAACCCATCAGTTACTAGTAAACATTTTAGTGACTGGTATATTTGTTTAAAACGCGATTCATGAACTTTGGAAGCGATTAAACTATTTATTATGGAACTTTTTTTTGGGTCCCATGTATTATCCAGACGATTTTGGGACTTATAATATTTTCAACGAAGGCGCCAAAAAACTAAGTCCGAAAATCATCTGGGAAAGGAACCCAAAAAAATGTTCCACAATCAAGAGTTTAATCGCTTCCAAAGTTCATGAATCGCGTTTTAAACAACATTTTTGGAGATGCTTCGACGTTCGTCATTCAATTCAACTTGTAATATTTTCAACGAAAGCGCCAAAAACTAAGTCCGAAAATCATCTGGGAAAGGAAAGCAAAAAAATGTTCCACAATCAAGAGTTTAATCGCTTCCAAAGTTCATGAATCGCGTTTTAAACAACATTTTTGGAGATGCTTCGACGTTCGTCATTCAATTCAACTTGTAATATTTTCAACGAAAGCGCCAAAAACTAAGTCCGAAAATCATCTGGGAAAGGAACCCAAAAAAATGTTCCACAATCAAGAGTTTAATCGCTTCCAAAGTTCATGAATCGCGTTTTAAACAACATTTTTGGAGATGCATCGACGTTCGTCATTCAATTCAACTTGTAATATTTTCAACCTAATAATACTTGGAGCCAAGGCTCCAAGTATCCACGCTACTTTTCCGCTGTGAGCATGCGCATTTACCTTTAATAGAGTATAGTACGCGTATAATACCGTAACATATTGCATTGTAATCAGGTATGCTTCGAACGATACTTTAAAGCACGTAATCCGGCAAAACCTCAATGACGAATCAAGAATTTTAAGCGATTCAAAACCTATGCTGCAACCCTGGACAAGAACTTGGGGTTTTGAAAAATGCGGGTTTCAACTAGCAATTGGCGCGTTGGCGCTGGGTTCGCTACGTCAAAAATATGAAGATCGATGTTTAGCTAGCGTGTGTAACCACAACGCGTAAGGGGGAATTAAATATTTCCTAAGTATTTTGGTTATATATTCCCTGGTGCAACTGTTGGTAAAGGTGAGCTTTCGTCCCGCCAGCGTTTTCGCGAATTTCACCCGCTATTAACAGAGATATCGGAACCAAATTCACCTCACTTATTATGCGGTTGGATGTGCAACTCAAGTTTTATGGAAGACACCACATGTTTGGACACCCCCAATCCAAACTGAAGCAAGGTAAGTTTGTTGTTGTTGTTCATTTTTATCTACTATCTTTATTTCATTAATATTGGTTTAAGAAACCCCTTATTTTGATACCCCTTGTACCTTGACTTGGTTGGTACCCCTCTCTTAAAAAAGTTCACTTCTTATTTGATATTAGCGTAGCATATTCTGTCCTATTATTTTAATTAATTTTACCGGTGTATTTTCACGTTGCTTAGTGTGTAGTGTATTCATATTGATATCAGAGGACAAAGCTTGTAACATATTTGTGCATCTGTTAGTCATATCTTACGACTCCATTTGTTAATTTCACTCTTGTGTATTTAAGATCCTAGTCTAGTAATGAGGCTTTTGAAAATATCACCCTCCAAGATTATTTTTCTAGGAAAAGAAGTTATTCATGAGTAAGAAAATTAAACGGCTAGGCGTAGTGATTTTGGAGGAAGAAGAATATAATACGGAATTTTGTTATAAGGTCGTAGTTAAACAAGTTCTTAACGATAATCGTTGGTTTACATTTAGAATATTATTATTGCCTGTGGGGAAGAATATGCTACGCTAAGAGTAATGTTTCAAGATATCACTGTCGATTTGTTCTATTTTCACCTGTCTACACTTCCAACACTGTTCTATGAAAGTTGCCGTCGTAAAACTCGTGATCTCATTGGGCTCATGCATTGGTGTCGTGGGTCAAAGGTTTTCATCTAGGTGTTAATTCTGTATGTGTTTTCGGAGTGGGAATTAGTCATTAGCTTTTTTTTCTTGTGAGAGTATTTAAGGGTAGAGTACAGTGGTAACTGTGTTAGTGGAATAGGTTAAAACTTAGTGACTGCAATGAATGACAATTTTTAATTTTCTTTGAATATGTGGTTGAATCTTGTATTATGTGCTTAATTTGTTTCATTGTGTCCCTCGTTTAAAACTTTGCGTCACTTATCCAATTTTATTAATCTCAGCTACAATTTTTGGTCAATTTAAGGTGACTTGTTAAAACTTTTATTTCTAGCTGTGATCCGATGAGCACATCCTGCTTTAACTGTGGCAGATGAAGACATGGAGGTGGGATTGAGGCTGGAAATATTATTATTGAGAGGGAGGATGAGTGCAGCTGAAGCCAGAGTGCGAAAATGAAGGAAGAGGAAGGGATTAGAAGAGGAAACATCCGTTGGGGTAGGTGATACATGATTTAAACCATCTATAGCCAAGACTCTCTTGGTCATATCCTAGATCAATGGAGGATTAGTAAATATTCAGTTAGTTCTTTCTTCAAACTGTGGATATTATTATAATTATTTGTTTTAAGTAGAGACATTCATGCCTTTCTTTGCTTATTTACCATTTGATGGATGTAAACATTTTCAGTAACTTTGAACACCCATATTCCTGACAAGGGGACTTGAAAAGATTTCTCTGGTGGTGTCTTAGGTAAATTAAGAGCTTGACATTCATTATTGATGATATAGCTGCTGATATTGAATTTGAAAATTCGTGTCAAAATGTTAATGCTACCTTAATTACTGTAGACCATGAATATGCTACTATCAGCCATTAAAACTCTACTTGGTGGAAAATATAATAAGATCCGGGAATATATATAATAGAATAACCTGGCACTGATTGTGTTTTGATCGTATTCTTAAATTTGTTTCCCAGTGATATCATGACTCATGTAAGCTGTTTCTTTCAGTTTTAGCAACTGATGAGGATGAAGCGTCATTGAGAATGGGAATACAGAAGAAATGCAACAGTGCTTCAAGTGGCATGAAAGAGCTTATATGACACCTAGGATTTTGTAACCATTTGTAATTTCAATAAATTGTATTTTTCATAATTTTGTACTTTATTTCAGAAACACTCTTTCATACCTATTGCAAGTACATCAAGTACTGGCTCCAGTCATATGGTTAGTTTCAGCCATATGACTGTGCCATCATTACTATAACCTTATTTCCCATTTTTGGGTGCACTTAGTTCCATAGTCCTTAATATCTTTTTAACATCAATTTTATATCAGTCAGACATCATCACCAAATGCCATTTTTATATCATTGTATAGTCAGGAAAGATTTATCTTTTTAACGTCAATTTTATATCGGTCCAACATCATCAGGAAATGTCATTTTTATATCAATGTATAGTATTAGTATGTAGTATGTCAGATATATATCAATTTGACGTCGGTAACATGTCACTTTTGTTATAGTCGGGAAAGATATCCTTTTTATGTCAGATTTTATTGTCATTTCTAAGAATACGCCCATCAGTTACAGGTCAGCTTGCTTGCTGGCTATTGACAAGAATATATTCAAATCTCCTCACTTAAAAGCCACCTGTTGTATAACTTACCACCATTGCAATGGTTTTCATAGCTCTCATAATTTTAATAACAGATGTTAACAACTGGATCCCACAATATTTGAAACTGTAAATAATAAAATAATTTTGTTTCTGGAAGAAGTAAGTAAACAAAATACGAAGGGTTAGACAAATAATGCAGTATTACTATGTAGGCATAACTAACTAACTAGTATGTATAATAACTGGTTTTTAAAAAAGTTGTTAGATTCTTTCAGCAGGTACTGTTTAACTTTTACCAGTGTCTGGTGATATTTAAACCAGTGACTGGTGAATTTTCTCACCAGTAACTGGTGAAATATCTCACCAGTAACTGGTGAATATTCTCACCAGTAACTGGTGAACTTTTCACCAGTAACTGGTGAATTTTCTCACCAGTAACTGGTGAATTTTTTCACCAGTAACTGGTGAATTTTCTTACCAGTAACTGGTGAATTTTTTCACCAGTAACTGGTGAATTTTCTCACCAGTTACTGGTAAAAGTGTTTCAAATAACTGATCAACTATTCATCAGTTATTTACCAGTTAATTCACCAGTTATTGATCAGTTTTTGGGTGAAATTTTTCTTAAGGGTCTGAGTATTATATAAATGGTCAATTTTCAGGTGTCTATTTAGCTCAATAAAGAGGCGGCACCCTTTAATTTTCATTGTTGCAGTGTACTTTCAAGTGCTTGTATTCCTTATCATGAAACAAATTGAAGGGTAAATAGGGAAATCAATATTAATTTCTAAACTTTTTATGAGTCTTGAAATTCTGTCAACCTTTGCTATGATTTGCAGATAATAAAGTGGAAGAAAATGAGAAATTAGTTGTAGTTCAGTAGTCCGACACAATTGTTATGAAGTATTTATTATTACCTTCAGGTATTTTGCATTTCAATTATGCATTCCTCAAACATGTGTTTATGAATTATACATCCCAGGTCAATAGGGAAATCAATATTAATTTCTAAACTTTTTATGAGTCTTGAAGTTCTGTCAACCTTTGCTATTATTTGTAGATAATAAAGTGGAAGAAAATGAGAAATTAGTTCTAGTTCAGTATTCCGACACAATTGTTATGAAGTATTTATTATTACCTCCAGGTATTTTGCATTTCAATTATGCATTCCTCAAACATGCGGTTATGAAGTATACATCCCAGCCACTGCAAAGACATTCAATGGATGTCACTGACATCCCATGGACATCCTGTGGATGTCCAAATGTCCCACTTGTGGACCTTCATGGGATGTCCATTTTAGGCTCAGGCATGGATGTTGATAATTTGAAGGGACATCCAATGGATGTCTATTGGATCACCTGGATGTCAGGTTAAATCCATGGATATCCAATGGATTTCTCAAAAATCCACTAACATCCATTCGGTGACCAATGGACTTCCCGTGGATGTCCACATGTTCTACTTGTATTGACCGTATGACCAATATTGGATGCCCATTTCAGGTCCCAGCTAGGATGTTATAAATTTTTTTCATTGTTCCTTTAAGCACATAGAGCTAGATTAGAATTAAGTTATGCTTAGAAATCAATAAAAAGTGCGATTGTTATGTACGTATTAAGAATGCATTGTAATATTTACAGCATTTAAATCAAAAGTCCATGCAGCGACCATTAAAAGATGGGACACATGAAGAAAAAGATAAAAAGAATTTGATTTTCAAACAAGTTTTAAGTGTGTGCGTATTACTTAATTCTTAAATTTACAATTCAAATGTGTTTGAAATAACAAAAAAATGAAGTGACAATGCTTTTAACAGCATTGTAACATGACCATCTTTTAATATAGGTACATACTTTTTGAGACTAAATATTGGGAGAGTTGTATAAAATGGGTTGATGAGGCAAAGTAGGACAGAATTATATTGCTTGGAACAATGTAATGTATATTGCTTCAAGTGAAATAATTCTGCCCTGCTTTATATATATATCTTACGAAAGAATGCATAAAATTTCTTAGTAAGAAGGTCAAAGAGGACAAAGTGCAGGAGTGCATTGCTAGTGACCTCATATAACAAATGACAAGGTCAGGAAAAGAAACAGTGTTTAACCTGAATTATTAGTCTGAAAATTAACTCCTTTGCCTGATTAATTAATACCTGATCTGGCATTTAGAATTTTGCTTATTGGGCTGAAAAATATAGTTGAACTGTCTTCCCGTAAAGAGAATGTTAATTTCATTATTGTTTTAGTGAACAATTTTTGTAAATATAATTCTATGATGAACATAAACATTAATTCAACCCTCCTCCAGAAGTCAAAACCCCCCCACCCCCAAGCAGTCAATCCTGTGTACACCACTGCACAACATCATTTAAAAACTTTTGAAGGCCAGAGGACTGAGAGGGCTAAAAGAAGGTAGAAAAAGGTGAGGCCAGCATTCTTTCAGGTTGCATCCGTGTGCATTGCTTTTGTCACAATATTTTCGCCAGTTCTCCTACTGGTGTCCTTAGGTGGAGGAGGATTCTGCAGGAAAGCTGGTAAAGCTATTGTTATAAAAGCAATGCACGGGGATGCTTCTTGAAAGAATGCTGGTCTCATCAGTCCAAGGTCGCGAAAACCTGCAAACTAAGTCAGGAACCATAGAAATGATTGCTTTTATCGTTCAGTCTCCGCTTACTGACTTTTGGAGATCATTTAATTTCTGACAAGCATTGTGTCGAAAGAAGAGATGGTGCAGAATACCTTGAAAAAAGGAAGAAAAGAGTTATGAGATATATCCAATCCATGGAATATCTTACTCTTCTTTTGGAGAATAAATATCCCTTGTGCTAGCTGGGGAATGACTTAAATGCCATTTCACTAAAAATTACTTAAATCAAAAAGGTTTTAAAGTTATTTTCTGGATGTCCAATGGATGACATTCAGTGGAATTATAGAGGATGTTATCAAATGGTCATCATCTGGACGTCCATTGGGTTATCATTCCATGGACTTCATATGGATGTCATAAAATGGCTACCTTCTGGATGTCAGTCCATGGATGTCATAGGGATGTCATTTTCTGGATGTCCAATGGATGACATTCAGTGGACTTACAGAGGATGTCGTCAAATGATCATCATCTGGACGTCCATTGGGTACCATTCCATGAACTTCATATGGATATCATCGATAGTACTGTTGAGTGGACAATAGTTTTGTTGCTTGTTTCAATGAATTTTTAAGTATCGTACATTAGGAACGTTAGCAAAGTTGGGATGAGATACTCGGGTCCTGTGTTAGTCGTCATGTTCTCAATGTTGGTGGAGTCATTTTGTTCCCTCAAGGTTAAAAATTAAAAGTTCAATTTTAGTTAGTAATTATTGGTAACCACATGTGAATTATTACTGGTTACGGCTAATTGTAAGATGTACTTCACCAAACCACCATTGATTATTTTTTTTTGATTGAAATTAGTTTATTTTCACTACAAATTTGTGTACCTTCCTCACTTGTTAGGAAAAGGCACTCCACTAAGAATATATTTCACTGAAAATGGATCTGATAGAGCTATTTATACTATGCCAGATGTTTTTTCCTCTTTTAGGTATAGGCAATGGGCAGCTGTATTTTTGGAATGGAAAGGTGAGATATCTTTCATTTCGATTGGCATGTGGATTAATGATAACAGATGTGAAATAACTTTATTGGTGTTTCAGGAGGATGATCCAGTACTTTGATGAATTTTGAGAAATATGTACATTTCCGTGAATGTATTGATGGAAGACGTAGAATGTATTTGATGCCTTGGTGTTATGAAATGAGGATTTTGCAATTCTTGACCTGAACACTGTGAGATAGAGGAATAGCCCTGATGTGATACATTCCTTTCACTGGTTAAGGAAAGAGGCAGTATTTTTGGAATGGAAAGGTGAGATATCTTTCATTTCCATTGGCATGTGGATTAATGATAATAGATGTGGAATAACTTTATTGGTGTTTCAGGAGGATGATCCAGTACTTTGATGAATTTTGAGAAATATGAACCAGTCCATGATTGTTGTGATGGAAGACTTAGAATATATTCGATGCCTTGGTGTTATGAATTGAGCACGTTGCAATTCTGTGTTCTGGGAAATTATTGGTTTGATAACATTTGTACTGGTTTTTTTTTCATGTGTTTATTTGAGATATTTTCTCTGGCTTTGTGTTTCTTTGATACTTTAACATTTTCTTTTTTTCTCCATGGTATAACCCTAGGCTAGGAAACCTAAATTAACCTATTCTGATTTGGAATTGATTATCAGTATTCTAAGATGCAGGCTTTTAAGAGTGGATTCCTGTTTTTCCTTGCGGATGTTGCAGGTTTTATGTAGTAGTTAATAGTACTCTTGCATATTGTTTCAACTGACTAATTATTGCCATGCCAAAATGATGAATTATTTTCCTTGGTTGATACTCATTACTTTGTTACAGGTAGTGATTTTCATTGGACTAGCTGGTGTTTGAATATTTGATTTTACAATTTTTTTACCAATATATCATGTCTTCAAGAGGTTATTGACACCTGTTGCTTGGAACGACAGCAGAATCAGCAGTGGAACAGCACATATTCTAAGAATTGTGTTCTCATGATTTATTTTGGTTAACTTTTGCCAAGACAAAGGACGTTGACTGGCTGTAAATGATGTTTTAGAATTTTTTAGGTAAGTTTTAATATCTGGAGCTAGTTAGTTTTTTAGTGTAATCGGTTTTCAGTTGGTCTTAATATCCTTTTTCTATCGTTTCAGGTCAAATGAAAAATGGTTTATTATTGTCTTCATAACCATATTGTTTCACTTATCATTTTCATTTGCATAAATGCCGGAACTTATACCCCTTACTTCCTTGATGTGTGGTATAATTTGAAAGTCACATGGACTCAATGTATAAGCCGATGTCCCACGGTCCAATTTGGATCCAATTTTTGTATCCAATTTGGATACAAGTGGAGTACGCCGTGTCCCACGGTGAATTTGTATCCAATTACCTTTTCGTCCAATCCGTTTCATCGAATTCCGTTTGGTCCAAACGGATAGAACATGTTCTAAATTTCCATCCAAATGTACGAAACCAGCCAATCAGAGGGCTGAAGAAAAAGAAGCATCGCTATGCGTTGTAACCTCGGTGTCTTGCAGGGAATACTTCTTGTTTTGCAATTACGGTGGATAGCGTGGTCAGGGTCGTGTGTTGTTATTATATTAAGACATGACCAAGTGAGACACAAAATGAAAATGAAAAAATAATAAATGAGACACAATATGAGGATTGGTTGGTCGCCTGAGGCAGTTGTTACGCTCATCAAGCAAATGCAACAGAACGAGTTCATGTACAATACGAAAGATGTGATGTATCGCAACCGGAATGCCAGTGGATGTGTTTTGGAAACTATTAAATATTAACTTCTAGAATCCCGGGATCCAAAACCCGGCATATTTTTTCATAGACTAAAATTTTGAGCATATATTACTTTTTTATGCGGAGAAGTACGATGGAAGGGAATCTAATTACGAGCCTCTTCTTCATTTCACACGAATGGCAGTGAAGCAGTAAGTTAATACTTAATGAAAAAAGGAAACAGTGTAAGCATACTAATAGGTTTTACACTGCCGCCGATATTATGCTAATGAAAAACGCTCGAATTCAAAATAATTTTGGAAATAGACCAAACATGGTGCTGATGTCAAAAGGAAATATGCATGTATTCAGTTAACATTTGCTCCTTTAAACTGGTAAAAAATTGATTCCAAACCACTTATATTACGCCAATTTCCACTTTTCACGAATTCCATGATACCTATTTTCCTGGAGAGCATTCATAATTCCCCAGAGCCGCCGGAGAATTGACTATACTTTGAACCCTGGAGCCGCCCGTTTCGATCTCAATGATTAATAGATGACTAAGATCCTCTTTGCGACTGCTCTAAGTTGGAAAGACAAATGTCATTTCAATGAACGTTTATAGCACTACAGCGGCATAAGTATAACATTATCGCAACTATTATGTCCGTTTTTAAATGACACACCTTTTCCTTGCGGGAATTAACCGCCTCATATTGGTACCCCGGTGCTTAATTCTACCCTCAACCTAGCTGAGAAGGGACATGGAAACATCCTCACTCATTCTCAAGTAATTCCGATAGTTTTCGGGATCGTTGGCAACCAGCTCCTTCTCCAACATGTTAAGCACGCCTCTTCCGACGCTTTCATCTCTTCTTTCCAGCCAAGGCCCAGTCCACCAGTGCCTTCCCTTTATTTACTTCACCACTTTTATTATTAATAAGCCTGAGCATCCGATTCCGACTGCTAAAACTGCCAAGACATTCTCACAATCCCTAACAAACATATTTGTTTACTATAATATCGTATTTCGTTTGTTTGGCATATTTTGGTCCAAATGTGATGCACCGTGGGAAATACCATTTCCGTTGTATACAAATTTTGGACCAAAAGCATTTGGACCAAAATTTTGGATACAAAAATTGGATACAAAATGGACCGTGGGACACCGGCTTAACTGAAATGTATGTATAGGAACGGTAAGAAATTTTCTTCAACTACTCAACTAAGTTCAGCTGTGAAATTTATTTAGGGGGAAATTCATAATACAATACCATGAACTTACATTCTGTCAAGTCTTACTTTATTGCATTTCAGAGTGATTTCTAGTTTCAAGTTTTTAATTCTCATTCCATTGTTTGTATTTGATATTGTGATGAAAAATGTTAACGTCAACCACTTCTATCATGTGCCTGTGTCATGTGATAAAATCAAAAAGTCTTTGGTAAAAAAGGAAGACTGTTGTAAATCTAATTGGAATAAACCCTGAATAATTTAATTATTTATTTTTTGTGTTGTGTGCACATACCTACCCTGTGGGAGAATGTGGGAGAATCACGATGAGATAGAACTTTTTTGGCTATAATCTGCCCTTTAAACCTATACCTACTTGTGACATAATAGAAAGAAATATTGTCAGGTAAAATTCCAATGGATTTCCACTTGTGGTGAGTGTGGCTGGTGAAAAACAATCTGGTGAACTATGGGCATGAAATGTTATTTTTTAACTTGCTAAAAATTAATGACTGAATCACTGTAATAACTTTGTAATTTTCTCAATTGATGTCTTTATTGGCAACATGTTTCACCGCAAAGGCATGATGATCTCGCCTTTGCGGTGAAACAGATAAGGAGTCAATTGCGAAAATTACAAAGTTATTACAGTGATTCAGTCATCGTAACTATATCTACCTAGGGTCGTAATTTGAATTTCCCGCTCGAATGGCGGTTAGTTCTCTTTTTGGCCTGGAAGAAGAGGAGGTCGCCACCGTAGCCATTAAGAACTTACTACGCCATTTTTAACACACAGTTGACAACGTTGACAATCTTTCCTGAGTATATAATATAATCTTTGGAACTGTGCCTTAGAACCCTTAGAACATTTAAGTAGTATATATGGTCCAAGAACAGGTTCTTGATATGGTCTAAGGAACTGTACCAATGTAACAACTGTACGTACAACACCTGCAAGAAGTGCTATTGTGTACCAGTAAACACCGGTAATCACAATAATACAACAATGTTCAAGGAAGAGTGATTAAATTCCCTGATTTGCCAACGAAGTTCAACATCTGCGAAATTGAGCTTTTGCGTCATTATGAGGTATTACGCTGACCATTAACGTTACGAAGTTAGGACTAATTCTGCAAAATTAAATGTTATACCCATTTATTTTCTTCTATCAGTTTCACAAAATATATTGAATTTCCTCCATAAGTGTTAGGAATCCACTTTGTCTTCATTTACCTCCCATTTTAAGGGCTAATTTGTTTTAAAGTAATCAAGTGAATCTTCAGGAATAGGAAATAGCCCCACCTGCCCTTGTAGTTGGGATATCCTACTCTGCTGTGTCAAGTTTCTAGATTAATCTGTTCTAGAGGGCAAAGTCCATGCCCAGAAATGATGGTGCTCTTTGCGACTCTGGAAACTGTATAGATGAATATTACCTTTGTTCACTGATCAGATATGCGCAAACGTGGTCTTCGTTTAGAACTATCCAGTCCGTGCAAAGGAATAAATATCAAGAATGGGGTGTCATATTCATATATATTTTTGCTTTCAGTGAAAGCATCCAAGAATAGGTATAAACAAACAAAGTATAAACAGTATTTATTCGATTATGTCGTAGTCTCCTTTTCACCCGAAAGAATAGACGAGTCCGTGATTCGAGTATAATTCCAAATGAAAAAGTGCTTAATAACTTGGTTTCGCAATTAATAAAGCGAAGCACTGTAGGAACTACGATGAATGCTGAAACAAACTGTCTAACTTTAGCAGGAAGCAGCAACAGCACTTGTGTTTAATATCAGGATCACCCTTCTGAATTTAAACAGCCCAGCAATGCTCGACTTCTGTGATCGAGTGGAAATCTATTTTTCCACTGTGGCAGACTATTGCCTGCCTCTCTTCTTTTTGTATGCCAACATTTCCATGCATGTTTCAGTATCAGTAAAAAGTTATCTCTTTTCCTTGATCAAAATCTTTATGAGAATCATCTTTTGGTATGCCATTAATACTTCACTAAACTATGCCAGAAGTATCTATTAATGAGGTGTTCAGAAAAGCAACTAATTTCTTTCGTTTCCTTTAGTCATTCTCGTATAAGATATTCTGTAATTGTAGTTGTTTTTGTGCTACTTATATTAATCATTGTTTTTTAAAGATCAGAATTAAGAGTTTGCACCTGACATGAATACTTATTTTACATCTGCACATATTATGTTAAATTTGGCAGTCTTCAATATGATATTTTGTTTTCTGGGGCTATTTTTCCTCAATTGCCATGAATGGCTAATAATTGAAAGGGGAAATCCAATGCAATCCATATCCAATTCAGAGAAAAACTCATCTTCACCAGAGCTCAATGATTGAACCTAAAAGTAAAGGGTAACCTCCTGTTGTGAGGATATGAATGATTATATCTAAATAAGTATGCATGGATGCTTAAGTGCCTGTCTGGAATGAAAAAAATGAAATTATATTTATGTTATATTCTCAATATTCTCTGCTTATATTTGGAAAAAGCTCATAAAAAGTGCCTGGAAATTCTTAGAAGAGTATAAAACTAATTTCTGTGTAGCTTTTATAATATTTAGAAATGAAAAAAAGGGAATTGGTATAAAATAAATTCTTGCATAAAATTTGGAAATACTTGGAAGAAATGCCTTAACACCTCCAGCCTAACACTTCCTTTGCTGGCTGCATTATGTTTTGTGAATTTTTTCCTCAAAACAAAATTTTCAAATAATGTTTGAGTGAGTAATTGGAAACTTACCATAATGTGGGGTGAGTTCCAACACATGGGATGAGTTCGAATGCCTGCAACCATCATCACTTAGGCTTTATTTTCTTCTCACTATTGGCTTTTGATGTAATTTAATCATGTCACTTATAGGGAGAGATATAATGGAACATATTCCCTGCGTAGGCAACAACTTCATTGCGTCAAAACAGAGAAATCAGAGCTTAAAATGCCAGTGGTTGCAATTGTTAGAACTCACCCCATAATGTGGTACTGTGAAGGGTGGAATGTCAGAAATAATTAGGAAATACATCTTTTTTATGGTTTATTTCACAAAAATTCAAGGAAAAATAGATATGATTTTCACATGCCCAAACTTGCTGCATTAATGCCTCTGAACAATTTTGAAGGAAGTTTTCCAAATTTTCCTTAGCAAGCATGCAAATAACTTGATTCATTTTATGTGCTCCAGATGCTACTACTTCTACATACTTACTGAGTCGTTTTCTATTCAGGACTAGAGATGAAGTGGTGTGTGTGTAGTTTTAGAAGGATAGGAAATGACTAAATATGAGCAAAGGGAAAAGAAAGTAGAAGGGAAGGGGTACTCCAGCCATGGGAATGGCTGCATGTAATCTGATACTGATACGTGGAGCTGGACCTGGTAGGTCCCTGAATCAAATGTGAGTGCTCAAGAACCATTTTTGAAGAATCTTAGGACTTGCAGCCATTGCTAAATTGCCATTTTTCTTGAATATGTACTGAATATGCGTTTCTGGACATCTAGTACTTGATTGCACCATCTCTATTCAGTATGCTGAAGGAATACAATCCAAGTACATGGGTATAGAAATAAACCGTAGGATTGTCAAAAAAATGGAAAGCCTTCAGATTTGTTATGAGATCCCCCGGTTCGATGCCAAATGATTAGAAAATGCCTTTTGCAAAACATTTGCTTGATATGTTCACAGGCGGCCATGCTCCATGCATTTTTATATTCGGTGTGGGCTGGGCAATTACAAAGACACTTGATATTGGTTACTTGCCTCAGAGACAAGAATTGTTGCTTGGATAGTTAAGGAAATGTATGAAGATACCATTAATATATGCATATGAAAGTCCAGAATTATAAGATGTGCTGCGAGATTACTCTCACAACCAACTTAAATTTAATTTTTAGGTTGACTGATAATCTGGTTGTTTTTTGAGATGAGAAATTAATATTAGGTGGGGAGCACATTGTCTGCCAATAAGGGTATTTGGCAAAGGGGTTATGATGGTATTTCCTCTTGAGACCTGAGGCACCGAGAAGCTCAGGCTGATGTGAATTACAATGTATTCTGTCTGTGGGAGTGATGGACAATAGGAAATGTCTTTTGATACTCCCAATACTAGTACCGACCTAAGGGTTTACCATAAAGAGAAAAATTTAGATATAACATCACTGCATTTGACCATCTGACATCATGTTAGCAAACTTTTGATGAAATATGTACAAGACTGCCTTGGGACAATCAAATTCCACAGAATTTTAAGAAAGGTTATTAGTGTTTGCATGGATGTGGACCATCAGAATTAGGAATGATTGACTACTTGGTTTGCAATGTAGTTCAGGGCGACCCTTGTATATTTGCAGCAGCGTTTACTAATCTTGTGAGCAAAAAACATTTTGAGTTACCTTTTGATATTTTTACCCAGAAATATAGCGATTTTTATGTAGTGATAGTGCTTGTAGCTTTTCTGCATCAATTCTATTTTTTCTGATTTTTAATCTTTAGATGACTCCAATGAATTTCTTCAGCTTGCTAAAATTTTCCTCAGAGAGTTACCTAAGCTTGGAGTGTATGTAAGGACTCTGGAGCCCAAGTTAGTTAGAGGTGCATGTCAAAAATTCTGTAATCATTAAAAATCTGAATGTTCTGTGCTTATTTGCGTGAATTAAATTATGAATTTTCTCCCTGAGAGGAGAAGGGCATTTGAATATGAGGTATTGTGATTTCAGTAATTTACTCTTCCCTGATGATCAGAGTTCCTGCTGTTTTGTTTGCTGCTGTAAACCTATGAAATAGCCTAAAATATACTGTAGTAGTATTTTTGTTTAATGTGCTTCGATGGCTAAGGTCATTTCGCACATACTGTCTGCCACGTGCAGACAGGGGCAACAGCACTTGGAGGAATCGGAGGATCACCCCTCCAAACTCGTGCCGAGCCCAACGATGCTTAACTTTGGTGACTGATCGGGAACTGGTGTTTCCATCGTGGCAAGCTATTGCCCCATAAAAAATATGCTTTGCCTCAAATGTCTTAATATAAAAATCGCTAAAGCCATTGACTACAAGTTGATATGTCATTTGCAGTATACAAATAAAGAGCAAGAAGATTTAGAATTATTTGACCTTCATATTCCAATTACTAAGTAATGAAAATGCAGGAAGCTCTAACAAAAACAATAGAGCAGGTTTGAGATGCTTCAGGCAGTATACTTCTAGGGAACTCAATGCTGCTCCAACAGCTGTAAGTCACTATTTTGCTTTATTTTTCAGATGACTACAATAATGTTTGATGAAAATAAAGGGTTTTTTTGCTAAATTATAGTGTTTTAGGGTGAAAGCCAGTCGTTCCTCTTGCACATGGAACCGCGTGGGGACGTGGGGGTTCACAAACTCATTCTGGAAGGGAAAATATTCATTACCATATAGCTAAAGGCAGTGCATTGTTAATTTGAACTCTAGTTTAGACTACAGTTCCTAAGGTTTTTTTGGAAAGACATGTACTTAGAAGTCCATTATTGACCTGAAAGCTAGCACAGCACGTCGTGACTCATTTTTGTCCAGGATGGATCCATGGATGGATGTAAAACTGAAGCACCCTGTGGACCAGAATAGACTGAAACTGTCAAACGTTGCCTCAGTAGCTGACCGCACCAGAGTTTCTAACCCCTCTGTTGCCCTAATTGCAAATGCTGCCCTTGCTAACTACGGTTTAGTTACGCAGATGACACAATGAAAAGTCGTCGGCCCTAACAAAGTAATAAGGGAAGTGATGCATCACAGATGAGTCTCGTCAGACAACTTGGACGCTGAGCTTGAGGATCGAAAGCTAAAGGCACTTTATTTTGACGGTAAGAAGGATGTTACTTGCACCTATGAGGTGAAGGGTGAAAATAAAAGGGCTAAGGGTAGAGTTTGAGTACTTTGGATAATTTTACATCAGATTACCTTGCATGGAATGCTCATGAATGTTTTTGTGACGATCCAAAAGGAAGGGATGCAACTAGGATTGATGAAATTTATGGTTGCCTGTAGAAAATGATGTGAAGGGCACTGTCAAAATATTATAGGGTTTTTATGATGTTTATGCTAGAAATAAGTTAGAGACACGAAGAGCTTTTCAAGTTGAGCCATATTAGAAGAAGTAATCCATGTTGTTGAAGAAATTAGGAACCAGCAAATAGCCAGTTTGAAGTGCTCACCTGATACCCACCCACATAGTGATCCTTGGAGGATGTAAAATTCCAAAGGTCCTCTCTCATGTTGCCTACGACAAAGGGGTACCCATGCTGAATATAAAAATGCATGGGGCACAGCAACCTGTAAGTATATCAAGCTAATACTCTCCAATGGGTGTTCTAAAGTCATTTATCATCAAATAGCATGAAAAATTTGATGACTTGATTTTTTTGACCACTCAAGTGAACCCCATTGGGCCTGATGAAGAATGTACATCATTCTTTGATGCCTTGGAGCAATAAAACGTTCACTACTTGAATGTTTTTTTCCAAATATTAGCTATGTATTACGTGTGGTGATTTAAGAAATTAGCATAGGTAATCAGTCTGCTTGAAACAGTTAATAAAATCACTGAATAACTTCATGTGTTAATAAAATTTAAATAGCAAAAAGTTATTCTGTTCAAATACTTAAAGCTCAACCATCACAAAAAATATCAAAGTATTATGCATATGGGAGGTTTTGCCTGGCTTTACTGCTGCACGTTAAACAGGCTTCATTATGGTAGGCCGGTAGCTTCACTCCGTAGGATATAATATAGGATGGATGCACAACTCATTTAATCAGTTACTATTTACATACATTTAATGACTGATTTACATACATAATACATTTAATGACTGCTTTTAATGAATTATTTTGGCTTTCAGTGGAACAATTTATTTACTTGTAGTGTTGTGATGGGTTATGGAGAATGAAGAATTTATTTTATAATTAAATTAGTTAAAGATTCATTGGAGACATAAGAGCTCCCTTATAATTATTCTTTGGTTAATTTTAAAGTATCGACTTGTAGTTTATTAGTATATAGGTACTCTGGAATATCACATTCTCTTGCACCTGCGGTGTAATTATTACAGTTTTGGCTTGGGGAAACACCTAGGTTACTTGTTGGCTGGGAGATAGGTCTCAGGAAGAATATTGTTCCCCAGTATTTTTCTAACAGCACACATTTTGCTAAAGCAATCTTTTGATTCTTTGGTGATCATGAAATCAAATGTACAAATGTTTAAATATGCTATTCTTCAAATATTCTATTTTTCTTTAGTAATAATTCTCAATTTTTCATTTTCAATACAAAAATATTATTTACTCTAGAATAGCTGTAGCCTCTCCCCCTCCATCTCTGTAATGATGCCTTTGATTAGGGCTTACACTTCCATAATCACTACACTCGCTCTAGAAATGACATACATAGCCAACTATATTCCTACTGTCTATGTCGGAAAGGCCCATATCACTCCATTTCCACAGTTTACAACAAGATTCCAATTGAAATTCGCTCAATTTCCTCATTATCATGCTTCAAGTCCAAATTTAAAAAATTGTTAATTCATAAAAGTTATTATAGCTTAAGCGAGTATTTATCAGATAATTTTCATTAATGTATGTATATTTGTTCTCACTCTTACATAATCTCATGTATATATATATATATATATATATATATATATATATATATATATATATATATATATGTATTTGGTTTCATTTATTTATTTATTGGCAACCTCTGTTTACCTGCCAAACTACTTGTAAATACTGTGCTGTAATATTATGACGAAACTCATGAATTTTATATCCCGATGATGTTCATAAACTATTATTATTATTAACTATTATTATAGCTACTTACCTGGTCTAGACCGCAAGAATTAAGTCTACCAAATCAGACTAAACTCCACGTGTAACTTATTTAAGGTGCATATTTTTTTCCTTAAATGTTTTTATTTCCTTCGCTATCGGAATTTCACCTTTTGTATCTAATGTATTATATCGCATCGAATATATTAATGATGAGCGGTTATTATATGATATTATAATGAACTTAACATCACCGGCGGCAGAGAATATTTTGCTTCCATAATTTAAATCCATCTTTGCTGATTCGTGGTAAAAGATAATACGAAATTTTAATTTTTACTAGCAATAAATTCATTGATTAAAGTTTCCAAAATTGAGCGAGTAGATTCAAAATACTACTCTGTAGAGCATTCAAACATTCCGCCATGAAGTATGAGTTACCGAATGCGCAGATTAGTAGGGAGCGTAGGGAGAGTTTCACTTTTTCCTTGTATTTCCTGAATCCCAATGTAATTATATAAATATGCATTTATTATCACCTCATTAATCTTACCATATTGTTACTATTTCAGCGTTTTCGTCATTAAATGTTTTACTAATCTTGTCCGTTGTTCTGCATTGTTCCAGTGATGGCGCTGATTTAACACGACTCGAGTTTCTACGTGCGTATGACAGTCAGGGCCAGGTACCTCAAACAATTATTGGGATATTTAATGATACATTGGGTGTCAATAAATATTAAGACATGGATGAGTCAGGTATTGATCTTGGCTTTGATTTGGTTGCATTAACATATGAGGATTTGAATTTAGACTGTGAGCTTCTTGACGATGAATTACCCGTGCTATCCTCCGGGAGTGCCTCGGACGTCATGTTTTACGAGCTGAAATCCAGGACAGTGCCTGAAAGGTGAATATAATAGAATTATTTTTAAAATTAATATTTCAATAATTCCACCGTTGAAGATTCTTCAAAAATGCTTTCGGATATGTATTTTAGTACGTTTTTAGTCTCATGACGAAACCCATGTTTGTGTTGTTATTCCTTGTTATTTCATTGTTTAGGCTCATTGTTGCATTTTCGGGTTAAATAATTTAGACATGTAACAATTATATCACCGGGTAAGCTTCTGTTCTTGGCCGAATATTACCTGCTGGATATTTTAAAACTTGAACCAATATGTACGTCGGCTACCTGTCACATCACGGCATTATATTATGTGTAGTGGGATGCTAGACGAAGATAAATATTGAATATTTGTCGATGTATTGTGTTAGTTTCACATTAAATGATATAATGGGCTTTTAATGATGTGTAATGCTCATTTACAATTACATAACGAGAATTAGATATTATAACTTTCTACTTCACGGACTTAATCGTCTTTAGACCGTCAGTGATGTAAGAAATCTCAAAATGTACTTCGAATTAAATGTACAGTTATATTTCTGACCCTAATATTGGTGAAAATTCGTATTTTGCGAGGGACGATATCCGACGGAAGTCAGTTTACCGCGGCCATCCGCGGCCGTATCGGACGGCGACGGGATGAGGAAGAACGCAGCGTGACATCATCTCTTATATTTGCTCATCACAATTTACCAAGTGCGCTCCGAAGGAACTCGTGGTAATTTTTGAATGTGTAGTATAGACATGCAAATATTATGTTCATGCACTTGGATTATAATCCAAGCCTAAGAGGCTTGGATGATAATGCAAGAATGACAAGTAATCGGATTAATTGGTGTCAATGTTAATGGCCTATGGCAATTGTATTTCCTTATGCAGATTAATGTAATTTGAAAGATTTGGAAGTCTAGGGTTATAAGGAAGTAGCCATTTTTTAAAATGGCCATCCAGTTACTGCTAACTTGCAATTAGTGGCGTTTTCATCAAACCGGAGAAATTTTGTTGTCCATTAAAATGTGATATATTTCATTTTCTACTAAAATAGCATTAACAAAATTTTGGAAATCCCAGAAAACAAAGTTGTCATTCACCGCGACGGAAAAATAAATAAATTTCCCTTGAAATGCCTTACTTGTGTGATGATAAAAAAACACCAGGTTTATCCTTTTTAAATTTATTTTCTTGCTGTTAGTCACTTCTTTCGTTATCTTTAATTAGTTTATCTTATATTGGCCTCCTGCCCAGCTAATTGCGAAAGCATTGGACTTTTCACCATGCCAATTTTCGCTCAGGTTTTGCGTTTGTTCTTGGTTAAAACTTCGCCTGCGCTTATTTTAAGCCTTTTATTTACGTTTAGTATAAAATAACGTTCATTTGTAACCGTTCAGCTGCTCCGCTGTCAGAGCCCAAACTGGAGAAATAAAATAATCAGTATAGTGTTTAGTGCCCATTTATCCTGTTTTAGAAATTTTATACGTCGCCTGCCCTTTGTTTCCTCTTTATTTGTGATCGAATTTCACTCTCGGGAGCATATTTTTCAGCTATATCGTAGATTTTTGAGTTTTGAAACAAAGCTGAGTCGCTCGGACTTGGAGGGTCTTGCCCATCATTGTCTGGTTTATCAGGTTCTAACTGAAGAGCACAGTGCTAAGCTTCAACGCTTATTAAATATGTGCGTTAGGTTTATTTTCAACATAAGTAAGGACGATCATATTTCCCCTTATTTTACCCGTCTTGCATGGTTAAAGGCAAGAAACGAGAGAAAATACTTGCTTGGTACATACCTCTACTGTCTTTTCAAAAATGAACAACCTAGTTACCTGAAGCAATTTTTTTCTGTCAGAAATAATAAGTCCAACATTTTGATTAGAATGGCCCCTGATTTTCTCATCACCCCCAACACAGAACGACAACTTATGAAAAATCTTTCTCTGTGGTCGGAGCACGATTATGGAACAGTGTTCCAAAGGATGTGAAGGATTCTGTCTCTTTCTCTGTTTTTAAGCAAAGATTTTTTCGCTAAATACAAACCCTCGACAGTGTATAACTTCTATTGTTATTTCTACTATTTTATATTCTCATGTTATTTTCACTATAATGTATCCGCTCATCCCTATATTTTCCCCATATAAATTTTTCTTATTCGTCTATTATGAGCTCTATTGTATTGTATAACCCCATTATGTTCAAAATGGACAAGTCCAAGAACAATAAATAAAAAATAATAATAATCAATCCGGCCCATGATGAAATCTGTCATGGAATTTCGTATTTGATACCGCTTATTTGCTCCGCCTCTGGAGTTTCAACTGGAGAAATAATGCTGCGTCATGTCATTGCCCCTTGTCAGTCTGTTTTTGAATTCTTCAGCATTGCCCGCCATTATTTCTTCGTCATTTATGATTGGATTACTCGCTCGAGAGCACACTAAATTAGACGAGTCTTGGTATAATTTACTTGCATTTAAAGGATTAGGTCTCCTTATGCTAAGGCTAACAATTTTAATTGAAGTTTGTTTTAGATTTTCTACTGCCTGGAAAATCTTATGTTGTTACGGTGAATAAAAAATACTTATTCCGAAATTTGGCTTTTACCAAATATCGGTGCTATTGCAATATCTCCAAAGTTCTATTGAGTTTGAATGTTGATAATTTTGCTCATTTTTTCGACGTCATACATTTTCATTAAGTGCGTGAAAATTTTGATTCTCTTAAGCCGAGTAAAAAGTATTCTTCGGGTATTCCCTTTCCTAGTCTACTTACTGTTCCTGTCTCCCTCCAGTTTCCTCTCCCGTATGTCATTCGCCACTTCTCCAAGGGCAACTCGATAAGGAAACCGAGTTAAATGTGGCCTTGTCAGCGTTTTCATTTTAAAATCCGTTCTCCCCTTTCTCGACATGTCAGCTGTGGAGTTGTTTCGATAGTTATTGTTGAATAATACTTTCGGTGACAGGCAATTACGACAATTTTTAATTAAATTTAAAAGCTTGTTTTCATTTGTCATAGTAATGAATTATCCCTTATTCATTGTCTCTTCTTTCCTCCAGTGAATGACGTGAATTACTTCACCACATTAGTTAGCGCTACTTATTCTTACCACTTTAATATGGCCATCTCTAAATAGGTTTCCCAGGCTTTTCTTGGTTACTTGGGGAGGCGGCCGACCATTGAGGTCATTAAGGAATTCCTGCTGAATTGTATGTCCCTTTCACCATAGGCTACCAAAGGGTTGACCAGGTTCGCAGACTCTCACGATCCATTTTGTGGTGACACGTCTTGCGACTAGTGAAGCGTCGGTCGTGATTGATCGAATCCGGAGATCAAGTTCTCTTAAAAGATTGATCGATGAACTGGATCTCTCCAATGACCGAGGAGTTCATCTTTACCGATCACGATAGGAATGATTGTATGACATCAAGTATCGATCACGAGATGTGAGATCGGCCAAAAAATGAGATAAAATAAAGAGATGACTCTGAGGAGGCAAAATTTATTGAAAGAAGTCTAATAAAAAACTATACACTAATATCTATCTTTAATACCTATGTTCCTTAAGAACACAAATTTAATAGTTATCGTTTCACCGAGGATGTCAACTGCCAAACTTAAAATTCAAGAGCATCCATGTAGTCAATAACTTAATTTCAATTCGCATTGATTCAAAATTTTATATAATAGTTGAAATAACGAACTAATTTCATCAGTCTTATCCGACTCTTGCGAAGAATATGCAACACTTTAAACACATATCCTGTCATAACACATTCATTAGGAGCGTAAGTGTACCTAATACTTAAATGTAAAAATATCACCACAAGAACGCACGCAATGCATCGCAGAACATATAGTACTTCCATGTGACATTTGTAATCACTGAATTTCCATAATTGCATTGTCACTTAAACACACTACACACGATAAACCTTCGTTTCAATATTCTCGACAAACAATACGACTCTTGCACTATTGAAACTTTGTGATACCGACTGTAATTGAAAATTGAATTTAAGTGCTACAGTCGGATAATTTGCATTAAATTCTTACAGCAAAATGAAAACGTTGATCGCGATTCAAACTACATTCCAAAATACACTTTCGCAGCGTTTAATGCTACTATTTATCATTGGTTTTTATGATGAGTTTTCAATAATTTTTTGTCCATAAAATATGTCATTCTTCAATAGTTTTGTAATCGTAAGGGACATTTCTAATATTCTTCATAATTATGCTTAAAACCACAAACCAAGAACACTGTGCAAGAACAAAACAAACCTTCGAACGTGTTGCACAATTATGCCTTCAATTTTTTTTCGAAGAATTACCAACAACTCCACGGAAACCGGCACTACACGAGGTAGCCGTACACATCGGTCATGATTACAGTATATACTCGCTTTGCTCACTAGGGGGCTCCACTACAACCCCCGCGAATGCTCGCTTCGCTCGCCGACGCCGTCTGGGGGCTTCGCCCCCAACGTCCGTGTGTGTTCAAAAAAGTTGACTTTTGCACCATGGCACAGATCTAAAAAAAACACCCAACAGATTTGAGACCCGACTGTTTGTTTAGAAGAAGGAAAAACCGAAAAAAAATCCAAATTTGGCACCATGTTTCCAGCGAACTATAAGTGCTAGAGAGAAATGATTGGAATAAATGTTAGGACTTGATGAGATCTAAAAAAACCGCCCAACAGATTCGAGATCAAACTTAGTTTAGCAGCTACGATACGTGAGAGAAAGAAACATTCGAAAATATCACTTTGGCGCCATGTTGCCATAGAACTACGAGGGAATCCGTATTTTTGCTAATTATCCGTAATGATCATGTCAAGGGGCATACCCTTGCCGACGTTCAAGGTCATACCTACCCTAGTAAGGGCGTGAGGGAAAGAATCATTAGAGAGTTTCATGAATTAGGCGACTTTGGCACCATGTTCCCAGAGAACTACGAGGGATTTAAAAAACGGATAGCAGAGAATTGTAGGCCTACATGAGATCTAAAAAAACGCCCAACAGATTCGAGATCCGACTTATGGTTTAGAGGCTACAGTCGAAAAACCATGAGTTTCACGAAAAGCCGACTTTGACACCATGTTACCAGTTCACTAAAAGTAATGGAAAAGAACGAATAGAATAAAGTTGTAGGCCCAAATGGGATCTAAAAAAACCGTCCAACAGATTCGAGATCCGACTTCTAGTTTAGAAGCTACAGTCGAAAAACAGCAAGTTTCACAAACATCCAAATTTGGCGCCATGTTACCAGCCAACTATTTGAAAATCCAGGTTTTTACTAATTACTTGCAAAGGGGATGTCAAGGCGCATGCCCATGTCAAGTTTCAGAAATATTTGACAGTTTTACCAAAATTCAACTTTGGCACCATGCTACCAGAGTAAAGTAAGAGTTATAAAAAAACAAAAAGCATGAAGTTGTAACGATCACGATGAGATCTAAATCCCTGGGAAAATATATTTCAAATCAGAATCCTAGTTTACGAGCTATAGTAAACAAAACCGCAAAAATGGAAACTCTTCACTAAAAGTTGTGCCTGGTGAGAAAACTACGAAGCGTAGAACACCAATGTTTTTTGTATGTTTAAGAAAATTCAATTCCCCGCGATGAAAATTTCGTCAGATTTAATATCCGACCCACCGTTCAAAAGATATGAACCGAGAACTGAAAGTCTACTTTTCGAGAAGTCCAAAAATCCGCCATTTTTATTTTTTGGGTCACTTCCAGTTAAAAATTCCATGATATCGGGATTTTTCCTCCGATGAATTCTTTCAAGGAAGGACCGTGAAAAATTTCAGGCTCCTAGCTCGTCTGGAAGTGTTCGGGAATTTGTATACGTGAGTGAGTCACACATGCGGCTGTATGGTATTAGGAGGAATCACGAATGGCCAGCGAGAGCAGCGTTTGTTACGATTTTGTATCAATCACGACTTTCCTGAGAGATCATTCATTGATCGTAGGCAACTTGAACGGATCACTAGCTGGAACATCAATCAATCATGACCTTACACTCTCGATCGAAAATTTAAGTGGGAGTGATAGGCGTGACCGAGATCTCTCAAAAGACCGACTTTGCCCATCACTAGGCAAGCCTTTTTCAGATCACACTACAATCACGCAACCCAGATAGGATCCTTCGCTAGGCTAATGGGACCCCGCTAAGGATACTTAGGGTTATAACCTGGGATCCTTCTTAAGGCTAATGAGACCCTACTAAAGGTGCCTGGTTATTAACACAACCACACACACATGCACACTCACAAGCACTCAAAATCACTCAATCACACACACAAGTGGGTCCAACCACTGGGAGAAAATGCTCCAAAAGAGCGCGGTAAAAATCTTGCAAGCAAGAACGGACGAGGGTCGTGGTCGAGGGTCACTAACCTTGCGTTTTTGTGACGCTTTTCCTTCGGATCGCTGAAGAGGGCTACTTGGTAGCCGAAATACGCGTATTCGACCCTCACCCTCCTCCGTTCTTGGTTGAAAGATTTTTTACCGCGTTCTTTTGTAGTAGTTTCTCCCAGAAGTTGGGCCCATTTGTGTGTGTGAATGAGTGTTTTGAGTAGTGATGGGTCGGTCGTGAGAGATCGAATTCCGAGAGCAAGTTCTCTTAAAAGAAAGATCGATGAACGACTTCTCTCCAATGACCGAGGCGATCTTCACCGATCGCGACAGGAATGATTGCATGACATCAAATATTGATCACGAGACTTGAGACCGACCAAAAAAATCTTGAGTGAGTTTTATAACGAGAGATTCCAGAGTTACTCGCTCTTTCGTGAGATGTAGGCAGTTATTCGATGCTCCGCTCGGTTGCGCTAACAAAGACGCAGCGTAATAACAGTCAACAATTTTCATCACGACATAAATATCTTGCATCGAGAGAGTTTTACCAGTTTTTCTGGCTCGCTTTTTAGTAGAATAATAACATCATTAAAAATGAAGACCGAATCCGTTACACTGTCGGCAAAGAGACAGCTGGGTTAAGATTCAAAAGGAATGCAATGGAAATTAAACATGATCCAGGTACTTATCCGTTTGTTAATTCGCCAAGCAATGCATTATTTGTTACTGCGTTGGCTATGTAGTGCCGTTATTTATTACGTGCAATAGGTTAATCGTCACTTGTAAGTAGTATAGTACAATACTATATCCCTATGAATTGTTTTCCTTTGCCGCGACGAGTCGTAAATTGTGTGATAATTAAATATCTGAGTCTATGACGTGATCGCTTAGAAATCAAACCTGATACCCATGCCGCTGTATTATATATATACCGGCCGTTTATATAAACAACTGTGATTCATATTGCCAATGCATTTTAAAAATTCAACTCCGCTCCTCTCTCTTCAATCACTTTTTCTAGACTTTGATGGTGTTGCTGTCAATCAAGAATGTTTCCAGTGCTTCATTGGATGTCCGTTGGCTTTCCCTTCGTCTGAATTTTCTTCCCATATGTCTTCCGAAGTATTGGCGTGTTAAAATCACCGGTGAATTCATCCAGAATTGTTTGTTTTTGGAATGCAGTTTGCTTTTGGTGTTATTTCAAATATTTTTAACTGCAATCTCATCAGCGAATCCTTTTTTCGGAGAATAAAATTTCGTATGTGCCAATAACTCTCCTTTTCATTTAGAGGAATGGTATTTGAAGAACTTGATTCAGGGAATAATAGCGTGATTCCAGTTAATATAGGTTAGATCCAAACACCGTTTGAGACATGATAACTGCAAATTATGATTACCCACAGGTAATTTGATTACCTGTGGGGTTACCCTCATACTTTCATCATTATACTTTTGTAGTGAATAGTAAGTTAAAAAAATGTACATAGGCTTGATCAGTAAATATCAGTATGAGTTTCCGGAATTTCATTTGCATTTGCGCTGAGTGTAGCTTCAATAAACGGTACAATGTAAATATCGTAATACTGTAATTGGTTGTAAGCAAAAATGAATTACATGAGTGGGCCATTACATCAGCCTTAGGCATCCCATTGAAATGGGCAAGGAGTTATTTCAATCAAAATGTACTAACATGTTTAGTAAGGCAATATATGACTTCATACCACCGATACTGTGTCACTTTAAATTGGCAGAAATGCTGTATGTGAGCAATTAAATAAATAAAGACTGTATTTCTGCGTGCAATAGAGCATCATATACTGTAAAATAGTGCTGGAAATTTGTAATCATCGTATCATCCATCAAAGTGTGTATTCGAACATGGCTTGTACACAGGAGTTTACAATTAGACCATATTCATTTAAAATTTAATTCCTTGGAAAGGACAAATTAAAATTTCTGATAGTACTAATTACTCATTGTACATCCAAAATCCCTGGTAAATATTTAGCAGGAAAATTTAGAAGGAACCTGCAGGAAGTTAGCAAAACATTCATGAGGATAATCAGAAACCTATAGTGGCAAAGAAAATCTTATTTTGGTTTAAAAACTGATGCCTATCTTAAACATTGGTGGAGTAATGCAATTATAGCATTGGACTGTTATCAACGTCTATTCATTCCACATTCACTTTAATTCTTATATTTGCCTGACCATGACATTTTACCACCATTATAATGGTATACATATAGCTTAACAGACATATATATTTCAGTGGTCATGACCAGCAGGAAGGGTGGAGTGGTAACTGCAGTTACCACTCCACCCTTCCTGCTTCAAAAATTTCTTTCCTTAAAATGTTTCAATTTAGTTCTGCGCATCACATCCATTCATTTCAATTGCCTATATTTTTCCTACCTCTCCCAATGAAGCAAACCTTTCCCTTCAAAAGTGCCTTTCAGGACCTCATTTCCTCTTAATTACCTACTATCTGACATAAAGTGGACTCCTAAATTTCCTTCACTGTTATATGTAACTTCAATGCCTAGTCAAGTATCTCTTAACTTCTCTTCTATCTTACTTTCATTATCCTTCTCGAGAGCCACTCCTCATATAACTTTAGTCTAATCTCACCCTCTCAACATTAGCCAATGGTTTAGATCCACCGAAGTCCATAACCCTTTATAAAACCTTCCAAACCAACCTTTTGTTTACATCCTATATCAGGACTTGAGGCATTACATATCCCCCATAATTCTTGAATATTGCTGATACAAGACATTTAATATCTTGAGTAGGACACCTCGTTCCACTAAAATTCTGCCCCAGTTACAACTTCATTCCACTATTTGTTTTTTGCTATTTGTCTTAAGCCTCTAATGGTTTCTACTCAATGACCATTCTCAATCTATACTCTGGAGTGAGCTGGCAAGCCACTTACCATGAGGAAAAATATCCACAGATGCTGAGTGGACTATGTTCCCTTCGTTCCTGCTCTTCGTCCAATCTGGCATGTGTGAGCCTAACAGCTATAATTACCCTTGTTAATTTCTACTACAGGTAAACAATACATCATAGCATGTCCTTTGATAACAGTTGATTAATATTCATAAATTTACCAAAGATCATGACAATAGGAGTCGACTTAAGACTTAATCATATTGGGGTTTCAAGGAACATATTCAAAATAAGCCAAGTAGTAATTGTAAAAAACCTACACCAACATTTATTTCACTTATTGATTATTAAAAATAAATGGATCTATGAATGGTTGCACAACCCTTAGTTTTCATCACCCCTGATGACAATGACTGAGTCAGACATCGAAACGTCAGCCTACATGGAGACCATCACCCTGTTGGAAACCCGAGAAAGCTTCTTAGGTTCCTCATATCAGTTAAATAAATAATATTAATAATATGTAACAGCATTCATTAAGCATGAAGCATTATAGACCAAATCCATTTTACACTAAAATTTTGTTATAAGTGAAAAATCATTGATTACCTACCATTGCTTTATTATCCATTCATGACCCTCTTCTCCATTAACTTCTTCAATTTATAAAAGGGTGTTACCAAAACTATGAGTGCATACTTGACTTAAATTATGACAGACATTTAATTTAAATGAGGGCATAAAAAATAATTTTATTCTGATCAAGTTGACTTTAAGTCACACAGGAACGACATCTGTACACTTAAGTTGACTGCTAAGTAATTGAGTACCTGGATAACTTGAGGCACACAACTTATCACATGATATTGTTTGCTCTCTGCTGTTAGTGATGTCTGTTTGGATTTGGAAACTGGCTCTCTTATAATAATTTACTCCATAATACCCTATATTGGCATATATCCTTTGCCTCTATTGTATTCATACATTACTTCATTCACACTCTCTCCTATTCTTAAGACTCCTAATCTTCCTCCTTTAATGTCTCTTCCACCACATCATGAACCCACAATTTTTTCCATCTTCCTCTTACGCTATTCACTCCTCAATCACAATCCTGTTCCAATACTCAACTCTAATCTATTATTTTAACATTGCCAAACTCACAGAGAATAATCCTTTCATAAAGTCCATTACGGTAGCATGAAGGAAGAGATATTTTCAAAATGTCAAAAGAAAATTAATAAAAAGATATTAGCTTTAGTTCCCATAAGTATTCAGTAAGTATATCAAGCAAAAATCAACATGAAATACACTCAGAATCTTTACTCTTAATAATCCAAGATGGTATGTATATTGTTCTAGCAAATTCAATGATTGCATGGGGGAAATAAACATTTGTCACAGTATGCACAGCTGATTTTTCTTCTTTGAATCAAAACTAGGTATGACATACAACTGTTATCACTCATATGATATGTAAACACTACTGTTTTCTGATTACAGTTCTATAATATAGAGAGAACTGGCAGAGTGGATATTGGTCTGAAGTTATTGATGGCTATAACCATTGATAAGCACTAAACCATTGTGTAAATTAATAATTGATCAGAGGCTATTCCTTGCAAAGATAATAAACATATATATTGAGGTCAGATATTTAGTAAACATTCTTATAACCTGATTGTTCCATGTATTTCATAAAATCTACAGAGTAAACTAGTTATAATTTTGCCTAGATATAGTATTCCCTACCTGTTACATGATATAGTCTAGTAAATGGCAACTAGAGTAGCAATCAGATAGCAGAGAAACTCACTGAAGCTTACATATTTTATTTCATTGCATTGGTGCTTCTTAATGATAGCAGAAATATCATCTAGAGGAAGAACGAATGTAGTGGGTTTAAAATTAGCACTGTCAGTGCCAAACAATTTAAGAAGATTCATCACATCCTGCAATCCGTTTTTAAATCCCTACTCATACACATCATAATAACAAATATTTTGTGTGTATTAGGCATTTCTTATAGGTAGCTTAGAAGCAATATATGTTAACTGATAAGAATTAAGATATGTATAACTGTTGAATACCCTGTAAGACATAACTATAATAATCAAATCGTTTTCGTAACCAATTAACATCTCCAATGTACGGGCAAAAGCATTTTGTGAGGGGGAATTAATATAGCACTAAAGATTCAATACTATAACAAAGTGCATTTTTACTGAATATACATTTTATTGAAAGGTACGCAGGTACATATACAAACCATCATTTAATAATATGCTTTTTAAACATTTAGAATCTATGTGGCATTGCGAAAAACATATTTACTGAACATCAATATAATTGACTAGTTTGATTAGTTATCTAAGTGACGAAGTGCATGGTGAAACCCCAACGATTTTAACCGATGGCAACAAACGAAGCATGTTTTGTAAGGAGCGTTTTACATTAGATATAAATCACTCAAGTGGCTGAAAAAATGCATATATTTCAACAAATATTGAGAATAGTAAACGTGAAGTCCTATTCAGTTCACTTTGGCACAAGAAGTGCTTCACGAGAAGAAAACAACATCACGACAGAAGCAACTTCACAAAAAAGTATTCATCGTAGGACTGATTGTTATTATTAGAATCACAGATATATATATGCACAGCGAATGTCTTGGACTCCTGTATTTGCACTAATACTCAGAATTTATGCTCTATATTTACGATGTAAACAATAAACGACGAATATTACGTTAACCTATGAACAAATCTTCGATTTTGGCATTTATTAATATTGTAAGCACTCGACGATCACGAGACAGTATTTCAGAAGCACAGTAACTAAATTATAGATATATAGTACGATGTAAACAAACCTTTACCAAAGTTGAACGTTCGCTTTTTTACATGCAATTCACTCTTAGACAAACACAGCAGCAAACTATGAAATTATTTCAGGGGGGACTGTAACTTAAAAATCTACGACGTAAACAAACAAAAACCCACCATTAAAGGCTATTTTTGAAGCACTAACTCTTGGTAAATTTACGACATAAACTATAACTTTAGCATAAGTTGAACATACACTTTCTTCGTGTAACTCACGTCCAGAAACACAACGCAATATTATGCCATTTCAGAAGCACAGAAACTTTTATAACCTCCATGGTGTATTTCCTGTCATAACACATCCATTAGGAGCGTAAGTCTACCTAACACAAATAACCTTTAAATATCAAAATATCACCACAAGAACACACGCAATACATCACAGCACATATAACATTTGTAATCACTGAATTTCCATAATTGCATTGTCACTTAAATACACGATAAACCATCGTTTCAATATTCTCGACAAATATTACGTCTCGTGAACAAGTGAAACAGACTGTAATTGAAAATTGAATTTTAGTGCTACAGTCGGATAATTTGCTTTAAATTCTTACAGCCAAAAGAAAACGTTGATCGTTTCGAACTACATACCAAAATAAAATTTCGCTACTAAATTACTATTAATCATTGGTTTCTATAGTGAGTTGTTAATAATTTGTGGTCCATAAAATGTCACTCTTCAATAGTTTTGTAATCAAGTGGGATATTCCTAATATTCTTCGTATAACTATACTTCAAATCACAAACCAAGAGCATTGTGTAAAAACAAAACAAACCTTCGCACGATTGCACAATTGTGCCTTCAATTGTTTTCAAAGAATTACCCACAACTCCACGGAAACCGGCACTGAACGAGGTAGCTGCACTGAAACTCTGTGCCTGCTCTGTGCTATCAAGAGCAAAGCTGTACACCTCGGTCATGCTTACAGTATGAAACTCACGAACGACCAGATTTTTTATCTATCACGATTTTCCTGAGAGATCATTGATCGTAGGCAACTTGGACTGCTCACTAGCTGGAAAATCGGTCTCTCTGATCGACGATGGAAGATCGAATCACAAGCGGGAGTGACCGACGCGACCGAAATCTCTCAAAAGACCGACTTTTCCCATCACTAGTTTTGAGTGCTTGTGAGTGTGCGTGTGTGTTTAGTTGTGTTAATAACTAGGCACCTTTAGTAGGGTCTCATTAGCCTTAAGAAGGATCCCAGGTTATAACCCTAAGGGTACGGTCCAGTTGGCGCTCCAAACGCTCCAGAGCGCTTGTAGCGAGCTCCCGAGAGGTCCACTTCGGGCTCCGGAGCGCTCCCGTAGCAGTGAAGACGTCACTGACGACGTCATCGCTTTCGCTACCGCCAAGCTCCAAGACGCTCCCACAAACACTTGGGTCTGATGGTGCGAGCCAGAGCGCTAGGCTGGTTATGGCGGAATTTCAAAGTGGACAGTTCGGAACTTTCTTGATGGATGTAATACAAGGGTTAGGGACAGTCAATGTAAATAGTGTTTTGACTATTTTAAATTGTGATCTGCCTACAAGAATGTTAGAAATTTCTGAATTCATAGGGTAATCCTGTTTATTGTGATAAGTTTCACATTAATATGAAGTTGACGTGATCTACGTCCTTAAATGTAAGAGCACGGGCAATAACTCTTCTCCATTTCCCGTTAACTGTACCCGACCATTGGAGTTCAATATGTCTCAAGTTATTTATTTAGGTATTAACGTAAATTACTATTTCTTTATTTTAATATTTATATATGTACGATATATCTCATGTGAATATAGTTTATTAACGTAAGTTAAATTATTGTAATAATTTATTTTTATTTACACGTAACATGGAGTAAAATGTTTCTCGTGTTTTCAAATTTTACTTGTGCATAATGAAACGAATAAATGATCAATGTTAAATCGGAATTGAAATAGTTTATTTGATTTTTGAAGTGTTGATAAATCAGTTTAATCATAAAGTTAGTCGCTCGGTCTGTTTTAGAGCCAGTACTGTACGAGCAAAGGTTTTTTTGTTACTTAATATCGTAATTTATGAACAGGCTAAGTGAAAGTCTGATTATTGCGCAGACCAATAATATTCCGAGGATCTTTTGATTTGAATATAAATCTGTGAATTTTCTCAATTATTATGAGTCAATATTTCTGGTAGATCCCTACCATGGGGTACGGTTATCAAAATATTCTTCAGAAATGTTCACATTGCCATGCAAACTTCATTAAGTTCGATTAGAGTGCATTGTTTTGACGTAATTTATGATTACTTTCAACGAATTCGTTGAATGAAATTCAAATGTAGACACCAGTGGTAGATACAAGATAATGTATGACTTCCATTTCAAAAACTTGCATGTTGATGGCCAGAATGAATACCTACAGTGCCTCCCCGATTTTCTCTCGTTGTTATGACTGAACATGTTAAATGAAAGACTTTGTACTATTCCACAATATGATATATATTTTGTATTATATTTGGGTAAAAATATACATCATATTGTGGAATAGTACAAAGTCTTTCATTTAACATGTTCAGTGCAACTAAATTCCACAAAGTATCGCCTGCCTCCATTGAAATCTCGTTGTTATCATAAAAATATTTGCTATTGTGTCCGTGATCGGCAGGAATACAACCTGGTCTTTAATATAATAACTAATAGTGTTGGAAAATCAAAATTTGTCGCAAAACTAATACATTCCAATGTATATAGCAGACGATTCCGTCTTTAAGAACAACTATAACAAACGGCGGCCATGACACTTTGCCACAAACGCTCCAAAACCGGTCCACTTGGGAGCTTCCGTAGCAGTTGTAGCGAAAGTGGACCGCATATCGGTAGCGTTTGGAGCGAGAGCGCTCCAGAGCGTTTGGAGCGCTATCTGGACCGTACCCTAAGTATCCTTAGCGGGGTCCCATTAGCCTAGCGAAGGATCCTATCTGGGTTGTGTGATGGCGGCTGTGTTGGTCACTGGCGTGGAAGCATTCTTCCCGTAAACTATCACAAGAGGGTATTCTGGTGGAGAGACTGGGGTTGGTCTCTGCTGTGAAAGTCCCATCCCGGCAAACCAACACAGTTAGTGATCTCTGACGAGTGGTCCCAATTGTTTACGGCTATTGGAGACCCCCTTTAATTTTTCCAGATGATCGGCTAATTCCTAAGGAGATCAGAAGATAAAAAGATGATGGCCTAAGCTCATTCTGCCAAGAAGAATACTTTATTCAATGCCCATTTCTTGCAAATCGAGGGTTTTTTTGCTTTAAAATGTAAAATGCAGCAAAAGTAGGTAAGAATTGAATCTACTTTTAGGTTATGGTATTATTTTCCTGTTCGAAATTCACTGTAGCGACTCCGTTGCGATCCTGATTTTGGGTATTTATAGTTAAGCGTGTGAGACCTAATTACGTGTTAAATGCACGTATTAGCCCAGAACACAAAATGAGAAGCAAATCCATAATATTAATGTGTTGATAAATGAAAAAATGACAAAAGTTAAGGAGCTGAACTGCCTTGAGGCGTCCTTGTTTCTTATCCGTTGTACCCGAGTTTGAAGCGTAATATCTTGAAAACCAGCGCATCGTTTTCAGTCACTAGTATATTAACCTAAAGCTTGCATTGAACAGAAACCTTTTTATATTTTTAATTAGAATTATAACGTTGAGAACGGAATAGCGGTCCCATTTATCGAGATCCTGAACAGAGGCGGCGTATTTGGTGCTTCATTATTACGAACTGCAGAAAACGGTCCTCATTTCCTGCCTTAACTTAGTATCTTAGGTGTTTTTGAGTACTCATGTTACAATGCAGAGGTATGTACCTTAAAATATACCTGTTTTCCTATTATTAGCTATTTTTTTGGAACCGCATTAACTCCTGAACCACCCGAAACCCCAGAATGCACCTTTTCCTTGGTCTTCGCTTCAATATAATAAATTAGTAAAGGTCATTATTCTGGGATTGCGACGATTTTATTTTTCCATTTATTCGAGGAAAAAGCGCTAGAGAAGGCTGAAATATGCCTCAAAGAGAAATATTATATTCACTAGAAACAATGCAAAATAAAGAAATATTCAATTTGAGATACATGTTTAAAATCGTTTTGGTCGTTTTGACGATATCTCTCAAAATCGGGTGGTAAAATCTTGATACAAACTATAAGTAATTCATTTCGTAATAAGTACTCGCACAGTAAAGCAAATCATAAATATATGCCTTTGAAAAACAAGAAATACTACTTTTAAACTTAATTTACCAATTTTAGCCCCAGTGTGCTCAACGTAACAAACCTGGCATCATTTAAAAATCAAATATCGAGCTTAGGTCGAGATAGCCTTAAAATTGAAATATTAATTTGCATTAATGGAGTTTATCTGAGATGCGTTAAGAACGATTATAATTCTTATGAAACCAGCGAAGAACTGAAAGTCCTCTCATATGACTAAGGATGCAATCAGGCCCGTCATGAGGTCGGAACTCTACCTCACAGACAGTCTTGTAAAGTCTCGAAATTGTTGTAAATTCCAAGTACTACAGGTGATTTATCTCGTCGAAAAACTGATTATACACGTGTCAAACTGGTGAAAAATTGGTGTATATTTGGTCTATTAGCTAATATTTCTAGTGTAAACCAGGGGCGAAACAACGGGGGGGGGGGCAGGGGGTTATTGCCCGCCCAAGCACGATTGTGGGGGGGGGGGGGCTACCCCCCTCCCAGAAATCAGAGGTTGTGGCTCACTTTTGAATGGACACTGCCCGATTTGCAAAATCTCTTCCCCCCCCATCGCTTAGCTAGCTTACACAGATTTTCAAGGAGTTCCCCCCCCCCCACGATTCGGGGGGTTGTTGCTCCCCGGTTCAACAGGACCTTGGCTCATGATTAAGCTGAGGACATTTAGGCGCTAAAAATGAAGAAATAGGCAGCCTAAATAGGCACTAAAATAGGCGCTTAAAATATTTTTTACTCGAAGATATGAAAACAAAAATTAAAGAAATCGATAAATCGACGAAAGTTCAATTATTAACTTTGGTCCCAAAGAGTTCGTCGATAGCAGTAACAGCTGTCACTATTCTATAAGCACGTCTAGTGGAATAACGGATTCATTTAGATGAAATTTGAAGGATCCAAGAAATTAATACATGGCATCACTCACAAGTTAAAAAACTCAAAGTCACTCAGTACAGAACGGGCACACGGCCACGACTTAACCCAAGGCTCTCTTATAGTCTCCTTATCCAAATCTAAAAAAAAACCATACGAGCTTCGGCTTGGAAACTTTAGGCTTGGGAACCTAGTATAAATGAAAAACTTGAACTTTGTGGTTCCACAATGATAATTTTATTTGTGCGACCCGGGTTTTGACGTACTATAACGTCATCTTCAGGTGGCTTTATCTTTGGCTTAACCTTTGGCTTTGGAACCAGACAGACACACACACAAGGATTTGGAACCTTGTCGAAGAAACCAAATTGCAGGCTTGGGATCCTCAACCAAGAAACCCACCTGTGGCTGGTATTGCACGGCAATTGGGCGCGACCCCTACGGCGATGGGGTTACGGGATCAAATGCCTGAACTGGTAGTGACAATATCACCGCGGACCAACGCAATATGCTAAAAATATCTACATAAAACAAAGAGGACGGCAAACAACGGAATGCATTTGGCCCCGCCATAGCAACATTCTCAAAGTTGTTCATATTTTTAGGGCCGTATGTGCTCGCGATGAAAAAACAAGTCTACTTTTTTAAGAGGTTTGAAATATGCTCTTTCAAATGAAAAACACTCAAAAGAGTATCCAGAAGGTCTTTCTTTTGTAGGAGCTTGCAGAAAATAACCTATTTTTGTCGTTTTAACAAATGTCATCCTCAACGTTGTCCCTATTTTTAGGGCCTAATATGCCCGTGATGAAAAACCAGATATAATTTTTAGAGGGTTGAAATCATTCTCTTTATACTGAAAATGATCCGAAAAAAAGTGCAGAGGGTCTTTTCTTGTAAAGGCGGGGAGAAAATGCCCTATTTTTGGCGTTTTTATAAAAAGTGTCCCATTTTGACTTGATTTTTAAAATAATGGAATTTACTAGGAAGATGAAATATTCATAAACCATGAATTGATATGTTATCATTCTCTAAGTTTCACGTTGATTACACCTTTACTTCCTGAAATATAAAAAGCCATCATTTTAATTTTTTTTCGATCCGCAATTTTTCGGGCCAGTTTCGCCCTGAATTTTCTAGAAGGAGGTCGCTTTTACAGTTATTTTTGTTATGTTTTTTAACAGAGCTTAAAACTTTGTACAAGATTGCCAATTTTTGTTTCTCTTATCAAAATATCTCCTGATATACTATGCCTCAAAGTTACCAAAATCTCATATTCATACTGAAGAAGGCTGCGGCACGGGGCCAAACAAATTACTATATATCAGCAAGTATACCATCGGCGAACGTAAGACTTGTCCCTAATATGTGTGAATGTCCATACAAAATTTCATTGAAATCAGTAATGGTCGAGCGGGGACCACCACTTGGCATGGAATGACCCTTTAGAGCCATGGATTGTACCTTTAAGTAGGTGAAAAAGACGTTCGAACTGATGTATCGGAGGCGCACATTATTCCTGTCACATACCTCACGTATTACAATAATTTTATCTGCAGAGTATAATGCAGTATTTAGCCATGTTACCTATAATATCAATACTGGTTGTGAAGGCAGATCAACTTCAGGCATACTGCCTAAAGTTGAACTACCTTTACTCTCAGCAATACTGAGTGGTACCTTACGAAACAAGTTTTTGGCAATTGAAACCATCGCATGTACACATCACGTAAAATTACCATAGTTGTTTTTCTACTATTTATTTAACAATACTTTGGATGATTTTTCCATATGCATGTTTAATAACATTATTTCAACCTTGACAGATTAAAAAAGGAACTGAAATAACAGACAAGCTCTGTACTAAAGAGAAGTTTGGCGACGTTGAAAAGAATATTGCTTTTTTAGGTCCTTAAATAGGCGATACCAGTAGAAAAAGGCATAAGCAGGAAAATAGGCATTTTTCGTCAGTAACAAATCACTTTAATTTCGCTAAAAATGATCCTAAATGAACTTATAACTTCATAAAATTGGTTTCCTGAGTAAAAGAAAAAATAGGCATTTTAGGCAATGTCCTCAGCTTACTCATGATGTACATGAGTGAAAGTTTTACATAAGTGAATACAATGTGAAATTTCCGGGAAATGACCAAATATTACGTTAAATTCTCATTACGGGTGAGATTTCGGTGGCAATTCCTTTTAATTCACTTCAAATCCCAGGAGTTCATGCTGTGTACGATATAGTGGCGGATTGAGGGGGCTGGGGGCGCCCCGTAATTCCTAGTAAAATACGAAAAATAGTGGGCCATAAGGTATTCCAGATCCCCCAGACCCCCGGAAAGTGGCAATCCGCGCCCCCCCTAAACTACAATCTTAATCCGCCACTGGTATAAACATGTGTTTTGACAAGCAACCAATGATGGGGACCATATGGTTAAGAAATATTTCGATCGATGGAATAAGGTGAATTTCTACCAAGGGAGGTAGTCATTTTCGCTGATAATGCCTGTTACAAACATAAAAATGTCTACCTCATGCGACAGTGACATGCCTGGAAAATACTTCAAATCCTGAGCCAAAAGAAATGTTATGGCAAAAAAATGGATAAAAATGATGGTATCACGCCTGACTTCGTGGAAATGATGGATATCCTTGATGAGAAAAAACTTTCCAAGTTGTGGAAATTACAAAGTTGGTTTTTTCTCATCATAGAAAAAAATGGTACACAGGAGCCTCGAACCGATGCACCCAATTTCGTGAAGCGATGCCCACTCACCCACCATTACTAAGTAACATTGAGGAGCAACATGTCTTTTTATTACCAACGTATGTCATTGGGGTTCATTCATTCACTCTGAAAAATCAACAATGCATTAACGATGAGCACTGTATAAATTAGGTCGACGGAATCAGCTAATGTGATCGATGGAGTCATATTTTGATTTACACCTTAATTTTTCTGATTTCTGAATCTGTAGGTCATAGGAAAAAATGCACAATAAATAATTCAAATCATTTGTAAAACTAGTTCTATTTCGGTCATTAGATCCCAATTTACGTATTTCAAACACGCCGCTATCGAAATCAGCTGATTTCATTGGGGTCATAACGTTCACAATTATTCGCCTCTTTTAAGTATTAGAGTGCCTAGTGGAGCACAGAACAACACCACGCACAAATCCGGTCGGTTATTCAAAGGTGGCAACATAATTGGCCAGTTCACGAATCCTATTAACCTGCGGCCTTAATTTGAGCAAAAAAGTGGTGAAAGTGCAAGAAGAGCCCCGTCCTTATACAGTGTTCTTTGCATTAACCTGTATATGTGTACTACATATAGATGTATTTGTAAATTAGCGTTGCCATATCTAGGTAATCACCGAGTTCATACTTTTTTTATTTGCACATTTTAATTTGTGTTCTTACAGCGAGTTTTATATTTTTCTATCGTAGATATTTTCTTGTGTATTCTTCTCCTCTATTGAAATACGCTATCTATTTTACCTTTCAGTCACGCACAATTTATTGTCACTTTTCGTCACCTTTTTGATGAAAATGTCACTATTTAATCACTTTTTTCCTTAAAAAGTGTCACCTGGTCACTGTTTTAACCGTAAAATCTGTTTCGAGCCCTGATTATTGTTGGATGGATAACAAGATTCGCAATTTCCGACGAATAAGAACAACTTAAATTACGACCAGCATTTCGATGTAGGTACCGCATAATCACACGACCTGATGGTGTAGCACATTTAGAACATCAAAACCCGGGTGGTAATTCAAGTTGTACTCAGTTTTCGAAATTTGCGAATCCTTTTATTCCATCCGTAGCGTTCAAATTCCATGTTATATCGCCTGAAACTTCTGCATTTGTATTGTTTTCTGTCATGAATTTGAGGTTGCTTATTTGTATTTTCTTTCGTAGATAGACGAGATAAGGGAATCTTAATCATGTCTCAAGTAAACGGAAACTCTCTTTTCAATATGGAAAGATTCCACTAAGTCAAACCTGAGACAGTCTCCTTTATACGACGTCAAGTTCTGCACTCCGAAGTGTGGAATAGCAGAGACTTTTTTCAATATGCAAATATTCCACATAGTCAAACCTGAGGCAGTCTCCTTTATACGACAAGTTCTTACTTACTTACTTCCTCGGCACTACAGCCCGGTATGGGCTTTGGGCTCCCTCAAGACGCCTGTCCATTCTCTTCTGTTCTGCACTTTCTCCCACCGTCTTACGATCCTCATAGCCTTTATGTCTTCTTCCAAATCCTGCATTCATCTTTTCCTTGGTCTTCCTCTTTTTCTCTTTCCATCCATATTTCCATATAGCAGCTTCTTAGGCATCCTTTCTTCTCTCATTCTTTCTACATGACCCAGCCAAGCTAACCGTTGGGTCTTCACAAATCTCACTATGTCTTCGCCTCTGATAATATTTTCTATTTCCCTGTTTGTTCTTATCCTCCATGTTACCCCACCTGTCACGTGGCCATATATCCTTCGCAAAACCTTACGTTCAAATATCCGCAGAGCTTGCTCATTTCCAGCAGAGATGGTCCACGTTTCTGCTCCGTATGTCACGACCGGTCTGATCAGTGTGTTATAGATCTTGACTTTCATCTCCTTAGATAACAGAGTTGACTTCAGGAGCTTAATATTAGCAAAGTAAGCCCTGTTTCCAGCCATTACCCTCTTGTTGATCTATTCTGTCATTGAGTTCTTACAGTTAGTACCGAGGTAACTGAAATATTTTACATTTTCATAGTTGTACTGCCCAAATGTAATGTTTTGAGTCCATCTTCTGTCTTCCATGGCCGACATTTTCATGTATTTCGTTTTTCTCTCATTGATTCTAAGCCCTATATTCTTACTCTCCTGTTCTAAAATTTTGAATATTTCTTTTAGAGAATCCATACTCCGTGCCACTAGAACTATGTCGTCGGCATAGGCAAATGCCTGAGTAGATTTATGCACAATTGTTCCTTCTAACCTCAGTTCTTTCATGGCTTCATGTAGACACAGGTTAAATAGTACTGCAGATAGAGAATCTTCTTGTCTCACTCCAGTTGTTATCTTAAAGGCTTCACTAGTCTTGCCCCCGATATAAGCCTTAGCTTGAGATCCTTCCATAGTCATATTTACCAACTTGATTAGTTTTTTTGGCATTCCAAATCCCTCCAATGCATTCTACATTTTTCTTCTATTGACTCTATCAAAATCTTGCTGGAAATCTATTCTAATGTACTCATAAAATTTCTCCATGCATTGTCTCATTACAAAGATTTGGTCGGTTGTTCCTCTTCCCGGCCTGAAGCCACATTGGTATTCACCAAGGATTTCTTCAGCATACGTGTTAAGTCTCCTCTGCAGTATACGAGAGAATATCTTATAAGTGTCATTTAATAATGTGATTCCCCTGTAGTTGCTGCATTGCAACTTATCTCCCTTCTTGAAGATAGGGCAAATAAAACCAATCTTCCATACTTCAGGCATCTCTTCTTTCTCCCAGATTTCACATATCAGTCTGTGTAGGTTATTTATTAAATATTTTCCTCCATACATGATTAACTCCGGTACAATTTGATTTTCCCCTGGAGCTCTCCCGTTCCGCTGCCGCTTTACCGACTCCTCCACCTCCTCCATTGATGGCCTGCCAATCTCGGTGTCCACCCTCATGTCCAACATTCCTCCATCCTCCTCATCTCTCTCATCGACATTCAGCAATTCCTTAAAGTACTCGGCCCACCTTCCCAGTACTTCTTCCTCTGTTCCAACCAACCTCCCATTCTTATCCTTCCATGCGTTTGTTCTTGGTTGAAATTTGTTTGTCATCCGTTTGATTGCCTGGTATAACTTTCTACTTTCATTTTGTGTGTTCATTTCCTCAATCTTTTCCATATACTCCCTTAAGAATTGTTTTTTCTTTTTTCGTAGTGTTGTATTTGCTTGTCTTCTGCTTTCTTTATATCTTTCGACATTTTGCCTTGTCTTTTTCTGGATAGTGTTCTTTCTATCTATATTCTTACTTTCTATAGCTTTTCTGCACTCATTATCAAACCATTCTTCATTCCTTGCTCTCTTTCTTTCTCCTATAGTCTCCTTTGCAGCCTCTTCCTTAGCCTTCTTTATATTAAGCCATTTTCTCTCTGCTGAGTCAGTTACACTCAGGTTTTCTGCTCCTTCTTCCAGTTTCTTACCCAGGGTTTCCTGTTATTGGGCTACAGCCGCTGGTTGCCTGAACTTTTCCACACTCCACTGTATTCTCTTGGATCCTTTAATGCGTCCCACATTCGCAATTCTTTCTCTGAGCTTGGAATTTACCAAATAATGGTCTGAATCACAGTTCGGGCCTCTTGCAGACCTTATGTCAATGACTGAAGATGCATGTCTTCTGGAAACCAGAACGTGATCAGTTTGGTTGACCACTCCTGTACCTGCCATTTTCCAGGTTCCCTTATGCATATCTTTGTGTGCAAAACAGGTACTTTTGATTATTAGCCCTTTAGCTTCTGCCAGCTGGCTTAGCACCTTTCCGTTTTCATTTGTTTCGGTATGTAAAGAATGTTTTCCAGCTACATGCTGCAAGAAGTCCTATCTTCCAATTTTTGCATTGAAATCTCCTAGGAGAATCAACACATCATATTTAGGTATCTTGCTGCATTATCTATCCAGTCGATCATAGAAAGCATTCTTCTCATCATCATTAGCATCTTCTGTGGGTGCATAAGCTGAGGTGATAGATAAGTTTCTAAAACGTCCTTTGAGCCTTATTTTACACATCCTATCCCTAAAAGGTTCAAACCCTAAGCAGCTTTGCTTCATTTTGGTATTAAGGATAAACCCTGATCCACATTGTCCAGTTCTCAGTTCAGCCCCGCTATAGAACATTGAGTAGTCCTTTTTATCCACTATTACATTTCCGTTCCCTTTTACTTCTTGTAATGCCACTACATCCATCCCATATCTCAGTACTTCCTCAGCAATCTCTACCATTTTTCCAGCTTTCAGCGTAGTCCTTACGTTCCATGTAGCTAAGGTCAGTGTTGCATTCCGTTTTCGAGTTCCTGATCGTTTGCCAAGTTCATCATCCGTAAATGCGTCCGTATTCCGAGGCTTCTTTATGGGTTTCGTAACAGCACATTTTTTATGGTGTGCAGTTGTTAGCCCCACGCCCAACCTTGAGGACCAGAGTACCTCTTTTTGTCTGGCCTGTCCCCCTTGACTTGTCCGGCTTGGGTGGCCCTACCAGGAGCTTTCGCTCCCGCCGGCATAGCTCTCAGGTGCGCTTAGAGACGCAAGCCCCGTCATCACGACAAGATAGAGATACCAGCGAGGGGGGCATCAAGTTCTGCACTCCCATGTATTTATCCATCCCCCCATATAAATAATGTTGCGAGAGTTTCACTCTTCCCCTTACCTTCCCTTGCCAATTTCATAACGGCGCGGATTAATCAATATTAGCGTCTCGCGTTTCGGTTTGACTTGTGTTATGAGCGATTTTCGTATGGAGTGAGCGGAAATTCTAATTTTCGTCATTTCGTCTCATATCGGCTTAGTGATGAGAAACCTTAAAAAATGCCGGCGAAAAACAAACCCTGCTGCTCAATATCACGATTGTCACTAAGACTCTGGGAACCGACGTTTGCTTAGTAATTAGTTAGTTAGCTTGCATGGATAAGGGAAATGAAATACGAGTGGATAGGTTTCTTTCATGTGCAGGCCCGGGTGAACTACGTTTACGGCGAAATCCTGTATTTACACCACGTTGTATACACGCAACGTTAATGGATGCAAAAAAGAATTAAATATTTATGTATTATGAAATAGGCATCCCCTTTTTCGCACTAGTAATGGCGAGGAAGTCTGTTCACACGTATTCTCATGTACCGATATTCGTGTCAACTTTTTTAAATGTCTGAATTTGATTCCTGTGTCATATTCTGCTCGAATAACAGATGTATGACCAAGCCTCCATCGCTTCAACGGAGATTATCCCTAGGAGATGTTTGAAAATAACTTTCCCTCAGTTACGTATCGTTATTTCACTGTGGGGGAAAAAAGGTGGAATTTTTTGTCCCTCTTAAAACGTGGGACTTGGGGCATGTGATACTTTCGAGAGTCAATCACGGTAAAGGTAAGATAAAACACTTTTGTTGTACCATTAATGTATTCTATTCTATTCCAGTCCGCTTCATCACCTGAAGGAACGCGCTATAGCTGTCATCCATTTGAGTCGGGTTATTCTAAGTCCTCGCAATTGCAGCGCTTTTTTTAGAATGCGCGTCGTTTCAAACACCAATTCCGAAAATGATTGGCTCTGCTCGCCCAGTGGAGGCCCGCGGGGCGCACTGTATATCTCCCTCACGCGCCTCAGCCTCCACAACACACACGGAGTATCCTCTGCACGCGGGCTGGTGGCACTGCCATCGCTAGGCTACTTGGAGCCCGTTCAAATATCTAGTCGAGCAGAAATAGTCCGTGTTCTCAAGGTCTCAGCGGTTTGTGTGTGTGTGGAAGCTTGGACTCGGTCGTTTGCGAGTTCGCGAGGGCGGCGGGCGTGGAAGCGATGGAGGCTTGGCCCCGCGTCTTCTCGCATCAGCCCCCACCGTACCCGTATCTCCCGCGGGGGGCCCTGGCCCCGCGGCCCGCGGCCACGGCCTCCCGCTCTTGCGAGCACCCCTCGCCCGTCAAGTTCCTCGAGGCCCCGGAGTGCCCGGCGGTGAGGAGCGCGAGCTATGGCGGCGAGGCCCGCAACGGGCCCGTGGACGCCCATACCAGGGCCCAGCTCGACGAGTTCCAGGAGATAGTGGAGCGGATGGACCGAATGAACGGGCAGCAGACGAGGTCGAGGGCCCCGGAGCCGCCAGCGACCCTACCACCCTCCCCGCCGCCCTCTCGGAGCGCATCCACCGAGGAGCTGTCCGTCCCTACGGCCGCGGCCCCACCGAAGATGGAGGAGGCGAAGACCGGAGAGTTGGAGGCGGCGACGACGACGTCGGTGGACGCTTCGTCGGCCCCGCAGGCGGCCGGACCCCACATCCGCCTCAACGTGTTCTCCGAGGGGATCGACGAAGACTTGAAGATGATTCTCGACATGGACCCCTCACTGATGGACGTGGCACCCCCGAGTCCCACGGCCACGAAGTGCGAAAGGGTGCTGGGCCTTCCGCCGATGTCAGGCGGGTACGCAATGTGTGGGTGTCGTGTGTGGTAGTTTTTTCGAAGTCTGTGCTTTTGGGAGTTCCTTTTCGATGTCGTTCGGAGTGAAGACAAGTGACTTGAGTTTTTTAAATGCTTTTTTTTGAGCGGTCAGTCAGTGAGACCCCGAGGGATGATGGTTGTTCACTCGGACGAGTCGGAATACGCCACTCCCCCGCTCTTGGCGACAGCTCGCTCCTCGGCACTCTCCTGGGAGGGGCAGCGAGGACCCTTACCACAGGTGAACTCTACGTCGTCTTCCGCCGGACACTTATTCGTTTCTCTTTGCTAATTCGAGGCGCATTCTGTCTTTGAAGTGGCAACCATTTTGCAAATTTCATAAATTTTTTTACTCGGCAGATGTTCTTCGTAATAGTTTTCCGAATATTATTGCTCTTGCGTAATTTGATGTTTATCCTAAACCACTCAACATATTTGTGTTTTGTGAATGGCATACTCTTTAACTATTACTGACCATTATTTCGACATGAAATGCCATTATCAAGGTAATTCAACCTTGATGATGACATTTCATGTCGAAACCGTGATTGTTAAAATTATAGATTAGAATAAGCCAAATACCAATTTATTTAGTTACATCCACGAATTACACAGGGTTAAGCTTGAACCTTTGCTTTTATTCCCCTAAAATACTTACGCGGTGCTTGCTATCGCTCGCCTAAGAACAGCGGAAGCGAAATTGAAACCATTTTTCTGAACTCGTTAAGATTTTTGAAATTGCGAATTAACTGACCAATACGCGCATCGTGGTGGTATGCTCTCGGAAGGCCTTGGTTGAGTTATAAAGTACTCTGGGGGAATTTTGCTGTGTAGTCCTCGGAAAATGCAAAAAAATAGGCCAGAGTATTATAAAATAATAACATTCTTTGGCCCCATTCAGAATCTTTGAGTGTTTAATCACATTTCTGAATTAGCTTTAGCGATTTGAGCTATAAATTTTGGCGTTTGTATTTGCCGTAAAAGTTTCATGTATCCTCTCATTTTTTGTTGCATATTTTTTATGGCTACTTGCATTAAATGGACTATTTTGTGTGAAGTGATTATACTTGCTTATACATACATACAGTCAGAATGATGTTGACTTAATGACTGCCAAGTGTATCTTGTTTGTACGAGTGTAGGTGTCGAACACAGTATATTGCTAAAGCAGTACCGATAAGATTTACAATACTTCGGCGTTGTTGTGCACATGTCATAATATATCCTTCAATCTGTCTAATTCCTGTGTGATGTCTGGCCCGACGTAAGATTCCAGCCCGGAATTTTCGGAGTGTTCGCATCTGGTGTTATGCGTCCTTGTATTCCCTTCAATGCCGCTCTATTATTAGTGTGGTTTTGCATCACGGTTTCAATACGCTCATCTCGGTCGGGGTTCGCGAAGATTTTATAGTCTCAGTCCAGCCCCGCTTCCACCAAGAGAAAAATCAATCAGTCGTCCGATTGACTGACTGGTTGTTTATTTTCTACGCGTGCTGAGTTAACATTTTATGGTAACATCTCGATTCAGTTTTTTAACGTATATTACCGCTTTAGCAGTCAGCGTGGCCGCATTTGACAGGTTCGTTGAGGTTCTTCGATTTGACAATTCCGATTTTCCCATGGTATAATGATTAAAATGTTGTAACATTTGCAGTAGCTGTAGGATACGAATGCGATAAAATCTCCGCTGGTGTTCGCGAATGGTCACAACGTGTTTCCTTTAGTAATAATGATGTTGGAGAATTTTTTTCGAATGTTGAATTGGCTATTCACAACTTTCCTCTGAGTTTTCAATTATTTTATCTTTTAGCTTTAACGGAAAGTTAGGGTGTCAGCTAAGCGTGGTAAACTTTGTGTTCAAGTGAAAAAGTTGTTGTTGATGTGATGATTTGCAGATCCTAATGAAAGTGGCGTGTAAACGGATTTAAATGGCAGAGGGAAATGGGTGGGAAAGTAGCAAGCTATTATTTTTAATTTTCGTCTAACCTAAAGCGCACACCTTGTCGCTAGATATGGTTTCATCATATCAATTTCGAACTTTGTTTTTTCTACTGCGAGTACTGCAAATATTTTATTGGAACTGATTGAAAAATTTTCACGTATTTGATGCGTTGTCAGGCCATTGGAATATTTTAGCTGGAGTGGATAATGTCGATCAACGCAGTATTCACAGTTTTACTTATTTTCATCCCTAAATAGAATCATTAATCAGGGTGTATGTACATACAACCATGGGATGAAATTCACCGTAAAAATCATTTGACTTGACCGTGATTCGAACCCTTGTATCTCAATTGCTGGTCAGGTGTGTTAGCTAGATACACCACCTGACCATCTTAGTTTAAGGGGAATATAATTTGAGCAGTGATTAATTTTCCCAATCAAATATTTATTTTTGTTGAAAATTACAGCCATGAATCCACCCTACCGTGTGCCTGCTGAAGGGACATGCTGTGGTCAACAGTTGTTATTATGAAATGGAATTATATTTTACCTTGGTGAATTTTTTCATGTTGAACGAGTAGTTTCATTGCCATTCGAAATGTGTGAGCGTTTGCTAAACTTCTGTAGCGTTACAGTTTTTCTATGTCACGCCCTGCGATTCTTGAGCCGATTGCTCATGAAGTCGTCTCACTTGCTGTAGTAATTAAAATATATGAATGTTAAAGGGGTATATACACGGATACGGGCGAAATAAATTAAATCTTTTAGCATTCGCGCGATAACCTCTACCAACTCGGAACTTAATTTTTTTCTTATAAAATATTCACCTGCGTTGCATTGCGTAAAGATGAGCGTGCTGAATCCAGGATAGTCACGTCTAAATTACAACTTATTGCACATTGAATTTTGCTTTCTTGTGAAACGGATGTTCTCACAACTCTAATTGATTTTTCTTACATGTTGTAGCTGTTGAGCGATCGCGATTTAAGGCTTCTTTTCTCTCCTAACCCCAGTAAGAGGGTGTCTTGGGATGTTAGGTCACTGGATTAGTGCTGCTGTTGATAGAGTTGTGTCCATAAAAAAGATGAATTAAATTGTATTTGTTGAGTATTTAAATTACTTGTACTTGAGTGTTTTACGTAGCTTTTCGAATGCTTGATATATAAATTAATTGTTGACCTGATATCCGTTGAAATTTGGCGGCAGTTTCTGTCATCCTTCTCCTTTTAAATAGTTAAAATGTAAATTGAACAATTTTCTCCCTTTAAAAATGAACTTGGCGTGCATGCAAAATCGCTCCATTTCATGGCGTAAGAGTATTCCTACCAGTATTGTGTTGTTAATTACTATAGCCAATGGGTCAGGATATCGAGTGATTGTTAAATTTCCGTTGTTTACTTTCCGTCCAACGCTATCTTGAAGGAAATAACTTAGCTCGAAGGAAGGATACGGCATTTTGAGGTGACTCATTGTAGTGAAAACACAAGCGTGGCTGAAAAACAATTAAATCGTCTTTAAAAGCCTGCTGCCAATGAGTGTCATTATAAACGCGTAAATAAATTAATTTGTAAAAGCAGTGGAAATGGTTATTGAATAATGGAATTTCCATTCCTCTCTACATTTTTTGGGGTAAAAAAGCGAAATTTAAATAGGAATACTGTATATGTTAATGGCAAACAGACGCAAAGGCTTATCCAAAGATTGCGTGGCATATATCCGCCAACTGAATGGGTGTTCTGATGACCTGCGATTGATTTTGTACGCTGTCACATGACCTCTGCCGAGATTTTATTACGTATCAAAGTGAGTCAGATATAGGTATGATTTACTTCGGAATTAACTATGCGTCATTGTGTTGGTATCAGTGTTAGTTTTCAACCCAGCGATTGTTGCTGTAGCCTTCTATTCTTTCTCCTTCAGTCACAATTTCTTTTTCCCAGTTTTCTCGCCTCTTTTGTGCACCTATTATTTATTTTGTTTTTTTTGCCTAATTTCCCTTCTTGTTAGTTAGTAGTGAGCTGGATTTCCTTCATGATGTTCCATATTTATTTTTAATATATTTACCTGATGATACCTAATATGATTACCTGATTTACCTGATGGATTCTCCATTCCTAAGGAGAATATGAAGTCTACAGTAGCTCTTTACCTCACTCAATGTCATAAACCTCTGGAAAACGGGTGCCTTACTTGCTTACTGCTACGTTTCAGCATCTTAAAATGTAGAAGTTTTTTTATCATCTCTTCTCGGGATTGGAAATAAAGTGCCATTGGCTACTTTTAGCTCATGATGGAAACAGTCATGAGTGTCTACCCAACATTCCTTACGATTATTGTCTTAGCTGGGGAATGTTTGACTTGTAATTTATGTCATTCTGCTGGTTCTCATGCAATGCAAATGATTATTCCAGTGCATTCAGATTGGTAGTAATGTGACTGATAACGTTCATACAATTGAAGGCATACAATTGAAGGCAATTGAAAGATACAATGAATACATACATACTTCGGTATTGAAGTCGCCACAAAAATCATCCCTATTGCACCATTTCCGTGATAATTAAATTAGTTCAATATAAGGTTACAATTACATTCCGTCACTCATCCATTAAATATATGCTATGAAATGGGAAGTAGTTTTTGTAGACATTTTTCAAAGGGATTCATGACTCAGAAGTACTGTTATGATCGTGGGTGAATTCCACTGCACATTAGATCGGTTTGTCCCTACACTTAAGCTCTTGAATGGGTTTTCCCCGCTGTCGATAACTTCTGGGGTGGACTGTTGCTTTTTAACTATGTTGAATTAGTACTTTTGCTTTATTACGTCTTCATGTTTTCTTTTGCCAGGCATTATGAATAGAGATTTTTAAAAGGCTCTTTCGCGTGACTGCTGTGTTAACTTAGGGAAATCTGCTCATGTATTTATTTAACCTGGGGCAAAGTCTGTCACATATGTCTACTGACACTTCAAATCGGAGAGGGTTAGACTTGTACGTTTGTTTGCTTTTTTGACGAAAAGGGTTTTTTTTAATATTTCATCTATTGGTTTGGTTCTCCAAGTAGGTTTCAAAATCAGCATAGTAATGATTACCAAAATGTTATCATGTATGTTTCCTACCCTAACTGGAAGTGAACCGAATGCAGATAACTGTGCTGTCGTCTTATTCACCTAGGATACCCTTCATATAGATGTTGAAGGAGTGATGGCAAATTTTTCTTTTGTTCATCACGTGTTTTTAAGCGACTTAGTAATTTCGAGTGAGAATTTAAAAAAATTATAATGGGCCTCTGCTATGCCTTCTCATTATTCAGCAGGATATGCCTTTAAAATATAGACCGGATTTTGTTTTAACACAATTTAACAGTGCATCATTGCGGTCTCTGTCGTATTTTTTGGGGTAACGAATCGTGTTAGCTTCATTGTTGTTAAGAAGAAGCGATTTATTGTAGTGACTGATTTAAAATTCTGTCGATAAATCCTACCGTCGCAAAGACTCAGCTTTAGCTACCTAAGTTTGGTTCTGATCTGCTTAATTTGATATACATGTTGTGAATACATTCGTGCGACATTAGATTTTTCGAGGGGTAGAAATTGCTTTAGCGGCTTGTACTATCGTCGTGGGCATTTATGTCCCAGTTAAGAGTCCATTGGAAAAGATACTTTCAGGGGCATTGGCACAATGTCTTCTTCATTATAGTATATGTGCTTTTGCGACCATTTTGGACTGGGTAGGCGACTAGATAGTTGCCTTTTCGAAATGAGACGAAATGAAGACTCGTGAGTTCCCTCTTACTCGTAACCTCTAAATGTGAAAGGAGACTGGACGTGGAAGTTCAAATAAACCTGAAACTCTAAAAAATATTATAATAGTTGATATTCAGAGCAGCAATTGTCCGAAATCGCAACCTGACTGGGAAGCCCTGGAAGATGGGTAACTTAGATACGGTTTCACCATGCTTGGTGTTAACCTTAGTTGCGCCTAGGGTAACGGTTATACTCATGAATCTAACGTATATTTAGTAAGTATTAACGTTGTAACTTAGGCCGTATTCGAAACTTAGTGATCACTCGTAAAAAAGGGATTCCTGGCGTTGATCAAGGTGAAAAATATGGTTGTCGTTCGGTCAGCCCTTAGATAATCGTAATTTTATCCATAAAATTGTTTTTGTACTGTGGGCGATTGCTCTGAAATTTTTCTTGTGAGGAGTACTGCTGTGGTCACCTTCAAAGATTAGATCCAGTAAAGGGTTCCATTTTGTAAAACGGTGCCTTCTCAGGGAAGTTGATGCCTTCGCTATGGCATTACTGTTTTCACTCTAAATGAATGCATGCATTAAAGATTGTTGGTTCTGATGATCTGGAGAGGTGATCGGCCCAACTTTCCCTTGGATACCACTAAGAAGAATAGAGAATATCTAGTTTTGTATTCTTCATGGTTACCACCCTAAGGCCTCCCTCCATCGTCTGTCCCATACTTTTTCGATAGGTGTGTACGCGCCTCTGCGTAGGTATTATATAACATGTATATGGCCGGATATAATTTTTTGCTTATTATATAATAAAACATTTCCGCTCCCAGTCAAATCTCAGTTCTCTCCTCCTTTAGATAGTAATGTTACAAGATTTCAGGTCAAATTATGGCGTATCTCGTTATATTTTTTTCAAATATTTCACTTTCTCATTTCTTTTTAATTATTTGTATCGTGTAACATCCTGCCACATTCCATGGGCCGGAATGTAACGTGGGTGTTTCACGGTAGAGGTTATTCGCCTGCCCAAATTATGCTCGTTAAGATGAACGTCTTTTTCGGTGGACTCGCCGGCTAACATAAATGATATCCCAATTTGATATCTTTGCTTAATATTTCATGCCCCTCAAACTCCTAACGTGGAGAAAGCTTTCTTGTAGTGTGCTAATATAGCCGCAGAACTCTAAATAGCATCTTGATGTCAATGGAATAAAAAAGTGAATGGAAAAAATATAATCATGGAATCATATTTTTTCAAAGATCTTGTCATTGCTAAGAAAACGTAATATTGGTGGTTGAAAAAAATTCAAAACGTGTATGCCATCTCGGCTTTGTCTTTCCGGTCTAAATTATTGGCAAATGAATTGTCTCTTTGAATTTTTTGTGACTGTAGCATGGTTGGCACATCTAAGGCCTAGCATTAAATCATAAATATAAAATTAAGCTTTGCCACGATAAAAATTCGTATTCACAGGGACAATAAGTACTGCGTAATCGCGTCATTCATTGTTCGCCCTTGATGGCTATTTATTAACTTCTAATTTGACAATACTGAAATGGGAATTAGATGAAGTGTAAACGAAAGTAATTAATCATCGTGGTGCGTGCATATTTGGTGCATCGAAACGTGGAATTGCTGTTCCCAATTTCGTTATCTTCTGACGTCAGTTTGTTGCTCATTGGATCTCCTTCTATTATCCCTAGGTTTCCTCTTTATCACGTATTCACGCATTTATATAAATTCATGCGCCAGTATGTCACGCGTGCCATCTGTACCATCTCTAAAAAGCCCTTCGTGTATTTCATGCATTTTAAATCTCTACTCTAGGATATGAATTCCCTTGCTCAAAGCGAGTGGGCCAAAGAACAGTCATTACCGTAAGTAGTATTTTTAAAGTTACTATTGATTCTGGAAGATATTCTTGGGAACAGTTTAAGGATAACTTGGGGCAAGCTACTGATATCTAGGAATAGTCATTCAGATTTATCTGCATGAAACTTCTGCGCAAGCGGTTTTTATGTCATTAGTTAAGAAAAAGTAGCGTACGGATCCTGTTAAAGGAAATTATAACGTGATGCATTAATGTGTCATTCTGTTGGTTTGTTGGCGTCGAGTTGTGCGAAAAAAGAACGAACATTTTAATCCATATTTTTGTCAGGTTTATTTGTGTATATTTCAATTTTCGGTCGTGCTAATTGAATGAGAGGTTTCGATTATTTGCTCCCTGTGGAAATAATAAGCTCGATTGAGATTTTTGACCTATAATCTTTTCCTCATTTAGAACTTCAGTCGTCAGTTTGGGTTTTTTTATGGGAATCTGAAGGATTAGTGAGAGGAATTATGTTGTTTCATTTTTTCAATGACCAATTCGCCTTGCTTTGTGTTTAACTCAATCCTTGGATATATTTTTTCTGAGATAAATTCGAAATGAGCGCAGCCCTCTGGAAAGTGTGTAGATATAGCATACTTTTATCATTTCTTCAAAATCTTATTTTTATCTTTGCTTTCCTCGTGCTTATTTAGCGGCATATTGTGTGTGTTACTACTTGGTTTGGATCGATTTGATTGTGAAATTCAAGTATTTTTACATGGTTAAGGAGGCTCATTTTAAGTTATTTAAGCGTTAGTATTTTAATTCTCGCTTAAGGCGTAGTTTTCTTCTCTTTTTCGTATTTATTTGTTGTCCACATCCTTGGATACGCAGTATGTGTCTTGAAAGTATGTTGCCATCTGCAACGATTGTGTTTTTGTATAAACGACGTCATCGCTGGCAAAATGATGGGTCTTCTTTTTATTAAATTCCATTTGTGCATCATGCACGTATCAACTTAAGGGATGCCAGATTTCACGTGTACATAAGAGGAACTCCAACAGTTCGCGAATCTAGGCATTAGCGAGCTATTTATCCTATACCTGTATAGATGAATAAGGAAGGAATGTAATCTCAAGCTATCGGCTTTTCTAAGTATACTGTACGTAATTTTCTCTTCTTAATTTGTTGAAAAGGATTTAATAGTTTTCCTTGTTTATTTGATTTTTTCTTTTGTCTTGCATGTTTTTGCGTTCGCTTTGAGTCCTGTGTAACGGTGTAGTTTTCAGTGTTGTATTTTGCTCTTTTCCTCACTGGTGAATTGAAGATATAAGCCGATACCACGTAAAATTATTTCTTGGAATGACTTCTTGTTGCCTTTGTCTGCGTCACTCTTCAACACGCATTATTAGTTTCTGTCCGAAACTCGCAGTAAACTCGTTGAAGCGTTATTTAATTGCAAAAAAAACGTCTCTCACCTTGGTTTTCATGTTTTTTTAAACTCAAAAGTGTTTTTCAGCGTAATTACCTAACCATTAAAACGAGTGTTCTCACGGTGGGCGTTTGTTTACTGGTGGTTGATTTTTCGTTTTCAAGTATTGGGTATATGAATTGAATAATAGTATTAATAGTAGAATCAGAATGATTTTGACCTATTTAGATATTTTAAAAATATGTGTAGTGTTCATTAAATAATAGTGTTGTTTTCGCGAAGGATTAGTAATAATTAAAATACAAATAAATATGTAGACTAACTTTTATAAAACTAAATGACGGTATTTTATGTTTTCTCTTAAATAATATATTATCTATATCCCATTTACTACTGTTTCTGAAATGTGTAGATTTTACTCAACTGGAGGTCTTTATTTTTTTAGTTCAGTAGCCATAGAAGTCGTTGGATAAATTTTTTTTGCTTTCGTGCTACTTTGATTTACCATATTTGTAGTTCATTTTGTGGCAGCGGTCGCATATTCAAGTAATTTCCCTTAAGATCCGTTCTTTTAAATGTTGTAGCGAATAGAATAATCTTGGTCGATGTGCTTAGTGATTATTTATTTTCTTCGAATGCAACTTACTGTGAAGTCGTATCGTGATGTGTACTGCGTTCGGCTGGTGTTAGAAGGTCCCAAGTTCAAATCCGAATGGAGCATATAAGGAAACATTCAGGTAGACTCAATCTAATATTATTAGTAACAGACGATTCTCGGAAACAGTGGACGTCGTGCTGGGACGGCCTGCCCACCAAAATGTGCGAATTTCACTAACTGTTGGGCCTTCTAATGATTCACGAGACTGATTAGGCTAAAGCCAGTGGCTAGCCTTTTGTAAGAGAGTGTTTAAAGCAGTAATTAACTGATCCTCCATCTCTTATAAAAACCTTGTTCGAACGTTTTACCTGACACTCAGATTTTTCGGTATAATTGTGGATTGCGGGACGATTCAAGTTATCACAGTCCAGTCCGAGTAACGGTGTCAGCTCCAAGGGTGACACCCCGAAGCGCCAGTTGCAGAATGTCTGCGGTGGCTGTTAATTACGGCTAGAGTCACGGCTATAGTAATAAGTATCTTATTACGGGATAACCACATCCCATTTTCAATAGCGATTTACTCACGTCAACTAACTGTCAGTCTGATGTAAAATGCAAATCCCGAACTCTCAGTTAACATCAAGTCAACGAAAAGGTTACGTCGTCTTGCGGTTAACGTCAACCGGACATTATAAACCCCGGCTTAAGGGCGTGTTTTAATATTAAAAACTAACGTCGATACATGGCATTTTATATGACAAATAAGTTGAGATTTGAGTGAATATAGAGACTTAAAACATTCGTTGGAATTGGAAGGTTCATTCGTAAGTCTCCTTATTGTTTTACAGCGCAGTAAAAGGTTATTTTGAGGCCGCTTGACGCAAAAAATCCTCTCTATTCCACAAAATCCTTCTTACCATCCTATTCACCTTGATCCTTAATGGTCACAAAAACCTCGGTTGGCGGTCGCCTGAATGAGTGACAAAATAACCAAGTGGATGAAATCAATTGTTTTAACTGGTAGTTTCAGACGTTACTTGGTGGAACTTATTCATTGTATAAATGAAAAACTTAAACTTTCTGGTTCCACAATGATAATTTTATTTGCACGACCCGGGTTTCGATGTACTATAACGTCAGAAGAAATCAATTGTGCCTGAAGACGCCATTTTTGTGACGGAATCGGTGGTACTAAGCAAAATATCCGTGAAATCAGACATGAATATTTAGTTTTTCAGTACGGAGAAAAATTGTTCATTATGGAATTTGAACAATCAGAGCAACACTCTTTGTGTATTGTGCTGGATGACATTGCTAACAATCTTGTTGATCTCAGGTCAATCTTCCAATCCTTAATGTTGCAAATGAGGGTGGGCGCCTGGTTTCTCTCCACCCCGAGTGATCCTTTCCTTACCTATTTATCCACATATTCTTTCGGACGCAAATGACCTCGGCTGTCGGTCGCCTTCCCTAATAGCCAACCAACCCACCATTGGAACACAGGTGACGGGATCCAAGTAGGGGGAAGGTGATCGCTCCTCCAATACATTGGCTACTTTTTAGGTCAAGCAAATACGTACGGTGACCAGACCGTCGCACATCTAACTTACAAGTGATCCAGATATTATATAAAAAACACTTTCTAAACGAAGCTGATAAAAAAATACGAAAATAAATCAACTACCAAAACTGGCGCGCGCACATTCGAATATCCTACCTGAACTGGAAAACAGTTCTTTGAAAATCTCTCCTCCCACGGCATTAAAGATTAAAAAATTCATTTAAATAAATATTCATTAAAACAATACCATTCAATGCCGAAGCGGAAAATCGTGGCTGACTTCATTTCATGTGCTGACTTCCCTCTGTTTCTGAGGTTACAGTGAAAACTGACCGAGTTTTCACTGTAAATAAATAGCTCACGGGTGATTCTCCTGATAGATGGATTCCAAAAATCTCCGAGAGCTGACCTGATAAATTTCTTTCCATAACCTGATTGTAAACTTCGTCCGCACGAGAGGGGCAAGTCCAGATGCGGAATTCTTTATTTTTTTGAGGAAGGCCGCGTAGATTTCGACACAATGCCTATAATAGATACACCAGAGAAGAATGATCCTCAGCGAAGCTGTGGAAACGGCCGATTGTTGCCGACCTCCATTTTCTTCCTTTCTGTTTCTAGTCATTAGCTGCCGGTTGTGAGCGCCAGATTTATAACGAGTTAGAAGACAGATAAAATAATATTAGCACATTTCTTTTAGCTGGCAAGCTTCAGGAAAACTAACCTGAATATTTTATACGACGTTTTATGCGTCCAAAGCATTTATCATGGCCCAACTTCGCCTTGAAATTCAAAGTGAGTCATCGAGTTCATTGACCGTCATTTGGAGGCTCCTTGGCTTTTTACGTTTACGTACTAACCAGCAATCCGTCGCAAAGGCGTGTGGCAAGATGTGTTTGGACACCAATCTGAAAAAGTGAGGTACAGTCAAGTCCCGATTATCCGAGGCAATGTTAATGAAAGCTCTATCGGATAGCCAAGAACTCGGGAAAATCGTAAGGCATATGTGCAGTGAAGGATTAACACACTTGGGGACCTGTAGGCAGTGCAAGCACGTTAATATACAAGTCGCCAGAGAAGAAAGGGGAAAAAATTCTCAGGGCCCCTCCGGGGCAGGCAAATGCCGACTTTGCGTTATTGGTAATCCGACACTGCATACGTGCGAGAGTAAATTGCGAAAAAATATATATGTCTATGCTTTGCCATGATTCATTGTTTGACATGGTTGGGAGAAAATATTTCGGTGAATCACCTTCTATTTGTAGTGGGAACTGATTGTCGAATTCTGACGTTCCTTTGCATGAGCTGAGCTGTCTCTTGGTCCAGCCAAAACATAAGTATCTGTGCCTCGGATAATACGGAACCTCGGTAAATCGGTACTCGGATAATCGAGAGTACTGTAATAGGAAAAAGGAATAGGGAGGGGGAATGATTTAAAATTGAGGTGTGCTCTGGTGAAATGTGTCTCACTCTTTCCACTATGTACGTGAATGATGCGTGGGGATACTGTGAGTTCTTAAGCCTGTCCGATGATGTATCTCCCTGCATCCTCGAGTAATGACGCCCGATTGTGTTTACAAGGGCGTCATGAAATACCTCCGTGACTTGTTGGAGCGCAATGAATTTCGCTTTGTATTAGCGAGTGTGTGCGCGGGTGAGTAGGGCTGGCCTCCTTAGGAATCGCGAACCCCTTGTCGCGACGTCCGCGTCTGGCGGAAAAGATTCCCTCTGCGTGTATGGCGAACATCGGTAAACCGCTTGACGGAAATAAGTCGAGTGGTTTTATTTTCGTATCCTTCGCCAACTTCCCCCCCTCCCTCCGACCTCCCACCCCACCTCCCACCCCACCTCCAACCCCACCTCCCACCCCACCTCCCACCCCACCTCCCACCCCACCTCCCACCCCACCTCCCACCCCACCTCCGCCTCCCAGCAGCCTCCATTCCTCTCGCTCATTTGCCTCCACACTCTCGACTCCCACGAATTGTTGTCACTTTTTAAAAATGAAACGTCTCGAGGCGTGTAAATTTCATTGCCAACCGAATCGTGGTGCTTCGAGTAAGCACCACGCATCACATTGGTGTTCATTCTTCGTGGAGGCAAGAGTTTTTTTTAAGGTGTCGGTTTGGAAGAAGTAGCGGGAATGTGTCGGGTCTACGAACATGTTGGACACTTCCGTCTAGTCCTTTCAAACACGTTTCTTCACTTATGCTTTCCCTTTTCATCGCGTCGATCAGCATGTAAAGTTGGCACAGAGGACCAGCGACGAAGCCAGGGGGGCTGTCCATGGGTGGCATTCACATTTTCACCGGACGCCCCAACGATCCTATTTAAGTCTATCCCAAAGAAAATTAGTTATAGTAGAGTTAATAGTTGAGTAGCATCGATGACGATGGTCATTTAGTTAAATTCAAAGTTATTAATACTCGTGTCATGGGAGTGAAAAATCCAATTATGAATTGTGTACTACAAAAAGGGTGGTTAGTAAGGAAGTAATTTGCGTTTGTATATGAATTTGAGGAAGTAAGGCGATGGATTGCGTCGGCTGAGGATGGATTTGCAAAAATACGGAAATTGATGAGGGAAGCTTGCGTAAAGTTTATCGGAAAAGATTAGTTTAATCATATGAATGAGACAATTAGAGTAGCGTTGTGGTGCTCGGAAACGTCTTCGCTGGGGAAAGAAGTTGAGGGTGGATAGGAGGCATCTGAGATGTGGGCGTGGAGAAGATGGAAAGAGTAAGATAGGTAGGGGAAGGTAAATGCGAAAGTATTATATACTGTTGGAGAGGGAAAGGATCTGATCGGAGAAATTTGGGGCAGCGGAATTGGCTGGAGAACCTATTGAGGGGTGACGACATGCTGAAGAGGGTACTGATAGAGGGGAGAATGTTTGGTAAGCGTGGGAAAGGGAGGAGAAGGATTGAGTTAATGGACGATTTGCAGGGATGCAGAAGATACGAAGAGTTGAAACCAGGGGTTCTTGATCAAAAGGGAAATCTCCTCTAGGGGGGAACGTCCTACAGAAAGGGGGGTTTAGGGGAAAATGGGATCATTGTTAAGCAAAATTTAATGTTCTATAGATTATGTAAAATCAGTAAAATTGTAGTTTGTTAATTTTCATTTGCGAAATTAAATTCTTCTTCTTCTTCTATCGAATAACCCATTTGAGGGTGCGATAAATCACTTCTGGATATGCCTTTTTTGATTCAATTTTCTTTGTGTCCATATTTCCTTCATCCTTTGAGAGTGCCTTTCCTTTTGTTCTTGCGTCCATTTTCTTCCATCCCTCGATTTTTTTCCTTCCGGAAATTTTGCTGTGTAAATTACTTCTCTAAAAAGAGTTCGGTCATCTATTGTGTCAATCTTTATTCCCAAGTTTTCCATATCATTTTGAGTTTCAATGAACCAAGTAGGTTTGGATTTGTAGCTGTTTAGTAGGTCGAAGATCTTCTTGGTTAGTCTGGAGTTACTCATTCGAAATATGTGACCATAAAACTGCATTCGTTTTTTTCTCATTACATCGACTAATTTTTCAACTTTTAAATATTGATCTCTGTTTGGTCTTAATTTGTATTCTGCATTACTGTTACTTTTAGGTTTTAATATTTTCCTCAAAATTCTTCTTTCAACCTTTTCTAATTTTTAGAGATCCCCCATTCTTGTTAGTTTAAGTGTTTCTGCTGCATAAAGCGTTTCAGGTCTAACCACTGTTTGGTAGTGTCTTAGTTTAGTGTTCCAAGATAAGGTTTTTTTATTATATATGTTTTTTGTCATACAAAATGCCCTTTCCATTTTGTGTATTCTAGTTTCTATTGCCATCTTTTCTTTTGTGTTGTTTGCTATCAATTTTATCCAATCCAAAACAAACTGCTTTAAAGACCTAGGTATTTAAAGCAGTTTGTTTTGGATATTGTATTTGTATGCCATGTCGTCTGCAAAAGCCAGACAATCTATAATAATTTTATTTGGGTTCCTTCCTAAAGATAGTCCTTTAGTGTCAATGGTATTCCTCCATTCCCTGACTACCTTTTCTAACGCACAGTTGAAAAGTAGAGGTGATAAACCATCTCCTTGTCTTACTCCAGACTTGATTTCAAAGAGGCTGAAAGTTCCGCGATAAATTTTATTTTGGATGTTGTGTTTGTTAAGGTTGCTTCAATTATTTTTGTAGTTTTATAATCGAGTCCCAGTTCTCTTAAAATGATATTAAACACTCTCTCTCGAAATTAAATCATATAACAATTTATATTGGAAAGGAGGCACGATATTCTGAACTATGGTGAAAGTGGGGATGTTGAACGAAAAAGGTTGAGAACCACTGTTTTAAGTGGACCTAATATTAGAAATATCATGTTTTTATGCAAGAAACATGAGATACAACTCCTTGCGGTCGGAGAAATTATAAGTCGAACTTGTCTATGGACCTCCAATTCATTTGGCGTGTTATTGATTGATTGATTTATTTAGTGAAAACACATAAATTTAAATTTAGAAGACTAGTTCACGATTAGGGTCATCCCATAAAATGTGTTCTAGATATTTTCTGATGCCTAGCTTATTGCGTACATCCCAGTTTTTGTCGCATTCCGTCAAATGTCTCGACGAAAGGCTTGCATTCGAGGTAAGAGTTGTGTTCCTGACACACGTTCTCACACAATTTCCCTCAAATCCCGGTGCTGGGTTGTGAGTTATTTGTCTCGATGGCAAATTTTATCAAATATGTTCTCTTCCAAACCATCCCCATAAAATCCTTACTACTAGTATACTTTTGGCGTCAACGTTAACTTCAACAGCGAGTTCAGTACATTGGTGTTCACAGAGGCGTTTACAATCGCGCGAAAGCGTCAACTGTCGAGGTCAACCGTTAACTTTAAAGATCAATCAGTCTCAACTATCACGCTCACGATTCGGGGTTGACGCCAGAGCCTTGAATGTAATTATTAATCTTCCAACTTTTTTCTTGTATTTCTCGCGTTTCCAGTACGCCAGTAATACGAGGTTGACATTAGGATAGTATTATAATATAGTATATCTAAGCAGCGTATTTAACTCCATCCTCAATTATGTATACACGGATACCGTAATACGCGATAATAATTGTCGTCTTTGTTTTTACATTTATAGCGGTCTATGTTTACGTGGGACTGTGCGGAGGAAGATTAACGAAGATGGACGACGATTGTCGACTCAAGTTCCGGTTGACAGGCGTCATTAACGGAGATCGTGAACGTGACTACAAATTTCGGTTTACGTTTCGAGTTGCACCAATCGTAAACTAAGCTTAAGTCTCCCTCTTTGGTCGCTATCACGGAGAAATTGAAATATGCCTGTATTTCACGCTCAATATAATTAGCGACCCGATCATCAAGTATTAAGTAGATCGTAACTGACTGAGGCACTGACCAAAGAATTCAGTGTTTTCTTTTGAGCAGGTACGTCATTAATTCGTTCGCACTTCCTGGAATTGTTATTTCTCAAATTAGCAACTTGTTATCTAGTTTTAATATTATGTTTCTTAATCGTTTCCGTGTTGACGATAATTTAGTGATGTCGCCATTAGTGTTGTGCAGTTTGTGCCCAGTTACATGTCGCTGGCAAATGTGAGGTACAGTTCCAACGTCTTGGTAAGCTACGCGGGGATTGCCAAGCGTAAAGTTTTCTCCCTCACCCACAAGTTATTTCCAAAGGACGCATGGAGTAAAATCTTTGCTTTTAATGGCTGAGAGTCTTGAAGAGAATCAAGACCTTTCAAGAATCATTGTGTTTTGTACAAGCATTTATCCTCTTCATAGTCGACAGTTTAACTAGTTGAGTCTCTGGCTAAGTTATTATTTCTCTTTGATGTCTTAATTTATTTCACGGATATTAAAAAAAATAATGGGGCAAATGTCCAAATATAACTACAGGAAAAACCCATCCGATTGTTTTCTTTCTTTTCAAAGAATTTTAGTAATTGTACCATATATGCTATTGGAGCGCCGTTCTTTTATAAGTGCGCGCATTGAAACTGAAATAATGCCGATCGTCACTCGAAGAATACTCCGTTTCTAATATCAGTTCTTTTCGAAGCCAACGCAGTGCACATGTGTAATACCTTTGTGTTGTCCTTTTATGATGTTATTCATTGAATCGTGTCATTGATATAGTGGTGAACCTGAATTTTCTATGCAAAGTTTTTCATTTAGTGTTCGTTATAGTCCCCATGAGAAAGGCCATCCTTGAAAAACCTATTTTTTACATTTTTACTGGTACTGGTACTGGGGGTTTCCGTTAATACGGCGGATTTCCCGACGTTGTAGCAAACACTGCGCTGCTTCGTTCTTTACAAAATTACGGAGGTTGCCCGACAATTCCTACGTATTGATGAAAAATCTCTTGGGAGTTGAGTTTTCATCGAAACGTAGCAGTAACATTTATAACAGTGTTCAGCATGACTTAAACCTGTCAGAATTTAAGATGCATACATTGAAAAAAGGTTACGCCTTTCATCCTTTATGTCATTCTTTACTCGAATACCGCAATCACCGACACCTCCAGCGTTCACGTAGGAGATGTGTTTTCCTGCCTCTCGGCGAATATAGCTAGTGTTTGTATTTGCGGGGAAATGATAGCACTATTCAGTTAAAGTGAGCAAGACGTATCTGGATGGGGATCACTGTCGTAATTTCCTCTTGAAATTCAAACCGATTGACCCGTCATGTTCCAGCATTGGAATTATTCGTCAGCAACTCTTTGGGTTACGACTAATTGAAGCTGATTTAAATACTTCGCATATCCCTAAATCGGCGAATTCTCTGTTGAATTAAATTCATTAGTGAAAATCATTTAACTCAATGCTATCACCAAATGGCTTAGAAATTAGTTGACTTCCACTGAATTAATGCTCGCAATCTGTTATAATGAGTATATGTTTTTTTAAAACTTATTACTTGAATATTCATCATGTGCGGTGTCGTGTACGCCCTTGAAAAATGCATTAAGAGGATCAAGGATTTGTAATAAATGGGTCATTAAACCAAAATTTCAGTTATGAATTGTTGGAACTATTCTTTAATGTTTATACTATATGGTTGTGCCAGTTGTTGGCCATGAATTTATGAGGGTCCCTTTTTGAAATTATGATTTTAAAGTGTGTATAGTGGTTAATGTGAGTGCTGTTATCTTTAAGAATGATGGGATGGAAAATAATGAGTTATATATCAACGGAAGCAATAAATGGAGCACGTGCGAACAGGTGGACTTCTGAAATCGCCTGCCGGCTTTTGAAGAACTGCCTGAGGAAGTTGTTTGTAATGGAAAACCTCTAAGTATTTGTTTGTTGAGCGTTAGCCAAAGCACGTAAAATTTTAATCATGAGATGATTACCCTTTTGTGTACCACTGCATTCATGGTTATCAATACTCGGATGTAACAAGCACCCACCGCTGTATGTATCAGTACGTAAGGCCTTCCGTGGTAAGGGTAGTGATTAGTGAAGACTGTTTTAATGTGTCTCCTAGAATATGATCGTCCAATACATCATTCGTTTTTCACTCTATGCTTATCTTACTCTTCTTACTAGCTTTATTTTCTCAATGAAGAGTTCTGTATTTATGAAGTAGTTAACCTTTCACGTATCAAGTGTATACGGACCCGCAAGCGGGTGACATGGAGCCTAGTATGAGACTTCGGACGGGCTATTTTTTGCGTTTAGCCTCAAGTTACCTCGTGAGACTCTACGAGAGCTTTTGGTAGGGCTGGTAGGATAGCAGATTTAATTGCATTATTGTGGGTAAATATGCTTGAACTGTGAATGGCTGGCGACAAATAAGTTTTCAATTGCTGTTGTTGGGCAGCATTATCTAGATATAATTACGATTGTCCATTACGTGGGGGAAGTACGAGTATTGAAACCGGTTTGTGCTGAAGTCAGTTTGGTAATTGGTTTGGTGTGTCTGTAAACGTTGAGGTCCATGTAATCACTTGCCGAAGAAAACTTGAATAGTTTGTATTGTTCTGAAAACCACGGTCCCCTCTTTAGAATCGGTGTTTTCGTATTAGCTACTTAATGCCGCGGTTTTTCTTAAATCGGCGAATTTATTTGTATTTCATCTAATCCTTTAATGATAATGTTTCGCCCATAATACTTGCCTTTTGTTCTTAATGTAGCATTAAGGGCGAGAAATAACTTGTATTATTTAACTAACGCGACAAACTGTAACTAGTCTTAAGTAGCCTAATCTCTTCAAAGCAGGCACAATATTTAAATACTTATATATAATTCTGACTGTTATTTACGGCCTCCTTTTGGTCGCTATTGAGAATATCTTGTTATTATCTAGTGCGAATAGAATTGGGCCATATCATTACCTTTTTTTTGAGGTTCAACTTGAGATATTTTGCCGAACGGATAGGTATGGGAATTCGTTTTTCCCCCGAACAATAAGGGACTTTAATAAATGCAAGGCGTAATTTCATAGAGCGTTTCCTTTTTATATGTAAACGGCTGGTGTCCTAACACCCCCCGCCACACGCCTATTGAGGCGGCTTGCGGGGTAGTATGTAGATGTAGATGTACCTTGTGGCACAACGGATGACACATCTTAAATAAAAAATGTGTATTTTTTTATAAGTGACATTTCTAAGCCGTAATTCCGCAATGGAATGCAAGAAACTTCGTACAGTCCGCAATAAAATTTTATTTCACTTGCCGAGCAGGTTTCGACTTAGTTGACACTATCAAGGCCTCGATAACGATTTTTATAAGTCGAAATCTTGGTCATTAAGTGAAATAAAATTGTATTTTGGACTTTGCAAAGCTTCCTTCATTTATTAATGGGGCACCATAAACTTACGCCTGAAACATTGATTCCATCCGTAATTACGTTTTAAACTATTTCATTATTCTCATTAAATTTAAGCTCGTAGATTTAGTAATGAGAAACTCGATGAAAGTTTTCTTTAAGTCTTAAGATGTACAGTATGTCGTCGATACGTGTAACCTGATTTTAAAGTAAAGGTTAATACAAGATAATCTGAAGGAATAAAAGTGGGGTATTGCCTATTCCCGTCCTGGAAATATTTTTGCACTGACTGTTCCACATATTGACTGTTCCTCAGTTTGTCATTTCATTTTACATGAAGGACAGATATGTGTATCATATAGCCAACTATTATCTCCGTTATCTTATAACTCCGTTATCTTTTCCTCGGCTTGAAATATTATTACCTACGAGGAAGGGCTCAGATTTTCAGCGGTGGCATGTTTTGTTAGTTGAAATATGTGAGGATAAATGCCGGGAATCTTTCAATATCTGTATGTACCTGAATCTCTTTGACCGCGTTGTTGCCTTAGTATTTGGGAATGATATGAAGTGCCTTACCACTGGGAAGTACTAAAAATGACGTTACAACGGAATATCACCGATGCAGCAATATTTGAAAGTAGCTACATATCCATAGCTTTTATTATTCTCAAGATCTGTTTCGGATGTGAGCGATCACCAGCATAGAATTGTGTAAAGTGCTGTTCTAAAACGCCTACTATAGTGTTGAACCATAGGCGCAAGTTTTCATAGTTGTTACTTAATGTAAAAAAGGAGAATTACGGTTTTGCCTCTGAAATTGATCCTTGGTCGGTAGAAAACAGCACAAATCTTATTTTCCTCGTAACAGCGCCGAAAATAAGATTTATTCAAGGACTTAGTTTTATGATTGTGGATTGATGTCCTCGAAGACGAATACCTCATCTGGCCCTGGGGTTCTACTATTTTTGAGAGTTTGGAACTTAATTCTGTTTGCTCTGGCATTGTTCTTTTGCGCACTGGCTCATCTGGTGACTCAGAAGTTCTGTTGGACACGCTTATATTTTTAGTGTGGGCGATTCTTATTTGACTCTCAATTTGAAATAATCAAATAAAATGCCAACTCTATAAATGTTAGCGGGTCCAACTGAGGCATCTGATGAGCCAGTCAGGGACAGAAAAATAGCGGAGGGAAGAGTTAGCTAGCTCCAACCTCGCAGAAGTAAATAATATAGGGTGTGGGAATGTACGATTCTGAGACGTGGATACTTAGGAAAGAGATTGAGAGCAGGTTGAAAGAAGGGAGGATGTTGGGTAGATAACCTCTAATATAAATAACGGTGTTAATTGAGATACCTGCCTCGTTGACCCTCTTCAAATTAAGGTCGCAGGATGTCTAATTTTTTGAAGGCTTATCCTCAAAGTATAGTGAGTAATGTGTCGCCGTGTAAAGGTATTGTAATAGATCACATGAGTGAGTCGCTGCCGTTGTGTTCGGGCAGTTATTGTCTCACTGGCACACGTGGGACAGTTTTGACTTTCACTGACGCGCACTTCATGTGTTAAGTTGTGTGTTTGAGTGGGGAATTGTGGATAGTCATGTATTCCTCTTGCATGTTGGTGACTTACCACTCATCTGCATGCCCTTTCGCGAGTGTTTGAGTGTGATGATGTCCAGCAGTGTCGCTGCTCTTTACCAGAGGATGATGCCTATACCTTTCTCTTGCCCCGCACAGCCCACCCACCTTTAAGACCGTAGTGCCAACGTCTCGGACTCAGATGAAGTTACAGTTGATGCGGGAGCAATTGCAGGAGCAGGAGAGACGCGAGGCAGAAGCAAAGGCTCTGGAAAAGAGGCCCCCCGCCGCACCGGCCTTGAAAGTTCCTCTAAACGTCCAGACCATTGGGGTGGAAGTGCCTCCACAAGTTCTAAAGGTAAGCTTGATCCGTAATGCGTAGTGTAATTTCATGTAAGCATGAGACTTCAGTAATTTTGGGGGTTATTTATCTTATCACTGAATGATTGGCTCGCGCATTGCTTCGTGACTATACTAGTTCAATCAATAGGTATAAACCCAATGTAAATTTTACTCCAATTCTAGAGAGGATGAAATGTGCTCAGGGGAGTGGAGGTGGGTATGAAATCCCCCCCTTGTGAGTTCGACTCGAGTTTATGGGCGGTGCTAAATAGTGATTGTTTATAGGACGCCGATACGACTTTTTTCTTATTATTTATTTAACTAATAGACTTACAAAAAATGTTTTAAACAAAATCTGTGTATTAAATAACCTTTAATTTGAGCCGTCGTACATTGAAATCGATTAATTAATTATTGAAAAAAAGTCAAACGACCGGTGAAAATTGGCATTTTTTTAATTAAAAATTTATTGAAAAAATAATATTTTCACTAATTTTATTATTTTGAAGGAAAGCGCTTGTGATTCTGTATACAACGATTTTTTTACGTGATTTTTGAATTATTTGCTGAGATATGTTCTATTTTTTATCCAGAGACAATTTTAAAAGTTAATAATCGCTATCTTGTCGTGGAATTATTGTGTCAAATCCAACAGGATTCTACTCTCCAAGACTTATATTACATGTATATTAAAACCGATTCGAAAAATCATTAAAAAGTCATAGAAATGGCCCTTTAAAAAGCATACTTTTTCAGACAAGCATTTTTTTTAACAAATAGAGCTAGGGCGTAGGCTGTTGGTTGCAGGAGTTTCTAACTTGGATATTCTGAAAGCTGATTTAATTTAGCATATTTTTGGAAAACAAAAAGTCCTTAACTTAATTCCTATAGGAGCCGAGATAGAATTTCTTTTTGTTTTAATCGTAGAGGCTTTACTTATAAACGTTAAGAAACCATTTTACCGGTGTTACACAGACAATGGCTTGTATTTGCTTATTGCAATTACTTATTTTCATACAACTAATCTTTTATTATAAAATTTCGTGCACAAAGTGGAGCGTATTCACGGCGGACGCGGCAGCCAACATGGGGACGTGTGGAGGGGGTAGAGACTAGAGAGCGGCGCGCCGCGGTGAATCACGGAGCTGCCGCACACTTGAAAAACTGAATTGGAAACTTCAAATGGAGGATCACGAACAAATTTGCTCTATATCCGCTATTTATGGACCAATCTCGACATTTATTTTTTTAATTTGGGGTTCATTGGAAAATAATTAACAACTACGCTATCAGCTTAAGGAGATTATTGTAGATTCAATTGTTATTATTAATTTTTATTATTACTGTGACTTACTGCACATTAACTGTAGTAACTTTCTAATAACTATTGGATATATGCTTATGTTTATGAACATGAAAGAAAAATATATTATACACATTTTTCATTTCATTAAAACAATTTATTTATGTAGACACATTTATGTATGAAGATTATACATATCATATTGTACATTGTAAAAAAAATAGTCTTTCTTTTGTCAAACGCTTACGTCATCCGAGAAATTCGAGTGCTTCATTTACGAAAGTGCTAATAATTTTCAGGTTTTTACATTTATTATGCAGGTTAATTACTGTAACGATAAAATTATTCGAAATACTGTTATTTTTTGTGTATTGTATACATGTATTGTGTTGTAGTGGATTTTTCGTTATGGAAATTGATACAAATGAAATGGAAAATGTCGAAGGCATGCCTCCTGACGATGGCCTCGGTGAATGCATAGAAAAAGAGCTAATGCATAGAAGAGAGCGTTGTGATAATTCTACTGGCTCCACAAGCATGGAAGGTACAAAATTATTGGTTTTATGTTTCTTTTTGACGGTATTCTTGAATTTTCGAACTTTTTAAGAACACCATTTATTATCATTTCACTGACAAGGGGAGTACATGACCGTCGGGTGGTCAATCGAGCTCAAATTTTCTTATTCGGTAGTTCATGATGCAATATGCCGAAGCGACGACCCACCTTCCAATAATTTTCGAGAAAAAAGAATTGAAAAGTTTTAAAAAAGAATTCTGCGGTATGTAAGGTCTGTAGCATGCCATTTTTAATCTGATGTAGATAGCCCAGTGGTTAAGACGGTCAACTGCCAGGGAGAAGGTGACGAGTTTGACTCCAACTCACGACTATTTTTTTTACTTAATTTTTCAAGGTATTTATTGTTAAAATGTATACAAAATTCTTTTCCTTTCATCGTTACTTCAATGAAAAATACTTTTTAGGTAATTGTTTTAAATGTTAACGAGTCTTTAACAGAGTAGGGAATGGAGCAAGGGCTAAAATAACCTTTTTAGGGCGGTTAGATATTTATTTGTTAGGTATCTTTAAAGGTATATTAGGTTATTGCGAATGTAAATTGTCATATATAGGGGTTGGGACAGAATAATGGCATTGGAATAAGTAATTGGGGGTGAAATCCACCTTAAAGACTTTATGCTTCCATTGGGAATCGGGAATGTATCAGCAAGGGATTTGGAACAGAGGATGAAGGGTGGATAGAAACCTGGCGTTGGCATTAGCCTACTCTTAACGAATGGCGCCAAGTGGACCACGGTTTAACGTCCCATCTGACGGACGGTGTACTGCACCATTGGTGTATCCACATTACACGCAAGGATTGAATCTCGGAATGCTCTGAAATTCGTACCCGAGAATAGGATGTGGAAGACCAGTCACTACCTAACCACTCCAGTTAATTCTTTATTTATCATTTGCATGTTTCAGGATGATAGTCGTCGTAGAAGCAGGCAAAGCAAAATGATTTGCGGCACCACGAGCAAATGGAGAGCTCGTTATTTCTACAGCCGCAACGGCTGTCCTGAATTTTCGAACGAAAGCACACGTAATTCACGTTAACGAAAAATTGTCTTTGGTCAGTGAGCTTTGAGGCAAGCCATGCATATGATCAAGTAATTTTTATTCCGAGATATAAAAATTGAAGTACAACTCTTTACAAACAAAATGAGACCTCGGGCGCCCGCATAGCATACCTACAAGCTCTGCAGTAAACATAAACAAATGGCGTGTTTGGGATAATCAAATGAAATATTTTATAAACAAATAAAACCACAGGGCCGATTTTTCGTACCATCGTTAACATCATTAAATGTCATGTTTCCGTATTGTTTTGAATATTTTACCTTATGAATATTTATTGTTTAAACAATTTTTAATTTTCGTGGTTTTTAGCCAATAATGAATAAGCAATTAATCCGATTTTAACGTGCGACCGCTCATTTTGTAGATATTTTTAATACGTACTACTCTCCTATTCTCTATGGGTCATTTGTCTTAGTTTATATGGCCTGCACAAATAAATATGTAATTACATTAATTTTATTATAAAATAATCCATGTCCAAATCCATGTCATTATGTATATCCATGTCCAAAAAAAATTTTTTTTTCGTTATATGGACAACCTCTCAGGATTTGTGGACGAGTGGTGGGCATCGTCGAGCAGCACCGATTATACAGAAACGTGTGTCATCTGTTCTTAACAAATGAAGCCAACGAATTCAAGCATTTTCGGTACTCAAGCGAAGGTTTCTCTCCTCGAAGCTAGTAACAAAAGGAAAGATTCCAAGTTTAGAATCATGCAAAATTTGCCGGTTCTGAAATTGCATAGAAACTGCGCAACTGTTTACACACAACCGAGTAGTATTGCACAAGCAATTAAAAAATAATCAGTTTGGTTCGGCAGTGCGTGATTCCTTTAAAACAGCAAGATTGTTTGATTTTGGTTCGGCGTGCTTTATATGTGAGACAAGGGGTAGTAAAGATAGAAAAATACATTTTGTTTCAACAATAGAAATTATTAAATGCATGGAAGATGAATTAAAGGGTAAGACTTTAAACAACGACGAAAAATTATTATATTTACGATTAGCCGTTATGTCAGAATTACTTGAAAATATCAAGCCATTTTATCATCATGATTGTTATACAAAATTTTTCACACATAAATCGACATATACGGTTGGCCGTCGAATGTCGGACGACATGAATCACATCTTAAATTTCATTATTGAGCACATTGTCAATAACAAAGATGAATGTCAATTTTCTTTGACAGAAATTGTGACAAAATACGAGGGTGATATTCCTTCAGTTTCGTCATATCAAACCGCACCTTAAATCACACTTTGGTGATGAAATGGAAATGTATATTTTTAGAGGCGATGTGCACATTTGCTTTCGGGCTGCATATGATAATCAAGTAAATGAAGAATGGTACTTTAATAAAAAATAAAATGTCAAAGATGAGCGAATAAGAATTGTTGAGTCTGCTGCCCATATTATATTGCAGGATGTACGTGCTACCTATTATGATACTTCGTGTTATAAAGCCCCATCATCTTTCATGAACGACGTCAAGTTAGACACACCACAGACTTTACTTTCGTTTTTGGAAATATTGATCAAAACCCATAGGCGTTATAAGTCTGATTTGTCTTAAAAACAAATGGGAAAACCGTATTCTAATGGCTGCTCATATTTTAATTACCTCCATTAGACCCCGCAATTTTATATCTCCTATGCTATTAGGGCTTTCCTCCATGATGCACAGGAGACATGCCTCGAAGGGACTAATTGATAGTCTCGCGAATTTAGGCTTATGTGCAACGTACTTGGAAACGACACTATTTGAAGCATCGATTGTTAAATATCCAGAAAGTTTTACTATCTCGCCAAATTCTTTTATTCATTTTACATTTGACAATGCTGACCACAATACGAACACCATAGACGGACGTGGGACGTTTCATGCTATGGGTGACATCACCTTCATCAGCAGTTACAGCATGTTCAGATATTGACAGACTTACGAAATTGCCTTCTGCAAATGAAGTGGCTAAAGATTTTTCTTTTCTACCCATTACAAAAGTTGATCTTTAATTTGGCAGGACTGAAAAAAATTTAAATAGAACCAATGGATTTCACTTATAATTCAATTGATTTATCGGCATTAGATTTACTGTGGTTATTTGCTAAAAATATGTCACCGTTAAATACGAAAGGATGGCTTGGATTTAGAGAATCACATTCATATACTTTGGAATATTCCTTTTCTAATCAGTTTTGATAGAAGCAGCGGAAAAGAGCAAACTAACAAACTCATTCGTTTGTGACATTCGATCAACCTTTGTACTGGAAAGCTCGCGAAATCGTTGATTCTGTGGATCCAGAGAACGACCAATATAACATTGGTAATGTCATTGTAATGTTAGGTGGCTTTCATACATTAATGTTTTTCTTGGGTTGCATTGGTTGTTTTATGGATTAAAAGAAGCTTTTTGTCTACTATACGCTGATAATTCTGCCGAGAAAGCTCATGTCAGGACATGCTTTTGCACGCTCAATTAGAGAACACTTATTAAATTTGGTTGCATTAGGGGGTTGAATAATTAATAAATGCACTTTTTTGGATGACGAGTTACAATTTATTCATAATTTAAAAGACAAAGTAGAATTCACCGAGTCAGATTTTAGTGATAATCCTTTATTTGTTGCAGTACAATATATATTCAAAGCTCAAGTAGGAGATTTGCAAAAGAACGGTCCAACAGCTCAACTTATTTTACAGTATTTCCAATGTGTTGTAATAATTTTAAATTTTTATCATGCTGAGCGGTCTGGAGATTTTCATAAACATTTGAACTGCATTAAACAAATGTTACCTTCATTTCATGCGACTGGACACAATAATTACGCTAAGTCGGCTGTTCTTTACTATCAGGACATTCTAAAACTACGAGTGGTTGTAGACTTGGCAGTTTATGATCAATTTGCAAATCAAGGCTATTTCACAATTAGACGAAGTGAAAAATTTTGGTGCGGTGTGTGGTCCGACATGGCGATTAAGTAAGAGCTCATGCGTTCCATGAAATGTGTTGGTGGTTTGACCCGTGGACGTGGCATAAATGAGAGCACAGTAGCTAAATCGATTGCTTGTACAATAATTTTGCTAGAGATATGCAATGAGATGGAGAAGTTTTGTTGTTGCACATATGATAGTAGTGAAAAACACGTGGACAGCCGTGTTAGTAGGATTAAGAGAGATGCGTCTGATTTACAACTATTATTTAATTTTTATGAGGAGCATGATCCCTTTCCAATTACTGCCAAAGTCCATTCCATTTATTCTGGCCAAATCGGAAATTCTACCATCAATTGCCATAAAGTTTATGAAGTTGGTTTAACTTTATTACAAAATAATTATGGAAAAAAATAGTGATATAAGGTTCTAAAGAAAAAGTAAAGTCTTGCCTTTGAGTGGTTTTTTTAATAAAATATAAAATTAATGGAAAAATCGTCACAGTTCAGCCATTACTAATGTTTCAGCGCATCTCTCTTACTGTTACAGAAAAGAACGATATGAAGTATTTTTGCGTTATGAATTGGCTCCATATCCTCTTTCTCTGTTTGACGAGGCTGGTATGAGGAAAACAAATAAAAGTGCGTTTGCTGACAAGTTTCACCATGTTGCTGAATGTTCTGTTCATGTTGTCGATGGTGGTTTTTTATTTCACCAAATTTCGTGGCAAAAAAATGAGTCAGAGAATATTTTAAATTTATATACTGATTATGTAAAGAAACATTTAGTTAAGAATAGCGTTATAGTGTTCGATGGGTATGAAAAAGAGAGCACAAAAAAAGCTGAGCGTCTCCGTCGGCAAAGTGATGGTTTCGAACGCGAGCTGAACATAACGGAAAATACGAAAATCGCTCTAAAATATAATGAATTTTTAACAAACAGTAAAAATTAACAGCAACTGATTGAATTGTTAAATACAAAACTGCAATCGGCAGGCTTTATAATTAAGCAAGCCGATGAATATGCGGATGTTTTAATTGTGCGAACTGCTATGGACATTGCAAAATATGAAGAGAACGTTATAATTGTTGGCAACGATACCGATTTGTTGGTACTTTTATCACAATTGGCTGAAGACAACCCAAAAATAATTTATCATAAAATTACAACAGGAAAAAAACCCAATCAATATTTCAACAGGAACAGTTTTATATACCCAGAATTGAAAAAAATATTGCTTTCTTATACGTTTTCACAGGTTGTGACACAACCTCAACTTTTTACAATGTAGGTAAAAATAAAATTTTAGATTGCTTAGATCATCAAATTTTAATAGACCGTTCTTCCTGTTTCAATTATCTTTCTGCCAATTGTGAGAAATTGTTGACAGTGGTAACAAAATTATGAAAGCGTTGTATTTAACAAAATCTGATGTCTTTAGAGAGAAAAGCTAAAACGGAGTTATCATTTAATGATCTACGATACTTACATTTTGAAAGATCAACAATTAATTCATCGTTTGATCTTGAAAATTTGTCACCAACTGAAAGTGCAGTTGCCGAGCACAGTTTAAGATGAAATTTACAAAACCAAGCATAATTCGGAAATCAATTGAACCCAATCGAGTACGGTTGGCAAATGGATCGAGATAGTCTAGAAGCAGTTTATTCAAAAGATCCAATGATACCCTGTGAGATTTCCGAAAAAAATTCATGTCACTGCGATACCGGGTGTGGTAATTTGTGTGGCTGTCGTAAGCACGGCTTAAAATGTACTCGGTTATGTCTAAATTGTAATGGCGAAAGCTGCTCAAATGTTCCTTATATTGAACATGAGGAGATCGAAGAGACTAATGAGAATTATATTTTAAACAATATACTCAATGACAATAGTGAATGACCTTCAATCTTACCTCATGTTCAATATGAGGAAAATGTAAACATATATGATGCATGTACTGAAAATGTCTTGGAGGAGAGTAACGACATATGTCTATCTTATAAAAAAAGTGTCTACATAAATAAATTGCTTTAATGAAATGAAAAAATGTGTATAATATATTTTTTCATTCATATTAATAAACATAAGCTTATATTAAATAGTTATTGGAAAGTAACTACAGTAACTGTTCAGTGAGTCACAGTAATAATATAAATGAATAATAACAATTGAATCTACAATTATATATTTAAGCTGATAGCATAGTTGTTAATTATTTTCCAATGTACCCCAAATTAAAAAAAATTCACGTCGAGATTGGTCCATAAATAGCGGAGATAGAGCGATTTGTCCGTGATCCTCCATTTGAAGTTTCCAATTCAGTTTTTCAAGCATGCCGCGTCCGCCGTGAATACGCTCCACTTTGTGCACGAAATTTTATAATAAAAGATTAGTTGTATGAAAAAAGTAATTGCAATAAGCAAATATAAGCCTTTGTCTGTGTAACACCGGTAAAATGGTTTCTTAACGTTTATAAGTAAAGCCTCTACGATTAAAACAAAAAGAAATTCTATCTCGGCTCCTATAGGAATTAAGTTAAGGACTTTTTGTTTTCCAAAAATCTGCTAAATTAAATCAGCTTTCAGAGTATCCAAGTTAGAAACTCCTGCAACCAACAGCCTACGCCCTAGCTCTATTTGTTTAAAAAAAATGCTTGTCTGAAAAAGTATGCTTTTTAAAGGGCCATTTCTATGACTTTGTAATGATTTTTCGAATCGGTTTTAATAATACATGTGATATAAGTCTTTGAGAGTAGAATCCTGTTGGATTTGACACAATAATTCCACGACAAGATAGCAATTATTAACTTATAAAAACTGTCTTTGTTTTCTTGTCTTTGTCAAATTTTGTTTAAAACATTTTTTTGTAAGTTTATTAGTTATTGAAATAATAACAAAAAAGTCATTTCGGCGTCCTGTAAACAATCACTATTTAGCAACCGCCCATAATCTCGAGTCGAACGCATATGGGGGGGGGGGGGGTCATTTCATGCCTACCTTCACACCCCTGAGCACATTTCATCCACTCTAGAATTAGAGTAAGTAAAAATACCTATTGATTGGACTATTCCTCTGTGTCTCGTGAATTTACTTTCCTCTATCAGGTGAGGAAAACTAAGAAAGTGGATTTCAGCCTGTTTTATTAAACGGTTTTTGTTGATTAGGATTATGCAGCTTGGTTTTTTAGAGCTTTATGAGAGAAGTCATGGCCTGCGCACTGTTTTCATAATTGTTCATATTTTGTTAAAAAATAAAAATTAAAACTATTTGGAGACATTAAAGATGCAAAAAAATGACACTCTCATCACAGTATTTACTATATTATATCGGTTTGTTTTCAGTTCGCTGATTTACGGCTGAAATTACTCCCAACCACGTAGAGTTCTTATTATTTGGTAAATATTAATTTTCGTTTTATTTATGAAGGTTATATTAGTGGTAATACAGCCAAACATCTGGAAATTGCATTTTCTCAATGTAACAACTTGAAAGATGATTGGTACCACCGGAAAATTCTTCATATAAAAATAAGCAAATGTGCGTAATGGATCAATTCTTGGGCCATGCGTACACATATTAAGATTTATGAAAACAGAAGATTCCGGCCGGGTAATAATGATTTATGCAATTGATAACGTGCTTTTATATCCTTTTTTTACGTTTATTACCTACGTTCCGAAAAGTTGATTGATTGTAGAACTTTCCGAAGGCTAAATCTTGATCGGGAAGGGAATTTTTCACCTGCGGAAAAGTGATTCTAATCGTGGTTAAAGAATTTGCAGTTTTTCGAAGATAGTTGCAATGGAGAACAAACTAGACTAGAAACGGAGAACGAACAAAGGCAAATGACCTCTTCCTCTATTGCATTAATTATATCCAGCATTTAATGTCCTCCATGCATCAAGTCTTAACTTAATCTTTTGATGTCTCTGTGGAAGAAGTTAATGTGCTTCCCTGCCCAAGCATGAGATTTTTGATATTTCATTCAAGCTGGGCATATTTCACAATTATTTTTACCACGCTGGCTAGAAAGCTTATATCTGTAAAAGTTATAAATACTAATTATGCCTTGTATTTTAATTTTCTATTCTAACAACTTCCTCTTTTTATATTCTGTGGTGACCCATCTCAGAGTTTTCTCCATTGATATATTTATTTGGTCGTAAGAGGCGAATTAACCGTCCGTTATTCTTTTCCTTGTTTGAGGGTGTACTTTCGCAAGCCCAGTTGTGTGTTAAGTGCTTAGGTAATGAATGACCAAAGATCCAGCTTTTTTGGGGATTGGAAATTTCGGCACAAGTTCTTGGTCATGGTGGGGAAGCATGATCGTATCATAATTTCTGTTTTCAGTGCTTAATATGAATTAAATTTAGAATTATAGAATATGTGCTACCCCATTTTCATTATAAAATGATGTGCTAAAATGATTCTGTTTACCTCAATAATATTTCAAATTCACCTTGCTCCATATGCGTAATCTTCATTTTATGTGCAATTGCAGTTCATCTTCAAAGCAGCTCTCTGAGTTATACTGGGCATACAATGAGTTTCGTGAGGGATATTACAGGCTGAAATATTTTCTCAAAGAGTTCAGCAAGTTTCTTCTATGACAATGACTTATTGTTAGCTGTTCCCCCATGGAATTTAAATTATTGTTTTGTGATTGAATCATTAAGTGAGATATCATGATGGAGTCGCCTTTTATGATTCGGGGTTTCTCCGCGTACGAGAAGATTTTGGTTTGATTTTCAATCTCATTTCGGTCTAGTTCACTTTGAACATTCACTGAACCACAAATTGCCTTTTTTCTTCTTTCATTTCAGGTGCAAACGGTGTTGGAGAACCCGACTCGCTATCACGTGATCGAGAAGCAAAAGAGTCAACTCAGGCAGTACTTCAGCAAGTCATTCCAGGGTGGTAGTGTAGTGAGGGAGGAGGCTGGCGGTCAGGCCGCCTCCGCGGACGATGTGCCTTCTTTGGTGCAGCGGATCCAGCATTCAGTTGGCCCCGAGGCCACCGCAGCCGCTGTGGCCGCGATCACCGCCAGCCCGGACAATGTGATGTCACCAAGCCTCAGTTCCGTCGCGACCAGCACCTCGGAGGTGAGTACCCTTTAGCATCTGTCCCTCGGATTGATCTCTTGTGCACAGCTCTTGTAAAACCTTATGGCAGACGGATGCGCTGATAGCTACGTCACGGGGAGGTCTAGTGAAAGGAAGAGACGGAGGGGGGCAGGTGAGGAATGGAAGTGAATAGTCAAGACACAAGTATTTCACTACGTTTACCAATCGATATGAACTCAGGCCTATCTGAAGGTTCTGACGGGAGCTCACTCCGATCGCCTAGTTTACCATTACCGGGTGAAAATATCGATTGAGCTAACAATCTTAGTTGTCTGAATTACATATTTTGAATTTGCTCGCTTCTTGAAGCCACCATTATTGCACACTTCTCTTTCTCTCTTTTCCCTTCACAAAGCGAACCACGCCTAAAATGATATCAATTACACTTTGTTTTACATCGGCAACCGAAAGAAGAACGAAGAGCCACACTGTCCGGTATCCTCGGATCGATCTGAAATCTCAGGCTGGCTGGAAAAACGGGCTGATTCGGCTTGCTTCTCAGATCGATTTAGCCAGTCCGTTTCGATTAATGTACCGAGTTGAGCCGGTCAGATCGACCTGAGATTGATTGTTGAACGTGGATTTTGCCTCTGAAAATCTAATTTGCTGTGTCGTGAAAATGATTGGCGCATTGCACGCTGCGTAGTCAAAGTAAAAAAGGCACAAAGCTGCTACCCCTTTTTCTGTAGTGACTGTTTTTTGAGAAAGATCTTCCCAGTCTAAAAATCGTCCAATGCGACGTGGTTTTGCGATAAAAGCACTTCTCTTGGATTTCCCGTGTTCACTACGAAAGTGTTTGGTTTATGAATGATATTTTAATCCCTTATCTTATGTTAATGATCTAATTCACCATAGCATGGTACTACTAATATAAGGTAGGTCGTTCTCGTGACCAATATGGGCCCGTTCTGCACATGGCGTCGCCTGGGGCATCGAAGCAGACGAGAACTCGCGAAACGTACGGAGCTGTTCGAGTAATGCCGGTATTTAGGTTTGAGTTTGATCAACAAGGACGGTATAGAAATGAATGATGAAATGAATGATTCCGATGAAACATTATGTCTTCATCATAACTCCGCCCAGGTATATCTGATTCGTATTTGCAATCGAAAAAACATTAATGCTTCGTTCATGTTAAATAAAATAAAATTACCTACTTATAAATTCTTTGTCATGTTCTTCGTTTCGAATAGTTTACCAACCATCTAGAAGCATGCAGTGGAATATAACTTGTTGTTTGTGGGAGAATTTAAAACACTTAGTAGTATTCCACAATGATTTATTAACCCAACCGGTTTCAACGCTACAGCGTCATTATCATTATTACCGGTTGGGTTAATAAATCATTGTGGAATACTACTAAGTGTTTTAAATTCTCCCACGATATGTTGTTCCACAATGTTGAGCCGTTAACAGTTGAAATATAACTTGTTGTTTATAAATTACCTTACTTGTATAGCGTCCTGAAGCATTCCTGATAGCGTATTAAGTTAAACCGTCCTACTAAATTCCATTTATGATTGGCTATTTCCACATTCACTCAATCATTATCTTCAATCGTGAATTAATCACTAGATTCACGACTTCAAAAATACCCTAACCTGATGTTTACTAACGTTAGGTCCTAATATCCTAATTGGTCGTTGCGCATGCCTAGCATGCGCAACGACCTACCTTGTTTTAGTAGTACCATATTTAGTAGCATATTGTAGTTCGCGAAATGGTTTTAACGTCTTCAGAACTAGGAGGCTTTGAAATTATTTAGGTAGTCGTGGAAGGAAAATATTGTACATATTCTCCTTCAGGGTTCCACTGCTGGTATATTTCATCAGTCTGGACCTTAAACCAGTCAGACATTGGACTGTTATAATTTGTCATGAAAAATATTTTGGCCGGAAAGTTCCTTACTAAATTTTGGAGTCAAGAAGGAAAAGCTCTCATTGATGCATGAGGTTGCTTAGAAAGAACTAGTTTGGGATATTTAGAGCATCCTTCATAAGAGCGTTCATATGCTTGCTCCGGATTTCAAATTTTCTCCCTTGCAAAAAATGCATTTATCATTGTTTTCTCCAACCTTCACGCCTGTTCACGCGGAGCAAATAATGAACCCTGATCCTTCCCTGGAGTTTCGTGGTTCTGTACGCGATTTCTCGATCCTACCTCCTTAACCTTGTGGCTGGAGCTCAGTTGCATGCACGCAGGGTCTAATAATCGCGTTATCTGTGAATGTATCCTTGCGCTTGGGGAACGGTACAACGTGTGTGCTCTCGTCTGCAATTCTCCCTTCGGGCCCTCTCACTTGAAGCGTTCCCGCCCCGAGGAGAGACAATTGTTTAAGGTTAGGATGTGAATCGCCCCCTTTTCACGTAGGAATTTTTTCCTATGTGACTCATCTCTTAGTTTATTCAGCATAGAATCACGCGTGTCGGCATGTGTCTCTGAAGTAAAAGTCGTATGGGGAGGTTCATTTCCATGATATGAGACGGGCGGGCAACTGAAAGAGGTTCCAATATAAAATAATTTATGTATAATTCTCTTCTTATTTGTTGTGCTTATAGTAAAACGTGTCGTGTATTTGATAAAGTCAAAAAAATTCTATATTTCCTTATTATTTTCACAATTTACTCCTGAATGTATTTTGGCTGAAAGGCAAGAACGAGTGAAGTAAAGAATAAAATAGTGTTTTACTATCACTTGTAGATATCATAGTGACGAAAAACTGGCGTGAGAAGCGAATATTTCCTGCAAATTGAATCTTAATGAAGTGAGCTTATAATCCCATCTTAATTCTTGAGCTATTAGTAAACTACTGTAATAATTGAAGTCAAAATTCGTTAGTACTTTATACACGACGGTCGGTTCCTCGATCTGGTAAAAGTACGAATTGAAAAATAAATCTGCATTTTTAGTAGGCATCTAACCTATGCTTCCCTGCAGTAAAGGCTGGCCATCCGTGAAATATGCGTATTTTTAACGGGACGAAAGAAAAGGTGGAATTTCTCATGTGTTTTGACTCGCGCAGTTTCGATGGTAAATGCTTAATAATCGAGAAGATTGTTGGACTTATGAATGTTGAAGAGAGACTCGGGATCAATGTTACCCTCAATAGTGTAAGGTGCCAAAGGATCGCCAGGTCAAACGTTTTACCTCGATAAGTGGGCGACTCCTTATGAAGCGTTCGTGGTACGGCACCGAAATATCCGCCACCGTCTAGACTCGAACTCTTGGAATTCATTCTCTTGTTCTCTGAATTTCAATGAATGGAAATTTATCCGTAATATTGGAAATATGAGTTGGTTGCATTTCAAATTCCATTCCCATTTGATACGGGGAAATGGTGTGAGACCATTCAGTTCGTCTGCCTCTTGATTAAATCATGGTTTACCCCCGTGGTTCAAAATCTTGTTAGCAAAATTCTGTTTATAAAGCTTGGATTTTTTTGGTGAAAAGGATTATGCGGTGGGGTACTAACTCGATGGCCGGTGTTGCTCAGAATGTAGTGCCGAAGAATGAATGCGGAGATGGGATTGGTATTGCTCTTATTGAAATATAAGAACCATTTTTGTTGTTACATTTGTTAATTTTTATAAAAATAACTTACCTCGATGTTGATCACTCTATTTGTGCATTTCCTATCGTATTCTCGCGTATACTTTCCTACGCTGTTAACTATTTTTGACATTATTACTAATACCGCTCGAATATTGATATTTTTGTCGAACTTCCCGTTTTCTGAACTCGTTAGTTGTGTAGCATGGAGGGAAATACAGCAGCTTTAAACTCATTTCTCTGGCGAAACTTAGTACGGATATTAGAAGTGAAATCCCGAGAAAAATTTCTCTTTTTTCTGGACTCTTGCTACAACTCTTTCTTAAATTATTATGTGTAACATTGAAAGCGGCTTTCATACAGTGCGGTTGTCAGCTCTTCAGCCATCGATTGAGGAGTTATCACTTGCGCATTTCAGCAAACGTCCTTGAGTCATCCGAAGTCCTGCGTCACTCCCGTAAAACAAAAATAGACAGCGTTTGAGCTCACGTCCGCTAAAATCTAACTATTCGCGCCGATCTTGAGTGATTTCGAGTCCATTATGGCACAAATACGGGATTCTCTAGCGCTTAACTATTTTGTTAAGACGCGTAACATTACAAGTCTTAAGGAACTTATATTCTAGTCGCTCTGTATTTCATGGGCTGAATCTATGCTAGAGAGATGGTTAATGTGGTGTTAGTCTCAAAAATCATCCGAGGTGTTGCTTCATTTTCAAATCAATTGCATAAGTTAATGTAAAGCTTTTTTTTTGAGAATATACGGTAATCTCGTGAGTCTCGGATGATTTATATCCACATATTTTATTTTATTCGCCCGCATCTTCCTAAGAAAACAGGACATCACTGCAAGGATCACCAAATCAGTCCTAATCGATCCAGATCACGTCAAAATGCCTGATGAGAAAGGCCCGTACAAAATTACTTTGGAGCTGATGCAATCGGTCTGCGAATAGGGTGGCTCGCATGAATAATTATAATGATTTTTATCCAGGGACCATACCTATTGGCATAGGGATCGTCAGTAAGATTGCGATCAAATATAAAACTAAAATAATACTATCAATCAATAAAAATAATGAAAAATCAATAATAGTCAAATACCAAACTATTTTCCAAACAAATATTATATATAAAAAACAGGTAAATGAGGGGCAATAGATCAGGTTGACATATCCTGAAGAAATCAAGTGAGTAGTACAACTTAGCAAAGAGACGCTGCTTCACTCTAACTTTGAAGGAACTAATGATTTGATGCCTCTTATTTCAACGGGTAACTTGTTATACAAATGCAAACCCAGGGTTTTTGGTCCCAGGAAAGCTGATTTGGTTCGGGTATACCTATGGTGTAAGGCATCATGATTCCTAGTAAAGTGATTTTGAATATCCGAGTTTTTAAAGGAACTCTCTCAAATTTGTCTTAAACAAAACCTAGGATTATTTACAATCTATGCAGCCAGTCTCCGTATTGTGCAGAGTTACTCATGGCCAAGCACTCATCCAGGGCCATTCGTTTATTTAACGGTGCATTTAAGTCGAAAACTATCCTCCGCTGGGAATAGCGCGCATCATTTCGCTCTCTTTTGACTATTTATCGCCTTCTCACTCTATCTCAAAGTCTCTGAGAAATATTCAGTCTTTTCCTGTCCCATTCTTTTTAACCAAAGGAGTCGATTTTATTGTAATATCCTTCACTGTCTCATCCTCGTAGCTGTGTTTATTTATAGTTAAAATTTCAGTCCAAAAATTATTGGCGAAGTTGTCGATAAACCTGAAAATATAGTGCATCTGAAAAATTAGTAAATTTTAAAAAGTTTGCTATTCGAAATATACCGTTGTTCTTATTAGTTTTTTAAATCTATATGTAAAACTCGTCAATTTATCTTCCGAAACTGTTTTAGGGCAAATTTCACCGATATTTTCCATTGAGAAATATCCAAAAGTTTCCTGTGCAATCAATAACTTTAAATAATTTATATCCTTAACACAACATTATGAATGCAACGGACATAAAAAGTTTCTTTTCAAAAAGTACCAATTTTTTCATTGGTAGACGTCGGAATCGTTCACTTTTTTGGTGGTAGTCTATGAATTATTAAGAAATTACAGAGGTTCGATGTTTGCGTTTTGTAAAAATTCTGTATTTTTTCTTGGCCGTTGGCCTCCGGAGCCAATGGAAAATGAAAATTTATATTCAGGAGTTGTTGGTTCTACCTGGTTGATCCCTGCGGCAAGCAGTAGTGGGAAAGATATTTGAAAATAAATTCTCTCTTTCTTGGGTAAATGTTTCCTCGAATAAATTCTTTGTTATGAAAATACCCGTCGCTTTTTTCGTAAAAAATGGGGTCGTCATGTGGTATACAGAAACTCTTTGGGTGCCTTAGGAGACTTCCAGAGAAATGAGATGTCTGCATAAAAGGGCATTTAGGGCATGGACTATCTGCTAAACAATTCAATTTCCTCCGTCGTTTCTCGTGAAAAGTACAACTATGGAAATTTACGCATTTCACTCGACCGCGTTCCCTATCTTTGTAGTAGGATTTTATTTCGACCAGCGTAGCATATTGTTCTGAAAGCAGATAAAAGGCAGGTCTCTTTCTTTGACAAGATACCAGTTAACACAGTTCGCGCGCAAAAGCATCACCATGTTGCATTAAAAGTGCACATTGCGTAATATTTGTAGGAAGGATGGAAGCTTGGGTCGTCCTATTCACTGTATGATAATTATGATTTTACTTCAGGGAGAACTTCTGTATTGCATAAACGCGCGTTTTGATTAAAGAGAAATTAACTTCGTGCCTGGCATTGAGGAAATGACCATTTAAATTGATTTATTTCGTAAAAATGATTCCGAAGGAGCATCCGTTGTACATTAATTTGTGTGAGTGGTGATGTGGCTGCGAATTTTCGAATATTTTATAAAACTTGTCGCAGTGCTAGCAAAAAGTATTCTTTTCGAAATACCTCATGGCAAGAACCATAACAGTTCAGGTTGTGTAGGAGTAATGGTATAGACCCATAAAAACTCACAAGATGTGTTGTGAAGTATAATAAGTCTTGTAGCTTTCAGTTATTCGCGTAGTTATTTTAGTGTTCAGTGTTAGAACTATTAAACATTCGAAAAAGTAACTTTCGAAAGAAGAAATGAAGGTTAGCAATACAGCGGAGCTGCGTTCTAGGGGCATGCTTGAGTGATGGTGTGATATACATATAAATTCTATGGTCGAAGTGTATGGGCGCCTGACTTGTTATAGGAAACCATTATTGATAATGAGGATTGAAGCGTCTGTTTCAGCTTTAAATTGGGCAAAAAAATGATGTAACTAAATCATCGTCGTTCTAAATCGATTTAAGATATATTTCAGCTCTGACCTGGCCAAAATTCCGTGTTAGTTTGCGAGGAATACGAGTAATTAATGCGGTACAAAAGTTTTTCCCCCAAACAGTTTTCTTTTCTGGGATAGAACATACCATCAGAGCCATAAGTAAGGGATGGGCAAAGTTTTCTTTTTTGGGATAAAACATACCATCAGACCCGTAAGTGAGGGATGGGAAAGGTTTACCTCTCTTTGAGATATTTTGGTTTTATGCTCTCCAGCTGCTGAAGTCAGCGTGCCGTCTAACCTGAGGCATCAATACTATGACAAACGCAAGAGGCATATCCGAGGCTAGATTTAAACTCGCGTACTTTTAGTTGTTAGGTCAGCACGTTAACGCCATGGCCGGCCACCTTGATAACGGGTTTATTGAGGCTGATAATTTGCAGGAATTTGCTGTGGCTTGAATTCAACGCTCGTCCCTAGTTTTGAAAGTTACGCCTGAGATTGTCAACTGTGTTGTGCTAATCTTAGGTGGTGTGGAAAACGGAGAGAAGGTAACAAAATTAACATAAAATCAAGAAATGTTATGGAAATTTCTTGGGGAGTTTAGAATCACTCTCGGAGGTAATGGTAAAGCTCAGGCCCGATCGTTACTTGCCATATATACTCCGTTCCTTTTTCATCCATGAAAATTCTTAGCCTTGGTAAAAATAAGTTTTGTGTTCCTGGGAATAGTAATAATAGCAATAGGTATACACAGAAACTTTTTTGTTAAACATTTTTATACTGGATAGTAATAAGACTTGTGATGTGAGCGCTTATGGATGTTACCATTAACTTATCAATTCCGTAGCGCTTCTGCGAATTACTTTTTTTTCGCATACATACCAAAAATAAATTTTTGTCCCCTATTATTTAAAAAAAAATCACTCATTCGACTTTTGACATGTAATACTTTCGTAACCACCCATATTGACATATATAACTCGAGACAATTTGTTTTGAATGCAAAAATTCACGAGTGGTGCGAGCTAGTCCTGCTATAGTTTTGGGTAGTAACAATTCATATAGTAAAAATCAGATCTAATCATTAGGGTATGCCTCGATCATATTTTACGCTCCAATTTTGACAGAAGTAAATTACTCGGTAAAAATTGTGTAGCAAGGAGCCTTAGTATATATTTTATGACCAATTGATGGATTTTTTACGCAAGATATACAACATTCGCTGTGGCAAATACTTGATTAATGCTGCTTGTAATTCGAAAATCTTGTCTTGTAAACAGTGAATTAAATTGCAAGAAATTCAAGAAAATAGCAGATTCTGGTGCGAAGGCTTCCGCGGTATGGTGAAGTTGAAGGCTGCATTCTTTCGGGTGTTTCACCGCGTCGTTGTTTTTATTAAGACAACAGTTTCAACCTGAAGACGCCTTCTGGAACGCCAGGCGAAACTGTTGTCTTAAAAAACAATGATGCAGTGAAACACCCGAAAGAATGCAGCCTTCAATAGCAGATACTGTTATGTTTTCACTCACTTGGAAAACTGGTGTTGTCGGAAGGGCGAAACTGGTGGGTTAAGTCAAGTTAAACATCGTTCTTCCCTCGAACCGTGAACAATAATTGTCTTTTGGCTGCGCACGGCGAGGATAATGAACTCATTGATCTACCGTCTTCCTAACAACATGATTCTATATGTCCCTCTATGTAAATTTTCTTTCCTAAATTTCAGCTATTGTTGAAAAAATGCTTTGAAATGAATGAAAACCGCTGGCTTTCTTCGACTCTGTAAGCAGATGCTTATTTTGCGGTTGGTTTCTTCGTTTCAGTCAGTTGAGTGGAAAGTGCGAATATATTTCTAGTGCTCCCTATTTTCTGTTATTGGCCGTATGTTTTTTCGTCGTGCCTGAAGACAACGTGTGCTCGCCAGCATAGCCGTGCGCTGGGCAATTTAATAATGTATCGCATTTCTCCCGTGGTTGTCTTCTTGTTTGAGTTCTCTCCGCGGAAAGTTCCTTATCTCGTGCTGGTCCAACTGTGATCATTTCCCTGCCGTAATACTCCCTCATAATAGACCGTTAGCGTGTTGCTCTGGATGCCCTGGGCGGAATTTCAGCTATCATCCATTTTTACTGCAGGTGATTGGATTATCCTCGTAGTATTTCTGCCCAGAATTCTGCCTATAGAAATCGATTAGTCTAGTTAGACTGGTTTGCCTAATATGCCCTGCGGAGAACAGGTGATATCTGCATTTTATTTGGCCCTTTTTTAAGTTTTTTTCCAGCAGCATGTTTATGTTAACTACCGTTTGTTTTCCATTTTAGGCTAATGGCTGTACTCTTTGAAAAATAGAATTAATTGATTATTGGTGTCGGTACTTATTTTTCAACTTCTTGTTGTTAACAACTTGTTATTTCTTGAACTTGATTCAACTGGCGATAGATAGATTTTACTTGCATTTTTCACTAACTTGCAGTTGGGAAGAACGACGCCGCGCTATCTTGCATCTTGCAAGATAGCGGAAATGCATCGAAGTTGAACAATGATCCTTAGGTACGTACTGCTTTTCTGTGCTCTGCGCTTAAAATATTGAATGTGGGCATGACTCATCGAGGTTTATAACAAGCAAACAAAAAGCACGTGGGTGGAGCGATTTTTTCCGGTGTACATATTTGCGTGAGATATTTGCAAACATTGCCACATATTAGTGATATTTATGAATGAAAGTGAAAAAGTGCATATTACCGATTTGGGTTTTTGAAAATTCAATGCTATTTTACACGTAGCCTTTTGGCACATGATGTATATTGTAATAACTCGATTGCATGTGTACAGATTTTCTTCTAAATGCGAAAGCCCACTCAAAGAGTTGGAAAATATATTTGAATGTAATTTTCACCCACATTTCGAATATCGCATCGAAAACTATCATAAGCTCAAGTCGTAACATTCCATAGTAAAGGCAAAAATGAAAAATATAATTCTTGTATCACTTCCATTACTGCATGTATTGTGAGTTCCACCGAATAAGGAGTTGTTCTGAAATGAAATGTGGTCCTAGTACTTTTTCGACTTATTTTGAAAAATAGTTAAAATGTGCACTCAATGACTCGCGATTACCACTCCTGCCACCTCAAGTGAGCGACACCTCCATTGATATTGGTTGCGTGCCTCTAGTATGAGAACAAGGTACCAATAGAGGTGGGGGTACGTAATCCACTTACAGTTTAGATATGTGTTGACAACTCAGGAAAGAACTTCCCACCTTTTGTATGAAATGATTCGATGATATGTATTTTCATGTATTTTTCATCATTGATCTGTTTCTATTTTATTTTTGCATTAAGTTTCTTCCCGTATGTTTATTTATTTATCAGAATTGAATTTAGTTATTTCCTGTTTGGTATATTTGTTTTTCTGTTGTTCTCGCTGCGACAAATCGCAATCGTAGGCTTTGCCACAGAACATAAATAAATATATTTATTTATTGTTATAGTTATCTAGTAAGTATGTATCTCACCTCTAAATTTCTTTCCCCGAATTCCCGCGACCATTTCTTTGCATATTCTAATTTATTGAATTGTGAGGTTTGACAGCTCGTTAATCGATGCAAATCAGGCAAATTGCCAAGAAAAATTTCGCGTTAATTATACGTCGTCGTCCTCATTGTCAGCATTTACGAATAAATGTCTTTACACATCTAAGACGGAAACCACGCTCACCTCTACTCTAATTTTATTGGCTAGTCTAGACTCTTAATGAGGTTCTCGCCTTGTGATAAATCTCCGTAGGAATGTCAAAAGATTAATCCAGAAGGTGGCTGTGAGCCTGGCCTTGATAGAGCCTGGCTTCGAGCCCTCTTTGTGGTTAATTGTCTTAATTAAGTCTCTTCATCGTTCAAATTTTACGCTAGCTTAGAAGAATAAGCGAAGTGTGATGCTGTCATGGATTGATTGTAATTAGTCCCAGAGTGATGAAAGTATATAATATTATTTATTGTTACTAATTATATTAAAATATTTATCATAGTACATTGTGGGATAGTATGGTCGAAGAAAAGTATTATTTGAAATTTAATGTTTCTGTCATGAGATTCAACGATGTGGTAGTGCATTGGAAAGGTTTAAACTCCTGACGACATGTATTAGGTTTTAATCCAGGTGAAGCCGCAGGGAACCTCAAGATAAACGCAAGTTGTGCGAAGTATACACCAGATCTGTCTGGTAAACCACGGGCTGCGCTGGGAAAAGAACCGGCCACCTTAATCTGGCGTGTGAATTTCACACGCTTTTTGGCTTAAAATAGGAATCGCGTTGCTTTTATGGCACTAGCCTGCGTGGAGCGTGACGTCAGGGAGAGGAAAACATACGTGAGTGGGGATGGGACAAAGGGACAAATTGGTGGGACAATGGGGAAGTTTCCCGCGAGAAACCTTGGGTTCCTCCGTCCACTCATCCACGCTTTCTTCGTAAACGGTAAGGGCGGCCATCGGGGTGAAGACTTAGATGATCATATTTCGAGTAGAGCCATTTCCGCTGTAAGCACTTCTGAACTCCTCTCCTTGGCAAACTACTGTAGCTGCAGCATTTACATGCCTTTAATTGTTAGATTTTCCTATGGATATCTTTTAAAAGATTTTTTGTAATAGGGTAGTTTCCTTCATCAAAGAAAACAGAATTCATTAATTGCGAATGGTGCCCCACCATAAACGTATTCATTACACGCAAATTATTTGGATTAAAAAGTCTTAGTTTCCAAGAAAATTGAATGTTAATTTTAAGTTCATTTGAAAAGGTTCGGAAATGGCGGGACAGCGGCAGCTTTTATGACGTAACAGGTAGATAGATAGTCAAAATTGCGAAGTATATGGAATTATCATCGACTGAACTTACTATTGTATTTCAGAGTCCCTAAAATCTGGTGAACATGTATTAATATACCTCGATTAAAATGCTCAAAGTTCGGAAAGTCTCCTCCATTGAGCATGCCATTAAAAGACGTTTTCTAAGTTCCTACGCTCCCTGCTAGTACAGAGCTACCACGAAGGCGTTCTTCGCGGCAAGCGTCGCATGCGCAGTGAAATGAATAACGAAACTGCGTACCTGTGACTTCGCGTTCTGTGGTGTTCCGGCTTAGTTGTTTACGTTTTGATCACTTTCGTTTTTACAAATATTTCCTTTATCTCATCTTCTATTCCTTTCATTTACCATTCCTATCATTCATACCTTGCATATTCCATTATTTACCTTTCATTATCAGTTCCTTTTGCTGATATACAAAGCCACAAGGTTTCACGAGAACAAGTTCAATGGCTTTACTAACTGGTTTTGTACGGACAATCTACCGAAAGTGGATGTGGCCATGGTGGTGGAGTTTTTTAGAGAAGATGTTCGGTTTAGTGCAGGTGAAATCAGAGGAGTAAAGCAAGGTACTCTCTTCTGACAGCTTTGAACCACAAAATTCTCCTCTTCTCGCTTAGTGGAACCGCGACGTAAGCTTTCTTGCCATCGCTAATTGTTGTTGTGTGACACTGCGGCACAAAACAATTTTTATAAAGCAATGTTCTCGGAGGCATGTTACTGGTACTCCTCGGGGAATATGATGCTGATCAGCTGATGCAGTGAATCACGAGTTCCCATCAATGGTCTGTGATCACGGTGAGGGGTGATCAACGCATTTTAGTTGTTTTAGTATTTGCTCATATGTAGTTTGCTTCGAGATTTTGCCATCCATTATGCTATTGACGGTAAGCCTTTTTTTTTGCTAATTTCATGTTCTGGCAATGACACCTCGACAAAGTGGATGAATTAAATTAATGTGTATTCGTATCATAGATGCACCTGCTCTCCGTATAGTTATTAACTGACAATTTCGTGCTTGCTTCTCTCAATATTTTGTGTACCAATCTCATTATTTCCCATTTATAATACTTTTCATTTCCTACTGACGAATTTTTTTCTAAACTTACATTGTAGGAAACAGTAGGTAACCGTTTTATAGTGAATTCTTGAGGTTTATCTCATTTCTGTAGCCATTATTTTTTCCGACTGGCCCCCTCGAACATTTTTGAAGCAAAATATGATGCAGTGCATAATTAGGAATATTGGTAAACTATACGTCAAAATTAAGTTTGTTGTTTCTTTCAAACAAACAATTGTTTCTTTCAAAAGTTTAGTCAAACTATTCGAGCAATTTCACATGTCTGCAGAAATATGTCAGGAACTAACATTTATTTAGTCAGTAAGCTTCCATCTTCTGTAGTATGCTGTGCAGTGTAATTGTTTTTAGTAAAATTTATTCTCTTACACTCCACGTATAGTGAGCACAAAACCAGAGCGAAAATAATACTCATCATGTTACGGAATGGATTTCTAGTTTGGGAAATATTTCGAAATGAATACGAACAAAATGGTTTATTTCATGCTTTTCATACTAACTTTACCTAGAAAATAGGAACTAGCACCATTAATTTGAGAATATATTATTATACGATTTTCATTCCCCATACCGTAATCATAAATGTATTACATTATTTTGATGAGGTTTCTCTATGCAACTAAAGCAAAATTAATAAATAAAGCTCATTTCCATTTTACAACAAGTTTACTTTTGTTAATGGTTTTTTTCCCGTCAATAAATTTATTATTATTATTAAAGCTTTCTCGGCGGACGTCGTCTGCAGATAAGCATCTTAGGGCGAACCACCTAGCGGCAGATCACGTAGTTGCGTGCGTACCTCTGACGTCACACGTAGGATTAACCAGCATGCAATAGTTAGCCGTCGCGTTTTCGCGCCGTTGAATTTTTTCACTTTTTAATTTATAAGGAAAAATACTTAACGCCATTTTTAAATCGAACGGCTTCAAATAACTCCAGGGGTTATAAACTTCAGATCTAGGCAATAAAAAAAATAGGAAACCACCCTATTATTCTTTTTATTGGCCCATGGCATATTTTATATAGAACTTCTGGTGAAACAAAAAGGGAGGAATCAGGCGAGATGTTGTGGAATCTGAACATAATAAGAACTATGACGATGCAATTTTCCACAGATAAAAAAAAGTTTTAATCGACTCGGGTTTCGATGCACTGCATCTGATGATGATGCAGTGCATCGAAACCCGGGTCGATTAAAAAATTTTATCTGTGGAAAATTGCATCGTCATAGTTCTTATTCTGGTGTAACGTTTTCTCAGTTTGCTGGACTCATTTTTCTTGCAAGTCTTTCAATGTTTTACTGAATGGAGTTTAAACAAATAGTCTGCGACCATTATTCGTTTAAATGTCACCATTTTTGTGTTATTCTCAATCCAAACTAGGACAAATTAATACTGAGTAAATGTACCCAATTCTTTAACTATGTTGTATCTTTAAGATTCTTTTAGATTATGATGAACTGATTCTATAAGTAGGTATTCTTGAAGCTTATAATGGAATACTTTACTTCTTTAGGAAAGCCGAAATTAAGTTATTCTTCTCCTATAACTTAGAAATTTGAAAGTTTCGTCGATTAATGTTATTGAAAGGGGCTGTAAACTGGAGCTGAAACCGTAGAGCGTCCTTTGGATCCAAAGTCACTATCTCGAGATAGTTTTCGACTAAGCATCGTGAAATGTCAGCTCAAGTTCTGCTGTTGTCTCGAAAAATTGCCGTCAGAAATCCAAAATCTAAATTCAAATTGTAATTCCTGCGACCAAAGATTAGTTTATGCATTAATACATTATTATTTTATCTTGTTGGGGCAGTTTTCGAGTGTTTCGAAAATTGTGTGGCCTTCGAATTCTGTGGGGGTGATTTGTGGTCATTAGAAAAATGTATGTGTTAGTGTTATTAGTGTCCGGAATGGGGTGAAAATCGCAAATTGAGGTAGAAGCAAGACATCAGGGCCGAAGGAGAAGCAAATACAATGGGGAAAATTTATAGCAAGATTTCATGTTATTTAAGATGCATGACTTCATGCATTGTGTCGTAGACTTTGCATTGATAACGTCACAGTTCAGCTAGCTCAGGGGTCGGAAAGTTTTTTTTAGACTGAAGACCTTTACAACAATGTAAAATTTATTCGAGAGCTTTAATTTTGTATTTTCACGAATAAGGAACGTATGTAGCCATACTAGAACATTTATTTATGCGTTTGTAAAATGAAGAAATATTCACCGCTACATGAATGGAATCCGTTAAAAATGTTGTCATCTAAATTATGAATTAATAATTTTTCCATTTTCTTTTAGGGCCACGTGTGCGTGAACAAAGAGTCGCATGTGGCTCGCGAGCCGCGGATTGCCGACTCTCGAGCTAGCCTAATGGTGTCATGACTCGGCGTAAAAAGTGGCGATGAACCACGACTGATAATTTTGAGCAATTGCGTGAAAGAAAATAGCCAGAGCTTTTCGACGGAATGGGACAATCACTATCAGGTTGGTTGGTTATTTGGGGAGGCGACCGGAATCTTAGGCCATTGAGGAGGAGGTGGATTGGTTGATAATGGAGGGATTCTTTTGACAAGAGAAGAAGGGTGGAGAGAAAGCAGGCGTCAGAGTTAGCCTACTCTCAACGAAAGGCGCCAGGGGTTCTATGGTTAAGCGTCCGTTCCGATTGATCAAGTTCAAGTGCTTTCCAAATACGGGTCGGGATTACCCTGAAAAAATCACCGACTCTGCTGGAATTCGAACCCGAAGAATTCAAAACACGAGCCACCACACCAACCCGATCCTGGATTTTCAATGGTTCCATAGAATTTAACTTCTCATCCCTTGAACAGAGTAACTTTACTTTGAAATGCTCTTCAATTAGCACCCAAGTAGGAGATACGAGTTTCCCAAAATATCTCAGGATTCGAACCAGAGGCCTCGAAATGGGAAGCCAATACCCTTCCCTCCTCTCCAACGCGATCCCCCAGTAACTTTCACCTGATTATCAATGAAGTGTGTTCTAGATCCCCACCACTACCCATTCGTTCTTACCCCCCCCCCCCCCCCTCACTCTCTGCCCTTTCCTCCCCAAGGGAACAGAGCAGATTCTTCAGTCTTCTACCGCCGATGATGACGGCTTCATACAGACATAGGAAATGGAAATGGATAGGAACTCATTAAAGGACGAACACAGGGTTTGGTGGGGAAGATGAAAATTAGTCAAATCCAAACAGAAAAAAATTCACCTTGACGTTTTCGAATGAATGATTATATTTGGCCATGTTGGCTCTTTTCTTCTTCTTCGGCTATGCGTGCCTTTAAACGCACTATTCACCTCTGTGTATTTTGTATGCCTGTATTCCTCTTTACCTTTCCTCTGCCACTTGTGTTTGTCCCCTATATGGTGGGTGAAACAGTCCCCGCGCGACATCTCTTGTCCGCTCAAGTTGGGCATGGGGTGTGACATAAAACCCCGTCAAATTCAGACCCCGTCAAACAAAAGCCTTGCTGGTGTAACTGGTAGTATACCTGGCCGGAAATCGGGAGATCCGGGTTCAAATGCCGGGTTAGGTGAAATTTTTTCTGTCTGGATTTGACTCATTTTCATCTTCCTCAATAAACCCTGTGTTCGTCCTTTTTCGTGTTCCTATCCATTTCCTATTCATTCATTACAGTAATCTACCGGTTAAAGGTAGGTTGTGATGAAAGTCAGAGAATATCCGACGAACTCTTAACACGTGCCGTGCCCTTTCTACCTCTAGTATTTCTTTCTTCATCTCAGCATAAGTCCTACCTTTCTTCATCCCGTCCATAAAACCGATTCTCTTCCTTCCCCTTCCCCGCTTACCCAACATCCTACCCTCTATCACGGCCTTCAGCAAACCATCGTCCCTCATTACCCCTTCCAGTCACCTACCCTGTCTTCCCCTAATCTCATCTATAAGTTTCCTCTCCTCGCCCACCATGTCAAGCACTACCTTATTTGTCTTCCTATCCGTCCAACGCACCTTCTCCATCCTCCTCCACACCCACATCTCGAAAGCCTTCAGCCTATTTTCGTCTTCCTTTCTCAAGGTCCACGTTTCCGCCCCATACAACGCCACACTCCATATCAAGCTCTTCACTAGCCTCTTTTTTACATCCTTACTTAAGGTCCCCGTCATCAGCTCACTTCTATTATTGAACGCTTCCTTCGCTAGCGCTATTCTCCTCCTAATGTCTTTGCTACTATGTCCTGTTTCTTCCAGCGTACTACCCAAGTAATTAAATTGTTCTACTTCATTTCCTATATATATATAGGAAATGGATAGGAACATTACAGCATTTGGCGAGGGCGAGCGGGGAGAGGGCGAGCGGAGGGGAGAGAGGAATAAAAGGGAAGAAAAAGGAAGAGGATAAAGGAGGAAACAGGGAGAGATAAGATGAGGGGGAGGGAGAAACTAGTGTGATTTATTGAGTCCAGGGGGCGAGAAAGCCTGGTGGATTAAAATACAAGAAGATTCAAGATCTTTGAGCTGAAGGGGAGAGGAAGAAGGGGGAAGGGAAGCAAGTAGACCAACTTTAAAAGTGTTATTAAAAGTGGAGTTGTGGGAGGAGACGTGAATGGCGACAGGGAGAGAAACAGAGAGGGAGGGGCAATCGTTACAGGACGAGCGGTGCCCATTCATTCTAATGTTGAGAGGAGTGGTGGATAAGCCAATATAAAAAGAAGGGCAGTGTTGGCAGAGGAGGATGTAGACAATGTTAGGTGTGGTGCAAGAGGGTGAGAGGACAGAAGGGAGGGGAAAAGCGAGGAACTTGTCCGACAAAGGCTGGGTGATGAGGATGGAGCAAGTTTTGCATCGCGGGCGGTTGCACGGGGTGGGAAGGGATTTGGTGGGTTTGAGTGATTTGGACAGGGGTTTGGTGACTTGAAAAATGGCGGATAGATTGGGGGGGCGTCTGAAGCTGAGAGAGGGACATTGAGGGAATATTTTGGAAGTGGTTAAGTTGTCTGAAAGGATAGGGTAGAGGTTTTTAATAATGCGTCTAAGAGAGTCGACACCAGGGAAGTAGGTGGTACAGAGGGAGATATTGTGTTTAGAAATGCTATTGGTTTGAGGCAGTTTGGGGGAGTGTGGTTTTTTGAGAATTTTTATTATTGAGAAGGTGCTCTGGATAGCCTCTGCGAAGAAGAGATTGATGAAGGGTAGTGAGGAATTTATCAAGGGAGTCAGGGTTGTTGCAGATTCGGTGGCCACGAATAGAAAGGGAGTAGGGGAGGGACCGTTTAGTGTGGGAGGGGTGGCAGCTCTTGTAATGGAGGTATTGTTGTTGGTTGGTGGGCTTGATATGAACGGAAGTGCTAAATTTACGGTTCGAGAGGGAGGCGTTTACGTCTAGAAAGATGACGTTAGAGGCAGAGATGTTAGAAGTAAAGGAAAGGGGAGAGGAGGCGTTGAGGGAGGAAATAAAAGAATTAAGAGAATTAATACCATGTGGCCATAGAAGGAAGATGTCGTCAATGTAGCGAAGCCAGAGAAGAGGTTTTAGTGAGCATGAAGATAGAAAAGATTGTTCAAAAAGTCCAAGGAAAAGGTTGGCGAAGGAAGGACTGAAGCGACTACCCATGGCGCATCCTTTAATTTGGAGAAAGAATTTATTATTGAAGGAGAAAGCGTTGTGGGTAAGGATGAAATTAGAAATATCAAGAAGGAAGTCAGAGCTGGGAATGTGAGGAGCAGGGCGTTTAGTAATGAAATGGTGGATGGCAGAAATTCCTTCAGAATGAGGAATGCTGGTGTATAGGGAAGTGACATCAATAGTGGCCATTAAGATATCACCGTCAGAGGGTAGTGGAGTGGAATGGAGGCGTTCAAGAAAATGATAAGTATCTTTGATATAGGAGGGCAGGGAGTGGACAATGGGTTGTAGGTAGTAGTCAACAAATGCAGACATGCGTTCGGTGGGTGAGTTATAAGAGGAGACAATGGGGCGGCCGGGGTTGTCAGGTTTATGAATTTTGGGTAGAATATAGAAGTTTGGGGTGCGTGGGTGTGACGGAGAAAGAAGGGTGATATCTTGTTTAGACAGGCCTTCATCTGGACCTTTATTTTGATGAAATGAGATTATTTCATCCAAAAATTCAGGATTAGGGTCATGGGACACAGGCTGATATGAGGAAGTGTCAGAAAGTTGCCGGTTGGCTTCATCGAGGTAGTCAGAAGAGTTGAGGATGACTACCGTGGAGCCTTTGTCAGAAGGAGTGATAGAAATATCTGGATTTAGAGTGAGTTTTCTGAGGGCCGAGATTTCAGAAGGAGATAGATTGGGTTTTGGTTTAAGGGAGTTGAAAAAAGATGGCTCAGAGAGTTTTGAAAGAAGATAGTGTATATTTATATATATATATATTCCACTTGTGTATAGTATATATATATAGTATATACTATGATGGTGCACTGATGGTGGACGGATGGTGCACGGATGGACTCTCACGAAGTTTTTGTCTGTGTGTGTATATATATATTTACACACACAAACGTCGTGAAACTACAGTGTTTTTTCAACATTATCCCGGCGTTATAACTAGGCAAGCGTAGTGATATGTATATATACCTACATCCCAGACAGCACACCGGTAACCGTATATATATATACTGAAAGTATACCACATGTATACTGCTTCCTTGAGAATCTGTATACTTGTTTTAGATGCTAAGTATACATAAACCGTATACAGAAGCGTATACGTAAACAGTTTACAAAAGGTATACATAAGCCTTTAGTATACAAAATGTATACTGTATACAGGAAAAGAAACGTGCTGTAACCTCGATTTATTAATAATATTAATATTATTTATTATTATTAATTATAGTAATGTTACCTCGATTTATGGCCGGTAGGCTGTGGGTCTGCAAAGTGCGCCCCTAGCAGCCGCCCGCCTGGCCAGCCCCTAGCTGAAGCTAACGTGCGTGAATTCGAAAAATCTTGTTTATTAGCAGTAATATTGCATTTATATGCATACTATGTGGCAATATAGAATAACAGTTATCTGGCATTAATTAATGGCAAATAACTTATATCAAGATTTTGTGGCATTTCCTCAAACTATCACGGATTTATCATTTAATTATTATAGTTCTCGAAGTCACATTTATCCACGGAAGTGACTACATATGTACGTCTTTCACATTTTCTATAGCGTAGAAACGAAACGTCTATAATTGTGCGATACAGGTAGCATTACGATAGGTAGATACGAGGTAATATAATTTGGCGTGTTACATGCCTTTGCTCGATAGCAAATTCAAAATGAATGATGACAAGGTATCTTTTTTTTCACTGGACATCCAGTGAATGTCCATCTGATATCCAATATCTACTATATGGATATCCATTGGATGTTTAATGTATATCCATGGTATGTCGAAAAAGAGGATATTTGGATATCCATTAGATATACATTAGACATCTATGGATGTCCAATGGATATCTTTGTGCTGTGTGGGATAATGTAGCAAATGTCCTCCTACCATGCATATACAGTATACGTATACAGTAAACATACATCTTGTATACTGTATACGTATACTGTATATGCATGGTAGGAGGACATTTGCTACATAATATACATCTGGTAGATGGTGTTTATACGGTATACATGTACCTTCTACTGTATACACATGTTATACACTACATATATGTATATTTAACATATACAGTAGCATGTGTGCTGTCTGAAATATTAGGTGGGTCGCGAGAAATTTTTCGAACGCTAAGGGAGGTCCCATAACAATAAAGTTGGGGGACCCCTGTTCTAGATACTCGATCGCCAAAGTTAGTGTCAATTGACGTGGTTGTCAGGGACCACGAGGCGGTGGCAGGAAGTAGGTGAGGGGGGCTGGGGGTCAGGCCTTTCGCTTCGATGAAGTGGTGTTGACCCGGAATCGGCCCCGTGAAAATTTTCCACGGGAGTCCTTTCGTTTAAGATTCCACTCTCGTTCCCCGGCAATTATTTCGTGACGTTGGCTGCCAACGCTCGCGGACGCCTTAAAGAGGCTCATTGTTTTCAAACGAACACGGCGCTTTTGTCGCGTTCAGCGGTGTACTCACCTCGCCAGTCACAAAGACATTGTGTTTCGGATGGTGTCGGTGGTTCTTGCTTCATTGATCCTTTCGTGGTGGGCACTGGATTTGGCCACTAATTTAGGATTCAGTTGCTGAGATACATGATTTGGAACGTAATCCTGTAGCTTCGTCCAGTTTTTTGAATTTCGTATTTTTCGATATTTCCGACAGTTTGTTAATATTTACGGTAAATTTTAAATCTAAAAATATACTAAAGGCTGTAAGTTAGGTTATTACACTGAGAAAGGTTGTATTTACAGTTTGTAATTTAAAATTATATCTCTCGGATTTAACTTTTTGCTCCTTTTATGAGTGTGAAATTCTGTCGTCTGCAGTTTCTCTGATCTATATTAAAGAATGCCTATATTTTTATGCCACAATGGATCTCTCAGCTTTGAGTGAATTTTATGAAATACTCTCAGCTTTGAGTGAATTTTATGAAATACTCTCAGCTTTGAGTGAATTTTATGAAATACTTTGTAGTTTAGGAAAGAAGGTAACTTAGTGCTCATAGAATCGTATGCGCGTGATCTTAATTTCTTGCTGATTACCGTAGTGGAAACAGATTTTACTAGTATAATTCGCTTATCGATTACACTGCGAAATGTTACTGTCATAACTTTTCCATTTCGTCCAATTAGCATGGTATTACTATAAAATTTCAGTGTCATCATTTTTCCTTTTTGTTTTCTTACAATGGATACTTACAGTAAGTACAGCATTCGGACCGGAAGGTCCTGGATTGAAATCAAGGTGAAGCCCCTCAGGACCCAAACAATATTTTTGGATCTCCCAACCTAGAGTGGCATCGAGGACTTCTTTAAGTGCCGAAATTGTACATACGTTTGGGTATAGTTAGAGGGAATCTCTACCCTGTAGTTTATCATTTGGTTTGATGACGTAGCGCAAGAATCTTGTGTACGAAAATTTGTTACTTCATCGCTATTTCGGTTATAAATACCTGAAACTAAGATATCGTTTGATATCAATTCAGCGAATTGTGCAGGAGCATTCGGCACTTCAGTTGTTCACATGGGTTTTCCGGAGCACCAATTATCGCAAGTCATTTCAGTTTTACATAAGTCAATTTTTTTACCCTTAAATTATTTATACATATTTTTGTAACACGTATAACATTTTTATTTTTCCTACGCATAATTTTACATGTAATGTAAAATTAAAGGTCCCCTCCCTAGATGTAAATTTTCCATGATGGAAAAGTTTGATATTTCTGTAATTTTTTACGCCGCACATCTGACTACTGAAGTGGTCAGTTTTTTACGGAAACTCGTCAAAGATTCTTACAGTTCCCGCAAGTTTTATGTAGACACTTGATTGTTTGCTCCAGAATATTTTAATTTGAAAATTACCCTAAGCAGTTACTTAAAAATGTATCAAGATTTTTTTTTCGATGCAGAAATTTATCAAAAATGTATTTATGATGTTGGATGGAAACTGAAGCTTTCAAGTCAGTTCTAATGAATTATAGCCGCGTTTATGACGTCATATTACATTCAAGTATCATGTATAAGACTTCTTGATCGATATTTGGTGAAATACTTGACCTTGTGAAAGGCGCTTTACATATCTCACCTGAAAATAAGACACACGTAAAAATTGATGGTTGTGATCGGGATTATTCTCACTGACAAAATTTCGAATTTCGCAGGATGGCAAACTTGTCACCGAAAATATTGACAAAGCTAACACGTTAAATTCCCACTTCGAAAGTGTATACACTACAGACGATACTGCATGTAATTTTGAAATTTCATTCACTGAGGAACCGATGAAAGAAATCACTATTCAAAACGATGGGATAACTAAACAGCTACAGTCGATAAAAAATAGTAAATCTCCGGGTCCGGAGGGAATACCCGCGCGTGTCCTCAAGGAGTTATCGCCACAGATCGCACCGTTCTTAGACATAATATTCAAGAAGTCATTGTCTGAAGGAAAGATACCATTAGACTGGAAAATTGCAAACGTTACACCGATATTCAAAAAGGGAAACAGACACGACCCAGGGAACTATCGACCAATTTCATTAACGTCGATTATAGGCAAGATACTCGAACATATCGTCGTTAGCAATATCATGACGTTCCTGGACAGTCGTAACGTCCTCCATGGCTGTCAGCACGGCTTCCGGAAAGGTAGATCATGTGAAACACAACTCGCGCTCTTTCTTCATGACGTTCTCAAATCTGGTGAATCGAAAAGACAAGTTGACGCATTATTTCTAGATTTTAAGAAAGCTTTCGACACGGTACCTCATAACATACTTTTATACAAATTAAAGTCATGCGGCCTAAACGAAACAGTAGTAAACTGGATACGCGACTTTCTGAGTGATCGTAAGCAAAAGGTAGTTCTTGACGGAATTAGCTCTGATGTAGCTAAAGTGACATCAGGTGTCCCGCAAGGAAGCGTGATCGGACCCCTTTTATTCATTATATACATAAATGATCTATGCTCTCGAATTAGCAGTAAAATACGTTTATTTGCCGACGACGCTGTCATCTATCGTGAAATTAGTGATCACTCTGACTTTGAAACTCTAGTATCGGATTTAAACAACGTTCATGTGTGGAGCCAAGAGTGGGGACTCGAACTTAATCTGAGCAAATGCACGGCGGTACATTTCTTGCGGAGGTCGTCCAACTATCCCCGTGTATATGCTGTGGATGGTGTTAACATAAAGGCGACAGATGAAATTAAGTATCTAGGAGTTACGATAACTTCGGACCTATCGTGGGGAGCACATATAAGAAATAATTGTGGCAGAGCTCTGAAGAAGCTAGGATTCGTCAAGCGTATTGTGGGAAGATTTTCGGATGAAAAAGTAAAAGAGAGGTGCTATTTCGCACTCGTTCGGCCACACCTTGAATATGCAGCGAGCATATGGGATCCGGTGCAGAAAGACTTAGTCCGGGAACTTAATAAAATAGAAAGGAAAGCTGCGCGATTCGTCAAAAACTGCTACGGGCGTACAGACAGCGTTACACAGATGTTAAACGAATTAGGCTGGGAGCCGCTAGAGACTCGGAGGCTGCGCGCTAGGCTTAGATTGCTTGAACAATTGAGAATAGATATTTTTCAGAGCGACGCGGAGAACATCATATTAGAACCCCACTATATTTCCAGGTCCGACAGAAACGATTAATTAAGAGAGATATTTTGCCGAACGGATAGGTATGGGAATTCGTTTTTCCCCCGAACAATAAGGGACTATAATAAATGCTAGGCGTAATTTCATTAGAGCGTGTCCTTTTTATGTGTAAACGGCTGGTGTCCTAACAGACGCCTATTGAGGCGGCTTGCGGGGTAGTATGTAGATGTAGAAGAGATCGTGCTATTTTGTCATAATTTGACGACAATAATCTTTTTTATTTCCCCATTGGAAGACAATGAACCATTATAATTTGATCCTTCCTGTTGAAATACATCTAGAGTATGGAAGCGTTAGCGTGCGCTTATGTCTTACCGTTTTGGATCTCGTGACCTTTTAATATGTATAATATTTAATATTTAGTGACGTTTATTTATGACCGTGGTTAACGCATGTGTAGGGTTACCGTACGTCCTGATAAAGCGGGATCATCCTAAATGTTTGTATTCTAAAAAGCTTTACGACTGAATTTTGAAAAATCGGTTAGTGTCCTGATTTTTTTTAGTGAGCAGGTCTGAGATTCCATTTCATTAACTACTAGAATTTATCATTACGTTTCCGCTAATTTCAGGTTTCAGAATGCTGAATGCGTTAAATTAGTGGTGCATTATACGAAAGGCTAAACTGTATAATGAATGCCTCAGGTATTGCACGTATAGAAACATTGTCGGCGATGATTTTCTCTCTCTCTCTCTCTCTGATGGCAGGAGTTGAAACTTAAATCCATGGGGGAAATCCTATTATTGCTGTGTAATTCGAATGGCATGCCTGCAATGACATCATAAGAAATTGGAAAATAATGAATAGTAAGGAACTTGCCATGTTCAAAGAAATATCATTGATTTATGAACGGTGGATATTTCAGTCACTGGTACAAGTAAATAATGCACATTTTTCAGAAATTATTGCACTTAAAATATTTTATTGAGTCGAATTACGAGTTGGATAAGTATATTTAATGTTTATTGAATATACTAATTATTTTTGAAATCATTATTATGAAACTAGCTGAAAAGCCTGCTGAAACAGGTTAAAATATTGGCGAAATTGCCAAAAATGAAGAATTACCTATGTAGATAATTAAATAGAAATCAATGCGTGGTTTTTTATTTTGAATGAAAACAATCTGTGTAACTATGGTAACAATATTTAATATCTAAATGTCAGAGATTTCTTTGTACACAACATTTTTGGTGAAGCAGGTGGAGCTGTTACTAAGCAGTTTCCCTTGCGTGTATTTTGAAAAATGCATACGCGCGCGGCATGTGTCCGTTAATGGAGAACGTATAGGTATAGGAGGCCGCTTGCCATCTATTGGCGCACATCTAAATCATTACATCTAGCAACTGACATACGTGCATACGTTGGTACGCGTAGCCTTTTATATGGTAGATTACGACGTCTTGACGTCCTGAATACCTCACCCTAATGACAACCCTACGCATATGGATTGTATACTTCAGTTAGTTGGAGAATTTCCTGTCTTGTTAACTTTTCATTAAAGAAAAATAAATGGAATGCATGTTCCCAGGTCGGAAGATCTGAGTTTGAATTCTAGACCATTCCGAGGGTCTTATTTAGGAAAGGCTCGACGTCGGCAATGTTGTAGACGTGACGTTACAGCCTAGAAAAACCTCAAAAATGACGTAATTAGGAATTTTCGTGATCGTGACGTCGAAATTCCGTCACAATCGTCGGCAGTGACGAATGTGACTTTCACACGCTGCTGGTGTTCTTCACCTTTCGTTCGCGATGATAGTGACTCGACTGTTTTTTTTGTTTTAGTTTCCCGCGGGCATGGGTAGGCGTTCATCCGGAGTGGAACTTTTTAAGACCACGGCTGATCGCGCAGGCCATCGCCGCATTATCACCTTCCAGTGTCCCGCCGCGCGCGAAACCCCTCGCCGGTTCCTCCTAACCCAGCACCTCTGCTTCCCCTCCCTCAATTCGAAAGCGGGGGCACGCCACAAATAGTCTCCATTGTGTGCGCGTCTTCAATCTCCCAATCACAGTGGGCCAGTCCTCAATTTTTTCTGCGTCGCTTCTCGGAATCGTAGCCCCTAGTTTCCCCAGGGTGTTCTCCGTGAAGTTCTTGGGCACGCGAGCCCCTATGCGCATGCGCCTTAGCCTGCGTCTACGTATACGCTACGGCACGGGCCTTCACGAGGGTGTGTGGCTGGGGGTGTAAGCAGAATGTAAATTCTTCTCGGTTTACACTCCGGGTAAGGTCCTCCGCCATTTCCGCCGACGCGACGTTTCGATGTGTGACTCGCTCACTTAAACGTCCGCGGTGGCCTGACCTGGTGTGTAACTCGATAAGAATTTACATTCAGCCCTTTTTATGCTAGTAATAGTCTTGGTGCTTTCGTAGAAAAGCTGACTATCCTAAGAACTATCTTTTCTGAATACAACTGTAAAGTTGTTGCCTTTTCCAAACCTAACATCCACATTTACGTTGTATCCCGCTGGGCGTCACAAGGGCGGGCCGGGGGTGTTAAAACCAGTTTTAGTGTAATTTGTGATGAAAAAGATGCATAGGTATATTATATGCATATTTTATTTCACTGCATTTATATTTATGGGTGATTTTCTGTGATTCTGTTGTGTTCACTCATCTTTCTGGGAATTATGGGCTATTTAAACCCATCAGTCTTTGCATTTATCTCCTTTATTTAATTGGGTGGTCCGATCTGTGAATGTAGTGAGTGAGACTAATAGTCTCGTCATCGTCAATATGAAACTCAGGCTCCTTTAACCTTTCTTAATCTCGATTGTTCTCGTCGTATTTGGCGATGCTCCCGTCATGGTTCATCCAATAACTCTGTTGCTCTTAACAGTTCTTTGAAAATCTCGCGGATCTTCTTTGAACTTAATCTGAATATTAAATCAGCCGGTTCCTTGATGGTCCAAAAGTACTGTTTGGCGTGCCCCATGGAGTGGTTGGCCAGAGTTTATGTTGACATTGGGAGCAAGTTTAGAGGGTAAAATACTGGGGCATCTTCTTCATTTTGTAATAAAGGTGGAGGCCGCTCTATTTTCAATACCGCTAGTATCCACGGGTTTTTATCTTTGAGAGAGGTAGGCAGGTCTTTGAGTGAGCTAGGTGACAGTCGATTATATATGAATGGTGGCTTCCGTCGTGCATAAAGTGTTTTCGTTCAAACGAGGGAAATGTGTCGTCAACAAGGACCACATCTAGAAAAAACTGAGGGATGAATGGGCCCCTGAGGACATTTTTAGAACGAATGGCGAGGGATGCCCGGTTACCTGCGTTTTTTCGGAAGCATCGCGATTGATGTTTGCTCCAACTAGTGATGGGAAAAAACGGTCTTTATGCGCGGTTGTTTTGTAATGTCAATGGAATACGTTTTTTAGGCAAATAGCTGTCTTCCTAATTTCTATTTATTGAATGTATTTTTACTGTTATGTACAATTTTAGGGTTTTCATTAATTGCCTACTTGGTGTGATACGTTACCTTTTCTAGTCAATTCCAGTACGATATTTCACACGGTAGTGAATCTTCCCAGAATCTCCTCTAAACCACGACATTGGGTTAGCGACTCCTGGTGAATTACTCGGGGTCCAGTTTCGATGGTTATCTAAGGTGTCCTCACTGACAAACGTCGTCTTACTTTAGCTTACTTAAGAACGAAACAATCGGAATAAAACACTACTATACTATGTACTTTGTTGTCCTCAGTAGTGAGATAAGGTGCATGATGTCAAGGAACGCTCCAAGGTTTCAATGTTGATATGGCATTCACCTACCGTAAGGAATAGGTCTGTATTTTTTTGCAATAACATTTGAATAATTCGCATAAAATAAAACATCATTGGAGCAATTTTGCGTGAGAAAATTATGGTGGAAAGATATATGGGACGGAGAAACGCAAACTCTCAGTTTACTAAAAAATTTTTTTTTTCATGTTTTCCCTGTAGAATGAGAAAAGCGCTTAGGATAAATGGGCTAGCAATGGTCGAAAAAGGTTGGGATCCTCAGATATTTGGCATAAAAGTAGCTTTTGCTTTTTATCTATTATAGCCAGACCGAGACTTCATTAGTCAGCCAAAATTTGATAATAAATCTTCTTTTTAAGACAACTTGCGTCGATTCCAATGAAATGCTAATGCTAAAGCTTAGGAGAAAACAAAAATGTCTGTTGTTGGTGCTTGTGAAATGAGTTGCTGAAAGAAATAGTCACTCTGCGTTTTACATTATTGCCCTCCATTTCTGCTTGTTTCAGTTGTAACTCTCTTGCTACTTGATTGTGTATTTTTTCTAACGTCTAATGCGTTTTTTTCCCATCTCCTGTGCACAGTACAGCGGGAGAACAGCCCCTATACGATCGTGGATGAGCGCTTGGCTCCTCGAGCGACAAGTTCCCCACGGCGGCGGGTGGGCGTTCGTCTCCGCCCCCTTCCCCCCGTCCCACATTAAGCCGCACGATTCGCGGAATCCCTTTTCTCTCTAATTTTCGCGGGACCGAGAATGCGTGCTCTAATTGGTTCTCGAGGACGGTCGAACTGTATTACATTGACTCGAGGGTCCTTCATTGTGATGCGGCTAACGGTTGATTCTAATGTAAAGTTTTTTGTTGTTTATGCTAGTGTCTTAGGCTTTTCGGCTGTTAGGTGTTTCGTCGACATCTGTATGTCAGTGTCTGGAAAACGTCTAAATGTGGGTACTTCTACTACTACTTCACTGCACCTCCCCAAACTTCAGTTTCAGCGGATTTTGTAGATGTTCAGTTGATAGCGGAGGTTATTAATGAATCGGGAATGTGAAAAAAATACCGTTTAGTCGTTAATTACCGTCGTTAATTGTGAGTCACATGCCATATTTTTTATCTTTATCATATTATATGTATATTTATAAAGGGTCATGGTATGCGAGGACAATATACATGCTTCTATTGTTGTAAATTAAAAAAAAAACTTTTGATACTCACATATCATTATGTTGTTTTTAAATTTATGGATGTTTGGCCGAGGTTCTGTGGTGGCCACAAATTGTGCGAGAGAAGGAGTATTTCATATCAGCGCTAGTCTATCTCCCATATTTTATAGTGGGACGTCACTTAGGCCGTGTGAATGCATCGGTACGGTTCGAAATGTTGACCTCGTATTTTAATCTAGCGCGCAGCCAAAACACAATTTCTATTACCTTGACGCTTACGGAAATATGAAGTGCGTCGTGATACATTTTGGGCGGACTCTTGTGGAAGTTTTTGAACTCTTCGATTTTCAATAATCTGGAACGTCATGGCCCCATAGTCATGTTTAGCGTGCGTGGGCTGCTACTATTTTAAGTTAAACACCGATGTATTATAAAATCCCATCCCTCCTCCAATTTCTTTTCTCTAATATTTCCTTTTCTCGTGGCTTGTGTCTTTTGCCATAGATGGTGGAAAACCATTACTGTTGCATGAAACGAAGCTCTTACTGCCATCGTAAAAAAATGTTTGCAATATGTTGGAGATATAAAGTTCACTCTTGTTATGTGACGTCTGGCGAAGGGGGATCTGAAATAGTTTTCACACGATTTTCCCTTACTATCGGCCAGCTCAAAGCATGCTTGTGTTAAAAAACGCCGCGGCTCAACGTTGCCCGAAACGTGAAATATTTCTGTGAGTCCGACCTTGTGGTCCGGAGTGTGGCCTTAAAATCGAGAGCATTTAAAAATACCACAGATGCGTGGGATGGGACGTTGGCCAGTGAACTTTCTCGCAGTCTTAGCAGACTATAAGGTTGGCTACAATAGCGTTCTGGGGAAGTTCGCTTCATCCTTTTCTCTTCCTAACCCACAGTAATATTTGGGAATTGCGCCAGAGTGAAGACTCACTATAAAGTTGGGCTTTAATTGAATATTATATACGTGTGGCTTGATTACGAAAATCTGATGTAGAAAAAGCAGGAAGATACCCTCGAGCAGAGGTCAGCACGCTTTAGTTCCACATCGCGAAATCGCGGAGCGTCTACCGATTCCCACGTGGCCGCTCTCGATTCGTTGCAATATCCGCTGCAAGTTGAACCAGTTTCAGAACCAGTAAACCAAAAACTAGTTTAAGTTTATCGGAGGAAAAGGTTGAAAGAAACTGAATTCTAATCGTGTGCGCCAAAGGTCAAAGTTGCATTAAAAATATAAAGTGGAACCTTTCATCATTTTAGCGCGAGGGAAGGCACGCGTCTTCGCTTATATGTCTCCAAGGTCACGGAAAGAATGCATCGGCCGCCAGTTGTGTTGCTGGTTTTTACCAGGCACTGACAGGTACGTGCTTGGTTACTCCTTCCTGACTTCAAATACTGAGTTCATCGAAGCGCCTGCACGCTGTTTATCTTTCTATTTCCGCGTTATGACGGGTATGGATTTGCTCAGATGTTTCTGCAGCTCTTAGAATCGACACAACGTGACTACTTGCTTCCATAGGGAATTCTGATCCCTGTGCGTGCGCGTATTGAATGCGTGTTCATTTCGTGTGCTTGAGAATTTTTCAGCCATAATCGCTCAAGAGAAGGTGGCCGAAGAGGTAATCGTGGATCATTGAGTGCAAATGTTTTATGTTAGTAGAAAAATATTCTTGGATCACATTCCATTTGAGTGAATCTATTTATGCGTTACAGGCAGTATTGAAAATGATACAATTAATTACATTTTAACTTTTTGCCTGAATTGGGTATTTTCCACGTATTTCAAACTATCGATATTCTGATACGGTTACTTGAACTTATTGCATTGGCTAAAAGTTTTCTTATCAAATTTTATGAATTTCAGTTTTAAAAGCTAAAGAAAGTCGAAGGTTACGAATGCTCCCGAGCACACTCCGAAAACAACCGAATGACCTGTGACGTCATTTTCGCTGTTTATATTTAGACCCAGGCGTTTCCTTATGCTTACGGTGGAAACAAGTGCGGCGAAATTAGTTTTGGACTTTTTCCTCTTTCTTGAATTGCCTTTAAGTGGCATCTAAGGGATATAGATGGTGTTTTGTGCCACAATGTACAAATGCATCGGTGAAAACACCGAACAAGATATTTATTCACGCAATCACGACATTGAATGTTTGAAATTTCTTCCTTGGATTCCTCAATGTCCACCTGCACAATGTATGCTTTACTTCGCACTTTGTGTTCTGGACATATTCTTGCAATGACTGTGCACAGTGGTCCATCTCTCTTCACTTGGACATATCCTATAGCATTATCACCATAACTTTCATGAGAAGCTTTATAATATATATAACAACACTTAAATTAAACTTTGAATAGACATTTAGGAGATAATAATCTATTTTTAGGCATTTCTATAGCAGAGAATCCATTTACAGAAACCTCCACAAACAATCAAAAATTAACAAATCAAAAATTAAGGTCTTATGTGTGTTGAGTATTGGCAGCACAAACATTTGGCAAGTACTGTGTTATGTTGATGTTACTAAGATACGGTTTGTTTACTGTTGCATGGACTGGTATGGACTTAGAGAAAGAAAGAAGTAGTATCATAATGATTGAGTGCATTGGAAAAACAATTAATAAAATTCATAAACCAAATACATTATAATATGCACCAAAAATGATAAACAACAGTAATGACAGTTTTACAACCAAACTTTATACTTACATTATTTGGTCTTTAGCTCCACGAATTTCGGCAGCATTAAATCGCTCATCCTTCTTCATAAAAACACCTACCATAAGCGTATCCACTTTGGGTAAATTATCTGATGTGATTTTAATAAAACCACTGCACGCCATAGTCTATGTTTTCAATGTTAACTTTTTAAATTAACGGTCTCTTCCACAGTTCTTCACTTTCTCCCTCACTTCCGTTTATCGCTCATTGTCAGCGAAAATGACGTCAAGCCAATCAGATTTCGTTTCGCAGCCGCGTAAAAAATTTGGCATTTCGACTATTTTAATCTTAAATATCTCAATTAATATTGAATAAATTTTAAAACTATTTTCGCTCCGCAAGCTTGTGCGAGTTAAAGTAACAGATAAAGAGCCGTATACTTAAATTTAAAATTTTGGAAAATGCCCAATTGAAGCATGTTTTCACTTGGGTTTTCGGCGCGGTATTCGAAATTTAGGCGAAAATTATATTTAAATACGTTTTTAGAACCTTTGACTCAGTGTGAAACCTTAATATTTGTCAGCAACTATTGCCAAATATGAAATGTATTATTTCGCGTTTAGAATAAAATCATCAAATGTAATCGAATTATTACGAAAAAAATGTCATTTGCCCTTAGATTACGTGTTAAAATAGCATTGAATTGTCAGAAAAATCAAATCGGTATGATGCAATTTTTTTCACTCTTATCTATTGATATCACTAATGAGAACATGTATGCACAGTTTCACGCAAATCTGTGCGTTGACAAAAATCGTTCCAACCACCGTAAAATGATACTGTAGTTTTTGACGGTTAGGTCATATTCCTCTTCCGAAAATTCCTTAGCACAGTAACAGTGTTGGAGCACAGTGTCGATGCTCGAGCTAGAATATAAGCCCTCTGCTTTGGGGTAATTCGCGATAGTATCCGTGGACGTCTTTCCTGAGGATTGGTCGACTTTTGTCGGTTGATGAGAGAGAGACATCGGTCGTGTGTCTCTCACTTTCAGCCATATTTTTTTATTTCAAAATCTTTGGGTGAAATTTGAATTCCCGTGTTATTTGCTCGGTTGCTTTGGAAAAAAATTGGGACCGATTCAAGACTCTGGCGTGCCATGGGTTTGCCGCCTCGTGCTCAAGTTATCTTGGATCTATCATGAAATATTTCAGGGCATTTGATCTTGCTAATATTTAAGATATTCCTTTTTTGTAATTGTCAGGAGTTGATGTAGGGGATTGGAGCATCACTATCGTGATTGGTTAGCCTTTCACAAAAGGAAATGCTTCATCACCGGAATGTCTCTGGACGCTAACAAGAAAACATTTCGTTGATTTTTTTAAATTTATACTCTTTATCCTACTCACTTGCAATGTTTCGAAAAGAATCAGCGTTTTCTATTATTCTTTAATTGAGAATTATGGCCGTTGTCATTAGTCCTAAACGCAAAATGCTCTGGCGTAAGTAGGGATAATGTCGCTTGGGAATTGTATGCTCCATTCTTCTTTCTCTACAGAAGCCGAAGTGGGTTGTGAAAGCGAGCTATACCATATGCCTGCAATACAGGCATATCCCTGCTCCGTTGCCGTATTGCCTTTGATTTTTTTATGAATACACATGTGGTGCATTGGGAAAGTCGTTTCCCGATGCCCTTAGTAAAATTTTATGAGATACGTGACGTCTATATTTGGAGAGTTTTGTTTTAAACGGATGTTCGTGTGACTTATCATTCGGCTTTAATACTAGTTACTGTATTTTAATTGCTTTTATTCAATGGTATGTATAAAATTAGCAGTAGAATCCATGTAATGGTAGTTGCGATTCCCCTATTTTTTTAGTTCGCCCAGAAAACATGGTTTTTAAAATGTTGTACATTAGCGTTGATCGAGGTACTTTTATTCGAAGTCGCCAAGTTCATTGGACTGTTTGGAGTGGAGGACAACGCCCCGAATAGCTTTAAAAGTCTCGAAGGCTTGTCGGGGAATATAATCCAGTTTTTTTATGCTGTTGACTTGTTGCCGGCAGCCTTAGCGATCCATGTGGCTTTTTTTATGCGTTGAGGCTCGAGTGGTATAAGTGCGGGGTAAGTTTTCCAGATATGACAATTATCATCTGCATGCAATTAATGTGTTTCCAAGCGCCAATTGGGTGGAAACTCTTATTTTGATGCTGAATGACTATAAAAAATCACTATGACGTGTGAAGTGAACATCTTTCGTGGCATCATCGACTTTCAGAACCCCTAGGAGCTTCCAGACACCGTCTACGGTTGCTTCCCAGCGAATTGTTCTTCCTGGGTGATTAAGGCGCAGGAAATTCTGGCAAATTTTTAGCAGTACATCTCATTTGTTTTTTAGTACTAAACACGCCATTTGCCTTCATACTGATGTATTGTGGCGCTCTACTCTAGTCTACGTTCTTGTCGAATTTCATCAAATAATTTCGAGATGAAACTCTGAAATACAAGGCGCTATAAGTAAATAAAATCATGGTATCGTGTAATATTTGTTACGCGTGTAACAAAGGAAGGTAGATTAATGAAAATCTTATATTTTGAATATGTTAACTATCTGTTTTCTTGGATAGAATACCTAACTATAAAGATAATTAACCAGTAAATTTTAATTTGGTATAATTTCTTTGCATTAAACATGTCGTCATAAGTGAATGCACTACTTTCAACTAGATGCACCCTAGGTTTCCGATTTCTAACTTCCCTGAGATTTTAAACTCGCGCAAGGAGAGAGATGCGCGAGTGAATTGCGGAAGTGCCGGCACTCTTACTACTATTAGGGACTCGGTTAGCACTTTAAGTTAGAAGCTGGCTACTGTCTTGTGGTTGATCTATTTTTATTAGCAAACACCAGCGAGCCAGTCAGTTTAAAGAGCCTTAAGCGGAGCGGATAATAATATTTATATCAGATTATTTGAGCGATTCGTCGTTCTTTTTCGAATGACTTTTCTCATTTTAAGGATCGTTATGACCGCGCCTGTTGCTATTGTACCTCGCCATTTTGTTCTCTGATTTCTAACATCTAAAAACATAGCGCTATGTTGGGATTGCCATGTTTCTCGTTGCACGTGAGTTATATCAGGAACACTGTGTTGTGAGTTGAGATTTCGAGTAGGTACAAGTGAGAAGAGTATGTATGTATTGTAACTCGTTGGTCAATGGATCGTTCCTAGCCTTGGGCTGGAGTATAAATATGCGGGACCCCTGTTTATCGTAAATAGTACGCTCGAATACTTTTTTGGATTGTGTTTTTATTTATGATATTTGTCTTCCGGACTCTTCTTGACTTATTTAAGATACCTCCCATTTGTGACTAAATATTTTAAAGCGACAAATCCGCCCATTCTCGGCCAATCGGGGTATCAACAGCGTTGCATTCAACTCGACAATCTTGTCCCCCGCGATTCGACGTGCATTTTGCCGGATTCCGTCGCCCATAAAGCTTCCTGGTGTAGGGTTCTTTCTTCTTCTTATCAAGCTCTTGACCCTAGAGGTCGGCTTATCGGCTTTGGGCCCAGAGAAGACAAGCGCTCCTAACAAACTTATTTCTTATGTCAAAGGCTTCAGAAAGACATCTAGTGCTCCACATATCTGACCCGCGAAGCCGGCTCTTCAAATAACGGGTCGGCGAATGCCATGGTGAACTTTTAGTATTGCATTTTGGTCCATTAACCTCGAAAGTTTGAAGGGCTCCAATCTTGCGATAATTGATAAAGATAGTTAATCAGGCCACTTAATTTAATGGTGTCTTAAATTGTATCGTTAGCGAAAATAGTTTCCATTACGCCACATTATTAGCGGTTGTAAACATTTGAAGTCATCTATCATTTTTTTGTGGGATCCTTAAATGTTGTTCTTATCTTTTACATGACGTTTCATGTTTCTCGTGTCAGGGATATCATGTAGGTTTTGTGTTAGAGATTTAGTTCTTGGAAAAGTAATTTTGATGTCCTCCGATTCAGTCGCGACTTGTATTCGCTGAAGGATATTTTGTGGCTCGAGTCAAGTTGGGTAAGTATTATGTCGTAGCAATCAAGTTAATGACTGAGATTGTGCCGTACTTGCTTGTTTATTGAAATTTGCGACTAAAATTATGGTGAACATCGGTAGGTAAATCGTGAAATCCGTGAATTAATGTTTCCTGACGTACATTTCATAAATCAACGTACTACCCTGCGAACTCAGGCAATGGCGTGCAGTGGGGGGTGTGTCAGAGTACCAAATATTAAAAAGGAGTGGATTGTAAAATGGCTTCGGGAGAAGGAAGAGTGGAAAGGTGATGTCTGATTTGGTGGGTTCATAGTTTAAAGAGGATATTTAATTTAAGCTTACGGTAAGATTAAAGAGTGGAACATTGAATCCCTGTTAAATGAATCAGTTTTACTGTTAATGTGCCGAAAGCATTGGTAATAGCTGTGGAATTATCGCGGCAAAAAGGCTTCATTTTCGTGCATCAAACGCTATCTAACCCCTTCTCTAATCTGTGGATGAAATAGTGTCTCGCTTTAGCCGTGAATGGCGGTGAATTTTGTGGAACGTGTTACTCTCTTTTCACTTTTGTATGTTTCTAGAAGGTAAAACATTATCGCCGATGCCAACCTGGGACTCAGACGTTGGAAACAAGTGAAATTACACACCCTCACTTGTTGTACTACATTGTGTCGAAGTCGCTCGGCTATTTTATTTAAAGTGTACAGAATTTCTCGAAATCTAATTTTCGTCAATTACGGAAGCTGAACTCGACGTTTGAGTTTATCACCTAGCGCCAGTTGTGGTGCTCTAGGGGACACGGCACCCAGATCACCTGAGTCCGCCCGCGGCCCTTCGCTCCACTTTGCCCCCATGTGAAAGAGTCAGAGATAGACGTGGGCGTCTTATTTTCATACACTCCGGCAAGGTAATCTTAATCATTCACTTTCTCGATTGAGATTTTTCTTTCGACGGCAAACTGCTCAGGAGAAAACGGCGGAGAAGAATAGAAACTGCGTAGCCAGTTAGACGTGCTTTCCCTGCCATCCGGGTGGTCCGACGATAGGTTTGTGTATCACAATCACTTAAGACATGCTTCAGGTAGATCGGCGTATTCCTGGTCATGCAAATGTTGCCATGTTCAGCTATGTGAAAAATATATTAGAATTATTGGAAGGGATGTAGTGTAAACGGAGGTGCAGGGACTGTTCTGATAGTTGCTGAATTTCTTCATTCGTAGCAATACATTATTTTCTTATAAGCAGCATGAAGTCAGAACTTCTTGGTTTTCATTCTTTTATGAATAATTCTCTAAAATTTTCAAATTATAGCTGCAATTTGCAATACTGTAAATAATGTTGTGGCAACTAGATAATTGGGGCAAGTTATCAATGATCAATGAAGAAAGAAAATCAATTTTACCTGTGTTCTAGATAAAATATTGCAAGCCCTGAGTTTCATTGAATCGTTTCGGAAAGACGCTGATAGGTATGTTATAACACTGGTCTGTTTGAATGCCCAATCATACATTCTAAAGCGTATCATTTTAATGAAGTGTCATTTTGAAAATTACAGTGCTTTAATATATCCATCCACGTGCTGCATGAATGTTGACCTTCTTAATTATCATTTCCCATTAATCACGGTACTCCAATCTAGTACGCTACTCGGCTCTATTTTGGTTGATGGCCTGCTACATATCTTTCTATTTGTTATATTTTCCCCTTGAATTCTGTACTTTTTCTATACCACCACTTTTGTTTCCATAGTACCTGTTTTCAGTGGATTTCCCCTCCTCCTTACCAAAGACGGGCAAAATTCCCAGCGTAAGAAGTTATAATAATAGTTTTACTCCACCAAGTTTCATATAAAAATATTTATAGAAGTTTATGCAATTATTCAAGTAGTGGAGCATAGGCACACATAAAAATGTGCAGTGTGGAGAAAAACCTTTTTTGGAGTTGCCATTATTCAGGTTTAACAAATAGCTGGCAGTTGAAGCCAAACAATACAAAATACAACAATACATTTTACAGGAGAGTCCGAAATAAATGTGTAACAATAATTGACTCTGGGTTATTGCCAGTTCATTTCCCTGGGTTACCAGTGACATTTCGCAGTGTTTTGGGCTACTGTAAATGACGCCACTCAGTTCTGTCGGGGTCGGGATGTCAAGAGGCATCAACCGTATTTGGAAACGTGGCCTTCTGCGCTCTGCCTAATGAACTCATATTTACCCATTAGCAGGTTTTTGGATATAAAAGCTAGCTCGGGATACCAGATTAGACATTGTATTTCGAATTTCTCTCAGCCCAAGCATTCGAAAGTTAAGAATATGTTGATACGTTGAGTTTGATTTTTGAATCAGGAGCCCACTGAATTGAAGTTCCTCTCAGCATCCTCCATTTCGAAACTTGCATTTGAAGCTGAGAGATTGCATACAGCATATTTTAGTGCTTCCATCCAGCAACAGCCCTTTTTACAGAGTTGGTATAGTTGAACAATTCAGGACCAGTTTTAAATTCTCATTGCTAATACTCTCCATTTGATGGGTGATAAGTGGAATTGATTTCTTTCAGAAGGTTATTTTAATATTTTGCGCATTTCTAGTAGGCTTCAATGATTTTATTTAGGTACCCCTACGTTTTATGTTATTTTCGCAAATGATCCGCAAAATGATTTGTGAGTCCCCAGTAATCAAAATTATCTGGGTTTTTAAAAATTACGATGAAATGAAAAAATGTGTCATCCCATTTTGCTTTCATTTTATTGGGGAAAATTTTGGTCAAACCGGAATAACTTTAATACCTTCTAAGGTGATATTTCTATTTTAGTAAACAATTTTGTTAGGAGTCATGAAGTTTCTTAAAAGGTTTAAAGCTTTCTATTAAGTAAAATATAAAAAAAAAGTTTTCGGTATACGTGAGAACCTGGAAAAGTACAATACGACACATTTTTCTCGGGCTCCCTACCGGGTTAATGTCAGCATGAGGGCCGGCCTTTCGTTGGAAGGCTTTCCCATCTCCTCGGAGTTGTTGATTGCAACTGCCTTGAGGGTTATGGGAAAATATTTCATCGAAACGTCCACCATCATGCAGAACTTAACCCGGTAGGAAATTCACCATAACAATTCACCGGGAAAGCCTGAAATATCTCATTTCGATGCGGTAGCAATCAAATGGCCTTTGAATGGGAATATCGATACCGGCTCACATCGACTTCGATCCTACCACTGAACTGATACGAACTCGCCCGGCAAAGGGCAACACGCTGTGGCGGTACAGCTGTGGTTCGGCGAAGGGTCTATCTCAATTGCTCCGAAAGACGGGAGCCGCCGCAGTGGGGCAAAATGCGATTCTAGGAGGACAAAATTTGATTTTCCAAATATTTTATTGGCCACTTTTCACGAAACGCATTTATCGTATAACACACCAAAGCACATAAAAACAACACATTACTTTCTAGATGCAGTAACTTCGTCGTCAGGAGGAGGTAAATTGGCGCCATTTTCAAACTTCTGGAATGGCTATTTCTCAGGGAGTCATTTGATGATTCCCATTTCAGGTTGGAATAATGTTAAACAAGGCAGATTATGGTTATAGGTCTTTATGGTTCATATACTTAATATCTCCATGAGAAAACACTGAAAATAAAATAAACTTCCCTCATGCCCCTCCTTTTTAAAAAGCATGACCAGTATCAGCTCATGAAAGAAACAGGATTACAAAATCCTCATTGCTCCTCATTAGTCTCACGCATACTTTTTCAAGTTCTATGTACCCTTATCTTTCTTTTATTAAAGAAAACAGCTGCGCTTAGCTGCACCTAAGCAATTTTGGCCTATCATTGTATACAAAGGCGCCAGCTCGGCGTAGCCGCCGGGGGGGTGTTTATCGCGGAGGAAAAATTGTAGTAAATGTGCTGACTATGAAAATCGTCGGGATAAGTTGATTTTCATTACATTACGAGCAAGGGGTTCAGTATAGAGGGCAAGGCTAGTGGAAGAAGCTGAAAGAGAACGCGAGGACGTGGATCGTGGATCGCAACTGCTATGAAGCGGATAGATATATTTCATTTACTGCACGAGAAGTGATCCGCCTCTAGCAAGGATCAAACCAATTAGGAATTATTTTGAAAGGTAAGGATGGACGACGTAACATTATGAAAGCTATCCCACTCTGGGCAAAGCTTTGGGAATTCTAAGTTTTCATCGGTTGCCTTCTTACACTCCTCTCACCAATTATTTATTTTCCCGGTACGCCTAAAACCTCGGGTTGGACGTTCGTAGATATATTTGTTGATTCGCAAAAGATGGAGTTTGTGTGTAGTCTGTGAACTATTCATTATAACTATGGATTCTGTAAGAATTTTTGACGTCATGGCATATATGCATCTGACTTACTGTAGGACGAGTCACATCTCTAGCTACACGCTGGAAGACTTAGAAGTGAGCAGCAAACGAACGAGTGCGTATATTTCGGAAATTTACGTCAGATTTCCAAAACGCAATAGGAAGCTTGAAGTCTTCCTGTCAAAAAATAAGGAATGCCACAACGAGGAGGCTTTAATCTTCCCACCTATGCCTCCCCCAGCTGAGGTCACCGAAGACACTGCGTCCTCAAATACGACAGGAGTCCCAGGTATTCGCGACATTTATTTTTATTCTTCCGCTCCTTTCATCTTTATTAGTAGCACGTTAGCTTTTTATCACTGGGACAAACATCTAGGGTACCAATGTTTTGCCTATTTATCAAGAGAAATATTTGAAAACATTATGATTTTTCAGTGATCGTGACAATATATTTCAACGTGTAGGGTCAGGTCGACCCAGAAGCCACTTTCGGGAACTAAGAAAGCGGTCAAAGAGGAGGGCCAATGAAACTTTAGAAAATACAAGTGTGGAGGAACTAACATATTCCACTGCAGTAGGACTACGGTCTCAAGGAAAACGGGATGCCGCGCAACTTTTTGGGGAGGCCATTTTTACTCCAACTAGAGCAACGAAGACGAAGAAAGCTTGGAAGTCATCCACGAATTCGTAACAGATGACTCTGCCACTCTCTACAGATGAAGCATTGAGTTTGACTGTAGGCGGATTGGTAGACCTAACTGTTACAAGACTCATGGGAACGGTGAATGATTCAAACAGACTTTAGGGAGAGGACAGGGCTGATTATAGACCAACCAAAACAAGGGGGTGGATCATCCAACGATGGAAATACCGCACGGCGTTTTTTTCATAACCCAGCATGTACCGCTGAAATCACTGGTACCGTTATCACTTCGATTGAGCTATCTTGCTGGCTTTGGCCAGCCAACATGAAATAAATGCGACAAAATTCAAAGCCTATGCAATGGATGTGGCTACTCTTTATTATGATTTGTACGGTCACAGGCGTGACAACTAAAAAGTGTCCGTTCTGCAAAAAGTTCCGAACTGGAGTACTCTCTCCAGTTCGGAAGAAGACAGTTGATTGCTGTCGAAAATTAAACAACTATTCGTGTGAGTTTCTTTTGTTTGTGTCACTATGTTTTTACTTGTCACGCCTGTGACTCCTTATTGGGTATATATATATATATATATATATATATATATATATATATATATATATATATATATATATATATATATATATATATATATTTTGCAACTACACAAATTGACAGAGACTCAAGACTTATGTAGAAAACATGCACGGCGTGCTGCTAGTACTAGGTAACATAAGGATTGAAGTATTAGGAACTACTACTACTACTAAGAACTACACTACCTATCGAAAAACCTAGATAAAAGTGTCATTGGAACGTCGTCAGAAAATAGACCGGTTTGGAACTTACATAATAGATTGAGTCTAAATTTTAATCGACGGTCTGAAAGCGTTTCCCATCCCAGTTGCTGCAAAAGGTCAGTAACACTAACGAGATTATAATAACTAGATTATCATAATCATGTATCAGATTAAATCATTGAGCTTCCACTCCCTATCGGACAATTTTCGGAGGAAGAGCAAGAGGCTCGGAATAAAGATGCGAGGAGTTTGAGGGAAATCCACTCGAGGAAATCTTCTAGGTTTGCTTGTAATGAAGACTTAATACATATTTTACTCATTACATCCGATCCACTCTTAATTGAATAAGGAAGGTCACCTCGGAAGAAATAGTCATTCATCCCTCCTAATGTTTTAAACCTGTTGAACCCTCCTGATCCAGACTATTCGATACTTTGCAATGAAGAGATAGAATATTCAGATACTGATGATTCAGAGAAAGAAATATTGCTATGAAATTCCATTTATGACTTTTATTCAAATATTTGTTGATGTGATCCAACAGCATTATGGCATTATATTTTGTAAATGAATGGCAGTTTCTCATTGTTTCTAAATAAAATTTTATGAGTATATTTTGTTTTAATTATCTTAAGGGAAAAAGATCAAGTCTTAACAGCCTATGCTTAAAATATCCATTTAGTCCAAAAAATGTGCCGCCTACTCACTACCGATCTCGGTTTATTCAGTTCAGGGGGGCTGGCGAACCCCCCTGTTGCACTAAAATGTTGTGAAAGTAACCCAAATTTTCTGCAATGGGCTTTGATTCGTATTATGTTCATTTGCAAGTAAATATGAGGCCAGTATGGGGGACTAGTTCAAAAATCTGAATTTTGTCCTCCCAGATCTTCATTCTGCCCCACTGTGCGCCGCGCGGAGCAGGACGTGGGGAGGATGAGGAAGCGGGTTGGCTTTCGCAGGAAGCCCTCTCTCCCCGCCTCACCCGCCCCCCCCCCGCTCCGTTCACGCGGTGAGTAAGAAATCTTGAGGACGTCGAGTACGGAGGAATCAGAAAGCAGTGACTCATCTTCACAGTTCCCACCGCAAAGCGTCAATTCCCTCATCCCCTTCCCTTACCATCTCTTTTCCCTCCCTCATGTGCTGAGCAGACAGGCCTTTGCCCCCACCATGGAGCTCCCCCTGTCCTTTTCTCCTCGTTTGCCCATTATGTCTCAGATCTCTCCCTCTTCCCCTGGTCTTTTTTTTCCCCTACCATCTCCCCTTTATCGTTCCCACCCATCATTGGATGCCGTGATCGATTTGATTCGCTACTTTAAAAGGACCGTATTGTCACCGCGAGGGGGGATATGGAGGCGATCGCGGCCGGATCGGGGTGGTTTCATGGCCGGAAAAATGGACTTCCTTTCTCATCTGTCCCTCTCCCAAAGCCTTGGATCTGTATACATAATTACCCACAGGATGACAAAGGGTCGAGGTGCGGGACGCCACCCCGCTATAGTGGAAGATGAGCCAAGTTACCCTGCAGATTGTGTTGGAGTCTACAGATTATAGGGCCAGTGTGCGAGTGACACTGGAAATCGGGTGGAATTTCGCTGACGGCCAACTTTTTTCCCCTCTAGGGTTGCTATCTATGCGGTAGCGTTGATAAAATGCGGGGACGTAATTGAGCTCTGCCTAGATTAAGGGAAAAATGTGTCCTGTAACTCATTTCTGCTGCTCATCAGTGAAGTTCTCCCGAAGTTTGGTAACTCTAAGCTTGCGTGCAACGTAATAGTCTCACCTTCAAACCCCTCGTGCAGCCGGCTGGCACTGTTCATCCGCAGGATTTTTCCGGTGCAAGCTATATTAATTTGCGTTATGCGCCATTGACGAATCTTTTTATTGTAATTTGTGATTAATGTGTTCGATGTGAAGTTTCGCGCTAAAATTGCGCATAATGGGCACCGATATTTTTCGGGAGGATAGTAAGCAATGTAAGGTTATTACAGTCCAGTTACCTCTTAATGTTGTTTCTCAGTATTAAATTATTCATGTTGGCCATAAATACTATTTTTGCTGTTTTTACTCCATTTAGTGCAATAGAGATAGTATCTTATCTCTTTGGGGAGATACAATGTTGTCTGGACAGTGGAATTGCCTTTGTCATTGAAAGGTGTGTTTACTGCTTGATATATTAGAATCTCTATCGATGTATACGCACTACACTGTAATTGAATCGTAAGGTATCGAGTTTCCATGTATCTGGATTCGCAACAGCAGCACATACTCTTAGTGGCACCGGATAAAAAGGCGTTGAGCTCCTTCGTATTACATTCTGGTTCTCAAGCTGATCTTACGGAAAACATATTGTACGTTTGCGAGCATTTACTCCCTCGGTAACTTGTATTCCGTGTATGTATTTTTGTGTGATTTTTTTTTGCATTCAACGTAGGTTACGAAATATCCATAGTTTTCGTAATGTACTCCTTAGTTTCTTTGTCATCACAGATGAGCGTACATGGCTTCCGCTGTAAATGGCATGCAGGGTTAGTGTTTTTCTCTGGGCAACTTCCTCCTTTGACGGAAAATGCCATGTTTTTTGCCGCGAGGATGAAAGCGGTGTGTGTTGTCCATGACCACTTATCGCGGGTGAGTGGCCGTCAATGTGTCTCTCGAGTAGTAGTAGTGTCCTTTGTTCCCTCTCGACAATGCACATTCCTTTCATTGCGGTGCATACTTTCTTCTTCGGTGTGGATGGAAATATTTGTAATGCTGGGTTTCCGTGAAACTCTTGGTTGTCACTATCCTGTAAACTATGCATTTCCGTTTTTCGTTGCGCCTTATATTGTCGGTCAGCTTTGGCCGAGATGCATGCCGGGTAACGTTCGAGATAAGATGGGAATCCTGGGTGGTATTGCGCATCCGTTTCGTGCTAAACTTGATTAGTGCAGCGATTTTTTGCCACCATTTTCAAGAAGCGTCATTTTATTCGAACGTTTTAAATTAATTTTATACGCTTATCTTTCGTCCTTGATTTCCGTGTAGAATAGCTTTGTCTTGAATCTGCCTTTTAAGCATCAACTGCTACTAGTGTAAGCATTTCAATGTAAAAACGTGAAAAAAATTGTTATTCAAGTTGACACGCGTTTAAGTAGTAGCTTCTTCGATTATTGAAGGTTCCTTGCTCTGGTTTCTTGAGTTACCAGAGCGTTTTTCGTAATTTCCCGTCACGACGATAGCTCGTGATTTTTCCCTAATTAGTATTGTTGAATATGACCATTCGCTTTTCTAGTAAAATAAGGATTTTCATTTCTGGATTGGCTGAGATTTGAGTGAAATCTCTCGTGTGTCCATTGTTAACCATATCATTTTCCCCGATGATCCTGCCACGTTTTTTTTATTTTATAATGATTATTAACGAATTGGGAAGCCTTTTGTTTGGTATGCGTGTCTTATTGATTCAATGATTTATTTTGCTGTAACGTCATTATAGAATATGTTGCATTATCAAGTGACGTTAGTTATAATTAAGGCTGTGAGAACAATCGACCTTCAGGTAACATTATCTCAAGAGAAAACATACTTTTTAAATCTCCTCTCAAAGGTTATTTTAACCGACCTAAGTTTCGGCAAGTGTTGCCATTATCAAGTTTTTTTCTGGTGATATTGTTATCAGTCACTCATTTCCACAAGTTGCCGCCTGTTACTTTAAACTTTAATGGACCTTAAGTTACTTACGTTTCTCAATAGCGTCATCAGCTCGGATTTGATGGCTCAGGATCGGCCCTGTTTTATTTATTTCGTAAATTAATATACAGGGTGATTCAAAAGTCTTGTTATGACTACGGAAAATCAGAAATTTTTTATTTTTCAACATAGATACATGAAACAAAGATTAAAATGTAACTAAATACATCAAGTTAAATTTGATAATGCTGTAAATGTTCAATGTGACCTCCATTTGAAGCATGGCACACATCTGCACGATAGGAGAATTCATCCCAGACGTTAAGTAGCATGTTCCGAGTAACCGCTGTACACGGGAAGAAGACAGCTGTAGTTCGATAGGGGAAGTTCAAATTTTTTTAGTGTCCGGTGGAGTTCTCTCCGTCATGTCGATTTGTCGATGGTTTAACAAGTTTGAAACATAGGATTGTTTATGTGATAAGAAGTGGATTCGTTTACGTCTGTTTGTTTCGCTTACAGTTGTCCATGTGCCATGACAGTTCTTTGTTGAGCGTGATTTCCTTACGTGAAGTTCTTATAGTCGTTGACGTATTATTTACCGTGGCTACTTAAAACTATTTTGAAACATAATATGAGGTGAAACGTTATCGTAACGTAAACGTAAAAAATTATAGCCTAGGCAATTAAAAACGAGGGATCAGGCGGTAATTTGTCCAACGAGACGACATCAGTCCCGGATGAAAAAACAAACCAGCATATTTCGTTTTTTCAAGTAGTTGGAAGTGTCATGTGATTCAAGTAGTAGACTGTAATGACAATTAATACGACGAATCTTCGTTACGTTCGTGAAATTATTGCTGAGGTGTTGGCGGACGTATTTATCTTTTCACTGCGTAGCTATGGGGAATTCAAAGTTGTTTTTCGCATTACCGCGTGATTTTCCTCTACGTTGTTATCATACTTCTCATTATTAAAATATTGTCAATGTTTAAATAATATTTAAATACACATATCAATATTTGTCAATCATTAAAGCTTTAGGAAGTTCAAGTGCAGATGTACTTTAATTACATTTAAGTGCAAGATTTGTTAAATTATATAATTTATATTTTTTTATTTTGCCGCTGATGACTTCATTCTTGGTGCACGTCAGCTACATTTGAGGGACTTATAGCAATGGGAGTCCATAGCACGCCTTTACGTATCTAATATATCTAATAAAATAACTAAAATTATAATCTTACAATTAGATATGGCCCCTCTATTATTTAACTTTTGTGAGGAAGTTTGTGTTGAAATGGAATGTACAGCACCAAATGTGATTCTTTGAAATCATATCCGTGACGTATTGCTGCAGGAAAAAGTATTTATTCAATTTATTTAAATATTTTTCGTATTATTTGCAAATTATTTAAATAATTTTATCTTAAAAGTATTTTTTAAAATTAAATTAATATTTTTTACAAGTATTAATTATAGTTATTTCAAAAACAACAAAGTATTTATTGATAAGTATGGTTGAAATTCAGTCCCTTGGTATTTTTTCAATGAATAAGTAGCGATCCGGGGACCTTGTGATGATGACGTATGTGAACTCTAAACCCCGGTATTATTTATGATTGTGTGAGTCAGATTGTTGAATCTTGTCGCCGGAATTGTTTTGACGCTGAGCGTGCATCAATCGAAATGCTATGAAATGATGAGTGGGATGATATTCCGTTCGTGGGATATATGGGCTTCTGCTGCGTGGATTCTAAACTTTACTGGACGGCTCACCGGCCCAAGATCAGGGGTTAAAAGATGTTTCAAGCTTTCTTCAGGTCGTATGCACTGGCAAAACATTTTAATTGCGAATTACCTTTAACCCCTCGAAATGGTGTGGCAAAGAGAGTTCCTACCTGAAGCGCTGGGTAAATATTTGGTTTTTCCAGGCGCCAACACCTTTCCTTGGGTATTTCCTCCATGTTGACGGCGTCACTGCGAAATGGAAATGCGATATGTGCCACTGATATAACGCAGGTGAATGATAAATGGAAATCAAAAGAATGGCAACGTAAACCTGGCCACTCTTGGGCTTTTCCATATCTTTTCTTTCGCTGTGACGGTTCGACGAATGGATAATGATGCAATACTTATTCCTTCTTTCTCAATTCTAGCATGTATTTTTATTGAATATCACTTGTTAGGGCCTAGTTAACCATGCAGGCAGCCTAGGTTAACCATGGAGATTCCAGTATGCCTTATTATAAAAATGGTCTGCATTCAATTTTCTCACAAAATGCTCAAAATCAAGCCCTTGCTAAGCCTTTATGGGTTAGGCATTGGAATAAAAAGTGATACAGTTAGATGAAACATTTTTTTATCTTTGTTTTAATGTAGTCTACTTACTTTTTTGTCATTATTTACCAAAGATATTAAACAAAATGGCGGACCCTCAATTTTTGTCATTTCTAAAAATATATGTAGAGAAATAGCTATTTGCATCGCCGAGCATAGTGAAGTAACTTATATGGGGAAAATTTACAAAGCTTCCACAGTGTGAATCCAATGAGTTATGCTGCGACCGTTTGCGACGGCGAATTTCATGTCGGTTTTTCGATCGCGCAGTCGAGTCTGGTCCAACCCGCCTGCAACGGGGAGTAAGGTGGCGCGGAAAGTGTGTGGAATGGAATGTAGCCGCATCCTCTCCGCTATGTAGATTTTAGAGATACAAACATTGAAAAGAGCCTCCATCTATTATATTTTGGAGAAATCGCGGAAAAATACGTATTTTGTCACATGGGTTTGTGAAAATGATTTAGTGAATTTCTTTGGAGACCAGAAAACGTCCTCCCAAAAATATCCGCAAATAACCGAGAAAAGGGCTCTGCGGTGCCAATAAACGACCCTTCTCCGTACGCCCAACCGCAGTGCTGGAGGCGGGCGACTTGCAGCCGTGTGACACCAGCTGTGGGCTGGTGGCCTCGAAGAGACAATAATCCTGTGTGGTATGCTTGCTGTCTTCGTTAAAAGTGTACGTATTCATCAGTAGGCGATGTCAAGTTGCTAAAAAAGGCTAAGGGCTAAGTTCCCTGTGTAATCGTTTAGCAGTAATGTTTTCTGTTCTATCTGCAGTAGTTACCTCAGTTAAATGGAGCCAGGAAGCAACTATATGAATTACATAGTTGGTCGTTTAGAAACACCATTTTCCAGTTTTATTTTGCATTAAATTAGACAATTTTGGTGTAAGTACCGAATCTACATGGTATTAAGTGATAATATTACATTTTTCAAACTACCGACCGGCAATAACGAGCTGGCAGCGTTAGCCAGCGTTGCCAACATCACAATAGATAAGGGCACGGGTTAGAATTCCGTCCCATACCTGTATTTTCTGCCAGTATTAGAATGATATTAGCTTATGTCTTGGAGTGTGTAAGATTAAAGTCTGCTACTTCTACTTGCTAGGTACCGAGGTGAAAACTAACAAGACAATCCAGTTATAAGCTCGGGATTCGTTTTTCCGTGCCGAAAAATTCTCTGCGTGGAAAATATAAATGTGACTGTGGTAATCTTTAGAACAGTATGTACGTGCGAAATTCCATAGAGGAAAAATCAATTTTCTTAACCGGGACTGGAACCCGGATCCCTCGATATCGCGCCGAGTGCTTTAACCAGTTAAGATACCGAGGCGTCCTCCTTCCATGTGGATATTTTATAAAAAAATCCACAGGGATGGAGGGAATTTTTTTTATAACGAAATCCCCTGGGGAGGAGAATCCACAGGAGAAATCCACTGCGGAATTTCGCACTTAAGTGCACTTGCGGGTGTGTCTGTAAATGTTTACTACTGTGTTTAGTCCCGGTATCCTCAAAATTTGTCTATAATCGGTACATCATAATTGGTTCGAGTGCGCCAAGAAAAACGTGAAATAGATCGAAGTTCGGATGCAGGAAGCAAGGCGCATGGTGCGGGAAGATGGCGAAAGCAACGGATGAGCGATATTGATGAGGCTCTCTTCCAGTGAAAGAAGCATACATGAAACCGGAACATATGTATGAATTGATTTGTGGTTGCAGTATAAAGAAATGGAGGTGTCAAGGTGCTTGGAAAGCAGAATTGATATCCACGAATGAGTACTTTCCAGTCCTTGGATCGATTGGCCTAAGGCGTCGAAAACCTCTTATTATTCCCGTGATTCAAAATTAGAGGATGTTATTAAAAACTGATAGTAGCTCACCAGTTTTTTTTTAGTAGAACACCAATAAGGGAATACGCTTAGAGAAGAAAAAAATTGACTTGATCGAAATTCGCGCCCGGATCTCCCCATCGCCGGTGGGGCGTGTAAGGCCTATTACACCACCTACGGCCACCTTAATTCGTGGCAAATTTTCTTTGGGATTAATGCGATTAAGATGTACTCGCCGTCAGTTTGCACTGAACTTTCTGACTGTGTTTGCACACAGTCAGAAAGTGGAGTTGTGCCATGTAAGCCACGATCGTGGGCGGATAAACCCAGCTTCGCTTTAGAGTGGCCAACTATTTGAACAATAGTTCGTTTTGAGCCTGATGGAAATGTGATGAATCATTGTTTTATTCAGATTATGTTGGCTTATGGTGCGTGGAATTGTTTTCCTGCGCAATAACTGTGTAATGGAGTAATTCTTTCACACAGGGTGCCCATAAAGAGACGTCGATAGTCCTGAATGAACTATCGACGTTTCTTTACGGTATTGCGAAAATTTGATGATGTGGATAGTCCTGAATGTATTGATTTTTTAGCAGTAAAATGTTACAAATTGGTGTCAAAAAGTTTGGAGTTGTCGGAAGAACTGTTACGATTGACCAATCAGTTCCTTATTACACAAAAAACGACAAAAAAATCTCCTGCGTATGGTTGCTGGTTCGATGGAATCAATCGGCATGTGACCGACATGGTTCAGTCGTTGCTGAATTCACGAGGCTTGTATTTTCCAATGTTTTTGAATGGGGCAATCGCCAGTTTCCTAATTTATTGCGTAACAATTATATTTGATTTTTACCATAGCTTCAGAGACCTATGGATTCGATGATTCTATCCCGAATAATCCATACATTTGTGTACTTTGCTCACGAGTACTAGGTGTAACTTGGATTGGTTCACGCGCAAATTATGCTGGCAAGGGTGATTTACAGATTTCGGACCACTGTTTATGTAAGAGTTTTATTTTTATAGTGAATGGAACAAACTACCAATCCACTGTACAAGGAGTGGTCGGGTGTTTTAAACCTCTCGATGTCCATCACGCCATCTGTAATTCCGGCCGTCTGTCAATGATACCTTTTCCTCTTTGGTCTTCATCCTAGAGATTCGAATCGGAAGAACTTTAGAACTATAAAAATACATCAATTGGGAACTTTTTCAATTAGATTCGAAATTGTTTAGCCGCTTATTAATGTCATCGACATTGACAGGAATAGTTTTATGTAAATCCGGTCGAGGTGTTTTAAGTGAAAACATCCTGGTATAAAATGATTTTTTGTTTACAAGGTGTTACCACGTGTAACTTTTTCTCAATGGAAATTGAAAACTTCAAAGTGGAATTTATTCAAGTAAACATCGAGTATCATAATAATTTCAGAAGTACTCAAAATCATTTGCTAGTTATTGGTATTTATAAATAAAAATAATTGGATAAGTAAGCATTCTATTCAATAATTTGTCATAGTTTGCTCTTTTATTTATATTTTGGGCCCCTTCAACTGTAAGCTACAATTTTTCGCAGGGCTGACGCGTAAAAGTTGTTAAGTAAATAACATTTATTCGAGTGCACTAAGGACAAATAAGTTTTACTCCGTCAATTTAAGGCTGGGAATTATTTTAGTCGCTCATGTCAATAAAGTCCTCAACCGTAAAAGATAAACAGAAGAAAAATAAATCAAGCCATAACAGAGAAATAGCTTGATGTAACTCCCATCGAGTTTTATTTTAGCGAAGAAATCATTGCATAAATGGATATTTTTATTAAAAAGTTGGTATAACGTTGTTGTTTTAGATGTGGACCTATGTAAGCTATATATAAGTTTTTATATTAACGGCATGACAATTATATGCCGTCCCGAAAATAAGTGTAGGGTTTATCATTGTATGCAACGGGATAATTTCGGGATATTGGGATAATAATTCGGGGAAGTAAGATCACCCGTGATATAAAAGCAAAACATTTTGTGAACTGAATAGTCCTTGCAAAGAAGGAATTATACCCGAATAAGTGTCTACTGACGGTCACCAACACAATCTAGGAAGTAATAGAAGCACTTCGTTTATTTGGAGAGAGCTATGACGTGGAAGTGAAGCTTATAACGGCTGCAGATTAAAGAAGATTGGAAATGCTATGGAAGAGTGACGAAGATCAAATGAATGGGGAGAATCGTCAATGAAAAGTCGTGCGAAGAGTTGGAGAGACGAGATGTACTGTGAAAACTATGAATAGATGAAGAGGAAAACTGATTGGACACATTCTGAGGAAGACTAAGGATTGAATACATCGGGCAAATTATGAAGAGCGTCAAAGTGAGAATTTACGTAGGAATGCAACTGTTTGGTGACAGGAGAGTGGGATGCAGAGCTGAAGCAAACCAATCTTCGGATTGAGTCTTGCTGACTATTTCTTTTAAACGAAATACGTTTAGGTCATTGATTTAATTTCTCTTGCGCTGCTACATTTGTACAACAGCCGCAAAATTATGCACCAAACGTAATTTTTTATTTTTTTCGGATGGATATGTATTGTGTCGGTCTTAGCCTAAGCTGCTCTTGTTCCCGCGAAAGTCATCCGTCTGAGAATATAGACATTTAACTTCAAGTTTTAAGTCTACTCTCCATGGTGGAATTTAATATCCCGGTCTCCACTCTGAAGATGATAAAAGTGTTCTCCTTTTTTTCAAGATGGATTTCCAAGGCGGAGTTTTCTGTTGTAGCCAGGAGGCTGATCGTAAAAAAGTACAATTGAGTTTATGACCGCGCGGCCGACCTCGTTATTTTTCTTAATATCTCAATGCAATGTCCAAGTAACTGATTTTTTGTGCTCGATAACGAAAGTGTACCCAACCAGTCTCATAGAAGTTTAATGGTTTTCTTTTGGTGTGTGTAGTGTTTGTGTGACCTTTAAATCACGAGAGTTAATTTCCAGTTTTCTAATTTCAAAACATGCCGTCGTGAAGTTTTTAGACACACGTCATGCGTGGATGTGCCGTGGGTGGCGGTAAGCTGAAGGTAGGAATAAAAAAAAATGATATTACAAATGAGTTTATTGCTCCGGACGGCTGAATTTTGTCTTTTTTCCCTTAGAGAGTACCGGTTCTGATCGAGAAATAACTTATCAGTCGGTGGCCTACTCCCATAAATTCGCCGTACTCTCGAGAGCAGTAGAGGCCGCCTCCATTTCTTAAGCCGCCTTCAGCATAGGCGAAGTGAAAGTTTCCCGTCTCCCTTCCCCCCTCGACGAAGCTATGAGATGCCTCCTCCTCCCCCTCCCACCTCCTCCCCCTCCCACCTCTTCCCCTCCGTCTCCCTCGCGTGTGTCCCTTCCTCCTCGTCCCTGCGAGTCGAGAGAGAGAGGTCTGAATTTCGCCCGTGGACCAATGTCAACCGCCCGCATCCGTCGTAGGCCTCGGTTCACACGTTGTGGGCGTCGAACGTAAAAATTTGCTGCTTTCCGGCCTTTCCCTGAGCGGGGCGGGCGCGCGACGCGCTGGCTTCCCACGCGCGCGTACCGGCCTCGATTCCCGGGATTTTTTCATTGGCCTTTCGGTCCACACCCAAGCCAGGACCGAGGCTGCTCTGTGAACGTTTCTTCATTCAGCCCTCACTCGCCCGGTGCCGTGCCGGTGCCAAGTTGTTGTTCTCTGATGCTTGAATTTGATGGTGCCGAGTTAATCATTTCTGTGAAGATTGGTTCTCTGCGGCTCTCCACTCCATTCCGTTTTCAACCAATCGCTCTCCTCCTCATACGTGTTTAAGTATCAACCAGTTGGTAATTTTCCACACTAGATTTAAAAACTGTTACTTTATGATTCCACTTTATTTTATTTAGGTACTTTGTTAGGTATTTAGATAGATAGGTGTCTAAATAAAATAATGTGGAATCAAAAAGTTAGGTTTTCACTCTAACATGTATCATGACTCCCTAGAATGAAAAACTGTAACTTTGTGATTCCATACTACTTTAATGAGATACTTTCATTTAGATGGATAGGTATTAAAATAAAATAGTTATCTAAACAAAATAATGTGGAATCATAAAGTTACAGTTTTTTATTCTAACCTGAATCGATTCCATGAAGTTACGCCTGTAACCACCAATTTTCCACTTCATTTTTAATACACTTTCCGGCGTCGATGTTACAACATCACCATAAGAGCGAAATTCCGCAGAGGAAAAATCATTCACCTTGACCCCTTGTTTACGTTTTGTGGGACTCGGACCTGGCTCCCTCTTAATCGAGCCGAGCGCCTTAGTCAGTTAAGCTACCGAGGGGTCCTCCCCCCATTGTGGGCTTAAAAGGAACAAGAAAGGAGCTTGCGGGCTACTCCGTAAAGGTAATACCGTGACTAGTCCCGGTACCCTCAAAATTATCATAAGAGTTAAAATACTTATTTAACGCTGATGATGTTGTTCAGGTATTGTTATCAAGGGTATTTTAACTCTGGTGATGATGTTTAAACATCGAAACCAGTCGATTTATTAAACATATTGTGGAATGTTACCAAGTGGTTTATAATTCCACTACGAAACGAAAATGGCGAATTATTAACAAGCAGTTCGGAAAAAGCCAACTTGTTAAATTCCTACTTTCAAAGTGTGTTCACCAAGTCATCTTAGATTACATCCGTAAAGGTAAATGATCACTTGCGAAATAGCACCCTACTTGCAGAATATATTTATTAAATCCATCAACGAACACAAAGTACCCATGGACTGGAAAATTGGAAATGTCACTCCCATATTCAAAAGCGGTGATAAGGAACAGCCATCTAACTACAGACCGATATCTCTCACATCTATCTCTTTCAAAATCCTTGAACATATAATTGTAAGTTCAGTTATAAGACACCTCGATATGCAGAACTTGTTAACAAAAACGCAACACGGATTCAGAAAGGGAAGATCTTGCGAAACTCAATTAGCACTTTTTGCCCACGATATTTTAGTCTCGAGTGAACATAACGTTCCAGTTGATGCAACTTTTCTTGACTTTAAAATGGCATTTGGTAAAGTTTCCCACAGTAAATTACTCATGAAATTAAAATCCTACGGGTTAGACGACGACGTAATTTCCTGGATTAGAGAATTCTTAAGCAATCGCGTGCAAAGGGTTGTATTAGATGACGCTATCTCTAATGAAGTAAAAGTCACATCGGGTGTCCCACAGGGAAGTGTCATAGGCCCACTTCTGTTCCTTTTGTACATAAACGACATCGGTGAAACAGTTGGCAGTACGCTTAGATTATTTGCAGACGACGCAGTGGTGTTTAGAGAAATTCGTAGCCCTAATGATAAGGAAGCGCTAACTAAGGACCTCGAGGCAATACAGGAGTGGTGCGATGCGTGGCAGCTAGAATTAAACCTGAAAAAATGCGTTGTTATGAATTTTTGGAAACGAAAAAACGCTCCTTGTAACGGCTATTGCGTAAACAACAGCAAATTATATACTGTAGAATCGGTTAAATACCTCGGAGTTAAACTGACTAATGATCTCTCGATTTGAAAAATATATTTAGACCAAGTGCTAAAGGGTTGGAAAAGGAAATGCAACTCCATGGGAATACCTTTGAAAGAAAGTACCATATACACCTTAAGCTATGCAGACGACCAAGTTATTCTATCACAAGATTATGAAGATTTACAATATATATATGACCAGAAAAATAATAGAAGAATACAAAAATTGGGGTCTTGATATCAGCATTGTCAAAACAAAATATATGTGTATGGGGGAATGCAACAGAATCTTATTTTAGAAGGTGGGCAACAAATAGGACACTGTAAAGAGTATAAATATCTAGGGATGCAAATCGCAGAAAGTAAAACAATGGAGGTAGCCATTAGGGATGGATGCAATAAAGGCAAAAAAGCAATAACACTGTTAAATAGCTTATTGTGGGACAATACAATATCCAATGAAAACAAAAAGAGAATTTATAATACCATAGTAAAGAGCATAGTAACCTACATCTGTGAAGTATGGCCACTAACGGAGAAATAAGAAAAACTGTTACTGACGACTGAAATGGACTTCTGGGGAACAGCAGCCGGTAAATCAAAAAAAAGAAAGAGTAAGGAATGAAAGAATTAGAGAAATAATGAATGTTAATGATACGATAATAGATGAAATAATAACGCAGCAGTTGAGGTGGTATGGACACGTAAAACGAATGGGAAATGAAAGACTGCCGAAACAAATGCTGCTGTGGAACCCGGAAGGAAGACGGAGGAGAGGCAGACCGAGGAAAAGTTGGATACAAGGGAGAGAGAAAGAGGATTACATGAAGAACTCTGGAATGATCGTGAGGCATGGAAATTGGGAATCAGAAGACGTAGAACGTCGTTATACGTAAACGTAGTATAAAAAAAAAAATATATATATATATATTTTTTTTTCACTCACTCACACACCGCCTTTTAGGCGAATAAATATATAATAATTTGAACAGAAGGTGAAAGAAAGAGATGGGAAACATGTAACTAAAGTCGGACGAAGACACTGGTGATTTGGAAGATGGTACAGCCGAGAAATCAGAGGGTAAAAATGTGCCGTGACCGGGACTCGAATCCGGAACCTCCCGATTTCGCGCCGAGTGCTCTACCAGTTGAGCTATTAGGACACTTAGATTTACCATGATTTCGGCTGGGGCTTATAACAAAGAATACCCCTTCAAGCTTGAGCCCGTAGCCGTGACCTCTGGATGGCACACAAGGGCAGCTCCAATTTTAGTTACATGTTTCCTATCTCTTTCTTTCACCTTCTGTTCAAATTATTATATATATATATATATATATATATATATATATATATATATATATATATATATATATATATATATAATCTCTCGTGGAGTAAACATATTCGAGAAATTACCGGTCAAGCTAATCGCAAATTGGGATTTGTTAAATGAGTACTTGGCAAGTGCGACGATAATTATAGGGAAATCAGCTACTTCTCCCTCGTTAGACCCCACTTGGAATATGCTGCCAGTATTTGGGATCCTTATGAGATAGGCTTGGAAACTGAGTTAGAACGCGTGCAGCGAAGATCGGCAAGATACGTTAAAGGCCGTTATGATAATCTCGTTAGTATTACTGACCTTTTGCAGCAACTGAGATGAGAAACGCTTTCTGACCGTCGATTAAAATTTTATACTCAATCTATTATGTAGGTTCCAAACCGGTCTATTCTCTGACGACGTTGATAAAATTTTACGAAATCCGACACACTACGGTAGATCAGATCATGAGAATAAAATTAGGGAATTAGACTGCAGAACGGACAGATTTAAAATGTCATTTTTCCCAAGAACGATAAGGGACCATAACATCGGCCAATGAGACTTTTATCTAGGTTTGTCAATAAATAGTGTAGCTCTTAGTAGTAGTAGTACTCCCTAATACTTGAATCCTTTTCTGTTACCTAGTACCAACAGCATGCCGTGCATGTTTTTACATAAGTCTTGAGTGTCTGTCCATTTGTGTAGTTGCAAAATACATATTTATTAATGGTCCCTCTCCATGATGATAAAATCTGTAGTGTAGTGCATGCTTGTGAGGCTTCGCCTCGTGACATGCATTAGTGATTTATGTTAATGCATAATTAGTCGTAGTTACACTAAACTTAGGGTATAGTGTAATGCATGTTAGTGAATACTCACCCCCTGCCACACACCCCTGAGGTGGCTTGCAGGGTATTTTGTAGATGTAGGTAATTTAACTTGTCAAAATTCAATAAAGTTACTTTGTCCACCATCACGTTAATCCTTCGTACATACATGCCCATCGCGCAGTTCCTTTTCGGGGTAGGCACAATTAAAAGAGCCTAATTATTGCTGTTTGATCTAGGCAACTGGCTCTGCTTTAATAATTTCTTCCGTACTGCCCTACCCCTGCGTACCCCTTTTGTTTCTGATACATCCATGCATTGCTTTATACACGCTTCTTTATACTCTAGATATTCCTCTTCTGAATCTCTTCCATCAAATTCACCCGTGACTTCCTTGGTCTACCACTTCTTCTCACCCCAGTCAATATTCCACTCTTGTCCATTGGTAAATTGGCTGAAGCAGCGTAGCACGCTCCTTTCATACATGTCCATTACCGGTACATCCATTCCATGTTATTTCATCACCTATACGCTCATTCCTCACGCTAACTCTCCCACTTTTACTGCTAACGCTTCTCAGCTACCCCATAACCACTGCATTTAGCATACACTTATGCTTATTCTGGTGTGCCCAAGTTCCACTACCATGCAATAATGTGGGGAGGAGTACACAGCTTAGATAGCCGGCGCAACTTTATGGTATTGGTTCATGTCACTAAATGAATTTGTACGTTGTATGTTCCACTCTTTTTTATTTCTGACCTTGGTTTCCACAATCATTGTCATTATCAAGGTGTGTGATTGTCGAATGCACGGCCAGAAATTTAAAAAAGTGTGGAATATTCAAAGTAGGCACACATTTAGGTAGGAATACAGTGTGTCCCATTGATCCTGTGTCATTTTTTACCTATAATTTCAGATACTTTCTTTCGTGCCACATGGATGAAATTTAGTATACCGCGTATATATATGTATAGTATGTATACCGCAATTTTTCTTCCATAGACAAACATTGATTCCTTGATATCCTAATTCCTTCAAGTCCTCTTATTTTTACACCCCTCAAAAATGTCTTGAAGTATTCCTTTCCTCGGTGCTCCTCGGTTATTCTGCCCATTCATTTTTCCTTCAATTGATGTTCTCGGGAGGCGATTATGTTTCAGAATGTATCGAATGACTTAGTATCGACTAATTTGGGGAGCACACATTTAGTATGTTTTTCCCCCAGCTAATTATTGGAACATGGGTGGTCATTGGTGGTTCTGCTCCGTCCATTCTATCTTCATCAATCTTCTGTTACACTATAATTCCATTCTCTCCAATCTTCGGATTGCAACTCTTTAATCAATACCTCGGTTGGCCATCTGATGTACGAGGCGTGATGACGTTTTTTTCCTCCGAAGACTGAATAGAGAGTCATCTTGAAGTGCGGAATCCAGATTCTTACCTCTCTTTATCTCTTTAGGTGCAGGCTCTTTCAAAGTTTTCAAGATAGTCACCCAAGTGACACCGAATGACTTAGGTGGACGAAGGGTTTATAGCGATGGTTAAAACGACTGGTAGAGATGTGCTCATCATACTCTAGCCTTCGGTCATACCAGTGGTAGTGAAAACAGAGGACAGGCGCCAAGAATTTTATGTGAATTTAACCTGGAAAACTTTCAGTACTATTTGTGTTTTTCGAATTAAATATATCTTCGACATAATTTTGCAAAATAAATATGTGTTTGAGGGTGTAGGGGCATGTGAAGTACTTTTTTGTCCTTCTCAGCTTACCGTTAATGAGTAAAACACTCATACTGGGATAACGAATAATAAATAATTTTAATCTCAAGATAAGGATTTGAAGGATAATGCATTATAAAGTGGGATCCTTAAGGCAATATGTATTTTTTTATATGTGATAAAGTCGATATTTCCTCATTTTTACAAATCAATTAAATCATCTAAAACTTTGTGCACCAAGTTATGGCTCTGCGCATTACAGTATTATTCAAATTCAAATGTCAGGAAGCAAGAATACATTGAAAACTTTCCCCCAAAATGTGTCTTAATTTATGATTGAGTGGTGACAGAATTACCAGATCTATGTTATTCACTCCTTAGAAAACACGATCGCTGCTTTGAGTGCATAGATACTAGATCTTAGACAAAGCTGACCAATGACGTCGCAATCGTTCCAGGTAGTATGTTAACGTTTTTATATCATGCCGACCTTAAAATTTTCTCCAAAATTTATAAGATCTCATTCTTCTTCTGAGGTCTATTATAACTTGGAATCTATTACGTTTCGAGAAGAATCATTTGTGGCATGATTTTTGATGAGACGTGTTATGAAGTGTAAACGTCAAAATTAGGGATGGGGCTCTGCGAATGCGAATCCAGAGAATCTTGAAAAAGGTAAGAGAACTCGAACCTCGGCGCTGTTTTCGTCATTCGATTATTTTGAATCCTAGCCTTTAGTCGTTTTAACTCAAAATTTCTGGGAAGATTCGTTTTATTGACGTTCATTGGAAATGTTAATGAAAAAGCGCAAGATTAACCTATGCACGTATATGCTGATTATTTGCATATCTGTAATGAGTATTGGTGTGCTTTTAATAACTTTTGACTGTATGTGTGTGTGTGCAAACGCTGGTTTGTAATTTTGCTTGAATAAAAAAATCTCTGTTGGATAAAGAATTATAGGTTCTCTACATTTCTTAGTCTTAAATGAAGGATTTGAGAGAGTGGTGGGAATGAAGAATATTTTAAGACGATAGATTATATTTTCACTACTCTTGATTAAGACAGCTTAGTACTTTTATACAATGTTATAATCAATTAATTATTAAACAATGATATAATATTTCTACAACATTGTAGAAAAGTACTAAGCTGTCTTAATCATGAGTACTGATATTAGTGACTTCTACGAAGTGAAGCCTGACACGGTCAAGTATAAGTTTATATTTTTTAATATTTTAATACGTTAACATCAGGAAAGTTGTGTGTGGAGTACGGTATGAAAATATGGTTCGGCGTCGTTGAGAAAAAAGGGTCTCTCTCCGGAAAGGCTTGAAGCGTTTTCGTTTACTCGAGAAGAGGCTTACGTTTGCTCGAACTGAGAAAATAGTGACAATGGAAACATATCCACTTCAGCTGGAGGATGCTGGGATAAACCATAATTTTTATGCTGGTTGAGTTCGTTCATTTTGGTCACCTGAGTGATTTTCTTGTTTGTTTTTTTCGCGAAAGGCTGTTCTCTAAGTCATTCGCAGCCGTGCGACGTCCATTTTAGTTCAACCCTTTCTTTTTCTCACAACGTTTACCGTATTCGTTTTTTCCTTGTTTTTTTACCGTCGCTCGTTCCATGGTGTTTGTTCCATCGGGATCAGAGGGTGAGAATATGCAGCTGGGGACTGATAGCTATAATGCCTTATCTTACGGAAAAGAGACGTATTTTGGCTTATTCAAGCTTGCCAGGGAATTTTTTTTAGTGTTTGTGCACGTTATTCAGCCCAGTATGCTTAGTGTAATCTTTTACGTTTATTAGACGATTTGAGTGCGTTGTTGTGATGCTTTCTTTAGCTAGGACTGTGGGCGTGTCGTGCGTCCTTGTTTTCGGTGTAATGCCCCTTTAGCTTTTGCGGTGTCAACTTGAGTTATAAGTGTTCAGCGGGAAAGTTTTCTGCCCTAATGCGCCGTGAAACTTTAGTGCTTGTGAAAATAAAAAAACAGTCAACAGAAGTAAAAGATAAAAAAAAGTTGTAGGACTGGTACGATACGTATAAATACGCATACCAATACTGCCTATGAAAGCGAAGGCTTCCGGCTTAACTTTATGGAACGGGTGCACGTCACTTAATGAATTTGTACTTGGTACGTTCCTCCCTTTTCTATTTAGACTCGATCATTGTCATTATTAAGGCACCTTGATAATGAAAATAGTTGTCCAAACCATGGTCGGAAATAAAAAAGTGTGGAATGTACGAAGTAAAATCTCACTAAGCGTAACTGCTATAATTTATAGTATCGGCCTATCCGATATTATGAGAAGTATCTGCAGACAAATCAGTTGTTCGGATCGTAAATGTAAAAGATTGATTAAAATGTAATGGTCGCTGTAAGATTAGAAAAACACAGCAAGGCAAGTCAGCTCGAAGTGTTACTCCCAGAAAGAGATAGAACGGACGATATACGGGAATATACTGAAGAATTAAATGTTTTCTTTAATTAAACGGAAGGTTAAACTAGTAACTACTCTGTTTAATTTTTTGTTCATCTCGACGCGACGGACATTTTCTCTCTCGCAACCAAGGCAATATATATGAATCTTAAATTTTTCTGTGAGAAAACATGTCAGGTTCACATAAAATGTACCATGAGCGAAGTACCAGGGTACCTCACGGGTACTTCGCGCCCTTCCATGGGTACGCTATACCCAGTTGAAATGATCTACCATTTTTTGGCTTTTTCGAGCGTTCCCATTGCTAAGGTTTCGCGGACCTAAGGTTACCTTCGTAAGTATGTTATTAAAGGACACGAAATAAGAGGCTTAGACGATACGACGGAGAGGATGGAAGTCGGATTGTGTTTGAATTTATCAAAGTTTGTATTTTGGAAGTATCGGATGTTGGATCGCTGTACAAAATGGTAAGCATTTCTTTAAGGAATATGATTTGTGCTGGTCTGCTTTCTCCAAGGTCCAATGTTTACGTCATGACGTAGATAATGCTTCGTGGTGGTCGTCAACTCAGCGAAAATCGCGGCTGACGAATCGTTGGGGAATAAAGTCAAACAATTTTGAAATAGAACGTGCATAATGACGTCCTGAAACCTAATGACGTATTTGAGCGCACCCCCCGAGAGCGCCTTTTCTAATACGCTTTGGTATTTGGATAAGATTTAGACGCCGTTTGTGTTCAAGCTTATTTCTGTAAATTTAACGGGATTACTCGACGTGCATTTTAAGACATTGTGGAGTATATTGTTTATGCCACAGTTCCGCTATGTACTCCGCAGTGCTTTATTTTAGATCCATCGATTTAGTTTCCTCGGGGTATGAAAGAATGGTCGTGAACTATATACTCCTGACGAGATTCATTATCTAGGTATAGATTTGAATATAAGACGGCTCAGTGTCACCGTGCTTCTCTCATACTACGGTGGCAGTGGCTGTTGCCTGCGTTGAATATGCCGTCGAAGTAATAGCAGAACGGGAAGTCTTGAATTTAACCAGTTCATGTTACGCAATGTCGTGTGTTTCCGAGCAATGCTTGAATATAACAAGTTCAGCGCAGCGTGGCGTGTATAATTATGTGGTCTGTGCAGTAACTGTTGGAACTGCCTCGAGGACGGACCTTGCATACGGTCGCCGCAAGGACAAATGGTTGGTAACCGGAGGGCATCGCAAGTGATTCTGAGAGTATAGCATACGATGTAAGCGGCTCTTTTCGGGTGGTTAAGTTTATAATCGTTGCCCGTATGAGCTATATTGTACGAGATATGTAAGAGGTCTTTTTTAGGATCGATTGAGTTGGATTAAAGGAAAGAGTGAGCACATAATTTGAGTGAACTGGTAATGAAACGATGGAAATACTTCTAATTTGGTTGAATTGAAAGGATCTAATAAATTGCCACGAATTGTTTTAAATGCTGAGATAGTGTGAGGAAGCAAGCGCAAACCATCTCATAAGCTAATATCTGTGGGCTATTTTAGGCAACGATTGTTGTGCTATGCTATGTAAACAGAAAGCGTTTTTATCAGTCAAGCTTAAACGAGCGTATACGTTTCAATATTTTTGTATTGAATTTGTAGTGAGTGTATTGTTCGTCATCGGGGCGAAATCGGAATATGTACATTCTATCTGAGCTGATGCGCTACGTGCCTTGCTAATTATGTAGACAGTTGTTACGGAAGAGTTCTTATTGTTAGTAATTATATTTTATCCCATTAGCTGCTCTGAAAACTAACACGTAGCCTAGTGGAGTTGTAGTTTCCAGTGTCTTTTCCATATGAAGATGTGATTCCTAGGAGTTTTCATTACTCTTTCAGTGTTCAGAAAGTAGATTTAGTACTATGGAAGCGGAATTTGGTATGAAATCGGTCGGCACTTTTTCCTGAGAGACTTCCGTAATTACCTAACAGGTCTATTCTATGCGTTATCTATCATGGAAAGCAGTCGCATAAGAGTTGTAAATGGGTAACGATTGATGAATTATGTCCTATTATCTTTTCAGGGCAGTATTTATTTTTCCATTAGTGACCACTAAGTCGATTCATTTGATATCTGGCTGGACATCCTACCTTTTTAATTGATCTGTGATTTGCGACTTTTTTGTCTCCATGTTACTATCGCAAACAATAGAAATGAAGTAAAAAGACGGACATTATATGAGGGATTCATATCATAATGCCAACTACTGAAACAGCGATCTATTTGAATTATCCTTGATGTGTTGTTGCACTGGAGAGAGAACGCGACAAATCTCAAAAGAGTGCGACGTATGACACGATTTTTTAAAACGAATCTCCACTATTGTTTGGGTGATAAATTGTGGTGACTTCCCCTCAAAATTATACCCAGCCGACGGAGTTGCGAATGAGAGAATTTGTTGCGTAGTGGTTATTTTTCGGGAAAGGCACTCAGGGATGATCCATGACTTAGCGTGCTATATGACAATATTTAGTTACCACGCACGTCCATGACTCATTACAACAAAAATTTTTCAGGCTGTTGTTCTTTCCAAAACTGACGTGTGGTGTCCAGTGACTGGTTGCTTTTAAATCGCTATCGGCTCATCAGATAAGGTCGCTTCAAAGTCCAGTATCTCCAAGAGTTGGCGTCTTGGGGCTCGTTATCTCGGGACCAATTCCTCCCTCAACAGATGCTTCCTTCCCCGACCCCGAAGCATCCAGAAAACGTGTCCATAATATGTTGTGGACTTTATTTGTATTTGTGGCTGCGCGGAATTCATACCAAACTGCCAGTGGGGCTAATTACAGCAATAGATCGCCCTATGACTTTCATTGCTTCCCAGTCACTACGGGTCATAAAAGCTAAGGTTTCCGGCCAAACGCTATGGAATTGGTACACGTCACTAAATGGATTCGTACTTTATATTTTCCACCTTTTTTATTTCCGACTATGTTTTTGACAATCATTGCCTTTATCAAGGTCTCATTATCCTTGACTTTGACAGACATCGCCGAAACCATGGTTGTAAAAAAAATATTGTGAACAAAGTACAGATTAATTTAGCCACGGATCATGCCTAAAATTTTCATAAATTTGGATTAATTTTACTGGTTACTTTTAGATTACTAATAATTGTCGTCGTGGCTGTTGGTTCGCAAGATTCATTTTATACGTATCTACCCGTGGAAAGGATGTATGCATTCATTCCTGTTCATCCTTGCAAAGATGTATTTTTTGTGAAATATTTAACTGTCTCTCGCATTTGGGCTCCATGGTAAGTCCGTGTGCGGAGTAAATGCAACGTTCTCTGTACCCTTCGTCCTGCCCCTAGTTTGGACAAGTGGGGGAAATTTCCATCGTTATCTCGGATTTCTTGAAATCCGTTTTGTCTATCGTGAGAGGAATGTGGGAGCTGATAGGCTGATCTGTTCAGAGAGGAAGAGAGAGGACCTCCCGTCGTCCTGCAGGGCTTGCTGGTATCGGTGACCCAAAGCGCTTTAGTGGTTTTGAAGCACTAGGGGATAATGAACGGCAGCATAGATATGTTATTATGGTTTCGCGGTTATTAATACATTTTTCCAAAAAATGGTTTAGTGTTATTTGCGGCGATTTTAGTGTCTAATTCATGTTGGAACACAATTCCAAATGAGTAATTTTTCCTCTGTTGAAATATTTTGTCCTATTTTTCGTTAATTATTTTGTTCAATCCTTCATCATGCATAACACATTATATAAACTCACAGGCCATGCGTTTCTTGCAGTGGAATGTGTACTCGTTTGATAGCCTGAATGCTCTTGGTCCATTTACTAGTCAGAAGGCTTAAATGCTGCAGGTACATTTCTAGCCTATTCAAGATCCTAATTCTGGGGTCGGATCCCAGCAGCGGCGGTATTTTTTCCCGTTGTAATGCTATCTCGGCTTTTAGGAGAGTACTTCGCGTACAATGCTTGGTCCGTCGGGTCCTCTTTCGTTAGGAGCAGGCTACTACCGGTGGGCGTCCTTTTCCCTTCCACTCCTGCCCTAATTTTTCCTCCCTATCTATCTCTCCATCTACGAAGTGCCGTGCAAGCCACCACTAGGGTGTGTGGCTCGGGGTGATTCCACACCAGGCATGCAGCACTCATCCCAGCACAAATCGGGACCTCGCACGCTCCCCCGGCCGCTAGGCGCAGGCCAAAAAGCAGTCAGGAGAACTGCGCAGTCCAACCGGAAACTGGGAGAGTGCTACATAAATAAACATGCAAACATGCATTACATTTCTAAAGATACATCTAGTGGTTAATATTACTATTACTATTAATTTATGAATGCTACGAGATACTACTACATGCAGAGAACAAAATAATCAAGCGGTGTGAAGGGTTAGTAATGATGCTATGTTATTAAACACAAGTGAAAATTCTACTCTACCTAGTGAAGGTGGGAGTTTCGTATGATTGATCTATCGCAACTATTATGATCACTTATTGTATGTGGAAAAAATGACATTTTAAATCTATCGGTTCTGCAGTCAGTGGCCTTTATCTTATCCTGTGATCGCTTCTACCGTAGTACGTTGGCTCTATCAATATATGTTGAACGTCCGGCAAAAAATTGTCTGCTTCGAACTTGCGCAAAATATTTAACCTGTTTTTCTCCCTTCGATCAGTTAGAGATTACCACCCTAATTCATTCAACAATTTGGCAACACTACTAAGTTTATCGTAACAACTTTTCAAAAATCTTGCTGCTCTTCGTTGTATTCAATCTATTTCTGAGATTAGTCCTACTTCGTAAGGGTCCCATTTGCTAGCGGCTAACTCCAAGTGAGGTCTCACGAGTGAAAAATAACATCGCTCTTTAACCTTTTCGTCGCATTTTCCTAATATTCTTTTAATAAATCCCAATTTGCGACTAGCCTGTCGGCCGATTTCTCGGACGTGTTTCCCCCAAGATAGTTGCGCCATTTCGTGTGGAACAAACTTGAAGTACAATGAATACTGTTTTGATTTTTCAAATATTTTTATCACCTCGGTGCTTATAGCAATTGGTGATGGCGCGGCCCACCCCATTGTACAATGCAGTAAGGAGAGTGCAGAAGGTAATGCAGTAAAGTCAAGTCACCAGTCTTGTGAATCTCTCTAAATGCTATGGATATGCTCGTTAGCGATGGAGATGTGCGTTAGAAGTTTCCGAGAAGACGTGGTATCTTTAGTCAGAGCTCAATGTGCTAGAAGTGTCTTGTTATTTCCTCTCCTAAAACAATTATACGGCTTCATAAATTTTGTGCAACGATGGGCGCACCTTTCAACTTTTCTAGGAAGAGGCCCTAAATAGCCAGTTGCGTCGGTTTGTTGGAGACCGTTCTGTTACGTAAATCCTGAAAATGCGGACACGGGGAATAAGATAGAGACGGGTTACGTAACATTGAAAACTTAGTATGGGGTTGGATGTGGCCAGAGACGACCTCGGAGAGAGGTTCACGAGAGGCGGTGAAGAGCGGGGCATTTCCATTGAAGTGAATCAATGCAGCTGAGTGCATTGGATGTAGTAAATGAGAAACAGTGTTTGTTTGGCTCGTTACACCTATCTTTTTGGGAGATCTCGTGGAACTTGAGAAAGTTACATTTCTTTATATGAAGAAAACGTTCTTTTTAGCGGGACATTGGTGAAACGTTTTACCTCATCTTCTCTTGAACTCGTCTTTTTTGACATTTGAATCGAACAAAAAATTAGGAATGTGAGCATGTTATTTGCGTAGGTTTGCTAAAAATTGTGAAGCCAAAAGATGGTAATCGATTGTCAGCAATGACGCCAGAACTATATGATGTGTTTTATAAGTATCTGTTTTTGGGTTTCTCGCTTTTATTCACAACTCTGTAGTATATTTGAATTCATTTCGCGTAAAATCCTGCCTAACATCTTGTAAAATATATCAACTAGTCATTATTTGTAACAATGAAGAATAAGGCCGTACTACCCGATTTGTGATATTTGATTGACTGGATCAATGACTGCTTCGAATATCGATTCAAAATGCGTTATTTCGCGAATTGGCGTCAATACGCGGTATATTAAAGGTGTTTTAAGCAAAGTATCATGTCTATTCCTAAATAGGAGGTTACATGCAGAGCAGTTGTTGCTAGAAAAATCTGATAGCGCGAGTTTTGAGGTAAACAAGGACAATATAATTTTCCCCTGCTCACTACATCTAAATAACGGAAGGGATACGATGTCGAACAGATAGGTTTAAGAATTACATCTGTTTTCGCTTTATTCATGACTGCTTCAGAAACATTGCGAGACATAAAGTCCATCGAAACGCACCGAACCCTTCTTCCTCCCTATTATATTTTCTTAAAATCTTCCCTCTGTGCGTCTGGTGTCCTATGATCCCCTGTCACGCGCCCTTATGGCGGCTCGTGGGTTAGTTTTTGAATCGCGAGGGAGTTTCCAGTTCCACGGGCTTTGAACTCCATGGCTCATTTTGAATTTCATGGCGAAGTTGGTCCAGGAAAGATGCTTATTCGGTACGAAGCAGGTATTTTTTAATTATTCAAATTAGTTTTTTTGTGCATTGAGTCTACAGAAAGAAAGGTGCGAATTTGTTTACCCAGCTACCACTCGACGGGTAATATGTAGATGGTCATGAATGAAATGCAAATCGTAGAGGAAAGATGATTGCTGCCCTTTTTTGCGATATAACTTAAAGCTGGCTCGCATTGAAAACAAGAGCATGCGTAACTAAAATTCACAGTCAAACTGCAATCGCCTGTGCTTTCAATCCAACCAATAAGAAAACATCTCTGTCCTAAAGTTGACCAATGGTTTTTTTCTTTAATTCGGTTCAAAGTCCTAGAATGATCCCAATCCCATGCGATGAATCGGCTTTCATTGTGGAATTTTTTAATTCATGATACATTTTGTTGCGCGAATCTGTTCATTCTGTGTGCAAAACATCTCATTGAGAAACGACTCCATCTCAAATAACCTATTCTAGCTTCTGCTATTTACAGTCTCGTGGTCAACTGTAGGAATCACTCTTCTTCGTCATAGGCCAAATGAACATCGCAACTTAAAGATGAAGGAGGCAGGAATGTTCACCACGCGGGGGAGGCAGGAATGTTCACTCCGCGCATTCTTCGGCGTGTCTTCCGCTGCCGCTGGTTTACACTTCTTAGATTTGGTGTTTAAAGGGCGTCGCTACGAGATAAGATATTTGTCTTTGTTATTGGGTGTGGCCAAGTGTTTCGGGTGTTACACGGGTGTGTCTATTGCGCTGAATTTAGGGTGGGTTTATTTGAAATGGGAGTATGGGGTGTAATGCCAAATCCCGTCAAGTGTGGGCTTTGCGAGTGTACCTATATCTTTCGGGAAAGATGTGGCATTGGTTCGGAGGCGGGAACTTTTAGCGGGAATTTTTAGATTTTCTTGATTGCATGAGTTTGGGGTAAACCATGGAGCTTTAGTAATCAATCTGATTGAGAAATTATGCTCTATATCTAATCTCGTGTTGACTGTCAATTTTCGGCGTTAATTCATCAAGGCGCGTTGCGCCCTCCGTCTTCCACCGTCCACCACAAGTTCCACCGTCTTCAAGTTACGTTCTCAAGTTATGTTTTTACGTTCATTGTGAACTGGGCTCTTTTAAAGCCGTGGGTTTTCATTCGCGATCGCCTTATTCCCGTCTTTAAGTTTACAATCCACTTAGGCTGCCGCAAATTGGGTCCTGCGCCTCAAGATTTATTTCTCTCTCTCCCTCTCTCAGTCTATAGCATCAACTCTGTCCTTCACCGCGTTTGACGGTGTCACTCCACGATGCATTCCCCGGTCTCGGAGCGTGTTTTATGTTCGTGTTTGTCTCGGTTGAGCGGGGGGTGGTATGGTTGTCGGGGGTGTGAAGGGGGTTGGGAGAGAGGTGGAGTGGAGAGGCGGGGGCGTTTATAAGGTGTGTGTGCGGGAGTGAGTGTGGAATCCGAAAGAGAGGGAGGGGGTGTTGAGTGGGAGGGTGGAAAGGGGGACAGCGACTCCCCTCCCTCCCTCTCTCGCGGTCACTTTCTCGTCGAGGTGGGGTCGTAAGGCTTCGATCTCCCTCCCTCCCTCTCCATACACCCACCACCTCACGTTTCTGTCTTCGCCACCCCTCGGCTTTCTGGGATGAATGAGTTCAAAATGCCCCAGGCTGCTACGGCGGTGAGAGAGAGAGCATGCTGCCGCTTTATACACCCTCATCCCCCCCCTCCCCCTGCACACGTACGCACTGCCCTGCTCGTTTTGGTGGGCGGAGGAAGGGTTGGAGTTGTCATCAAATTATGCGGAGGATCCTCCGCGAAGCAGCATTGATGCGATCGTTTTCATATTCGCGTCAATTGTGGGGTAAAAGAACGGAGGAGCCGAGAAGATTGCGAGAATTATGTAATGTATCCACTTCGTTTTAGTTTATTTAAGGTGATTTGAGCGAGATAGTTCCCTAGTCACAATGAAGACCGTATTGTATTATTTATGGCGCAAAAATATAGTTATATATGACCACAATTCTCAGTATTTAAATACATAAAGCTACATAAGCCTCCAACTTGACTCATTTTTTCCCGCCGTATGGCTGAAAACCCTCCAAAACAGCAGATTTTTTTGCGATTCTGTAAAAATTCCTGTGGTGGATAATATATTATTTTTTATAAATAGTTGAGAAATCATGCAATCTACACACCGTTAGTTTTTTTACGAAATCTAGGCGCTAGAAGTTCCTAATTTGTTTAATATTCTCCCTCTGGAGCGCACAGCCATAATCCATCCCATGTAAAACAGCTTATATTTTTAGGCACATTGCTCGAAAATTAGTTCGGCAAGGGGTTGATATTTTGATATCATTGGAAAGATGAGATTTTTTCTTTAAAATGAGGCCAAATTGATCAAATTCTAGGTGAAGTGATTTTTCGCGTCAAACTACTATTTGGATACAAACTACAAGTGGATAATCAGCTTTTTGTTGGTTCATCCACTATGTTCAATTTTCACCTCATCACGCCAGAATCGTTGCTATTTTTAATGATAAAAACGTGTCCTATATCTTTTAAAGTCAACGAAATCCCATCGTTTCGAACTGTTTTTAGCCATTGGGAAACACTTTTTAGCTTTCGCTCTATAGAATTCGATTAATGAGTTCCCCAATAAAAACCTGCGAAAACTCAAAAGATTTTTCTTTTTGTCGGCGTCATAAGATCGCACAAAATTTGGCCGGAAAATATTGAGTTCCGCGCTAAGTTTTTCACAAGTTATAGATGCTAGGGCTTAAAGGTGAGAATGAATGATTGAGCTTAAAATTTGGAATGATTGAAAAATGGAAGAATTTTATTTGTGCCTATCATAAATATTACGCGAAAAACTAAAGTTTAAAGTAAATTCTTCTCGGGAATAATGTAGCAGAAAAGTTAGACTCCAATACCTTTAGATTTTGAGTTCTTAGTAAATTGCTGCCGTTGTTGAAGTCAAAATTCGTTCGTTCAACAAAATTGATACTTCTGTCGCTTCCACTGGTTGTAAAAATGTATACTTAAAATGTTATTCGACTTTGATTCCCAGAGATCTAGCTTCCCAGTAGCTAAGGCTGGTCATTGGTGAAAGCAGTATTTTATAAACGGCCCAAACGAAATGGTAGGATTTCTTCCTCACAGTCGCTAGGGAACAACCGTAATTACCACCACAGTTCCCGGGCGTTTTCCAATTATATTTCCACGGGCGACGCTGCTGCCTCTATGTATCTTTCCTCTAGCTACTGATGCGTATCGTGGGGAGTAGTGAGAACCTATGGAAGACGCCAGTTTGGCATTGTAATTCGGTCATATGCACAAATAAATTAATGTCAGCAAATAATCTACGTGCGCTCCAATGCTCAAGTCAAGTTCTTTAAGACCCTCTATCTTCAGAGGCTGTTGCGTTACAAAAATTGATGTTTGATGTTTTTCCCTATGACTTTTGCTATTGGCTTTTGTCCATTTAACGCCCTATTAGAGGTTTTTCTTTTATTGCACATCGTTAGTTCTTCAATATTTTCCTCTGATGCAGTAAGTCTGCGAGTATCATTTATTCTCTAGGAAATGTATTTTGAAAGCGAGCGAGTTTTATGTCGTTTGCATCTCTGAGGACGATTTGAACATTTCTGCAAATGGCCTTAAACGTGCTAACCTATGACTGATTGCAATAAAGAAGTAGGATGTGTAAGAGGTTCTGACCTACGGCTAGTTAAGTTTCTGAAGTTCCCAGTGCCCCCAGGGGAGCCTCGCGATCCCTCCTGTCGGTCTTCCCTTCGCAAAGGGTCAGGAAGGCCCCATGGTCAGGTTATACATCACTCTTCCTCCCCTAAGTTTCAACTTTCTTCCGCAGGTAAATGCAGATAGATGGTTTCCTTAGTAGCCACACTGCCGAGAGTCCGAGGTTGCGAAGCACCCTAACTAATCTTTAGTTCAAGATATTTGTGGAGCCCTAGTGAAATGGCTATTTAAGTGATACCTGCGCGAAATATGTTTGATTACGTAACCAAATGATACACGCCTAGACTCTCTTATAGAGATCTGTAGCGATGATCGTTATTTTTATTTATATTCGTTGATACATTGTTTAAGTCTAGTGAGGGAACATCATCACCACCGACATTAATCATCAAAAATAATTTTCTGCAGTTCTGTACTCCATTCTTTCATCACGTTACCGCTCTATTCCCCTTTTATCTAACCGCTTTATTTCTTGATGTACTAATATATCCCTCGTACTTTGTTATTCTTCATAATTTGCATGATGTATTCTTCCCTTATGTCTTCCTTTGCAATTCTTCGCATCAGTTTCACTCTCTAATTTTTTTATCAAGTGGCCGTTATGTCTCAGAAAATTCCCTGTAAGATTATCTAATCTTTTTTCCGGAGTTTTCATTCAACATTTTACTATCAGCTATCCGTAGAACTTCATTGTTAATTCTCTCCTTAAGTTGATCTTCATCATTGGTTTTGTTTATAAAACCATATTTCCATCTTTTTCAGTATGTTCTGCTCTGCTGCTGTTACCGTCCCAGGTTGCATATCATAAAATTTTCCTTCACGAATTTTTCAGTGAAGTGCACCAGTACATCCAAACTTGTATTGCTAGGCAGTGAAACGTATGCTCCATTAATTTGTCCCTGTTCAAAAACCTAGTTGAAAGTGTCCTAAAGTAGAATGCGAGCTTAAGCTGTGGTCTTTTTGTTCAATAAATTCTGAAACATGATTTTTCTCTCTCTTATAGTCTTCCTTCCGTCGCATTGAAAACAAAAGTTGCGGAGTCATTCTGAATCTCTCAACTGACCAATTCGTTTATATAGGCGTGGCTGTCTTGATTATAGGCGACGTCTTTTTTCCTTCGCGATGCCCAGCGACTGCCCAATCTTACGTAATGTTTTTTCCGTGGACAGGTTTGTTGCTGATGATCTATTTTGGTGTCGGTTAAATCCACAATCAGCGCGAAATCTTTCGCCTCCTGACGAGTAGTAAGGGGTTTGCTAAACTTGTACCCAAGTTGATTTAGGCAAGGCTTCCCGTATGAAGTTAATCGCCATAGACGCACCAGAAGAATTTTTCCGGCCTAGTTTTATCTGGATGAACTTTCTCCTCCGGTCTGTTCTCTATTCTAAGAGTTAAGTGTGGAATTGACTCTTGATGCGTGCTCGTAAAACAGAAAGGAGCTCTCGTTTAAGGCTGGGTTGCGTGGTCTGCGTGAGGGTTTAAAAGGTCTGGTAATATCTGTACTTAGTTAGGTCAAATATCAGGTGATGGTAAATCCCACCCCAATTCCTTCATCAACAATCAGGTCAGTGAGTGAAGAAAACGTCACTTGCTTTATATAATTTTTGCTGTTGTTTTTCTCAATTTTTACCAAATAATCGTTATATTTCATTATTCGTCTTCCCTCGGCCGTCGGGCCTGAGGAGGATCTATCACGTACTACCTTGATTGGAGTTTATCTCTTCCCATTATTCGACTTCTAAGTGATTCTTCAGGCCACCTGAGGAGTGTGGTGGTCTTGTGGGTAGAGCGCTTGGCTACTGATCTAAGTGTCCCGGGTTCAAATCTAGGTGAAGCCTTTGGACGCCCCCGAACGAAAGAACAAAAATAAATCCTCCAAGTGCGAGGTGGCCCAGGGAAAGGAACTGTCCCCCGTACCCTGAATGTGTGAAATTCACACGCCTGTGGCTTAGTCCGGGGTGAGCTCTACCCTCAACTATCCAAACCAACCTTCGGGTTGAATCACTGAGTGAGTGAAGTGATTCTCGTGGTTATCTAACCCTAGTGCTGTGGTCGTGATGCTATTTCGCGTTTGGATCTGGGAAATAAATTCGCGTCTCCTAACGTTTTAGCGCGCATCTACCGCCCGTGTTAATTAGACTTGAACCTGCCTTCGTAGCGATTTTTTCTCATCGACAGCCCTGGTGAGCACGTGCTACCAACTTAACTCTGCGGCCCTAATTCTTGGTGAGCGTACTTCAAGCTGTCAATCCCCTGAATAAGTTTGGAAAAGAAATTACTTTTCAGGTACTCACTCCGGTTTCATGTACATGACTGTCATCAACTCGGTCCGCCAAGGTGGTGTTTTTTCACCCGTAATTCGGTGCAGTTTTGCGATTCATCATTTACAATATTAAGGTGGTTCCACCGTAAAATGACTTCAATGTCATTTTATTCATATTCTGTCTACTTGTAGAAAAAGTTGTCCTCTATCTGATATGAAAAACAAAATAATTCCTTTCCACGCTATTTTATTCTATAATTCAACTGGAAATTACATGGTGTTCAATGGGCGAATGAGAGAAACACGGGGAAAAATAGTATTTTTCCAGAAAATACAAATGCCATTTTCGTGGAAAACTGTCTCTAAGAAGGAAATAATCCAGAGAAATTGAATAAAAATAAAAAACACGTATCTTACCACCTTATTTTTCTAGTTATTGAAGAATTAATGCCGTAATTGAAGTCAAAATGCGGTAATTCATAGGAAATGGCGCTGCAGTCGACTCCTATGGCTGGAAAAAAGTGCTAATTTAAAATACATTCGTGGAATAATCTGCATTTTTTCTACTTTACTTCTTGTCTTCTGTAGGTAACGCATTTCATTAGCAAAAGCAGGATTTTTTGAATATAATATAAAAAGTGTGGAATTTAGTATTTATTTTGACTCACACAGTCGCTGAGGAACCTCCTTAATGAAATATCGTTTTGCGGCATTGAGACGTCGGGTAATGTGAACTCACCACAAGTATCATTATATTATTTTGTTATATAATTATACTATTTTCAATTACTTGTGAATTCTCTTCTTCCCTGAGATTTCTTGTGAAAAACGGAGTGGCTTGTGGATTCGAACTTGGTACACATGACTTTGCGTCGAAGAAGGCGCTTAAAATCGTGAGGAATTAGTGAAATGCATGTTATTTAGGCGTTAGAATTCAGCAAAAGATGAGTAAAGGCATGTGGAATTTTGACGAAATAGTTTTTGGTCCAAAGTTCTGTCTACAATTCTATTAGGACCAAACTAATATTACATTCTCTAAATTTCCATCCGGAAATTAAAGTAAGAAACCAACCAATCAGGGACCTCCAAAAAGAAAGTATCACTGTCGACTCTATTGGAGTGTTGTGATCACGGCTATTGGTGTTATAGGATTTTGTCTTTTACTCGTAATTGAGAAAAATGTTATTTGGCGTTTATTCTACTTATTGAGTATACGAAAAAATCATTTAATGTCCAACGCAAAATTACGAAATGTATTCTAGAAAGCTTAGACCAGGTCCACCATTACTTTCACTTTCTTATCTTGTCCTCTTTCATTTATAGTAAACCTGCTCAGCCTATTCCCTTAGCTAAAATCGCTATGAACGTGGTCAATCCGTCAAAACCCTAAGTCTATATTTTTATTTATTGCCATTTCGTCTTTCGTTATATTTATCTCTTTTTGGACAAATGTACTGCTCTAGGGCTGGGCGGTTTTCCGGTGCACCGGTTCGGTTTTTTTCAGAACCGGCAGGCCGGTTCAGATTTAGTAAAAAAAATCGGTACACCGGGGAAGCGGGTCTGAACCGGTGCACCGAGGAAACGGTTCTGAACCGATGCACCGGGGAAGCGGTTAAGAACCGGCGCACCGGGGAATCAGTTCTTAACCGGTGCACCGGGGAAGCGGTTCTCAAACACCGATGATCGTTCGCTGCTCGGCTTTCACGCCGCCGCCTCCCTCCCCTTTTCTGCTCGCAGCCAGGCTGGCTTGGGACCACACATGTGAACTTTCCTATCCCCTCTTACTTACCGTAAAACTTATATTTCAATTTACCATTAAATAATTTTCCCTTTTTCCCTCAATTTTACTCCCACCCCTTGATAATGTTGGTTTTAAAAAACTTTTTGAGACATGCAATTTAAAGGAAACTAACATCTCCACAACTTACTTGAGTGCATATTTACTAAAATCAGTTTTTCATTGAATTTAGGGGATCGAAAGGGACTGAAAAGTGACAATCTTGCTGGAATTGCCATTTTACCCCATTCTTTGCTGCTCTCTACCTCCTTTAATATAGGTCGTAGAAAAAAAGTTAACTAGTGGATATTGGAGGAAGTTTTGTGCTCTACAAGAATGAATATGGAGCAAAGTTAGCTAGGATGAACCGTTTAGGAGTTATTAGCGAAAAACTGGAAAAAGTGCCGTTTTTCAGTGTTTTTTTCAAGATGGCGGATAACGCAGAGGGGTGAAGATGACGAATACTTGTGCTTTTCATTCTCTAACCATTCCGAACAACATATAAAAAAATCAGAACTACCTGATTTAGGTTTGGACCCCTTTTTACCCCTCAAGCGACTGGACTGTTATAAGTTGACCGCCCGACTGTCACGTCACAAATAATCGGCCGCTATAGTGCAGAGCAAGCACTCACCCGTGTAAAGTATTGTCACATAGGTAGCTCAACGCGATTTTGCGTATTTTTCATGTTATTTTGTTTTGTCGACGATTACAACGAATAAGAAGGAGTTTATAACCCTTCAAGCTAGTGCAGTAGCAACTTTTATTAAACCAATGCTGTTGGTTTTGGGAGACTTTGTGGAGGAAGGAGCATTGTTTCAAGTTCCTATCTACCCCTGCCACACGCAAGAAGTGAAAGGATAATGCAAATGCTCATCGTACATAAGATGCGCCAAATGCAAACAAAATTTGAACATATTGACGTTGATTATTAGTGCACAATATTGTAAGTTCTTTTCGACAGTAATTTTATGCTAAAGGATGGTTGAGATATTTTTAAATGAATAGTATTTTACATAATGTTAAGTTAAAGGAAAATACGGTTACCCTAGGCAAAATGTGATTTGACAACGTGTCGCCATATTTTCCGGTGGTTTGCGAGCTGCCTATTTTCAACAATGTTTGTATAATCATAGGCATCTAATAACCGTATGTTTCTTTAAATAAAATTTATATTTCAAAATTTTCGTACAAAAATTGTCTATTTCCACTCTTATGTCGGTTTTCCTCCTACTTCCAGTTTTGGATTTTCTCGCTGGCTTGTCAATCTCTTTTGCATTCCATTTCGGTATTCGAGAGTTGTCCTTGGAGGTTTTCCAATACCTACCGTTCCTATCAGTTTATTTCAGCAACCTTAATTGAAATAAAACCGTCATATAAAAATAACTCGAAATATTTCAGGACACTGAACCAGCACTATTTATTTACCAACAAAATCACACGTGAAAGGCAAAGGAGGATTAGCACTATCGATCTCTTCCAAATTATTTTATTGATATTACAAATTAACAAGGAAAGTTTTCCTCTTCCTCCAAGGAACAGAAATCCAGAGTGTATCCAATCCTTGGAAATTGTATCTGAACTGACTTCACTCCTATCTACCATGACAGACGAGAGCAATCAGCCTCTCCACACATATCAGCGCTCTGGAAGCACGTAAATCAGATTTTAGGTGGAGAGATTTCGTCCGCATGCCGCTCTGCCTCTAGGGAGCTTTTCATTCACCAGGCATGAGTTATGAACTTAGCACGGCGTGTTTTTTTTTGTTACAGCAGCATGCTGATCAAAGCCCTTGATAATGTTGTTTTAACAACGAAACGCGTCGTGCTAAGTAAATAAATATCTGTGGAAATTTTGCAAAGTCATCCTTCAGCAACAACGTGAATTTCATCGCCGTTCACGCGGCAGGTTCGAATTCGGCAGATGAACACAGTTAGGTGCATTTTTTGACACTTAAAAAAGCCAATATACCTATATTTACGCCCAGGCCTCGCATACAAACCATTGGCTCTCGCAAACATTCTCACTTTTTACTGTTCAGTTTAGGAAAGCATACCCACGTTATTTAGAAGGATCTTCTTTAAGGAAAAAATACGTTTTAAAAAAACAGGTTAAATAAAATGTTTGGCAAAAAAAACCTTTTGGATGAAAAAAACGGGATTCACTAGAAAAAAACAGAAAAGTAGAAAAAACGGTTTATTAAAAAAACCGGTTCAGTAGAAAACACAGGTTCAGGAGAAAACACCAGTTCAGGAGAAAGCACCGGTTCAGATGAAAACACCGGTTCAGAAGAAAAAGCCGGTGCAGTTAAAAAACCGGTGCAGTAGAAAAAACCGGTTCAATCTATTGAACCGGTGCACCACCGTCGCAAACTGTTTTTTTCTAAACCGAGAACCGGTTCATTATTTCCTGCACCGCCCAGCCCTATACTGCACCGTTGCGAAGCTCCGTGTCATTTCATACAAAATTTGGAAGAAATAGGGTTGGATGACGAAATTGTATACAAAAGTTCGTATACAAATTCCACTGTGATGTACCGGCTTCACATATCCACTGTATATGACCTTTGACGACCGCGGTAGCGAGATAGAAAATAATGTGGCAATGTGCAACTGAAGGTCGCGGAATCGAATCCCACCTCAGGCATTCATGTTGTGTTTGTCTTAGAATTAATGTTACGAAGGTTTGACGACGCAGTAAAACCTTGGCTGTTGGGGGTACCTGAAACCGAAGTCTGCTACTACTGCGACGATATGCGATATCATTTCGTAGAATTTAATCCGATATGCCTTTTGTATTTCGACTTTTGCTATGCAAAGTGATGTCGTAGTACGATGTATAAATTTTTGTAATGCGCAGCCCTAAGCTGTTATATATTCCCGAATTGTCGGTCTTGGCAATGGCACATTAGGTGGAGGAAGGGAACTTGAGAAAGAGGGTATCATTTCCTGCGATGTCATGTGATATGTATCGGAGTCTTGTGCGATGTGGTGGTGGAGGAGTGAATTCAGCAAGTAGATAACACAATGACATATTGTGTGATATATATCGCGTTATTTGCAATATAGGGAATGAGATAGAGAAAAAGGAATACAAGTATTATTTCCTGAGATAGCATGCGATATGTATCGCGTATTTTTCGATGTGGTGGATGAGACAATTCAAAGAGTAAGGCATAAAGTCCTGTCATGTTGTGCGATTATATAATGATTATAACAATTGGTGGGCTTTATTAGAGCGAGATTGAGACTACAAAGTCTTATCTGTCCTCTAACCCCATATCGAGTCATTTGTAATTTGGTGCAGGAGGGAAGGCAAAAAAGGAAGCTATAATTTCCCTTGATATCTTTCTCTCTACGCGACGCCGTCGTGCAATCCCTAATGCTCGGTCATTGCAACGACACGCGGGGAGGCGGAAAGAAGGGAACTCCAGGGTGGATGTTGTGTGGGGAGTGGTCGAATTGACGGTGGTGGGAAGGAAGGACTGGTGGCTGTGTGAGTGAGGGGACCGTTCTTCGTCTTAGGAGGCTCTCGTTTGGCGGCGGGGGAGGGCGGGCGTAGTATATAAAAAGGGGGCAGAGAGCGGTGGGGAGTCGGCGGTGGGGCGGAGAGTGGCACTTGACGGAGGGGAGACCGCCTCCCCCACCCTCATGTTTGCGCAACGCACTTGGAAAGTGGCGGTCCGAGGAGCACCAGTACCATAGTCGGTCCGCGACCGCACTATCGCTCAGTCCTCGTCGACGTGTGGGCACCCCGTATCACCTCTCTCCCTCCGCAGTCGACGACGACGTCGCCGCCGAGGCAGGCATTCCGAAGTCGCCGAGCGTCGTCCCCGGGGATATACACACTTGTGGTGTGTGGCAGGGGCCTTTTTCTCCCCTCTGCGTGCCGCAACCCCACCTCCCGTGTTCCGTCGACAGCCAGCCGGCCACCGACCGACCGCTCTGCTGTCCCCCCCTAACATCTCCCCGCGACGAGCCCGCTCGTAAAACCAGCGTCGTCGTGTCTCCCCTCTTCCGCCGTGGTGGCCCTCGTGTGTGGAACAGTGTGGACGTGCGGCGGTGGGGTGAACCGGGGCGGCGAGTGGGCGTTGACGCCGCTGGAGAGGCGCCGGGGGCCGTCGGAAGCGTCGTCCGGTGGGTCGTTGGACGACGAGCCGGGCGAGATGCCTGTCAACGACGTCGTGTCGCCCAGGGTGAAGGTACGCACGGGGTCGGCCGACTCCGCCCCCTAGGACCCGTTTGTCTCCCCCCCCCTTACCTCGATGTGAAGGCGTCGCGCGACTTGGTACCACTCGCCAGTGGAGAGCATGAGGTGAGGTAGGGTGAAAAAAGCGTAGATGAGTGGGTAGGGGAAAAAAAAGTCTTCCAGAGGGACTCCCGGAGACACCCCAGGTCTTAAATGTCTCATCACTTTATCTGACTCGCTTCTCCCTGACGTCACGCTGTGCGGAGGCGAGTGCCACCAAATCCTGCGACACGCATGTGTATTGCAGGTATTGGTGTAACTCGCCCGGAAGGATCTTTGATATCATGGCGGGTGACGCTAGCGTGGATGAGCGGGCAGTGGAACCCGTCTCCTAAGGGGATCTTATTTAGGAAGGTTCCTTAGTCCCTGTGCCTCTCCATCCCATCCCTGCACTCTTTCCTCCCTCTGTCGTCATTTTACGTGAATGCGAGTGCCACCAAGCTCTGTGAAGCCTGTATAACTTCTATAGCCTCTCGCTTCCCCAGGCCCTCCTCCCCTCCCGGTCGTTTTTTTCACAATATGGTTTTGTTTGGAGTACCATGACCCCGCTGGAGTCCATTAGTCGGTGTCATGGGAGGTGACGTGTGACCGGGAGATTTGGCAGGGTCATGGGTCAAACCCGGAGTCTTTTGTGCGCGAGTGGTTTTTGGTCTTGTTTTGTTTCGTTCCCCGCTCGTTTGGAAAAAATTTCTCTGACATCTCAATGGATGCGGGATTCCGAGGCGCCGTTTTGTTGAACGGATGCTGTCTCGAGGGCCTGCAGACTTATCAGCATTTTACTCTCGAGTAACTTTCCGCCCGTGGATATAGGTTGTGCTGTTGCCCAACGTTCTCGTAAGATTCACGACTGGTTTTATTTACAACCGCTGCTGCAGTGGTACAGGAATTCGTTTGTGTCGACTGATGGATTCAGCGAGACGTCGTTTATTCTGAAACGTGGGAGTGCTCGACTCCTCTTGTGTTTTAGCGTTATGAATGCCGGCGGAGTCAGCCAATACAAAAGGCGCTCAGCGCTTCATTTGAAAATTGATGGTAGTATTAGTCAGTCTTGGGAGTTGTGCCCACCCAACGTCCTGCTTTTAAAAGGTTGTTGGGCGAGGCATTCCCGGTGATTGTTTTCCTCGGCGATCGCATGCGAGATCGCTTTTGAAAGAAAGTGTGTTGAAACGTGTATCTCAAAGAGTTGCTCCCAATCTTACAGCAATCGAATTCTTTGACTGCTGTGAGTGCCTATTAATTGCCTTTCAGGCATTGATGTCTTTCAGAGTGTAAATTATTATTATTTAATGTCGAAACCTGAAACGTGATACTGGCGCGGTTTTTGGATTGTGCATGCATCCAGGTTGGGGGTATGATGAATGGTTGAGTGTGGGTGTGTTTTGAAATCAAGGCAAGTTGATTACTTGCTCATAGTATTGATACCTACCCACTTATTTTCGACCTGACGTTTGCACTAGAGAGCCACTTCGCCCTTACAATAGAGCGCTGCGGTTGCTCTTTCGCGCGATTTGCATTTTAATTATATGTAGCCGTGCTGGGGTGTGAGTGAGGCACACATTCACCGTACATAAATATTTAGAAAATTTGAAATATACAGATTTTATATATGGATATACAGATATGCAGTTTGACTGCAATACAAGTTTCCCATTCTTTCACCGACCCATTTATGACTGCTTTGTCAGTGCTTTGTCTATGGCATGGTTGAATGTGGTTATTAATTTGATAATACTTCAACTCAGCTAACAGATGGAATTATTGATGTATAGTTATAGATTTTCGAGGGATGTAGCTCACTAATTCACAAAAAAATCAATATTCATACAAGTAAAATACAGCCTAAAACTCTTCATGTGGATTTTTAAAGAATGCGCTCTTTTTCATTCATAATTTAATTCGCTCAAGTCTCTCCTAAAGCAGTTTCCTTAAGAATTAAGTCCACTACCTTCCGTGGATAAAGACGGTTCATTGATCTGGATTTTCGGTGTTATAGACCTTGTTTTTCATCTCAATTACGTTATCTTGCTCTTACCATTTATTTTCCAATGTATTTCGGCCCCATATTCCCTATCCGAAATATATTACGGAATGAGTCCTTAGGTCCTTTTATACATAAAATGAATATTGGTATAAAAAATGAAGTGGGCAATTGTAGTAGGAATTCGTCGGAAATAAAGGTTACGGGTCCTTCTATAAGAGACAGCTTAAGCTGGCGCGTACCGGGCAAGTTTATAAAATATGTGCACCAAAACATGACTCGGTTGGTAATTTGAGGTGCCGTCTGGTGGAGGATGACCTCAATTGCTCCATTTCAGGGATGGAGGAAATGTTTTTATGCTTGATTTTCGTGGATGTTTAGATTATGCTGACCTCCTTATCTGCGGAAACTGGTATCTATCAAGCTCTCAGTTTTAATGGACGTCATATTTACTAAAACTTCAGGATCAATTCCTCGGTCTAGTGCTGTTCTCGAGGGCAATGCCTACCTGAGAATAAGGGATAGACACATCGTTAGCTCCGATGGAGGTGAGATGAGTTGTTTAATTCCCAAACAGTTGTAATTCTAAAATTTGGTATGTCCGTGATCAGCTTCCAGTTCAAAGAGTGATTCAGGTCATTCTTTTTTCTATTTTCTGTAGCTGCTGATAGTGTCCGGTGGACACTTGATAAAAAGGGTATTTGATTCTCTAAGGCAGCAGTTCTTAACCTTTATTCCTCAATTCCCCACTTTCACCACAGTTCATAATATCATTCCACCTTCACAGTATATATTATTACTTTTTAATTTGAATCTGCAAATGAAAACAATGTGCGTATTTAAGAATCTATTTGAATTTGTGGCATTTAATAAATTTTTGAACGCTACAGAATAAATTAAAACTAACTACAATATTACACATTTTGCATAACCTACAGAATATAATTTTTTTAATAGTGGTCCCAATGCCCCCCTAAACACATCTAGATCCCCCCCGGGGGAATTCCCCATTGTTTGAGAACCCCTTCTCCAAGGAGAAGTGAACGCGTAGTGTATGATTGGAATAATAATAAGAGTGAGTGATAATGATAAGAGTGGAAACCCATGGGTTGAGTATAAACGTATGGACCTGGATTAGCGTTGCAAAAATTCTCCTCGATAACGGCCAACTTGTACGAAAAAAAGCATCAACTGTCTAAATTGGCTAAGAATTGATAATTTTTTCTAATAATCAGGTGATCGTATTTTTCCTCCGAAATTATGGCGGAGGTGTAGTTAACGTGTAAATTTAGTTCATGCTTTTTGTTTGGATTTTATATTTTTAGATTTAATTCTTTAGATCTTGATTTTATTAATTGTATTATATTTCGGTTCCATCATTCCTATCCGAAATCTTCCTTCTTTTGCGTTTGCAGGATGAGTCGTTAAGTGCCCTTAATGTATCAAATGAAAGTTGCCATGTAATTACATGTTCATGATGTGAGCGCGTCGAGATGGATACCGACGGAAATTCACGCTTTGGCTTCTAAGCGAACTCCATAAAGATGAAATAAATTTAAAAGTAACGATGTAATAAAAATAAAATATTTTATAATTTATTTAAACGTCATCCCCTCTTTGTATTCATCATACGGCATTGCTACTTTTCTTCCTATCGCTTCAGGGTTGGGATAAATACGTTTGGAGGCTGTATCTTATTGCCTTTTCATTATTTTTCTCCTTACCCTCGGATTCCTTTCCGTTGCATCGTGTATCCTCAGCGTGGCGCGTAACGCCGGTTCGATGCCGCGGCAGTGAAAATGTGTTTCGCAAAGACGGCTTGACGCTAGGAAAGATAATTACTGTCCGTCAAATCATTTTTTTCCTCGTCCATTCCCTTAATCGTCTCTCGGAGTCTGGAATATCTCAAGGCTTTCTCGGTTGAACAACGTAAGCTACACGCATCTCTCGGCGGGGTCGTGTGTAAATGCGGTGCAGTGGTTTGTTTTGGGGTGGGGGCGTGAGGCGCAGCGGAGGGGACTGAAGGACGGAAAGAGGGAGAGGGGGTGGTCTGCGCACGGAAAACCTGTCCACCTCGCATTGCACATTGCTGGACGTGCAGACACAGGGATACACCCCCCGGCTCGCGCGCGTGGCATTGTTCTTGCTCATCTGGATGGAGGTAGTCATGTCTTCCAGTGCCTTGAGTGTTTTTTATTTCGCCTTCGCGCGATTATGTTTATGTGGTGTAGATGCACTCCGATCACGTCGGTGCATGTGCCGCAGAAAGTAGTGCTATAAAAATTAAAAAGGGTGGCAAATTGACCCTCGTGCCTCCGGCGGAATTTGCCATACGGTGGTGGGAATCAGAGGTTGGGGTGTCGTATGTTTAGTGTGCGACTGCTGCCCAGTGGTCCTTGGGAAATGGTGTTAAGAAGAAGTGCGACATTTTTGCCATTGGAATTTTTACGCGGAGTCCCTTCAAGCATCTGCTTGCATATTGAAAAAATATCATGTCCGTTTCTGGAAGACGTGGTTCGACGTCACTTAGTTGTAATCAGTTGCATCGAGTAAATTTAAGCTGGGGCATTTCGTTGTTGTGGTTTGGCTAGAGTTCTGGCTTCCCATTCTTTGGAACTGGGTCGCAGTCTCAGCTGTGGTGGAGATTTTTTTCATTGGAATTCCCATCCCTACTTGAGTGGCATGTGGAGTGTACTTCAAGAACTGCACTCCGTACGTCGAATGTGACGTATAATTTGTAAACCTCATAGCACCTTTCGTTAAGTTTAGGCTAATGCCGACCCTGGATTTCCCTCCACTATTGCTATTGCCCCAAACATTCCTTCCTACTCCAGCGAACCCGCATGTGCTAAATAGCTTAGATGACCTTAGTTGTCGATCTCCTATCCCAATTACAACGATCACAATTTAGGCTGTTGTATTCGCCCATTGCGTGGGAAAATGATGCGTAGTGTTGAATTGAGGTTTTACGGTACATTTTCCGACGTGAAGCCTCTTTAGAGCCTCATTTCACATGAGTTGAGTTAAGCGGGGTTGGTATTCCTTTTTTGTTTCGAGGGAAAAGTGAATGAAATAGGTGAGATTGGAAAATCAGCCCTAGGCGACAGATATTTTACTTCCTATCTCGGCGGAAGTTCTCATGTCATCGCGTACATTCACGGAGCGAAGAAGTTTAAGGCAACGCTGTTTTACGAGTAGTTATTTCCAAAAGGAGGGATCAAGTATTCATTTCACCCTCGGGGACACCTAGTATAAAAATTCACGGATCACTTGTTGCTTCCTTGGGCTTGTTTCTATCTGCTACTTGTTCCTTATTCGCTATCATCTTATGCAGGGGAGGAAGCACGGTTTTGTGATCTCCAGTTAGCGATGGAGGTTGTATTTTGGCATGAGACCTGTGGCTACCCATTCCGAGGATGTGGGTTTGAAATCGGTCGGTGGTGCGCATCATTAAGTTGCATCCCGGTCCATACTTGAATGTTGTGGGGAGAGCACATGTGATGCAGTTCTCCATCCATCGGATGGGATATAAATATTGTGTATTCTTTGGAGACCTTCGTAGAGAGCGGGCTACTCTCCACTCGTCCTGTCCCAGAGAAGTCAGCCTACACGTACCTAATTCCTCCAACCCTCGCTGGCGCACATAACTGCGGTTACTGGTCGCCCAACCTAATCAGTATTACTGTATTCTGCGAGCTGCTTTTCTTGTTTCTTGTTGTTGTGGTGGAATTCTTGATATTTTGCCTTAGTAATCTTAGGGTAACTTAACCGATATTATCCCAATTTCTCAGCAATTCAACATTTTATATACATGGAGCGTGTAGATAAGTATGTTTAGACCTATTACGTTAATAATAATGCTCGGAGAGTCAATGTAGTGTAAGCGGCTTCACATTCGCTTACGGTCATGTATAGGCAGTGCCACCTCCGGTACTTCAATAACCCTGTGGTGATAATGCTACGATAATAAAACTTCAGTAAATTAATTTTATCATGAAGGATTTTATAATGCGAGAAACAGGAAGGAGATGCAGTTATTGTTGTAGGGATAATGGATATAGCTGCGAGTTACATCCGATTCTAAGGTTGGAGAAAATGTTTAGATGTACTTATGGAATTTTTTATCGAATTTTAAAGTTAGCAGTATTCAACTAATGAATTATTTCATTCCTTTGAAATGTGAACATCATTTAGTTTGAGTAAATATAGTCATTGGGGAAACCTGTTGACTGTGGAAAAAAAATTTGGCATTTGACTGATAGCCTGGAAGGAAATAGAAGGAAATTGGTAGAAGAGGTTGTTTTAGTATTAGCCCTGCGTCGGGTGCTAAATCACCGTTATTGGGAAGAAATTCATTAGAAATTTAATATAATTTGCTGGAAAGGAAACCATCTCACGATATGTCTACAATTCGGATATTATTTTACCGCCCACACTGCATCTATCCGTCCGACTGTGGCGTCCGCTAAAAAATCTCATCACTCATGAACAATTAAGCTCAAGAATTATTTTCCCCGCACACAGTTTATGAATACATCAGGAGTTGATACAGATCCTAATTCTGCGAAAACACGCCTCACTAATCATCCATTTTTCCTCTGTTCTTTCTTTTTATGGATGGTGTCCCAACACCCACTGCCACTTCCCTTGCAACAACTCTCTGGGTAATACGTTAGAAAATGTCTCCATTAGCCCAAACTGGTTGCCATATGGTTAGGAATTGATTTACGATCACCCGGGTGGATAGATAGAAGGGAGCTCGTGATAACCTGTTGCGCGTTATGGCATCCGGACAGTTCCCCAGAGTGCATAGACATGTGGCTTCCGAAGACAAGGAGAAGAATGGTATAAATGGCTCCCCCTCCCATAAACCCACTCATAAACCAATTTGGGCAATTGACGTGGATGATTTCATTCGGGTGGAAATATTTCGTTTGGCGGTACGCATCAAACAGCAAATGGTCGAATGCGTCAAGCGCATTGCTCCGCATACAAATAGGAGCTTTGGGTGCCAATGACACCGCGCCCCCATTCCTGGGGAGTACCCGGCGGTGAATGTAAACATTGATCTGCATGAAAGAAAATACCGCTGGTTTCGTCAGTTGAATCGGACTCTTTGATCGCTGATGATTTTATAACGAACATTTGCGTCTGCATTAGCACCAATAGACTGGGGAAGTGAAGTACGGCGTGGTTCGAGGCGACAGTAACTGTTTCTGAGTCACCCGCTTGGGAACACGAACTAATTTGCGGAATTCGCGATGTGACAACCATTCGCCTTGACCGGAATCGGAACTCAGATGCTCCAATGTCGCGTGGAAGAGGAAGTTCTCTCACTCAGTTAACTCTCCCAACGTGAATTCGGGGAATCCGAGTACGCATCCCATTCCAGGCTAATGATTTTCTCATTGTTGTGAATTTCGTGCATTTGAGAATAGAAAACGCGTGCTAGCCTCATTAAGATTTATCAGGAGCCTTCTTTTTGAACTAGGAACCATACGTCGAGTTTCTGAACGTGCAACCTGGGGCACAATCACGGTTCTCCACTACGCGTGCGTCCGTGATTGCGTTATTTTTCTGGTGGGAGAGAAAACGTGATCGGCATTCTTCAAATTTTGTGAGGAACAGGACTCCCAAGCGATTATTGGAGTGTGTCATTAGGACAGTAACTGAACATTGCCCTTCCAGAAAGGATTGCCTATTAGATGACGATAATGACTACGCGAAAGAAGGAACCGTGATCCCACAACAGGCTTTATTTTAAGTTTTTCGGGCAACATCTTGAAATGCTGACAGTATTCAACGGCCTTGACATTGGAAACTTTGGAAGCCATGAAGTTGTCTCAAGTGCCCGGCTCCGAAACATGTCACACCTGTTTGAACGCGAGTCTCTGTGACACTTCCCGCTACGAATCACGTTCTTACGCGAGTGCCTTCATCTCGGAGAGTGAGAATACTCGCTCGCGATCGCAACCGATCCGCGGTGCAGTTTCTCCCGGGCACTTGATCAAGCATTGCTCTTACAAGCAGTGCCTTTGACGGTGCCGGCCTCCCTTGTCGCAGGTGCGAGCCGTGTGGTTTGCAATCTGCCTTCCGGCGTCCGCCCGATATGTCCCTCGTCCTTCGCTCGCGTAACCGTTTTGTTTAGTTGTGCAACAGGGGCGGCCAACTGCCCTGCTCGGGACTCGCGAGGTTACGCGGAGTCACACAACTTTCATCCTGGCGTCAGCTCATACTTACGGAGTGAAGAGGCCGCAAGGTTGAGCTGTTGGCTGTTTATTTCGAACCGTTTGTGAATTAATGACGTTTGATGTGCAAACTTCAAAGCAAAAATAAAATAAATTACACAAAAAACACGGTTTTATTAAAAATGTACCAAAAAATATAAATTAATTTTTTAGCCATCACAACTGGCCTACAACTGGCAGAACGTGCTTCTTTGTGCCTAAAAATAAATCCATGGGGGCGCAACCAACATTTGTTATACAAAAGACTGTACCATTACTATATAGATAACGTGGTAAAAAGTCTTTAGTACATATTCCACGTTGTGCAGGACCAGGAATTTCCGGCAAGCGAAGCTTGCCTCAACCTTTACAGTAATTTGTTGAATAGCCTTTAGTATCACAAATTGTGATCGAGACTAGGAGTTTCCGGCAAGTGAAGCTTGCCTCAACCTTTACAGTAATGTGTTAAAAAGTCTTTAGTATCACAAGTTGTGATTAGGACTTGGGTGTCAAGTGTTAAGTCTTTTGCATCATATTGTAGGTTGCGCCCCATGGTTTTATTGTTAGTCACAAATAATAACGTTCTACCTGTTGTAGGCCAGTAGTGAGAGCTCAAAATTATTTTTTTTTACTTTTTAGTACATTTTTTAATGAAACCATGTTTTTTAAATGTTTTTTTATATTTTACTTTTTAGTTTATAATGATTTTGCATCAATTTTTCATTCAATATTTATTTCATTCATATTTTTCAATCATCATATTGTCGTTATTCAATGGATTAATTATTGAAAAATTTGCAGTGAAATGTTTGATGAAAAATATTGGAACTAACTTTTTGTCCTAAATTGATGTTTACATTCTTTGTTGGTAAATGTTAATTTTTTTAAATTGTAAAAATATTATATTGTCATCCAAAATACGCATGTGGGAAAAGTTTCAAGAAAATCGACTTGGTGGAAGGGGGTGAAAAATTGATTACAAGATTTGACCCAAACAAATAGTGATGACATGTTAAATAAAACCATTAAAAAATCATTTAGATGGAACAGGGTCGGAATTCAGATCATCCTAAATCACAATTTTTTACTGTGGATTTCGCACATTTTTGTATGTACCTCCTCAATGAATAACCCCGTTAAGTTCCTCACGCGGCTAGTCCCGCATTGCTTAAAATTAGGTAGGTTTATAGGCTCTTTCGACCTATTCAGTTATCGTGGTATACGTAATACGTTCAGTAGGCCATTAATGCCCATTGGTATATTCCTTCCTTTCAGACTGACATTTTTTGCCTTTGATGCCCTGAGGTTGCATGTGAACAACGATCCGCAATGTGAACATGGTTGGACAGAAAATATCAGTTGTCTCATGTGAAAGAATCGCATTAATGTGCAACTAAGGTTAAGAATGCATCATGGTCATAATTGTGTGTGCTTTTTCATAATTTTCAATAATACCATATGGTATGAGAAGCTCTCAACATCTCACGCCGGGAAAGCCTCAGATGTTACCATATTGATAATCAATGTATTTATCACACCCCATCCTTTTAATGTGCATGAAATGCACTACGTTTGCGTACATTTTGTTAACGTTGACTTTGATTTATGATTTATTTTACCTGGACCGGATGAGGCTACAATCCAGCCCCCTTTTCTCCCGGTCCAGGGAAGGAAACATGGTTACTATTTATTTTACATGTGATTCATAAATTCGAAATTCTTATATTTCTATGCATGTATACGGTAGCATAGTACAACAACACTCTTATTTCCTTGACATTAAGTAGTGCATGTTTTGGTTGAGATTCACTGCCATACACCCTTGAGTGGCTTGCACGGTAGGTACTGTAGATGTTGATGTATAATAATACTCATCCAAACCACCGCTTTCGACGTTAAAACATTGTAGTCTGCAATTCACTTGTCATCCGACAGGTATGCGTGAATTACAATGGTGTGCGTTTTACTCATACTGTTTAGAATTACTTTGTGGTGTGATGTCCACTTTACATTAAACCTGATGATGCCGTATTGAGATGAATTCGATCATACCTATCCATTAAATTGTTGAGCACATTTTAACTGCTCCTCCATTATTACGGAGTGATCTTCGACATTATTCGTGAATCTGCGAAATATCAGTGGTGAAAATTCTCAATCGACGCCATTCGCTGTGAAATTACTGTTTGCGTTGTCGTGAAAAGAAAAAGGAGCGATTGATTTTTGGGCTTAAATAGTTTGCGGTGATGAATTCGCGTGACATGCCGTCTCGGGGAGAGTGTCGGTGGATGTGGAAAGAACGCCAATGAACGCTTGAGCGGGCGTCTATTGCAGGTTGGTTCGGGCAAGGCACACGCGTACGGGGTGTGCTTATTTGTTTGGTAGCGTGTAGCTCGCCGTTTGCTCTCTATATATAACACTCTGTATTTACCCCGGAGGGTTTTGTGTGTGGGGTGCCGATGTCCCTGGGGACTTAGCCGTATTCCATCCATGACCAAAATCGTGCACGTCTCCGCGACGAGAAATGACTAGTATTCACGCTTTTTTTGAGGAGCTGCGAACCGGTAATTTACGGGACCCTGAGTGGGATGTTAACTGGTCGTGTGCGTCCTTATGTCGTCGGCAGGGAAACACTCGATATCCGACCGCACCGGAGGTTATTTATCGGAGAAGTGAGGAGAAAGTTTAAGTGATCGCGCAAAAATTACGAAGCTGTTTGCAAACGGGGCGGCCTCGTGCGAACATTGTGCGTGGAACCCTTTGACCACTGCCGAGGAAACTGCATTAAAGTGTCACGGAAGGGTCCGCCCGAAGGAAAATACTTTAACAATCACTTTAAATTGCGCACCTACCTCTCCCGCATTACTCCTGGGTCGTCTACTTGAAATGAGATGCTTGCACTTAAGTGGCCTCCGCCGTTGTACGTCGAAGTTCCTTCACGCGTGCCCTGGTGACGCGAAACAAGGCGGGAATATGTAATAATTTGTCTATCAGAATGCCTAAAATACAGTTGGCGGATCTAGATTCATAATTTTTGCTAATTAGATTAGCTTTTATGTGTTTAGCTAGTATCGTATCTAACAATAAGATAGTCAAGCAAGCATGAAGCTAGACGCTTTTGGAGAGGATTGCTTCTTGAATTTTAAAGAGTGTTATAATTTTCCTCATAAGGACTAAAGGACGAAACTTCATATTCACTGTTGGGAATGGTCGCCTCACCTTGATTTATTAGAAGATGTCGCTAGGTTTTAGACGTCTTTGGACAGCCAAATGTCGCCCTACGACGCGTTCATGTAATATTTTGCTAAAATACTGCTCGTATGAGAGATGTTTTAATGGAACATTCCTAGAGTCTGATTCTCACGCCTGATTGTGAGTATAGTCGTCGGCAGTAATTCGGTTAGTTTCAAACCTTAAGTTTTGATTCAGCAACAAAGGAAGACAGAAACCCAATTTGGTAGAAAATAACGTGCTCTTGATGTTATCGTATGGATAGCGCACTCCGCAAAAACTCAGTGTAAATAATTTTGTTCTATTTTCAACATTACCTCGTGGAATATTTCAATTCCTAAGTACTAACTTGCGTAGTATTTTCCCGCCCTTTTTGTTATCTGCCAATAGCGGTTTCAGCTTATAAATATAATTTTTTAAGGAGATGCCTCCTTCGTGTCACCAATCTTATTACATATTAATAAAAAAGTGTGTAAAATAATACTTGAGCTCGTGCTTTGAACTCTGTAGAACTAGAAGTCGAAAAGGACGAATACAAACACTTGCTTCCATTACGCATGTTTTATCTCGAAGTTAATAATTTTTAACATCCTTTTTACTTCTACGAGAAACCACGTTGAGAAAACAGTCCAGTATTATGTTCGTTTTCTTATTCGTTCAATGCGTTCATTTGCTCCTCGAAGCGTGAGAATGAATAAATGTTTGAGCCTTCCGCCTCGCCCCTGGCCACGGGGGTCCCGTGTCAACGGCGTGTAACCGCGACGCTTTCCCGCAACACCAGCCCTGTGACAAACCTTGGGAGAATTATTCCTTAATAGCCCGAATGGGATTTTCGTATGGTCTGTGCCGACGGTGAATTGATGGTAATTGATCCATGCCCATAACAAGCTAATTGACGAGCCCCGGGGCAGTGGTATTATGCCTGGCGAAGGAGTAACTTGCGTGAACTTAGACTGGCGCAGTGGATATGAGCAATCGTTGCAATTCCTACTCGGTGTTTTCTTCGTGACGGCCGACGATAGTGGTCCACGTCTCTGGGCTAGGAAAGCGATCCAACGGAGGAGGAAGTTCACTTCGCACATCGACATTTATGCTATGAAAGCATTCACGACCAGTTTTGAGTGGCTTCCACTTGGACGTTAGTGGTTGATAAAATACGTTCCTTCGTTTTTTACATGTAGAGTAGTGAATGTGTTTCCAGGCGTGCTATGACGGTTTTACTCGAATAGTATGCTGTAGGGGTATCTTGGTGCCTGACTAAGTCATCTCAAATTGAAAGGGCATAAGCATTATAGCTTATTTAGGTCTCTCTTCTCCCGCTTATTTGCGTTGCACCTGGCATAGCGATAGTGTTTGCACTACGATGACTCCTGTCAGTGTTAGCGCGATATTGTTTGAATTATGCAGCATTCAGGTTCTTTAAATTCTGGCCACATTTATGGTGAGACAATTAAATATAATATGAGTTACCCAAGTTTCTTTTTTATATTCAGCCAAATGCCGAGAAAAAGGTGGAAGGACTTTGAAATGGAGAGGTTGTACTTATTACTTTATTATTGTATTCAGCATTGAATTATCTGATAAGAATTTAAATGAATGAAAATGTGATGTTTTAAGTGTTGTTAGTGTGGGCCACATTGCAATCATGTCTTGCAACTTATACTTAAGCATTTTCGTGAAAGATGAAACTTCTTCTGAAAAAAACTGTTTGCCTCGAATTTAGATCCGTTATAAAAAAGAAGATTATGCTCGAGAAAAAAAATGGTGCTAAAAATTGATATATCTGTTGTCATAGTCTTCAAGTCATTATGAAAAATATCGTTTTGAGGTGTATAATAACTTTCTTTGAAATGTGGACGTTTTATTCGTTTCATATCCGGGACTTGCGGTCTTGTTGCAGTTGTTATAGCTCCAAAGACTGTCATCCTAGAACTATAAAAGACGAAAAATAAGCTAATATTTCTTATGCCTTTTGTATCGGAAAAATGCTTCCATAGAAATGTACTGGGTCCGGAAATCGTAAAAATATCTCGAAGAGACCGCCCTTAACATTGCTCTTCGTCATTTATCCGACCCTATCCCTTATACATGTGACCACGCGTTTAGTTAGACCTTTGTGTCTTGTGAAGGACGTATTTGGTTCTAAATACTGCACTCTTGATGTTCCTGTTAAAACCCGCTACTGAAGGTATCCGAGTAAATATCACGCTAACTTAAGTTGACAAGGGTTTGATCCACTCAAACCCTTGTCCTTGTTTTTACCTCAAACCCTTGTTTTTACTAACAAGCCACATTTTGCTGGATGCTGATGTAGGGAATATTTATGTTTCCTCATAAGGTATGTTTTTGCTGTTGGTATGCAATGGAAAAACTTTGGAATATGAAGCAAATGTTGCGCATTGTTGACTGCGGGATATGAAACCGCCCGAAACTTCGTAGATAATTGCCGATGTTAGACGCTCAATCAATTAAGGGCAGATTTTTCGTACTTTTATAAACGAGGTACATTTTAGCATTACCGTTTTTGGGATAAATACATCCATAAAAAACTTTTAAAAAATCATAACCAGTCAGGTGGAACATTATTCGTAATTTCCGGTAGTATGACATTTTTTTTGCAAATGCAAGTATTTTGCATACCGCAGCAGTCGTTACGCGAATCGCAGAATAAGATGTTATTTACATTGAATTGTACTTAATGATGATTGCTCTTGAAGCGATTCACAATCTTGAGCTTCATTGGCGAAAAGCAAGATATACATATCTGCGTTTATGCATCGTTTGTCATCAGATCGTATTATGTGAGTATTTGTTTTTTTTACTGTTAAACTTTTAAATGAGCGTTATTTGCGGTAAAAATCAGAATCACGCGTGGGAACTGCGCGTATATTTTCTGTCCTTTCTCATTTTTTTAATTTTCTACAATAACTCAGAAGATGATGATTCTATTAAATGACTAAATTGGCAGACTTGCCTAATGGATGTTAGTTCCCATTTGGAAGGCATTGGAAATTATAACGAGCCCTTCACATTGCGAAAGAAGCGAAGAACTAGCGCGTCCATCTGTTGTCATTTTTATCAGGCAATACGGCACACATGGCTGGCTCTGTCCTTAGAATTAAAAACGGTGACGAACGCAAAATAGCCCCAAAGGTATACTTTGCTACTCCGCATGTTAAAAGCCTCTTCCCTACAGAACGTTCGTTTTATAGCGATCCCTTGGTATTGCGGGGGTGGCATTAAGAAAAAGAGTTGGTTTTGCTGATGCGTTACGCGAGGAAACTAACGAAATCTTCCAATATATCGACGAACATCTATTGTCCCTCTCTCTCTCTAGATCATGGACGAGACCTTCGAATTAGTTTTCCTCTCCTCGCATCCATTCATGCGGCCGATGTTGGCCGCCCCTCGTTCCCCGCCCCCACCTCCAGGCCGCCCCCGCGATAGGCATGTCGATTCTCTCCGCCTCTGCCAACCCCTTCCCCATGCACTCACTTAACCTCCTGCCTCACTCCCCGTTCCCCTTCGATTCAGTCATCTGGACCGCTATCTCCTCTCCGGCCACCGCCTCCCGGTCCAGCCATCCGTCTGTCAAATCAGTTTTGGAGCAGCCCACAAGGCCCACCGTTCTAGAATCGTGTCCCTTCGCGTGGACCTTGTCTAACAATAAGAGATCGCCTCCCCTTGTCAACTCCCGTCTTTATGAGCTTACAAGTTGTTAGTATTTTTAGCTTGCTGGGAAGATGAACAATCTCTTTGCACTGTCGTTTGTCTAAAAGAACCGGCGATGGAGTTTCAAGTTACGTGATTTACGATAGCTCTGGGCGTTTCCCTGGTCGTAAGTTTAAAATCCACTCAATTTTCTGTCAGTGGAATCAACGTTTTGACTAATAAGTCGACGTAAAAAGACGTATTTTTTAAGATTACTGTGGTTAGTGAATAATCTATTCGTACCGTCGTTTTTCTGATTGACTTGCCGGGAACAAATCCTGAGTTTAGGTGAGCTTCGATATCGTAACTTAAAAAAAACATACGAGGTAATGTGACGAATGAATCGGTGTAAAAAATGTAGTAATATGAGACCAATTTCGTGAAGTAACTGGTTGGTGGATCGCGGAAGGGTCGACGAGTTTATCGAAGTTGCAAAAGGAAAGACAAACGTGTTTGGCAAATTGAGATGGCTTTGCTAAATTGAACTTCGTCTCTCGGTAACTGTGTGGAATCTGATTAATGAAGGAATGTGGCCACCCATACTAGTATTAAAAACCAGTTCTGATGACGATGTTTTGGCCGTTGTTTGGAAGTTTGTGCGAAGTTTTTTTTTCATAAGGGAGATTGATCATTATCGGAGTGTGTGGGATTGGTTTCTTCAGAACGATTTCTCCGAGAATTTTTTGTGCAAAACTCCTGTATTTAGTCACTTCTTTTGCTGTGGTGGGTTTGTGTTAATATTTTATATATACAAGTTTGTGGAAAAATCACACACGTGATAATCTAGATAAAATTTGTATGTATCCTTCTATCTGTGAGAAAGGTTACTATGGTAACCGAAATATCAGAACGTATAGTGTGAGTTCAACAGATTCAGGCGAGATATCGTGGAAGTTCTTCATAATGTAAGAGAAACAATTGCACTTTTCCACAAAATGGTTTATTGCGTACAACGCGTTTCGGCTCACAGAGCCATCATCAGGTACAAGACAGGTACAGGGTCTTGTACCTGATGATGGCTCTGTGAGCCGAAACGCGTTGTACGCAATAAACCATTTTGTGGAAAAGTGCAATTGTTTCTCTTACATTATAGTGTGAGTGTTCTTTTTTATGTGTCTATATTAAATTCCGCCCCAATTGTGGCAAATTTTATCTATATATATATAAATATATATAAATAAACTATGCCACAGGTGGGGCGGAATTAAATATAAACACATAAAAAAGAACACTCACACTATAAGTTGATATTTCGGTTGCTCTAGAACCTTTCTCAAAGATAGATGGATACAAAATGATGGACAGGCAGGGAACAAGAGGTGGGGTGAGATGGGAGGAGAGAGGGGTAGGGAGGGAGTATATATATATATATATATATATATATATAATTGACTTAAATATTAATACTTTTCAGTTGCATTTACGTTTCATGTAAAGTGTAATATTTGAGGTGTTATGATTTTTTGTAAGGACGTAAAAAAGTGATGCTCAGCTGTAAAATTTCAGCTTCCGGAAGTATTGTATGGCATTAATATATGGTCGGACACTGAAGAATTTCATATCGTAGGTATCTATTCAGATGGGCATGAACTATTTGTGGAAACTTTCCGCTGGTTAGTGAATCGAAGGATTCATTCCCTATTGGGTTTTCCGCTGTAAAAACAGCATTACTATCACTCGTGAAAAACATACCTGGGGTTTACAGGATCTATATTTAGAAAAATGTAGTTGACTTGCATTGGCAGCGTTTGACGGAGGACTTCTTTATGCATCAGTGCAACTTCAAACTGCCTTACTTCTTACTTATGATGGTTAAATTAATATTTTAAATTGGGTGCCACGACATAAAACTTGAACTATGGATTGAGTATAATTAGAGTATGAAATACTTTTGGTGGATGTCTTGATATTAATCGTATGAGTCCCTTAAAGTCGGTTGAATATTGGTAGTAAAGGAAAAAACATAGTGTCGAAATTATTATTCAAAATGCCCCAGGAAATGATAAATGCGTCGAACGATGGGAAGTTCGATTTTGTTAAAAAGTACTACCTACCCAGTGCGTAAAAGAATGATGAACCCCAGCGTAACTGTATTTCATTCAGAAATATTTAACATTTGGTTGAATGTTCGTGTTTTACTGCAGTTTAGCTGTATAATATTGTAAATTCAGAGACGGAATTTGTCTTCTATTTTATTCTCAATATTTTGAAGTTTTCATCAGACTCAGTGATTAACATTCATATTAAATATTTTGAGAAATTTTAAATATTTTCGGAAAATGAGCTAAGTATCGAATCAATAAATATATAAAAACAAAATTCCAGTGAAATATACTTAAAAAGTTTTCGCTGACCGCCTGTTTCAGACGCTCCGTTTTCAAAGCTAATATGACTAGCTGGACGCCATCACCGTGTTGCCCGTATTTCCACCGGCTGTTTACGCAACTCCTATGTTAGTTTGAGCGCCTTACCGCGCGCCTGGCTCGCTGTCCAACTTTTCGACCGTAATTTGCCCCTCGTGTGTGAGATCGGCACTTTAAAAGTGTAGCGAGCGCGTAATTCGTTGTCATTGGGGGGGGGGGGGGGGGGGGGTTTGACGGGACGGGCCCGAGCAGGGCTATATTTGCTCATGTTTGATCCTCTGTATCTCAGAAACGGGTAAGAACTAAGCCAAATAAAGTGCTGTTCCAGATACATGAATCGATTTTGAGTTTTCATGCGAAGTTTCAAGTTCATACCTCAAAAAACGTCATTTTGGACTTTTGGCCAGCTTTTTCCGATTTCCGACCACTGTGCGACGTTTCGACGGCTTACTCTACCATCGTCATCAGGGCTGATGCCGCGTTCAAGAATGAGTCACACTTATATACTCAAGTAAGGTTCAGGTGTCTCCTGATTGGTCAGTATTTAACCTACCTTTTTCTCGTGTATTTTATATTTTCTTGAATATCGGTTTCCAAGAGTTGCTCAGAAACCCGGGAAAACTTCATTAACATTGTTCGTCGGGAAAACGCCAAATCCTACATCGCAATAATGATGGCTAGAATTATCGACTAGGTTGTGAATCTCAACTAGGCTCTAACATAAGAAATTCCCATTTGTGCCGATTATTTTCTTTAATAAAAATTAAACTTATATGTTCGGCGGTTCATGTGAGAAAATTAGAAAGAACTTATTATGGAAACAATTTCCTCGTCTATTTAACAGGTATTTACAAAGAGTAGAGCCTATTTCCAAGAAATTGGTTATAAATAAAGTAGCACTAAGTATGATACAACAGCTTCTGGACAAGACACACTGAATTGTATCGTATGATACAACAGCTTCTGGACAAGACACAACTGGGCAGTGTCGCGACTGAATATAATATTATGTATTTCTATAAGTGTTTAATGAATATTCCGTGGCAGAGAAAAATTTAAGTAGCCACTTTACAAGAACGGCTCCTATCAAAATTAGGGTTTGACGAGGAAAAGATCATGTGTGAACTGTCCGATTAAAAATAAAATTAATCAAACGATCTCCCGAGTTTTACATAGACAGGCCAAGCTCAACAACATAATTGTTGGAAATGACATGCACAACACGATGATTCCGATTGACACAGATGATATTTCTATACCCTCATTCTACATATGTAGGATAAATATATGCAAAATAAGAAATGCAATGTGGAACAGAGGTAGGTATGAGAATCCTTTCTTCCCTCGCACCATTCTCGATTACAACCGAAGCAGTGTGCGGCTCTAATCTACTAAAATATACCTCACTATTCGTTTTTTTGCTCTACTAATACCTTTTTTCCATTCCCTCCCTTCTTCATGGCTGGTGTCCTGACACCCCCATGCCGCACACCCATGGTTAGTGCGCATCTATGTATTATTATTCATCTTCTGTGACCAATTTATACCAATTTATGCTCCTATAAAGCCACCAAATAATTCGCAGGGGAGAAGGACGCCTCGGTAGCTTAACTGGTTAAAGCACTCGGCGCGAAATCGAGGGGATCCTGGGTTCGAATCCCGGTCAAGGCGAATGATTTTTGTCCTGTGGAATATCGCACTTATCCTCTGTGACGTTACCGATGTGATGATTTAAGGCGATGTATTTATGTATTATTCTAACGATGTATTTAAATAGTCTTAAGGAGTAGATGTAGTTTATAAATTGTCACTCATAGTTTGCGGCCACAGTTTAAAGAGAATAGGTAAAACCATGCGGCGGAATAGCTCAGAGTAAATTTGAAACTTTTAATGTGCACAGTCAGCCCTTTTGAATGGATCATATGTGGAGATGATCAGCCGAAAATGGAGGTAATAGTCCCGGGGTCGTCACTGTACCATGTTAATATGTATCTAACCCGAAAATTAATAACAGAAAGCACGGAACTTTATCCCACGCGACTAAATACTTGTCGCACGATAGCCAAATTGTGTGGATCATTTTCTTTGTAAAAAACTGGCTTTAGTTTTATGTATCTAGGCCCCATCAACTCTCTCCCTTGATGTGCTGTTGTGGGTGATGGAGAAAGGCTACAGAGAAACCTGGCGTCTGCATTAGTCAGGCGCCGAGAATCTCAAAATTTAAAGTCCCTTCCAATGGACGAGTGACGGAACTTAAATGCTTTGCACATAGTGCACGAGGAATGATCCGGATTCCGCTGAATTATCACGCCAGAGATGCGAACCCCAGCCCTCGGGTTGGGAAGTCCGTACTCCAGCCACCGCAGCAACCCGATTTCTTCTGATAGGTATCGATATTGGGCCCCCGGCGTTCTGAGAGACTGAGTTAGCTGTTACGGAATACTGCGATCGAATGGGTGTGGTGTCCCGTTTGCCGCGAAAGTACCTTCAACAGTGATCAGCCGCTAGCGCTGAGGTCGATGAGGTGCGAAATGTGGCAACGGCGGACCGCGTATCACTCGGTACTTAGCGATCGAGGAGTCCCATCACAGACTCCCCAAGTCTGCTCCAGTCGGGTTACCCCCGGTAATGTTTGGGAATCGGATGAGTCGTGAGGAAGGGAGAGATGGAGGTGGTGGCCACAACCGACAGTTATTCATTATTTCTTATATTTTTTCAAAGGGCAACCCTTCCTCGTGGTCACTCTCCGAAGGGGTGGGGGGATAAGGGATGGCCGTGGGATAGCTCTGCTTCTCCCGGCGGTCTCTCCCCTACCTCTCCTCTTCCTCCCCGCCCCCTCCGCCATTGAAGCATCTCGTGAATGATTGGTATCCATGCGGGTGGACTCTCGTAAGAGATTAAGTGCTCGGGGCGGAGAGCGAGAGCTCTTGTGGCTGCATCAAATCGGAAGTTTTCTTTTTTTTTGTCCCCTCATTTGTTCCCTTGTTGTCTTCAATTTTGCGTGAGGCCATGTCGCTCCGAGTTACCGGTAGTTCAGTTTGGTCGCCGAGAGTACCGTCGTGGTCATTTTGAGGGGGGGTCAAGTTTATTGCTGGCAGCGACTCCTTGGGAGAGGTAATTTTGTCCGTTTGTGTGGTAAACTGGCAGTGGTGCGGAAGTGTGTGTTCTTAATCGCATTGGCGGGGTTTTCGGCGAGGAGGGTGTTAGGAGGTAATTGGTTTCTTGTTGCCCGGATGACCATCTTTTGAGTTTTTATCCATCATTCAATGCACTGTACATTTAGTACTCCCTCGTTTATTTCCTCCTTGGGAGGGGCTGGGAGACGCACAATGCGAACTCTGACCTAATGGTTCACGTTTTCAAGGGTAACTTGTAATTTAAAGAAAAGGTGTAATTATTTCAGTATGGTGTTGATGTGGTTAAGGAAGTGATAGTAATGCAATATCATAGTAAGTTAAATTTATGTACGTGATGATCAATGATAAATATTTGGTATCAATATGGCTACCCGATGGCTCAAATATTTATCATCAAAAATTTCTTTTAAATCATTTCTTATTTTGTCATAAAGTTCGCAAAACCTTCTTCCTGATTCATTGTCTTGATTAGTGAAGCTATTAAGTACTTTTTATTAGATCACATTCATACATCCCCGCCTTATCTGAACATATCCAGTGTTTCAAATGAACAACCAGTTCAATACGTATTAGAGTCACAAGAGTAGGTGACGATTGGAACTTTTATATGATGAGTAAATATTGCCCTGTGTAGGTGAAATCTAATGATTGTGTCGCTCGTAATATTGGGGAATATTGGACGTATTATTAGCTATTCCTTATATATGTCGATGCTTTCCAAGTTAATTCATTTGTAGTTGATGCGAGAGTCCTCGGGAAAATCTGTTTACGTATATTGACTGGCACAGGGATCGGCAATCTATGGCATGCGTGCCACTAGGTAGGTCGCGAAAGGTTTGTTGGTAGTACGCCAAAAAAACTACTGTTAATTTAAACTTCCGATCTTTTCGATTCCGATCTTTTATGCCCTTGATTTGGGGTGGTACGCTCCCGGCTTGTAATTAATTTTTTTGTAAAATGTAGCACGCGCACACATATTGGTTGCCGACTGCTGGACTAGCAATCATGGGGAGAGACGACATTTCTTATGTTTGTATCCGTATTGTCCGAGTATTTTATGTCTTTCTGGTAGTTTTGTAGATGCCGGTGTTTTCCAACCTGTGGAAGTCATATTTTGCCGCAATATAATTTGAATATAATAATTGTTAGTGCTCTAGCGATTTATTACTGAATTAAATTGATTTCCTTGAAACAAAGCAAAAAATTCCTCTCTTTATTAATAATTTCACTGTTGGTGAGGCATTCGTTCGATGTTGTCAGGAGAGAGAGAGAGTTTTTTCTCTGTACCTTTTATCGTGTTCTTTGGATGCGTATTGAACATTATTGCCATAGTTGTTTCACAGGGTGGAAATTGAAATTATTTGCTAACGATATCAACACCCAGCTTCTTCGCGGAATGTTGCCTACTATATGTATAATTTTAATAAATTATTGTCGATATTAATCAATTGTAAATTTCTCTTTAATGATGGCCAAATTATATTTTACTTTACACTGAAATGGCTTTTTCTGTCCTGAGAGCATTTTATGATGTTACTCCGCCGAAAATGGAAAACACTAACAATTTTTATTATAAACCTTCATCTTTTCCACGTGGTTTCACGTTTTCATGGAATGGTATTGATATGTGGGAATATGTTTTTAATTCTCATACAGGTTTCTTTCATAGCTTTATTTATATCTTCTGTTACTTTCTAAATTTTAGCCGTTGCGTGCCCCAATTTTTTATTAAATGAAATATATATTTGTCGTCTACGGCCTCTATTCATGATTAGATATTTGCACTTCTTGAGTAATGCTTTTTTACAATAGCGATTATCTAAACTAGCGAGATTTTTTTTTAGGAATTCAAAAGCAATAGTAGCTGTGATGGTTTTTTTCAATAGTTACCTGTGGCTCATCTGCGGCCAGGGGATTAAATGTATCCCGGCTTCGTAATAACAGGCGTGATAGTTAAACGGTGTGGTAAACTTTTCAGGGATCAGGTCTCTTGTGGTGCCCACTGAGCGATTCAGATCACCACCAAAAGGTCTGCGGTTGAGAAATGAAAAATTCTCTGTGACCATTACGTCCCATTTTAATGAAGCCATTCTGCTTCAATCTAGGACTCAGTTTCGGTGTTTCATAACCACGTTAAGCTAATAGCCCTCAAGGAAATCTCATCAACCTGAAGAGCTGATAGGCTCTTAGGACTAGCGATTCACCTCGCCTAATCGGCCTGTTGTTTTCCTAGCAATCTTTATGATTTCCCGTTTATCGCCGCTGAAATAGATAACCTCTTATTGTTGGAATATACGATAAGCACCGCGAAGCTTCTCCGTCTGGTCGATGGTCCCTCTCTGAATCGAACAATCGTGGATTTGTTTTTATCCTGATTGATTTTGAGAAGGTTTTTTTACAAGAGACTGAGGAAATCTAACTGCGGCGTCTTCGTGCCATTACGACCTCAAAATTATGGGAAAAGTGACGGTCATGACTGCCCTTTGTAGAGAGGTAAGGGGGTGAAATTGAAGGATAGTCCATAGGGCGGTGTTGCGTTTGGCTATTGATTTGCACAATCGAACATGCGCGTCCATAAGTTCGAAGACATTAGATGTGAAGATGGAGACTTATTGTATTGATGTCCTTGCTGAAGCATAGCTTCCCCAGGTAAGTCATCGGAGCCACTCATTCACTATTTTGAAAATTCCTTGGATTTAAAAACAGGGGTTTTAAATTTTTAGTTAACAGAAATTGTAATTTTATTTTTAAAAAGCCAATCGGGTGCTGCCCATAATCAGCTATTTTGCTCTTATCATCAACAATAGAATAAAGATAGCGAAGTACTGACACGTGTTGCCTGGAGTGGAACTGGTGATAGGTCCAAGTTTGATATGAAATCATTCATATATCACATATCAAAACCATTCTTAAAAAGATCACAGTTGAAAACACCACAAACAATGATATTTTTACATGTTACTAGGCAGATAGAATATTCTGGTTCAAAGAAATCACTTAAGTAACCAACTTTTGGTGGCCTGTAGACCATTGTACGGAACTCTTTATTACCAATACCATTTAATTCTTTGAAATAAGTTTTGTTGTAGATGGACTCGCCTGCAATGGTTCAATCACGGTAAAAGTTACAGATTCGTAGAAATTAACTATACCTACATGCACCTCCATCAGCTCAGTTGGTGCGACTATTACGGACCAGTCGATATCTTTCTAGTTTCACTGAATTATATGACGTGTTAGCATTTAACCAGGATTTAAGAGCAGTAATTCTAGGGAAGTTTTGTTGTCGTATTTAATCTAACCTTTGGAGTGAATAGGGTGTGAGAATTGTTCTAATGGACTCTTAGGATGGTTTCCAATGGAGGTAAAATAGGCAGACTGGTAGGTTGTGATAGTGGTGGTAGTCTTACAAGTTTCGGCCTTCCATATTTTTATCTCATCCGTATTCCTCCTTTGCAATGGCGGTAGTACGGAACTGTTTGATGCATTTTTCATTTTTCGTGTCTTCAAAATTTATCTTTATGTTATTTTGTTCCGTGCTTACTCACAAGTAACGATATCATAAGGCATTGGAATATATCCATAAAATGAGTACCTCCTTGAATGGAGGAAATATTCTTTGTATCGGGTATGAACCTAATACTTCAGGCTACCATGTATTTTAAGATACTGCATTCTTTTAATGTGTGGATCCCACTTCTCTTTTTTCCATCCAAGTACTTTTAACGGCATTTAAAAGGGTTGAATATTGGGAAGAGAGGTGGCCCATTTTCAGGGGAGGAACTGGACTCGCTTTCGTACGTGTTAAAATTGGAGCATTAACTAATAAAGAAATTAGTGGTTATATTGTCGGCCTAAGTGTTGGTTACTTACGTATTTTGAAGTTAAGTGACGGAAATGGTGCAAAGAAGTATGGTATAATGTTGGAATTTATGCCGTGTTTAACTTGGAAGTAAATAGCTTCCATATTATATACCGTGTTGTCACTCGTGCTCCTCGATGAACGCTCCCCTGTAGCCTCAATTCCTCGCAACAATGATTATTTAGTAGATGTAAATCTGTGGTGAAAGACATTTCGTTTATCATATTGTGGAGTTGTCAAATGTGAGGGCTTGAAAGTTACTGTCGCGTAATGTTACCGCGGCTTCCTGCAACCTTTGTTACGGTCACATTGAGCTACGTGTTGTTCTCTTCCTTTATTAATTAGCTTAATTTGAGTATGATTAACGATTTTCCTTTATGTTCAATCGAAATATCCATGGGAGTGTAGAAAATTATGCCAGTCACTCAACGCTTTGACGTCGAGGCTGCCTAACAGTGGAAAGGATGTCGAAATGTTGCGAGTATGTTGCCTAGCGGTGCGAGTACTTGGTGTGTACGCTTGAAGGTGAGGCTGGCGTAACAACTACTTAATCTTCTTCGAATGGTTTCCGTGGATTGCCGCTTTTCTTTGGCCTCGGGCAAAATTTATCGCGCCAAGTTCCTCAAGCGTCTCACCTCGAGGGCGCTGTGGCGGGTATTTTACTCAGCGTCATCGATTTTCGCCGATTATACCGTGTGTTTTCAAAGGTAATGTTTATGGAAAAGGCGAAGATGGCTAAATAATGGGTTCACGTTAGTAATGCGACGTAATGCTTTATTTATTCACATTTATACACACCGTAAATATGGTTTTCATGGTTTTTTTCCGCTTCGTTAAGAATGTGAGCGTTGAAGTCCTTGAATGCTTTAAATTATCTCGGGAATGTTGGATTTCATAATGTATTTCTAATGCGAATTGATGCGGTGTCAATTTTCTGTGGCCAATCTATTCCACGGTCCCAAAACGATTTTAGTTTACATCGTAGGATAGAAAAATGTTTTCTTTTTACTATGGAGATAGGTGCTTCCTAGTCGGGTTACTATTAGGGAAACTTTTCAAATACCGCTCAACGCGTATTAGATGGGACCTCAGCCATGGTGATCTTTCCTTAGTTTTGTTCTTATGGCTCAAATGCGTTCGTTTCAGTCGTAGAGAATCGAGCTCCAGGAATCGAATCCCAGTTAAATTTACTTCAGTAACGCCTCTGTAATACGTAAAAATTACCTGAATTCGTGTTTTGATTCGCGAAAAAATGAAACGATAAGATGACATTTTCATGTTCAACATGAGAGATATAATGAATATCGAGAATATGAAAATAAGTTAGGGAAAACAGAATGATGACGACTCGTGCGCTAATACTGAACTATGTACTATCGTTTAAATTTTTTTTTCTGTCAAATGTGTTACATATGTTATTGTATCGGATTGCGTCCATGCTAATATCTCTTGTATGGCGGTAGAGCTGGTAGTAGTGGTACCATCTACTCCAGCATGGGGAAGTCAAAGTAAAAAATCCATTTTAATATTTGCTCCACCAGCTTTGTCTGTTTTAGGCTACAAAGTATGAGACTCGACAGGAGAACCTCGGGAAACACCCCTTTTTGCTTTTTTTCACATGTAATGTTTCTTGATCTTTTGACGATCAAGAAAATAAATTAAGGTGTTTGACCTCTTTGTCCTGCAGGTTATGCAGTTAAAAAAACTTCAAAGTGCATGTTGAATGCATTGTGTGATTTGTGAAGAATTACGAGGTAAGTATTCTGTGATTGTTGACAAAATATGGGAAAGGATTATAACAGCACATTGAGAAGTTTCCCGTCATTAAAAATGTTATAGTTGATAAGAAAAACCTGTATTTGGTTGGTTGCCTTGGGGAAGCTGCTCCGCGTGTACTATTCCTGTAATGTAGCATTTCTCTTATTCATCGACCGTTGACTGTATTTTTGTCTTTCGTCGTTCTGTGTACGTACCATTGTGGCACGTTAATGTTTTTATGCTTCCGAGTTAATCTGGCGTCGGATGGGATGCAGTCGCATCTCAGAAAAGGTCAGAATGCCCCGCGCGTACTGACCCTGTATTGTATTAACCTGTGTGTGTGTACACACACACACATATATATATATAATAAAAAATACACTTGACTTGAGCTCACTTTTTCTATAGCTGAGGAAGGGCTTACATGCCCGAAACGTTCCCTGTAAGTCTTCTCACTTTTTACTTTTCTTTCACCACCCCCTGTCAAGTGTATTTTTATTGTTGTGGCCTATTGGCGAAATTTTCGTTGTGAATAAATAAATATATATATATTATATTATACATAATATATATTATGTGTGTATATATATAATATATATAATATAATATATATAATTTGAACAGAAGGTGAAAGAAAGGAATGGGAAGCATAATTGAAATTGGACGAAGAGACTGGTGTGGAGGTTCCGGGTTCGATTCCCGGCCACGGCACATTTTTACCCTCTGATTTTTTGGCTTTACCATCTTCCACATCACCAGTGTCTTCGTCCAATTTCAATGATATGTTTCCTATCTCTTTCTTTCACCTTTTGTTCAGATTATTATATTTATTTGCCTAAAGGCGGTGTGTGAGTGAGTGAACGAATTATATATATTCCCGCCAATCGCCGAGGAAGTAGTGGAGTGAAGGGGGTGGGGGTTGAGTCTCCCCGTACTTCGAGCCGTCGTCTCTACCGCGTCCCCTCCCCCCTGCCGTTGTACGCCGTAGCACTCAGTTGTTGTAAGTCTGGAACAAGGCGTGGATTCCCTCCTCCAGACGTCTTCTCACCAACTCGTGGTACTTGGCACGATTTTTTTCGCCCCCGAGCGATGCGTGACTCTTCTCCGTCCCGCTGTACGTAAGTTTCTTTCCCCCCCCCCTCAAGCCGCTCGCTGCTCATCGGCATATTTTGCTCATTTGCCTTTTCTCATCGAACCTTTCTCCCTCCCCCACATTTGCCTCCCCCTCCCTCCCCCCCCAATCTCTACCCTCCCATGCCTTTTGTCACATTCCCACCCCTCGCTCATATCCTAGCAGGGACAGTGTCGCCGTTAAGGAGTCGTGCGTTCATAACTTATTCAAATCCAAATCATCCGTCACGCACAGCCTCCTCCTCCCCCAGAGTGAAAAGCCTCGACTCAACGCGGCCCGTTTGCGGCTCCTTCCTCGCCTTTTGATTTCGAAAGTCTTAAAGCACGCGTAATGGTCGCCTTAGCTCTCCCGCGTCAAGGCGTGCTTCGTGCGCGTACCTCGCTGATTAAGGCACGCGGTGGTCCCGATTTGAACGGACGAGTATGGTGTAGTTCCCGTCGTTTGGGAAATCTCTTTTGAGAAGCCAATCAGTGGGGATATTCGCTGGCTGTCGCCTCTCCAATTTCGATAAATCTGATCATTTAGGAGTTTCGATTCCGATGAATCGGAATCGCTTCCAAGCTTCATGAAGAATAATCTATAATTCTATACCATAGCTTCTAGTAGGGTAAAGCATACTACATGTTGGTGACTACTCACCCCTTGCCACACACCCTTGAGGTGGCTTGCTGGGTATTTTGAAGATGTAGAGAATGTTGGGAGTCTACCCTCGGATTAGTTGAGTCCAAGCAGATTTTTGTGTTAAAGTTTTATTTTTGTGTCAAAGTTTTTATAATGTGATTCCTCTGGCTAATATTATCGTTATCCCACTGTGACTTTAGCGAAAAATGGGTGCCAATTATTGCTGTTTTTTGTGGAATATTTGTTGATTTACTCTTTTTTGTCCATCCTTTGCGCTGGAGTCTATCAAAGTGACTTAACTATATGCTCACATTTTCCGCCATGAAATTCATGTCCATGGGATCCAAGTAAGTTCCATAGATAGACCTTTTTTGTGTGCAAGAGGCGAATGTCGCTTATGTATTCCTATTAGTTTATATTGTGCTCATTTGTTCATAATGTCTCGGCAATAAGATTTCCAGTCATTTTTAGTATTTTACATCGGAGCCTTTCCTCAGCCCTTGCGCGGTCATTAACTGATACTTTCTGGTCAGTTTGTTAGGTAATGACCCCGAATCCTTGGGTAGTTGATTTTTTTACTGAATTACCAGCTGCTTTTAGTTGCGTCATATTTGTAAACCTCTTCACCAGTACGGAATAATTTGTTGGGGAAAGTGGAATAGGCGTGAAAATGACTCGTCTGACTTTCGTGACTTGGTTTATTAACCTAGTGTACTTCAGGTCAAGGCTTCCTCGTTATCTAATCAGGCAAAGCACCTACTCCGCCCTGAAACCGCTGCGAGGGAACATGATGCTGAGTGTCCTAAGGGTAGACGGATAAAAGGACCATTGAAATTACAGGGAACAGTGCTGGAGATCGTTTTGAAGCAGGCTGACGTTAATTTCATGTGCTTGTGTATCGGAAGTGTCGGTGAATATCTACGTTGTTCAGGGGTGCGATCTCGGATCTCCATAACGCGTGTGCTTGCGTTATCGTTATTTTCCACTGCGCTTATGAGAGTGAAAACGTTGACCTTTAACAAGCTTCAAATTTTGTCAGGTGCTGTTAATCGCTAGTTAAAATTGATGGGGGTGCGTTATTTGGACATTAACTGTTAGCGTAGCTCCTCCAGAGCGGTTTGCGTTTTGGACAATGATAACGACAACGAGAAAGAAGGAACCCTGGTCATCTCTCCCTAGCTCTGCAACGCAACGCATTACCCAAAGCGGAATTAGAAGTCGTGAAATACAAGTTAGTCCCAGTGAGCAATTTAACTTCGTTATTGCATTATCCATATTTAATTTACTCAAGTTTTGCTTGAAATTGTGGCATGTCGGCCATTGTAGCCAGGTTAGTAACCCGCTGGCCGGGCAAAGCGAAGGTCACAGGTTCGCATTCCGTCGCGGACTTAATGTTTGCATTAGGATTAATATCTTTGGGTTTGACGATGCGATATAGCCGCGGCAGTTGGTGCACCTAAAACCTAAATCCACTTTTTGATGCTCACCGTTAACCTGTTTTCCATCGGTTCTGATATGCTGGTTTTGTTCCGTGCACCTCACAGGTCGTAATTTACGTGGCTGCTTCTCCTCGAGGATGAACTCACCGGGTGGCAGGCTGGATGGAAAAAACAAGTAACAGGGGAAACTGGGGGACTATCCGGTAAGAGAGTCATTTCGGCGCGACCGTGCTCCGTATAGCGTGGAAGTTTAGCACAGACCGAGAAGACTGCCTGCATCTCGTCGCATTGGCACTGCTGCACATTTATCTCTACGTGTAGGTATACCAATTTCTCTGGTGGTCGTAGCCTAGCAAGCCTCTAGTGGCTCCCAACTCTGTCTTTCTGATAGAAATTTAATCTATGAACGCGGCAGCTTGGTCTTCCCCCACCCTTCCCTGCCCGCCCCGTTTCCCTGTAAGATTTGTCCCATTGATGACGCTCCACAAGCCATCGACGCCTGCTCGTCGCCCATTCCGGAACGGGACCTTGGATATTTAAGCCGTTCGTTTGCCCGAGGTCCTGTCTCCCGTCTTGAAACCCTCCCCCACCCCTCCCTTCTGTCTAGCGTGTAATCAGCTGCTTCGCCGGGATATGATTCACCCTAAGAGCCCTGGCTGTAGCTTTTTATCGCTTGTTGTCCCAGGGCCGCCTGAGCAAAGTTTCCGTGGCCCCTCTAAGGAATTTCTGTGTCCTAGTCTGTCGTAGTCATTCGTCCGTCCGTCCGTGAGGTGGGGGTTCTAAATGTTTTGTTGCATAATATTATAAATTATTTTGGAAGGCGGGTTTATATCCGAGAATGGAGCGCATTTGAATGCCTCTTGATTTGACTACACTTGGTCATTGGAAACTGCATTATTTTGTTAAGATATCAGCACGTGAATTTCACATTCTTAAAAGTGCAATAGCATAAATTGTTTTTAGAAGAAAAAAGTTATTTTACGAAAATATTTCATTTAATAAATTACGCGCGCTTTGCGGCTGGAACCAATTGGGAACCCGGCGGATGACGCCACAGAACGGTATCGCTGCCAGCAAAAAGACTTGTTACCATAAATTTATGTTACGGTTTGGATCACGTGACGTTTTCAACATGTAAGGAATGCACTTTTTAAAGACTATATAAAATACCAGTGGTGGAGAAATATACGTATGGATTAAATATTTGTGTTTGTTGAAAACATTTCTGTTGTGTACACCGTATAAATGTGAAGAATAGATTTTGGGCATGCTCCCCAATCATCGCGAGCGTCTGCGAGCGAGCTGTGAATTCCACTCCGTCTGGTGGAAATTTTTATGTCCCCTAAACACAAGACAAGTTATGTACTTGACGAAGTTCCATTGCTTCTCTAATTCATGTGAAAAAGGCAACTATGATCTACTGCGTCAGTGTCAAGGTTGGAGGACATGAACTACAAAAGGCTTTTTATCTCAACCGATTACAGTGCATTAGACAAAATAGACCTGTATACCTCTTAGTTAAGTTCCTTAGCAAGTTAAACTTCAAGCATCCTCTCATTATTACTTATTGCTTGTCTCAAAAGGACGACTGAGGTCTTTAAATAAGATTCATACGCGGCCTAAACATGGAGTGCAACTCACCTCATAATCATCTTTCGCAGAATAACGTATAAGAACTTGAATACCAGCTGAATAAGATATTCGTTGAAGAGATAGTGAAAGCCTGTGGACTATGACCTAGGCCATGACGGTAAGAAATGCCGTTGTGCAGTTTCTAGGAGTTGTAATGAAAATGCCACCGTTTGTAGGAACCGATAGTGTGCGGTGGGCGGTATGTAAACTAAATTCCTTGTCGTTGAGTCGTAAGTATTCTATGGTTTCTGCGCAATTCACTGTTTTGAATGCGTTGCCACGGAAACAGTTACCGTTGTTTATCCTCTGATTCATGATTTTATAAGTGTCGATGCAGAAATCGCTATCCCTGATAGTGATTTTTTAACGTGACATTTACTATTACTGCACTCAGGCTTGGCCTTCTATATAAGGGTTTCGGTCGGAGGTAAGTAAAGTGTGCGCGTTGTATATTTCCTCTCGACTGTTATTTTTCCCTCGCGGTATTCGGGGTTCCACAAAGCTGCTGTAAAAAATTACTAATTTTGAGGATAGCTAGAGAAGGGGGAGGTTTGAGGATAGCTAGAGTGTTATCCACAGGGGAGAAGGACGCCTCAGTAGCTTAACTGGCTCGGCGCGAAATCGAGGGATCCGGGTTCGAATCCCGGTCAAGGCGAATGATTTTTCCTCTGTGGAATATCGTAAAAAATTACGTTCTGTTCTCACATCACCGTTAACGAACGCCTCTTTGGCGGCCTTGTTTATTACCTTTTACGACCTAAGAGTGAATTCGACCCGCTTTCCTTAGCTCTGTATTTCAAGCCCTATATGTATTCCCTCACTCGTGATCTTCGAGCTAAGTGGAACTTAATTACAAGTCCGACTCCATGTCCAGGAAAGTCAAAAATTTTGAGCCACATTGTTTTTAAATTCTGGATTTCATACGGATTGACCCAGATCGATTTCATTCAGTCCCTGTGTCGACTAAAGAAAGTGCACCCCAGTAATGGAAAATAATTTCTTTGTGCATTAAGCGCTGCCGTTACGAATATGTTAATACGCCAGGCTACAGTTAACCGTACAGAATTGAAAATTCATCGCAGAGCTTAGCATGAAATATAAAGACAGTTGCGAGAGCTTTGGATTTATTGGAATGTACATTGAAATAAATTCGTTGTTATTTACTGTCGAGTATTTGATCGAGGCATTTCGATCAAGAGATGTTGAACCTGATGATCTCAAAATTTTCTTTTATCCAATGAGGCAATTACATAGAGCCTGACTCTATATCATATTAGGGAAGGCAGCTTGTACTCTAAAATGTCCTATATTGCGCTATTTTTCATATTCTAGATTACATTCATGAATATTTTTCTTCGCAGTGATGCCGCTATGAGAAATTTTCTTGCTTCTCTGGAAATGAGCATGTGAGAAATGCTTGGGCGTTCAGAATGTTATGTTCTACCACGAGCTTTATCCTAAAATGTTTGAAGCTTCGGAGCCCTGTCTCTCAGCGCATACACCCCTCTTCAGTTTTATCTTATCTCTAGAAGAGCTGCGTAACCATGAGCCTGTGGAACAAATGCCCCATGGTGAAATAGTTTTACTCTTTGACAGTGTTCAAAGGGATTAGAATGCAGGGTAGATTTCACTGTTAGAAAGACATTTCTTAGAGCTTGTCGCCTTAATTGAACCTTTTTTGATCCAAGAACCTTCTAATCCTTGAATCATACATGAAAATGCATAGGAGGGTATGCTTAACGTCACAGGAATGAAGATTAGATATACTCATATTGCGTCGTCCGATAATACTGGGAGCAGTTATAAAGTTTTATTTATTAGCATGTATGTATTTATTAGCATGCATTCTGAACTTGTTCTCTTTCGCGAAATTCTCTCAGATCTGCGAAGATTAGCGAGCAGGAAGATCGCGTCGCTTTGCTTTCGTTAACCAGTATTTCTCGTTTCTCTCTATCCTTTACACTTTTATCGCCGTTTTTTGCTCCTTAATTGGTTTTCGTATAATCTGTTTTTAGCAATAAGTGTGAATGTTGTGGTGCCTGATATTGATTAAAAACTCTTTCCATGGGTTAATTTCACAGGTAATTGGCAAGATAATGAGTGGTTATCGGCTGTCCAATAATAGTTCCTGGCGTGTTGAACCAGACTATGGATTATTTTTAAAAATTCTTTTGCTTAATGTAACCTGCAAACGAATTTTCTTGGTTGTTTGGCGATTTCGACGTTAAAAAGGAGAATTATTATTCTGTTTGATTAATAAAAGGTGCCAATCGTGTGTCTTGACTCGTAGTCCTATACTTTGCATGGGGTGTGTCGGTGTGTGTTGATTTTATTGCTGCGCTTAGCATTTCTCTGACTTGTTTTTACCTTGTTGAACTATTCAACTATCTTTTTTTCGTAAGTTTACTTCCATCAGGGAAGGAATCCATTTTTACAATGCAGCGTTTTGCCTGTATCTGAAAAAATGTTTTTTTTTTCTTTTTTCCTTGTAGCAGTGACTATGTTTACTTATAACTTGAAAATTAACTATTATAAGTGGCCTTGGTGACTGCTACGTAGCCTTTTAATGGTAGAGGGAGTTCCGATGCTCCGGGAAATCTCCGTAAGCTGCCGCGTTTCGGTGCCTTAATATGGCAGGACACATATTGCCATCGATCTGGTCAAATTTATCAGCCAGAGGAAAACAGCCTTAATTTTTTTCTTCGTCTTCAAATTTGTCTCCACTTCGTCGTTTAGTTATTTATGCCAAAGTGTAGGAGTTTTTGAATTCGTAAAATTGGTGGGTTGCGTCTTATCTCGAAAAGGTTTTGATGGTGAACCAGTGATCCCACGTTAGCTGAAATTTGGTGGTGGATGCATTGTTATTGAATTTCTTATTATGTTGAAATCTCCTTTGCTGGTAGCCGTTGAAAATGTGCCACTGGTGACATCCACGTGAAGGTGAAATGAACCTTTGTGGGGTACTGAACTCCTAATCTCTAAGTGACGATATATCGGCTTCCTCAGACCAAAACACCCATGGTGCTAATTCATCATCTCATTAAAAAGATTATTTTTTTTAAATCCGTTTTATAAAAAAACTAAAATTACTTCGTCTCGTGTAATTTTTTTATTTAATCAGCATTTCATGATGGGCATCTAAAAATTTCTACGTGGACACTAGGTGAAAAAGTAGACTCACAAAATAATTATTCAACAAATAATTTAAATTTTCGAAATTTTTGCCACGAGCTTTCTGAGATGAGGATAATGTCGTGGAAGCGAAAGGGTTAATGCTATCGAACCTGTCGCATTGCATTGTTATAGTCGTCTGCAGAGTTAGGATTTGTTGAGATATTCTCTGTACATAAAATAATGGCAATACTGAGAACTTTCCCGACTAATTATCTCTTACTTAAAAGTTGGGTAAGTTGATAAGTGGAATTCAAGAGCTTCTTAGGGTTCGTGCTAACTCTGAATGAGTGATAAGTTTTGAGGCTGGAAATCGTTTGCTTTATTTTTCTCTTTCATTTGCTCTTATTTGTTTTAAGATAATTCCCGAGTTACCGTGTGTGTTATGTGATTATCTCTCTTAGGTGTTGCCTCGGGAAATAATGTTTCTTAATCTTATTATCACCGTAACACGGAAAGATTTCGAGCGAATCGTGTGATAGGATTGTATTTTTTTGCATCAGTAGCTTTTATCTTTATATCCTCTCTGCTCTCGTTAAGAACAATGACCAGTAGTTGGACCTCACCGAAAATCAAAAGTTTCTGGAATTCGTGATTGCTGTATCAAAGCGATAGTAGGTGTATGTGGTTCTGTACCGCTGGATCATTTTGGTTTTTGATTAGTCATTGTTGTAGTTTTGGATTTTTAAGTATTTTCTGTTAAATATTTAAACATATCCACGAAATTCGAGCCCATGCCAAGTTGTCAAAGTTAATAATTGACTCATGACCATGACTCATCTCCTTTTGCAGTCTTGATTTCTTGGCAAAAATGTCTCCTAGATGAATTTTGGTATAGACAGACACTTTGTGTCATCTACTACGATAACAGCTTGACTGAATATGAGTTATACTGGGTAAGTGGTGGATTTGGTTTTAGGAGCTTAAACTGCTAGGGTGTACCTCGCTGTCTAATCGAAGACCTTAACCGTAATGCAAAGAACATCCATGCCGTAGAGTATTAAACACTTTTTCATAAGGTGATGTGACACGTACGCCTTAAAGTGTCAACTATGAACACGCTTTAGTGCTGATTGCTTTTTATTTGTGGAACTTCTCCGAATGGAAAATTGCTATAAATTAAGTCATGTCCCATAGTGTCTAGAATACGAATTTTCTAATATTTTCCCGTTTTGTTGGTGCCGCTGCCTTAGATACGTGACACGTATTCTCTTTGATTATTGCTTTCGGTGTGTGACTGTGAAAAGTATTCCGGCAGTATCTTCCGAGATATTCGTTATAAATGTATCTCTCTTGGTAGTTTCTCCGGCGTAGATACGTGTGTCATTGCTTGATGTTTGCTCAATCTCTCATTTCCAATCCAGTAATCAGGTGCTATCTAGATCCCAGATCATCTCCCTCTCATTGCGGATAGACACTCTGATCAAAGTCAATGCGGAGCCTTTCGTGATTTAATTGCTTTTCTTCAGTGAATTTTCCTTTTTCAGTCTCATTTTTGTTCCACAAACCTCACCATGAACGTCTAGAAACAATGAGTTATTTCAGTATTCCTGAAATGAAATTGTATTCTGACTCCGCCCTGCTAGTAAATGTTCTACCACGAGGACGTGTTGAACTAAGAAATCCGGCGACTTGAATGTTTACACCAATTGGAAGTGGTAGTAAGGCAACATCTTATGAGTGATGGATGCTCACAGCAAACTGTAATGTTTGTGTGCGTAATCAATCTGACCGGCTGGCTGCGTGGTGATAGACTAACCCGATATCCGCGTGTTCGAATCTCACTTTGGACATGGACTTGATGTTTCAATGGATATCACAAATATCCATAACGCTGTGTAATGACCTCAGCCATAGTAGAACTTCAGTTCTAGTTATTAGGTCAAATCACTGCTATCTGTTGCCATACTCTTCCGTCCGCCTCGATAATAATGGTGAGGCTAAATATATGATTCGCTTTTCGCATGTGCTATTGCTTCAATTTAATGAAGGATAGCGGGAGAATGTCAAATTGTCTATCCCGGGATTTTAACTGCCGTATATTAAGGTTCAATTTTTGAAGACACGAAAGCATTGCTGTGACACTGTTCTCGTCCAGAGAAAGTACTTCCGTGCCAGGTTTTTTCAGGAGCTCATTTGTTTGGGGCATAGAAAATGAAATGGAAAATGTAACTCTTATATCTTTTCCTCCCAAACATTACATCTTATCTCCGTAATTCATCTATCGAGTGCAAAACGTTTGGTGATTGTATTTGTAACTTTCATTCTGTACTGAATTCAAAATGTTATGCTACCTCATGCATCGACCAACCGTTTTGGTTCATTGGAATTTATAAGGCATATATTACTACGCTTTTCTTGTTAGGAATGGAGCACATATTTCACGACCAAGTTTCACTACCCTCTGTTGAAAAGTTTCTTTCATATCCTATTCTCAAACCTTTGCTTGAATTTTAAAAGTTTTCGGGTTGTCAATTTTGAGATCGCGCATTTTTTTCGTGCGTTCGACGTTTAACTCCGCGTGGAGCTTGCGCTTTCGCAGACAGGATTAGATTCTAGTTGAGTTAGGTTCGGTCCCGTTCATACCTGGAAGTAATACGAACCGGTAGTCACCTCTCAAATGGTCGTACACTAATTCTGTCAAATTTGAAAATATCATAAGGCCTGTGAAAGCTGCGTAGGTAACAGCAACGTGCCTCTAGGGTCTCGTCTCGGGTCACGTGTCGTGATGGACTACCCGAAAAGAACGCTTAAGATGTTAATTTGTTTTCAAGTTGGATGCTACGAAAAAAATATACCTTTTCATTGAAATGCAGGGAAGCGTGTTTTTCTTTCAAATGCTGAGGAAAGTAGCATTTAAATGGAGACAAAACATTCGGCAGATCCCCGATTGTCTTCAAAATTTTACTGTCTATAATATGCTAAATACACATCTGTTGACTATCACCTCGTATAATGATCAGCGGAATAATCGGAAACGTCATTCTTTATAAAATGGTCAGTGGAGGCGTTTTGGTGCGAAAAGCACACTTTTTAGCAGTGGATGTGTACGAGGCTTTGGGTTGACTTTATTTGAAAAAATTGCAGCTGTTACATCCGGCGAAGATTTGAAAAAAAACTCTTGGCAAAAGTAAACATTTTTAATGAAAATGCCGAATGGGGAAAATGTTTATTTGATCATCACTATCCACGTGACCATCACTATTCACGTTGAATTCGAATTAGCTTTTCGTTTGACAATGCTAGAACCTAGTGGTTTGCCCGAGACTTCATCGTGTCCTCTTGCGACGTTTTCATGCGTTTAGATTTCAATGGATTTGAAAATAAATCTGCCGGGGGAAGCCTACCGTGTGAATGTCGTGCTATTCACTTTTCAAGTTTACTGTTCCAGCGGCAAAAAAAGGCCTATCCGCAAGGTATAATTCTTCTGGAGGTGTGACGATGGTTGTTCGCGAGTGCAAGAATATATAATGTCGCGAGTTCGTGTCACGGTGACAGTCAATTTGAGGTATCCCGCTCCGTAGACGTAGAAGAATTCAAAATCACTGGATTGTTAATCTAGTGTCAAGTGCGACCATACAAAACTGTGATGGGTCGCGCTCAAGACGATAACGATTGCTCGAGATCGCGTACGTGTATCTCTATCGGAACTTATTCTCGTAATAGTTGTGGAATTTGGAATTACCTCTTCAAAAATATTTTTTACTATTTCATGAGAATTAGTAAAAAAATAAATAACATTCAGTATTCTGTGCGCTACATTTATCTGCCATTGTTAATCCTGAACACTAATTTAAATACGTTTCTACCAGCCAAGAATGCGTAGATTCTCTTTGGTTCTGACACTAGAAGTGCCTTGTGTCGTGCTAACATATAATAATCTAATCGTGTCTAGTATTTATATAGCTTATACATCGTCAAGGAATTAACATGACGAACATTTTCTGATTTCTATGTCGCGTTGCTCTCATTTGCGGGTACGTGTTTTCAATTGTTCTTTGAAATCCTTGGGTCTTCACGGAGAATAAGAGTGGATATATGGTCATTCTCGTCCGAGGCATCGTGTAAACTTTGCCTCATTTCTTTGCCGCGTGGGGTGAGAATCAAAAATGCTCAGGTATGTGTAAGCATGTACAATTGGCACCATTTTTTAGAATCTGCGCGACTATATTTACAATTAAAATTAAATCTACGTAAATGTGTGCGTGGAAGTCTTCATCTGATCGATGATTTTTTTTACATATTTTCAGGGAAAAATGTGTAATTGAATCCCGGTGCCGATCCAGAATTTTTCATCTGAAGGAAGTAAATTGCAAAAATATGACGCAAAATACTTCAACTTTACTACCGCGTGCTATGTGCGAATCTCATAAATTACTCTAATACGCAAGGTTTTGTTGTTTTGAAATGAAGAGGTGTATCTGAAAGGATTTTTTCTGCAGATTCCGAAAATGATGTTCAAAATTCCGTATAACGTCAGATTTTTCCACAAATCATGTAAATGTGAAAATTTAAAGAAACATAATTTTCACTGACACTGCTTTAAGGTATCGTTTTTAACATGTGAAAATGTTCTCCGTACGAACGGAATGAATGAATAAGTAATAGATAAACATGAATACACATTTAAAAGCAAACATTCCTAACATTTAATGCTGGGATCCCCTTGAAACTTCCTCTTCTTGGAGCGCCTTCGGTGTTTGTCCATACAGTCTCTTTTCAACATGCAACAATAGTCGGACATCATGTGTACAGTCCATTTATCTTGATACCTCTTTTTCCATCACTTTAATGTCCTGATGGAAGCGCTCGTCATCTTCTTCCTTAAAATCACCCAGGTTGTCAGGAAAGTACATAGTTTAGATGGGCATGAAGAATGTGAACTTTGACACTCATTCCATTCTTCTTCCGAGCATCTGCCGCGTCGTTGTTTTTCTGACAACGTTTCTCCTTTTTCCTTGACAACAATATTTTTAAGGGATCAACTAGTGGAAGTGAAAGTGTTTTTTTCCTGGCGTGAAAACACTACTTCTGACTGGCCACTGCTTCCGAATCCAATGTTCTGTCCTTGCTCTTTTGTCCCATTCACACAACAAGCAAGGAAATTTGGTGCTGTCTGCTTGTTGGCCGAGCAATATTCCAATAATCTTGAAATTCCCGCACACAGACCATCTATGAAGCTTGTGCTGCACGCATTCCAGCAGAAACTTCAGGTTTTTATACGTCTCTTTCAAAGTCACTGAATGTGCTACTGGAATGGACGGATGGATGTTATTATAGTGTAATAGAACTCCTTTTAAACTGGACCTGCTTGCATCTATAAGAAACCTCCTGAATTGTAATTAACGTTGAAGTATTTCATGACTGCTGTGTCGACAATTGACCAATTCGCCTTCCTCAACAAAAAACTGAACCAATTCACCTTCTCGTTGTCTATACCAGGAGAATCTCGTATTAGCAATCAGTAAATTCTTTTCATGAAGTCGTGACTCTAAAACCTCTGCTGCGTCTTTAGGTAAATTCAGATCACGAACCAAATCAATCAATTCATGCTAAGTAAATGGGATTGGGTTTTTATCCTCCATACAGTCTGGACGGTACACCCCATCACTTGTATCACTGTCTGAATCGGCGTGGGCTGGGTGCTTCACATTGGACGGGGATGGCATATGGATGAATTCACTGTGGGGCACTGGTCTCATAGCAGATGGTATATTGGGATACCAAATGTTGCGCTCACTGTTACCGGTATGGCCCACGATCTTCATCGTGCAGAAGTAGCAGTCGTCACTGTGATTTGTCGGCTCACGCCACACCATGGGTACACCGAAAGGCATTGATTCCCTCTTTCCACTTTTACAATTCCTCAACCCTTCTACTTTATTCTGGTCTGTGTGCGGGAATTTCAAGATTATTGGAATATTGCACGGCACACTTTGTGAGGAGCCCACGCTTTGTCCTGATCTGCTAGTTTCATCCTGAAGTATTAAAAATACGCATTTTTCACGAAAGGCGTAATGTTTTGCCTCTGTTTTCCTGTCATATAATGGCCACATATGTAGCAAAATATGTTTGGATGATTGACACAACCACGTGAAGCCATTACACACGCCGCAAAGAAACAGTCGAACTTTCACGTACACAGAATAATGCATCCGGGACCAGTCCCTTGCTTGCACTAAATAGTGTAACACGCTCTTACCGGAATGGACCACTGTTTATATGGACCGCACTTACACGTGACCACTATTTATGGAAAGAAACTATCAGTCATACTAGCGCCCCAAAATAACGTTCACTCATGTTCTGACTTTGTTAGCACTTAATATTTTGTCTCAATTTTCCTGTCATATCAGCTTCATATGTAAGAAAATATGCCTGGATGATTGACACAGCCACGTGAAGCCATTGCGCACGCCACAAAGAAACAACCGAACGGTCGGTTATACATCGTAATTCACCTGGGACCAGTACCTTCTTTGCACTGACTAGTGTAATACATTCTGCATGAAATGACCCCACATGCGACCACAATTTATAAAATGAAAGGAGCGGTGGCATCAGGTAGGAGCCATACTGTCGCGCCTAGTTAACATTTACTCATGTTCCAACTTCTTTAGCGCGACGAATTGTGAAGACATCAAGAAAAAATCAATTTCATTTTTGTTATCAGCCATGAATTTAAGTTTATCCAGAACTTACACATTCATTCCATCCTCCAAGAGAACGTTTCCGTACGTTAAAAAGGTTTCCATGGAGCATTGTCATAAAAAATTACGTTTGTTTTAAAATTCACATTTTCGCGATTGTTGAAAAAAACCTGACGTGATACGGTATTTTAAATGCCATTTTCAGAATCAGCGGAAAAATCCATTCCGATACATCTCTTAATTTCAAAACAACAGAAAAAGTTGCAAATTTTCATATTAGTGCAGCATTTATTGGCTTTAAATCATCATTTTAATAGCCTTAAGGGTTTCGTGCCACCTGCATCGATGCTAAGTAACGTCAATTCAGTATTTGGATAGCTGCTCACTTTTCGAAAATTTTAATTTCATAGTGGAAAAGTTTGAAGATCAATGTATTTTTTACACGAGAAACATCAAATAACACTGCTTGCTTAGCTCTGCTACATAATCCTGAGTAGTTTTTCTCATGCCACAAATAACACACGTCCTGCTGTGGGCCACGGAGTTTCAAATATTAAATTCATGATTGCTCCAATTTCATAATTTGCTCGTGGCGAGAGTCGATATTATTGTTCCATCGAGCAGTGAAATCTTATCTCCGAATCAATCCTTGTGATAAATAACTGTTGAGATAGGGCGAACGTGCGTTTTCATTTCGCAATTTCCTTGGTGGGAGCGACAGATACCTCATTTTTATTATGCCTTTTCGATTTACTTCAGTCTTTCATCATCGGAATCCCATTTCATTGGTTCTTCTTCTCGATATTTTTCTTTTTTGCTTCGAAAAGGGGAGGAGGAGGGCGGAGGGGGTTGCTGTTGGAATTCAGCACACCACGTCGCCGGATGACGGACGGCGTTGAAATTTAATCGATGCATTCGACCTTGAGTGCGTTAGAACTTGCTTGCGTTGTGTGAACCGGGATGATTTGGGGGGTAGTGATTTCCTCCCATCCTGCTCTCTGCGACGCCTTGGAAGCGAGTCTGTCGTGACTCCACCTTTTTGAAGCCGTTTAATTAGCCTCCCAAATGAGGATTCGGCCTGGTGACAGTCTCACGCTAACGAAGACGGAGGGCACCTCTAACGTTTAGTTTCCCCACTCCCCCACCACCCCCCTTCACCTCATGCCTCCTTCCAAAGGTTTGGCGACACTTCTCAGGGGGATCAGGACTGGACTTCATCAATTCATCCGCATTCTTGAACAGTCGAGGCCCCTTAATCAAGTGTACTTCTTCAAAGACCCATTAAATTCTCATAGTTCAAAATGGACCCACTAACCTCGGTAGAAATGAAGTTATTACTCGGTTTCTCTCCTCGATAAGTTTAGGTTTCCGTCAGTCTGATGTACAAATATTCGCATATTATTACTACTTTTGATACATTCTTTATCTAATTTATTAGCATTTTTGAGCATTAGTTTTATAATCCCTCTGTAGCTGCTGACATATTATATAGCTCTCGCTAATTATGAGGCATACTGTATGCACACTAAGGATGTTGAGACTCATACCTTGAAAAGGCTGATATGAAGCCCTTGCACATCGTGAGGGAGACCTATCTAATCGGAACAGCGGCAACTCGTTTCTATTTCTGTGAAATATATTTAAATTTGGCCATTATTAGGTTTGAACGAAAGCGCGTTAAAGCAGTATTAAATGTGTCATTCGTACATGGGCGTAAGTCTTTTATTAAAGAATATTTTTGATATTGCTTAAATGATAATTATTCTAATTGCACGCATTATGCGGAAATTTTTCCCAAACGAGTATGTTCGTATGAATTGGGATGCAAGAAAATTCAAAAATTAAGTGTAAATCAAAGCGTATTTTAATTTATTACGAGTCAATCAGTTAACTTATCAACATTTGATTTCAATTTCTCCAGAGCTGGTTACAGCTCCAGCGATATATACTTCCGTTCATGAAGTGAGAGTCTAGAAATGTGTGTGTAAATGTTACCAGAATCGGCGCGGCACCTCGTTACCTGCTGCTTTCCCCAAAATTACTTTTTCCTGTTTTCCCTTGAGAATTGATGTATTTGCCTCAGTCCTGCTGTGCAGCTTCGTCTTCTTTCCTGTTGAGATTATTCCTTTGGTGGTGGCGTGTTGCGTAATATGCATGGGCTTGAGTATTTCGTACGATATGCGAGGGAATTGAAGCTAATTACTGGCAATTAGTCAGGACGACTGCTGTCACCCCAATTGATGATGCTTCTCTAGGGCTCTCCTTCCTGCCTCTTGAGGAGCATGCTTGCGTTGCGGAGGGCCTGGCACTCTTTCATTTAAATGCGTAAGGGCTGGATTTCATTGAGCCTGGGAATCCAACTCTTTTTCATTAATGCGGAAGCTTGGAACGAGCAGACGTCAAGGGACAGAAAGCTTTACAATACCGAGTCCACAATCAGCATTGCTTATTTCGACAAACACGAGGGGTCTCAAATGCAAATTATTCTTCAAATGACAATATATACATTTTTAAACTTGGAAACAATATTAGTTCTTCAAATGGTATATTTTTATTTAAATAACTTAAAAGTTCGAAGAAAGTTTGACGAATTTTCGACACCGCTTTTTCCACATGTAGTTTTATTGTCGACAACCATGATTTCGTTACATCATCAGGTGATCATGTTACTCTGTAACGAAATCATGGTCGTGAACTATACAATTACATGTGGAAAAAGCTGTGTCGTACATTTGTCAAATTTTCTGAGTATGAAGGAGTTCCACAAACTTACGCCCGAAACTGTTTCTTATTATTAACGTACGCTTAAAAATTTTTGAAGTCAAACTATTGCTTCTAAGTCTTTAAACGCTACATTTATTATCACTTGAAGAGTGAGTATATTAATGTTGGGACATCCTGTATTTTCTCAAGCAAGGGTTCATCAAGAACTCGAGCATAATGATAGTTTTGAGACCTTTGACGATGGGGACTTTCGGTCATTATCGGCGAGCGGTTTAGCATTCCAAATCCTTGTTATATCATGAAATGCATGTATTGAGTCAGTAACTAGAAATATGTTATTTTCCCCCTCTTAACGACTTTTTATGTGCAGCGGCTGAAGTGAAACCGTTCGTCGTTATTATTAACGGCGTCGGACGCGCACAGCATCTTCAAGGACAAACTTGCGAAGGTGGTTTTTCCTATTCCCTGAGCGTGGGGATGAACATGATGTTCAAAGTGGCACAAATTCCATGCATTAACGTTTAATATGTTAATTTGGCTCGGAATACTCCCAGACGATCAACCGTGGTGTCCCTCATTGCATCGGCAGTTCTGAAAATGGTGACTGAATGTGAGGAGGAACCCTTAAGCAGATAGAACCCTTAATATACAGTCCCTTTACTGCTCGAAATCAACATAAAAATGAGGGAAATGATTGCATAACAGATTATACCATTATTAAAGTTTTTACTCTCCTTTTTCTTTATTAGTGACTTTACATCCCACCATGTAGAAAAATTTACGTTTCCTTATAAAGTTTTGAGTCATCATTGTCTTCGATGATGGTGTAATTAGAGCCGTCAAGTTTTTCTTGAATGAAACCACTTACGTGAAAATAATAATATTTCGTTACAGTGCACTTAAACATATTCAGGTCTCCTTTCACAAATAGTGCGCTGAGATAATTCTTTCGTCACTAGAGACTCAACCGCGAATTCCAAACCGTTTCTCCCTAGATTTATTTGGAAATCATTTTAATTTCTTCGTCTTTAATCCATTACCTTTGTTGTAGATATATGCGAGGTTTTACTCCTCCCTACAGGTTTGATCCATTAGCTGGTTTTCCGATATAATTTCTCCAAGCAACAACATTCTTGTCCGTACTCAATATGGTCATATCCATGCTCGCATTTAAATATGAATCTAGATATGGATTTTAATATGGTTCTCGATAAAATCGAGATCCATATTAACATTCAATTAAGAAAGTGTCCGCCGTTCATTTTTCGGATGAATGTTCTTGCCTTTAGGAGCAGCTGTACCTCTCCGAAATTTATCTGGCTTGCTCTTTTCGTTACCCGAGGGACTTACAATAAGGATGAGTTAGATATTTTATGAATTAAAATTTTTTCTTGGAGCCACTTTTTACAAATATGGTGAGTTTCTATGTGAATTATTGTAATTACGTAGTATCATGCTCCGGTTCAACTGGAGTGATAGTGTTTTTTTTGGTGCTTTCCATAGACATGTTTCATAGACTGTTTGAGTCACACCCTATAGGGGTGGGTATGACTCAGTCACCTATTGTTTTCGCTCAGTTATTTCGGAGAATTAACGAGAGGTCACATCGGGTAAAGAAGGCCGTCGAAATATAAGTCGACGTATTCTAGTTGTATCTCCCTCAGTCAATGAACAATAACAAGGGCAGGTTCTAAAGTCCCTCCTTGTGTTGGAGAATATCATTAATAGCTATGGAAAATTTCATATAGCAGTCGACTCAGAAGGTGATCTATCTTCGTGTTTTCACTGAACTGGGCTATTTGAAGAGGCGTGCAAGAGAGTTACTTTGTTGGATTTGGTTTCGGTAATGTTGTATGTTGATATCTAAAGTAAGATTTTTTTGTGCTAGTAATAATAAATTCAAAGCGTTTTAACGAGTAGTGTCTCAATTCATATTTTATTTTCACTTTCGAAAATAAGTGTTGGTTTTATGACTAACTTATCATAAAATGAGTCATAAAAATCACTTTTCCTGGTTCTAAAAGTTTTTTTTACATAAGAAATTAAAACCCTTACTTAATTTGTGTGTATGAGGTTGGAATAAGTTGGTTTTTAGATTTTTTGTGTTGCACATTCCACTTGTGCGCTGGAAGTTCAAGCACGATACCGCAGGGTATGTCATTGAACTAATGTTAATTCAGTTGAGGAAAACTGTAAGAGTGAAGGAAAATGCCGCCAAAGGACGTTTTCTTTAAACTGAATACCGGCCAAGTATTTCGTTACTGTGATGATTTTAAGGTCGCTAGAATCGTTTACTATGGATGGATTAAGAAAAGGAAGTTGCATAAGGCGGAGCACAACCACAGAATGCTCCGTTAATGGGAAATGTCTCTTCTGGATAGGATTTTTAAGCCATGCGTCGAGAAAGCATTGTCAACCTTTTGGGCTTGTAAGCACGTACTGATGGGCAGACAATGGGTTTACTGCTCATAAAATCGGAAACTGGGGACTGTCCGCAGACTGCATGAATTTAGAGTCACAATTATCAAAAAATATTTATTTTCTCCAGGAAAATGAGCCATTACGAAGGCAAGGCATTATTTTATTTTAGAGCTTTATAGATATTGGTATTGTCGACAGTGGAATGTGCCTCGAGTTATGGCGTCTAGTACCATTCAGCTTATCAGTTTTGTATTTCGTCACGCTTCCTATTCGTTTGTTCGGTGAATATTCGACCATTTCGAAGCCTTTAAAAATAGTAGAAGCTTGCGTATGCCGTTGGTTTATACGCAATACCATCACTTCACAGTCACAAACCCTAGCAGTTTGTCTTGAGACGCCACCATGGAAGCCTCTTCTGAGCCAACGGTGCATTTAGAGATAACCGGCTTAGAATTCGATGATCTACTAGCATTTGTTGACTACGAGAAAACCGAGTCTTCAGCTGAAGCTACTGGTCTTGCGCTTGGACTACTCAGCAGTAATGTCGTTGAGGGCATGTTGGTGAGTTTTCTGACGCACCAAACTCCGATAAATACTGAATGATAGTGAAGGCGTCGTTGTTCGCCTCGCTATCCATATTTCTAGACATCTGCGGTAGTTTCACCTCCGAGTTAGGAATGCCTTATGAGTGAGCAGGAAGACGTTTTTCTCTAATTTGTTACTCACCGGAATGTGGTTGGCATGGGAGACATTGTTTGTGGTTTGAGCTGGATTGGGTGAGAGATTGGTGAAAGAGTTCGCATTGAATGTTCCGATGATAGACCGGTGTGAAGGCTGTGTACTTTTTCGTTTAGGTGCTGAGGAGAGATTCGAAGGGAGCCGTAGGACGAAACGGGTCCTTATTAAAACAGTGAATGGTGTGAATGGAAGGGATGTGTGGGCTGTGAAAATCGTGGGTCAAGTTGGAAAAGGTCCTGAAGAATATTCGGCGTCTTCATTGCTCGAGTTTGTATGGAGCAGTGCATGAATGAGCAGACACGAAAGTTGTGTCCAAGGATGGGACATCATCGTCATTCCTAAGAGTGGTTACCTACAGCCCTCAATTATGTCCTTTCCCATGTCTATTTCCATTATTTCCCTGGTGCCTCTTCCTTTCTCCCAGGTTTATTTGTCTCTTCGATATTTCTATCGGGACTCGCCCTCTTGTATGTTTCTAACAAATTCGTTGTGTCCGACCCTTCGCTTAGGTTGTGCCTAGTCCTCCGTGTTTTTCTTTTTCGTATGCTGCGCCATATATTTCTTTCGTTTGTTGGCTCCACTGGATACCTCCTAGTTTCTCTCTTGCTCGGCCCGTGTGATCTTTAGCATTCTTCGCCAAGTTTCGAAAACAAGGATTGGACACTACGGAAGACATTAGTAAATGTCAATTTCGTAGATCTTAAATAAGCAGATAAACTTTTATTTTACTATTTCTCTCCCGGAAGTGTATGGCTCGATGGACGGTCGTCCACAAGTCGATCTTCGTTTCGTTCGGCTAAGAGCGCGTTTAGATGCGGAGCTGGTGATATTTAATGGTTGTGTTGCGAGTAATGTTGCGTTTACTGTTTTACTTACTTTTTTTGCTCCTATCGAGTGTTCATTTTTTATCAAGGGTGCGAATTTCCATAAAAAACGATCCCTCGACATCTCGCCGAGTGCTTTATCCAGTTAAGCTACCAAGGCATGTGGATGTTTGAGGGTTTTAAAGGAACAAGATGTTCAGGACTGCTGGACGTACGATGTCACTGAAGCAGTACAAAGCGTGCGCTTAACGCCACGGCTATGGAACAACTGGTTAAAGCATTCGGCGCTCTATCGAGGGATTCGGGTTTGAGTACCGGTCAAGGCGGATGATATTTCCTCCGTGGAAGTTCGTACTTATGTGCACTTGCGGGTGACTCCGTAAAAGGTAATACCGTGGCTAGTCCCGGTATCCTTAAATTTTTCTATCATTGGGTTCTCTATCTATCTATCCAAGATACTAAATTTTCACCGGTTACTTCGCCCCGTGTAATCATCACAGTTTAGTTTAGATCTCCGCCTTCTTCGTTCCTTGTTTAACTGGGGAATGGCGATCTTAGTTTGCGCCAACATCATAGGTGATACGTTGGCCGGCTGGTTGCCGGAAGGTTACCAAATATTATTCTTTGGCTACTTAAAGAACTGTACTCGCGATGCGTGCTGAAAAACGCTGCTAAACACACAAGCGAAGCAAAAATGCTTTCGTTTACATCATCGTTATATACTTTTATTCGGTGCCCATGAGAATTTACTTGAAAATTTCTCGTGACCCACAATGAAAGATAATAGCCGGGAGACAACTATTAACTAAATCTGGCGTAAATTATTCTTTAATAGCTGTTTGCTTCCATTTGTGTATTTGGAATAGATAGGTACTAACTTTTTTATGAGCGCATGCACGTGCGCTGCGTGATTTTTAAATTATTGGTGTTCGAAGCGGTGCTACTTATTTTTTTCGGCGGCGAAAACCATGACTTTTTCAGTTGAAGCCCCATGAAATATATCAAACTATTATTTTAAAATGTTCCATCCCTATCAGAGAACGTGCAAATAAATAACCTTTAATATGGACTTCATCTCATTGCAATGTTGTCATTGATAAACGAGATACCTATAACGTATCAAACTCGAATATCCCCAATTTTTTCATGTGCTGAGGTTGGTCGGTGGCGACTGTCCTCACGGGTTTCGATTCGTGAAGTTCCCGAGTAAAATGGTTTCGACTATGCCTAAAAACCATGGGAATATTTTCTAGCTATGTCGTCGTTTACGGTCATTGGTAAAACAACTTCGAGAATCATTGGCAAATATTATTAACTGATTGTGCAATGGCTTTTGATATCTCCCAAAATCTTGGGAAGTTAGTTTTTCATTTCGATGCAATATTAATATTTACGATAACTTAGGCGTTGCAGTTTGGAAGTTGAAAATTTGTACAAGCCTTCAGGAATTTAGTCTAAGCTTTATTTGAACCATTCGTTGGAGAAAATAATCATGACTGGCCATGTGTCATCTATGATCCAATTTTTCTGCTACGAACATATAATTCGAAGTTCGTTGTTTCTTACGAAGACAATGGTTTCCTTAAATGGATAATGAATAGATACCATTAACGGTATTGTTCCCTTGTCCATTTATCCACCGCTATGTATTTATTCTTGTGTTCAATGATTTCCGCAGGTTTATTAGCTTAGAGAAATCCGCCGCGTGGAACGTAGTAGCTTATTACACATTTCGTCGGTGTAGTCGGAAAATAAGGGTTTCAACATTTTAGTCGTGGGCGGCGGCTTATTATGCCACGAGGAAATACGAGAGTCGCAACTCTGTGTAACCAACGTGACGTCTGAACCAACGGACGTCTCACTCTGATGATCAGAATTTCACGTCCGATCATCTGTCACCAATGACATAATGCCGAAAAAGATAGGGAAGTGTGACTTTTTCGAAGGCATTTTCGCTGTTACTAAACGTGACACATATTGAAGCCATGAGAGAAGGGGCTCGAGTGTCTCCAGTCTAGAGGGTCTATAATTGATCCCTTGCAACTATTACTTTGTACTTTTCTATTTATTTCCATTTGAGCACGTCGCACCTGTAGTGATACAGCCAAATCTCTAGTCCGTGTTGCCAGTGAAGGGTGACGCCTTTCCGTTTTTACGGTTGAGCGGTATAGGTTTGATCCTAGGGTCTGACCTTGTTCCGCGTTACAGATTTGTCGTAAACATTACGGTCGAACAGCGTTGTGCTCGGTGAAATTCTATCAATGGTTTTTAAATGCAGAAAATGTTGCAGAGAAAATGGCGAGAAATTTACTTATCCGATTTGCCCTAGTGACTCTTTAAGCGTTACCACATTTGGATTAATAGAATTTTCGTTTGTTGATATTGTCTATGTCTGATGAAAAACTTGATTCTTAGCCTGGTTGAGATGTACTGGATCCCATTGGAAGGATAGTTTGTGAAAGTCAGGCAAATAAGTTTGCTTTTTTATGTTAATTCAGCGGTGATCTGCGCGTTTTTTCACCCGCTTAGGTGTGTGTCGTTGAAGGATACCAGTTTGGTGCCTTGACAATAGATGATGCTCTTACGTCTTGATATATTTGTGGGTTTGGGCTTCGATTTTTGTATTTTTCTACACTGTAGTGCCCATTTTTTATTATTGTATTCATTGATAGGATAAATTAATATTTCCTTGATATTCATTGTTTCAAGGTTTTTCATGCGACGCTTCTCTTTTATCAATCTTTTATTAAAATATTCTGCATAATGTGCAATAAAGAGGAAAAAGTAACACAGCAAAGTTAGCCGTTCTTAGTTTCGTGGCGAGCGCTCTATCCTGAAGTTGTTGCTTAAGTTCTACTGCTTATTGCTAGACAGATTTACCTTCGCATCGAGAGAAAAATAACCTAATAGTAAAGTGCTGAGGCATCAGGGTTAAATCAAGGGTAAATTTAATTCTTCTTTCTCTTATTTAGGGACTAGTGAAATACAACTGATGGTTTTCACCCAAAGTATGGCCAATACACTCGCTTGATTCAAGTAAAACGATCTTGCATGACAATTACGCGATTGGTGTTTTGATATGCTTGAGAAACATTTCCGTTGTCTGCCTCCCGAAAGAAATTAACTATATTTCGATGAGCGCTATCAGCCTGAAGTTGGACTCGGGTCTCATTTTTTCCTCCATGACATGGATGCACATGGACGGAAATATATTATTAATGAGAGGTTATTGTGCTTCATATAAATGCGGCGTATCGGAATGAAACACATCCGGAAAATAATTGAAGTATTCGCGCGGGTTTTGTAATATTTTAATTTCTCTGGCTGTTGATTGTTTCTCTAATGATGTCTCTCCTAATTTTGAACCCTCGAATAAGCTAGTCGAGGTTAAGAACTTCATTTCGAACAGTTGAGCAAGCCTTTTACGCCTTTTACTTTTCGAACAGTTGACCAAGCAATATGGGAAGTTCATTTTTTACGAAATCTTTGAGTGAGACACGGTGAGACACCAACCGGTATTTTAGTGTTTCCGGCCATTTAAAGAGTCGCATTGAAACTATATATCGCAATGACTTCTAGCGAGAGGCGATATTCAATTTGTTATTCCCTTAGGCTTACAACTAGAGATTAATTACGCCGGTACGTTTAGAAAATGTTTGTTTTTTTATTACGGGCAAAAATCCTTCATGCATGGTAATCAACATCGAGCATACAACAGATTAAGATAATGGATTTTGTGCCGTTTTTAAATTCGTCTCTGTGCTGCGAAAGAACGCGGTTGTCGGCATGCCGAGAAATTAAATTTTGAAGCTCTATTATCATAGGGTGTGATCATAGGATTTTCACCACATGCTCATTTATTCTCCGTTTTAGCGAGAAAATGGTCTGCATAGTATTTGCGTGCTGCGTGCGTAGTTGTTTTCATGTCCAGTTCAATGGTCCTTTTTAATGTTACGTTAATGTATTAGTTTTTATTTAAAGCGTTTTCTTAGTTTCGGTTGAATTGATTAGATAGTGGGTTTAATATGAAGATAAATGTAATACAGTTAAAATTTTAAAATTACGTTATGTCGATCTTACAATCTATGCAGCCTAAGTACGTACAGACATGTGTCTAGAAGACTCCAGACTCAGGAGTTAAGTAGATTGTCGTTCCCTGCTCCGAATGCCTCCACCTCAAGTTTATCAGAAACCCCAGATTACTTTTTCTTTTCGACATTATCGTACGCTGTCAATAGTGTGATTGGAATCAGCCAAATCCAGGAAATACGTTTTTTTCTCCTTGAAGAATAGTGCTTCAATCCTGGAAGGCGATGCACACTTAATGCGATTAGTGTCGTCGGAGATAAACAATTTCGTTCCCAGAAGATATCTACCATCTTCTATACTTGGTGTGAGGGTATTTTTATTGCTTATGAACCAGGCTTTGTAATATTACTTTATTAGTTGCCTTGTAGCTTCTCGGTAGCGTTCTTGCTTACTTAAAAAGAGTTCCTGGAAGTCGTTATTCCCCTCTCCTTTGCTCCTGAGATTCTTCCTAGAATATGTGTATCCTTTCTTTAGTATGTTGATATAAGCTGGCAAGGGGAGTATATTGGAGCGTTGTAGGTTAGTGCTTGTGTCGTGGTCTCTTATGAATTATTATTATGTAGTTCTGTGATAAGTTTATTAGATAAATTCTATTTTTTGTTGTTAGTTTAAAAGCATTTCCAATGGTTTTTAAACGCGCAGTATTTGGTAACCGAAACGGTGTTTTATTTTCCCATATAGTGTAGTGGACTGAATTGTGAATAATCCGTTAGGTAAGGTAGGCAACACCAAATTGAATTACTAAGCACTAAAAATACGATCCTCAACCTTATGGATGGACAAGCTATTGCATCATCTCATTTTCCCTTGTTGCCTGTGATAGAGTTTATAGTTACTTTTCATTTTTACTTACTGCTGATTAGTGTGAAACTGTGAAACCCTGTTTCCATCTTTATTACATTTCTCAAGCTCTCGTTGTCGTGAATGGATAATTCTGCTGCTTCTCACCCTCCTGCAGTGACAAAAAGAGAGCTGCAAATGGGTGTCTCCCGACTCCTTAATTATGACGAGGTGACCGAACGCCCAAGATATATAAATTAGTTACGAATATTTTTAAGCCAATGGCTATCGTAGCTATGTACCCAGCTGCCCATCAGTCGGGAATTTAATGTGTTTGACTCCCTCTCTTTTTCATATCATCTCATTACGTACCACTTTTCACCCCATTTTTCTTTCTCGTTGATCATTTGTAGCAGATTTCGTGACCATCAGGATCACGTTTCAATGAATTTGGTTATTTGTGCTGCACTAATGTCTGTACGATTTTGATTGACATGTTGATATTTAAGGTTATATTACATACATACCCATCACGCCGTTCCCCTTCGGGGTAGTCTTATTCAAAAACGTTCTCGACGTTAGACTTAGAAAATTGGCTTCGATTTTAATTATTTCCTCCATACTGCCGTATCCTTTCAAACATGCTTTGCTTATACCACGTCCATGCATTGCTTTATTCACGCTATCATGTTCGTAAGAATTCCAATATTCTTTTCTCTTAAAGGTCCCTCACACCACATTCACCCATAATTGGTCTACCCCTTCCTCTCACGCCATTCACTCCAATCTCATATATCTGTTTAGTTATCCGACTCTCATCTATTCTTTCAGCATGGTCAAACCATCGGAGCACAATATTTTCATATAATACGTCCATTACTACAGCATCCAACCCACATTCTTACATCACCCTGTCATTCCTAACCCTATCCCTCCTCCTTTTGCCGAAAACTCTTCTCAGATAATTCATGCCCCCTACGTTTGGCTCAAAGTTTTGTCTATCCTGGCATGTGTATGCTAAAATGTGTGTTGATATTTTTAGAATTATTTTATCATCCTATTTTTGGTAAAAAAAACTAGGCTTGAAATTTTCATTGCGGTACAATGAGTAACCCATTTGGCAAACAAGATTGAGTCCAAGCGCTTTGCAGGGAAATAATTTATCTCGGAACTGACTCATTTCTTCTGGAGAAGTGTAACACTGCACCCCTCTGCCTCTGGGTACCCTCGGCATGTCTCGTGTGAAGCAGATAGTGGGGCTTCCTTGGCTTCGACAGCCATAACCCGTGAAAGTCTCCGAATTAGAGAAAGTTGCCGTTCTTCATTTTGAGGAAGAAAATATTCCAGTCATATCTCATAAACCTCGCAATAAGGTCTTTTTAACGATTTCACCAGTTTTTACCTTTCCATTTTAAGCGCCAGGTTTCTCTCCGCGGCCGTAAAAATGTTTTTACACCAAATGAGCGTCCGAGGATTAAGCGCGAATATCGTAGCGAGAGGGGAAAAATTATGGTCGAGCTGCGTCCTTGGTGCCTGCATCACTCTGCCCTTGGATTTCTACCCAACCTTTTACTCATGTGAACGAGCTTAGAAAGCTCTCTTAGCTCCGGGCGTTAATGCGTTCTTCACGAATCGTATGGTTTAGGCAAACGTTGCGCTATCCATGCCTTCGCCATAAATATTTTCGAAGATGTACGCATAATTTACCGTCGGCCATCTTCTCCATTGCGTGAGAGGCTCTCCGATCATGACTTCATAATATAGCAGGCCTCTCATCGCGCTCTCTTCGTCCTAATCTCCATCTTTCTTTCGCGTTAGCTGTCGGTAAGTTATTTTTTACATCCAATTTTTATACAGATCACCAAATATGATGGAAACAAGCGATTACCACATATATCAATAATATCAATTAAATTTTCACTATCATATAAATGTAGGCAGTTGTAAAAGGCTAGGTGGTGACATGAATTTTAAATTGAATGCACAATTCAAGTGATGAAATGAAACAATTAACGAGCAAAGTATGTTTTTGGGAACTGTGATAATATGTTGTTTTGGTCATACTCTGCACATCTTGTCTTAAAAATGTTTACGTTATTTGGAAAGAGCTTGAACTACAGATAGTTCGTTCCAACCACCTATTGATTTATTTAGAAATACATTTTTTGTATATATTTGTCCTTCGTGACTGCCATTTTGCCTTGTTTTGGTGATCATTCCTCCATAAGAATTTTCATTTTCCCACGTCGTTGTTCTCCCTATACTATCTCTTCCGTGACTGTGAAGCATTCCGCATTGAAGATGAGACCCTCTCTATTAAACCGCCCTGTCGATTCTATTCCTTTTCGCTGTTGATAATTGCTCATGAAACTAAACTCCTTGCGTTTTTAAGTTAAACCTACCGTCCCAAGTTGCTCTATTTTCTTAAACTAAAGGATTTGAACCGACTCATGGCGACAAGTAGCCGCTGAATTATTTGTACCCGCTTTGACCACGCGAGTCTTCCATTGCGTTCAGGAGAAAATGGGATTTGCTGGCGGGGGAGGGGGTTTGTTGAGCGGCTCGTGTGCGGGTAGGTTAGGGAGTGTTGACTGTGGTGTGTAGTCAAGGGTAAGGGTGCAAAATGGAGACGCGTGACTTCCTCCTTCGTGAATCGACGTATAGATGAAGTGGGGGTGGGATTTGTCGCGAATGCTCATGTGACGACAGCTCCCGGATTCCAGTTGTGTTAAAGCCATTTCAACTGCATCCGGGTGAGCAATTACGGTAGTTTGAGCGAGATATTTCCCTAGTCATAATGGAGATCATATTCGAATTTTATATTTTAATTTCAGCGTCTGTAAGAAGTGTGAAGTAAATATTGTAATATTAATGGTGCAAAAATAGTTATATATGACGAAAACTCTCAGTAAATTAATATATCTACATAAGTCTCAAACTTGACTAATTTTTTCACGCCGTACGACTAAAAAGCCTTCAAAACGGCAGGTTGTTTGCTATTCTGTAAAAATTACTGCGGTGAGTGATAGATTATTTTTTTATAAATAGTTGAAAAAACATACAAACTACACACTTTTAGTTTTTTTTTACAAAATCTAGGTGTTATAAAACCCTTATTTCTACAATATTCTCCCTCGGGAGCGCACAGCAGTAATCCATCCCATATAAAACGGCTCGTATTTTCAGGCAAATAGCTCGACGAATAGTTCAGCAAAGGGTTAATATTTTGATATAATTGGAAAGATGAGCTTTGTCTTTAAAATTAGATAAAATTCATAAAATTCAAAGTGAACTGATTTTTCGTTCTAACTACCTGAAGTGGAGCAAGGGCTGATTTTCTGACTCTCCACCTGTGAAGTCCTTTTCCCGACCCTATTGCCATCGCCTTGGAAAGTAAGATAGCAGTTTTTTGTTGTAGGTGGCATTTGTCAAAAAGCGAACAGCTTCTGAACGACGGAAAAAATAGGTTAATGATAATAAGTGCTCGAATCATATTCGGAGCCTCCTGTGTTTCGAAGTTACCTAATGAATTGAAACTGATTCGGCAGTGACTAGAGGAAATATTTACCGCTCTGTGAAATGAACTTAGTACAACACATTTCTGCGTAATCTGTGTGCCTTATGATGACGATTTATTGTTGGAAACCTCGTTTTGTGTTAAATTTTAGTAGTGGTAAGCTTATTTTGACCAAAATTCGAAGTTGACCACTTTCTGGAGGAATGCATGATTGAATGCGAGAGCGGTATTGTATTGGAGATTATGAGTTATGTTGTGTATGGTTGAAACTTGGAAAATTCTTGCATATTTTTGAGCCGTTTGACATACTAATTCCATAAAGATAGAGATTACAAAGGTATCCAGTGGTCTGTGTGGTATTTCAACGTACTGGCTCATGCAGTATCAACTTCCTAATATGCAATTCTCATACCATTACACCCTGTTAAGCCGCTTGTTGAGTAATATTGTAAGTTAATTTTGCGAATTTTACTGGTTTATGCAATTTTCCGATCAAAATGGATCCTCAAAGGTAAGAATTTATTTCGAAGTGACAAAGATATAGGGAGGGAATGTAGGAACTCTCCCACGATGATGGTAATTCGGGTAGAATATCGAATTATCACATCAATTTTGTGCATCGCAATATGTGTGGGGAAGCGTGGTGGTCTAGTGGGCAGAGCGCTTGGCTATTGATTGGATGGTCCCGGGTTCAAATCCGGGTGAAGCCTTTGGACGCCTCCGAACAAAATAAATCCTCGGAGTGCGAGGTGGCCCAGTGAGTGCATTCTTTGGAGGTAAATTAAATCGCGTCTTTGTCTGACTTTAATTACGATTTTCAATTCCTGTTAAGGATGACAGTGATTTTGATATTTAATCCTCAAAATAATGAAAAACACGGACTTCTCTCAATGCTATTATGAAAACGTTAGCTTTACATGCGCTCATTTCGCTAAGTCACACATTTGACGCCGTCGCATGGAATGGTACCCTCAAATCTAGATGGCGAATCGTCTTACTCTATTCTAGAGCAGCAAGTGTACCGTATCACTTTCACATTTATTTGTTCGCATATTTAGTTGTCCCATTTGGGCATTTATCACGTTAGCCTCCATCAATAGTGCTTGGGTAATTGATTATGGAAAACGTATTCAGTTATTGAAAAGGTAGCCGGCGAGGTTATATACCAACCCGGAGAACTATAGTTAGGAAAAAGAATTTTCCGGTGGTTTGAGAGGGAGAAAAGCGGTACTTTGAAAATAGGAATTCGGTACTTTCAACAAGACATTTCGGTGTTTTCACAGTGACCACAAATTTATATATATAAACATAAAATACCGATTATTTCCAAGTCTAGAAAAGGGTCACTTATACTATATACCCAATATGATCTGGGTTATTATGCGACACTTCCCCTTCTAGCCATGTTATGACTAAAGACAATCACCTCGGTGGCAGAACTTGGAAAAGTGGCACTAAATTTAAAAATAAAATTGAATACATTTCGTGTATTGACATGTAACTTTAGAGAATTTCCATCCTTGTGAAAGTTTGCTGCAGTTACGTGCTTCGAAGATTTTAAATTTTTTCAATTGTGTCTTTCCCAATCAACCTGACAATTGTATAATATGTACATGACCGTACTTTTATCGATACAATAAAATCCATATTTTTGATGTTGGAAAACCCGGTATCTTGGGCTTAATTATACATTCGGCATCTCAATAACTCGTCAAAATCACTTGAAAGCACAGAAACCAGGAATAAAACTAGGATACTTAACAGTTGTCACTGGAAAACAAACAGTCATTTGACGGAAATGGCCAAAAACTATAAATTCCAACAATAAAATCAATCTTGGTGCCACGCAATAAATCAATATATCGACAATTATATTGATGTCGTAGTTGGCCTTGATTAGTGCTTTAAAGCTAGCAACGCAACCATTGCAATGGAACGACCCCATTGCAATAACGTCGTTCACTATGATGCGAAATTGCAATTTAATTCACGAATTCGGTAGATGGATTGTAAAATAGATTTTTGGTGGAGACAAAATTCTTCTATATTCAGCCACTCCCTCTTAAATCAAAAACAAAAATTCACGAAACTTGCCGCCCACTCAAAAAGTTCGTGACACCATCAGAGAACAGGGTTCAGTTTGTAATTCGCTCGCTGGAAAGCTAAGGAAGGGGAATGCTGCATAGCGCCCAGCGTGATTGGACAGAGCAGCGAGTGACTTCAAAACTTTTCATGTTGGTTCTTTTACGTGAAAGGGTTAAGAACCCCGATTTTTCGCCGCCGATAATTCGAAAAGCAGGCGACGGATCAAAAAACGGAAAAATACATCTCTCTTTATTTTTCAAACTCAATCAGAATTGGTATTTTTAAAACTCTTGGCGAACAAGCCCATTGAAATGAAACAACTAAAAGCGGCTATTCACGCATGCATAGTCCGTCTCGTCTTCAAATCCATAGTAGAGTCTAATGAACAAATCAGAACAAAATTAAAAAAATCGGAAAAATACGTGTCTCTTTAGTTTTCTAACTATAATTAGCATTTAAAATCTCTTGGTGAACGATCCCATGGAAATGAAACAACTCAAAGCGGCTATTCACGCATGCGCAGTCCGTCTCCTCTTCAAATCCATAGTAGTGTTATGAACAAATCAGACCAAAATAAAAAATCGGAAAAATACGTTTCTCTTTAGTTTTCAAACTTTAATTGGCATTAAAAATCTCTTTTTGAACGATCCCATTGAAATGAAACAACTCAAAGCGGCTATTCACGCATACGCAGTCCGTCTAACCTTCAAATCCGTAGTAGACTGTTATGAAAAAAGCAGACCCAAAATAAAAAATCGGAAAAATACGTCTCTTTAGTTTTCAAACTATAATTGGCATTAAAAACTCTTGGCGAACAAGCCTATTGAAATGAAACAACTCAAAGCGGCTATTCACACATGCGCAGTCCGTCTCGTCTTCAAATCTGTAGCACAGGGATTCCCAAACTATGTTCCGCGGAAGGCTAATGGGTGTTCCGAGTAACCTATAATGGCTTTATATGCTGCTACCTAAACGCAATGGTTTTAATATATGTGAAGTCCACAAGGTGTTCCGTTTAAATTTCAGGATTTACGAAGTGTTCCATCGCAGGAAAAGTTTCGGAAACCCTGCTGTAGCAGATTACTTAGAATAAATGCGCATATTGCTTTTCCTTTGTTCGACTCACCTCGGAGCGGAGAGCCACTAATCATAGATGCCGATAGATGGTTATTCCACTAATTGTAAATAGAAAGCACCGCGGCGTGACGAGCTGTGTATTGCCGGTTATCGCCGTAAATCGAAAGCACCCGATGTCATCCTCCCGCGATTGTTATCGTAACACCGGTTATGCTACGATGAACTGCAAACTTCCGCATACCTCAGGAATATTTGCACGTGAGTTCGTTTAAATCGAATTGAGAACATTTGCTTGCATTTTTAATGTCTTTCATGCGTTTGAAATGTACTTCCAACCATTTTCTCATAAAAAATGAAAATTCGCGTTTTGGGGCACAATTCGCGACATTTCGCGAGTTCAAAAGTCATTTCCCCAGTCAGTATGGAGTATGTTGTAACTAACTACCACTCCTAGGACATTTTTGTCTAAGTTCACGAAATTCGCGATCGCGAAATTTCCCTATCCCTAACTATAGTCCATTTCAAATGACTTTGCGGCTGGGAAAGGGGGGCCAGCCGGGGGGAGGAGGTTGAGCCCAGTCATGTGGTGTTGGGGTAGCCAATAGGAGCGTGGGTGGGGAAATTCCTTCTCCCGGGACCTCAGTCTTTCTCTGCCTGCTGTCGTGCGAAGATCTGCTCTCTCCTTGTCGTGTTGCCACTAGTCCTGCGTTTACATCAGCGATATGTAATGTCCACGGTCGTAGAGAAAGTATGGCTGTGTGATTGCTGTGGCTGTGGAAAGGTGCATAGAAGATATTGGTGGCCAAAGTGCCTTCGGAGAGCGAGGAACGTTTTGGGGGCAGGTTCATGGTTTTCACAGCTGCCGCTAGATGTCTCGCCGGTCGAAGTCAGGCCGATTATTAGCAGAGCGCTCATGGCCTCCGTTCAAATTATACTCTTTTTCTACGAAAATAGCGATTATTTTGAATATTCTTTTAGATGTGGAAAACTGCAAATGTATTAGCATATTTTGAGCGCACGTAGATGCTCGTTCTTCAATCTCAAACCCGAAAAGTCAGGGTGAAAATATTTTCAACTCGCAGACAACACCGCACTTTTTCTTAAGTTTCCTCTGTCACACAAACACGACATTACAATCTTCTCATGTCGAGTGCGCTACTTGTCAATGGACGGGTAGAGAATAGGCATGGCACTTGTAACTCACCAGCTTGACACCAGGTGTCTCTAGTGTTCATGTGGGATAAGTGAATTCCGCAAGATCCTTGACCACGTTAACTACGTGTTTACATTGAGGTCGTGTATACAAATACCGTGGCGAGATCGATTGAAGAATTAATTTAGAGAATATAGTGAGATCTCAAGAAACTTCACGGACGTCCGGCACATGTCGGGTAAGGGTAATGACAACATTGAATTTGTTTGATTCTGATGGTTAACCGTTTTGTCTGCTTCGGTTTTTCTCCCTGGGTATTTGGATTTTTACTCATAAATTTACTCAGTGAAGTGTTCTTTTATAGTATGGAGGAAATCGGGCTATGAGGAATACAATGGTCGAAGAATCTGAGGAGTTTAAAAAAACTTAGACATTATCTGCGTGTTCAAGTTCGTCGGAGACATAGGATGCGGGCGAATGTAAAGAGAAGGCTATAATCTCTTTGTGTCTTCTTATTATACTGACATATGGACTGCTGAATTGGATAATGGAGATGTATATATCAAAGCGTGCTATTATCCTCGCCAGAAGATGAGGGAAGCTGCCTGGCTGGTGCATTTCGTTGGGAAGTACTCGGAAAATACATATGAAATAGCTTTATTTTTTATCATTCATTCGTTCATTACAGTAATCTACCGGTTAGAGGTAGATTGTGATGAAAGTCAGAGAATATCCAACGAACTCTTACACGTGCCGTGCCCTTTCTGCCTCTAGTATTTCATTCTTCATCTCAGCAGAAGTCCTACCTTTCTTCATCCCGTCCATAAAACCGATACTCTTCCTTCCCCTTTCCCGCTTATCCAACATCCTACCCTCTATCACGGCCTTAAGCAAACCATCGCCCCTCATTGCCGCTTCCAGCCACCTACCCTGTCTTCCCCTAATCTCATCTATAAGTTTCCTCTCCTCGCCCAACATGTCAAGCACTTCCTCATTTGTCTTCCTCTCCGTCCAACGCACCTTCTCCATCCTCCTCCACACCCACATCTCAAAAGGATTTAGCCTATTTTCGTCTTCCTTTCTCAAGGCCCACGTTTCTGCCCCATACAACGCCGCACTCCATATCAAGCTCTTCACCAGCCTCTTTTTTACATCCTTACTTAAAGTCCCCGTCATCAGCTCCCTTCTATTATTGAACGCTTCCTTCGCTAGCGCTGTTCTCCTCCTAATGTCTTTGCTACAATGTCCTCTTTCTTCTAGCGTACTACCCAAGTAATTAAATTGTTCTACTTGCTCCAGTTTGTGACTGCATACTCTTTATCACCAGCTTCGCTTTCTTTGTCCTAGAGAATCTCATTACTTTTGTTTTCTTATTATTTATCTTCATTCCGTATTTCTCACACTGCTTTTCCAGTGCATCTACTAAAGTTTGCAATCCTTTCGATGACCGACTGACCAACGCCTGGTCGTCTGCTAATCTAACCGACTTTATCCACTTGCCTCCTGGTTTCATTCCCACATCTAGCTCTTACCATTTCCTCGGCATATATGTTAAAAAGTAAAGGCGACAACGGGAACCCTTGCCGCACCCCGCGACCTATAACTGTCCACCCTGATTCAGCGTCAGCTACCCTTACCTGAGCCCTCTGCCCCATATATAAGTTTCGGACGATTCTCCTATCACGCCAATCTATTCCTATTTTCCCCAGTATTTGCATCAGTTTCTCCCAGTTTACTCCGTCAAACGCCTTTTCGAAATCTACAAAGCAAGCGAAAACATCCTGATTATGCTCTGTTTCTATCTATAAGTGTCCTCATTACCTCAATCGCATCTCAGGTTCCCCTCCCCTTCCTAAACCCAAATTGGTCATCGCCTAAATAGCAGTTTGCTCTGCTCTCTAACCTTCTATTTAATATTCTAAGCAAGACCTTTGCCGCGTGCGAAATTAAACTGATTGTTCTATACTCCTCGCATTCTGACTCTTTCTTCCTCATCGGGATAGGTATTAATACTGTTTTCACGAAATCCTCTGGCCATACTCCTTCCTCGTAGATCCTGCGAATAAGGTCGAAAAACGATTTTCTCCCCTTACTACTTAGATTCTTCAGTAGCTCCGAAGGTAGTTTATCGGTTCCCACGGCTTTTCTACCCTTCATCTCTCTTAATGCCCTCTCTATTTCGCTGTCAGGTAACTCTGGTCCTAGTAAGTTATCCTTATCTATTGTTCCTTCATCCCCTAGATCTAGGCTAAAGGTACTTTTCTCGCTGTCATGTAGCTCCACTTCGTATTCTCTCCACCTTTCCTGGATATTTTCCTGTTCCATTAATATCTTCCCGGTTTTGTCCTTAACCTTTGGTATCGCTTGACCTCTCTTACCGCCCGATAACATTTTCACCTTGGCGTACAAAGCGCCCACTTCCCCCTCCTCCTGCATCTTTTCCATTTCCTCGTATTGTCCCTTCCACCAGTTTTCTTTTGCCCGATTGGTCACTCGCCTGAGTTTATTATTCAATTCCTTGTACTTCCTCTTGCCTACGTCGGTGTTCACGTTTTTCCATATCCTTTTCTCCTCCATTTTCTTTTCATTTCTTCCGTAACCCACTGCTTCTTAACCCTCTTCTTTTCCACCGTTCCTATTGTTTTCTCTGCCGCTCCTGCGATGCCTGTTTTTATAACTTCCCATCTTCTCTCTATTGTTCCCATCCGCTTTGCTTCACTTATGTTCTTTTCTGCCAGCTCTTGGTATTCCCTCCTTTTCAACCATTTCAATGCTTCAACGTTCCACCTCTTGATCTTCCTACCTTTACAAAGCCTTTTGAATCTAACTTCACACTTCATCATCACCAAGTTATGATCTGAGTCCGCATCCGCCCGTGGATAATTACGGGAGTTTTTTACACTGTTCCTAAATCTCTGCCTTACCATTATATAATCAATTTAGTAGCTCCCAGTATCACCCGGCATTTTCCATGTGTACCTACGCCTGGGGTGATGTTTAAACCAAGTGTTTGTCACTACTAATTTATTTATTCTACAAAATTCAACTGCCTTTTCACCGCGATCATTTTTCAATTCAATCATCAATTCGATCAATTTTAAACAATCATTTCTAAAAAAGGTCAATATTACTACCAATTGCCCAGAAATAGCATTTGAATTTAAGGCGTGCCAAGAGAGGTTTTTTGCATTCGGTGGTCGAGTGTGACTCGCATTGGTCAGCATCGGGTTAGCAGAATGCTTAATGTGAAAAATCTAAATAAATAAGTCAATACAAAATGAAAAATTACTTTTTCATTCTACTGCCGCCATTTCTGAAATCCGGAGTAGTTAAAAATTAAATGCTGAGTAGACTAAGGGAATCGAGGGAAAAAACCCGAGTATAGACCCATAACGAGCTGAAACTAATTTATAATGGTAAATAAGTAACACTTGGGCATGGATAGTATGCTCTAGGCGACTTTTAACAATTTAGATTTCCACGGGGAACTGAAACTAAACATACTCGGAACTGCAGACACTTTCAGGAACTCCCTCCCAGATATAACTAGCCTATTCTCACAGGGTAGAAAATGTCTGGAACAAACTCGCATGCTTGGGGAAATCTTGGACTTTTTCTCGTCCCGGCGAATTGTAATCGCCCACTGCAAAAATAAATTCTTTTCCTCAGGCATTTTGTGGAATCATGCTCCCGGACTTTTGCAAGAACTATTGCAATGTGGTACATTACAATATTGAAACATTTTCATGATATTGAAGACTGATTTACTCAAATTCCGAAGGACAACCCAGAACGCCGCTTCCCCAGCCGAAATATACAGGGTACTGAACCCAAAAGGGTAATGCTATATAAGGTAAGGCTATGCATTGTTCCGTGTCACCGCATTGAAACTTCTATAGATAATTGGATATTCTATTCTCTTACTTTAAAAAAAATCTTTGAAAGCATATGCAATATTACTAACGATAAATTTAATTAAAAGTTGAAGTTATTTTCCGTGTACATTCTGTAGCGTAGGCAGTGCGGAATGATGAGGAGTTTCTTCGTTGAGAGAAGATGTTTATTGTACAGCTTATCTTACAAGACTGCCTTGAGTGGCAAGAGAAGCGACTTTTATATTGGTGACGAAGATGGAAGATTGGTCTGGAACGCCACACCAGAATTCTATAGAACTATCGAGAAATGTTCCGAAAAAATCGGAAAAAAATGCTTGCCGCCACCGATAACCGAACACTAGCCGCCCACAGTAGAGGCGAGAGCGGATGCACTAAGCCAACGCGTCAAGTGTACTGGCGATACGCGGAGTATCGCCACAATTCCTTATTGGAGTTGTTCAATATTCGGGAATTTTTCGGACGTTTCATTATAACAGGCATATATAATGTAATAAATTGATATCGCCAGACTGAAAAAACGTGTGGTTAAACGCATTTGGATCGCTAACATCAACAGACGTCAAGAAAAAATTGCCAAAATCCAGAGGAGATCGACGCATTTCCGCCATATTGGTTCAGAAATCCATCCCTTTACAGCAATAGGGTGCCCCAGACCACCCTATAACTTATCGGGAAGGGATCGGTTTACGAAAGCTTATTTGAAGGGAGAGTTGACCCGACAACCGTATAGTGACGACTAAGAAATTGGTGTCGGGTCGGTTTACCCTGCTTTTGACGTCATATCGGTACAGTTATCCATAGAGGGACGTCTCTGCATACGGCTCCGAATGTTCTAAGTCGCTTTTTTCGTTCGTTCAAGGCAAACATCCGAAGCAAGCTGCTAATATATTAGTTGGAAAGCAAAATATACAGGGAGTATTCTTGTTACTCCCGTCGGACATCTGAACTGAGCGCGCGCCGTGCCCACACAAGGCCAAATTTAGACCCCCACGCGCAGCGCTGTGACGTCACCTCGCAACCCACCGTCCGCTCGCTACAAATCATTTCTGGTAGTCGACGAAACGGGCTATCCAGTCATAGTTTTAGATATTCTGTAATCCTTATAGTTTTTGCACACGAGGCCCTCGAAATTACACAAATATTGGTCGAAGTAAAACCTTACATGACACCGAGAACGAATCTTAAGATGTTCATTCGCATTCACATAAACAATTTCCATTAATGCTACTGTATGTTTCACTAGGAAAAATATTTGGTGAAAAAAATAAGAGGGTCGGTTTTGTGGCATTCATATTGACGTTTGAAACGATATACATTTTTTATTGAGTTATTAATTTTTTAATTTATTCCAATTATGAAAATGAGTTTAGTGATTATTTTCGGAGTTAGTGCTTATGCTGTCATCAATATTAGTTTTATTAAATCAAGCATAATTTTGTAATACCGATGATATAGCCTTAGCTACTCCTGTGAGCATTGCAAGTACTGATTAGAACGATTTAATGGTGGACATTAAAATAAAGTGAATTGAGACTTAAGGATTATGGGGTTGTAACCTCAACTTACAATTTCAAAAACATGCCAACCATGCAGCTTACTCATGAAACTTAGACTCGATTTCCCCCTTGAAGTGTTGTTAAAATTTGGATTAATAGTTGTCTAATTAAGTTACATTTGTGACCCCTTCTCGAACTCAAAACCTTAAGTAAAAAGATGGAATAGAATGTGTATTCGAGTATGGTCAGCATTTAATCATTGTCAAACATATTATTTGTCAGTTCCATTGATATTTATAGTATTTTTTTTAATGGTATGGAGTTCAATGCACCTAACTCATTGCGCATTGACTAGTTTTGTTCTTTGTCTTCGTCTGTGGAGATTTTGATAAACGTGGAGGCTGGCATATCTTATTTTCTGCAGCGGTGATGCTATATCGCTTGACACTGAAACCCCTAGTCATTTTGACCACTTTTCGATTTTATAGGACCATTACTATTTGAGTATGATTTGGAAATTGTGTAACTCTTGTTGTAAAAATATAAGCACGTGTGAAATGATAGCAACTTATTACTAAAATGACTGTTTTCCTGCTGAAATTTGCGTTAATCTATGCCTATTAATATCAAAAATGGATTTATGTGTTTGTTAAATTAGTTTTATAAACGTTCTGTGCTGCTTTTTAATACACATTTGTAACAAGCGAACTGTTTTAAAATCACATTGTATCATTAACTAAATATAAGAAATATTAAGCAAAGCGGTGACTTGCTAGAACGTCTGCGTGAATGCATGCACAAAAGACAGGAAAAAATCCCGTGCTCTAATTCCGTGCCCGCGTTCACGTAATTTCTGTGAATCAATTTGCTCAACTAAGTGCCTCGTGTAGAGCGACCTTTATTTATGAAAGAGATAATTAATGAGCGGTGCAATTATCTGCTTCAGTGGTTGAAAGTGTGGAGAGAATTCAGGGGTTCTTGTGTTTAGTAGGTAGGGGCGAGGGTCACCCTGTCCCGAGTCGTTGTAAGTGGATTCGAATTGGGTGTCAGCCAGTAGTACGTGTGTGTCTAATGTCCGCGTGTAAGTTGAGAGAGAATTGGGCTTTTAAAACCTCCCTCTCGGCTAGTTTCACTGGCGTGGCTGGTGGCTGTGGGAGCGATGGTGTGTTGCTGTCTATTTACCACCGCGACGAACGTGTTCCGGGCGATGTAACATGTCACCTTCGCCCAGTGCAAGGCTCATCCTTAGTTCCCCGCAGCTTTGTTTATCCCGTGGGATCCCGTCATTGTAGTGAAGGAGAAATTTGATTAATTTAACCCCGGCTTGGGTTTCATGATTTCAGTCACATGATTTTTGGCGGCTGAAAGTTTTTTTTTGCTTTCCCGCTCTTTACCTTCCGTAATTAGGTCGTTGCCCTCGAGGTAAAGGCGTGATCTAATTTTTCTCGTCGTAGTAGCTCATTTTCGCCTCCGTGTAGCCGTCGGAATCCGTTATTCATATTGCCCGAAATAATTTCTTGGCTTATGTTTTAGGTGTGTGGGAAAGTGTTTTTTCGAAGAGGTTGGTATTGAGCATTTATCTGCGTGCTCACCAGCCCTGCGACTTGTATTCAAATGCTTTGGGGTACAGGTGACAAATTGCCAATAGCAACGCCTGGCCTAGTTTTTCGTTCTCGCATTGTTCGCAGAAACTGAGGGTCAGCACTGTGCTTATTCTTTCCGAGCATAGTATTCCTTAGTATTTTTCAGTTTTTATCGTTTGCGTTAAACTTATTCGTTATTGTGTGTATCTTGATCCATAGTCTTTCGACTGAAATTTAGCCTAACTGAAGTACGAACTACTTGTCAGTCGATACTGTTTCAGTTCAGAGTTGGTCCAAAACCAAGTATATGAATCGTTATTTCAAACGGAATGCCAGTAGTCCGTTCAGCGAAGCTTATCGAGTTCCATTCTCTTCGTAATGGCCACATGGGCTGCGCTGAGAGAAACGGTATTGAAATGCCACGTGTTCCATGGGTGGTGGGCAAGGGCGCGAGGCATCCGTTTCATAAGTTAATTAAGTTAGAAAAGGTGTCTGAGGATGTGTTTTGCATTTTTGTTTGAGTATTATTGTCAACAGACGAATTAGGATGGGCATAGTATATACAGAACTAACTACATGCTTCCGGATTCTCAAAAATAGCCCAGTTGTGATTTTTCTGTATGTTGGTTCGTTTGCTGATGACCTAATTAGCTGCCGATTGTTGCTAATCTTGCAAGCTGATGTTGTTAATCTTCCAAAGGCAACCGTTGGCATCGTTCTGGAGGCAAACTTAGCAACGTTAACCTCGGAGACATGAGGAGTGTGGATTGCAAAGAAGACTACTCGAAGCGGAGGATGAAAAAAATGAAGGCTGCGTGTACTTCTCGGCGAGCCACCACTGGAAGTGTTTTTGCATACACTTCCTATTATTTAAAGATGTTTAAGTGACCCTATTCATCGTAAATGAATATTTTCTTTTGTGGAGAGGTCAAGAAAAGAAATCATCTGGATATCGTAAATTGGTGAATGGTAGAGAGAGGTAAAATAGCAGTGCAGCATCCCATAAGCAGAGTCCTTCGCTGGCGGCTAAAATAGCATCGTGCCGAAAGTCGTTTCCTAACTTCCTAACGTTAATGACGACTTGATGTTAGGTATATAAGTTACCAAAGTTAAATTTGCGCAAGTAAATGTGGGTTAATGAGTATATTTTGTGATTTTTATCAAATTTATGAAAGCCCAAAATGGGAATAAATCAATTTCGTGGTCCACGTTCATGCAAAAGTTACCCGTAATTGCTTGCGCATTAAGCATGAATTAGTGGCAAGCAAGAATAACGTATTCATTAAGTAGCATTTTTGCATCTTGATTTCGCTTTGTTCGTTTTTGAGACTAAAAAAACTACCTGTAGAGGTTATTGAGCGTATGCGTATTAAATAAAGAAATACCTTTAAAAGCTCTGCAGAACTCCATTCACCTGCTGAAGGTGATTGAGAGCTGTTAATTCAATTACCTTCCATTTCATTTATATTTGAGTAGTCTGCCACTAATGTATATATCTCATAATTTTATTACAGTTCTGTAGTTAAATGATCTTAGAAAATTGTCGTCAGGCCTTGGGTTCAATCGATAGCTTTCGCTTGGTTGGCTTGTTCGGTCCCAGTGTCGGAAGAGTAAAGTAGCGATTCGCTTATAAATCTGAAAGTTTCTCGGTGTGGATCTCACTTGATTAGTGGGTAGCTATTAATTTTGCCACTCTTAATGTTGGCCCCACGACGTTGGCACTTCTTGCCCTCTTAGTACGCTGGCTCAAGGCGGTGGTGATAACTTCGTCTCCGGCGGGAAAGACCATCAAAAGGAAGATTCAATATGTCTCAAAGGGGTGTAATTAGTTGATATCCGTTAATTTTGACCGAATTAGCGCTCGACAAGAGAGACACTGGAGGCCGCCCACCGCCGGCGGTATTGCTGCTCCTTTGACTTTCTCGCGAGAAAGTGAGACGCCAATTAAGCAGACCATTAATACGTTCTGAGGAATTGGGGAGTTGAAATGCACGGGGCGAAGCTTAAGGCTTACATCTGAGCATTCCAGCCATTTTCCAATGAAAAGGAACATGAAGGGTGCGTGCGCGCATCAAATGTTCCTACGATGTTTTTGTCTGGATAATTGCGGAAATATGTTCTCTCGGGTAGAGTAGATCATTTCGCAGTCCAGTATAGCACATATTGGAGTGATTAGTAACATTAGGGAGAATTAATTGGTGAGGAGAAAGGTTTAGCAGGCACCATGATCGTCCACAGTCCTAATTGTTTCGCTCTTGTTTATTATTAGTGACGATTGACCGCTTAAGGTAGGTTTTGATGGTAGAAAGTACCTGCATCTAAGCGAATATTTACGGCCGCGAGCATTTGTCTCCATGCCTGATCTCATTCTTCTGCCCTGCGTTTCTGGGAAAAAAACGTATGCTACTGAAACATCGTGGAACGAACCAACCGCTTTATTTCCTCGTTATTCCGTATTCTGACATTTTTCATACTTTCCTTCAACTATTCCATCCTTGCCGTTCCTCGGTAGTTTTTCCCATTCGTTTAACCTTCAATTATTTTTAGGAGGCTGTTATGCCTCGCAATATGTCCCATTAAGTTTGTCTCTTCTACTTCGTGTGAGTTTTCACCGAGAATTTTTTTCCAAATCCTTGAAATGGTGAGTCCCCCCGAGGCGCGAGATTTTGGGCTGAGCGCCCCAGTTTTTCTAAGAGCTCGGGAAGCCTCCGTGATGGTTGACTCAGTTAAAATGACGCGGTTTTTAGTGTTACAGGAACCTAAACTTTTTAGGGAAAGGGAACCATTAGTGTATAATATTCGCAGGTATTAATTCATGAATTCAGCCCCACGGCGAGTTTGTGATGTTGAAAAGTAGAAGACGTGATGTCGTTAAAATGTTTTTGAGACTAAGAGTTCCTGGAATTATGGCGCAATGACTCCAGTTTCCACCCCACCCATACATACACACATATATATAATTAGCGGGTTCAGCAAAAGTTTTTTCGATACTCGAATTTTCTATAAACTATATACTAAGTGACATTTGACATTGAGTTTGACATTTCAATCTTTTCGTTTCGTTATTGTGCGATTAGCTGTTGCCCAAAGCCAAATAAAAAAAGTGATTGCAATTTATCGTTATCCTGCCCCGCTCAATTCTCGTGTCATGGTCGGACAATATTTGGTGCTTGCAATTGGCACATTTGGCGAAAGAGGTGGTACTTTTCGTGAGACTGGTGGTATCTTAGTATAATAATGTGATTGGAAAAAAGATATTTCTGCTTTTGTATGTGTGTAAATGGCTGACAGTTTTGTTTTTCGTATGTTTTCGCTGTGTGGAGAAGAACGTTTTAACGGTCAATTATTCATGAACTTATGGTTTTTACATTTTAAAAAATATTGGGGGGTGGTGGGGGGTGAAATTTCGGGTTATATTGTCTGATATGCGAAAAATCTAAAAATATAAAATTCCTAGAACCCGATTGCAGCGCCACCTACCGGGTCCAATAGAGTATTTGCAAAAGTTTTGGAAACTACGTTAAATTTTGCTTTGATGCATTAAAACCATAAATCCAAAATTTTACAGTCCTAAGTTTCCTACTTTTTTTAACAATAAGCGATTTAAAACCATATTTCGAACCTTCATCTACATCTACATACTATCCCGCAAGCCGCCTCAATAGGCGTGTGGCGGGGGGTATTAGGACACCAGCCGTTTACATATAAAAAGGAAACGCTCTAATGAAATTACGCCTTGAATTTATTAAAGTCCCTTATTGTTCGGGGGAAAAACGAATTCCCATACCTATCCGTTCGGCAAAATATCTCTCTTAATTTATCGTTTCTGTCGGACCTGGAAATATAGTGGGGTTCTAATATGATGTTCTCCGTGTCGCTCTTAAAGATATCTATTCTCAATTGCTCAAGCAATCTAATCCTAGCGCGCAGCCTCCGAGTCTCTAGCGGCTCCCAGCCTAATTCGTTTAACATCTGTGTAACGCTGTCTGTACGCCCGTAGCAGTTTTTGACGAATCGCGCAGCTTTCCTTTGTATTTTATTAAGTTCCCGGATTAAGTTTTTCTGCACCGGATCCCATATGCTCGCTGCATATTCAACATTGCGTACAAACGGACCGCGGCCATATTGAATCTGCTGTGGCATAATCGCCCTTACTCCACAAGCGCTATCGGGTTTGTTTACATTCGTTCTGTGTTGTATTTACTGCCTCGTGTGGTAAATATCCAGTTTAACAGGCTAAATAGTGCCACAAATCGCCATGCAGATGCCTGATGATATCCACGGTCAAATTATTGCGAAAAAGAAGAGCTACAAAGAGTACTGTTTCGTGCTATTATGCAAAAGTATGCGGATATCAACAACTCCAGATAAAGTATTCGTCAACGTGACATGTAACCCTTCATTGCGAAAGAAGTGGATCGGAGCTCGGAGAAACTTGAAGATGTCTTTAGCTGCATCACCCATTGACGCTGCTGTGCCGACCATTTCAATGTAAATAAATTGAATATTTTTTTCCACTGGATAGTAAGCCTCCAAATATATGACCTACGTAGGTGAATATGAAGGTGGTATGATAATATGAGTAATCTTTCTTGAATATTACGATTAATTAATTGGTGATTGCAAGACTACAATCATTTCAGAGTTATATTACGTTCCAAGTGGAAACATATTTTAATGTAAACATTCGATTTGTGGAAATAGCATTTACCTAAATGTGATCAGGAGTGATGAGTTGAAATTTTATAGTTCACACGATATGAGCCCCATTATTAACTGTCCTACATGCTATTTTACTGTAGATATTGCTGCCAATTCACTGTTTGATGCACAAAGAATAATTAATAATAAATTTAAAACATTATTAAGGAAATATTATTGAATAATATGTATTTAATAAGTAATACGAATCACGCACCAGAACTATAGGTTTTACATTCTGATTTCAATAAGCTACCTATTTTTTGTATTTTTGCATTAATTTTTTTCAAATTCCTTCCAGTTAGAAGACGATGCAGGAAATTACATGTAGGTACTGGAAAATGATGGGAGGCCCTTTAAAGATAAAAAAATAGTTATTCCTCATATTTTTGAATGCCAGTCGAGGAATATTCTTGCTATTTGTGACCGATCTGTAATAAAGAAGAGCTAGATTTTTGAACTGCAGGCATCGCAATGGCTCTGTGGCCCGTTTCTCTGTGTGTAGCATAATAGACTGCCTGGAAACTTAGAAATATTGGCTATTATTGCTGAAGGCCTTTGCGTTGTTATGCACTGTTTTATTAAAATATTGGCATATTCACCGAAGGTATTTTTCGTGCTTGAATTCACTAACAAGCACAAGAAAATTATAAAAATAACATAACTTTCCGTGACAGTTTCACACCTCGCTATTCACATCCAACGTAGTTGGGATTGACACTTAGACAATTACCAATCATTATAGCATCTACCACTGGGAGATCGTTGGAACTAGCTTTGACGAATCCAGCTTCCATTATGCACACAATCCCTATCTGAACACAAATAATATGTAGCTTCAAAACGGCGAATAAATACTAATGTCTGCTGCTACCGCAAAGTGTTCTTTCTATTATGGTCTGGCAGATGACGTCACGCAAGGAAGAGTCAATTGGTGCGCGTTTCGGCCTATGTATTATTTATGCTGAAACAATGAACATTAAAAGTTAATTATTAAAATAAGTACGCCAAATATTGTGGTGGTAATTTAACATTGGCATTTTGAACACAAACATCAATTTGAACAATCGTCCTTTGTTATAGATTTCAAGGAAATACCTCACCTGTGCAAATACTCTGTTAATCTAAACCATCCAGGGACCCACTCAAACATACACAATAAATTTCAGCAAAATCGGTACAGTCGTTAAGGAGGAGTTCAGTGACATACACACGTACAGAAGTATTATATATATATGAAGATAATATGCTGTATAGGTAGGTGACTATTGCCCGTGTATGTAAATGCTTCTGTTAAAATTTACTAGAGAGGTTGTCTCAACAAATAAATGCACGTCCCATAGTGACAACATAATGACGAATCTCCTCCGATTGTGTTGCCAGGCTTTGTTTAGTGAGGAAAATTCGCCTCGTGGCCGACTTTCCCGTTGTCACGATTACGTGAAGTCTTGTGTACATTGGATGGTTCTTCTTAATGCAATAAGGAACTTATAGTAAGATAGGGTGTTTATCTTCGCTGTATTTAAAAAAAATTAAGTATTTCACTACGAGTCGCATAGAGACGGATGATAAATGAAAACAATTCTCTCGGAAGTCATCCTTCGATCCTTCACTTCGAAACCCTAGTTTTTGTATTTGATAGTTTAGATTTTGATGTGACTTTCGTCGGATTTTGTATTTCAAGGATGGAGTGATTTCGCATTTTGCATATGTTCTATCAATTTTTCGCTTTGATTGAGTTCTTTAGTCGATCAACAGAAAACTGCTGCTTAATGTGACGACCTTGTTATCACGATTCGATATATTACTGTACGTTACTCGTCTTGGATGTCATTTTTCCAACCTTCGGTATTTGTGGTTTACTGTATTGGAACACTCATTCGCATTGAGTTGGCCATTTTTAATCAGGCTATCCAGGAGTTCAAATGAAATTCGAAATGCGAAATTCATGCTCTAAATTCTGTCAATCTTTAAAGCGATTTGCTGAATTTTTCCAAACGGAGGAGCTTTATATACTTTTGTTTGGTTATTAGTTAACTATCTGCTGCTCCACTTGGCAGTCAGCATAATGATACTATCACTAAATATGCTTCAGGGCTCCCAAACTGTAATTTTAGATTGCGTGTTCATATAATTGCAGCACAATTGAAAATATTGCTTATCATTTGTACTCATTGACTTCTTAGCATAGATAGTCGAACCATATCTTTTGATGAGCAGGCCGAGTTCTGTTGCCTGGATCCCTCTTACAGACTGAGTTCTCAATCTTTCTTTTAGTCTGCTGATTTTAATGTCTTGCAATTATAAGTTAATGAAAGACAGGGAAAAGGTAAGCTTCAAGTGCTGTACTTGCTTGTGTTTTTCTTCTCGCAGAAAAATTGTTTTCCGTAGATTGCGTGTATTGGCGCTGTAATTTTAAGATGTGAAATATATGCGTAAAAGGCACCCTCTCTCTTCATGTTTACCCTTAAAATCATGAGAGTATTTACAATTAATCAAGATGCTTACCAAAAAAACTCATTGATACAGTTAACTTACATTGATTTCTGCACGAGATTGTACGTGATAATTCATGTAGGGTGAACGAATACAGAGCGCTTCCCTGACCAGCAGTAATACTTCTTTTGGAAACTGATTGGCTTTCCGAAAACTATGGCCCACGTTTGAATCTCGACAATTGTTGAGATTTTTCATTGGAATCACTAACCTTATTTGGATGCCATATTTAGAGCACTTACAAATCTTGCATTCCGTCCGTCGGCTATGACGTTAAAATGTTGACCCCTTAGGGTCTTGCGAATATGATGTTCGACGGTGGACCCCTGGTGGTCAATAATTGGACTGAACATTAACTGAGAATCTTTGCCCCTGCCGGGTTTTAAACCGGGCCTTCGGAATGGGAAGCCAGTACTCCAGCCTCAAGACCGACCCAATCCTTATCGGGTTGGCGGGACGGAATCGACCAATCCCCTTACAAGATGCATAGGCTACATTGGTGTATTGCGCAGGGGGGGTTCTAGGTTCAACAGCGGTTCTCCCGTCTTTTTTTACTTCTGTCAAGATGTACAGTCCTCGCGAAAGCTTACGGCGTTGCGCAGTAGACGATTTTGGGACTGGAAGGGTCTATTTTCTAAAAACCGGTTGCCGCGGGTGGGAGGGTAGCACCAGCGGGCTAATGTTTACGATTTTCGTTGCCAACATTGAAATTTATCATATGCCTTCAATGAATTTGAATGCCCCCAGCTATTCGCCGCAGTGGGTTATGGAGTGGGCGGAGCGTCGTCCCTTTGCCCAACCACAAATTTGTACCTGAGCACGCGCCAGGGGGTCACGGCCAGGGGATCTCAGGCCGATGTCTGGCAAGTGGACTTATAGTTGCAAAAAGTACTAACTTTTTTCCAAAATATTATACAAAAACAAATATCACATTCGTATTACTTGCGATTTTCGTTTTTAAAAAATAAATTACGGAAATTATCCAATTTATTTTTGCATAAAGTGTATATGTTCTCTCTTTCTATCTAGAATATATATTCTTATATTTCTACTCTTTTGTGTTCTCAATGTCCCATTTACTCATCGAATATACATTTTCATAGTGCCAATTTATTAAATTATCTCTTCAAGTACTTTTTATTTTCTTATTTCAGTGACTGACATTATAGTCTAGTGGTAATCAAAATCCGATTCCATTCTATGCATTAGCTAAGCAAAAGAAGAATATAGAATGCACTTTTATATCGTAATTTTATGGTGTGTCTCAAATATGGATTACAGAATTTCACGCGGCTGAAAATTTTATCAACGTTTCTGAAAATCAACGGATTTGCACGAAGTTAGGTGTCTACTTATTCAGTGTTTCAGTGGAATCACGAATACACATGTTATTTTTTATTAATGTTGAATAAATGTAAATGCATTTAAAGTAATTGAGATGCCCAGCTGTGAGACATCGCGTAAGACTATCTATTCCACAGCCCCGGCCGCGGAACGAGGTATGGTGTGGAAGGGTCGGCTACCTGCTCCATGCTCCGCGACGAGTCGAATTGTCCTATACGGCTCGGAATTACATTACTACGCTGAGACACTATGTTGGTAATTCTGCCAACCACGCGCTCACTTTCCCCTCCGTTCCTTTCCTTTACCCCTCCCACACATTTCACCCCCTCTGTTCTGCGCATCTAAAGGCCGTAAGCTTTCGCGAGGACTGTACAATTTGGTTTTTTGGAAGTAGGATGGAAACTAGGAAAAAGTTTGGGACTATTGGTGGAAAAAGGTCAGTCTTAATATCTACATCTACATAATACCCTGAAGCCACCTCAAGGGTGTGTGGAAAGGGGTGAGTTATTACCAACATGCACCACACTAAACCCTAATAAAGTTAATGAAGCTGCGATTATCATTGCATTAGCAAAATCCTGCATATACTTGTCAGGAGGTGACATTTCACCAACATACATTACACTATAGGTATGCGACCAATGTTAGAGAAAATATTTGTATTTATGTATTTTGCGACTACATAAATGCACAGAGATACATGAGTTATACCGGAACAATGCAAGACGTGATGATAGTGCTACGTAGCAGATTATGAAATGAGCATTAGGGAGAAAATCAACTAATTAGCCACACTCCCTATCGACAAACCTAGTTAAAAATCTCATTGGCATCTATTATGGTCAGTTATCGTTCGCGAAAAAAATGAAATTTTCAACCTATTCGTTCTGCAGTCTTCCTAGTTTCCCTATCCTTCACGGGGGAAATGACATCGGTGGTCGGCCGCCTCCCCCTAAATAACGGGCGCTCCAACCGACCGACTGACCTGTCGATCCGGAGTTTGCGACGTTTCGTGCAGCATTCACGAAAAGATCGCAGCTTCTCGATGCGTGCCGGGGCGGCGCCTATCCCGGGGCCCTCTCGGTTGGCGGCCGATCCCACACCGCCCCGGAGAGGCGGATCCCCGCGATACACTTTCACCTCCTCGGCGGTGGCTTCCACATCTTCCTCGTCCGTGCGACGCCCCCACGCCACACCCCGCCACTCTCCTCCGCACCTCTCCCCCCCCGTAGATCCCCCGCGGGCGCTGGATGTGAAACGAGTTCCACACCGGCCCGAGCCGTATCACTCCGGTTCGGGGGAGAGTGGAATGGGCTAGTCTTCCATTTGACCAATTGATTTCCTGGCCGATTTATTATATTTTTTCTTTCTCGGCCGCTTGGTTTAAGCAGGTCTCCCGGCTTGTCTCTGTATGTGTGGAAACACGTGGTGGTGTGCCCAACCTTTTTCCCCTTCCCCACCCGTTGGGTGCAGGCCCCCCGGCCTCTTAACCTTTTCGCGGCGTTTTCTGCGAGTAGAGCGCACGGTTTTCGTTCGTTTTTTATTTTATTCGTCCCTTTTCGGGATGCTTTTGTTCTCATCTTCGCTAAACTTCTCGTTAGAAACGTGGAAGGCCTGTATGCCACGAGGCATATAATTTCGTGAGTACTCGTAATAAGTCTACAGGTGTTCCTTCGATTTCCATCGTCTAAGTGCGACAGCTCAAGCGGATGCGTGAACACTTGGCCGTTAAATAGCCCCTGTTATGATTCTCAGAATTCGTTCTCACAAGTTTTCCTGCGTCTACTCGTGCATATTCTTGCATCATGTACTTACACAGTCCTGAACGCTGTGAACATTTCACTTAAGTGAATAGTCGCTCCACGTGTTACATTTATTTTTTTTCTTTTCTGGCCGCCTTGCATCCTTAATGCCACCGTAGGATAAATTGTGTCTGGCGAGACGAGGTGGAACAATATGTTCAACGCCAAAGGATTTAAGCGAAAGTTGGTACTGTCCATTAGTAGTTCTTAATTTGAACCGGCACGTTTAGACGAATATGCTTCCTCATCAGGTACATTTAATTGTTTGCATCAGATACAATTTAGCGAGGAACGCGCAGGTTTGAATACAAACCATGCGTGACGTGTGTCACCTTTAGTTATAAGTTTTGACGTCTACCATGTCAAACTTTGTCTCGCTGGATAAAATCTCTCTTACGTTACGTTATGACAGCTCCTTTACCTTTCAGAGTTGCAAATAATCAAGTTTTGAATTTTCAGTTTAGAAATCCATTTTTTTTTTCAGATTTAAAAATGACTTACGGTCTCCTCACGCGGGGAGGGATGGTTGGATATATAATTGGCCGCTCTCGTGTTTATTGCGTAAAATTCGTTTTAATTCCGAATGATATATATTTTTAACCCTTGATGTTTTATTTTTATCCCTGACAAAGAATGACTCAAGTTTCACTTTGTCTGTCGTACCGGGCACCTGCGTCTCTTTGCTATATTTTTCGTTGTGCTATCTACATTTCTTATCTCGTTAGGGCGCAATCTCTTCGGCGAAATTCCTCGAAAAGTGGTGTCTTAAAGGTAATTTTATAACCTGTAATTAGGTCCCCTAACACTCAGTGATGAAAAGGTTATCTATTCCCACACCCATTCTCCTCAAGCATAAATGAGCGAGGCATAAAATACCAAGACCTTCAGATCTAATTCGCCACTGGAAATAAAACGTCGTGTTGTACGTTCCACAAACATACGCTTTATTAATTTCGACCATGGTTTCGACATGTAAATGTCATTATCAAGGTACCTACAAGGCAATGACATTTACATGTCGAAACCATGGTCGATATGAATAAAGTGTGTGTGTGGAATGTGCAACGCGACGTTTTATTTCCAAACTCGTGGTTCCAAAAAGTTAAGCCTCAAACGTTAAACTAATTCGCCAATTTTTTGACGAAGAAATCGTGGTCCAAAATGTTGACGTAGAAGGAAGTTACTTTTCCCACTCTTTCCTCCTGCGCTCGTATGTTCACCAATGAAGATTATTTGACTCGTGAAGAAATGACCGTGCGCGATTCATATCTTCAAATATAGCGCGTGGAAGAATTCGCGTAGCCTGAGTCTTGAATTCAGGTGTTGAACTTTGTGGTGGAAAAATAGTTTTGATGCGGCATCGCTGTTTAATAGTTTGTTTCCTTAAGGTCAGTCAGCTCTGCTGCGATTTCCTTGACACTTAACTGGGTTATCGTGGCATGTAATTGAGCCACGCTGGTTGGGCGGGCTCTGACATTCTCGGCAGTCTGTTCCATTGTCCTGACGTCATAATAAGGTCTCGTAGTGCGAAAGCGGATCGTGGATCTCTTTGCCCATTGCTTGACTGGAGGGGGATATGCAGAGCGCACACCGTTCTCTCTTACCTTCTTATTCTTATCCTGGTTGAGCGAGAATATTCGTCTTATTTATCTCGACTGTGTGGAGCAGCGTGGGTTGCGTTAACATAGGATAAGAGGGGTATATACGTTTACTTCGTCACTCTCCTGTTCTGTTGGGGATGTAGAATCCTAGTTTATTTTGAGGAGGAACCAGGGTTTAGTGGCTTGTTCAAAACACCTTCGACGACTTCAGTCCTCAGCTCATGCAACTATGGAGGCTCGAATCGGACGAATCTTCACGCTTCTGCTAGTATTATTTTTGCGTAAATATTGTGAAATTGATTTTTGTCATGGTTTGAATTAATTTACGTTTTTAAATTACGACTAAGTTGGTGCTAATTACTTCTAATATCGTAATAACATAGATTTTCATGAATAAGGTAAGTAAGCGCTCACAGTAAAACTTTATTTTTAAGAACTTCGGTAAGAATTGATCACCATAACGAACTAATCTGTCACTTTCCGCTTGATTTTTTAAATCATTTTTTCAAAGTCACTAATGAAATTGTAAGTAGTAGGTGTCGCTATGTCCCAAAGATTGGAACAAGTCACGCTTATTGCCAGCTGGTAGTGTGTTTTAAGGAGTTCTCAGCAGCTCAGACAGCTGCTATATTCGTGTTGGTTTTCCTAATTTCGTTAGTGTCAATGAGTAATTTCTCTTTGAAATCGATGACATGGCTGTCAATTCTGTAATTTCTTGATCTATACGTGGAGTAGAGGATCTTTATTTAAAAATGGAGTATGTTGAATCTTATCATATTAACGATAATTGGACCATTTGTTTCATCCCGAGATTTTACCCCCCTTTCGGTTTGTGGAAGGGTAATTAATTTCGAACATTTTTTGTTTCTTTTTTTTTGGAGTTCATCTTTTGTTTACCGCAAACTAAATTTATGCATTTCCTTTTGTTTTTCTCCAAAGGATGCCATTCCACACGTATGGCGCTGTGGGCTCCTAAATAAATACTATTTTTAGTACTATTTATTGCTTATTTTAATTACAGAGGTATCCGATCCGGCAGTCGGCTTGCAAAGCGTTAAATAACAAGGTATTTTTATGGAATGTGCACCTCACACCGGAACGAAATTGAAATTATTCATACAAATATGGTGTTTGAAAATGAAGTGCCAGCGTCAGCCGTTAAACTTGACCGTGATATCGGGTTCTCCTCTCGAGGCTCCTATCGTTCTCGATTCATTTTTAACGAATCCATGCTCCTAAGGTAGTTTGAGCGAGACATCACTTCACGTAAAATTTTACGAATTTTCCCTCATTATGAAGAAAAAGATCACATATTTCCAAGGATAGGAAAAGATCAACAACCTTATCATTACAATTTTCTTGATACATATTTGTAAAAAAAATACCAGCCATTTTCCACGGGAAATGGTACAGGTATGCACTCCAGAGGCTCTTTATTTTAAAAATAAGGAATTTCTAACGCTAAGGTCTCGTCAGAAAATTAAGTGTGTATATTTTATTAATTCCCAACTAATTTTAAAAATAAATTAATACTTCAATTAATCACCGCAGTAATTTTTACAGAATCGAGAAAAAAATTCGGTATTGAAAGCATTTTCACCGTATGGCGTGAACAAAATGAGTCAAGTGAAAACCGTATGCATGTATATTTAGTTAAATACTGAGCATCTCAGCTGTTAAAATAAATTTTTAGCGTTATAAATGTTACAATAATTACTTCATGCTTCTTGAATTTGCTTAAATTTAAAAATAAAATTTGAATATGGTCTCTAGGATTAGGGAAAAAATATTGCTCAAACTACCTTAATGGTATGCATCATATTTTGAGAGAATTTGTGCTTATTCTTGAGTGCGTTTTGAGACGGAAAAGGGTTGTAGCTGTGAACCTCTGATTGAAAAGTACTTATCTCAAATGGTTACTCGTCATTGTTTTAGGGTTCCACTCTGCGCAATTGAAGACTTATTGTCTTTAACCGGGAGCGATTCCGAATCCTTAGTCAAAAGAATTAAAACTTGATTAAAATTTAGCTTGAAAGGGGCGATTGATAATTTTATTTCGTAACCCTAATAGAAATTTTTATCCCCGTATAATTGTTCTTTTGTGAGGATTACATTTGGAGGTAAGAAATAAAATTTTGAGTGACTGTGGGATGTAAGGGGTAATTTTTAATGCTCTTTAATCTGGAGGTGGGTTATCATACTATTTAGCCATTTTAGAAATTTTCGTCAAACTTTTGATCTCGTTTTTCCTTAGTTTAATTCCTCATTTTAGTTTAATACCTTTTCCTAAGTTTTATATCTCTAAGCGGAATAGAGAGTGTCTATTTGCTTTCCCTTGTATTTTTAGCTTTCGTGAGTGTCATTTATATGATGTCCTCTTCAAGACCCTTCTTAAGGGAGCAACTAAATGTATGCATAACTCATTTGTCCTCATTTTTGCCAATAATTACTCTCATCCGTATCGGAGTGCGTGTTGGCACTGTGCCTTCTAGATTGCATGGCCGTCCTAACTGGGCCTCAAATCGGGGCAAAATGATATCAGCGGACACACCCTCTCGTATGTTTTCGTAAAGGCAGAGAAAGTGGGTGGAGGAGAGAGATATTGAAAGGTAGTGGGACGTTCATGGCTGCGGTGATAGGGAGAGTGTTGAGCTAGCGATGAAGGGGGTGGGGAAGAAGAGGCATTTGGGAATGTGCGACGGGATGTTAGGCATGAAAGCCAAAGGAAGATAAATGCCGGGAAAACCCGATTCACGGTGGAGGAAATGCTATGTGACGATATATTACAGTCTTAAGGCCGTTTTCATTCCGGTATTTGTGGTGGTTATAGCCTGTCTTTCTGTGAACGCTCGTTGGTTTTGTGTTGTAGAACTACGGTCGATTATGAATGTGGAATTTCAAATAAAAATTACCAATATTGTACTCATTGACACCTATTTTTTATTTTTTCCCCCCAATTTTTTTCCCGCAAACCAACACAGCAATTGTGGCGTATTTTTGACGAGTGGTGCCAATTTATTACGGCCATTGGAGATTTTTTTATACCTTATAACTTTAAGAGGCCGTAGAGCTCACGTTCCCTAGTCTCATTGACACCATCTCCGAAAACTCGCTGAAGCTCTTGAAAGCTCCATAGTACTTGAAAATCTAGCGTGGTGTTATTTAATCAGCCCATTAATTGAAGGTCAAGTGATGCAGAGAGACTCCTGATTAGATTCAGAGTACCGGTCTTCGTATTCCTCTCGCAGTACCGTCAATCAGGAATCAACCGTGCGGGTTAAAATACTTAAGAGGAATCACCGCGCTCACATCCAAATATGAACGAGGTGTTGAAAAAAGGAATGACGCCCTTTTTTTGCAACATGACGTTGTAAGCGATAACTAAGTTGCTTTACAATTTGAAAGACATAGTCGAATTAAAAGTTTTTTGTAGCGTTTGTCGAATCTAGTTTAATTTGTGACAAGGGCCAGACTACACACTGTCACGCAAAATTTGCGAATAGTTAGCTTTGAAGGAGTTTCGTAAAGATATCTAACCCCAGATCGAGCTCCACTTCAGTTTTATTCATATGTGGCTTCCATGAATACTTTGCCTTTAAAATAAATAGAACACAACAACATATAAAAAGGAAACGCTCTAATGAAATTACGCCTAGCATTTATTAAAGTCCCTTATTGTTCGGGGAAAAACGAATTCCCATACCTATCCGTTCGGCAAAATATCTCTCTTAATTTATCGTTTCTGTCGGACCTGGAAATATACTGGGGTTCTAATATGATGTTCTCCGTGTCGCTCTTAAATATATCTATTCTCAATTGCTCAAGCAATCTAAGCCTAGCGCGCAGCCTCCGAGTCTCTAGCGGCTCCCAGCCTAATTCGCTTAACATCTGTGTAACGCTGTCTGTACGCCCGTAGCAGTTTTTGACGAATCGCGCAGCTTTCCTTTGTATTTTATTAAGTTCCCGGATTAAGTTTTTCTGCACCGGACCCCATATGCTCGCTGCATATTCAAGGTGTGGCCGGACGAGTGTGAAATAGCACCTCTCTTTTACTTTTTCATCCGAAAATCTGCCCACAATACGCTTGACGAATCCTAGCTTCTTCAGAGCTCTGCCACAAATATTTCTTATATGTGTTCCCCACGATAGGTTCGAAGTTATCGTAACTCCTAGATACTTCACTTCATCCGTCGCCTTTATGTTAACACCATCCACAGCATATACATGGGGATAGCTGGACGACCTCCGCAAGAAATGTACCGCCGTGCATTTGCTCAGATTACTTTCGAAGCCCCACTCTTGGCTCCACACATGAACGTTGTTTAAATCCGATGATAGAATTTCAAAGTCAGAGTGATCACTAATTTCGCGATAGATGACAGCGTCGTCATCAAATAAACGTATTTTACTGCTAATTCGAGAGCATATGTCATTTATGTATATAATGAACAAAAGGGGGCCGATTACGCTTCCTTGTGGAACACCTGATGTCACTTTAACTACATCTGAGCTAATTCCGTCAAGAACTACTTTTTGCTTACGATCACTCAGAAAGCCGCGTATCCAGTTTACTACTGTTTCGTTTAGCCCGCATGACTGTAATTTGTATAAAAGTTTGTTGTGAGGTACCGTGTCGAAAGCTTTCTTAAAATCTAGAAATAATGCGTCCACTTGTCTTTTCGATTCACCAGATTTGAGAACGTCATGAAGAAAGACCGCGAGCTATGTTTCACATGATCTACCTTTCCGGAAGCCTTGCTGACAGCCATCGAGGAAGTTACCGCTGTCCAGAAACGTCTTGATATTGCTAACGACGATATGTTCGAGTATCTTGCCTATAATCGACGTTAATGAAATTGGTCGATAGTTCCCTGGGTCTTGTCTGTTTCCCTTTTTGAATATCGGTGTAACGTTTGCAATTTTCCAGTCTATTGGTATCTTTCCTTCAGACAATGACTTCTTGAATATTATGTCTAAGAACGGTGCGATCTATGTCGCTAACTCCTTGAGGACACGCGCGGGTATTCCCTCCGAACCCGGAGATTTACAATTTTTTATCGACTGTAGCTGTTTAGTTATCCCATCGCGTTGAATAGTGATTTCTTTCATTGGTTCCTCAGTGAATGAAATTTCAAAATTATATGCAGTATCGTCTGTAGTGTATACACTTTCGAAGTGGGAATTTTACGTGTTAGCTTTGTCAATGCGTGGAATACTACAGTATTGAAATTGAATTACTGATTGTATATTTTCTATTCATATTCTCAGTGAATGCTTGAAGCTTTTCCTGATCATTGGTTGATTGGGTTTTCTTTTTTAATGGAATGTAGGCGTAAACTTCGGTACATATGATGTCTCCAGGAGCTTTCCCTCTGTTCACAAGTATTATTTTCGGTAACGCAAGTATCACAACCACTCACCTATGCTATACCACCCTAGGTACACAGAAAGGTATGCATTTTAGTCATATAGCCTTTGATTAATGCTCGCGGGCTGTTGCTAATTCCTGATGGTAGCTCATTGTGTGCTAGGAGAAAGTAGAAAATATTTGGAGGGGAGCCCGTTAGTCCTTTCCAGAAGGAAACGTAATTTTTTCTTCTGTCGTCGCGGTCCGAGTAATTTCCTATATTTTAAGGCCCATGGTAGATTATTTCGTGCTCAATGTCTATGCTCAATGAAAGTATGACTCACTAGGTTTTCTCCGGACATGATCGTCTAAATTGGTTCAATTACACAATTGGATAAATTTGGTGCTGTGATACTCATCGGCTTTGGCTGGGTCTGAAGAGTTAGCTGGCAAATTTTTTAGATGGGGCAGTTAACGGTTCAGTGAGTAGCCATCGAGAAAATGTTTACAGCATCATATGATCAGCTGTTGCAACAAGTCCTAATTTTAAATAGCTCTGAGTTTGACTGTCGAGGATTGAGGATAAATTAAGATGGTAATAGATTACGCCTGTCGCATATCTGCCCATTATGATAATGATAGTTATATTTCAGACATGTATGGAGATACTTCAGCGGCGTGATGTAGACATACATCAAATGAGAGTTATGAATCATGGCCTCAATTTAAGAGGCATCCCACTCGGCTCTGATCGAAAAAGTTGTTTCCTTTATCTCCTCCTATCAAATTCCCTGTTCTCTGAATAAGTTCACTGAATTTACTGGTAGTATGAGGAAATGCCTCTACACTTCTCTTCCTCTGTGCTAAGTGCGACAGCTGATATTAGTTCCGTTATTAATAACCTATCAACTCTACAAACAGCTGTAAAAGCGTCACTTTCCCATGTCACATAATTGTTTTCCTTGGCTTAATCGCATAGTCATTGCGTAAATGGTGCCATTTAGTCCAGTCAATGAAGGGGTTGTAGAGGACATGGAAGAGGACAGAGACGAAACTTGATAGGAGGTAAACCTCCCCCTCGTCGTAGGTCCGGGGACTTTTAGTCCCCGGACCTACGACGTGTGCGGGGGGAGGGGGGGCGTAGAAGGCCCTTTTTTGGTCAACTATAGTTGACGAACGGTTCCTTGCCTCTTGTGATTTGTGTACCCCTTGGTCATGACCCATTGAAATCGCACCCCTTGTATTAGAAAAATGTTTATTATTTGCATTCTTACTGCAGCTTCAAACTTAATTTGTCTTTTCTGATGGTAATTAACTAATTGCTGTAAACTGGAAGTTTTATTTTCGAGATTGGATGCCTTTCAGATACGACGGTGGTCAATAATAATTATCCTGTATTCCTCTTCATGCCGAGATGCTGTTTCATATGCGTATTTTTGGGATTTCCGTATTATGTCATTTTGGCATTATTTTCTTGTGCTTCTCATTTCCATATTTTTCTACTTTCGTTTGGAATGTGGCTCAATTGCTGTGGTGTCACTTGAAAGATTTCTTTCTCAGGTGTGCTCAGGCGTGAAAGATTTCTTTGCATTATGTATTTTAATCCGACCGAGTTAATTGCTGCCGTGTCTCTAGCCATGTCAGATCCCATAAGAAATGCCTGTGACAGTTGTTTTGATAGCGTGTCAACCTTACTATATTTAAATGCGTGTCAAATAATAGCTTACATTAGTCATACGTATGACGTAGTGTACACTGGGTGTATGTGATTCTACATTTGTCTGTGTTGTAGGAATTCTTTTACGTGGTACTTTTATATGTAATGTCGCTCAAGAACTCTACAACTGTGTACGTACGCGTATTTTGAAAACACAGCAACACATGTGATGTCTCTGAGATCATTCAATCAAGATGATGAGTGAATTTCAATAAATTTATTTTCGTAATAACACTAACATGGAGATTAACATATAATTGCCATTAGTCTTCTTTAGCCTAGGCTAGAGCCTTGGGAGCTTCCTTACGTCTTTATCCGCGACTGCCCTGGAAAGATAAGGAAAATTGTAATATTACCAAGTATAACTTTTGCTGAGCTTTATTTCAGGCTATCGAGTGGTACAAATAGAAACTCCGAAGAAATACACTCATAAGAAGAAATATTAAAACTTTACTCAGAAATATCCAGAAATTATATAATATAACATATAGGTATTTCAGGATCTCGTCAGAAAGCTGGGACAATGACAGCTGGCACATGCCAAACTACCCACCCATCAATTGGATAGGTTATTTGCTTTATTTTTTTTCGTTTTTAACTTGTAATTTTCACTACTAGTTTAAAATGTTATAATACAAACAGGTGCGTATTTACGTACTTGAAAATGAGCTTTGCCCCTATGCATTATATTGAACTATATTATTTTCCACAATTAAATACGTACCTAACTTGAGGCTGGTGTCCCCACAAAGATCTCATGATAGCCATCTTGGTACCTACTATGCCGACCATGCCGACCATTTGAAAATAATAGCATGTGACCCTTCTGGAAATATAAGAAGGGGAGCCTTAAGAATGCAAATCATATGATTTGCATTCTTAAGGCTCTACAGAAGGCACATATAGTTAAGGTTAAATGGTAATAATAATATTAAGAAATTCACTCACCTTGCAAGAAACTCCCTTATTAAGATGGTTGGACTCGCTGACCAGCGGACGAAGGTCAACTCGGACACGAAACACCGTTTTTGGCAGTGTTCTAGACAAGATTTAAATCCCTCTATCGATGAAATCAATGAGTGATTGATGATAATGAGTGATAAAATGAAGGTGATGGATGGAATTTGAGTAAAAAAATGAAAATTGCCTGAAAGAGAAGAGCAAACTATGGTTGGAGCACTGGTCACATGACAGCTCCGCAGTATACCTCCGCGCTATGGATATAAAATAGTTCCTTCTATGTACATGTGTATCCGCGGATATTCTGAAGTTCAACCCTAATATATTTTGACTAGTCTATCGTCAGAATTAGATATGAAGATTGATCTGGGTAATCAGCGTATATTTTTTAAATTATATTTTGCGTGATATTTTGCATGAGACCTCTCAGAGACGTCTCTGAGACATCACTCTCTGTCAATTTTTCGTTTTTAATAAATCTTCCTCTTTTTCATGTAAAAAGTATTTACATATGTACAGGACGTGCAATTCGCCGAAGAAATGAGCGAGTTTGAACAACCTCCTAACAGTGAAAAGATTCTTTGTCTGTCGAGCGCGGCAAAAAAACTGGTTGTGCGTAGTAATTTTATTTATTTATTTATTTATTTTATTTATTTGACAACACCCCCGAAAACAGCCACTCATTGGGCCTTTACATCAGGTGTATTAACAATTCATAACGGACAACACAAACAACCATGCCCTGGGAAGTGAAAAATCCTCCCCAGGCGGGATTCGAACCGGCGACCTGGGCTGGGCTGTAAAGATTTGCATCTCAAGTTTTGAACCAGAAGTTATTATCGTAAAGTTGCTCGAGATCCATCATTTCTTGCATCGCAGAGCCGCTGGGTGCTATTTGCGTGCTTACTAAGCTCTGCACCAAAGGCATTAAATTCCTTCTTATTTCCCCATTTTTCTCGATAATGTGCATCGGATAAAATTTCGTTCCCCAGTGGCTGGGAGGGCTGGCACTTGTAAAACACCTGGCATTTCCATTCAGGAAAGGGTCCGGTCAGGTTTTTTTCCTCATGCAGTTTAAATGTTTCCTTTTTAAATTGCTGCCGGATCTCAAACTTTTTGGCCGATTCCCTCTCGCTGAACCCCGAGGATTCGTGGTCGTTTGAATGATGTACCTTGACTCGAAGTATTTTTTTTCAACAGCTCTAGAATTAGCTTTTTGGTGTATCCTCTCCTAATCCATCCCGAAAAAAATGGCGACGGATTCTCTCGTGCTGGTTGGATTAGATCTTCGCATTTCGTCGATTGGCTCTCATTTTTTTCTAATTTAAGACGATGGGAGCGAAATAATCCGAACGGCCGAGAAGTGGCGCGGAACGTCGGCCCCTTTTCAGTATGTCCACGCACCCCCAAGGGCTTTCATTGGGATTTGTCCACTTTTTGACACCTTGAGTGAGCTTGGCCACGCGCCGAGTGACTTGACTTTTTTGCCAAGATAGTTTGCCGCTCCTCTCTCCGCAGTTTGAGAATAGCCTCTCTTGTTCCCTCACGAGGCATCCACGAGGTTTATTTTTTACGAACTCGATCACTCGTGATTCTGATGATTCAAGCGAACAGATTCCCGTGACTGCAGGAGAATTTGGCTGTGAGACAATCGGGTACTCTCGCGGGAGAGCGATCCTTTTTCGCGATGAAAATATCATGCACTTTGGTTCGTTCGCAAGGAGGACTGGGAGAGAGGAGACTATAGAGACTCGAAGGTTTCACCCTAGGCCAAGTTTAATAAATATCTCGGAATTTTCAAAAACCATATATCAAGAGTTTCCAGTCGATACCATGGATACTGATACATGGATGGATATTAATTACCCCCTCAATCTGCAGAACAGGCAAAACGTGACAAAATAAGATGAATTCACTGTCTAGCAGTCCCAGATACCACCCCACCCATAGATCCCTCTGGATTCCAACTTACATCCTCCAGTGTGCAAATGGGAATCCAACTGGACCTATCAAGTGTGCAAGCTGGATTGAATCCTGATTCTGGCTGTTTTTTCACCCAGCTCTAGCTGTGTACAAGTTGGATTTCATTCTGGAATCCAACTGAAATCAAGCTAAATTTTAAGGAAATATTCCAGGCTTCCTTGACCATCCTGCAGGATTGAAGCCACATATATTCTAGCTGGAATCAGGCTATATTCTTACTTGCAACATCCAGTTGAACAATTCCCCGGCGAAAATATTGTAGAGGGAAACGGATACGAACCGTTGATGAAGTGGAAATTTAAGCGTACGCGAACCGAGTTGGAATGTGAACGAACCGTAACTAAACCGTCTCCGAAGTGAAATGAAACGTAAAATGAGACAAGGAAGCGTACAAACGAAGCGTTCACGAGCCGGAATCCAAGCGTATGGAAGCGTTCCCGAGCCGGAAACCCAGCAGACGAAAAAGTTCACGAGCCGGAATCCTAGCGTATGAAAGCGTTCCCGAGCCGGGAACCTTGCGGACGAAAACGTTCACGAGCCGGAATCCTAGCGTATGGAAGCGTTCCAGAGCCGGAAACCTAGTGGATGAAAACGTTCACGAGCCGGAATATTGTATTATCCCTCCACTGACTTCGCTGTTCTCTCAAAATAAAAAAAGATATATAGCCATTCCAAAAAGCAAAATAAAGCCAAAAAGATAAACATTTTGAATGTATGTAAAATAAAATAATGATAATTTGTAATTAATAATTTTGAATATGCAATTTTGCATTGGCATGATATAGTACGTCATATTTTATTACCTCATATCTACCTAACGTTTTAGTAACTATTTCGCATTAAAAGGAAACGTACGACTCGACGCAACTATTCTCGCACCCATTATTGAAGTATCGGCGTTGAGGAAGACTTATATATCTAGTCACTTCCGTGGATAAATGTGACTTTGAGAACTATAATCATTAAATGATAATTCCGTGATAGTTTGAGGAAATACCATAAAATGTTGATAACATTTATTTACCATTAATTAATGCCAGATAACTGTTATCCTATGTTGCCACAGAGAATAGTATGAATATAAATGCAATATTACTGTGAAAAAACAAGATTTTTCCAATTCCCGCACGTTAGCTTCAGCGTCGTAGCTAGGGGCTGGCCAGGCGGGCGGCTGCCAGGGGCGCAACCCTAAGGGGTCGCACTTTGCAGACCCACAGCCTGCGGGCCATAAATCGAGGTAATATTACCTCGATTTATGTGGTATCAACCATTAACTGTCGTCTCTGGGCAGCTTGATTCTTCTTGAATCTCCTTGTCCTACCTAGAGAGGAATAGGTTGTTTCATCTCGTACAGCATGGCTTCAGCTAGTAGGTAACACGCTACCTCGTTTCACATTGTATTAACTCGTTTCAAATGCACAAGAATCAACTCGTATTATGGCGTAATATAGGCGAACGAAGGCAGTAAGTGGAGTAATATCGCAGGGTACATCGTTCACGCTACTTCAACAGACAAAGAACCGTACACGAAACAGCAGGAAGCAGAGAGCACCACATCCGTACGTTTCGTGTACGCTACTTCAACAGCCAAAGAACCGTACACGAAGCAGCAGGAAGCGGAAGCAGAAAGCATCGCTTCAGTATGTTTTGTATACGCTAGTTCAACAGTCAAAGAACCGTACACCAAACGTTGATTCACTTCCTTAAGCGAATCACCGCTTCGTGTACCCTTCGTGACCGGTCGAGGAAGCGGAACATTTTCGCCAGGGTTGCAGCCAAAATCCAGGCTGGAATCGAGGTTGCTTGCTATCTGGGGATAGGCTTAAGAATTCTTTATCCCTGTGCTCCTCTTACGAGTATTTGAAGTGTGAATGAAGACAGTAGGTCTATGAAAAGTACTTTCAAATCACCACTTTCCTCCCTCAAGTCCTTTTTTTATATATCTTACCTTTTTATAGATACTGCAATCCCCTGCCTCACACCCTCATGTGGTACTACATAGATGTAGACTGTGAGTGCTTATCACTGTTGGGAATGCTGTTCATTTGTCTGCATTTTATTTAATTGACTATTCACTCCCAGTCCTGACTTCCATAGTTTCCAAATACCATGCCGGAGGATGTTCTGAGGGAGGCTCGCATGAAGAGGCTCTTTCGGTTTGAGAAAATAAATTTCCTTGAAACCCAAAACCCTTTCTTTGCCCTTGATTTCTCTGGTAAATCACTTTGAATAGAAGGGGCAATAGCTAATCGCTCAATAAAAATAGTTGGGTGTGGCTTTTTAGATTCTTTTGCTGTAAAATGCATCCTAATTCTTATGAGGAAGAATTGCAGTTGTTTAATTAATTGGGGCATGAAAAATAAAGTTTGTGAATTTGCAGTGCAACTATTTCATGTTTTATTTTGACTAAAGAAGATTATGTGGTCAGTAATGTTTGTAACTCACATTACATTTCCTTTTTTTATGGTGGAATTTCTCACTTTAAATATTTTCTTCAAAAAGGGGGCACTTTTTCAAATCCTTGAATGTGAGACTGGAATGTTTATTTTGTTCATGGGCATCATGAAGTTAACACATCCAACATAGTTTTCGATCCAGCATTATCTGATCATTTAGCAATATCCTCAACATTCCATGTTACCGATAAGCAAAGTCGTATATCAGATACCATCAGACAACAGAGGTTCTTTACCGAATCAAATATAAACTATTTTCTTGTTTTACTGACTCAAGAGGATTGGAAGGACATTAACTGTCACAATTCTTTAAATGACAACTTTAATTCATTTTTTTCTCGATTTATCTACTACTATAATTTAGCTTTCCCTTTGCAAGTTGTGAAAAACAGAAGGGTTAATAACAAGAAATGGGTCACTGATGATATCCGAAATCTATCCAGAATACTCAAATCACTTTTTTTACAGTCCCAATCCACCAACGATGCAGGGGTGCATCAGAAATATCTAGACCTCAAGAAAGAGTATAGGACCTTAATTAAGAAATCGAAAAAGGAGTTCAATGATCAATGTTTTAGAAATACCACAAACTACTCTAAAGTTGCTTGGGGTATAATAAAAAACAATACTAACACTAGCACCTCGGAACTTCCTGGTCAGGTTAATGATGACAATGGAATTACAATTTCTGATCCATTTGAGATATCCAATGCATTTAATCACACGTTCTTGTGTTTTCCTAAGACACCCCACCCTACTCAAAGTGTACCCTACCAGGCTAGTAAGACATGTAATTCAATCTATCTCAAGCCATGTTCTGAGATCGAACTGTGTTCATATCTCGCCAAAATTGGCAAAAAGAAGTCTGCTGACATAGATGGTATAACTGGGAAAATACTAAAAGACTGCGGTTCTATCATTCTAACACCCATACTGTCTCTGATAAACCAGTCAATGGCTGAAGGAGTATATCCTGATGCCCTAAAGACATCGAAGGTAGTCCCTGTATATAAAAACAAAGGTGACAGAAAAAACCTAAACAATTACAGACCCATCTCCATAATACCCCAGTTCGGCAAATTATTTGAACTTGTATTTTATAAAAGGCTAATGGATTATCTGGACAGTTACAGCATAATATCTCCCCATCAATACGGATTTCAACCTAGAAAGTCAACGGAACAAGCCCTCTTCAATGCAGTTGACTACATTTTACAAGAACTAAATAACAAAAATAGGGTAATGGGAATTTTCTTCGACATGAGTAGAGCCTTTGATACTGTAGATCACGACATTTTACTAAACAAGTGTGTATCACTGGGCATAAGAGGCACTGCATACAACTGGCTTAAGTCTTATCTTGATGACCGAAAACAAAGGGTAGCTTATAAAAAAGATGGGAAAATTTACCTCTCTAGTTCTCACAAGGTCAAAAAAGGAGTACCTCAGGGGTCAGTGCTGGGCCCTTTACTCTTCCTAATATTTATTAATGATGTACCAAGCAGAATAGTAACTGGATTCATGAAATGTGTAATGTATGCAGATGATGTCAACATTTTAACAAATAATAAGAACTTAAGTACTGTACTTGAATCATGTCAATCCCTAATGAAAGACATGCAAACGTGGTGTGTCAATAATAACTTGATTTTAAACAATGCAAAAACTCAAACAACATTGTTCTCTACACGGCATATCCTGGACTATGGCGAGTTATGTTCAAGCCAGAATATAAATTTAAATATAGTGGAGCAAATTAAGTTTCTTGGAATATATGTTGACTCCAATCTTACGTGGGGCTCACACATTATGTACCTTAATAAAAAATTGAATTCAGTATTCTACCTAGTCTCTGTGCTGAAATACAGTGTAAGCTCAAGAGTTCTGTTAACTCTGTATTATGGCTTGTTTTACTCAAGGCTAACCTACGGTATTGTAATCTGGGGATCAACTTCCCTATTGAAAGATGTATTTATAATACAAAAGAAGGTGGTACGAACAATATGCAATGTAAAATATCATGCCCATTGTCGCCCACTATTTAAAAGTCTAGAAATGTTAACTGTACCGTGTGTGTATATATTTTATTGTGTTGTTTATGTAAAAAAACATGGTGAAAGTTTCACACGGAATGACACTATCCACACTTATGAAACCAGGAGAAGCAGAGACATTCATGTGGAATCTAGAAACCTAGCACTTATATCAAAAGGTCCACACTCCATGTGCACGAAACTATTCAATAACTTACCTGCCACTATAAAGAATATTGAAAAATTGACAGTCTTTAAAAAGGCTGTCTCATTATACCTTGTGCAAAAGTGTTTTTATAGTGTCAAGGAATATTTATGTGATTTGTAACTTCTTATTTTTCTTTTTTGACGTGCCTTATACACTTGCTAAGTGATTGTATCCTGTGTCAATTGGGCAAATAAAATATATTATTATTATTATTATTATCATCACAGTTTGAGGCCTTGAATTCTGCCTGTAGTCTGAATTCTTTATTACTCTGAAAAATCATTGATAAACAATTGGGATTGATGAAAACGTCAGTGGGAGCAAGAGCCTCCTCTGTTAATATTGCATATGTCATTCAATTTTTTTAATCACTCTGTTCACAATGTTGAAATTACTGGGTAATTTCATGTTGCTTACCTGTAACCCAAGAGTAGATGTACCGTACACTTGGATGTTATTCAATTACTTAGAGGTGTTTTTTTAGCTCTATGCAATTATTGTCTTGTTACAAAAACTTATTTAGTTTATTCGTATGGATTAACTTGTAATTATGGTTAACTCTCTAGCCATGATTGTGAATATATGCCTTTTTATGATATTAGGTTCCACTGTTAGTTTGGCTTATTCAGTCACATAACGAAGAATTTTACTGGATATTAATAATTCCATTCCAGTGTTTGATAGCCCACTGTTGCATGGATCTCATTTTTCAATTAAATGATTATGCTGAAGCTAAGTAAATTGGGGTAGACTGATATGTATTTATATATCCGATAATGCTACTGGGCAGACATAGTGGAAATGTTGTACCCAGACATTTTCATGGGAATCGTGCATTTCCTGCTTCCATACTCAGCGTACAGACTTTCTCAGACTCTCATTTCTTTTTTTTCAGGCTGAGGAGCTGCTTGAAGATATATTGTCCTATGAAGGGTCATCCCTAGCAGCAGAATCCCTCAAATTAAATGATGCATCCCTCACTATGTCATCAGATTTACAGGTATAATTGTAGAAATTTATGGTTCCTCGCATTTATTTTTCATGTTTTTATGTTTATATTTGAATAGCAGTGTATATGTGGATTGGATATTGTTAAAGCATGGGCACAGAATTGCAAATTTCCTGTTGTCATCAGGACAAGTTAAGTGGAAAAAATGTACCAGGTTTCGGGATTATTTTATGATATCCTGGAGTTATTGTGGAAGGAAGAGAACTCATTCTGATCTCATGGTTTTATGTATGAGGTGAAGTTATAAGAGGCAAACACTAACACACAATCCTCATCTCAGATAGGCATAAGACAACAAAGTACATGAGTGGTCGTCTCTCATAAACTTTCCCTATCCAATATCAGGATGGGGTGTGCTATAGTATGACAACTATCATGTCTTCGTTAGATACTTGTTCATCTTCATCCACTCTGCAGTGTGTAATTACATGTTTTCTAATTGTTCTGCTAAGTGCTATCCAACTATGTATGGTATTTGGCTTTCATGTCTTCAATTCTTCTAGGGATCTTAATTGTATGCATATTAACAGCATGAATTAATGAAGGAAAATATTAACAGTATGAATTAATGAAGGAAAAATGTCTAAGTTCATGATAAGGTGTATCTCTCACATTTAATTTCAGTCAATTACCTTCCTTATATTTTGAAACTCACTGTCCAAAAAATGTAAATGTATAGGGTGTGCTGTAAAATTGTCAATCACAGTATAAATGTGGCAATGAATTCACGTTTACATCATTATTGGTTATTCAAAGATGTGGTGTTTATAAAATGATTATCTAATAACTCTAATACCATATTTGTAATGGTGGTGAGTCTCTGCATAATATTTCCATTTAAATGATACTTATGATCACAATTTTTCCATTTCTTTAAAATTAGCTACATCAGTAACAAAACATATTTTGAAGATGTCATTTTAGTTTTACATATTTATCTTCAGTACTAACCATGCTTTGTGTTGTATGATGAATACATTTGTTTAATGATGTCATTCTTATTGCCTAGTATTAGGACGCTCAAATCTTGTCTTAGCTGTTTTCAGTTGGTAATCCTCCATGCATTAAGATGGCCTGGTGTTACTGGCAAGCGGCTCAGACCTTATTCAAGAAGAGTCTGTTAGTGTTGAACCTCAGGAGTGATGAAATTTTTATGTCATACATGTGGAAATAACTGGTTATTGAATTTAAAACTAGGAGTTGTCTGGCTTTGATGTTACATTTTCAATGTTGACTACACTTGACAAATTTTAATCATTGCGGAATCCGACACCCCTCTGGTAATTGGGAGGCAGATCTGGGATAAAATTTCAGTAAAGTTTAATTTTTTCATGGAAAATGCATACACAATTTTGTATTGTCTGAAATACATATTTTTAGCCTGACAGATTGGAAGTGAATTGATTGTCTTACGGAATAGGATTTGAGTAAATTTATTAGACCAATTGCTCTCATTGTACGTTGCTTGCAGTTCTGTTAAACAAATGTGAATCCATAATTATAAGGATCAATTCAAAAGATGTACATCATCCCATGGTAAATGCTATTAGGTACTCAGCTTGGCCTCTTTCAATTGTGGCAGTTGCTTATTCTGTAGGAATATTGTGTTGTATTGTCTCAAAAATATTGTTGAAGTGTTAAGGCTTCATTGTCCGATGCCCATTAAATTTGACTGGCCCTAGGATCCAGCTTCTTTGCATTTGTGCGTGAAAGATGTGTGTGTGCAAAAAAAGCAGAAACACACCAAAAGCTTTTACAAAAATAATGTGTAAAGCATCTCTGATGCATATGATCAAAAATAAATTCCAAATAAGTCCATGGCGTAAAATCATGGCAACTTGAGATTGTGCTAATATGTGTTTGGCCTTCTAGCATAGGTGATTTAAACACACATTAGTATGTTAGCAGACTGCAATCTGTTAACATGGTCGCACTTCATTTTATCAGTTGGCAGTATTGTGTAGCTGAAATTTTCTTTTCCATGTTTTGTGGGGCAGGGGTTGGAAGATGTTTTTGTAATAAAAACAAATATTCATTTCCCTAGCTTAAATTATAGTATTAATAAACAGGTTTGTGGGTAAGAATTGTGTTGAAGTTACTTTCCTAAAGCTCCTGGGTTGCTTTGTCTAAGTTTAGTGGGACAATAGTATGGTCTGTTGCTATATTGTTCCTGTATGCCATTTCATTTTCCAAACTTTTTATCTCAATGTCACTAGTTCGCTTTTCATTCCTACTCATACCAATAGGGTCTTTTCTACATAATTTGGTATGTTTTGGTCAAATATGTTAATGGATTGAAACAAAGGGGTCAGAAACCTCATAATAAAGAAAATAATCAAGCTAAGATTCATCTACCATATTTTCCAGCCGATAAGACACACTTTTGTTCTCCAAAATGCATTCTGAAATCGGCCTGCTTGGTCTTATGGTTTGAGCATTGAATTTTGCATAGCCATCAGAGGTGCCCACCTCTCTACTTTCATGGCGGACTGCATTGCAGCAATGAGCTAAAGGTGTGCTCTCCTTCATTCATTTGTTTCTAGGATTCAACAGTGAATAACTTTAATACAAATGCTAGTCTTGGAAGTTTACAATACCATATTCTTTTTATAAATTGTTAACATCAGTGGATGTTGATTAGAATTATTTTCTTACATAGAAGAAAATAATTATAATCAACATCCGAAAAAATATGCAAATCTGTTGCGTTTGCTGTATAATTCATGTGCATTACAAAATGTTCAAGGGTTGACGTAAAATGCATGCTCATCCTTTCGAAATGCATAAATATATTCTAAATATTCTTTTGCTGCCATTTCACATGGATATTATTGTATTCCAGTCTTGCACCGTCATCCTTAAATACAAATTTTGATTCCCCTTCGACAATTTTCTTTCTATGAAAATTCAACAACTTTCCCCGCACGCACATCATCTTTCATACAGGGAAAGTGATTCCCTGTGGGGAAATCATATTCCCTGCGAGGAATTTTGGATTCCCTATGCAGAAATGTCCTTCCCCAGCAGGGAACTGAGATTCCCGGTGGGGAACTCTGATTCCCTGCAGGGATCAACGGGGCATTTTCAATCGGGTATAATCTATCCTGAGAAATCAGTGTGTCTTATGGGCCAGTGCATCCTATGGACTGGGAAATACAGTAAATGGGAGCCTGTAAAATTTACTATACATATTATGTATTAGTTTGAATGCATTTTACTTTGTCACATACCAACTTATGATGAAAAGATATTTAAGTTTGAAATCGTCTAAGGATTTTTTTTTTCTTTTTCAGGCCGGAACGGGTAGCCTCTATGATCAGTTCATAAATTATAATGGTGGGTCTGTCTTAAAAACTAGCAATTCCTGTCCACCCAATCTTCCACAGATAAAACCAGAACCTTTAATTTTAACAGATGCTGAAATTACTGCCCTAGCCAAAGATAGACAGAAGAAGGACAACCACAATATGAGTTAGTATTTTTTTAATAGTCTAATTCTCCATAGTTATATGCCCTTAATTATTATTTTTAATACGACTGAGATATAATTGCTGTTAAAAACTTTGTGAAAACTAAGTGGATCTACTATGATTATAATGAGTTATTGATACCTCTATGCAGACAGTTCCCCTTTTCCTTACTAAAATCTCATTTTTTAAATTTATTAACCTTTATAGTATGAAAGGGAACTTTTGTTCCCGTCAGAAAATGGGTTCCACTGGATGATAGGAAATTGTAGGGACTAGTGGAGTTTAAATCCTCAGAAAAACTCCGGCCAGCCGGATCACAACTGAGAATTTAAATGCTGTCTTTTAAAGGTCAATGTATAGGTTTATTTAATTGTTGACAATTTATAATTTTAACAGAAATTGAATTTTGGAATCTGTGGCATGACTACACAGCAGAAATGACACGAGATTTTTAAGCATAATCTCCTATGAATCATGTTATTCAGTCAGATGAAACTCCAGCTTCCAAAAATGTTTGAGGGGCTTAATTAACATGAGCCTTGTATTCTCTGATGTTGCAGATATGTAGATTTAATCTTGGAAGAAGTTCAAAATTAACCTTGCAACTCCCTGCAAGTTGTCACTGTTTTATGTTAACATTATAAAATCAAGAAATAATTTCCCATTTATCCTTTTCACATTTGCTTTTTATAGATGTGTGTGAACTAATTCTTTTAATTATTTATCGGACTGTGAATATATGATCTGGTATGGAATATTACTTTACATTAGTATATCTTAAATCAGCAAAGAATAGTGCTTAGTATTCCTTACAATGGATGAATTTATATGAGTAGCTGACTCACATCAGTAGGGTAACATGAATGTCTATGAACAGCAATTTCATATTAGAGGATTACCAAATGAATTATTTCAATTGCAGTTGAGAGGAGGCGGCGATTTAACATCAATGACCGCATCAAAGAGCTTGGAACTCTTCTCCCTAAGAATAATGACCCGTAAGTAAAATTTTATCTGAGACACTTTTATTTGTGTGCATGGGGAACAATTTATTTTAAATTTAAGGTGTAAAATCTTATTTCTGTTTCATTTTAGCTACTATGAAATTGTAAGGGATGTACGACCAAACAAAGGTACCATTTTGAAGTCTTCTGTTGAGTACATTAAGTGCTTGAAGCATGAGCTTCAGAGAATGAAGCAGGCTGAAATACGTCAGAAGCAAGTAGAGCAACAAAATCGAAGATTACTCCTTAGGATTCAGGTAAAAGACATGTGTTTATTATATCTGAGTATGCCCAGGCAAAAATTTCTCTTCTGTACCTGGGGTGGAACTGAGATTATCTGGGGCTGTACTGCTAAAGTACAGTCTGTAACTGGACTGCAAAGGTGGACATGAAAACATGAGGTTTTAGAGGTGTGGAACTGGGGTGTGTCAGGGTTGTAACTCCTCTGTATGACAAGGTGATTTTTCCCTCCTAGTTCCACCTGTGACATCAATGGTAAGGAAGCGTCAACTCAACTGTAACTGGGGTGCATTTATGGACTTAGAAAAAATCAACACCTCATCCAATTCAAAATATATTTGAGGTATTTGTGAGAATGGACTCAGAAATCCACAAGAAACCGTGATTTGTGAGACACAGAGAAAAGTGTGGGACTTTATGAGACAAAGAGGTTTGCCTCATATTTTCCCTTTGCTGAGATTTCAAAGAGGAATGTATGACACACATTCCCATTTCTGAGATTTTCAAGAGACAAATATTTTTTTTTCTTATAATTTTATAAGAAAAGTGTGAGATACCAAGCAGATAGCCTTGCATTTTTGGCATCCCAATCTTTTCTCAGAAACTTCCAAGAACTAGTTGTCTCATACTTTTCTCAGTGAAATCATAGGAATGAAAATCTGGTGTATTAAAAACTTTGTCCCTTAAAAATCACAGAAATGGAAATTTTTTTCCTTAACCCTGGTTTCCTTCATGAAAATATCTTAAGTATCCTGAGCTTCATGACAGCCTCAGTTAAGCTCTGTTTGGAGGCATTTCGAAAGGAATATCCTCTCCTTCCTAGCTTTCCCACCCTCCTGTCCCTTCTCAGGAGGACTGCTGCCCATTCCCTCAGAACCTGGTCTTGGCCCTCCCAACTCATTAGCGGACCCTTTCACAGCATGTGGTTGCGGTCAATGTATTGCATGCACAGTGTTTTTTTTCAAACAGTCTATTCTTGCAAACTTTATAGCATGGATATATGAAATGAATTCATTGTGTTTGCGTGATTATTTTAAAATTTTGAATCAATTTATTGCGGTAATATTTTCTTTTTCATCCTGGCTTGGGAGTTTTTGTGGGAGCCACACTAGAAAAGGTATTTTACACCAGCTAAAGTTACTGTCACTTCAAGTCGTCAAAATAATAACTGAAAAAATACTTCGCTTGAGTCCATTTTTTAACTTGAATTTCCAATGAGTATAAGCCAGCTCTATTAACCTCAACTTTTTAAATTAAATCAAGTTATTAAAAATTATTGAATCTTTAGGATAGAATTACGGAGAAGATATGATGGAAACTAGTGATTCAAAGGAAACAGAAGACAATTATTAGTATTAGAGCTAGAATTTTACTTAAAATTTGCTAACGCTCAATGAAATACAAGGAATTAATTTCAATGCTTAATATTTTGGAATATCCAACAAGTATTTATTTCGAAAAAACCATTGCACATATAATTAGTGACGGCAGACACACGCTGAGAGGATGGCCTCTAATGGGCTCGAGGATCTGGCGGAATTACCTAGGAAAAGGTCTTGGTACCCTCTTGAGTTGGGACTCGAAGGGTCAGAGATTACCCCTCTCAAATACTTCGGTGGTGGTCACTTTCCCACCCCTCGTGACATCTATAGCTGAAGTCTGTTCTTTTGCGTATAGAAATACCTGACTGCTATAGTTGATGCTCGGTCTTTTGCACATGGAAATCCCCGACTGTTATAGCTGACGCTCGGTCTTTTGTAAATGGAAATCCTCGACTGCTATAACTGACACTCAGCGTAAAGGGGTTAAAGCTTTTGCACAATATCTTTTGGATTACTGGAAACCCTGAGTACACACAAAACATATTAAACGTACTTGAATGGAATATTTCAAGTCTGCGGAAAACTTTTCCTCATACAGATCAAATTACCACATTAACCCAGTGCAGCTGTATCACTGAGTAACAATAAATTACTATACACCCTACTCCCATGGCTGTATCCTTAATGAAGACCATAAGAATTACTAACCAAGAGATTTTGGAATGCCCCTTAAAACAGAGAGAGTGCATAAGCTTTGTTTTTATTTTTCATGAATTATATTCTTGATACATAGCAACATGTTTAGTCTGTGGTTCATCCTTAAACCAAATATTTTGCAAAACTGTGAAGCTTGCAAAGGAATTGGGGAGACTTTGGTTTTGCCAGTAAACACTTCATTGATAGCATTGAGTTATTAATTTTCATTGTGCATTAGGTTTTTGTGATGCTTTTTATTGGTTAATTCAGCAGTTTTCTCCTTTCCACATTCCGCATTCATCCACAGTAAGTTACGTCTTGATTGATATGTAAACCAACTTGTGGGAATTGGAAAAAAATCTTCTTTATTCTCATTAATGTTGACTTTATATTCATCCTTTATGACAATATAGGTTTTAATTAATTAAAGCCTGATAACAGTTACTATCGTGATTGGATCGTATGTTATCAAACTAGCATTGCATTGACATTTAAAAATAAGTACTCGCAGTTACATTAATGCACAAGAGTGGCCAGGTATATTCAACTTTCTCTCAGCGAGACAATACCCAGACAGCATATTAACCTTGCAGCAGCATTGCAGTAACGTTGCAGCCGCAAGGTTGTAACCTTGCAGCAATGTTACATTTTTAAGGTTAAACCTTGAGGCAGCATTGATATAAGGTTGCTAATGCACGTTTTGTAACATTGTGGCAAGGTTAACATCACAGTGTTGTGGTAAGGTTAAAATCGCAACCTTGTTGCAAGGTTTATACTGCATTGTTATTGCAAGGTTAATTCTTCAATGTCATTGGAACGTTAAAATCGCAATGTTGTTACAACATTATTTCTACAAATTTGCTTTTTGTATATTAGGACTATATTGCACACTTACTGCCATTTACTGTTTACATGCTGTACACGCACTTTTCTGCTGTTATCATTATGGCTGCTGTACACAAATGATTTTCAATAATGAACACTGAACCTGATTCAATATTATTATTATCATACCTATGATAATTATAAAAAATTCAGCAATAATTTGGGACTTCTGTTGACTCTGATGATTAAGGTTGAATCCAACAGTAACTGAGAGATTGGAGAACAACTAGAAATATTAGAACTTAGCTTCCTGACAACAACACCACAAATCTGCTGAATGCCATAAGGCGACAGAAATAAAATATAAAATAATTCAAAAAACCACAACTTGCCTGAATCACTGAATGAAGCCACACTTTGCAATTAACTCTTTGGTGAATAATTACGAGCGAACTACTGGAAACTACACAATTTTATCATGCTCCCAATATTTTTAAATGTCTTTTTCATGCTCCAAAGGCACAATCACATTGCTGCGTACCCTAGCATCACAATTTGTGTTCAGCATATGCTTAGAACATTTTCAACATATATGTGTTAAGCATATTTGAGCATGTGCTGAGCATATTTAAATGTCCGGGAGGGCATACACTCAAAATATGCTCAACATATGTTCAGTATGTTCTCAAAATATGCCCATCATGCTCTCAAAACATTCTCAGCATAAGGTTGTGACCATTTATCCCCCTCATTAAATGCATTGTCTTGCATTGACTTTGCAATACACCTACTTATTATGTACATTTACTCTCACTTTAAACTTGACTTTCACTGCAGACTTGCTTGCTGCCTAATGTCGTGGTACTCCCTTCACTGAAACTACCTCGCTGTCTATAATAAAACTTACCCAATTCCATGAACCATTCTTGGCCATATAACTTCCCCGCATTTACATTCCCTGAGCCAGACAAGCTTGGAGAACAGGGAGCAATGACAGTGTTAACCTATATGTACATACAACCTCATGAAGAACTTCGAATGCCTTCCTTTGTAATGAAATATTCTGGCTCATTTCAACACATTTAATTGATGAATTATTATGTACAATGAAATATAGGTATAGGCACACAATGGAAAAATAGTAGTAAAAACATGCGACAAGTGGGCATAGCTCTATCCTTTCACAGAACTCTATCACAGTCTTCTAGCCAAATTATATGAGTTTGATAAGAGTTACGAAATCTGTATCTCTCAGCGAAACCACTTAGTTCGTAATTAATCTGGCTATCTCACTAAGTAGAAATCCTCCGGAAAAACTTTGCGTATGCTTCATGGATGACGAGTAACAACACCATCAACAAAAACATAACTGCACATAAATTGTGCATGAAAACTTATGCCACCAGAGCGAAAATAAACCTATTTCTGGCCCACATTACCCGAAATACGAATGTAGGGTACTTAAAACAACTGTTATAATGAAATATAAGTAAATACTTCAGATTTTCGACTTAATTTATTAGGAAACACGGAACACAAAGAACACTCACATCAACTCAAAACAACAACGGTGAATTTCTATATTCATGGGTGAATCACAAGTCTGTGACCACTCAAAAATGAGCCCCCGCACCTGCAAAATAGTTCCATCGTACCGTGTAAGGAATCCTATTACTTGACATTAATTGGATTTCTTGCATGCTGCAGTATTAGAACGCTAAGTGCTCCATATATTTACGAAATTTGTGTGCTTGTGTGTGGCCATGATTTCGAAATTCGATCTCACTGTTCGAAGGCAAGACGGTGAATTATGAAACCTTGTGGAAACTACCTTGCTGAAACCTTAATTTACCTTGCCAATTCACAATGTCATTTTATCAACGTTTCCGTAGCATTACGGCAGCATTGACGAAACAAGGTTGAATTTTTACACATGCACCATAAATTCTAACGGTTCACCCCAAGAATGGGCGGGAGGAACCTTGTAGAAACAACCTTGCTGAAACCTTAATTAACCTTGCGAATACAACCTTGTTTTTTCAACGCTGCCGCAGCATTACCTCAGCATTGACAACGTTGGCAAGGTTTTCACAGCCTTAATGTAATGCTGCTGTAAGCGTACGTGCCGTGTGGGGGTAGATTTCAGTTGTGAGTCCTAGGTGGCAATGCCATAAGAGTTGTACCATGCGGTTGGGTAGATAGTAGGTAGGATGGTTAGGTAGGGTAGGTAGATACATTATATTATATGTTGACATTGCAATTTGGTAGGATGAATCAATATATTACATGTACCTAAATAAGTAAATAATATAAATAAATATATTTATTACTCCAACACAGAAAGCTTACAGCTTAACACCATTGGTAATATCAGGGGAGTAACTTAAGGTAGCCATGGAGGTAAGCCTGAATGATGGCTGCCATCATATACAGAATAGGTTATTAAGAATAGGTTACAGAATACGTATACATATACAGAATAGGTTAATACAGAATATTATAATGGAAATACAGCATATAAATTTAGAGAGCATATATGAATAATATTATAGTCACAAAAAAAAATTATAATGGAAATACAGCATATAAATTTACAGTGCATGTATGAATAATATATAGTTACAAAAAAACATCCTCTGGACTTTCTTTAGGAAACAACCAAGATCATATATTTTTCATTATTGAATTTAAGGTTTTTGAATAAAAACATGAAATGGGTAATAAATTATACACCTTAGGTCCTATGTGCAAGAAACATCGTTTGAATAACGTCAATTTTGTCTTGGGAAAGGAAATACGTGCTTTACGTAGGGTGTAGGAAGAAAGATTGTATAATAATAACCCAGTATTACCACTTCTTATGTAAAACCGACATAAAACTTAGTAAATAAATAGATGCCTTAAGGGGAGCAGGCCTAGACAGCAAAATAGGGGAAAGGAACTTTCAAAGCGACTCTATTTTAGGATCATTCTAATAATTCTTTTTTGTAGTAGGTAGCTATCTAGACTACTAAAGAAACACTGGAATCGGCGGGGGGTTTATATGAATCAAACACCCCCAAGATTAGTCCGTAAAAGTCGCCGAGAGATGGCGCTGGACATTTTCACTCACCGGCAGAGAAGAAATTACGTATTTTACGGACTAATCGTGGGGGTGTTTGATTCATATAAACCCCCCGCCGATTCCAGTGTTTCTTTAGTAGTCTAGATAGCTTAGTGGTCAGAGCATCCGGCGCGAAATCGGAAGGTCCGTGGTTCAATTCCCGGTCTAGATGAATTTTTTTCACTTGGAATCGGCCATCATTCCATCTTCACATCACCATTGTGTTGTCAAATTTTATGTTTCCTATCCTCTTTCTTTCACCACCTGTTTGAACGAAATATTTATTATTTACGCCTGTGAGCGGTTTGAGTGAATGAATGAATGGTTGTGTGGCCGGAATGGCTCATTTCCACTTCTTGGGCTCTGCGTGCCCCGAAACGCCTGTTCTGTATCTTTACCACTATCTGTGTGCCTGATTCAAACTTTGATTTCCTCTTCTGTGTACGTAATTTCTTCTCTGCCGGTGAGTGAAAATGTCCAGCGCCATCTCTCGGCGACTTTTACGGACTAATCTTGGGGGTGTTTGATTCATATAAACCCCCCGCCGATTCCAGTGTTTCTTTAGTATTCTAGATAGCTTAGTGGTCAGAGCATCCGGCGCGAAATCGGAAGGTCCGTGGTTCAATTCCCGGTCTAGATGAATTTTTTTCACTTGGAATCGGCCATCATTCCATCTTCACATCACCATTGTGTTGTCAAATTTTATATGTTTCCTATCTTCTTTCTTTCACCATTCATTCATTCACTCAAACCGCTCACAGGCGTAAATAATAAATATTTCATTCAAACAGGTGGTGAAAGAAAGAGGATAGGAAACATATAAAATTTGACAACAATTCTATTCGTTATATATATATATATATATAGTTCTATTCGTTATATATATATATATATATATATATATATAAATTCAAACATTCATAGGAAAATGGAAATGGATAGGTACACATAAAAGGACGAACACAGGGTTTGGTGGGGAAGATGAAAATGAGTCAAATTCAGACAGAAAAAATTTCACCTTAGCCGGGATTCGAACCCGGATCTCCCAATTGCCGGTCAGGTGTGCTCCCAGATACAGAATCTGTATCCTTCATTCTGTGAGAAAGGCAGCTCGGCTGTCGAAATATCAGAACGTATAGTGTGTGAGTGTTCTTCTTTTTTGTGTTTCTATATTTATTTCCGCCCCACCTGTGGCAAAGTTTATTTATATATATATATATATATATATATATATATAAATTCATACATTCATAGGAAAATGGAAATGGATATATATATATATTTTCACACCACCATTAGACTTTACAATTTTGTGTTTCCTATCCTCTTTCTTTCACCCTCTGTTTGAACGAAATTATTTATTATTTACGCCTGTGAGCGGTTTGAGTGAATGAATGAATGGTTGTATGGCCGGAATGGCTCATTTCTACTTCTTGGGATCTGCGTGCCCCGAAACACCTGTTCTGTATCTTTACCACTGTCTGTGTGCCTGAGTCAAGCTTTCCTTTCCTCTTCTGTGAACGTAATTCCTTCTCTGCCGGTGGGTGAAAACGCCCTGTCGCCATCTCTCGGTGAACTTAACGGGCTACTCTTGGGGGTGTTTGATTCATATAAACCCCCCCAGATTCCAGTGTTTCTTACAAGACTAGATAGCTTAGTGGTTCAGGGCATCCGGCGCGACATACGGTCCTCTTGCGTTATCAAGTTCTTGTAAACCAATGCTATGCTGATATCCATTCCCTTATCAAAATTGTCAGGCTGTGCAGCCCTCATTCGCTCCCTAGTATCCAACGTTCACTCCACTCTGCGCTTCGCGCTCTTACCTCCAAACGCTTAAAAGCCCAGCGTAAACTCTCTTCATTACTCCTTTCCTTTTTTTGCCGAAGCCTCTCTCTTCCCGTGCACATGGCGACATGCACCCCTCCCCCACCTCCATTGTACTTGTCCCAACCGGACCTTGCTACGTGCTTCAACCTGGCTACCCCGCCTCCTCCTACGTCAATGGATTTCCCAAAGCACGTCCTTCTAAGAAGCGCACCTCCTTCCTCTCCCCCCGACCTCCCAGCTCAGTCGTCCGCTGGACTGCCGGAAGCTGAACAAGCGGTCGTAAACCTGTCCTCCACTTCTCTTTCCCCTGAACAATTATCTCTTCTTTCCAAAGGCCTCAGTTTTTCCCCCACCCCTAAAATAAACACTGTTAAAATCCTCTCTGACGCCCTTCTTTTTTGCCGACGGCTCAAATTGAAATTTTTTTGGGAAACGCGGCCTACTCTTCCGTCTCCCACCTCCCCCCCCACACCGCTCTCGCCAAATTTAAACCTCCTTCCTCACACGAGCCGAAACCACTTCTTTCCAACCATCCTCTTGAAATCTTCACCAACCTTCTCCTATCTTAACTCTCTGAGCCATCTTTTTTCAACTCCCTTAAACCAAAACCCAATCTATCTCCTTCTGAAACCTCGGCCCTCAGAAAACTTACTCTAAATCCAGATATTGCCATCACTCCTTCGGACAAAGGCTCCACAGTAGTCATCCTCAACTCTTCTGACTACCTCGATGAAGCCAACCGGCAACTTTCTGAGACTTCCTCATATCAGCCTGTGTCCCATGACCCTAATCCTGAATTTTTGGATGAAATAATCTCCTTTCTTCAAAACAAAGGCCCAGATGAAGGCCTGTCTAAACAAGATATCACCCTTCTTTCTCCGTCACACCCACGCACCCCAAACTTCTATATTCTACCCAAAATTCACAAACCTGACAACCCCGGCCGCCCCAATGTCTCCTCTTATAACTCACCCACCGAACGCATGTCTGCATTTGTCGACTACTACCTACAACCCATTGTCCACTCCCTGCCCTCCTATATCAAAGACACTTATCATTTTCTTGAACGCCTCCATTCCACTCCACTCCCCTCTGACTGTGATATCTTAATGGCCACTATTGATGTCACTTCCCTATACACTAGCATTCCTCATTCTGAAGGAATTTCTGCCATCCGCCATTTCATTACTAAACGCCCTGCTCCTCACATTCCCAGCTCTGACTTCCTTCTCAATCTTTCTAATTTCATCCTCACCCACAATGCTTTCTCTTTCAATATTAAATTCTTTCTTAAAATTAAAGGATGCGCCATGGGTAGTCGCTTCAGTCCTTCCTACGCCAACCTTTTCCTTGGACTTTTTGAACAATCATTTCTATCTTCATGCTCACTAAAACCTCTTCTCTGGCTTTGTTACATTGACGACATCTTCCTTCTATGGCCACATGGTATTAACTCTCTTAATTCTTTTATTTCCTCCCTCAACGCCTCCTCTCCCCTCTCCTTTACTTCTAACATCTCCGCCTCTAACGTCATCTTTCTAGACGTAAACATCTCCCTCTCTGACTGCAAATTTAGCACTTCCATTCACATCAAGCCCACCAACCAACAGCAATACCTCCATTACAAGAGCTGCCACCCCTCCCACACTAAACGGTCCCTCCCCTACTCCCTTTCTATTCGCGGCCACCGAATCTGCAACAACCCTGACTCCCTTGATAAATTCCTCACTAACCTCCATCAATCTCTTCTTCGCAGAGGTTATCCAGAGCACCTTCTCAATAATAAAATCCTCAAAAAACCACACTCCCCCAAACTGCCTCCCACCAATAGCATTTCTCAACACAATATCTCCCTCTGTACCACCTACTTCCCTGGTATTGACTCTCTTAGAAGAATTATTAAAAACCTCTACCCTATCCTATCAGACAACCTAACCACTTCTAAAATATTCCCACAATGTCCCTCTCTCAGCTTCAAATGCCCCCCCAAACTATCCGCCATTTTTAAAATCATCAAACCCCTGTCCAAATCACTCAAACCCACCAAATCCCTTCCCACCCCTTGCAACCGCCCGCGATGTAAAACTTGCACCATCCTCATCACCCAGCCCTTGCCAGACAAGTTCCTCGCTTTTCCCCTCCCTTCTGTCCTCTCACCCTCTTGCACCACGCCTAACATTGTCTACATCCTCCTCTGCCAACACTGCCCTTCTTTCTATATTGGCTTATCCACCACTCCTCTCAATATTAGAATGAATGGGCACCGCTCGTCTTGTAACGATTGCCCCTCCCTCTCTGTTTCTCTCCCTGTCGCCATTCACGTCTCCTCCCACAACTCCACTTTCAATAACACTTTTAAAGTTGGTCTACTTGCTTCCCTTCCCCCTTCTTCCTCTCCCCTTCAGCTCAAAGATCTTGAATCTTCTTGTATTTTAATCCACCAGGCTTTATCGCCCCCTGGACTCAATAAATCACACTAGTTTCTCCCTCCCCCTCATCTCATCTCTCCCTGCTTCCTCCGCTCTCCTCTTCCTTTTGCTCCCCTTTTTTCCTCTCTCCCCTCTGCCCGCCCTCTCCTAGCTCTTCGTCTTTCCCCTCCTTCCCCTCTTACACCTTCCTCTCCCCCTCTTTCCCCTCCTTCCCCTCTCACACCTTTGTCTCCCCCTCTTTGCCCTCCCATACCTCAATCTCTATCCCTTTCCTCATTCTTACTCTCTACCTAGAGAAAGGTGGAAGCTACTTTCCACCGAAATATCGGAAGTTTCAATTTGTGAGTGTCCTTTTTTTCTGTTTCTGTATTTTTATAGGCCACCCTCTTGGCATATTATATATATATATATATATATATATATATATATTCAATCGACGAAGTTCACACGTGGTGAAAATATACCCAATAAGGAGTCACAGGCGTGACAAGTAAAAACATAGTGACACAAACAAAAGAAACTCACACGAATGGTTGTTTAATTTTCGACAGCAATCAACTGTCTTCTTCCGAACTGGAGAGAGTACTCAGTACTCTCTCCAGTTCGGAAGAAGACAGTTGATTGCTGTTGAAAATTAAACAACCATTCGTGTGAGTTTCTTTTGTTTGTGTCACTATGTTTTTACTTGTCACGCCTGTGACTCCTTATTGGGTATATATATATATATATATATATATATATACACACACAGACACATCTAGAGCTTCTAGAGCTGACGAAGGACCAACCGGTCGGAAACGTTCTTGTAAGAATGAATTCTTTATCTTTTTCTCTTTCTCCTACCTCCTGTAAGTTTGAATTTATATTAGTGGCCAATTGGCGAAAACTTCAAAAGAATATATATATATATATATATATATAAAGATAGGAAATAATTATAAAAGTATAAGCTAGCAACAAGGCGTTGAGGTTGGGGAAGGATGGGAAAGTAAATCAGTGGACACTCACTGGCAGATGATCCATGATGACACCAGTGTCCACTGCTTAGGGTAGCTTTCGGGCTAAGGACCCTCAAACCCCTCCATACTCAAAACTTATTTTCACCTTATTTTTTCATGCATACAAACTCATCAAAAAATTCCTCTTCACGCTGAAATTAGGTGACACCATTTTCATGCATATATAGCTTTCTTGTATGTTTTTCCACATCAGAGACTCCTTTCCCTTCAAGTTGATCCAATTCATAGCCTGAAAAGGTGTGAGAAATGCCGTACACTACTCTTGAATATGTATATTCAGTGCAGGTATCATAGAAATCTTTTGCATACGTTTGAAACTTTTCAGTTGTTATGTTTTCTTAATTTTCGAGTTCTTGTAACTGATTTTCCACAGCAGTGGTAGGGAACTTTTATGAATTTCTGCAATTTAGCTTTTCTTTCAATGTGCTTACTTTATCGTTCAATTCAATAATTGTCATATATTGCTTTTCAACACATTTGATAGTTTCAGAAAAGGTTTTCAAATGGCTGGCAAGGAAATGCAGGAGTGTAATTGAGAGGATTTTCAAAGAAAGTTTTGAGACTGATAGGACATTAGTCAATGGAAAGAAAATAAGACTTTAATCAGGGAAAATGTCAAGAACTCTCTGGACTGTAGGGAGAAGAGACAACCACCTTGTTTTGCTGTTACCCAAAACAGTTTTATACTCTATATTGGTGAATTCACAAAAGGATTTAAGTTCTTCAACTCTAACACAATAAATGTGGAAATGCTGATATATCTTGTTAAATTATAAATGGAAGATTGATAGGAAAGCAGTCCACAGCAGTCTTTACAGCATTATTTATCACATGAGCAGGACAACCAATGCCAATTAAATTATTCCCAGTTTTTTCTTGCATTTTAGAATACAAATTATTCTTTTCCTTCCTCTTCTTTCTTAAAAGGTAGTTTTATGGCGGAAACGTAATGTTAAACAATACATGATCAAGAAAATTATAGACAGATGGTTCATGAACCTACCATATGTTTAGCTGCATTCCTATGATGATGGTGCGCTATTTCATTGAGGTTTAGCATTTTACACAGTTTTGCATATTCCAGAGGACAGCCGATGCATTTATATACGATTGAAACGGGCATTTAACACTAAAAGAGGCAACAGTAATTACTAAAGAAACAGCTCAAATATTATCAGAGTCCCCGATAGACTTGTTCGGTCTCCTCAAAGATCAGAGAGATAATAAATGTAGACCGTATGGTTGGTTCGTAGTCTGAGGGATGCAACCAACAGCTGAAGCTTTTAAGGATAGGTGGGGAGGTTGGGAGCAGAAGGACTGATTAGGTAAAGTGGTAAAGGGATAGAAGCCCAGAGCACTTAACGAAAGGTGCCTACTTACGAAACAAACTTAACAAAACTCATAATTTGGCTGGATCGGTAGGTAATCGTGGGTCATTGAGTGCTCATTTGAACAATTTTTAAACAAGTCTAAATAAAATTCTAGGATCCAAATTTCATTTAAGTGCATTTGTTTATGGGTTGTATCTCACCTTATAGGCAGTAATGGAAATGATACAAGAATTATTTGTTAAATTTATTTCCTTGATTTAAGCATGTTATGATGCAAGTTTTCAGCGCTGTATTCAAAACGTTGACGAGAATCTTTGGAAATATGTTGCTTTCGAATATTGGACCCGGTGTGACACCTTGATATTTATAAGCAACAATTATAATAATAACAAATGCATTTTTTGCGTTTTGAAGAAAACTTGTGCATATGCAATCGAATAATTACGAAATGTATGTCATGAGCCGTAAGGCTACGTGTTGAAATAGTATTGAATTTCCAAAAAGAATCTAATCGGTGTGATGCCATTTTTATCTACAGATATCACTAACAAGAACACGCATGCAAAGTTTCACGCAAATCTGTGCATAAACAAAAATCGCTCCAACCACCTTAACTAAGACGCCTGGAGGTCTTTAAATGAAGTGTCTCTGAAGTGCATACACGTACCATTTCCCATGGAAAATGTCTGGTATTTATTTGGCAAATATCTCGAAAAGTATAATGGTAAGTGGCTGATATTTTGTTATCCTTTGAAATGATGAGCTATTTATTGACGAGGCCAACTTTTATGCTAAATGATATCTCGCTCAAACTACTTTTAGGTGGTTGAAACGATTTTTGCTTACGTACAGATTTGCTGGAAACTTCGCATACATGCTCTCATTAGTGATATCTATAGATAAAAGTGAAACAAATGCATCATACCGATTTGGATTTTGGCAATTCAAAGCTATTTTAACTCGTAGCCGTAGGGAACATGACATTTACTTCGTAATAATTTGATTACAAATGTGCAGATTTTCTTCTAAACGCAAAATAATACATGCCTTACTATTAGATATAATTGTTGCCAAAAAATATCAAGGTGTCACACTATTCGAAAAAAAAAACATATTTCAATATACTTTTGTCTAAATTTAGAATACCGCGCTGAAAACTCTAGTCATAAAATGCTTTAATAAAGGAAAAAAATATAATTCTTGCACAATTTCCATCACTGCCTGTATGTGGTGTTCCAACGTATAAATGAAATGCAGTCCAAAGATTTTTTTTTCAACTTAAAATATTATTAAAATGTGCACTCAATGAATCACGACTACCACTCCAACCAACCTTAACCTCGGTGATAGATGGCATAGTGGTTTCAAAATTATGTTTTTGGCCTCCGCACTTTGTGATTTCCTGCTTCCGCACTTCGAAATTTGAGATCAACGACGGAGACGTATGTGAATCCTACTGCCCTGAACACTGGCCATATTCCCATTGGGGGTTTTAATGAAGAGACGATTTCATTCGACGACACTGTGGGTGACTCCTGCATAATTCCCGCTGGTAAGCGTAGGATGATGTGGTGGGTGGACGGGAAAGGCAACAATGGTTCGTGTAATTTGAGTCTTATATCACTTAAAACTGCACTTACATTTCAGGTCTGCTGTACGGCTGTCATGGGAAAACGGCAAATTAGTACAATAATTATTATGCATGGTAAATCCATCAAAGTATAATCAAGAGTTTTGTTTTTATCCTAAAGAAGTTAATCGGTTTGATTAATCTAATAATCGATTATTTCTACTCGATAAAGTGTTCTCCTCCCGGCGTTATAACATGACAGCGAAACCTGTGTATGTCAGGATAAGCGTGAGAGTAGGTTAAACGCAGTGGGAATAGGGTACCTGAGAAGTGCTTACGGGATAAGTAGAATGGAAGGGTGATGAAAGAATGTGGGTTGGTTGTTCCAGTAATGGACATATATGAAAGGAGTGAGCTTCATTGGTGTGGCCATGTCGAGAGAATGGGAGAGAGTCGAATAATGAAGCATATACAGGAAGCATAAGCCACCACGATGGAAACACCGGTTCCCGATCAGTCACCAAAGTTATGCATCGTTGGGCTTGGCTCGAGTTTGGAGGGGTGATCCTCCGATTCGTCCGAGTGCTGTTGCCCCTGTCTGCACGTGGCAGACAGTATGTGCGAAATGACCATAGCCGTCGAAGCACATTAAACATAAATACTACTAAATACTCGTTTTTGTGAAGTCTGCTGATATAGCACTAACCTTGTCTAGGAGATTTACCTTCTGCAACACCTCAAAATTGTAAGAAAAAAAATTATCAAGTATCACCCCCTACGTTTGCTACTCAAGAAATATAAGAAGAAGAATAGTGTAAGAAGAAGAAGAATACTGTCCCAGGATAAACATGACGAATGGGAACCCTAGTCTTAATACAGATCAGATACACCACAGTTTCCATCCCAGTTACAGAACAAGAAGAATAACCTTCACCTTCATGCCTTTTTCCGGATGATAATATATCAAGAGGCACTAACCTCTTTGTCCAAATGGTTGGACAAGTCAATTATATAACACTTATATGAAGCGTGTTTCTTTTAGCTCTTCATTGATCTAATTTGCCGTAAATGGTGCAGTAACATTAGTGATTGTTGCCGTGCACTTTATTTGAGAGAATTTGAAGTTATCTTTGAAAAGTTTTTTCACAATGGCTGTTGTGCAGTCCATTAACTGCTGTGTTTGTGCGGCTGTGATTGTGCGAAGCAGTGTGATAACTGAAAGTTGCTTCCTATACTGCCAGTGATAACTGTTTTTCCACTTCACTTTGTTTTTGCAATCAGTTATTTATTTACGATGCCGTTGGAAGTTTTATTTTGAACAGCACTTTTTTGTTTTTTCATTCTTACATAGTTGACTATGTCTGACCGACCTTAATGTAAAATGCAAAATTTAGCACTGCATAATGTACATTCCACGTTTTCGTCTAATCCTTTGATGAAGGAAAATTCTCTCGTAATTATATCATTAAATCTGCTCTTATGTTTCGGCGTGATACAAACTATGTGCAACACTGATTGTGAGTAGCAACCAATTTACAATCTAGCAATTCCGACTGAACTGGCGTCACATGCTGCGAGCCGTGTGTATGTAATACAGCCAACAGAAGCATGAAGAAAAAAGAGCATCGTTTTTAGAATTACCCACTTCTTAATAAACCTCATCAAATTTTCATGAATTTGCCACCAGGAGTGCTGTATATTTAAAATGTGAAGCCTAATGCACTGCTTTTAGGAAAGATACTTACAAAAGAATAAAGTGGGACATTTGGAGAAAAGTTGGGACACCGAGACACTATCAAAAAATGAGACTGTCCTGGGAAAAACAGGATGAATGGGAACCCTAGTCTTAATACAGATCAGATACACCACAGTTTCCATCCCAGTTACAGAACAAAAAATTTCTGCCTGGGTAATCCTGTAATTGCATATACATTTTTTATGGAGATGATTTTGATTGTGGCCTTTGTATTTCTAATATAACCTTGCAGGAATTGGAGTTGCAAGTTAAGGCCCATGGAATTCCTGTATCAGAATTTACTTGGCAGCCTACTACTCCTTCAACTGTGATCAACACATATATTAAGTCCAATTCAGTGCCCTCTGATGCCCACAAAGAGGTAACATTTGCATTAGTGAATAAGAGTAGTATAATTCCTTAGAAAGTAATACTATTACTAATTGTAATCTATTGGTTAGAATAGGTTCGTCAAGAGCAGTCATTATCATTCAAGAGCTGTTTTTTTGGCTGCTTCCTTGATGACATCATTAAGATGGCATGTCTTCATGATTTCATGGCAGAAGCAACTCTTAGAACCACTCTTCATTCCAGAACACTGCATTAACCTCTGCAATAGATATAATAATTATTGTTATAGGCAGTCTACCAATGAAGGCAGGTAGTGATATAGATAGAATTATGTACCTCTGCTTGCTATTTTTATATCCACAGGTACCTGCTTACTTGCATGATTTCCTTATCCTTGGCATACATCCTACCTGTGCATTTTGTATAGCCTATTCGTCCTCCTCCTTTCCCTCTTACTTGATATCCTCCCCTGTATCATGGCCGTGAGGGATCCCATTTACACTTATTTTCAACTAATGTCCACTTACTCAGGGTCTCCCCGAGGTCCTCAAGAAGCTTCCTTTGAATATTTCACAAATTAGAATTTAAAATCTTCACAATTTTCTATAGTTTATTATATAATTAAACAATTTAAAAAAAATTCATGACTCATTCTCTAAGCCATGAATGTATAAATTTCTGTTGCATTAATCCCTCATTCAGTGGATCTACTTAGTTTTTAGGTCATCTAATGAGATCTGATTCTCTCACTGAGATTACCTTTAAAATTCTCACTGTTCTATTAATTGGTCATATGCTTATTTTGTTGCTGTATATACCATAATTTTTCTCTAACTATATGCTCAATTTTATGGATTTTGGCCTCTGTAACACATTTTTTTATCAGAGCTTCTCTTCTCTGCTAAGCTCACTCACAAGGAGACATCGCGTGAGTGATGTTAGGGACCCAAATGACGCAATTATTTTCTGAAACTAGAGAGAGAATGCGAGAAAAGTGTCACGGCTTTTTTCCATTTGAACACGAATTTTAGAGAAAAACGCAACTAAAGAATTTGACTCCGTATAAATCCTTTTAAATGCGAGTGTAAGACAACAGAAGCCGTGGCCGAGCAGTAAGAGGCGTTGGACCAACAATCCTCGGACTGCGTGCGGGTTCGAATCCCAGTACGGTCAACTTTTTTTTCTTTAGAATATTTTACGGAGTCTCTGTAAATTACCCATTCCCATACATTTATGGCAGTAACAACAATATTTTTTAATTTTCTACCTATTCTCTGGATTTTCAATCAGCCCCCTTGGGAGACTTTCGGAGCTAATTTCAGGATTCTTGTTTGGCCGAAAAGAGGCCACATGCCGAGAGGCCTAAAATGTGTAGATTTTGAAAATACAAGTATATTTCCGTGAATAGGATGGGCTTCGAATGGTCGTGGCTCTTTCTCAAGGTGGTAAACAATGAATGGATTATTATTTTTTAATATACAGCGATGCATGCACTTCAAATTTCCCAGGAACTGCGTTTGAATTATGACTTTTGTGACTCAATTTTTCGTTCAATAGCGAACATGATATAGTAGAAAAGAGATGGTAACTGTTTACGAGGTTATGTCAAATATTTGCTATGACCTTTTTATATAAAAATATTTGCTATGACCAAAATAGCAGTTATTTGTTGCAAGAAAAAAGAGAAATTACATCCCGGGAGGATGGTATTAAAATACATTCATTGCTCACCATCAGCTATTTTTGCCTGTATTCAGTGACATGATTAGATATGCGTGGTATGCATCAAAACTGGTTGAAGATAGGACAGTATTCAGCAATGTTCAAGAAATAAGTTTCTCACATGATCTGCGTTCACGCAAATGTAACTGCTCAGGTGGGAGCTTTATAAAATGTGCTTGGTGTAGAATTATTCTTTGTTTTAAATGTTTTTACGATGCATATCATCCAAAAGCATGTAATTCAACGACATAATTGATACGTTACATTTCATCAATGAAATAAACATAATATAGAAAAAGAAATACTTTGTTATCAGTATGTTTCATTTTTTAAGTTGGAATCTATCCTAAGGGCTAACCCCTTCTCAACCCTAAATATGCATCCTCCTACCCTGAATTTTCCGCTTCTTCACTACTTTCATCTTAATATTCTTTCCGCAGGGTTTTCCCTGCATTGCCTCCTCTCCCCAACCCACCCACTGTCTTTTCAACAAATTTTTTCACTTTCTTCTTTCCGCCAAAATTTCCACCCCTTCCTCTTGTAAGAACCAGAGCGAACGCTAGACAAAGAGGTCTTTGAGAATGCCTTGAACAAACCATTGAAATGTAGGGTTGTTGGTCTTGGCAACCCCTAAAGAGAGAGAGGGAAACTAGTTTGGGTTAATAAAATCATAAAGATGTGTCGGGGCTGAGGGAGCAGATATGAAGAGCGGCTCAAGCGTAGAAGGACGTATTTCCAGGAGTTGCACATGTTCATGTGTTTCTCCCACAGTAAAAGAATTAAGGCTCGCTTTAAAATCCGAGAAAATATGAGAAAATATAAATAAATGGTCTGGAGTTTGTAGAACGGATATGCCTCCGAGCAGATGCAAATTTTCTGGCGACAGAAAACAAATTGGCTTGGAGCAGAAATATTCTTTGCTTTATATGTTTTTAAGATGAATATCATCCAAAAGTAAGCAATTCCATGCCATGAATCAAAAGTTGAATTCCTTCAATTGAAATAAACATGAGGTGAGAAAAGAAATAGTGTTATCATTGCGTGATATTTTTTTAGCTGAAATCTTATTTCTTCCTCTCCCCCACAATACAGGCTTCCCTTCAATATAACATGTTGCTCCACAAAAAGGTCATAGCAAATATTTTTTACATAACCTCGTAAACAGTTACCATCTCTTTTCTACTTATATCATGTTCGCTATTGAACGAAAAATTGAGTCACAAAAGTCATAATTCAAACGCAGTTCCTGGGAAATTTGAAGTGCATGCATCGCTGTATATTAAAAAATAATAATCCGTTCATTGTTTACCACCTTGAGAAAGAGCCACGACCATTCGAAGCCCATCCTATTCACGGAAATATACTTGTATTTTCAAAATCTACACATTTTAGGCCTCTCGGCATGTGACCTCTTTTCGGCCAAACAAGAATCCCGAAATTAGCTCCGAAAGTCTCCCAAGGGGGCTGATTGAAAATCCAGAGAATAGGTAGAAAATTAAAAAACATTGTTGTTACCGCCATAAATGTATGGGAATGGGTAATTTACAGAGACTCCGTAAAATATTCGAAAGAAAAAAAAGTTGACCGTACTGGGATTCGAACCCGCACGCAGTCCGAGGATTGTTGGTCCAACGCCTCTTACCGCTCGGCCACGGCTTCTGTTGTCTTACACTCGCATTTAAAAGGATTTATACGGAGTCAAATTCTTTAGTTGCGTTTTCTCTAAAATTCGTGTTCAAATGGAAAAAAGCCGTGACACTTTTCCCGCATTTTCTCTCTAGTTTCAGAAAATAATTGCGTCATTTGGGTCCCTAACATCACTCACGCGATGTCTCCTTGTCAGCCACTCCATTCCATAATTGAACAACTTGAACCTTTAAAAGCCATATTTTTAAATCTCCCCGAGTCCAGAATTTTTCTAGGCATTTAATTTAAACTAAGGTAACCAAGAGTGTCCTTAAGTTCCCATTCATCTAATGTGGGCCCATTTTTGGTGGGAACAAAAGTTTCCTTTAGGCGGATAAAGGTTAAGCTCTCCAGTGTAGAGTGAAGTGTTTGGAATGAACTTTCCCATTCAGAGAGGAGCTTTTTGTGACTCCTATCAACCCAAACAAAGCCATTATGCAGAGGCAAAAAAGAAACAAGTAAAAGAAGATTCTAATCATACTTGGTATTCAGATTGGCTTTGGCCATCGGAGAAATCTAGGAAATTTGGATGAGCATCTGCGGACTGTGTGGTCAGTCAGTATTTCTCCCTTCTAGCCACATTTGACTTGTTTGGCACTCCATGAATACCACTCTTTGGTTCTTCAGAGCATTCCAGTGAGATATTCGAGGAGTTCAAGCAGTCAATTTGGATTACAGAGTGTAGCACCTGAGGCTACACTCTGAGCTCTCTCAAGCCTTCACTCCTCCCTGACCTCCATTCCCCTCTGACCTCCTCTCCCCTCTGTCCTCCTCTCCCCTCTGTCCTCCTCTCCCCTCTGACCTCCTCTCCCCTCTGTCCTCCTCTCCCCTCTGTCCTCCTCTCCCCTCTGTCCTCCACTCCCCTCTGACCTCCTCTCCCCTCTGACTTATCCACTTCACAGTTCGTTTCTCACTGAACCAGACTTTCGAAGTGACTTGCATCAATGAGCCATTAACCTGTGGAATGGGTTAGTTTTCAGTGGTCCATCTTCTTTTAGAGTTCCTAGACTTTACATGTTGGTTTCTCTTTCCAATTAATAGGGCCAGAAATCAAATTATGTATGTAGCCTTCCAAAAAGAAGTAACTTATTTTTAGGCACTCAAACTAGTCTACTTTGCTACCGTGCAGAAATGCAGATTCTTAGCTCTTCATTGGGAAATATTGTCGAAGTAATTTGAATAGAAATATGTATATGGATGAGTAATACCTGGTAAGGTACCTAAGAGGCAAGTACATATTATGTAATACCAGAATCTCACGCGGTAATAATAAAATCTGGGGCTTAAATGAGTGTATGGATCTAGAATACAAGCATTTCATTGGGAAACAATTTTTCTAAGATATGCTCAAAATTATTTAATGCATGAACTTTGTTTTCAAATACTCAATGCATTGCTGTAGTTACTCAAAAGGTACTTAAGTGGATATTTCTCATGATCCATTTTAGTTCAAATCAGAGTGCTTTTGTGAATAGACTCTCACTGTGATAATTACCTGGAGAGGCTGTGGCTTTCTTAGACTTAAATTTTTATAAATTTTCTCTAGCTCTATAATATATTCTGATGCATGCTTAATAATTTGGGTTTCAAATTGATTTGCTTAGTAGTTGTTACATCAGTAGTGTGTTGCACAGGGTGTACCAAAAATAATGTACCCATTTAAATACTTAGTGATAATAATATATTCAGTAATTATGTTAGATTGCCAGCCTCAGCTCTATAACTCAGCTCTTTTTGACTCTGCTAGCTTGAAATTAACTCCATTCCTGTAATTTTTTTGTCTAACTTGAATATGTATGGAAGCATGTCAAGAAAGTTTGATCATCCCTCTATGTATTATTTCATAGAAATAAACCTTATATGATATTGTTATTGTGCCACTTATTCCAATTGGGTGGTTTGCTCTCATTCTTCTAACATTTTTGCTGTTTTTGTTGTGACTAGAAATTTAAAAAGTGCTTATAATTATATCAAAATTTCTCACTGTATAATGAGTGAATGAGGAAACATTTTCCTTTATAGGTGTACCATGTCATGTAGCAACTGCTGGCTTTTTGTACTTTTATTTTAGTATTTTTTTTGCTCACCGAACAGTTATATCTGGTCAACCCACCAGGTTATTTCTGTGTTTCATGCACAAAAATCTCTATCATTTTTTTTAAATCACGAGCCTTCAAATTTGGTCGATCATTTGATTAGTCAGAAAGCTTTGATAAAATGGAATACTTTTCAAATGTGCATGAAGTCCTTGGTGGGAGGTCCAGGCAGACATGCACTCTTTTTGCAGATGCCTGATGTGGTGACTGAAGCTGCCACACTGACGGCCTCGCAGGTTGAGGATTTGATGGAAGATGACCATCCCGTCAATGGAGACCCAATGCTCTCCTCCCTTGATGTGTCAAGCCCCTCGAGCCACAGGACTACCGGACACCAGTCTATAACTGAAGATGATGATGATGATTCATTGGCTGTGGATATGGACTTGGTAGCATGATCTGATTGCATCTCAGAGCACTTTGCTTGGCCTTGGCCATTATTCTTTCCATTTGGAGAGGGGAGACTTGGTGTAATAAAATTAGAGATATTCTGATCATTCCTTTCTCTTTTTTTAGCATTAAGTGGAAGGAATGTTTCTCCTAACCTTAAACTTGAAAATGTTCCAAGATGCAAGTTAAAATCTGTTGCTACTGGTGCTTAAGTGACCATTCTTGGAAATGGATATGTGCACATTTGGCCCTAAATTTAAGGTTTTGCTACACCATTTTACATGTATTGAAAATATTGACATTTACAACATGGTGTGAGATTTTTTATACCTAGTTTCAAAGTGTGTAATTCAAGACTTCGGTGATATCAGCAAACATATTCTGGTAGTTAGTTACTAGTCTGAATTTAGAGTGAGGATCAGTGCTAAGACTCTTTCCATAATGTTAGCATTTTCTCAAAGAGGAATAGGTTTTTGTGGTCCAAAGATTTAAGTTACTTCGTTCACCCAACAAGGCCAAAGGTTAGTAAAAATCAATTGCTACCAGAGTGAAAATGGTGTAAGTGCTAAATCAATCCACAAGTTTTCATTATGCAATTCATGGTGCATATTTATGATCAATGGAGTAATATTCATTCATTTGTTAAGATTTGGGTATAGCATGAGGAGTAAAAACTAAAGTCAACCCACCTTGTTGAACATAGTACAAGCAACTACTACTCATAATATTTTTGTTGGAAATGATTGTATTCTCACACACGAATAATTTCTTGTTGCTGAATTAAGTATCTGTCAACCAGGCCATGTATGAAATTATTGGATTTCATATTCTCGGAAGGCTGATTTTCTGTTAAAACTTTGGGAATCAATGTTAAATTGGTTGAATTTGATATATTTGCTGCTATAAGAAATTATAAACAATGTTGTATTCAAGATTTATATATTAAAAAAAATGAATTCTAGGATATACGTTTTGGATTGCTGAAATTAAATCCTGAGTTATGGTGTTATATTTGCCAGAGTTATAAAACGTATATGAAGCAATTGCAATAATGTTGATATAACCTGGAGATGAAAAAATCACATTATTTGTGAGATCAAGGAAATCACATTATTTGTGAGGTCCAAATACTTTTCGAATAAAATTAGATATGTAATGCTAAATATAATGTTAAAATTTACTCACCCCAAGTACGTCTGCAGCTTAGCCTTTCTTCTCAGTTGAAGGTTTAGTATGCAAGGATAAATCAAGGTATAAATTTCTGTTGAAGCAAAATATTTTAAAGCATGAAAGCATTACACAAAGCATTGAGTCATGAAAATGTTATGCTGAACTTGAAAAATGCCATTTAGATATTTGGAATGGAGAAAATTACACAGTACAAGTTTTTTTGACAAATGTTCCTTTTGGAGCGTAACCAAATCCTAATCTAAAATACTGAAAAATAAAGAATGGTTGGTAATTTGTTTCCCATGAAATGAAACTAAATTTATCATGAAATATTTTACTAGGGTTTGTTTCAGTGTTATGGCTATGTTATCATTGGTGTACAGTAGCGTACCTAAAGTATTGCAATTAATGTAAGTGAACTCTGAGGCTAAAAAAGTTTGCTTTTAATTATAAATATTTATGTGGGGATTATAGATACATATATTAACTTGTTGAAATGGCATTATGATGATCTTTTCATTTGTTCCCAATGAACCTCATTTATCAAATGACTCTGTGATTTGCTTTGCTGCTTCGGTTGATATGGTCAAATTCTTATAGTGTGTGCTCATTCTACATTAGGGTGGCATGTGATAAAAAAAATTGAAGGAAATTGTGTGGGTGAATATTATTCATTCATATCAGCTCAGGCTATCTTGAGGTGACTACTGCATGGTGACTTAAATATTATTGTCTGTTATGATTTTGTCATCTTAATTGTCTTCTATTTATTTTATTAGTGAGGGCATTGCTATGCCCTTTAGAAATAGCTACTTTGTCTGAAAATGTCAATTATCTCTGGAATTAATTCACTGAAACTGTCCTTACATCAGTTGACTGTTAAGGTCTCATGCTAGTGTCTTCATTTATACTGTCAATTTATATGATTGGATGAGCATTGTGAATTGTATTATATAATAGTTGTTAATCTGGAAATTGTTGTAAAATAGATTTATTTTAATCAATGTTAGCATATTTTAGTTTTTATAAACAAATGAATACAAACAAATGAATGTATTTCATTATGAGTGTATGTATCAAGGTGACGACTCATGGTTCAGCTACTTTATGTTGTTTACCTGATATATTAGAATTGCTGTTATAAAAAAAATAATTGCATATGCTGGCATGAGATACATATTTGTAATCTTACATCTTTAACATAACATGAGTAATTGTATGTAATTACCATGTGGACCCCTATATTATGCTCTTCCTCATAGATACAGAAAGTGGGTGATACCATTCCAGTTGTGATTTTTCAAGTTTATTCCACAGAGTTTTATATAAGCTCTGTTGCTTGTATTTTTGAATATCTTATCTCTTGTACATTGTAGTCTTGTTGTGATAATCATGCATGCTCTGAAGCAATGAGGCATACCTTCTAATTATCACAGATTATGCTGAAAAATGATCAAAATTCATTGGAAATGAACGGTTTCTTTTTTATACTACTATACACATCATGTATCCACATCTGCCAGAATGAGAGAGGTGGAGAATGTATGTCACAATATGATCACCCTTGGAAACGTTGCAAAACAACCTGCAAATATTTTCACTGTAGGTCATGTTTATTGCAGTGGTCTTTTATTTATATTAAATTAGACTTCCATTGCTCAGCAGGCATTTCCGGCTATGAAGAACATGAAAACTGTTGTGAATTGAACTGTCCTCTTGAGTTTCTGTAAAATCTTTCAATAATTTGAGTATGTAATGTACTTATATGAAACTATATATTTTTTTCAAATATTCAGTTGTTTTTCCTTAACCTGACCTTAGAATTTTGAAAGTTTTCAGGGTGGTTGGCCAAGTTTTAATTTTTCAAATTGAAATGATTTAATCCTTTAATAGCTTGGTGTTTTTTTTTATCACGGCATGGATTGCATGTTTCTAATATAATCAGTAGATACATAGTTATTTTAATGCTTCATATGCACATCATTTAAAGTTTTAGTTTATTCTCTGTATTATAAATGAGCTAAAATTGATCCTACTGACAAAATATCCATTCGTATTTAAAATGCATAATTCTTATTGCCAGCCTCGGTGGCGGCGGGGTAATGTCCTTGCCTGCTAACCCGAAGGTCGCGGGTTCGAGTCCCACCTGGGAAGGATTTTTCACCTCCCAGGGCATGGTTGTATGTGCTGTGTTATATTTAAGAGTTCATTTGTAGCTCAGAATAAAGTGGTTATTATTATTATCCGTAAATATTTGCAGCTTAGCTAAGAAATGCGCTGTGTGCTTGACCACAGTTACTGCATTATTTTCTGTTCTTGGTGTATAATATAACTAAATGATATACGCATCCCATCAGTGTTTCATCAGAAAATTTTGAAAAAAGTATGGTATGCACAAAAAAGTGATATTGAGACATTTTATCTCTCACACTAATGGAGGCGCATTTGAGGCAGCAGCTTGTGATATATTTCTGGTAAGTCAAGTGATGTTTTGAAATTCCTTCAAATCTGACTGAAAATAAATCCCAAGGAATTCATTCACAAGAGCTGTGCTAGAAAATTCTTAGTGTTCTTTTTTATTAATTTAGGTTTTATCCTTTGTACTGATGCTGGTTTTGATGTGATGATGCTAGTTATGAAATGATACGTGAGACCTGTTACACCCTGTACACTTAATACTTCATTATACTCGGACAAGTGCATTGTAGCAAGTTAGGAGGTTATGTGCCTATAACTACATTCTTGCTTCTTTTTCATTATATTGCTCCATGAGTAGTTACTTTTTAATATTTTGTTCAACCGCCATATGTACTTAAGTATAAGTTGAGAAAATCTTCCTTTTTTTGGACAATGAAAACTAAGCTTCAACGTACATATAGTCAAGTCAATAACTAAGGTGACTTTTACGGGGTCAATATTTTCAAGTAACAGCTGCATAAAAGTATCTGTATCTCTATAACCCATAAACCACGGAGAAAATTTGCCAGGAAATTTATAAGATTTAATGCTCTTTAAGTTTCATATTAGCACCTATATGTATACTACGGCCAAATAGACTTGGTATGTTCTTCCACTTTGCGATGTTAAAAAATTCAACAAGGCCAATTGTATTGCACAAATATCACCTAACAAACCTGAAAAAACTGGGATACCCAGTTTTGCTACAGGAGACACTGCAGCCATAAATCTCTGTGAATATACAGCATTAGCTTTGAGCAACCCATAAAATTAGTTGTTATTTGGGTTCTTGCAATAACTGTGGGCAGGGCTGGATTACAGGTTGCAGAGGCCTGGGGCTACCAATGAATTGGAGGTCAAAGGTTACAATGTATAGCAACGTATACAACATTGAATGAATACATGCTTTTCAGTATTATTCCATTATAATTTAATAATTGTGCAAAATGACAATTCAGAAAATGTAACTTTAAATAATTAATAAAAACCCTTACCCCCAGAGGCCCACTTACGAAGCGGGGCCCAGGGCTTTAGCCTCCCCCCCCCCCCCCCCTCAGCCCTCTTCATCCAGGTCTGACTGCAGGGATAAAAAAGATGAATCAAAGTATTCCTCGTGAGCATAGAGAGAAGGGCTGAGGGACTGTGCCCACTTCAATTTGAAATGTAGAGAATTTTTCTTGCTAGGGCTCTGCATATTTGCAATGGAGTCACTCAACCTTCAGGAAAAATAATGTTCACATCAAGTCTTCGGGGACTATAAGTGTCCCCTAGCATGTCCCCACTGAGCAGTTCTTCCCATGCCTTCCTGCTGATTAAATTTCTGATTGTGCCCACGAAACACTGAGGCAGTGATGCCATATCAACTGATGATAAGAGGACGGACTGTCCTCCTTTATACTTTTAAATTAGCATTGTTTTCTTTATCACTTATCAGCCAATCACTTATCACTATCTCTGGTTTAGTTGTCATTTGGTCCAATGAATCCAGTGGTTTTAGGTTGTCTACACAATTTCACACTAGGTACCTTATCATCAAAAAGTTCTGTTAGACTCAAGGGGCTGACCATTCCAAAAAAGAAATTTAGATGGCCTAGCTAGCAACTTTTAAAGCTCAAGCACAAAAAATAAGCCTGCAGTTATGTATTGGTTCAAATATTCTAAACCAAGCACAGCTTGAGCTTGTAATTTGGGTGATCTCTGGCATACAGAAATACATATAATGTATTGGTCTGGGCATGGGCTTCAAATTATCAATAAATAAATTATTGTGCTTAATTGGCTTTGCAGCCATTTCCCAATCATTTTCCATTTTTTTCTGTTGTATTTAAGGATAAAAATGCTTGTAGAAGTCTGGGACAAGTATCTGGAACAAGAAAATGTGGAGATAGGTTTACAATGAGCAACAATGCATGGTAGTATGAGGTAATCCCAGTTGGGAGTGCATCTGTATCCATCGTGATGTAATGAAGCCATCTTTAGAGCTCTGGAGGGCAAGGAAAAGTCCACTTCAAGCGACCAAAATTCACTGTGTAAGGTGACAATTCATAATTATTAAACTCATATGATCATGAAGTGTACCCACTATTCTTTAGATTGAGGGAAATTGCTAGCATTTACATTTATGCCCACTTCGAGTTTTTCGGTTGCCAACTTTGGAGAAAATTTTTCATTACTATCATGGTATTACTTCTTTTAATTTGACCTGGAACAATAACTTGAACAAATTGTGGTAATCCTTGTTGACAGTATTTCACATTGTAACCAATCAAACCAACACAATATGTCTAACTACCTGCAGAAAAAGTTATCCTATATAATTATCTGCCCAAGGTGCTATGCTTAGTTCCACTCAAGCGAAGATGATCATAATCAAAATCAGTAGTACTTGTTTCCCCTCTCAGAAAAAGCAGGTAACTCAAGGAGTTCCTTGGGGCAAGGGCCTAGCCATGTTAAAACACCGGTTCCCATCAGATCTCCGAAGTTAAGCAATGTTGGGCCCGAATGGGGGTTGGATGGGTAACCCTCCTCCATACCTCTACCATGATGCTTTTGTCCCCTCTCTGCAAGTGGTAGGCAGGTGTGAAACAGCATAAAGGACCAAAAGAGGTCTAAGTGCCATGGGGGCTCCAGAAGGCCCTCGCCCACCCATACGATCTACGATCCCCAGGGCTCTATTCTGAGCTCCATTCTGTTGTCTGTTATATGCTTACTACCTTTCTGATATTTTCTCTGATTTCCCGGGTGTCTACCCAGTGGTCTATCCAGATGACACCAACATCAATGCTTCATCTCCAACATTTTAACCCAATTTTGAAATGCCACTGCTATGCCTATAACTCTTGTAGCGACAACATCACTGTGACTAATGCTGACAAGTTTTCCCAAAATTGCCAGTGTCGCTCCCAGTGACTTTTTCCGATGGCTATAATTGCAAATATATTTACAATTATAGCCATCGTAAAAAGTCTCTATGTTGCTAGTCGTTATAACAATGAAATAATTCGTATTTAATTTTGTATTTCAATTTTTGTACCACAGTTATTTTGATATTACTTTTTATATTTTCTCATCCAATTTTTGAATTTTTACGCTTATTCATATACTACTGAAATTCTCAGTATAATATCCTTGCAATTCTTGCATGAATTTTAGCAATTAGGCATGGCTCTCAAAGGATTACAAATTGTGTCTTATAGAAATGATCAGATCAGTATTGATAGTCTTATGGTACCTCAGTGATATTTTTTAGTAATGGTTTATATATTTTGAACTACATTTGACTTTTCCTATATCATGTACATACTTGATTTCTGGATGAAAAAAATTTATTTTTATTATTATCAACAATAGTAAAATTAATTTTTAGGTAGGTATACCTACCTGAAAACCTATTTTGTGTCAAGTTTTCATATATACATGAAAACTTGACTCAAAATGTATACCTGAAAACTTGACACAAAGTAGTTGCAAATCTTAGCTATGAACTTCGTGCACACGTGTCTCTTGTCTTGTGGGTGCTATCCAAAGTGCTCTTTGTCTTAACTGTATATGAAATGAGATCCTCATTTAATACCTACAAAATGGACAAGGGCCTAGCCACGTTGAAACACCGGTTCCCGTCAGAACACCGAAGTTAAGCAACATTGGGCCCGGATGGGTGTTGGATGCATGACCCTCCTCCATACCTCGACCAGGCATGGATGGAGAGGCGATACTCTCCGGACCACTGGGAGGCTGCTACCGTGGTGCTCTTGTCCCCTGTCTGCAAGTGGCAGACAGGCATGGGGTTGGCACAATGGACCAAGAAAGGTCTAGATTAGATTTCTTGTAGGGGGGGCCTTTGACAGGAGCCTGGGCACTTAGACCTTCTTGGTCCATTGTGCCAACCCCATGCCTGTCTGCCACATGCAGACAGGGGACAAGAGTGAAGGTACGTATGGTCACCCATCCAACCACCGTCTGGGCCCAACTTTGCTTAACTTCGGTGATCTTACGGGAACCGGTGTGCCAATGTGGCTGGGCCCTTGCCCAAGAAAGGTCTAAGTGCCCGGGCTCCTGTTGAAGCCCCCCCAATCCACAGCCACAGAATCAACTGACAGAATTATTGGATGATTATCAAGAGTGGATAAGTTTTGGTGACAATGTTGAATGCACGTTGCACAATATTACATTATGGCATTACAGTTCGAGGATAATGCAACATTGCCTTAAAAATAACCTTGTGCACGTGCATGTAATGTTATGACAATGACCTCTGCTACATGGGAAGCAAAGGCACACATTAAGCTCTGCCAAAATCTTGCCAGCTGGGAATAATGGAGGTTGATGGATACATGATAGCTCCCATAAGTCTGAAGTATGGCACTAGTTAGGTTTACTAGGGCACCCTTTAATGTGAAATGATAATGTTCACTAATGTTTATACCCTTGATTGCCCTGTTCATTTTGGTAAAAATAATGTCTGTTCGGTAGGCTGTTGTTCCCTGTTCCATGTCCGAGAGACAACAAGTTACATGCCAGAGTTGGTTGGCCGAATGTAAATTCGAACAACTTGTCTGCTTCATGTCTGTGAAAAGAGGGTCACTTGCCAGTTCTCTCCTTGTTGTGGGTGGCAGCATACTCTGTTTCTTGCTTGTTGGACCACAGCCAGTGAACAGGTAGGGGACTGTGCACTGCCAGTTTGCTGTCACTGCCTGTTTGAACACAGTCAGTAAACAGGTAGGAGCCTGTGCACTACCTGTTTGCTGTTGCTAATTTGTCATCAGATGGTGCTTTCCTGGTTATATTCTGTTGCCTCTTTGTTAGCTGTTGGTGTATATTCTGTTTGCAGTCTGTTCTCAAGGCATTATATAACGGTTCCCTGCCCTTTCAAAATAAAAAAAAGCTATACACTTAAATACTATACTATGAAAGTACTATTACACGCTGGCATGCTTTATTATATCCTACCTTATATATCTACCTAATGACATTGTATCTATCTTGCATGATCATCTACCCTACGGCTCAACACGCATATTCTCGCACCCGAAGTCAAAAGACACATGGCAAGGAAGTCTTATATACCTGGCAACTTCCGAGGGCTAATGTAACTTCGAGAACTAATTTTTAGGTGGCAATTCTGTGATAGTTTGAGGAAATAACATCCAATCACGATGACAGTTATCAAGAATTAATTAATTGAAACCTATATTGCCACATAGTATGAATATAAATGTAATATTACTGAGAATAAACAAGATTTTTTTCCAATTCCCTCACGTTTCAATCAAGATGCAACTAACTTGCAGAAATGTTGAAAGGAGAAAATTGCTGAATGTACCGGAACACCAATAAACACTCAGAAATAATATAATGTATAATGGAAATTGAAATACCGATACATAAATTAAAAATAGAAATAAAAAAACACCCATACATCGAGCTGCCATGTACGGGTTGGACAACCAACCAGTCTCAACCTGCCTGTTGAGACAGGCTGGTTGAGTGTTTGTTCACTGTTGTTTGTTCAATCCTGGTTGAGGGAATCAGACAACCAACCAGCCCCTACCTGTTGAGAGTCTCTTCACTGTTGTCTGTTCATTCCTTGTTTGGTGAAGCGCACAACCAGCCAGCCCCTGCCTGTTGCGAATCTGTTCACTGTTGTCCGTTCGCTCCCTGTTGAGTGAAACAGATGATCAACAGGCCCCTGCCTGTTGAGTGCCTGTTCACTGTTGTCTGTTCGTTCCCTGTCTGGTGAAACAGACAACCAACCAACCCCTGCCTGTTAAGAGTCTGTTCATTATCGTCACTGAAATGCTTCTTGTCTGCTGGTTTAGGAACAAACTGCAAATAGAGTACAAACTGTTGGAAGGCTGTTTCCAAGTTGTTTCCACTTGTGTGGTTGGCCCGAGATTGTTCATAGGCTGTTCATATTCTGTTCACTAAATCTCCAACAGGGACTCAACAGGCTTCAAACTGACAGCGAACATATACAGTTGTTACTGAAATCGACAGGGTGTTAATGGTAAAAAAGTTAAAGAAAGCATTTCCCATTCAATACGCTTTTCATATTACTATGTTCATTCAATACCTGCAGCAAAATTAATGTATACAAGACTTGAATACAGTTTTATACCATAACAAATGGCGTAGTAAATGAATGTTTTATCAAAGACTTAAAGGTGTTGTTTTTAGGCAGTAGTGACAAGCATAGGTGTGAAGCTTGAGGAGTAATGTTATGCAGTGCCTATACCTATATTTTTCGATTTAGGTTGATGTGAAGTGAAAATAAATTAAGTTAACGGTGTCTACTTTCTCATCTACAGGATTCGCATCTGAAATGAAATCAAGCTGAATGAGGAAGCAAATGCAACGGCAAGGTTATAATTCTAATTACTAAAATTATTCTGGGTTGTCTTCCAACGAGCAAGAGCTGTTGACTGAATGTACATCCATGAATTTCAGTTGTTTTTAAGAACTTCAGTATTTTATGAGGAATTTGGCATACACTCAGTCTGTCCCTATGTTTCTGGATCTAGAGAAATCCCTGAGAAGTCAACCAAGTGACATTCAGCGAATGCCAAGGACTACCTATGTATTCCAAAGTGCATTAATAGGACTTCATTTATCTAAATTGGATTTCCTGGAGCCAACATTGGCCAGAATTGTGCTGATATGGTATGAACCTTTGGTGATGTGAAATGAAGTCTTGTAATTTGAAGATTTGGCAATGAGCTTGGGATGAGACTGGTAGTTTCCTTTCTGTGTTAGGCATTGAGTTAATGCAGTGAGTCTGCTAAGTTATTTATTACTATGTTAAGTATTTATGTAGGTACCTATGTTAAGCCTGATTATAAGTATAACAACCAAACCAGATTTTATGGGCTGCCTACATATGTTTTAGTGAACACATTTGAAGTACCCTGTTGAAATTTTATTTAGATTCGAAATATGTGCCTTTAAATAGTCTTACATTTTGAAGTACCTACTTTACTTCTTATAATAGGTCCTTCCAAAGGAGTATTTTAGTACATGATCCTTTATCCTAATGTTCCAAAGTTTTTTCCATTTTCTCCGCTTGTGAGTTTCTACTGCTGGAGTAGGAATAACTAGCAGATGCATCTGTAACACTGGAACAAATTTTTTCTTCAGTCTTAATCTCTTCTTCATGACCGTCGACTTGTTGACACCGTACTATTGTGTTAACGATATGGCTGAACTTCCATCTCAGTTTCTTTAATATTATAAGTTTTTCCTCATATTTTATTCCTAGGATCATTTTGAGAAATGAAAAAGGAGGAAAGTGCACACTTCATAACACACGAGAAAAATACTAGCCACACGAAATGCTCCACAGGTAACTGCCTTGAAATAATTGATTCACCTCAGCATATTCCTCAGCTAGGGAAGATTGTGCTTACTTCGTGTGTCCCGAATAATACCACGTAAAACAAGTTTATCTCCCTTCTTGGCCTTCCGGTATGCATCCCGTCAATTACTCCGCTCTTTGAATAGGAAGGAGGCTATAGAAAACGGAATCCCTTCTTGGAATAGGAAGGAAGGTAAGAAGAACGGAATCCCTTCTTGGAATGGGAGGGAGAGTTAGACAAATGGGGTGCCTGGGGAAAGACTGTAGTGACTCTGTATATATATCTAAAATTATAGCAGGTCAAAACAAGATGCACTTTGGCAGATGCTGACCGTCTGGACATATATCTTGTCGATGATTAAGATTCATCTTTGGCTACCTTCGCTGTGATTTTCTTAACCTCAAAACAAAGTGAGATCTTAGTGAGGAAATATGAAGTAATTAACACTACCTCTTTATCAACTCTTATTTCTGATATTATGTTAATATTCTTCTTGTTATGTTTGTATGTATTTTTGTCTCTTATTTTATGTTCTGTTATTTGGGCCACTATAAATTGGCAACACTGCTGTATGTGGACATATCTTCCAAAAAAGTAACAGAACCAGGTAAGAAGTGGAAAATACTGACAGAGTAACTCTTCAATTATTAGAATATCTCTGGCCAATCCACTGGCAATTGGTTGTGATATCAGTGGTAAGGTACCAACTTTTTTCAGAAATTAGTTATTCCTTATGACTATCGCTTTTCCAGCAATAGTTCTTATGGTTTTTCAGTGCTGATTCAAAAAGAATTTAATGCAGTGGTTGGCATAGTAAAAAGTAGTTGTTACCTATATGAGGTATTTAAGGATGTAGTTGTGGTGTAGGTTTCCTCAGGTTGGAGGGTTGATATTCGGGTTTTCGGGATTTCCACTGCATCATTCCATCTTGTTCCTCTCAAGGTTTTTTAGGAATTCACAGATAAACCACTTGGCAAATCAGGATGGTTTGCATGCAAAGGAATGCATTGATGACATAGAAATACCATATTTGCCAGCTTGGAGAATGTGGTTTTTTACCTGAAATAAGTCTCAAATTTAAAGTGTCTTCGAGGCCAAAGGATGCATTATTCATAGGGCTATATGCTATTCCTAGAGGAAGGTTATCAGCTCTGGCAGTAACCTGAAGTACTGTATATTACCTATTAACTAAGAGTGTCAATTACTTCATATAATTTCAATACAGTGGAATGCATAGAAAACAGAATTGATTCCTGGTACTGATGTTACTGAGATAAATGGCCTACATAACTATTTTGCTTTTTAATCTAAACAAAATTTTTTTCCAGATTTTTGCTTCTCAAAACTAGGATTAATCCTTGATGCACTCCAGAATTGATGCCGGAAAATAGTGTTTATTCATATTGAAGACTCTTGACTGACTTAGATCAGGTTTATAATGGTGAGATGTTTCACCAAGAAAACCTACCCATTGTTTTCTGGCTCTGCAAGCATTTATTTGGCTTGCTTCAGCCAGTTTCTGTTTGGGGCCAAGTGAAGAGAAAAAGCAATTTTCAATAATTAGGTATGATAAAAGTAGAGGTAAAATCAATTTACAGTCAGGTTTTTCAAAGGTTGTATTATTTTAATGCATTTTGGTTCCTACTTTGTAACTCAAATTTAACCATCGTCATGTATACATTTCTTGCAGCAATGAGTTATTTGAAAACTTGCTGAATTATCTTGTTCATTTTAATGGGTGGCCCGTAATTTTGAAGTGCTCAATAAGATCGTCAGTTTTTTGCAATGAATGCTACAGAGATTCAATTCAGATCCATTTATTCTGAGTAGAATTGAAAAATGTTATGGTATTCATGTTAGGCATTAAAATGAACTATATTTATGTGGTTCACATTTATTTTGTAGTTATTCCTAGTAAATTAATCTAAATTTGAAGATAAAACTAATGTTAAAGAAGAGTTAAGGATCACTGGTGTCATTGTAGCGCCTCTTCTTTCCATTGCTGCGTGATGCTTTAGCACGCTCCCTCTGATGTCCCCCAACCATCACTGCAGTTGGACTGAATACTCTAGTTTCAATTTCCTGCAAAATCAGGTTGAAAGGTTGGATAAATCATGGCATAATAAAATTGCTATGCTCTACATTGTTCAACAAAGGATATTTGCCACCGTTGAGATCAGAAGCAGGAAATGGAAAAGGAAGATCCCATTATTATATTATACCACTATATATATTATCCCACTATATATATTAATCACTGATATCTGAAATTATTAAATTTCTAAAATGTTTTTATGCATATCTTAATATTTGTAAAGAATATCGGTCAGTGAAGTTTAGTTCTTACCTGTGCAGAATGATAATTCTCGATGTATCCTTTAACAGCTGACCAAATATTGCCCTCCACTAGTAATTTGGTAACAGCATCAATATCTGGTGCCATGTAGCGGTCCTTATCCCATTCCCTGAAGAAGCAGTATTTATTTAAAATGCTGAAGTTTAAAATCTGACCAGTGCATAAATTTTTATTTTAGATTTGGAGTGTATTGGGCACTGTATACATATGTTTCGTTGAATATTTGAGTTAACATTTGTGTATATTTATGAATTACCATGACCCTATTAAAATACACACTTTACCTTGGAACTGTTTTGAAACCTAAAATACTGTATATATTTGAGTGTAAGTCGAGAAATTTCTACCATATTTTGGTCTATGAAAACCTACCCACAATTTATAGTCCAGTCACTAAATCAGGTGACTTTTTTGGGGTCAATATTTCTGCTTATACTCAGAATAAAATTATACAGCTCTCTTTTTACATGTAAGCACTGGAGAATATTCTCCAAGAAATGCATTATATTTTTGTCCAAAGTTTCATATTAGGACCTACCTCTGTCAAATACTAGGGCACTTCTGCTTTGTGATATTAATCCATTCAAAAAGATGGATTGTATCGTTTATTTATCATACAGTGAACCCATAAATAGTGGAATTTACGGATTTGCTACGGGCAATGCTGGGGCCATAAATCTGTGGATATATGCTGATTGATTTGTTGCAAATTTTTTTAAAATGCCATCGGTAAAATTAATTTTAGATTTCAATAACTATACCTACTTTCTGAATGATGAACTCAATAATAAAACAATAACATTTTGACCTCTCATCATGACTGTTCTTCTATGATCCTCAATACACTAAACACCCCCACAGCCGACTGAGTCAGTTAAGATTTGCCACCAGCTTCATGAATCCTGTTTAATGCATTAATTTCTTTCTGTTACTGGCATGTTTGGAAACATCCTTCTCTCTTCAACAATTAACATTTCCTCAACGATATAATCCAAGGATTCCTTCCAGGTGTTACCTATTGTCGTGCTGTCAATACAGCGGGTATAATAGCTATGGCTACAGAAGGTACTGAAGATGATGATACCCACAATCAAGACAAGGACAATGATGCTACTGCTTCATCACATCTACCCAGCCGATTATGTGGCAATAAAGACTATGGATAAATTTTGGGAAGGTTTCCTTTCTTTATTATTGACGTTCTTTGTTACAATATGCACCGTAGTGCCTATAATGGCTCCCTTTTTTAACTGCAGAACCAGAATCTTTAGTCCATTCTTTTAAATTTTGACTTATACTCGAGTAAAGGGTTTTATTTGATATTTTAGCCTGAAAAAATGACTTCGACTAATATTTGAATTGATTTGCACGTGAATACACACAGTAGGTCCTTCTTATGGAGAGACTAATTATTTAGTGGCATGCTTTCATAGTCAATCAATTCCAATTATTGTAAGAATGATATACAATGATTATGTTATCTAATAGATTGAAATACATTATATAATTTGGTGTTACCATAGCTACCAATTACTCAAAGAAAGAAAAGAGTTTATTGCCTATTCATCACACTTTTGCTATTTTTGAAAACATTATTGTGGCTTTTTTGTGTACATACTTAACCAACTCCAATGTTGGTTTGCACTTAACATTTATATGTTGTATTATATTTAAAGAGCACCTTTGATCACACAAATTTAGTTTGACATACCTTACTACTGATCGGACCACTTTGCAGACTTCTTCTAATGGTGTCGTTGTTTTCAGTGGCCTCAGAAATTCAATTGCCTGGCATGCAGCTAATAACTCAATGGCTATTACACGTTCACAGTTTTCAATCACCTTGGGAAAAAAAGGAGTGATTGAAAACTAAGGTGAAACTTTTAGTGCTCTTTAAATTAGAATGAAACACTGCATCCTATATCCTTATCCATATACCTCTGCAGAGGGCTGACCTATCCCTTACCAAAATGTAGTACTATAAGCACTGAAAAACAAGTACTGGGGGGTAGTACTGGTGTACTATTTTCACATAATACTGTAGGTAATTACAGCTGGTATTATCATGATTACTTTAAAATGGAATGGAAAATGCAGGTCTTACCCCTATCAAAAATGCCTCAATGATCCATGCAATTCCATGTTGAAATCCATGCAGCAAACATGATCCCCGGCAAGGAATGAAAATCCCTGCAAGGAATTTGGAATTCCCTGCAGGGAACAGAGAACAAAAATCCCTGTGGGGAACTCTTGAGAAATCCTTTATGATCTTACTAGAGAAATTCATAGTATTCAGTCCGAAGGTCTGTTTGATTGTAGAGGATGGAGCTCACAGAGTACTAAGCTCAACAGCATGTGAAATTTGCTTATCAGGGTAGGGGGGGACCCTTTGCCTGTGCCACCTGTGGTTTCCCAGAAAGATCTGGTAGATACCCAAGAAATCATGCAGCTTGGCTTTAGCTGGACTTATAGCTAGAGCTAGTAGAGGCTTCTCCCAGAACTGAACCTGGGCCCTATGGTTAGCAGCCCAAGGCTTTGCCCATGTGGGTAGAGCATTGGGCTGCTGAGTGTTAATGTATCCAAGCCCAATATTTGGCGTGGATAAATTAAAAAAAATATTTGTATAGCTTTATTCATGTATATCTTGTCTGAGGAGCTCACCTGGAATTGTGAATTTCCTCATTGGACTATACCTACCAGCTGGGGAGTGAACTTCATGGCAGGATGTTGGCTTGTTTTTTATGCAAATACCTACTCATCAAAGTATATTCTCTTCATGTTCTAAACTCTTTCTGAACATCCATATGGCATAGGTATTTTTAGTAATGGAAAGTTATAACTGAGTCAGGTAATACATTTTTTAAGGAATGTAAATTCATAGTACCTATATACTTGAGGAATGAGGTTGCATAAGGGTTTCTTGGATGGTAAAGGGTTAAGAATGTTAAAAGCTAAAGGATTCAAACTTCTATCCATGTTTGCTAATCAAGTAATTAAGAACCAGATTAGTACAAATCCCTAGCACTGCCAGTACTTCTCACTAGTTTGTCAACATAATTGAAGTATTGGTATCACTGGCTATAAGTACTGAGTGTTGGTATTACCAGTACTTCCCCACTGAGTACCTACTACCTAGTTGAGGCATCTGAGTACTTAGTACGTACTGATGTCCTTTCTCTAAGTACTTGACTCTTGAGTACGGCTTTTTGGTATGGAAGGTATCACCAATTTTGTCTACTACTTACGTAGTTAATAATAATTTTTTATTTGAGCCATTATATCTTAAGCATATTGCATACCCCTCAAATAAAAACTGTAGAAATAGGTGCAACATGGTATGAATACTGTTATCTTTGGTGTATAATGTATGTATATTTTGCCTTTAAAATTTTGCATTGAACGTGATGCGTTATGAACACCAGTGAAGCGTAATGGAAAATCAACCATAGAATTGTCATTATTTATATGATTTTAATGTTTCAGGTTCCCTTATCTATTGAAGAATAGACAATTATTTAAATACAAACTTATCAATTCATCTATATATTAATTTAATGTATGAGGGCTCACCTTTTAATATGTTAAACTGAGTGTAGATATTACTAATAGAGTACCTACTGCTCACTTCTATCGCTGAAAAAGAACCAACCAGTCCAAAGCGTTCAGTAAGAACAAATCTTTTTTTCTCTTCCCATTTCCTCACCTCCTGTTAGTTTTTATTTTATATTTGTGGTCAAAGGGGGAACATTTCGTCGTGGGTGTACATGTATAAATAACACGCATTAGAGGGATATTTGAAGCACTTTTCTACATACAAATGTATTATATGCTTATTAAATATTCATATGGTGGTGAATTTGTATTTATTGTGTTTTACATGTGTAATGCAAATTTAATACATACTCCGTGTTTTATGGGTACTTGTCTTTCTAAAACTATTCCTGTGATGGACTAAAGATGTTCTACCTACCTTTAGACACTTTCTAGCTGAAAAACATCCCATGGAAACATGGTCCTCTGTGCAAGCGCTGGTGCTAAGGGAATCAACTGATGCTGGGTGACATAGAACTTTGTTTTCTGAAACTGAAGGACACAATGTCTCGTTAGTTATGTAGAATTCCTCATTTGTTTATCATTTTGTTAAGAGAAAAGAGAATCTCCTTCACAAAATATCTGTATCCAAGTTATAAATAATGCATACAAATAATGCATTTTATTTGACTGTCTACTAATACAAGAGTCCAAAATTCAGTCATTTGTTTTAGTGCCATATAATAATGTTCTTTTGAATGATATATCACGTTATTTAGAAAAATATAAAAATCCCACTATTATATTTTGTTGAACATGTGTTAGAACTTACAAGCAAATAACTCAACTTTAGGAAAATATTTTGGATGGATGGGACTGTGGGTCAAAATCCGGGGCTGTCATGGAATTCACTCTCATTGGACCACCAGAGCCAGAATTTTTTGTTTGGTGTCATCCACATTTAAAGACAATCAAGCAAAACATTCCAAGAATGGGTCCAAAAACTGGCCATTGAAGTTCAAGAGTTGCTAAGATAATGTTAGTAGTACTTATCATCAGTTCTTACCAAGAGAAGCTGCCGTGCAATGAGCTAACATAAATCCTGAATTCAGGCCTCCATCTTTGACGAGGAATGCTGGAAGTCCACTCAGAGCTGTGGAAAAATGAAGCCCTTGTAAAATGTGACTTTTGGTGTTTGCATTCACTATGATTTCAGTTGGTACTCTCACATTTGGTCCCTGAAGGTAGCATGAATTTATTAACAGTTTCTGTAGTATTGAAAAAAACAATGCTTTTGAGATAAGCATACGTTGAAATAAATTTCAAAACACTTGATACAAGCCTTATAGAAAGATTTATGCCTTTCAGAAAAATGGTAAGTGACTACTTAACCCTTTTATTGCGCATACTTATTGAATTAGCCTCCTTGAAATAACCCAGTTAAGTTGGATTACTGATGGTGTTTGGTGTTACGATGATGTTTTTTATTCTCCCACTTTGCTCACCCTATAATCCATTCAATATATTGTGTTTGGCTGCCGTAATTTAGATTTACGATGTTTTTACGGTAGAGTGGCCTGAATTATAGCAAACCAACTGCTTTCGTAACATTGGAGTTTAAATATTTCCTCGAATCGCAAAGAAAACAATCTACACACTCTGATATGGGTCCAGCATCTACTCAGCGATGTCACGAAGAATGGCCATGAAGGTAGCTAATACCTTTGAATGAACTCCTGCAATGCCGAACATTTTGTGCTACATTTCTTTTGTGTGCTGCAGGTAGACATTGAAAATACTATACTATACAAACGAAAAATTTTTGTTCATAGAAATCAAAGTATGACTGCATAAAATGTTTAATCAAGAAAGTACGTAAAATCAAGAGCTTCACATTAAAATTCTCTATGCTTCCCCGCGGGACCTAAATGTCGATGAGAAATACGCAAGTTACGTAAATTCAAGGTGTGTAAAATGGAGGTTTTGATTTATGTAGTTGACATCATTAACCTATGGATCCCCCTCTCAGAATGCTACAGGCAGCATCCTAGTCAGAATCTATGATGCTTTACCATGACCACAATATTTGCATGTCCATGGGGAACTCTGATTGACTATACATTTGTCTACGATGATGGTGGGATAATTAGCATCATGCTGCCAGATATTTTGCTTTTTGGGGTAGAGCCTTAAAATTATCATTTGCCACTGTATTTCAATTTTCTTGTACCAAAATGGAAAATGAAAAGGTTTGAAGAAACAACTTAACAAATCCTTTTACAAAACTATGTTCATGCATCAATGTTCTTATTTGTTTTAGTTCCATGTCTATGTACCCTCTATATCTGGAATATTTCCCATACAACCACCTGTTTGTGATAATTAACTTATGTAAATAGCATCTACTGCAGTAATTACAGTAGATGTACGTGAGCATGAATGCATATTATGTAATTTAATAGTGGGAAATGGTAATGCTATCTTTTGGCTCATTTGGAAGATTTACCAGCTTAAATTGTGAGAATAAGTATTACATGTACTTGGGCAGACACAGAACCGAAAATACACCAGCTACACACGCTAATGGCTGGGTTACACAAGAGTTTCTACTAGTGAGAAATATGAATATTACACAAGTAATGCAGTTGTTTTCCACGAGCTGTGCTGTTTGGGAAATTGAGAAAGTTATTCTGTCCATATTAAGAAAGTGATTACCAGTGACGCTACACTGTACCGGCAATATTGGAGCTTGACAGTAATGATATCATTAATATCAATATCATTTAGATAAAGCCTATTTTTATTTTTTTATGTGAAAAGGTTTCAGGTTTGATCATAGCTTCACAGTTAGATGAGTAGGTTTCATCTTAGAGAAAACTTTTGATCAAAATTAAGGTACCTCATGGGAAATGCTTTAAGAAGCTTTAATATTTTGAATTATATGGGGAATCCTGTGTCTCATATTGAAAAAAAATAAAATATGGATCCATAGTGAGGACGTTATGACAAATATGTGCTCCTTACCTGGATTAACAAGTCTCTCAGTTCTCCTTTCGCTCATGGATGCCAATTCATGAACTCCTATGGCAAGATAATCTAATACCTTTGATGGATACTCCCCATGGAAGTTCCCTGCTGAAATTATTTCTCCTCTCTCTGGGAAAACAATCTTGTCCACTGTCAAGAAATTTTTAATGTAATCAAGAATGAAGTGTCAGTCTGCATGCCAGTAACCTTTCTGAGCCAAGCAAAAATATTTTGTTTAGCTCAAAGTTTCAATTCCTCAATCAAAAACCAGTTTTTTTGCATTTTCATAATGAATTAAGTTTTAAAAAGTGGTGGTCATTAAGATTTAGTCCTTAAGGTATAGAATTTTGTCAATTAAACTCATAATACAATGGTTTACATTTTCTCTGAAAATGATTTTTGATTAAATGTTTTCTGATAGCAATGTAACGCAGTAGCGTATGAAATTTTTGTATTTTTGTAATAATTGTTGGATTGAAAGAATCTTATTATTATACTGTGCCCCTTGTCACCAGCTCCCAAGAATTCAAAAGCTATTCAAGTTTATATTGATGCTGCCCAACGTGCTATAAATGCACCTACCTATTTGAAGCAACTTTTTAGATTGCTCCAGGCAGATGCATTCCACGTCTAACAATTATGGGCACATGTGCTCAAGTTATCGTCTCAGTTAATTTAAAATTCCATACAATACCACTCTGGTCCAGCGAATAACTGGGTGATTACAAAAGCAGCATTGAAAGAAGATCCGTGGCAAGGGATGGATGAATTAGTTGCCGACTGTGGAATAGTTCATTATACTGCGCTTACACGAGAATTTTTCCTCTCACAGTCTTGAAACGAACACATTTATCAGGTAGATGGTATAACTAAACGTTCCAAACTTTACTAACCAGAAATCCCCTCCAGGAGAACGAGGGTGACGGGGTAAGCTTACAGCCATTGCCAGAAATAGATTCTCTAAAGCACTCATAAGGCTGTCGTGGCAATAGGCGTGGATGGGCTATCACACCTAAATTCTTGGATGCACAATTTAAATTGTAATGGTGAACATACTTCTTTATTATCCGCGCCATGCTGCTCTTAAAAAAGCAATATCATCAACTTTGTCGACACTGATATCGATACGCATGAAGGTTTGCCTGCCTGCAGGTGTTAATCGGGTGACTTCAATTCGTAACCCTTTGGATACTGATCAAGCATTGCCACCATTAGTCATTATGTAATATTTAGGTATTCACTCTTTCAATTTGCTGGTCTACATATGAACACACTGTATATTTGAAATGAATGTCATCCATGATTGCCCTTTTTCCCTCTATCTCTTTTAGAGATACCTCGCTAAAAATGTGTTTGCAGACCATCGGCATTTGCACTGCTACAATGGAGTTCTGGCAGATAAAAAAAAGGCTGGTTTTCATGAACCGATGTAGTAAAGATAGGGCTATGTCGAAAGATTTTTCAAGTAAACGTGATATCTATCATATTGAAGAGATAAATGCGTAGGTATATTAAGCCTAAATCACACAAAGAAATTAATCTGCGTGGCACTCATTCTGTGAGAAAGAGATGGGAGTAACCCGAGAAAATCATCCTTTGTCTAATCTTTGTTTATCTAACCTCATCCAGCTTTGCTTTGAATCAGGTGGCTTCCACTAGTGGGGGAAGCGGTGGGCCTCCTTTTGGGGGCTTCTGCAGCCAACACTTGATTTATGTAATCGATACTTCGAACAAAACGAGGGGTGCCATTATTTTGGTTGATTTAAATCGTAACCTTATATACCCCTAAAGTTGGAGCCGACTGATCTAGAGTCTATTTTCCTTTCTTCTCAAAAACGATTGCGATAATTAAAGAGAGCGTGGGTAAGTTTACTGTCGATTGTTCAGCCTTCCAAGATGATAAGGAAGAGAAATTGGGATAGTGAAATAAAATAATAATATTTCATATTGAATAGCCAAATGCCGAATTTATCCCCACTCCTCCATGTCCTCTGTTTCTTTTAACTCCCCACCGGAGTTAAAAGAAACACCACTTTATCAGAGAGTTCAGGTTGGTTTATTCAAAACCAACCTGAACTCTCTGATAATGGGTGCAGCCTCTTAAAATCCTTGTAAATTCGAATAAAAAACACAAATTATTAAAATAGACCCCTTGTGTTGTTCATAGATTCTTATTTTTATACAGTTTTTAACAACTTTGTGACTGAGAAAATTTCTTTAAATAGGAAGCAAATCTTATTAATATTCCAATTAATTGATGATGGATTTGAGGATGCAAATTTAGTAGAACAAAATTTATTTTATTTCTTAATATAATAGTTTATCGCAGGGTGTAGTTTTTCTTTGCTATGAGTGATAAATCAAATGACAAGTGAAATCGTTTGGTAAAGGATACTGGATTATCCGTCCCGCTGTTCATTTCCACTGTGATGATCCCGTGCACGAAGTCGATCGTGTCGTGGACGATTCCATGCACTTGAGGACAGCATCTTAATGTGTAAGCATCTTGCACCCGGTTGCAGAATCTGTGACTCTCTGAAATCGGAAAGTTCAGCAAGGTAAGAACAAAGAGTGTAATCCAAAGAACAAATAGGCTTAAAGAACAAATAAGCTTTCCTTAAGACTCGAGACTAGTTTTTGAAAAAAAATATACATAAGCCTAGTGTGAAAGACAATTTTCATGATCTCAAATTATGGGTGGCAGAGCATCCATACTTATTTATCCCTTCCATTGAGGGGCAGAGGCGATACCTTACCACTGCCGTTATGACACACAATTTGGACCCACCATGTGTTCCACGTCGATAGGACGTGACTGCTCGACTTTGAGCTGCTCCTGTGACGTCGAAGGTATCAAAGGGATTGCTGGCAATCTCCTTCACAGAGCTTTAAGCATAGGAGAGAAACGCTTGCATCACCTTGTACCTATTATCTCAAGCTCTCAGCTGGATAGAAACACCAAATTCTGCGGTGATTATGATATTTTTACATTTAAATCCGATTTTTTTGAGAAAAAATCAAATAATGTAGTCAAAATATAATTCTGAATGAAAGCTTGCCCTAAGGTCCAAAAATATACATTCTGAATTACTCTAGGAACCCACATCTGATGTTTAACGAAAATCCGACTGGTGCACCTTTAGTAAATATTAAACTATTTTTTAAACTTTGTTTTTTCGTACATTTCTTACCACATCTCCCATTTCAAAGTTCGAACGGAAAAATAAAAAAGTTAATAGATTTATGTTTGAATGTCTAAGATTTGTAGAGGCATAAAAAGTTTTTGGACAGCCTAGAAAAACTTATAATTCGAAAATTGTATGCAAAAAGTAAAGGTAGTCTCCAATAGCCGTAAGCAATTGGCACCACTTGTCAGAGATCACAAACCTTACTGTGTTGGTTAGCCAGGATGGAAATTCCACAGCAGAGACCAACCCCAGCCTCTCCACCAGAATACCCTCCTGTGATAGTTTACGGGAAGAATGCTTCCACGCCAGGGATCAACACAGCCGCAATCACTCAACCCAGATATGATCCTTTGCTAGGCTAATGGAGCCCCGCTAAGGATACTTAGGGTTATAACCTGGGATCCTTCGTAAGGCTAATGAAACCCTACTAAAGGTGCCTGGTTGTTAACACAACCACACTCACACGCACACTCACATGCACTCAAAATCACTCAATCACACACACAAATGGGCTCAACTTCTGGGAGAAACTGCTCCAAAAGAGCACGGTAAAATCTTGCAGGCAAGAACGGACGAGGGCGAGGGTCGACTACGCATATTTTGGCTACCTAGTAGCCCTCTTCAGCGATCCGAAGGAAAAGCATCACAACAACGCAAGGTTGAAGTAAGTAAGGGTAATGACATCCTAGATGATATGAAGGTAAATGATGACATGACGTCAGCAGAAGTGGGGGAAGGGAGACCGGCGTAAACAAAAGGCAAAAAGCAGTAACAAAAAAGGGGGGGGTCAGTAACGGACATAAAGGAAGGACGTTCGGGGGGGAGGCTGATGGGGAGAGGAGGAAGAGAAAGTTAGCGTGTGACTACATCCGTTGAAACAAGTGACGAATTACTCACAGTTCAAAACTGAGAAGAGGGAGTAATGAGAAATGGGTCCAGAGTCACTGTTTAGGAGATTCCCTTTTGTTTTAAAAAATACAAATGCTCTCATAAGCGCCTAATAGGTTATTACCTGTGTGCTTCAAAAGTTTCAACTAATCTTTTGTTACGTTGTGCCCGGTCTGGATTATATGCTGTGCCATGCTAGACTTTTCGGGATTATTATTTATGTAGTGAGAATAGTGTTCTTTGAATCTGGTTTGTAACATACGTCGTTAAAATTAATAAACAATTAAAAAATAATAATACTTCATGCTTTTTCACCAAAATATTGAATTATTTCCGTTTTCAAAGTTTTCATGTAAAGAAATTAAAAATTTTAAAATTATTGGAAACATTTCTAGTTTTTATGCTCATTTTTAGCGCCTTAAGTTACTTCCTTTAGCAAAATTGCCATATAAAGTAAAATGCACCTTTTCTGGATGTGACTCGCCGACCGGGGTGGGTGAAGCATTAATTAATTAATTGATATCTCCGTCAATTTTGGTTCTAAAATTACTTTATTATTTGAATATGCGGATTTTTTCCCATGGAATTCAAGTTTCCAATGATATGATAAAATTTTGAAAAGGAGTAAATTTTTGTTTATTAATGTTCGCATGATAATTATTTATTTATCTTTGCTGCCTGCTGTATTGATATTTGGAAAGAATATTAGGAAGGTCTTAAAGATTTAAATTCGCTTTTATGAAATCAAAATTTCAGTGAAAAACTAATAGCTCAGGATATTTCTTTTCCCATATACCTTAATGTGTTTTAAGAATGTTACTTCAATAAATATATTGGTTATCAGATTAGAAAGCGCTGTAGAAATTTTAAGCCACAACAAAAGTGAAAGCACAGCAATTTACCCAGCAATGATCTCCTACACTATGAGTAAGAGAAGCAGATAGTGAGAGAAAATAGGGCAACTAAGTAGGCTAATATGACATGTTTAACGGTTTTTGGAGAGATTTCGCGGAAAAGTTTCTACATTGTTGAAATAAAAGGAGGATTTTTGGTACAGTCCACCGTTTATTTGTAATCTAAAAAGACTCACACAACACGTTTCAACGATTTACGTAATTTTCAAGTGTACCGTGTACATTCATTCTTAGGTATAAACACCCTCTGAGAAAGAAATGTGGAAGGCGGATATGTTGTGTTAAGGGGTGAGGAGGCTAATGCTAACGTTTGAGCTCTGGCGCAAGTAAGATTGTGGCGGGGTGGGGGTTTGTGGGTATTAGGGATGGGTGAGGGGAGGAGGAGGGTAATTATACCAAGGACAAGCACTTTTTATCTGTTCTCCCAAGTCAAGCATTTGGGAGAAAAGATGAAGGTATATGGTACACTTGAAAATGACGCAAAACGTTGGAATGCGTTCTTTGTGCCATTTTATTTCTTATAGATCGACAGTACAAAAACATCTTGAATTTATACAGTATAACATGATAAAAGTAAAATTTATAAGACGAGAGAAGCCTCGAGTAACAGCTAGCAAAACTATTAAGTTACAATACCTCCAGATCTCATCTCCCGACATTGCTGTTGAAGGTTCCGATCTCTCCCCATATCCGAATGGCTCAAAATGTGTGAGTCACGAATAATCTGCAGGCGTGCTGCCATTTACCACTCACCGGCAATCTGCGAGGGGTACGTTGAAGAGTGCAGGAGTGCGCGGAGGCGCTTGGCCACGGAGGCCTGTCCCCGGTGAGGCCTTATCTTCTGTACGTCGGAGTCGAACGCGCGCGACGTTCCCTTGAGCACCTCAAGCGTGAGGGAGGCGACGACGTCTGCCTGCCGCGCTAGCCTCTCGGCGCGCTCGCAAGCCTCCGCGCCCAGTGACGTGATCAACTGCGTGCCGTTGATGAGGGAGATGCCTTCTTTGGCGCTGAGGCGGATGGGCGACAGGCCGTGTGATTCCAGCACCTGCGATGAACGAGGTAAGTCACCGCAGGGAGGTTCAATTGCTTTAGTTAAATTATCTTTCAAAGTTTCTGCTTAAAATAAATCAAGGTTGTACTGTGAAAATGCAAAAAAAAAGTTATTTTGTCTGTTTTTTATTGTAAATGTTTTTATTTTATGCTACCACCATATAATAGCAAAATAAATCTTTTCAGTATATCCCTCATCATTTTAGTTTTTGTATGTGAAATTTAATGTTTCTTATTAATGCGTTCTATAGTAATAACAGCACTTTTGGGAAAATTCGGATATGCTAAATTTGAAAAAATGTACAGAAATGTCACTGTGCTCCAGAAAACTTAATTTTGACGAAAATATTGGATTGGAAATTATTCTTACATTAGAAAATTTCCATTTTTGCATCCATTTATTGAGTTTCTTGCATTCATTTATCTATGTTTAAAATACATTTGATCAATATTTAAGAAAAATGTTAAATATTACTGTAGAAATGTTTGGCTAAAAACTGTTATAGTACGTGGTAACTCTCGTCCATAATGGGTTAATGATAACCTGTTAATAGGCATGATTCCTAGAATTGAATTCAAGGGAGTCGTGTGGATGTGGAGGCTTAGTACTGGCTTCCCAGCGGATGGGACTTAAACTGTGTACCCCTTGGTTCCTTTCGTTATGCGCAGGGTAATGGCGACGTCTGGTTTCTCTCCACTCTTATCCCTTTCCTCATGCATCCATTCCCTTACCAACATCTATCAATGGCGCGAATAACCTCATTTGTCAGTTAGCTTCAAAATTGTCAACCTTTATAATCTTGAAATTCAAAGGCTTTACGCTCCACTTTGAGGAATTTTATGATAAGATTATCTCATTCCACGCTATAAGTTTAAGAAAGGATGTGATTGTAATTAAAAAAAAATTGCGAATGAAACTTACACTAAGTCGAGCGAAATACAAGGATCGTGTTGTTGTTACGGATATATTACCTTCTAGCTTCCCATTCCTCGGTCCCTTGTTCCAGTCCCGGTAGTGGTGAAGTTTTTTTAGTGGAATCCCTCCTCGTGTGCTCTGTGGAGAGCACTTCAATTGTAGACTACTTGCGTTGGATGGAGCGTTCAACTGTTTACCCCCTGAAGTGCTAATGAATAATAATTTCGATGTAAATTCATTTTCTGCCATCATATTTAATCGAAAATGGCGAAAATGCATCGAAAATCATATATTTGTATATATTTTTGTATCTGGTGGAATAATCAAGATTACATTCAATAGAAGGCATTTCCTCTTGATCAAGTCAAATAAGCGCTAAGGTTGTTTTGTCTTCAGTAAGCCGAAAATATATTTGTGGCTGATGGAGAATACATACAGGAAAGACGGGACTTCATTGGAACGGTGACGCGCTATAATAACTTACCATTAGGTAACAAAAATTATGAATATAAAAATACATTATTGCGTGGCATCACCTTGTTCGCATACCCTCGCATAAATTCGCCTTGAAGTAAGGTGGTTTATGATGCCACTGTCGTACGCATTCTGCCGGAAATTGGTAAAAATATGTTTTGGTGAAGTTTCAATCAATGATGTCTAACTGCGAAGCGTGTCTTAAGAGTTGTTCAGTGGTACTCACATATTTGGCGTCTCCCCATCCCGTGTCTGGGCTCCACATTTTCCCCTCGCCCATGAGGCCCAGAGCAAGGTGGGCCAAAGGTGCCAGGTCACCGCTCGCGCCCACCGACCCTTGCTCGGGGACCCACGAGAGGCAAGACTCTGAGGCGAAGAAAGAGAACTAAATCAGAGATGTGCCCTGACCGAACAAGGCTTTACAATTATTCATGCAAATCAACTTATTTCTAAAAAGAACCAAGAGAGTTTTTTGTTGAGTACTTGAGCCAAGTCTTTCTCCCGGTGAAAATTCTCTTTCGTTATTAACCTGACATTTCGCTTCAGTTCAGAAAATCTTCCAGTTACTTCAAAAAAGGGGAAAACTCGAGTCAAATGAAATAGAATTTATGTCATCACGCCATCCTGCTGTGTCAGTAATCTCTTATTTACTATTCTCTAAGTTTGTCTTTAGCTGATAGTAGTTCTTGAAAAGTTCTGAAATCAATGGACATTCGATATTGGGAGTTTAAGTTTTTTTTCCTCCGTTCGTTATCCATTTCTACGGAAGTATTTGGTCAAGAAGGTGATGCATACAACCTATCAATTGTGGTTCTTTCAGTTTCTCATGAGCATACAGTTTTCGTAAATAAATTACAGCTCCATTCTTTCTTCAAGTGTTCAAATTCGGAATGTCCGCAACAACCATATGGTATCTTCATAATCTTCCATAAATCATATTCATCGAAAACTGCTCTTATTTATTTGAAAACCGTATCCGCTTTTCCGTGTGGTGGATCTATTGCTTCCCTGAGGAAAAAGCCGAGTTAAAACGAGGTAAATCCAGGTGAATTTGAACTCGGATCACCTCGTAGGTACGAGCTGTCACCTCGTTTGACATGGTTTTAACTCTCAAGCCCCGCAAACATATTCAACACGCATGACAAGCAGTCCCGGTGAAAAATCGAAATACCTAGTTTCAACTCGTTCGATGTGGATTTCGTTTCAAGTGGTTTTAGCTTGTAGACGAGGTAACTTGTCTAAACTCGGTTCACCTCGTTCGAGGTGGATCTCGTATCAACTGGTTTTACCTCGTATCCCACGCTTCTCGTTTTTACTTGATTCACCTCGTCCGATGTGGATCTCGTATCAACTGGTTTTACCTCGTATCCCACGCTTCTCGTTTTTACTAGATTCACCTCATCCGATGTGGATCTCGTATCAACTGGTTTTACCTCGTATCCCACGCTTCCCGTTTTTACCTGATTCACCTCGTCCGATGTGGATCTCGTATCAACTGGTTTTACCTCGTATCCCACGCTTCCCGTTTTTACTAGATTCACCTCGTCCGATGTGGATCTCATATCAACCGGTTTTACCTCGTATCCCACGCTTCCCGTTTTTACTGGATTCACCTCGTCCGATGTGGATCTCGTATCAACTGGTTTTACCCCGTATCCCACGCTTCTCGTTTTAACTAGATTCACCTCGTCCGATGTGGATCTCGTATCAACTGGTTTTACCAAGTATCCCACGCTTCCCGTTTTTACTAGATTCACCTCGTCCGATGTGGATCTCGTATCAACTGGTTTTACCTCGTATCCCACGCTTCCCGTTTTTACTGGATTCACCTCGTCCGATGTGGATCTCATATCAACCGGTTTTACCTCGTATCCCACGCTTCCCGTTTTTACTAGATTCACCTCGTCCGATGTGGATCTCGTATCAACTGGTTTTACCTAGTATCCCAGGCTTCTCGTTTTTACTAGATTCACCTCGTCCGATGCGTCCGATGTGGATTCTTGTCCGATGTGGATCTCGTATCATCTGGTTTTACCTTGTATCTCAAGCTTCACGTTTTTACTAGATTCACCTCGTCCGATGTGAATATCGTATCAACTGGTTTTACCTCGTATCCCACGCTTCTCGTTTTTACTAGATTCACCTCGTCCGATGTGGATCTCGTATCAACTGGTTTTACCTAGTATCCCACGCTTCTCGTTTTTACTAGATTCACCTCGTCCGATGTGGATCTCGTATCAGCTGGTTTTACCTCGTATCCCAAGCTTCTCGTTTTTACTAGATTCACCTCGTCCGATGTGAATATCGTATCAACTGGTTTTACCTAGTATCCCACGCTTCTCGTTTTTACTAGATTCACCTCGTCCGATGTAAATATCGTATCAACTGCTTTTACCTCGTATCCCACGCTTCTCGTTTTTACTAGATTCACCTCGTCCGATGTGGATATCGTATAAACTGGTTTTACCTCGTATCCCATGCATCCCTTTGGGCGACAACACGTTGTTACCATCCACTGTCATGGCCACTGCACGACTCTTTTGGGTTCTGTATTACAGGTCAAAAGAGGTAATACGATGCGAATCGAGGTAGCCTGTTCTAGATAAAACGGGTTAATTCTAGGTAATGCGAGTTGATACTTGCCAATATGAAACGAGTTAATACGATGTGAAACGAGGTAAGATAGCTGAAACTAGTGGAAACGGGGTAGTACTAGTTCAAACGAGTGGCTTCTCGTACAGGTCAAACGAGGTAATACGATATGAATCGAGGTAGCCTGTACTATATAAAATGGGTTAATTCTAGGTAATACGAGTTGATTCTTGCCAATATGAAACGAGTTAATACGATGTGAAACGAGGTAAGGTGATGCTAGCTGAAACTAGTTGAAACGGGGTAGTACTAGTTCAAACGAGTGGCTTCTCGTACAGGTCAAGCGAGGTAATACGATATGAATCGGGGTAGCCTGTACTATATAAAACGGGTTAATTCTAGGTAATACGAGTTGATCTTGCCAATATGAAACGAGTTAATACGATGTGAAACGAGGTAAGGTGATGCTAGCTGAAACTAGTTGAAACGGGGTAGTACTAGTTTAAACCAGTTGCTTCTCGTACAGGTCAAACGAGGTAATACGATATGAATCGAAGTAGTCTGTTCTAGATAAAACGGGGCAATGCTAGGTAAGACGAGTTGATAATTGCACATTTGAAACAAGTTAATACGATGTAAAACGAGGTAAGGTGATGCTAGCTGAAACCAGTTGAAATGGGGTAGTATGTACTACCTAGTTCAAACCAGTTGCTTCTCGTACAGGTCAAACGAGGTAATACGATTTGAATCGAGGTAGCCTTTTGTAGATAAAACGGGTTAATTCTAGGTAATACGAGTTGATTCTTCCCCATATGAAACGAGTTAATACAATGTGAAACGAGTTAGCGTGTTACTAGCTGAAACTAAAGAATACGAGATTAAACAAGCTATTCCTCTCTAGGTAAGACAAGGTGGTTCAAGAAGAATCAAGCTGCCAGAAACGTCAGTTACTGGTTGATACCACATAAATCGAGGTAATATTACCTACCTCGATTTATAGCCTGCAGGCTGTGGGTCTACAAAGTGCGCCCCCTGAGGGTTGCGCCCCTGGCAGCCGCCCGCCTGTACAGCCCCTAGCTACGTCGCCGAAGCTAACATTCGGGGATTGGAAAAATATTGTTTATTCAAAGTAATATTGCATTTATATTCATATCATGTGCAACATAGGATAACAGTTATCTGGCATTAATTAATGGCAAATAACTTGTATCAATATTTAATGGTTTTTTCTCAAACTATCACGGAATTATCATGTATTAATTATAGTAATCGAAGTCACATTTATCCACGGAAGTGACTAGATATATACATCTTTCTCAACCCCTGTCTTTTAATAATGAGTGCGAGAATAGGTGCGTAAAGTCGTAGGATTCGTAATAGGTCGTTAAATCATAGTAGGTACTATAATGTTAGGTAGATACGAGGTAATATAACACGAAGTACTATAACATGCCATTGTAAAGTAGCGTATTCAAAATGTTCAATGATAAATTATTTTTTTTTATTTTGAGAGAGCAGCAAAGTCAGTGGAGAGGTAATACGGTATTAATCGAGGTAGCTTGTACAAGATAAAACGGTATAATGCTGAAACGAGTTAATACGATGTGAAACGAGTTAATACGATGTGAAACGAGGTAAGGTGATGCTAGCTGAAACCAGTTGAAACGGGGTAGTACTAGTTCAAACCAGTTGCTTCTCGTACAGGTCAAACGAGGTAATACGATATGAATCGGGGTAGCTTTTACTAGATAAAACGAGCTAATGCTAGGTAATACGAGTTGATTCTTGCCCATATGAAACGAGTTAATACGATATAAAACGAGGTAAGGTGATGCTGGCTGAAACCAGTTGAAACAAGCTAATGCTAGATCGAACGAGCTGCTTCTCGAACAGGTCGAACGATGTAATACGATATGAATCGAGGTAGCCTGTTCTAGATAAAACGGGCTAATGCTAGGTAAGACGAGTTGATTCTTGCCCATATGAAACGAGTTCATACAATGTGAAACGTGGTAGCGTGTTACTAACTGAAACCATTTAATACGAGATGAAACAACCTATACATCTCTAGGTAAAACAAGGTGATTCAAGAAGAATCGAGCTGCCCAGAAACGACAGCTACTAGTTGATACGACGTCACTCAAGGTAATTCGAGGTCAATGTACGAGTTAAAGCAAGCAAAAAGCGGCCATAACCGACCTCAAACGAGTTGAGATAACGAGTTAAACCGAGTTGAAAACAGGTAAAAACATGCTAGCTGAATCCATCTCGCTTTAACTCGTAGAATCCCCAGGGTTATAACTTATCTTCGTTCATTCTTCAGCGCTAGCGCTTGATATTCTTGATCATCAATACCTTTACCATCAACATGCAATGACCAGTTTTATAAGTGTAGTGTTTTCTTCAGTAAGCAGACTGCAGTATCATGATACTAATTTGATTTTGATACACTCCTTCCTTTTCCTCAAGGACGGATCATTTGAATTTTCGGTCTCTTTGTATTCACTCTTAGCCTCTGATGTTTTAGAAGTTGACTTAACAGTAGCCAGTGTTGCTGGAATAAGCTGCAAGGGCATTTGTTTTCTTTTATATCAATGGATAGCTTTGTTACTCGCAGCCATGCCAGTTGTATAGCCAACGTGTCCTTTTCTTTTAATATATAAATTTCGATTCACTCTACAATGCCATTCACCATTTTCTTTTGTGATGTCAAAAACATCATTCAATTGATCGTTACGATGAATTTGTAAAACGTCATTCCTAATTTTGCTCTTTCATCGTAGATGATCATACGTATGTTCATAGTTCTATAATACTCCAGAAAGTTCAATGGATTTTCAGAAGTTTCAAGAAAGTTCTAGAATGCATCAGAAGGTCATAATATCACTACTTACAAAATGCTTTCAATAATAATTTACGATTTTTAGTGATTTTTTAAGGAACTGAATGGAATAAAACCCATTTTCATTAGCTTTGACCAAAGGCTTATCGATTCATGACACAGAAAATTAATTATTTTGCAAAACGTAAAGCATCTTATAAAGATGTATTTTTCGCATGATTATTTGGTTGATAATGACGTTTAAAATAAATTTCTCTGTATTTTTACGTGCAGCAATTCGAAAAATTACGAATGTATCTACAACAGGGATTCATATTTCATTAAGTTGCAAATACACATCATATGCCTTACCAAAGCTTCATTTGTTGGTCTTTTTCAAAGATTCACTTGGAAATTTCATGGATGGATTCTATTTATACATACTCCTTACTTTATTTTTTTTAATATTTAATGAAATATCCACTCATTAGACTCGCGGGTCAATTGCAGATGTAACTGAATTTGCAAAAGCTTCTAGGATAGAATTAATTTTTAAATACCTGTAAGTTTCTGCATTTAGCAGTTACATAAAAAATAACTTTAAAGTAATGGAAACATTAGAATAGGGTTACACATAGAGAAGAGTGACATTTAAAATTCATATTTACTCACCATTGAATGCATTTATTAGTTGGCGTAAAGTGAGCAGAGATATTCCACTGTATCCTTTCGCTAATACGTTGATTCGAAGTGCAAGGAGCATTCTAGTGCGCTCTGGTGGAAGAGGAGATCCAACTCCGGCTGCATGAGACCGAATCAAATTGTACTGCAACTCTCTATAAAATGAATGAAACAATGAACTCTTATGAAAAAGTCTCGCAAACCCAGCGGAAAAAACATTGAAATTTGGCTCCTCTGAAACCTCACGGGAACATTAAACTGCCAACACTGCATGCAATGTTACCGTTTTAAATACCTTTTAAAACTTTGAGTGACGTTTATAATATGAGCTCCCCTTTTCTCTGCTATTATCTCTCTTTTGAGGTTTTTATTCCTTTTTCTCTGTACGGTAGATCAATTGTAATGGATATAGCATACGTCGATTTTACAATAGTAATTACAGTAAGAGGTTATAATTAAGTCAGAGATATGTCTATGAGAGAATGGTTATAAAATATATATGGAAGATAATTCAAATCGAATATTCTACTCCGTCACCGCAATTGTGCGCACCGCATTGGTGCGAAATTGTGGCGATATTTTCCTTAATTCCAGATGATTCTTGGACTGAATCCGAATTTGCTGCTGAAAGATCTCAACGCTTGTCATATTTTATTGACTTCCTTAGAGCTACTTAGGGTTCCATTTTACTTCAAAAATATTTACTTCGATTTGAGTAGGAACCACATCATTTTGTCAACAATAACAGTACCTCTTTTATTGCTACCTTTTTTTGTACGTGCATTCCCATCACAGTGTTCCCTTTCGGGCTAAGAATTCTTCTACGGAGTATGCGTCCCGGAGTGTTAATACACCGCATGTTCCTCCTAGTGGTTGGCCCAGGGCAACGGCATATTGACTCTCAAGATAGTCCTTTCAGAAGGGACCCTAGTTTGAGTAGAATAGTGAAAGCGAGCCCAGGGTAATTACTAGGCTTTGGTTTCTCTTGTGTCATACTGGCGAAAATGTGTCAAAACTGACCGGTTGGGCGCCGTAACTGTTTGCGGGGAAAACCGCACGTGGCGTGGGTACTGCAAAGGCTGGTAGTCTTGCATACTTTTATTTATATTACTGCGAAATGTGAGTTTTGAAATAAATAGTTAATTCCAATATGTATATCCTCTGAATAAACTGTAGGTAACGAACTACCACGATGACAATATCGATCACCGAAGTTGAGTATCGTTGGCCTGGGCTCGAATTCGGATTTGAGGGGTGGCCCTCAAATTCTTTCTTAGTGCTATTTCCTCTGTGTTAAAGTTGCAGACAGTAAGTGCAAAGTGACGTTAGCCATCAAAGCGTGTTAAACTGAAGTATTACTAGGAAGTCATCGTTCATATATATCCTTGGAATTGAACTATTTTTCAATTCTTTCACATGCAATTCCTTTGTTTTCGAATCACGTATTCCGTTATTATCAATAATAAGATTTTATTTAACAGCACAACAGTATGTGACGTCAATTCTCGTGGTGGGATTTGAGCCCGCAACGTTTTGGCCGATAGGTTTGCACGTCCCAATTCTAGATACCACGGCCGGGATATTAAATCTGATTTGGTGCCTTCATTGTTCTCTTTTAGTTGTGCTGGAGAGTATCATAGGATTGGAACACATAAATGGTCACGAACCGATGATTGGCGTTGATTACCTTCTTAACCAACATAAAGGCCTGTTTACTCGAACCACGTACCTATTTGCGCGAGCAGATGCGGGGACGAATGTTCCTTAAAATTTGCACCGTGTAAATACACCAACTTGCGTGAATGCGCGAACATGTCCATAAAATAGTCCCTGTTCTACTCATGTGAAGTTATTTTCACTAATGATCATGTAAATACACAAGCACGAGTACATGTAACCTGTAAATAGACCTTAATAAGCGAGTAAAATACAAGATCACGGTCACATTGAAATTTCGTAAATGCCGAACTATCAGGGGTAAATGCAACCAAACAGACACATATGTAAGAGTAGACCATATAAATACCAGGCGCTAGTAAATACGGGGCAATGTATTTATAAAAACAGATTGTGAGACCATAATTCGGCAAGCTAATAAATAATTGTGGACTGCCGGTTACAACGTAACGTATCCAAGAGTATTAGATTCGTGTATAATGACCAGAAAGTTAACTGGAATGTTTTTATCCATCCATTCTCATTAATGTTCGATTATGTGGTCTGCAGTTCTTTCAACACTTTTGAATTTTATTGGTACAAGTACAGTTGAACTGGGTGCTTCATTGCCATTTAATACAGTAATTACTGTTAAAGATACTTAATTTGACGTCAAATCAGACGAACAAGCAAATGTATTCATCTGCTTGTAATGGATTATATTCGTGTTCTTAGGTGGAAAAACTACCTCATTTGGATTTTAATAGTAGTTACTGGTCCAGTTGATCAATATCTTAGGGAGTAATTCTCATGTTTTGATCAGGCTGTAATGATTTAAAAGGAATGAAACATGATAGGACTATGGAAGAAAGTACTCACTCGAGTTTTTCCGGAGCGATTGTAGTTCTTGCAAAATTTCCGAATCCAGTGGTGATCCCGTAAACGACTGAAAATGCAAAATGATATACAAATGATGCAATAGTCAGATAAAAAATATCATTAATTAGAAAAGTAACTGAAATGGAAATTACCTTTATTTTCTTGAAGAATCTTTTCAACAAGATCTCGAGCTTTTTGAACAGCTTCCTCGGATTCCTTTGTCAACTAAAAAAATGCTTGATAAATAACTAAATATTTACTCTCCTGCTATACATTATTTTTTAGTATTTTATACTTTCCTGAATAATAAAAAATGCTTTGTGAATCTTAAAATAATATGGATGTCAATTTATTATGCACAGCTGATACACATGGTACGACCCAGTCGTTCTCATTAGTCGTATTCATTCCAAGAGCGTCTTCAATCTAATATGGTATTCAGAGTACTATTTGTTGGCTTAGCATTTTTTTGGCAGCTTAGTTGAACAGATTCTCCAAAATTAAAAATATCTGTCGTCCCCTAACCTATGATTACTTCCGTCAAGTTCTGCACATCTTTCTGTGTTTTTCGTTTCTTCGGAGGTGATAATCGAGTAGCATATTCTGTTTGGCATCTATCCCCTTCTTAATTCAAGCGTAGACCTAGGAAATCACATATTTAGGTAGATATAAGTATCCGGGTAACATGTGTTGATGTATTGATTGAGATTCAGTTTTCACAGAATAATTGGAAAATTGCGTAAACTTCACGTTCATCTGCCTATTCTTAGAAAGACTCATGGATCTGCGATTTTGAAGCAGCTTCTTGTCCTTTCACACGTCGCGTGGCCTTTGCTTTCCCCTGGATACTGATTATGTTACAGGTTCACCTCATTTTTGGGAAAGAATTGTCTGTAAAGGTTCTCCTCCAGGAAAAATCAATAGTTGGTACTGCTGTAAAATGAAACATTAGGAGCAATATCATATCGACTTGGTGTATATACGTTTGAAGCACTCTGAAGAACGATTTCTATCCCAGGAAATGGACAAGACCTCAAGACAATGCGAAAGAAATGGACCAGCAGCTGAAGTTAATATGCAGAGCAATTATATGCCAATGCTCATTGATCACGCAAATACCTCATCGACGGTAATGATGATCGGAAAATTGTCATAGAAGCTTCAGCCTTTTATCTCAATTAGCATTATACCTTGCTCTGATATTGTAAAAAGATTTGCAGCTCAATTTCTCTTTCCTTTTTCTCTTCAGAAATCCGAGAAAATATGATTTGGAACGAATACAGTAGATGAAGGATAATAGATTTCCTTCTTTTCCAGTGGTAGTGATGCGATGAATCTCAAATAAGGTATGATACCGTTCCCAGAGTGCATTATATAATTCTAAACTACCCAAGATTTCAGATGCAATCTCATACACCATGCAATTTGGAAATTAGAATTCAAGCCGGTTTCAGAGGTCCAATTACTTAGGAATTGCCAGTAATGCCTCCCAGTAACGATACCGTTACTACCGGAAGAGTTTAAATTCTACAATTACCTTATCCCTTCGTAGTCAACTCTTGATTTTCACCCCCTCAGAAAAATATTCTTCTTATGTATCAGTTCTATTTCGTCCAATTCTCACATTTATTTCCATTTAAATCCTTACCTATGTTTACTATGAACCTTTTCAATCGTTTGCTTTTCGTAAACATTCTTCTTCCTTTTCTCCCCTCATATGCTTACGACTTCCCCATCCACTCCCAACCCCCGACTGTTAAAGCCCTCTCAACTTTGCCCAAGCCTTGTGTGCCCTCATCCTAAATAGCTAAGGGTGTAAGGACAACTAGGTAAATATAGACGTAACAAGAAGGTGTCTTAAAATTTGAACTTGGATGAAAATTCTCACAGTAAAATGTAGCACGACGTTTTTTCTGATAAAAAATGGTTCTTTTTATTGTAAAACCCCTAACGTTTCTTACTAGATGATTTATTGTTTGGTATAGGTTACACATTAAATAAAGCCAAGTTTTTTCAGGAATATAATCTAAGTTATTATATGTCTTCTTTAAATCTTGACCTCCGCTTACTCAGGAACTGCCCTTGTAAAGGGGGGTTCACTGACTTTTCGGCGAAGATTGTAGTGTCTTGCACTCGGTTGGAGCTGATGATCATCTCGCCAGACTCGAGTCTGGCGCTCTCCTCCTTCAGGAGGATCGCCGGCTCTTCGGTGAAGATTGTGGTGCAATGATTGCTCTGTTAGATGCTGATTAGTAAAGAGCCCCTCACCCGTCAACCTCTTCCTTGACGCAGCACAAGGGCTTGTACAAGGTGATTTGTTGCTCTTCCTTTGTAGAGCACCTGGGCCGGATCGCCGCCCTCCGTCGATTAAAGAGGCTCTGGCTTACTCTCAAGGCGTCAAAAAAGACACTCGAACTAATTGCGTTTGTCTGACGACGCCTTGAGCCAGAAAATTCCAGGTTTTGTGACGGGATCAGTTCATTCTATTTAATGCTCTGGTGCCAAACATTGCGACCCTTCCCACCCTTCCCAAATCCTTCTTCCCACCTATCCCCCTAAGCTGGATAACCGGGTTAAATAATAAGGAACCGGCCAGCTAAGGTTCACCTTGCGCAGTAGACGCTTTCTTCTTACTCAGGAACTGAAGCATAGCGCTTTGAAAGCGTGTTATATCGTAATATCTTCCAAAATATGAATTACAAGGTTACACAACACATACAGCTGCTATACACATATACCTACTATTAAACCTAGTACTAACACTGTCTGACGACAGTGCTACAAGAGTGACGCCTAATTTATAATGAGTCAATGTTTAGGCATTGCTAAGATAAAATAAAAACATTTCACTACTTGGATAAAGAAGCAATTTTCATGCCTTTTTCAGTTACCTTCACGTGTTCCATCATTAAAATCTACCGAATATGGAGACTTACCTTAATTTTGTACCTGCCCCTTCCAAGTTGTAAGAGATCATCAGTAGACAAGGTATTCCCATCGAGTAGGATGTACTAGAATGGGAAATAGCATGGATACATTATTGTAAAAGGGTGGATCATAAAAATATAATATCAAATCAGTATTTATTGACTGAATGCACGTTACCTCGTTTGGAGGCTCGTATTTCCCTGGTCTAGCAAAAGTTAAGGTTCAATAACTTTAACTGAATATGCTGAATGACAAAGAGAATTGCAGTGTTAATTACTTCGGGAATACGTGGGAATAACTTCTTTCAATCATTTCAGATTCCGTTTTGAAAAGCGTGAAACGCGTAAAAATTAGCTTCTTATGTTTAATTTCATATTACTATATTGCCTCACTGAAGTTTAATTCAATTACAAAAGTATTTTTAGTTCCATTTTCTCATAAAACTTGAAAATTAAACTTTTTAAATTATTTGAAACCAATTTTTTTACGTTTTTATTCCCTATCAACTTACTTTGCTTTTCGATTTATATTTCAAGTTTAAAACAATATACATGCTTAGCTAGCCTTACATATTTTTGCCAAAAATAATAAATATGTTCAAGGATACATTTGCTCGGGAACATAGTTCATCTCCGTCGGTGCGATGGCAGGATTTGGGCGGTCAGTTGTTAACACTGAAAGTATTTCAAAGCATTAAACTCTTTCTTCCATGAAGAAAATATTTACTAAAATTTATCACAACAAAATGGCCAAAACCAGCTACTACAGAGAAATGTTGAAGTTATCTGGGCTGTTGTCTGAATGTTTAAACTTTACATACTTCCTATAAACAGCCTCGCACTCTTCGAATTCTGAAGTTTTTATTTAATAGAAATAATTGTCCTAATAGCCAGTTAAAATATATTCGCTTCTTTCCTGTGAGCGCCCATGAATTTCCATTTAAATATCTTGTAAAGTTTAGCAAAACATTTCTACATATAGGAAAATCTTGCTTATTTTTGTATTTTTAATGTCAAACAAATATAAATGTCAATTCCTTAAAGCTTTTAACTAAATCCCGTTTTTCAAGTGGAAGCCGTTATTTATCATTTAAAAATCACTACGTGCCACCCCCTATGGTGGGCCAGCTTATGATTTAATTAAAGTATACGTGTATTATATTATAAATGAAGCTTCTCATTTTCATCGGCATTGCATCCGGCTGCAAGCGGTCGTGTACGTGACCTCACCCACGGACACAAAGTCGTTGTCGTCGAGGATGTCCTTGACGAGGTCGTCCGGGTCGAGGATGACGCCCCCGCGTGTCTTGCGCACCTCCTGGATCTTCTCCTCCCGTGGGACGCCCTTGGCGGTGGCCGGCTCCGCATCTCCGCCCCAGTGCATCTTCATGTAGCGCCTCAGCGCCTCCTCACCCAGCCACCGTACGGTTATCTTCCCTGCGGAGAAATGAAAAGCCCACTTCTTAAGTTCATCCTGGATAATTTTCATGCTAAATTTCTCACGAATCCATTGACAACCGACCGTGGCTGAGCCGTGGGGAGGACGTGCCTGGTCGAAGCATAGACCTACGTTGGCCCAGTCGACTGCGGTGGAAGTTGACCCGGTCATCTAACAGCCCTCCTCTCGAAAACCTCTCACTCCTAGAAGGCACATAAAGCCTCTCGTCGAGTGACATTTGAGGAATACCAACGAGCCAAAAGAACGGCTAGGACGCTATGTTTCAATCTCCATGGTTCCTGGATCCGGCCCTCTTCTCCGGATAAGCGTGGTCGTGCTCCTCCCTCAGCCTTTTCATTTCACTTTGCCCTATTTCCCTGTTTCCTTCCCGATCGGAAATCCAATCCAGTTAGCAGTTCCACCACCAAGTTGATGTGTAAATACGTTTTGTTTTTTGATTTAATATACAGTTTTCTTTACGCAAAGGTGCATGTGTTTTAATTAAATTGTCCACCAACGACCCTAGGTGGGGGAGATCGGGCTGAACAGTATCTCTCATGGTTACACCTTCTAGATGACACAAAGTGTCAGAACCCATACCCAGTGGTAAATAAATTGGCATAACACTTTGAAGTAATGTTATTTAACATTAATAAAAGTCAATTTCACGACTTTACCCCTCCCCCCTCACCTTTCTCACATTTTTACACTTTCAATGCGGGTGACATTTTCACTATGATTTCGTGTGACGCCATACATCCAACTTAACAAGTGATAAAAAATAAGAAAAAACGGGAAAATACGAAGAAAACGCGAAAGTTGACACGGACGCTTCCGCACTGACGTGAGGTTGCCACCGAACGGCGGGAGAGTGAAAATTTGTGGCAGACACACTCAGAGCTTCCAAGTGGTATGACGAGAGAACCACGACAGGCATGTCATCCGCCTCAGTGGAATAGCTCCAAAGTCGTTCGTTATCTCGAATGTCTTCCTCCTCCGATATCGATAGAGCAACATGTAAACATATCGAATCAAACGACCCTGAAATAGCTCTTGTTTACGGTGCCGCAAAGCACGCGGGCAAAAATCTTGAAATCTCAATAATCGCGGGCTCGAGGCGAAAATCAAAGATGTTCGAAGTACCCGTTGTGGGGCTCATCGCAGCGTTACTGTTAAATACTTTTTGTTTCTTTTCCTCACCTAATGTGAAATCTTCTATCCATTGCTAATTTTTATGAAAACTATTTTTATAAAATTTTATATTGATAAATTAGTACCCAAAAATATATTTTTATATACATATGTAGTTTAAATTCACATAAATGAATCTGCTTTAGTTACAATTAGTGATCAAATTTAAATTACAAAAGGAAAACACTTATACTTTACGTAATATTGCATAATATTGAGACACGTGGATATGAGGGTCGACGGTAGAAACGTCAAAAAAAAATAATGATTACTTAGAAAAAAGGGCACCAGTTTATTCTTTAAGTTAAAACAAAAATAACTATTGCGGGCGATCGGCGAGCCAAGGAAAGGGACAATGATAGGGAAGGGAAGGCGTGCGCGGTACCTGTGCGAGTGGTGATCTGGTGAAGCAGCGTCGGCTCGTCTCTCCAACGAACGCACTCCCCGTCGTCCTCACACGAGGAGTTCGTGACCAAAAATCAGCCCGGGGGCAGGGTGTGTGTCCCTTTTATACCTAGCCCCCATAAGGCTAGCCCCACAGGCCAGCACAAGACAGTCCTGTTTAACAGGCCTGTGCCTATGTGCCAAGCGGTGGCGGTGGAATCCACCCGCACTCCGCACTCTTCCTTTCACTCAATGCTCGTCGAGAAGGCCATGACCTCATGGACGGCTCAATATTATTAAATTGAAATTTCTCTCCACGTAAAATTATTGTTTTATTTCAGAAATAAAAACTTTTACTTAAGCTTGGAGCGAAATTTTTTATTCGCTGCATTTCGATTTGGAGCGTAACGATTTGTCGACTGACAATTTTGTCGTGTGTTTCTTCAGAAGTGGATAACTTCCAGTAGTGCATAATGTAAGAAAGTGCCATTAAAACAGTTTTAGCTCTGTTCAAAATCGGTGGTGAGAAGTCATTGGAACAGAAAAATGAAGGGGCAAAAGAATATGTAGCAGATATATGATGTATCTTGACTGTGTATTACTGGATATGAATTATGAATCACGGTCCTATCATCTCCCAACTGGCCCTAATATCCGAGAGGCAGCTCTGAATTGTCTCAGTTATTCAAAGCAATCAAACAAGCAGGGCCAAAATACAATGTGATAGCTCAAACTGGAATACCTTATACCTCGAATGCAATACCTCGACCAGGATATTTGTCCTAAACGTTTATATACATTTTAATTCTGATCCATTATGGATTGCAATATTTCGATTCAGTTCAATGGTAAGTGTTCTTGCCAAAATATTCTCCGCGACTTGTCTTCTTTTCTTTCATGTCTGCTCGCACCCGCGCTCAAGATGTGCGACAAGTCTGCAGCATAATCCACAGTAAATTCTCCTCTGAAAAATGATACCTAATCCGATAAAATTCCCATGTAACGACTCCCTTCATCTAACATTTTCCCATTGGATACGTAAGAGTAAGGCCTGTCTACCTGCCTCTTCTCTCAAGCCAATTGGAGACGTCCTAAAGTGGGATCGCCGCTGCTGAAGTCGGGTCCCTCCCCCACAGCCCTTCAATCCATTTGTCACCTTTGCCAAATTTCGTGGGATACCACATCCATGAAGACTTCAATCTTATCAATTACCGAACGGTCATTGGACCCGATTCAAGTTCATTGTCGAGGGCCTTGCTCTCTCAAGGACATTTTCCGTTCCTTAGCTAACATTTCCTAAGGACCGCGATATCAAACCTCAGCGTTAATTGTGTTCTTCGGGGGATGAATTCGCTGCGGAAAAGTTTACGGCTCCATACGTCTTTCCCTAAATTGACACCTAAATAAAATTAGCACTCATTTCATTGAAGGTGGGTGGAGATTTGAACGCTCGGATGAAAGCCTTGTGTGTGATGAACATGTCGTATTTTTGACGCAACGGGGGAATGTTTTGACTGAAGGTTCTCCGGGATTTTAATTAAACAGGCTGAACCTTGCTGACTGCTATGGGCGAATGTGTCAACGCTCTTCTGTACTATGATTTACCCGACGCCTTTTAAGCAGACATTCAGAACTCATTTGGTCTTGTGCGCTTTGTCAGCAAACAGTGATTCTCTTTGATTGTGGAATGAATGGAAAAGAAACGGAGGAAAAAAAGGAAGCAAAGTAAAAAGTTATTTAAAATTTTTCGTTGATATACCCATTTCATGATAAAGTAGACAAAAGACAGCTCTCAAAGCCACTGCACCATAAGCATTTACTCTTTTTTACTCAATTAGTAAAGTGCGAAAATATTATTCAATATCCTTTTTACCTAATATACTCGTTCAAAACACCTTGTATGCTCTATCGTATGATCCATTTATTAAAAAAATAGTTAACGATATTTTCCATCTAATTCAATAACGAATTGCTCTTGTATGGTAGTTAATGGTACGAATGAAATTTTAGTCTGTTGCTTTGTGAAAAATGAGTCAAAGTGAACTTGAGCAGTCGCTAAACATCGGGAAAAATATCAAGATTTAATGCAAAATGTCTGGTTTATTTTATTTTGAACACAAATGTTCCATTGCATTGATGGTTTAAAACGTTGATTTGCAGGAATCTGAGAAAGTTCTCGTTCAGAGGAATTCCTAGTTCCGTGCTTCACTTAGCGACCGACTTCCCTCGTGCTAATCCGGCAGCAAACATCGTGAGCTTCTCGTCAGTACAAACTACGGCCTCCAAATTTATATTGCTGAGTTTGTCGATTTCATTTACTCTATACCTAGAACATTTTGAGTCTAGTGATATTCTGCGGATAGAATAAATGCAACGTTCGCCGAGATTAAGACTGACGGAATAGGGTATTTTAGGTTCAGCCTGAAACGACGAGAGTGGTTTCATTTTGGTTGATATTTGAGGAGTGCCCATTCTGACGCGAAATACATTGTACCCCAAGTTGAAATGGAAACATTCCTCACTATAAGAATATTTTTTGAGGTAGTATGTATCATCTATAGAATATTAATTCATCCGCTGTAAATGAGATCCTGCATTGAATATTACATTTTTTATAATTGGTGAAGTTTGTTGGCAGCTGCCATAGCAAGCGATATCCTCATTTTCTCTAAATTTTTCTAAAGATGTTTTTGCGTTCTTTTGCGGTTATTTACTCATGATTCATTTCATTATTTAGCATTCCTTAAATTGTTTCGGTAATGATCATTACAGTTTGAACTATGATGCTAATTAGCCGATGACAATATTTAATCAGATGGTGAGCCATTTTAATAAGCATTTTGGATTCATAATGATATGATACCACTCATCTTACGATGTTTGTGCTTTTGGAGCCTCCATAAGGTGTTCAACGGCAAGCTTCTTCAAATTTTATTCATACTGAATGGAATACCATTTGATTGATAGAGTATTCAAATAAATCAAGGATATTTTCAAGAGTAAGAAGAAAAATGTTTTATAATGGTAAAAAATGGCATTAAATTGGAAGACTATGAAGGGATTCTTTTTTATGTCTGCAAAGCTTATGTGAGACTAAAAGCATTAAAGTTAGATTTCTTAATTCACGCGAATACCGTATGAGCCAGTCTCGTGTTACAAACTGGGAAAACCTGGGAATTACGAGTCTTGCAAACCAAGTACCATGTAAACCTTGCTACCAAGCAAGTAAACCTTGCTAGCTACCAAGTAAACCTTGAGAAAGGAATTGCTCTCTCAAAGTTGTCGTAGCGACCCTGGCTTCTCGTCTCGGCAATATGATGGCAATCCCAGGCTTATCTCGTTTCCATCACGTACGCGGGTGGAGTCCAGCTGGCCGTAATATAATATTATTATTTTGTGAAGAAGAGGGAATACATTTATCAGAGTGTATTTCTTCTTATTTTTGTGAGAGAAATAAAAAAAAATGATTAAATGAATTCGATATTGCTGCAATCGTGAACTACCTGCTATTAATAATGATTTGACTGTCTCGTAGTATTTAAGCCATTATTAATATTAACTTCGTTTGTTTCCGGATCGCCACTATACATTCGAACAGTAATCATGCTATCAGGAAAATTACTTGAAATAATTCCAGGCTAAATTGCTTTGAAGAAGTGTTCCATATATATCAGGGGCATTCTCTCAATAGACCGGAGAATGACGTTCTATTTTCAATGAAAACTTGTAGCTACATCGTGAATATAAACATTATTTTGAAATAGGATTCTATTCCTGTGGCGTCAAAATATTTTTCACGACTTTTACCGTATCTCCACCAGAAAAAATGCATGTCTACGTAAAGAAAAAATGGAGATGATCAGGTTAAGGGTTCTGATAATTATCTGGATTGAAGAGCGTTTGCTACTGCGCAGGTGACGGCTCACAGCTGTTTTGGGGATTTTCGTATTTGACCTTGCATCAAGTACACCGTGATCGTGATCTATTGATTAGCGGCCTCTAACCTTCCTCATTATTCGAGCATTCAGTCTCTTCGTAACACTTCAATGCATCGTTCGAACAGCGTTTTGCCGATTCAGACCCGAGAGCCTTCGTGTGGGGCACGAGTTCAATATAAAGAACTTGAGTGAAATATTTGAAATGATGTGCTGGCGTTTGTCTACCTATATCTATAGTTTTCATGACCAAAATGTTTAGACGAATATCAATTATTTTCTATTTCTTCTAGTATTACGTACATTCTAGGAATGCCATACATACAATTATTAAATAAAGAACAGGTCGGTTAAATGGGGGTAACTCTGTCTAATTTCGTCTTAAGACTTTCCAAGCACACTGCTGTGAATGTAAATATATATCACCTCCGGAATTAGGAAAGCTAATGAAAAACTTAATATGTTTTTAAAAGTTTACTATCTCTTTTTTCTGGTCAAACTGACTGCTTAGGGATAAGAATTCTTTCGTAGGCAGACATGCAACACGATTGGTAATTTCCAAGATATTAATGCCCATGTAAATACAGGGAACAACCTTGCTTACTCATCAATTACCGCTCAGATCAGCAGCCAATGCAGTCGTGGTTAAAACATTAAAAAACTACTCTTTGGCAAAGAAATGGGATGGGGTTCAAAATAAAGTATACCCAAGTGGAATTTAAGTGTATTAACATTACCATCTTCGAAATTCTAACATGCTCGTGACATTTATATAATCATGATTAATGCCCAGACGGACTGCGGAACTAGGAGGCGACTATGTACCGATGTTTATGGCACTTGATCTAACTCAGTAGCCTTTACATCCCTGCAGTAGGCTCTCCTTCCTCCTCTCACACATAGGTATGCGGTATCGAGAGATACTACCGATATTGACTATAATTACTTTAAGGGGTCCCTGTGTTTTCAAAATTCCTGGAAATTCATTCGTTAGGAAATAATTAGTGCTATGAATGAATGGTAAAACGTTAGAAGCATAATCCGGTTGTAAGTTAAGAAGCTTCAAATTCAAAACTTTGTGTTCCACAGAACTTTTTCATCGTTTAACTAGTTTCGCAACATTGTATTATCTTCAGGAAATTGACATCTTCAGGTACAGGGTAGCGATACTATCAAATTGTAATTATATACTGTGGAACGCAAATTTGTTATTTGAAGTACCTCAATTCACAATGGAATCCCACATAGTTTCAGCCTCAACCATCGCTTACATTAATTAGGTTGTAGTTTAAATTAATTTTATATACCACGCTTCATTCTCTACTGGGAATTACTGTTTCCTTTTCTGCGACCCTCACCCATTCATTACATTTTCATGGTCTGGTGCCACCGTGAGCATTTAAAACCTGCCTTTATGAGGAATTGGAGATTATAGGTATAAAATAGGACTCCTTAGGACCTAGGATCCGCTTAAATATAGGTTATAACCTATATTTAAGCGGATTACAAAATGTGAATACACGTGATAAACTTAACTTTATCCAACAGTACTTGGTAGAAACTTACTATCTCGGATAAAATAAGTTATCATATTAGCTAATCGGGGAATATGAGTACTTACGTTATTAAAGTGTATGTTTAGGGTATTTTTTCCAACATATATGTGCGGAAATTCCAGCTTGTCGGCCATTTCATTTTATCATGTACTTTCCACAAAAGAGAGACGAAATTCTCATTGCCGATCTTCTAAAATAGAGCATGTTGAATTTTAATAGGATGATGCATGGACGAAACGCCGAGATATGCGTTATTAGTCCGTGAGTCGTAGCGGATCCTGTGTGTTAGTGAAAACCTTAAGCGTCCAAGACGAGGCCATGCACTTTCCTCACATAGAGTTGCCACATAGTGAGTGGTTCACTCCGTGAGATTTCTTATTTGAGAATAAGAAATTTCGTGACATTTTCTTTTTGTCTGTAAAATGAGTAGCATTAGCGTTATACTTCACTCTGTTTCAGTACTTTGCAAGGAGTTCAAATTTCAACTGATTTCTTGTGAATATGAGGATCAAATGAAACAAAAAATATTTATGGGTAAAATATATGTTAGCATTGAAACAACATTATTATAGAAAACATCAGCCACCTGCGTCAAGAAAAAAATGAGTGTCGCCGAAATAGTACACTTCAAATTGGTTGGCGTTTCTGTGGATTAATTATACTGAACGGACTAAATTTACACGTTTTTGGCTGCTTTCAACCGGTTCCAAAAGCTTGGGATATTTCACCCTCTCTCTCAAAGAGATACATCGAATTCTTGGAGGAACTCGGAATTCCCGAGGAAGCGTCAACCCTAGCTTGTCGCCCTGGTTTGAAACATTCAATCGAATGGAAAGAGGAAGGTTAGAGGCAACAGCATCCGGACGCTGAAGCCCAATCTAAAATGGATATAACCCAAAAACTCTCTTCCATGAGTGTAATAAACTCATAAGCTTACTCTATCGATAAAAGGATATAAAAAGCTAGAAAATTATGCCTATGACAGCTGCTATGGTCGGTGGTGATTAATTTTTCCGATTTTTCGTTTATTTAGAAAAAATAACTGACTGGCCATTTACTGAGTTCTCCCTTTTACAATTCATATACTGGTGATTATTCTGACAAGTTTTCTTTTATCAGCTTAGTTTCTTTGCTTATTACATCGTTATACGTTTTCGATACTGTAGTATATCCACTGAATTCAAATATGGTCACGTTCCGAGCCTTCATGGCATCGCAGATAATAAGTCGAAAGAACATAAGAAATACTTCGATAGGTTCCCGAGTCGCGCATCGAAACGGAGGAAATGAACAACTAGACTCAAGATATTTTCACCAAGTGAAACTACATGCTACCACATGATCGGTATCCCCGAACTATACTGATGCCGACAGGGGAACTGAATATATCTATTTGGCTCGTCGTAAGCCGTGAAGATGAAACTTATCTATCTCACTTACGACATCCCGTTGTGTCTTACGACAAACCATCAATTCGGCGTCACACGGGACACTTTAACCTGCGTTTTTACTTTCGTAGAGCTTAGGATGCTACCTGGGATCCGCTGTGCGTTTCACCGCAAGTGAACCCAGCGGTTTTCCTGGTGGAGCGATTTTTCTCTGCATCCGGAGTAGGATGGTACAATCAGGATTCCTTATTCTTGTGACGCGATCTCGGAATTCTAGGCCATAGATGACACACATTTACCGTAGTAAAGCCTACGACCACAATGAGTCTTTCCACCGATATCTTTAAAGTTTTTCTGCAAAGAATCTAAAAATACCGATAGTGTGACTGCATGCAGTTTCACTAGGTGAAAATATCTCGGGTTCTCCTCCGGGTCAGGTTCTTCCCTATTTTATTCTACTTGATCCTGAAATCGACTTGGATTCCAAGGTCCCTGAAGACGATTGGAAAGACGCACATCGAAGGGTTGGAGAAAAAGAAGAACCTGTCCCGGTGGAAAACTCGATAGATTTTCACCCAGTCGATTCGCCGGAAAAGCACGAAATCATAAATGTCAGTTCACTGGTTGAACGAAAGTTCTAGGGAAAGAGCAGATAGACAGCTATAAAGAAGAGTCGTTTCTGTACGTTGAGTTTTATGCGCAGAAGAGCGCCCGCCCCTGCGCACGAAAGTAATATATCTGACGCAGTTGACTCTGAGTGGAACTCAACACGAACCAAGTGGTAACAACGCTGCAAGCACGGGAAAGCGCAGGAAAAAGCGTACCGTTTGACACCGGCTTAACGGGTTGCGTCCCTTGAAGATATGGCTCAAAGTACTCACCATCTCTGCAGGGCACCTGGAGCCAATCGCCCCTCACCCTCACGGAAATCTTCATGGCGGACCTCGAGAGTCTCTGGGGAGCGGCGTGCGATGTCGACGGTTGGAGCGATGCCACAGCTATGAGAGCCTCGAGTAGCGCCGCAGCGCTCTTAGAGTCCACTTGAAGCGTCCGCCAAAGGTCGTACGCACCTTTTTCCCGGCGTCCCTTAGACGTTTCGCCCCTCCCCCCTCTCCCGCCTTGCTTTACCCCTCTCGACGGCCTCAGGCACCTCCCGGAAGGCCTCCCTCCGATGCCAGCGTTCCCCCACCGCCTCCCATCGGTGACAGCTCTGCGAGACTCCTTCGCACCTTCCATCCCCTCCCAGGTTTCCCCAACCAACCACATGCTTTAACACAGGCATCATCCGATCATTGCCGTTGTCAACTAACCACCCAGCCTCCCCTTCCACGCCCGTTTAGCACACCGACTTGAAAATTCGCGTGCTTCCTCACTAATCCCTCATAATCCCTCGCTTTCTAACTCTCCTCTCAAACACCTCCGAAGTCAACACGGGAAATGGGAGTTTTTTCCCTTCTCCTTCTTTAGAGGTCCCGATCGAGTCGAGCATAACTGTGAATTTCTTCATTCGCGTCAAAAATGCGGGGATCGCATCAAGCGCCTGGAAAAAAGAACTCCGCGGATATTGATCTATTAATTTTTTCCCTCTGACGTCTCTTCTCCCTCGGCTTGTTTTTCCGGGGTGGTATGAAAGTGCATCATCCCATGCAAATTCCTCGAGCATGCCCACCTAATTGAGGGGATAGTTGAGGCGGAGGCAGGCGCGTCACGTTGGAGGGCCACGGGGAAAAATTGTCTCTTTCCGCGGGGATCGAGGAAGAGCGTGGAGTTGCGCAAGAGCTGCTGCACTGAAGGTGACACAGCGGCGAGCTTCATCGCGATTCACTCCAAAAGAGCGAGTAGAAATATTCCACGTTACGCTACTATACAACTCCGAAATTTGTTCAGGAATATTGAATGGTGCCATAACTTTACGCAGATGCCTCAAAACGATGGAAAGTGATTTCATTTCGTGGTATTATTCGCGTAAAATTTTGGCGAACTTACTAAATGGGCATCAAATACATTTATTTATTTCATATTTATGTGGTGAATCAATATCAATTGCAAAAACTTGGCCATGCAACGTAAATGCCGGACCATAACCAGAATTATCTTTTTTGAAGAGTTTTCATATCCACGTTAAGTTTCACCCTCATTACTTCCATGAAACAGAGGAAGAAGCACATTCTTTCCAATGAAAGTCAAATATGAATTTATTTTCAAAAGTTGATAATTTTGAATTTTATTCTAGGAGTTGATTTGGCACTTCTAGAATTGAATCAACAATGTACCTCCCATTAAAAAACTTCTTAAATTGTTTACTTTTTTCTTTCACCCTCACAATTCCCTCCAAAAGCTTTTGAGGGAAGTTTTATCCCATAAACCTCCCCTCACTGCACCCCAGGTAAAATAAGGAAATGATATAGGCTTTAGATGCGCTTGTTAATGCACGGTGTATCTCAGAAACTATCCCAAAACGCTTTGCGCCACTTGTGCCAGTTAGCGAAATAGCTTATTGGGCGGGGATCAACAAATCGATGCACATATAAACAACATTTTAAGGCGTTACTTGATAGAACCACTGCATTATTGAAGAAAAATACGCAGTACACTTTGTGGGACCTACAAAGTGTACTGCGTTTTTTTTCTTCAGCAAAGTGATACACTATTCCCTATCAATATAGGAAAGAATAACCTAAAAATACTGTTGTCTTCTTCGAAAGAACAGTTTTTGTACATAATTATATGTTTTATTTTATCTTAAAAGATGAATCGTAAGCAATCATCGCAGATACAGAATTTCTTATGCTCGATGGCTTCGCCGCTCCTGTTGAATTCCTAACTAAATAAGACTATGAGGTAAAATAGCGAAACTATAATAATGCGACGTCCAATGCGATAATAGTTATAAATATATCTGATACCAACGACGGAAGCTATGTGTTAGTTTTCCATAAGCCTTTATTTTCTTCTTTATAATTTAAATAGGGGATTAAATTAGTTTAGCATAATTTGTGACCTTCATTACTAGAAACTGCATAGTGGCAATAGAAGTGTGCGAAAGTAAGAGAGGTGGATAGAGAGTCAAGGTGGGAATTGATAGGCCAGGGTACAATCTCCTTCTATCCCCACCATTATTTTAATTACGCGCCGAGGGATGTGGGTGACCAACTACGCAATCTCTTGTTTAAAAAATTTGAATTTCTTTTCATTTTTATGTGGTTATTTTTGTATAGTATTTTATCTGTATCACCCTGTTTTAGATTAATTTACTCAAAAATACTGAAAGGTGAAAATGTTTATTGTATCTTAATGTACATATCTTTTCCATGTTTTTTAAATTAAGTGGTTATATGACGTGTCTTATATCATGTGCAATCGACTGTGTTAATGATAAATTGTACCATGATCCTTGGGCAAATAAAAATTATTATTATTACGCACCTCAGCTCACTAATCATCCCGCTCCTCCCCAATGCCTTTTTCTATTACCCTTCCATTTCATGGCTTTTTCCTTACATGCTTCACCTCCGAGCGGCAGTGCGCGGGGTACGTACCTACGTAGGACATGGTTGTAGGTATGTACATTCCGGGAAAGGTCGTAGGTATGCTTATGCTAGAGTTTCACTAATGCACATGTTTAGGAATATTGAATGGTGCCACAAGTTTACGCAGATACCTCAAAACGATGGAAAGTGATTTCATTTCGTGGTATTATTCGCGCAAAATTTTGGCGAACTTGCTACTTGAACATGAAGTACATTTCTTTATTTTATATTTATTCCACTTAGTTTTCTCGTTATGCCATCGGAATTAATCAAAGAAGACAGCGCAATCCTTACGGGAAGAATAATAATGTGGCAGCATCACTAAAGAAAGCAATACAGTGCCCATGTCTCTTGTACAGTGAAAGATTGTCCAATTTTTTGTCTTTACATAAGTTACAGTAAAATCAAAGTAAAATAAAAAATAATTATGCATCGATGCGATTGTCCGTTGATGTGATGGCGGGAGTACCGGCCGAAAGTTCCAGGTTCCATGCAGTGGCAGAGATTGTACAGTGGAATCCTCATCCTTTCCTTCTTATGTCATATCATTCAGAGAGTACCTACTTTAAGTGAAGTTCCTCGTCCTTCGGAAGGGGCGTAAGCTTGGCGCCTTTCAATCAGAGGATGATAATGCTCACACCGGGGTTCTCTCACCCCTTCCTGTTGGCTGGTTGGTTACTTGAGAAGGCGACCGAGGCGGTCGTTTGCGCCATTGAGGGTAGGTGGGTGGGTTCGTAAGAGAAGGGCTATTAATGGATCAGAGGAAGGGTTGAGAGAAACCCGGCGTCGGCATTAGCCTGTTCTTAGCGAAAGGCGCCAAGGCAGTTTTATATCTCATCCGACAGACGGAGTCCCGCAGAGCATATTTTTAGGAATTTTCACTTGGTGACACAAACTGCTTGAACCCCCTCCACCACCCAAAACCCCATTAAAATTACCATTAGCTTTCGCTTTTTTCTCGTTCTATTGGGTTTGGGATTACCTTTCACCCATGTACTCAGCGTTTAACGCTTCCTGACTTCAATTTAACACGCGTAGAACTTGAGTTTTTTTCCTTTTTTTGCCGGCACCAAGTACTGCCACTGGGCGATAAAATCTTGGCACTAGGCGACATTCGTGTTGCTTACTTTGTATGTTATTTTATGCCCTGGAGTACCGTATTTGAAGTGCCCTCCACAAGACAAAAAGATTTATTTCGCGAAGTAAAAAAATACAAAGGAAATCCGCGTACTTCGCTGAAAACTGCTACGAGCGAACAGAAAGTGTCACATAGCTGATGGAAGGATTAGGTTGGGACCCGTTGGAGACTCCGAAGGCTACACGCTAGGCATAGATTACTTGAAAAACTCAGATCAGACGAGTTTCAGTACGACGCGGAGGATATTATTTCAACTCCGAGCTATATCTCTAGAACTGATAGATGTGACAAAATAAAAGAGATACACTGCCGAACTAACCGGTAAAATTCCCTTCTTTCCACGCACTATAACAAAAATAGGGTGACACAAACATAAGACACATCGTTAACATACCATTCCCCTCTGTCCTCTCCCCCCTCCTTTTCGTCATTCCCTCTTTTTCCATAGCTGGTGTCCTCACACCCCCAGCTACACTACTCGCAGTAGTAGATGTAGATGAAGACATTCAAGTAGGGATCGGGAATCCAATGGAAAATCTCGGCCAATGCCGGGATTCGAACCCCTCGAGGTGGGAGGCCATCAACCCTTCCTCCTCTTCCCAAATAGTCCGTCCCTTACCAACTTCTCCACCTACCCTTAATGCCGTAAATGACCTCACATGCCATGCCGGGAGCCGTGATAATCGACCGCTATGCATGCGGAAAGAAGAAGCTGGGTTTAACCCTTGAGCCTTAGGCAACCTGCAACACTCGGTCAGGTATGAAACTTGAGGTAGGTAATTCACCATGGAAAAAATCATTTGAGTTGACAAAGATCTCGCCATTGACAGTCAAAGTGCTATCCAGTTGCACCATTGTGTGATTTTTCCAATGATCGTTAGTCAACCAATTACCTGGTACAGAGCCCGAGAACAATACCTGAATCGTTAGTCAGCTTTCTTTGTGCTGGAGCATATGGGTACTACCACTTAGGCTGCACATTTGCAGGTGACTCTGCAACAGTAGGTAATACCATAGATAATCCTCAAAATTTCTCTACTTTGGTGCTGTGTGGAGAGCACTTCAAGTGTAGTTTACTATCCATCAAATGGGGCTGACATGGTGATGGTGATGCATGTTATACTGTAGTACCCATGGTGCCTTTCTTCAAGAGTAGCCTAATATGGATGCTGGGTTTCCCTAAACTGTTCTTACATTTCCCAAATAACATTTCCTTTACCAATCTAGCCATCTATCCTCAATGGTGAAAATGACCTCAGTTGTTGGTCACCTCACCAAATAAACAACCTCTTTCAAAAGCCTGCTCCTTATAATGAAACTCATTCTTTCATGATTAGGTACTATTGCCATATGTTTCTAAATTTTTATTTATTTATTTTCTATATCTCTCTGTAATGTTCTTATACTTATCTACCAGTGAAAAATTCTCATATTTTAGTCATTCCATTAATCTCCCACAAGCCACTCAAGTTAATATTCTATCTGCTACATATAGGCGCACGTACAATATTTTCCAGGGGGTCCAAGACATAGGTTTAAAAAGGGAGGTCCGAGGAGCCCTCTCCCAGAAAGTTTAGTAAATTTGAGGTCTCAGGAGTACATTTTTGGATCATCTTAGATGAATGACAATTTTCTATATTTGTTACCATAATATTAATTTAATCCGAAAAAACAATAAATAAATTAAACTTTCTCTTCCCTTTATTATTTTCCCCGGGATGCTAGGGGGGCCTTGGCCACCCCCTGCCCCCGTGAATGGGCGCCCATGTCTCCTACCTACTTCTTCGTTATTACTGACCCAATCCTCAATCATCCTGCATCAATCTGTGCCTTACCAAAGTCAGCAACACCATCAGGAAGTGTGAATCTTTGCCTCTGGATACAGTAGCTGTCAATTTCAGTCCACCTAATGTCAGTTTTTAATAGTAGATAATAGTAGACAAATTCATGATGATGTCAGTGGAGGCAATGCTGGGGGCAGAATTCTTAATCAACAGAAATGCTCTGCCCCCTAGAACCCATAGTATTATCTGATTGTTTCTGTTTATTTTTTGGCTCCACCCCCTAGAACCCCGGTGTAGGGGTCTGCGCCCCCAACGTCTTGGTAATATTATAGACTTGTACATAGGTTACTCTTATGACTGCTGTTGCCTAAACAATATCTTCAGCAAGTAATTCACATAGTGGATTTGTGTAATGGCTAATCCATAGTATTATCTGATTCTTTCTTAGTCTGTTTATGTTTTTTAACCTCTCAAGTATATTTGGAGAACCAAGAAACTAGGCTTTAACGTCGAGCAAATCGAGTATATGTGATATAATACCCATTGTATCAATAAGCAAACTTGCCCTTTCCTTGATAATTTCCATGATTTTAGGTTCCTTCATTCCATTGAGGGCCTTATATATCAATAAGAAAAATTTGCTTTCTAAATAAATGCCAATATTTACAATAGCAACAGAAAGTAAAAATTTTTCATTTGAATCTAAGAGTTCATCCTGTAAACCACGCTCATCTGCTCATCTTATTGGGCTAACTTCCATTTCTTGGATTTACTTTACGAAAGTGACACCTGTAAACAAAAGACGGCTAATTTGCGTGATTAACCAATAAAATTCCTCAACAAGTCATTGTAATGTAAAGTTTATATTAATGAGTGCAAATTCATCTAAAAATGGGCCTAGTTGGTGTTTAATAAACTTTAATGTGAAGGAAATGCATATTAGTTTCCTACTTTTCTCGCTAACTTCCAAGAAAGGGTTCAGAATAAAATATGGCGGTTGCTTGTGATGATGGTTTGTCATTAACTCCTTCCGAAAACGCCTCGTTAGTTGAGTCCTTCCATTCTTCTGCAACTAAAAGTGTATCTCCTTCACCATCAAATGTGTCACTTAGAGAAGACAGATGGCCATTCCTCCTACTTTCAAGGGGATGGAGCGTTGAACAGAGGATCCAAAGGAAATGTAAGAAACAAAATATTTCGTTGTGACACTACATTAAGGTATTCTGCGACGCTGTTAACATTTTTTGTATAAATATTTCATTTCTATTTCCATCCATGGCAATAGGGAATTTATGCTTTAAGGAAAACGTTTTGTGGCTGTCGAAGAATTTTTAGCTTAAGAATTCAGGTCGTTCTGTTGTGTACATGATCAGGGGTCATGTTTATGTTTTATTGGGTGATTCATCGTAGAGCGTGTTTCGAACGGAATGAGATGAGCAAATGGAGTTGATACTTCTGCTTTGGTGGTGAACTTGTCGATGTTTACAAACAATGGTATGTCACTGCTGTCAGTTATTGTGTCTTGTAATTTATTTTACAATCTATTTTTTGTTTTATTTAGCCCTCTTAACTTTAAGAGTTATTCAGGCCCTCGTACAAATCTCTTGAAGATGTGGGTAAAATTCGAAGGGAGCGATTGAGAGAAAGGACTTGTGCCCTTTTGATCTCGGGTCAACCCACGATTACGAGGGAGACGTTTGACAACTGTCAAAAAATGTCTAATGTTAATATATTTTTTGTTATGATGCCCTCATGGGTAATTTACCCTTAGAAACTATTATGAGGTTTGAGTACTCGCATGGAATGGTACTTTCGGTACTACACTTATTTTGAAATAAAATTGTTTGAATCTCGTATGTGATTGGTGGCGAAGTTTACCTGGTTTACCTATGCAACCAGTCTTTTTCCCTGCTTTGATTGCATTCCATGCAATTTGATTATTGTATAAGGGACCTAGTTGAATATGAGATATTTCAAGAAGAAGTTACGCAGTAAGTACGCACAAGAATAACTTTAATAATTCTTAATTATGTTAATGTCATACATTATAGTTTCATGTCATGTGTCACCCAAGCTTCTCAAAAAAGCTTTCTCCGACGTAGATGAAGTAGACATGGCAGTAAGTTAATGAAACTTTAAGATAGGTGAAACCATGACTCCCTCTTATGTGAAGGTAGCCTATTAGAGTTACTCATATACGTACCAATTAGAAATTGAATTATTATACTTGAATAACTAATTCACTAACGCATTTTCCGTATTCAGAAGTCAAAGCTTTCCCCACATTACGGAGTTTTACAGCATTAGCAACATTACATAGTATTATTCCCTAAACCGAAATTCAATATTTTATGTTCTTACTATAGCCTATGTCAATTTAGAGGAATTGTCTCCTTCACATACCTATGTAAAAATAAATAGTTTGCATCTTTACAGAAGATGTTTTGTTGTATGCTTTGTCCTGTGAAATTGCTTAGGAATAGGTTGATGTAGTGGATACTTAGTTGTAAATGTGAAAACGCATGATTGACTACTTGTTCCTGCTTTTGTTGATGTTTTTTAATTAATGATTTGATGTTTTGATTTAATGGTTTAGTTTGGGACCTGGATATATTGTTGTAACTGGATCCATTTAATGTCTGTTGTTTTTTCATGGCATCGTAGTGTGTCTACTTATCTTGTTGTTATAAATCTCCAATGATGTTGGCTTACATACCATATCTCTTGTTAATTCAGTCCTTGATATCCTAACCCTACTCTACTTTCAATGGATCGGTGCTGGTAGAAGTCACCAGATCAGGTTCTTCCCAAGTGACTTACTGGTCTCTTGTTTGTTCTGTTTGTGATTTGTAAGCCTTTCATTTTCTTTGGCTGCATGTTGTGTTGACCATTTGAAACTCAATAATTCTAAACCTGCCTTTACCCCAATTTTGGTCAATGAAGTTAATTGAGTTTGTTTGTAATACATATATATTCATGTGGCATTGAAATGGGTATCTAATTATTTATTTTCATGATAGAAAATGTATTCATGAACTTATTGACTAACAAGTTTTGTGTATGGTATTCCCAAGTTTTAATGGGTTTATGGAACAAAAAACTAAATCAGTGACATAAGGAGGCCATTTATCTCACTGGGTATCTGTGGTGTATTAGGAATAGTCGTTCATGAACCCTTGTGTCCATCATGAGGCATAGGTGAATCGTTTGTGTTTATTCAATTTTGATTTTGAATTCAACTTACTTATTGTTGGTTACAGAAATGGGAGATCTCAATCAGTATTTAAATTGCAGTATTTTTACTTTCGTTATCAATTTTTAATTCAATTATCATTAAATTGTTTGCTAAGTCTTCATCAAAGACATTTTTAGTGGGTTTCTAATGGCAAATGGCTGAAAATTGTTTTCTAGCCAAGGAAGTATAGTTAATACTTTTTCTGAGCATGAGCACTCTTTTTCATTTGCCTTCCCTTCTACAGTTCCCCCATTCAGTTGTATATATTATTGTGGAGGAGTAGTAATTTGCTTAAGCAGAACTAGTGTGAGGCAGACATCAGTAGGGCTCATCATCTCATGGGCAAGATTGCTCTGATTTCATCATGGCATGTGTATTATGGTGCCTGATATGTGATCAAGTTTTTGACTATCACTTAAGGCTGAGATGGTGGCTAAGCTTTCGGCAACCATGAGATATGGACGGATTAAGATCATTGTTTTGGGGGGGGTGGGGGGGGGGGGGCTGGATTGCTACTTTTCAGGGTTCTAGAGGGTATGGAATACCTTATGATTACCAAATTATCAATTTTCTCAATAATTAAAGGCCCCCCCCCCCTTGAACCTCCCTCAATCTGCCCCTGCCATGAGATGATGGAGATTTCATAAGTAAATATAGGATTCTTTATGCTTGAGTTGGGTCGAGTATCTTTACTCAATGAATTTAATAGCATGCCTGTGCAAATTTTTGTCACTCTCGTTTCATTTGGTGGAAATCTGAGAATAAGCAATCCACTGTTATGGACTAATAGCACTAATCAATACACTCTTATGCTTTTCTAAAATGGAAAATATGGGTCAATCTTTACTTAGTTTAGTCCTTACTGGCTGAAATCTAGGGTCCATTAATGTGATGCTTCATGCATGGTATTGAAGTAAATGAGGTAGTGGTAGTGATGAATGAGGCAGAAGTTGTTAACCGAGCAGGTGTTACTCATCGTGATCCATTTCTTAATTGTCGGTGAAATGAACTAACCACACTGATATTATTGCTGATAAGTACTCCAATATGGCTTTCTGTGTATTCATTAGTGTATACTTTTTATGATTTTCAGTAATGTATAGTTAGTTTCTATAGAGTTAAGGTGCATCTTTCATAGTGTATGCCCATTCTTTCAAAGTTATCAATAATAATTGTAAAGTATGCCATATGAGATTCCTTTACATGCTTAGTATTGGGTCTTCATTGTCACTCTGTTGCTATTAATTCAGTAAATAGTGAAGGCAAATAAAAAGAGATATAGTGTAAGTTGGTTTGGAAGTCATGTTTTCATTCTATTTCAATTTAAAAAAATGTCAGTTGTTTTTATTGAAAAATGACACAGTGATAACAAATTATCTTTGGCCTATTTGCTGCCAGTGGGTAGCTAATACCTATTTCCCTTTGGTTCCTGTGCTAAAAAAGCATCTGGCCTAGAATCTGGTGGTATTTTATGTGCAGATAAATATGAATTGTTTATTTAATTGCCTTCAAAATTCATTCTGCTGAAAGAAAATATACACTCGTTTTCACCATTCAAATCTATAATGTATTCCTATTTTTTAAATTAATGAATTGGAATAAATGAATATATTCATTTTTTTAGTATCTAAAAACTACAAGAACATGGTGGAATTCGGTTTTTTCAGGCGAATAAGGCTGATGAAGTTTTCTGGAGTTTCCCACCGAGTCAAGAATGCTGTTGTTGCCAACGTTTTGATTGCTGTCTCTTTCATCGTCTTCAGGGCTGATGACAATGAAGACAATGCCAGAGACAGCCATGGAAACATTGGCAACAACAGCCTTCTTAACCCAGTGGGAAACCCGAGAAAACTACAAGTACATGGCCTTGGCAGTCTTAGTACAACCTACTTGGAATTTTCGGGCAGTTAAAAGGATTATTTAATTGTTGTAAAACTTTTTTTCATGGCCTTATGGATTCTTGTTTTCCTTCTGTATCAAAATATTAATTGAGCAACATTGTATCTAGTAAGTAATCAGAGGTACAGGAAGATGACAGCAATGGAAATATCTGTACAGAAATTAAGGAATTTGGGAGATCAATAAATAGTTAGGTGACTGATAAACGCTGCATTGTAGCTTATATGAAGTTTGTCAGGATTGTGTGAGCTAATCGGTGACTAGCTTCAGCTCTTTTACAATGTGTACCTTTTGGCATGTTGTGGTTAAAACTGGTGTCTGATAAACCTAGGGCAATGCTTTTCATCAATGGATTAAGTATACATTTTTGGGGCCCATTAACAATCTATGCTATTAATTTATAATTAAAAAATGGTGTTTTCCTTGTCTTGTTGGTGTTAATAGTTTTTTAATGCAAATTCTAAGGGCAACTAGTCAGTTTGCCTATGCTCGCTCTGTTTTCGTAAATCATTGCAGATTAAGCCCTCAATAATACTGCAGTGTTTTGAAAGAGGAGTGGAGTCAGTGGATGGAATTAAGCATTAGATACTGGAAGTTGCCATTTAATTCTTGCCCACAGGGTTAAGTATATCCTTAAATTTCTTTATGACTGCCATGTTAGGGGAAGGATTTTTTTTACATAAAATGCCTGTCGGGTCATTGCTGGTGGTGCAGATTTCCTAACCTGTGTGTGCTGTGAAAATCCTGTAATTGTTTGGATACAGTGGTACTGAGAGGTCTATTGGGCTTCAAAGTATGTTTGCTCTAACGCCAATGACTGTAGTTATCTCTTGAGAAAAATGCAAAAACTAAAGAGGTAATTTTTCAAAAATTTTATTATATCTCATCTATCATTTGTCGCTGAGTGATTATCATAAGATAATGAGAGAATGATTCACTCATATTTGTTTGAAACTGTATTTTCAGTTCTAAATGACATGAGAATTGGATGTTTAAAAAATTCAACGTGGTAGGTAATGCATTGTTTATTTTGGCACATTATTCCTACCTATTTGAATTATAAGTCAGAGGAGAGAAAGTGAAAGAATCTCATGTGAAAAGAATGGAAAGGATGATCATGTGGCATACTTTGTTGCATTAACTTTAATTAACAATAAACAGTAGGTGTTATTTCTCTTTTGAAATGGTTATCTTTAATGTAGTCATTCGTGAGAATTTTGAATGGATGTGAATGTTGTTGATATTAACATTATATGAATAACAATTGTTTATAAACATTAAAACAGAAGCAAAAAAACGAAGAATTTAGAGACAGAAAAAAATGGCAGAATTTTCCTCAAACCCGACATTTGGACTTAACCCTTAACGTTTGTTTTTCGTATAATCTTCATAACAATAACAACACTATGCACTTCTCTATTCAAAATTCCCATAAATGAGTTCAAACTCTAATTTTAAATTAATGCTAATTTAAGATACATATGTATCTATGCCTGTGTCTTTAATGGTGTTATTCATGGGAATTTTGAATGGAGAAGTTCATATAATTTTTATTGCTATTTAGATTAAGTATATAAAAAAGTGTTAGGGTTTAGACCAAATGCTTAGTTTGAGAAAGATTCTGTCATTGTGTACACATGCATAAACAAGTATCTTTAATGTTGTCATTCGTGGGAATTTTGAATGGAGAAGTTCATAGTGTTGTCATTGTTATGAAAATTATATGAAAAACAGATGTCCAAGTGCCTGGTTTGAAAATATTCTGCCATTGTTTTGTTATTGTCTCATAGTTCTTTGTTTTTTAGTTTTGAAATAGTCCACATTGTGGTGTGCCTGTTGAGGCAGGTCCCTTATTGATTTTTAGCTGGTGCTGCCCTCTAGCTGCCTCACTGAAAAATCAATAGTCTGGTCTGTAGGTTGAGCACAGCCATGTTGCCTGCTCAGTGTGGTGATATTTCATTTGAAGAGCGGAACAGTTGAATATTTTATCTTCTGCAATGGGAAACTGTTGAATCATATCTTTAGAAGATCATTTAATCCTTAAGCCAATGTATTTGAAGAAAAGTTGTTGACACAACTTGGTGCAATCATGTAGAAGTTACTTTGAGTGACATCCTTATATTTCCACCTGCAGTTAAAAAATCAAGTTCCAACTGTTGACATTTATCGGCGATGGGATTTGGTATGATACTGGACATTTTTAAGGAAAGATTTTGAGAAATCATTAGTATCTACTGATTGCTTGCATCATTATGAAGTGACTAGTCCGCTTAAATAAGTAGAGATTTTGTGTCAAATTTTTGGGAGAGAGACTGTTTCAGTGTACTGGTTTATCGATATAATTGTGTTTGAAACGTTCTTCAGTATTTTGGAGGTACTTAATCGATTGCTTCCAGTTGGGCAAAGCACAAGTGAAAATATATGCTTCTGGTGCTCTCATCTAGAATGATTTTGGGACTTTGAATTTCTTTACTTTACTTCTTTGAATGAAGAAACTCCTTTTCAACTTGGCATCAAATTACTTGCAGGCTGTTCATCAGTGTATACATACTCATTATTCTTGAAAAATTGGAGATTTCTGGGATTGCCATTTTAAACTTTATTGAGATTTTGAGCTGATGCTCCGATATTTATTCTGCAATATCAGTTACTGAATAAGGAAAGTAATACCATCATGTATGACCAGGACATGACTGCTGGTGCACAAGATACCATCTATTTATGTAATTTCCGTGTCTCTGTTGATGGGGAGTGGCTTTGTTTGAAGGAACTCCAGGATGTGGAGTTCACCATGCCAGGGCAGTATCGTCAGCCAATAGCCTGTTCCCCTCATTCCCCAGATGAGCCCCCAATCTCACTCCTCGGTAATCATGACTAGGCTTTTTATTTGCCTCACTACTAAGGTGCTCATTTAATCGTATTTGTGCTTAGATAAATGGCATATCACTTTTCTTTCTCTCATGTTGCAGCACGGGATCCTGCTGTCATTGAACGGAGCAATTTAGTGAACATATCAAAGCTTGTCGTGAAAGAGTTGATAGAAACCTCCCTCAAGTATGGCCGAATGTTGGACTCGGACCACATGCCCCTTCAGCATTTCTTTATTGTGTTGGAGCATGTGCTAAGACATGGACTTAAACCCAAAAAGGTAAGCATCACTGTCATCTCCAGATTTTCCTGTTTGAAATGGCTATTTTTTCAACGACTGGATAGACATCAGTGAAAATTTCATTTTAATCAGTCTTGATGAAAGCACTAACTAACTTGGTGTAATGATGTGCGGAACATATTAAGTAACAGTGTATGTATTTAAGTAAACATTGGTGCTTTAGAGCGGTTGAGCAGCATATGGTAGAGTAACAAATCTATTTTTCATGTCTTTTGTCTGTAATTACTTGAGGTGACATGGATGACTTGAGTTGAGAGTACCTTAGAGAAGAAATGCCTGTTAGAAAATGTCAGTTCTTCTAAGTTTTTTGGATGAACATTTTTTCTCAGGCTTTGACTTCACCATTATTTAATAATGGGAGTCATTTTATTGGTGTTAATTTCCTGAGATGTTGGTGTGGTGTACGTGTTGGTTTTAGGTGTACCTCTGTGGAAGAATTTTGTGAATGGATTTTACAGTTGGCGAATCAGTTTGGTATAGAGATATTATGCTATTCAATTTAATGAATATTTACTACTATGCAGTTAGTCTTGTTGAAGTGTATTTACCAAGTAGGTCAATATAGTGTTTGCATAACGGAACATATTTTGTCATATGTTGGCATTGCTGGCTGCTGTGGATTTGGTGATGATGTGGAGTACATTTTATTAATTTGGCTTATTCAATGCAATTAGACTAATTTTTCTTTTATTTCTGAACAAGATTTGCTTTCATTTAGGAAATAGCAGTATATAATATTATTTTGCATGATGAGATATACGACCACCAATGCTGAAAGTAAATATTTATTGAGATGCTGCTTCAAAGAACACTTGTTATATTTGTACAAAGAATTATAGGCATTGTTTGATGCATCTTATTGCCATCAACCTGATGTCTGCCATCATTATCTGGATCAGTATTTTATTTCTGTATAAATAAGGCATCAAGTGTGTGAAAATTAAATTGACCTTGAAGTCTGATGGCCAGCGGGTTAGCATCAGCACTACTGTAACATAGCTTTTGTTAATAAAGCTTTTTTTGTAATTTACCATCACAGAAGGTTTTTTAGTGTTTATTCTGTAAATTTTGGCTATCCTGTCATGTTGGTGTTTAATTTACAGGGTATTTTGGGACCAAAGAAAGAACTCTGGGATATCCTACAAATAGTTGAAAAATATGCTGCAGAAGCACAAGATATCACTGCAAGTGTGCGTGATCTTCCCACTGTCAGGTAATGAGGAACTTTATTCAATTTTATGTAACTAGGCCATGATTAACCCTCTTAGTGCTGCGGACCAATATATTGACTCTCAGTTCTCAGGTGAGAAGTGGCGCGGGCCAATATATCGACTTTTGTCAAAATATATTGTTTATGTTTATAGTACTACAGTAATTAGGTGTAATTTTCAATTGATTTAAACAATTGTACATACAAACAACAAGTATTGCCTATTTGGTGAAATAAAAAAAACTGCAAGTTGATATTTTCAAAATAGGCTTCTCAGTATTTTGTTTGCTAAGGTGTTACATTTTATTTAATTACGCGTGGCATTTATTGCTAATACCACTCAGAGTAGGTGGCACTAAGAGGGTTAAGTGGGGTAAAATTGGCATGACATATTTAGGAATGGAATTGAAGCCTTTGTGGCTCATAATGTGTTTGGCATTAATTTGTACTTGTACCATGAACTATTGCAGAGCTCAGTACCCTGTCAATGTGGATAATTATTTTTATGCAAAATATTAATTCAGCTAGCAATGGGATCTGGGAGCAAGGACGATGGTCTCGTCCCTGCTTTTGCATCATGTGGAATTCTAAATGTGGTACTCTGTCTGCAGATTGTACTAAGCTGTTATTCCCTTAACTGGCCTTAGAGTTAAAAAAGAAGTGAAGAGGCCCTAGGTCATGTCAATAATTACAATAATGAGACTGACCATTTGTCAGGACATGTTTTAGTAATGAATCTCATATGCAGTATGTGTCAGTAGGTAGAAAATTGGTACCATATATTTTTTGAGGGAATTTTTCTGCTAATTTGATGGGTGGAGCATCTTCCATTGGTGCTTATATGTATTTCTTTTTTAAATTTCTTCAAACTAGAAATTTAAATTAGTGAAAATAAAAATGCTTATGAATATTATAACATAAAACATAAGAAAAGACTACCGTATTTTTGTGTAACACTTCTATTTTTCAAGAAAAACCAGCAATGGAAAATTAAAAAGTTTGATGAAAATTATGAAAAAGTACATAGTTGCATTTCATAAAATGGATGTATAGTTTGTAAAGAACCATATTTTTTAACACTTCAGAATAGCAACTAGTTACAGGAAAAAAGTAATATTTTATTCAAGAGTTTTGTGTTATTTACTTGTGAATTCATGTAATCATTCCTATTTGCTCATAGACAACTTTGTGTGCATTCATTGAAATGCTACCACTATGATTGAAAGGTGCATTGAACATACATTTATATTCATGTTTAAAAGAGAAAATACTTTTTAACGGTAGTACTCAGTTAAGTATTGTAGGGTGTACTACATCCGGCACAATATCACTCCAAATGCTCAATGCAGTTGCATGTATCTTTTAGTCTCTTTTTCAAAGAATAGAGTGTAAAAGAGCATCGGTGGACATTGAAGGTGTCCCAGGTGCTCTCCAGAGAGCAATTGGTATAGCAAAGGCAAGATGGGAAAGTGTGAAGAGAGAAAGAATGCTGAGGAAAGTTTGGTGAGAATGGTAGAGGTAATAGGAACATTTTATATGCATTCAAGGTTATCAAATGAACATATGTTCTTGTGGCCAATACAAAACATGCCCAGGACAGGCAAGCAACTGGTAACCCATTATGAACTTAGACAATGAGATGGACTTTTAACTTCTCTCGTCGTGGCCGTGACCCATAATATGCCATTAAAAAGGGAGCAAATATTTCCCCAGAGCAATAGTAGTGACACTCCATTACTCTGTACTCTTGACTGGCACTGTCATCATGTTGCAATGACAAAATGAAAAGTAATCGATATGGTACTGTCCACTTTATTTTAAATTTACAATACGTGTGTTGGTTTATTTAGCCATCTTCAGGTACAATGTTCAAATTCCAGTTTAAAGTGGGTATATTTTTCAACGGAATCATTTTCAACGGAAGAGGGGGCAGTTGGGGGGAAAGGGGGGTTAGGATTTTCCGGTGTGGAGGTGGAGTGGGGGGGGGGAAGAAATGGAAGTATGAGGGTCAACATAATGGTAGGGTGATTAGGTCATCTCAATGCCATTCGTCATGAAGGTGGGGGAAGGAATGTATGGTGGTGGGAGTAAGGTGGGTTAGGGGGTGTCATGTTTTGGGTTCTCGTCAAAAGGAAGAGGGGTCTAGGATGGGGGAGTGGTATTCAAATTCATTGTCATTTAACAATTTGATTTTCTTCTTCTTCCTCTTAATAATTTCCCACTGCTCCTAGGAATCCAGGCGACATCCTTTGTTTTTTAACCTTAAAATATTCACACGAAAGTTCATGTGGTAGGATTCTTCCATGAGGTGTTTTGCCAAATGTGATCTAGTGTCTCCTAACCCCCCTCCCCCCCCCCTTCCACCTATCAATTGAAAATTATGTATAAATACCCATTTAAAACTGGAATTTGAGCATTATACCTGAAGATGGCTAAGTGAAAAAGCCGAAACAAGTGTTGTAAATTTAAAATAAAGTGGACAGTACTATATCGATTACTTTTCGTTTTTGATAATTCAGTTTCAACACATCTCGCCTGGCACTGTTGACTTCTTGCAATGACAGTTTCCTTTCCCTGATATAGTGTGTTGTATGTATGTATTGCTAATATTATTTATCACAAGGATAAGGGCTTCTACAGCCTTGGAATACTTGAAAAAATCATGGAAATTGAAAATGGGCCTGGATAACCTGAAAAAATTGTGGGAAATGAGAAATTAGCCTGTAGATTTGCTTTTCCAAGTCTTAATCTGATTGTTTTCAATTAGTCAGGAGTCTACTACTGTCTATTGGTGTGTGGACTTGAGAATTTTTAATAGCTTGCTTAAATTGCATTGGAGCTATTATTTGGTGTTTAGCTATTAATTATGCCCGTAAAATAAATTTTCAGGTCCTACTCTTCACATTCATGCTGAGGAAGATGGAATATTATTCCTCCTCAGACTTTATACAAGTTATTCGTGATCCTCATCATCGCTGAGATATAAGAATAATAATTCCATTAGAAAGGAAGCCGATTTCCCCCAGAGCGATTGTGGTGGTGCTTTGTTTGTTAGGAAACTTTCTTCCCTTGTAGTACATACATGCGTTGATTTGTAGAGCTCCTATTCTAGTTCCTTCTTTAAAATACGCACAAAAAATTAGATATTTACACCAGGAAAAATGAAAATTATTCCCTGGAATAGTCTGGAATTTCATAATCTCCAGTCTGTTGCAACTCTGAAGGATGTTATAATTCCGGAGGGAGAGGAATCGTGCATTTTTAATGAATGTAAATCATGATTGTAGCCAGTGACTTCATTTGGATGAATAAATGCTTTATATTTTATTTTGAAGCACACACATGGGAAGGGCTAGGGCATGGCTGCGCTTGGCCCTAATGCAAAAGAAGCTGGCAGATTATTTGAAAGTTTTAGTGGATCATAAGGAAGACGTTCTCAGTGAATACTATGAACCCGAGGCCCTGTTGATGAGTGATGAAGCCATTGTAATTGTTGGACTCCTAGTGGGACTCAATGTTATTGACTGCAACCTCTGTGTCAAGGTGAGGAACACATCATAATTTCAGTTTCATTTTGGATTTTGTAGTTTGTACGGTTGGACCTGTGGAGAAAAATTGTGAGTTTTCATTAATGAAAAATGGTTAGGTCCTTGAATTGAAATTCATATCTTGAATTCATATCTTGAATTCATATCTTATACCAGTGGATTGAAATGGCTCATATTCCTGCTAATAAATGTCAAGTTGTCAGAAGTACCTTCCAAAATTCTTTGATGGGAAGGTGAGGAAAACGTTTTCATTTTTATTTCATTTACACACTAAATTTCAATGTTAATTCAAATGCTGCATGTTTTCCTGTAGCAAGTATAGCAATATGCCTTAAAACATAATGACAGATATTGCTACAGTAAGTGTGCGAAAACATATTAAATATATAAAGTGATATGCAACAAGGAAATTTTTCAAATTTTTTTGATGCACATGTTGGGTGGCATGTTACACTTTACTTATTTGCTGGTATTAAGAACGTCCTATTGTAAAGTGTGTACCCTATGATGGGCATAATTTTGAATCAAAACAATAGAAAAATAGGGTCCGAGTTCTTAAATCTACATTAAAAATGTTTTTTCAACCTAACAGAAATATACACCGAAGATGGTGAAATTCGCCATGAAAAAATCAGCAGTGTAAATCTTCGCACCAGTGCAAATGACTGTGTACCATGTCATTTGTGCAATCGCAATGATTGGAAAACGGACAGAAATATGTAGTTAGTTCTTCTGTTCATTAAGCTTGGATTGACAACTCATGCATGACGAAGATCCATGCTTTCCAGGATGTCTTCCGCTGTCGTTCATGTTGTTAGGACATCAGTTTTGCCAGCATTGCAGTCAGCATCTTCATTTCAGAAGTACTGATGCCCTATTTTTGTGTTTGCTGAAATTATTTGGATTTTGTTGTGTGCATAAGTCCATATCAAAATACACTGAGGAGACAACTATGTGCTTTTCAATCCCTGGAAATATTTCAAAGCACTGAAAACATCTGAATTGTCCTAAGTTTGGCACCTGGTCTAATCTGTGTAAGATGGACAGAAAATGGAATCAGCACTTCTGATCTGATGGCACCAACTGCAGCGCTGGTGAAATTGTCATATTCACAACATGGAGGCTCCTGCCAAAGAGAACTTGGAAAACATGGATCTTCAGATTCTCACCACTAAAGTTTATGCAAAGAAACTTGTGCATCATCATTGGGACTATGACTGAATTTTCATCAGGGTGTTGATGCTAGAGTTTTATTGAAATGTCAGCAATGGAATTACATGGTGGAGAACTCAAAGAGACCTTTTTACAGATGACATATTTGCATGGAAAATGCCAAATCATCCTTCATGGCTCGTATTAATTGTTTTATAATAAAAACAGAAACTCTAAACAATGGATGCAATTAATGTAAATTGATTAACTGTTCATTTATAAAGGAATAAAACTGGCAGTTAAAGATATTTATAAATCCCAACCCCTACAAGATTCCACTGCCAAATGGTGTAGAATCCTTTACCTGGGTGATGTTTCAGGTAAAATTTGCAAGAAACTGTCAAAAGATAAGATTAAAATGGCTTATTATAATAAATTGAGCCGAATGAACCTACTTTCTAACACGAATAACAAAACCCCTAATGGGGATGAAAATAGAGTGTATATGCTTTGTTGTATGATGCCGTATCTGTTGGGCAAACAGGCTGAAAATCTCAAGAATGCATGAATGGGACTGCATTACTTAATTTATCATGTTTCTGCCAATGTTCTTTTTGCCATCAGTTCCATTTTTTCCAAGTTTTAAGAACTCTTACAAGGGGAGACTACGTACCATGCTACGCTTCTGGGAATGTCATATTTTTTATGATGTTCGGAATGCCGAATGCTGCTAGGAATACGTCGTGGTTTGGTTGAATAGGCTTTAGTTTAGCCGTAATAAATTAATTTCCTTTCATTATTTTCAGCGCGCTAAACATAAGCTAAGGACACCACACCTTAATCAGGGAGCTCAGGTGGTCCAGTGGTTACGGTTGTCAACTCCTGAGTCAAGGGTCGTCGGTTCGAGTCCAATTGACGGAACTTTTTTTTCTTCTCTATTTCATTCATTTTCAATTTTTCTATTATTTTGCATTGCAACTAGTCTCACCGGACGAAGGAACATTTTTCAACCGTCTCTTCGAAATAATGTATTGACGTCGTATTCCGAACGCTGAAGCATGACATAGAGTAGCAACCCTAGGGTGCACTCACCAATTTAAGTGTCCATTGATTATAGTGATCAACTTCCTAATCGCCATGGAACACAACGATTTCATATGGGTGCATTCACATTAATGCTTGAGGTCTGAAGACACCAGCATGCGTAAATTAGATATAGAAGAACGCATAAAGAATAATAATTACCTTATTATCAACTGCTCTCATTAATATATAACTGAAAAAGAAATAAAATTACTTGGTATGTAAGTACTGAAATAAAAGTGAAGGATAAATCTTATATGTCCTATCCACAAAAAATTATGTTATCACACGCAAGTGTCAGAAGGAATAAAAATTACATTTATTTGGGAATATTCCGGCGATGTTGTGTGTCATTTGAACATAATGAAAAGAAACAAAATTTAAAAATTTCCATCCCATGAATTAAGGATAAAGACGCTCTAGAGATAATAGAATCTGTACCTTCACCGAGGACGAAGTTCCGTTAGTTTTCACGAAGGGACCAAAGGCCTGCTGCCCACTTTGTCCCAAGCTCAGGATGGTGGGGTTTTCCAAAAGTTGGCCATTTAAAACCCTCCGCCTACTCCGCTCTTTCCTAATCCCTGACACCCTGAAATTTCGTTCTCTTTCCTCCGTTGGCACGGTTTAAATGGACTCACTTCAGCTACGCATGCGCTCCAGTGAACACTGTTTCTACTTTGGTGGCAACGTTCGTAACTAGCGACCAATTAGGATGTTCTTTTGCAAGATTAATCACACGAATTTTGGTATCCAGTGAAACGCGAACAAATTTTGGAGATTTTGGTGAAGGCTCGTAAGATTCACTAGCACTTTGCGATGGGGGGAACTGCTTTCTTCCGATTCTTCTTCGCTCTCACAATCATGAGCAAAGTCTGCGTCTACATCTTCGTTTTCAAGGAATAATTCTTCCTCATCAACGAACATGTTCTCCTCTAGAATATCAGGGAACATGTCCACAGCTCTCTCTCCAATTAAACGAGCCTTTCTCGATACTTCGACATCTAAGGGGTCCTTAATAACATTCTTTTCCCTTAAAGTATCTGTGAGATATAAAATTTAATTTTTTAGCAGAAATATGAGAAAACTATTCAACAAGTATGCCATTTTATCAATCTAGATGTACTTTGTTTAGCTAAAAAAAACCTCGTGCAAAGTATGTACTGTCTTTGCAGGAATACGCAATGGAGGAAAACGCAATGCAGGAATACGCAATATTTCTAGCACCAGCACATCAGTTACTATATTCAATTGTATACATGTTATGATACATCGCTATACTATTGGCTTACCTTGTAAGTAAATCACCGTAAGGTGGCGTCTTCTCTGGAACAATCAAGAAGGCATCCTGTATTCGCTTCTTCCTCCGATGGAATTATTTCCCTGGATGTGCTTGCTTTATCCATTGGTCACGAATTAAGGTACACTTCACTGTTGATTACCTCGGATGACAAAAAATTATCTCCAGGTCGAGGTTCGTTATTGAAAGTTACTCGGGCACCTTTTCACTCACGAAAAAAACACAATGCTCACCAGAAAAAGAAAACTACTCGTTTACGAACGTTGCCACCAAAGTAGAAACAGTGTTCACTGGAGCGCATGCGTAGCCGAAGTGAGTCCATTTAAACCGTGCCAACGGAGGAAAGAGAACGAAATTTCAGGGTGTCAGGGATTAGGAAAGAGCGGAGTAGGCGGAGGGTTTTAAATGGCCAACTTTTGGAAAACCCCACCATCCTGAGCTTGGGACAAAGTGGGCGGCAGGCCTTTGGTCCCTTCGTGAAAACTAACGGAACTTCGTCCTCGGTGAAGGTACAGATTCTATTATCTCTAGAGCGTCTTTATCCTTAATTCATGGGATAGAAATTTTTAAATTTTGTTTCTTTTCATTATGTTCAAATGACACACAACATCGCCGGAATATTCCCAAATAAATGTAATTTTTATTCCTTCTGACACTTGCGTGTGATAACATAATTTTTTGTGGATAGGACATATAAGATTTATCCTTCACTTTTATTTCAGTACTTACATACCAAGTAATTTTATTTCTTTTTCAGTTATATATTAATGAGAGCAGTTGATAATAAGGTAATTATTATTCTTTATGCGTTCTTCTATATCTAATTTACGCATTCTGGTGTCTTCAGACCTCAAGCATTAATGTGAATGCATCCATATGAAATCGTTGTGTTCCATGGCGATTAGGAAGTTGATCACTATAATCAATGGACACTTAAATTGGTGAGTGCACCCTAGGGTTGCTACTCTATGTCATGCTTCAGCGTTCGGAATACGACGTCAATACATTATTTCGAAGAGACGGTTGAAAAATGTTCCTTCGTCCGGTGAGACTAGTTGCAATGCAAAATAATAGAAAAATTGAAAATGAATGAAATAGAGAAGAAAAAAAAGTTCCGTCAATTGGACTCGAACCGACGACCCTTGACTCAGGAGTCGACAACCGTAACCACTGGACCACCTGAGCTCCCTGATTAAGGTGTGGTGTCCTTAGCTTATGTTTAGCGCGCTGAAAATAATGAATAGAAATTAATTTATTACGGATAAACTAAAGCCTATTCAACCAAACCACGACGTATTCCTAGCAGCATTCGGCATTCCGAACATCATAAAAAATATGACATTCCCAGAAGCGTAGCATGGTACGTAGTCTCCCCTTGTTAGACATGCTTAGAGAATCGTTGTTCATACACAATAAATTGAGATTGCATCAAAAGCTGCTATTGCAGGTTACTGCAACTCTTTTTGGCTTTTTGTCATGGTTCACTCATAAAGGCTTACAGTTGAGCAGAGTAGAGTTAAAGTTAATGAATGAATGCAGTAAAAACGGTGATGGCATCACTTGCACCTTAAGATTAGGTGCATAAAATTGCATCTTGTTTTCAGAACCTTATAGTGGCCACATATACCTGTGGACTTGTATTAAATTTTTCTTGTAAAATTTTGGAAGTTTTAGCCTCAGTGAAAGTGGATGCCATAGGCAAGATTATGCACATTCAATGTTAATGGCTGGAGATAATTGAATAAGTTGACGTATGGTGTTTAAATGAAACTCAAGTTGTGGGTCATCATGGCAGTTTTAAAAATTGTAGCCTTCATGGAGGAATGAGGAATTTGAGTCAGCTTCTGTTGTGCTAGGAAAGCTAATTTTCTGAGAAATTTAATGGTTGGTTTTTTAAATGGTTATTGTATTTTATAGGAGGAAGATCTGGATTGCCCTCAGGGTGTGATTGATTTTTCGTTATACCTGAGGTCAAGTCACCATTTGATTGGAGGGGACAATGGTGATTGCAGTGGAAAAGGGGACAATGAAGATGGCAGTGCAGAAGAGGGTGAGAATCATATGACAGCTGTGCTAGACCAGAAGAATTATATTGAAGAACTCAATAGGCATCTTAAGTAAGTCAAGTAGTAGGTATATCAAGAATTTAACACAGGCTGAATATATCTTATTTATAATTTTTGGATTTAGAACCTTCTAGTCTTCAAATGCTTAATGTTTTGAATGTTTTCTTGTGTTAAGAAAATCGAATTTTTTTGACTTAGTAATGTAGAATCAGTTAATATATGGTTTTAGGAATGTTTCTCTCTTTTTTATTAAACCAGGGTCGTTATAGTGGCCTTAAAATTAAGTGTTTTTGAAATCCTTAATTTGAATTATGTACCTTATAATCCCAAGGGTATGTAGCTCTTTTTGTTTCGACCAACGTGTCATCTTTTACTGTATATTTCATTGTAAAGATGGTGATTATACTAATTCAGGCTACTTAAATAAAATTTGGGCTTAAATTGTGACCATGAGGCCATGACCTTGTGACCTTGATCTTGCCATTTCTGGCTGAATTATTCTCAAGTGATGTTTGATGAATATTGCGTGGCAGAAATAGTGATGAAGTTTGTTTCTGGTGTGGAGGCATGGGGTATATTTAATTAATGATAGTGAACAAGCTAGCAAGCCAGAAATGAAATATGTATGATATCTTCTGTCTTCATCAGTCTTTGCTCCACCAACTGATTGTGGCAAATGGCAAGCATATAATTATAAATTGAGGACGGAAGTGCTTTAACCATTGAAAGCTGGAATTAATTTTAGATTTTTTTTGTTTAAGTAGTGAGATCTATTTGATAGCAATGACAGATTGGCTGATATTATTTCACGCAAATGGGGGAGGAAATTTTTGTTGCAATATTTGGTTCATGGGGAGAGTAGTGTAAATTGCTGCATGGTTAATGTGTGTGTGTGTGCTGATGCCATAAGGCATCACTGGTTACTGTAGGGCCAAGGGTATTATTATCGTAACTTATTTTTGGCGTTGATTGTGAGAAATATAGTGTTTGATGCCAACATTTAGCATGTTAAATGAAAGCTTCAATGTAATTCTTTTATAAGACCAAGCTTCAAAGTAATTCAATTTTATGTTTTACAGTACCGTAGATCACTGCTTTATGAAATTAATCTGTTCAAAAGGAACTTTCATATTGTGAAGTTCAAGTGTGAACCAATGCATTGCTGAATGCCAATATTGTGGCTGCGTACAATAGGCATGTGTGTGTTGTACTTGGAAATAAAAAATTGTAGACCAATCTTTACCTGAAACTGGGAATTAGATGGCAGTACATACATTAATAATGAATTGCCTAGTCTGCCTACCTCATTAATATGCAATTTTTTTGTGGGAAATAACATTTCAATTACAAAATTATATTTTTTGAACTAATCCCTTTCTTTATAGTGCCACCGTTACAAACCTGCAGTCTAAAGTAGAATCTCTCACAGCTACCAATGCTTTAATGAAGGAGGATCTGGCTATTGCTAAGAATACAATTTTATCTCTTCATGAAGAAAACTGCAACCTTCGCAAGGAGATAGGCCATGATGTACATTCGGAAAGGATTGATGAGGTAATATGCTCTTGTGTTTTAGATGATCTTGGAAAATTTTGGCTGGAGAGAGAACTGAAGAAAAAGTCCAAGTCTTGATTTAATTTTCTGTGTTCATTCATGTTCAATTTTGAGATAGTTGTGGCCTTGTTGTCAGTGCCATGCTTTCTCTGAATCTTTCGTGCATTTTGCATTGAAATACTAATTTTTTCCTTCGTCTTCCTTTATTGGGCAATCATTCATTCCATCAATTTCTCCAAAATATTTCACCAAATAAAATTAGTTTCTGTTGATTGGTGAATTTTATACTCAGACGTGCAATGTTTGTATTTACTGACTTATGGTATTTGCTCTGTAGTAAGTGTTTTAAATCATAATCGCAATGCAATAGGAAATTCACGAGGAATCTAGGGCTATGCTGATCTGTAAAATTTGCCTAGCATTTTTTAACTTCTCTGCCTTTTTAACTAGCCAACCTAGGCATGTGTTCTGTGGGATTAAAAGTCCTTTCTTGGAGTTTTGAGTCCCATAAACATTTGTGCTTCCTCAGCCTGCTCTCAAAGTAAACAAGTAAAGGTCACCGACCACCCCAATTCCCAAACGTGTGATGCCATTGATGCCTTAACCTCTTCACTTGCAGTGATGCACATACATATTGATTCTTTATGCAAATGTTTTTCTAGCTTCTGTTATCTCCTGTAATTAAGTAGGTAATGAAAAATAATATTCCTCATACACACAATAAAGGTTTCTCACAGGGCATGGCGAGTAACTTGGATACATTTCAAGGAACAAATAATCCTGACTTCACGCAATCATCTACAAAATGGTTAAAAAATCTGTCTCTTTCCTTTTCATTTTTGCTTTATTTGTTTTCTTTTTTATGGCCATCCTAATTTTTCAAACACACAAAATGTCTGGTACAGAGGTGTCATCTTCCTGTTCCGTGAACTGTGTCAGCATTTTTGCTGATTGCAGTACAATTTGGTGAGAAACTCATTTTGAATCAATTGTTTTTTGCTCATCACTATTGGAGTCATCTACGTGCTTTGAACTAGTGCTCGCAGTTCTGATGGCAAGGATGATAGCATTGTCATCAAGAATCTGGGATAGGATCACAGTTGCTTCTCTCACGTTGTCATTATCCAACCCGCTCCGTTGTAACCCGCTCATGAATCAAAATGCTCATAGTTACTGTAATAAGAATATGCTCAATCAATTAAAACTAGTGATTTAAAGCACCTGACAAAATTTGAAGAATGACGATTACATTTTCTGTCTCATGACCTCAATATAAAAATAACGATAATGCCAGCATACACATTATGGAGAACCATGATTTTGCCCCCGATATCCTAACAATTTGTCATCAGAACTGAGCCATTCAGAGTTATGTTAGCCACTGAGTCTCCCTTGGATGCCCTTTCAATTATCCTCAACTTTTTAATAATATATCTCGCTTCTCTCTCACGATAATATATCTCGGACTCACTTCCTCTTTCCCAAAGAATTGGACATTTGAGTTAATTATTTTCCTGAATCAGGAATCTATATCAAATATAAAATGGCTGCGGAAGCAATAAAAGCTCACTTGCCCAGGTTGCACAAACAGTAATTTAGGGGACTCACTATAATGCAGTACTGTCATGTACATTAATGAATAGCCTGCTGCAGGAAGACCTTTTGCGAGAGCAAAATGAAGAAATTTTGTAGACTTGAACATGGCCGCTGGCTGCAAGTGGGAACAAAAGCATGTTGGAGGAAGGGGACCAATAGGAAGAGAGGGGAGGGGGTTGTTGAGGGACTGATTATTGGTTAATCCGATGGTCAGTTGGTCAGAGGTGTGACAATCGGCACTCTATTGTACTTTATTTTCTGAGTAAATTCATCCAACTGGGTTTGATTTATCATCAGTTGCTAGAAAATTAGTCGACCAAAAAATAGTTTATGCTGGGAAAAAATACTGGGACAATAATTGTAATCTCTTCCAAAAATATTAGCTGCAGTGATTTTATAGGTTAATTCATTTTAGTGCCTGTAGTAAGGCGTTCTTCTCATTTTTTCATGGACTTGAGTACAGTTGGACTTGCGTACATGGACGGCGTAAAAAGATTCCTTACCTGTCAGGTCATCGAGTCTTTGTATCCCTGTTGAACCTACTAGGAAATTTCAAGTATCGGGACAAAAAACTCCCTCTCTGCAGTTAGTTTATTTGAAGCCTGGGTATTTCAAAGTCTTTCTTGGTACATACCTTGAATTTGGAGCTATGTGTTACTGTATTTGAAATAATCAGTAACACATTGAATTATACTAGAGTTTATTTTTTATATCTAGTGCTACCCTGCCATTTGTTATGAATCACATTGTTTTCCCTTAGGGATAGATATCAACAATTAGACAGCAAGTGACGATTTTGTAGTGGGAATTAGAGATCCAAAGATAGGTACAAAATTTTACCACCCCTTGCTTGGCTTTGTGTGAAGAAACTGGAGACCAACAGATTTTTAGCTGATAATAACAATTCGTGTTTTTTACTAGCCAATGGCTGTCTTTTGAGATATTTTCTCATAATAAAGTTATGGAAGGATGACCTTAAATGCTCAACCCTTAGTTAGGATCTGAGGTTTAAGTATTTTTTTTGTAAATTGCTGGATGACAAAGGCATGATTGTGATGCATTAAATTTGCATGCTTCTTGGGACCTTTAACTTATATAAATATTATTATTATTATAGCAGTTTAAAATTACTTTTTTATTGAGATCTCTTAATATCTTCAATCTAATTTTTTCAGACTCAACATTTTACTAAACAACAGTTTGACCTCCCAACTTTCTTTGTTGTGCTTGTCTGCAGCTTATTGCCTCTCTCTTAGATGGAAATCTTGGAGTAATGTCTCCCACTCTGGTTATTTTTAGGGAGGAGGTGGGGATGCTTCCAGCAAGACCAGGGACAGCTCTGATAATCTCAAGCAACAGATGGAAAGTGAAAAGAAGCAACGTATGGAGTTGCAGAAAGAGTTGGATTTACAGGTAGGTTTATGCCCCCTATCCCCCCTCCCCCTTCTGGTGCTCACCTAAGATGCACATAGTTTGGGCATACTGATATGTGCCAACTCAAAATGTTGGGGTATGAAAATGAAGACTTATGAGGATGCAGTTCCTAAAGTGCTGTGAACATCCTATATGTTTTTATACTTAATTTGATAGAGTCAGGCTCAGCATTGTGAAATATCTTAAAGTCATCAATGACTTAATGCGGAAAAGTTCTGTTTTTTGCAGTTATGTGATATTTGTACACAAAATCACTCTGGAGGTAATACAGTCGAGCACCCACAATCTGAAAATCTGTAATCCAGGAGCACCTATAGTCCGGCAGTGTTGTGAAAACAACCTAATACATACTCCGAGAAATCAAAAAATCTTAAATATAAATGTTGTTTTAAGAGATTTTGACTTTGCACTTCATTAAAATATTTCCTCTGATTGCTGGAATATGATGTAACTTTTCTTTTTAAAATAGTTGTACACACAATCTAAAGGAACTATACGATTAAGTTACGCACATTGCAGTTTGAAGTCCTCGCTGTTGGCTGAGGAACTGCTACATTCAGTTTAGTGACTTGCTGCTGCTGCACTACTTCATGGTGCGCACTAGGGGTCGGGGGGTCCTGAAATTTTTGGGTCGGGTCGGGCCTTTTCAAATCTCAGGTCAAAAATCGCGAGAATTTAATACATTGCGAGAAATATTTTACTTTTCTTCTAACTTCTATTATCTTTGGCAAAGTTTGAAAGCTTTTTGGTTAACTATTTGAGACAGCACTCTCAAAATATAACTTATGTCATAGAAGGTCGTAAAATATAAGCCAGCGAATATTTCCTATGAAAATGGCGATCCTGAGTTGGTGATTTCCCATGTCGGCGATCATAGATTCCACAAAATTTCCGCCCAGTAAAGAAAAGGTTAAGAGCTATTTTGGAAGTGAAATTTCCTAACAACCCCCTGAGTTAATTAATTATGCTCTTGTACACGTAGCCAATGCAGAAGAACCGAGGATATATCTACAGTTCATAAAACCTCTAAATATGGCGTTGAAAACGCACGAAAAAAATCGTCAAATTGGTAATTTTCAAACACTATTGATCACATAGGTACATTTCTTACATTTTGTAAATGCGAACTCTTTACACAATCCCTTGGTATTGTTGTCATTTTCACTATTCACAGGGTTTTATCGCAGAAATAAATCTCGCTGGTGAGATGGAAGCTCATGTTTACCGAATGAATCAAACGCATTAGTCATAGCAAATTTCCATTGTACCTGGTTAGTGGCATAATTCGGGGGTGGCAAGGGGTGGCAGTTGCCACCCCGGAATTGTCCAACCCAGTATTTTGCCACCCCAGAATTTTGAAGTAAAAATCTCAATAATTTTCGAACAAGTGGAAAATACAATTCTACATGCATGGCCCTTTCTTGATTCTGCATTAATCATGCCTAATTTAGGAGGACCCCCGGACCCCCCTTCTACCTGGGAGGTATTCCATGTCCCCCGGTAGGCCTTGCCACCCTAGTTAAAAAGCTGAAATTACGCCCATGTACCTGGTTACGCGATACATTAACACGTACGAGTTAATATGTGGAAGCATGAACACATAAATGAGCGCAAACATTCACCATGTAACCGCTCCCAATTGGACGAATGCATCACGAATATACATAATTTTGTATATTCGTTTAACACATATGCAGGAAAAAGGATCTGTTCGATTTTGTACAAGTTGTGCTTAGAGTTTCGTTGCACTCGTATTTAATGGCACGGCAAGTTAGCATTGGCTGCTATCTGTGTCATGTACAGTAAAACCCCCATACAACGAACACCCATACAGCGAAATTTTAAGGAAAACTCCCTATTTCGAAGTCATTGGCCCGGTCCCGGACACTTCCAATGGACAATGCACGCAAAAAAAACCTCCCGTAACGAACCTCTCTAACTACGAAAACTCCGTACATCGAAGTCTGCGCTTGGGCCCAAAACATGAAAAGTGCCCCTCTAGAACGAATTATTGAGGAAAAAAACGTAGCATTCTTCATTTACAGGTAATTTTTCCGTAGAAATTTACGTAATAAGCAGGAAGTAGAACTGCAGCGGGGAGTACCGCGTCTTAACCCTTGCGCTCCGGGCTTCGAAAATGTTCCCATCCGAGACCTACAGAGCAGAGGACATGAAGAAAACTTGACGCTCTGGCTCCGTGAAGGCTCGTTTACACGTTTCTTATGGTGGGAACCGTCAACTCCGACGGTTCCCCCAATAAGAAACGTGCAAGGGAAGCCAAAGCTCAGCTCCGCGTTACCTGAGCCGGGTGATAGTTGGGTGGATGAGTAATGCACCAAGAGGGGAGGGGGGAATATCAGTGCCAGCCGGCCAGCCGTAACCCAATACAGAAAGGTAATCTGAGATTTCTGAGGGCCTATTCTCTAACTCCAAGCATCGGAGCTTTCTGGCGGAAAGATGCTTCAATAAGCTACTTGCTCCCATCGGTATTCTCTATCATGGAAGCTACCGGAGAAAGTGCAAGCAGAAGCTACGAAGCTACTTCCGTAGCCCCAATAAGCTCCCACGGTAACCTCACGAAGCGCGGCCTCCGAATACCCTGCTTAAATATTGGTCATTTTATAACGCTTATCTATAATTATCCAACGCACGGGTATGTTTCTTACATTTACTAAATGCGGATTCTTTGCACTTTCAGTGGGTTACTTTGTCATTTTCGCCATTTGCAGGATTTTTCACAAAAAGATATTAACTGGAGTGACGGAAAGCCATATTTACCTTCGGTAAGTAACGTGATTCCAGCCTATAATGGGATACTTATTGGGCCGTGGTAGCGTGTATCACCTTCGCATTTCTTTTGAAAGCTTCATCTTCGTATATTATTTAAATGATTTGAAGCAACTAGTAATTGACGAAAGCAAATAGCACGAATAATATTGAATCATATCATCGACATGAACCCTAATTCCCGAATATATTTACGAACATTCTTATTTCAATTGATCAAAACAGCCAAGATGGACATCATGCTTACGTATTCACGAGATTATGTGAGCAAAAATAAAACATTTTAGAATTTTGCTCGCATGATGTTTAATGCGTGGAATTTTTCGCTAAACGCAATGCACAAACATCTTCACCGTCTAAAACGGCCTTTTCAGGTTTCACCAATTTTATCCATGGAAAAACATTGAGATGAGCTTTCCCATTGGTTCTAAGAATGACGTCACCAGAAATGCAGTTTCCGTGGATTTGGTTTAAAAATGTTCACATACCCGCCTTTCGCCAAACCTCTCTCCACTTCCTATTACGTTCTTGAGAAAGCTCCCACGAGTTAGAAAATATGGTTGGTAGTCAATTATGGTAGCTTATTCGAAGCTACTGCATACTGCTACTGCATACATGAAGCTTCGAGATAGAGAATAGCCCCCCTGATCTGATCTTGTCAGAGTATCTTTCTCTATTGGGTTACGGCTGGCTGGCACTGACTGGTATTCCCCCCCTCCCTTCTTGGTGCATTACTCATCCACCCCACTCACTCATCCACCCCACCTCATTTGCGAAGGTGCAGGTGGTGAGGATGGAGCTCAATTTTCCCTTTTTAAATCGTATCAGATTACTTTTCCGTATTGGGTTACATTCCCGGGACCCCGTGAATTGGAGGAGCTCCATGTTTTCCTCTAAAATGGTTTCAAATTACCCTTCGGTATCGGATTTTATTTTGGGAGAGGCAGGTGGGCGGTTATCGTAAGACTGTCCACCTGCCTGTGGACGGTGTTCATTCCTGTCGGCCATAAATTTTTTCATGTTTATTTTGTTTGTTTTTCCTTCATGGAATTCTATGTTAACATCTAATATTTACTATTCTATTCAAAGTTTATTTTTAACGAGTGGAAATATTTTTTTTTCATTCCCGTGAAGACAACGTAATTTCTTTGTTTCCCCATTCTTTCACCACGCAAACTTCATTTGCAAGACCGCCTGTTAATATCATAATTATACAATAGTCAAAATAATTGTTACATCATTATTTATAAGACCCACGATCAAAGATCCCCGTTTTCTTGTTTTGTCGTGCATTGAAAAAAGGAGGGGAAAATGTGATCGGCTTATCTACTAATTTTTGTAATCGAATCACCATTTCACGATCTAAAGACATACAAATAAATACATTGTAATAAGGCTCGTCGAGAAAGGCTCGTGTTATAAATGGCGAGAGTGACTTCTTGCAGAAAATTTTCATTTTTGTATAATTATGATATCAACCGGAGGTCTTGCAAATGAAGGAACAAATCAAGTTTGCATGGTGAAAGAATCAACCGGAGGTCTTGCATTTGAAGGAACAAATCAAGTTTGCGTCGTGAAAGAATGGGGAAACAAAAAAATTTCGCGGGAAAGAAAAAAAATAAGCCCTATTGTATTTGCGAAAAAAAATATTTCCACTCGTTAAAAAAAACTGAATATAAAAGTAAAAATTAGATTTTAACCTAGAATTCCATGTAGGAAAAACAAAGTAAATAAGCATGAAAAATTTGTCGCCGACGGGAATCGAACACGGTCCCTCCGCTCCGCAACCCGTACGCTGATCAATGGACCACACCACCCTTGATGCCGTAGGCTGATAAATAGTTTTTATAACATCTATAAATGTTTAAACGCCTTTTTTGTTTAAACTATTGGATTTATACGCCCATATGTGGGGTGATTCGTGAAAGGCATTCGGAGTTCTATCTGCATACGAATTTTCGTTTAGATCTGCGACCCGTTTATCGGACACTCCCCTAGTTAGGAGGGCGAAGTATTCAAAACTTCATTGGTTGGTGTTCAACCAATGAGAGCGAATTTTTATCTACTCTGTCCCCATCCCAAAGGAAAATCTGGAGTAACCTCTCTACTCGATCCAAATATTGCTATTGCTGTCTTAACCTTGATGGATGTGGTCTGTTAACCGGCAAGTGGTGCGTTTCCTCGAGATCGCCCTAATATTTGCTCGATTGCTTGAGGATACCTTTTTTCCCAGAAATCGCAGCCAAAAATGAGGGTGCGCCTCTTACGCGAATTTTTTATCTGCCAGCCTTCGAGCCTCGGTCACGATATGTGCGGCGGGCGGCAGAGCAGTATCGCGGCAGGGCGGTAGTGGTCACAAAACAAGCAGTGATTCGACTTAAGATAAGTTTATTATATTCGACCTAAGATAAGTTTGTATGTTCATTTACGTATCACTCTACCAGTTTCCGGTTGGACTGCACACTGTTCTCCTGACTGCTTTTGGCCTGCGCCTAGCGCCAGGGGGAGCGTGCGAGGTCCTGATTTGTTCTGGGACCAGTGCTACATACCTGGTGTGGAATCACCCCGTGCCACACACCCTAGTGGTGGCTTGCACGGTACATCGTAGATGTAGATGAAGTTCAGAATCAGAAATGGCAGTACATACTGTCAGAAGACAACGTTCTCGGCCAACATTTTGCCACAGAATGAGTAGAACGGCACAAGAAAAATTTAATATCTGGGATTGGCGGCAAGCGGCACCTATGCTGCTCACGTCTATCATGGCTGGGTTCGAGTGTGTTCCATGTCAAACATTAGGAACATAAAACTCAGCGTTGCCACTCTTTCACTCGCCTACCGCCGCGCCGCTTGTATCGTGGCCGAGGCAAGTCCCTGGAGAGCTGAGTGACCTTGGTGCTTAGCGTGAGTCATCAAGGGGAGGGTATCATTCGCTCGCTTGTTTACGGGGAATGCAGTTGCCTAATAACTTTAAAAACTTGTAATATGACAAGGCAAGGGTGTGGGGTTCAATTGGGGGACAGCGATTGGCCGCGCGACAAGTGCAAGAACTGGAATTTTCCACCCCCCTAACTTTCTCATTTTCTGTCACCGGACAACTTTGAGTGACTCAACTGTATGCACCTGCCTTAAGCTCAACTGAGAGAATGCTGTGAATATTAACATTTGTGCATGCGTCAACATAGGTCAGTGTTGTTCCAAAATGAACAAGGGCCAAAAGTTGTGGTCTTTCACGGTAGTTGAAAAAATTAAAGTGCTTTAAGTCATCAAAGACTCTGAGGATGTAGGAAACCGCGCTGCCGGACTAAGGCATGGTGTGCCGGAATCGTGCATTAGAAGATGGAGGAAGGATAAGGTTGCACTATTCCATACCAATAGGGACAGAAGGTCTTTTCGGGGAAAATCTACGAGCTGTGACAGGACATGCGCGCGCGTGCCGCCGTACTGCGACGCCCGTCTCAGTAGTAAGTCAGCCGTTTTTATGTAAATCATGAAATTTTTTATTTTGTCATTCATTGAAGATTTTTGTTGGACCATATTGAAAAAATAAATGCTTTAAATTCCATAGACAGTTATGATTTCTTTCAAAGTTTGATTTTTTTCAAGTTTTGATGTCATAATTGCATTTGTCATGTTTGCATTCCCACTCGTCATCGTTTACAGCAAAATATAATTTGTAAAAGTTAACCACGTTTTAAAAGGCGACTTACAGTGACTATGACTTGTGCATTAGGAAAACGGTGGGGGGATTCAGATTTATAAATCAGAGCTCGGTGCGACTGTCCGCACTTACCAACTAAACACGAATTGTAGCTAGGTCGGATTTGTTTTGTTTTAATGAATATCAATTACTCCACTCATTCCAAAGGACAATAAACAATGCAAGCATTGTAGGGCTAAGGCTACAAGTGAATACTTGCCTCCGAGGTCCATACATGCTTATGAAAAATGCCGCGTAAATTATAAGAGAATATCGCAAGTGGCTTTGATAATGGCCGAAAATTCGAAGTTAGGCCCGCAACACCTCGTAATAGGAGAAAAAAAGCCCCAAAATTTTTTCTTCAACTTCGACGCATAAAAAGAGGGGTGCGCCTCTTACACGCGTTAACGGCATTGTTAATGCATTATCATCTGAGATTGCCATTGTGACCTCAGTGCATTGCCGACTGCCACGTTTTTACTCGTGGTAACTAACTCGCCCCACCTAAATTCCATCGTCGTTTATCGATATCTAGTATATTCTGGTCACGAACATAGATATTTACCAGTATTTCAATGGGATTCCAACAGTGCGTTTTATTTCGGAAGTCTAAATGGTAATATGTGCTCTTTCAAACAAAATTGCTGCATAAAACTGCCAATTGATATTGACTTAAATTATTGCACTCTAAGAATAATATCGACTAGATACTCAGAAAAATTATGGAGCACTTTAAAATACGTAATCCTTAGGCATTAATTTTGGCGCTCCTTTACTTTCAGACCGTAACTAAAGTAAGCGATGATTTTAGAGCCGAATCGACGAAAAAAACAATATAATTTCAATTAGAAATATGCAGATTGAAAATAACGCGGTGATAGCCATGGTATTTTATGGTAAACAATAAAAATTGTTTATCATCACTTTTGGTGAATGGTGAATTGGTTTTAATGGTGAATAAAGCAATATTGAGATATTTACTCGACTTGCATCGTAAAGCACGCGGAACGGTTGATGCCCCTGTGGAGACGCAACCCGCAAACCACCTCCATACATCGAAAACCCCCTACATCGAAGTCATGATTTCGGTCCCAACAAATTCGTTGTATGGGGGTGTTACTGTAATGATAATACGTTTGTACGACTTGTGAGACATAGACTTAGTAAGCCTCGTGTTTCTTTCATAATAAAGATGTAAATGATTTGCAACTACTGCGTTTATTTATATTTTTAACCCTGGGTCGAGATAACTGTATTTCTCAGGTCAACTTGGTATTTACCTCTCATTACTATGACCTCTACTTAGATTGCTGACACGAAGATTATCTAGAAATTAACTCGAGAATTGAGCTAGAAAAAATCCTCGGCTGATTTTTCACTTAAAAAGTGGCTCATATTGTGAAAAAATAATAGAGTAGATTCCGGTTAATTGGGACACATCGGGACCGGTGTACTTTGTCCCAATAAAGCGGCTGTCCCGTTTATCCGAAGTATCCCGTAAATATGTTTAAGTAAGCGTTGAAATGAAAGTCAGAATGCTAAATGACAATTAAAATGCAAAATGTTTAATTGCATAGTATTTAAACAATAAGTTGATAAGAAAAGAAACATTATAAACATTTTTGGAAACATTGTGTCAAAAAAAAATCTCTTGGCATCGATCTACTTCGGATAAATTCCCTTTACGAAATCCTGCAAAAGGACTTGTGATTAGATATAGAATTTACGATGGAATGTTAGATAAGAATAATTGATGATCTAAAGCTTCATTTGCATAGAAACCAGGGAGTACTTACTATTTATTTAATGTGTAGCTCCTCATTGAAGGAATTTGTCCAGGGTGTTCTGCTTCATTCTCTTCACCCTCGTCGTGCATACAAAGTCGGCATAGGCATCTAATGATGACATCAGATTTCCTTTGTTGTCCTCTTGCATGAAGTTGCGTCGCAACCCGTCAATAAACTTCCTGGCATCTGCAGATGTCAATCGGCTACAGTGAGATACGTCTTAATCTCCATCACTCTCCTCGTTTTCAACCAAACCTTGTTGTTTAGCTAGTATAGTTTCCACTATATCATCTTCGCTGCTATCATTGTTGTCATAACAGTCCATATTGGAGTCCATCCTTTCAAACTCCTCAAAGTTATTTACTTGACGCAGCTCGGAAACGGATTCATATTTATTTTCACATTCAAGTTCTTCAGATATTTCTGCACCTAAAGGCTTAAAACCACAATGAATAAAACAATTTCTAATCGCTTTACTGGTGACTTATCGCCAGCTATCTGCCAAGAACGTTACTGCTTGCAGGACGTTCACCTTTGAGCTCACTTCCTGGGCAGTTGAAGACGATGTCAGAAGATCATCTTCTATTGATGCTAGAATGTGATCAATGAATTTTGCATGGTATATTGTTTTCAAAATTTTGATGATCCCCATGTCCATTGGTTGGACAAGAGATGTTGTGTTGACTGGTAAAAACTCCAACTGAATGTTTTTAGACGTAGGAGCAATTGGGGTGTGCCGTACAATTATCCAGAATAAGAATCACTTTCCTCGATTTCCGTGCTAGTTCCTTATCCCAACTGCTTAACCAATGGCTGAGTAGGTCTGAAGTCATCCACGCATTTTTATTGGCGTAATATTCCACCGGTAAGCTGTTCATTCGTAACTCCTTAAAGCAGTGAGGGTTAGCACTTTTTCCAATCACCAAAAGTTTCCTTTTATCATTTCCCGACATGTTTGAGCAGCACAAAACAGTAATCCGTTCCATTGCTTTTTTAGACCCACTTAGTTCCACATAACTGTAGCAAAGAGAGCCATTAGGAGAGGCTCGGTAATACAGGCCAGTTTCATCGGCGTTGTACACGTTATCTGCACAAAATTCCTGAAGTAAGGTGGGTAGCCTCTTACATCTCCATTCCTCTGCACTTGCAAAATCAGCACTATGTTTTTCTCCGTGAGCATTTTTGAACTTTATTTCATTTCTACTCTTCCATCTAGATAGCCAACCATCTGTTGGCTTGAAATCAGTATGGCAAAACTTCAAAGCTAACTCCTCCGACTTCTCTTTTAACATAGGTCCACTGACACTAACTCCTCGTCCACTAACAATGGAAAATCATTGATTAAGAGCGTCCTCGACATCAGGATCCTTACCTTGACATTGGCGTTTTTGGGTAGAACCTTGTTTCCCTTTACTGCTCCAATCTTCTCTAAGTTTATCCTGCTGCTCTATTAATCGAGCTTTCGTTGATTTTGTCAGTCTTGTTATCTCTGCCAAACAACAAAGACTGGTTTGAGGTGGATGGTCCTTAATTCGGTCCAGTAATCTAATTTTTTCAGCCAGTGAAAAATCCTTACGTGGTACATATGTTAACCTGAATTAAGAACTTTTTCGGGAGAAATTTCGGTAAATAAGAGGAATCACCTCCACCCTTCTTTCCTCAGAACATTTTATCTCATGACAGATCGCTTACAGCCTAACCTTCACCTAAATGGTACACACCGCTAATGAAGCCAAGTTGTGTACCTACACTTTATGCAGCTCCGTGAGCACAAAACCCAAATCCCCTTCTAGCTGGACTACCAGAGAACGAAGACGAGTGTACAAACAGTGAAGCATTAATTTAAAGCGCTTTCATGACTGACCTCGTTTATCGACGGTAAATGTGACAGGGAAGGTGGGAATAGATTCCCTGATGGATTGATTGATTGGATTGATTTGATTGGTTCAAATGAATACAGAAAATCTACCAAATGATTTACAAGAGCTTGAAAATTTGTATTTCTTCAAGGGAGTAGGAGGCAAATACAGCCAATGCATGGCCCGATTAAGCGGCTTCCTGTCCCAATTAACCGGAGAAAACTCAGGGACTTTCTTCAATTGGGTTCTGTTCTTGATGATTTGTCCCAAATAAGCGGCTCTCCCAAATAACCGGTGGCCCAATTAACCGTAATCTACTGTACTTAAGAGCAGGGGTTTTTTCTGGCGGTACGCGGCGGAGCTGTATTCCGGCACCTTTTTTGGTTGAAGTATATTCCCTAAACTCATATGAATCAATCAAAAGTCATTTGGATTTTTTCGTAACTCATATGGACAACTAAGTTCCACTGCTTTTTTTCCCAGAAATAAATCCCTGTTTAAGGGTTAACAAAATTGGGATAAAAGTTCATTGTGGGGGTCAACGCTCGCGCGGATCCCAGGCAAACGAGGTGAAGCACCTGATTGGCTGCGCACAAAACCCGCGTTACGTGCCTGTGAACCCTTCTATTCTTTACATAACTCTGATATTTGCGGATATTTATCATTTTGAAATTATTTTTTAGGTGGTTTTGAATAAAAAGGGACAATGAATAAAAGTGATGAGATGAGTGCAAGCACTAGTGGCAGAGTTAGGCCTGCTTAACTTAATAAAGACTAATATGGAATTATTTCACGAAATATTCAAAAGATGAATTATGTTGTTATGCGAAAATTTTAAACTTCTGTGTTCCAGACAATGCTGCAAATATGCACTCAGCATTAAATCTAATGCCAGAAGTCATCCAGCTCTTCTGTTTCGCACATACCCTTAATCTGATGATTAAAGACACTAAGTAAGGATTGGTTTTTAATTAATTGGTTTTGAAAATTTGCACCACAAATGCAAGAGTATTGTTCAACATTTTCGCAATAGTCCTACAGTTAAATTAAGCAAAAATAAAAACAACTAAAAAGAAGAATATTGGGAAGATTTTATATCAGATAATTTATAAGAATGTGAAAATTAAATTAGAATACTTAACATACATATTTCATGAGCCTGTTAGTGAACTGAGTTGGAAATAAAAACAGTAAAAACATTTATTTTGTTCCATTGTGTATAACTTACTCTTTTTTAAAATTAATAATTAGATTTATTTATACATTGTACATTGGATAATTAAATTATTTTACATTGGGTAATGGTTTATTTTATACATAATTTGGTCCTGCCAAACCTCATAAGTTTTGTCGGCAGGTTCCAATTGGTCAACGTTACTTATTCAATTGGCCCTACACATTAGTACATAGTTATGCAGCTAATACACATATAGGATTATTCACTGAGTATGAATAGGAGTATTCGGATTTACGAAATTAAATTGCATATATGCTAGTATTGTATATATGCAATCTTCTATTAAGTTGTGTTAATTAAGGTTGATAAGGTTGATTAAGGAATCCACTGTTTTTGTACAAATTTCAATTTTTATGCTGAGTTTCTACACTATGCAGTTGCATGCCATATAGGCCCAGATTGGTTATAAGTTTCCTATAATAGGCCTTCATAAATATCATATTTTTATGGATTTGTGCATGATTTTTTTGGAGAAAAATAGGTGTTAAATTGTAGAATGTGACTCGACCTGAGACCCGAGGGCCAAAAAAATTACCTGACCCAGCCCGATCCGAAACTAAAAAGTCTGACCCGTCCACCCCTATTGTGCAGATTTGGCCATTCTAAAATATAATGCTTTATTGCTTATTCTTGGGCTGTAAGGTGCAAGAAACTTCATTAAAATGCTTTACTACGTAGGCACAGCTATTGACCATGTCCGGTCTGAGCAGGCAGAGGCTGGAACAGAGGCATGAGATGGCAGAGGCATGAAGCAACGGCACAAAATTTTATCGGTTGCAGAAAAAGTAGAAGTTTATCCTCACCAGCCTCTTGAAACCAATGTGGATGAAGCAGACTAAACTGCTCCATTGAAATAAACCTTAATTTCATAACTCCCGACGAAAGCATCAAAAACTATTAAAAAACTGATCGTCAATGGCATCAATCGATTGGCCGTGGCAAGGAGTGTTTTGTCATGCAAATTTGTCTTAATTTTCATTTTTAAATTTATATTTTTTTTAATTATCTCAAATTTTACTCATATCAACAAATATATTTTTTATAAAAATTATTTTTTGCGAATTAAAGCTTCTGGAGTGTCCAAATTAGCGAGAGGTTCCATTTTTTCTGGTGTTTCAATGTCGGACACGGCCCCGGTCGTCAGGGGCGTCAACAGATTTGCTGGAAAAGTAACGACTCTTAAGTAATCTTTCAACGATTTACGAAGTTAAAACCAGATATTTATAATAATTTTTATGTGCATTTGTATGCATAGAAACAGTAAAAGAACAATATCATAGAAGTATCGCTAACTGGATTGAAAATGCCTTGCATAAAAAAAGACATTACGCGAAGCACCTTTAACATGGAAAATCTGTAATCTGGCATCACATACCTATTATTTATCCTCAAGGACTACCAACTGTCATACTGTCAATACTAAGGGTGCTACAGCCATGCCGGATGGTGCGGAATATGATGCCACCAAGCTGGTGGCAATGAAATAACTGCTTCACCACGAATGCCAACAGTCATGACGTAGGACGCTGTAGACATCTGTATTGCCAATTTTGTAGCAATTTAAGATATTTTCGATAAATTTATTAATAGTTTTTATTTTTTTCAACTTTTGTCACTCTTGGCTTCAATATTCATATTCAGGTGCATATTGGCTTCAATATGCACCTGTATTGTTTTGCTTTTTCAATCACGAAATAAGGGAATATGGCATTTTCTTCACCTCAATTTCTACTTCGAAGATATGCAGTACTAAAATGATTTGATTTAAATTTTAACTGAAACCTGGTAGTAATTTCCATCCTTGTTGTATGAGGCTTGTGACTTGAATGCAATCAGTAGTGATGGGTCAAATCCAGAATACCTTTATCAAATCCGAATCTTCTTTTCTCTGTCAAAAAATTGAACTGGAAAAGTCTTGGAATTGAAAATTTTGTGTTTTCAAAAAATGAAAAAACATTGAGAATAGTTTTTGAAACATAAGTAAACATTTTGGAGAAAAAAAAGTCATAATATTCATTTTTCTGTGCAATGCTCACTGTAGTTGACTGAGGAGAGTAACATTTTTGAGATACAGTCACTCCGACGATTGGTTAGTTGTAGCTAAAAAGATGAGCAGTAAGACTTTGGTTGGTCATCGTGGGCCGGCATGGTTTCATCAAAGCTGGAGTTTCTAGAAAAACAGTAAGGCATTTTTTGCCCATTGCATTGTTTTAGGTGCCCCACTGGCAATTTTTACTTCCCCAAAACAGCAAAACAATTGTGTAATTCAGTTTTTACGGATTATGAGCTGAATAGCTAACCATTTAATTCTGCATATAATTCATGCATTTCATGTGCTAACCTATTTAAGTGAACCTGGGAGTCCTGAGAAAGATAGACTCGCTCTGAAAAAGTGAACCCGGGAGTCCCGAAAAACTTAAGTCCCCGGTATATAACTAAATTTAACCAGTTAACGACCAGTAACGTAATATTACGTGCGTTAGTCACCATGACTGAAAGACCACCTCCGTAATATTACGTTCTCGTTCTTATTTTTTATATTATCAGCACTAAAGAATTAATTCTTGCATTGTGTTTCTGGCTTATTACTTCTTTGTCTTTATCTTTTCAATTATGTTAATTTTGTACAAATTTAGTGGTAAATCTTTTATATAATTTAGAAACCTAAGCCCTAGATCACCGTGGATGTCACTTCGCTACATTGCACCTGAACTTCTTTCAATATATGGAGCTTCATTGAATGAAACACAATACGAATAGCCGTATAATATACAACCTGAATCAGCGTATTTCGTATATTTCTCTAGCTCGTTGGTATTTGATGTTTCGTTTCATTCGGTGGACTTTGTATACATTGCTACAAAGTATGCCTTTATATATACCAACCTCTCCTGCTTTACGTCTGATACCTACCCAAACATTCTCGTACGAGTGACAGCCTTGCACACGTAAACCTCAAGCTTGGGAACTCTCTCCTGCCTTTGTGATTGCCAGTGACATTTTTCTCTTTATCATTTATATTTATTTGCAGCTTATCGTGGTGTATCTGCCATGTGATATATCGAGTTCTGCTGAATTTTTGACCTGCTTTGGCAATTGGTAAATATTATTCCCTAATATCATCTATCAGTCATTATCACAAATTTTCACAAGGATCTATGGTTACAAATCAAATATCCCTTTCATAGGAAAAGAATGAGCTGTTCAGATTCAGACAGTGACTACAAGTACGAGACTAGTGATTCTGATTCATCAACCAGTGACACCAGCTTAGAAGATGATTCTAAAAGTGAGAACTTGGACGATGAACTTACTGATGTGAGGCAATGGTGTCCTGTAAGTGACGTTTGTCCTCCAGTCGCTCCTCTTGGGTTTTCTTTCATCGGTTCTCCACCAGTGAATTTTTTTTAGAAGATAGGTCTAATATTTTGAGTTACATCAAGTTGTTCCTGCAGGATTGTAGATGAAACTAACAAGCAGGCAGAAAAATGTAAGCATCCTAACTGGGAACCATCATGCATACATGAAATTTTCTTGTTTATTGGGGTAAAAACATTGATGGGAATTGTAAAGAAACCAGTAATTTCTCAGTATTGGTCCAACAGAAAAATTACAGAAACATCATTTTTTGGCAAAACCATGAAAAGAAGTAGATTTTTGCTATTGAAAAAATGTAGTCATTTCCTTGATTACTTGACTTTGATCATCATTCACACCCTAATCCGAAACTGCGTAAAATATGGGCAATACTTGATTTGCTGAACAAAACGTTCCAAGAGTTGAATGTTCCAGATCGCGATGTAACAATTGATGAAAGCCTAATGATTTTCAAAGGTCGATTAGGATGGAAAGAATATATTCCCCTGAGACGGGAAAGGTTTGGAATAAAATCCTTCCTCCTATGTGAATCTAAATCAGGTTACATATGTTGTTTTATTATTTACACAGAAAAAGGAACTAATTTCGATCCAGGGTTCAAAGACTCTTCCATATCTACACAAATAAAAATGAGAAAGATGCATCTTTACTTGGGAAAAGGGAATTGTGTCACTACATATAAATTTTATAATAGCGAACAGCTTGCCAATATTCTTGTGAAAAATAAAACGGACACATATGGGACAGTAAAAGCTTGAAGATAAAAAATACCACAAGAATTAGCTAAGAAAAAACTAAAGAAAGGGAATATACTCGTCTATCAGTGGAGGAAGGTACTTGCACTAAGATGGAAGGATAAAAAAGATGTTTATCTTCTCTCTTCTGTATGTACATTCCACAAATACGAATCCACGAGTAAAGCGATGGGCATTAGAAGATGAAGAAACGATGAGTATGCCGACTAGTAAAAGCTTACAATTTCACGATGGGTGGGGTGGATCGGTTGGATCAACATTTTTCTGATTATCCTATCATTAGAAAACGGGGTAAAAGATGTTTTTTCATGTAATTAATTATTCCCTGTGGAATTCATATATTCTTTATCAGAAATGTGGGGGAAGATTATCACATTTAGACTTCCGAATGCAAATGGTAGAATACATATTTGAAGTACATGGCCGCGAAGTTTCCACAACTAAAGGCCGGAGATCAGCACCCGGCCCTTCTCCCACGTATAAAAGACACTTTCCAGAGTATATGTTCCCGTTACAGCAAAGAAGAGTAATCCAACTCATGTTAGTGTTTTGTTAGTCTCAGCTAATGTTATGTGCTCAAAGAAAATAGATTCGAAAGGCAAAAGAGTAATAAGAGAATCACGATACCAATTTACAGAATTTGACGTTGGTTTGTGTGTTGCACCCTGCTTTCGGATTTATTATACCCAAAATGAATATTGATTTTTGCTCATATTTATGTGATTAGTGGGCTAATTACTATTTTTCTGTGTTCTTTGTACACTCTTATGTATGCATTTAACTACGCTCTGTTCTTTTTCAAATAAACGAATTGTAAGACACGCTAAAAGTCATTTTCAAAGAGTTATTCACCATCACCGTAATATTATGGAGCTGGTAACGTTCTGTTCTTCAGCATTAATTTTTTTGCAAAATATAAAGAATTTTAGCAAAATAAATATTGCGATGTGAATAGCAAATGAAGGCACATTGATACATGCAAGAAAAAAATTCGGTATTTGTGGTACGATTTTTGATTTTGAATTGGGTCCTTAAGTGGTTAAACTCTCAAAAAACTTATTTTTTTGCATTTTTCTTTGTGCCACCAACTGCTAAAAATCCAAAACTACTACAAAATCATACAGACAGAGAATCCACATTTAATGTACCAAACCTTTCATTTCTCTAGCTCAAAACTTGAGAGAGAAATAAATAAAATGGATACAGAATGACTGACTGACACGCTACAAAATTAATTCATATAGATAGATTTTATATTACCGATGTAACATTCCCCTCCAAGTCCCCGGTAAGCATCAGGTTTCATTGCCGTCATAATGGCTGGAGAGACTGAAGGGGTTGGGCAGTGTTCCCAGCCATGTCTGATGCCGATCAGATAGGTGGCTACATTGCAGTGGGGTCATGCCCATGTAGCAGACGAAGTGACCCCAGGATGACAGCCTTCTGCATGCACGCAACTAGTGACTCTGCCTGTGCCACACAGGATGGAATACACTTTATGCTATCAAGGAGTGAGCCCTTAACTCCACCGAGCACACCTATGATGACTATTAGTTTCACAGTGTGTCTGGGGTACATCTGCCGAAGTTCAAAAAGCAGGTCTTGATATTTTGTCCGTTTTTCCACCTTCACATCCATGTTTGTTTCAGCTTGAGCAAAAAACTCAATCACGAAAATGTAGCGTGTGAGGTGGTTGAGGAGAACGATATCAGGCTTGGTCACCTCCAACTTCCTGGTAGTGTATAGGGAGTAATTCCACCCGATTGTGCATTTATTGTTCTCCACGACGGACTCAATATCTCCAGGGGCATAGGGCAGCTGTGGTGTTTCGTCAATGCCATAATGGTGTCCTTTGTGAAAGAAGAACACCTGCAGGGTTGTGTTGTGGCAAGCTAAATATGCTGACCTGGCGTAATAACTACAGTCAGAGAAAAGGTGACTAAAAGTCTCCGGCTGGGCTCGGAATGCCCTGCATTTCGTGTCCATGAGCTCCACCTTGAATATAAGGCAGCAGTACATGAGTGTGTTTATGACACCATCCTGGCGAATGAGGATGAAACCCTCGGTCTCGAACTTAAGGCCGGCGGAGCATAGGAAGGAAAACGTCAGCTCCTTTGATAGCCCATGCTTTTCCATGTTTCGGTAGAAACATCCATGCATGGGCTTATCTTTTATGCACCTTGAGTAAGGCCTTCTGCTCAGCTTTTTTTTTATTTTGAGCTTCAGGATGTCTGCCTTCAATGACAAGATGGTCGTGTCATTGTCGCTTCTGTTGGATGACTGGTCGAAGTCAAGACTGGTTTCATTCGGCTGCTCTCTTTGCTACCTAGAAGAGAAACGCCCCTGCTCCCGCACTCTCATGCTCTCTCACGAGATTGAGCCTTGGGTCCCTGCTTTTTAACACTCAGCATGCTGTACCCAGGACAACTCTGTTGTGGAAACAATCATGACTATGTCTACCATCTACATTGTGAGGGAGATACAATCTGGTGACGGAAGATTTCGGATGAAGACTTTGAAAGATGGTCATCATCTTCCTCGTTCTCCTATTAAGGTTCTTCAACTCGTTGACGTTCCTTTTCATGCATTCAAAGGTATACAGCAGTATAGGAACCACAAAGATGTTCGTGGCAAGAACCTTGTTCTTGCCTGACAGCTAAGAACTCCAGATGTTCCTGAGAGTCTGTCTGTATTTGACGGTGATCCTTTCCTTCACTGCTGCAACCTTCTGCATTCAGCGCTGGGGTGCGCCGAGGTATTCATCATCCTTGAGGTGACATATGACACTCCCATCAACAAGTTGCATGTCTTCCTTGTTCTCTGAAAATCTTCCTCTCGCCTGGTGGATAGATGCACACTTTTCCAATCCAAACTCCATCCCTATAGCCTCACTATATTCCAGTACAGTGTCCAGGGCAGTGCGAAGGTCTTTCACATTAGAAGCATAAAGCTTCAGGTCATCCAAATAAAATAAATGGGTGACCTTATGTTTCCTGTCACCTGGAACACCGCACATGTATCCTCTACCTCGCCTTAGCCTTAGGGACAGAGGTAGGAGAGAAATACAGAACAGTAAGGGGCTCAAGCTATCACCTTGGAAAATGCCGCGGTGATATGTTACCAACTCCATCAAAACTGAATGCTTTCCTGAAGTCAGGAAGAAGCTCGTTTTCTGGAGTGGTAACAGGCGTTGAATGCAGGACACAACCTCTGGGTGGACTTTCATCAACTTCAGCATGGCGATGATAAGCTCATGTGAAGTGGTGTCAAATGCCTTGCTGTAGTCCACCCAGGCCATTGATAGGTTTCGTTTATGCCAGATGGAATCCTGACACATGTACCTATCAATGAGCAGGTTGTCCTTGCATTCCACGATTCCCTGCTTTTAGCCCCTCTGCTTGTACGCCTCCTCCCACACAGACTGGAGGTGGTGGAGGATAAGGTGGCTCATGATGGAAGTGAATGCCTTTTATACAGTATTGAGGCAGGTTATGGGGCGGTAGTTCTTTGGATCGGACGAGTCTCTCTTCTTAGGTATGAGAACAGTGCATCCCTCAGTCAGCCAACATGGAATTGGTGCTCTGCCTTTCAGAAAGGACGTGAAGATTCTGGTAAGGTGTTGTTGGGTGGAAGTAAATTTCTTCCACCAGAAGTTACTCAAGGCATCCATTCCTGGAGCCGAGAAGTTCTTCTTGCCAGAGAAGGCCTTCTTCACGTTACTGTATGTGACTGAAAGAGGTCCATCCACAGTTTGTAGGTGGCAGTCACATAACTCTTTTAAGAGGTCTAGGGCTGGAGTGTCTCCGTTGAATGGATTCGACGTTTCGTAGATATCCTTCCAGAATCGCTCAACCTCTTGGATGGGTGGCGGAGATTTGATGACAGGCGGAAGTGGTAAAAGAGACAGGACGGGTGAAGGAGAAAGGTAGAGTTCTCCCTCATGGCCCTACTCCTCTTGAGGAGGTTTTACCGTGCTGCTTAATGGTGAGCAGCACGCTTTTATTCAGTGTATGATGGAAATATATGAGGCTGCGTGCTATGCATCGAACTTTCAGAGTTAAAGTACGCTCAGATGTGATGTATTCCATCACACACTGAATTCTCTACGCCTGTTGTGTCATCGCGTGATCTTGGCCTCCAACTGTTCCAGCCTTTTTGCTGCTTTTTCCTCCCAAGAGGCGATCTTTTGGGAATGAACCATAATTTTGGCAGCAGCGTAGACCACGCTATTCACCATCCAAAGGTCCGACGTTTCTGTCAAGATTTCATCAATGAGTGCATTCAACTGGGGCAGGTGGTTACCCTACAGAGAGATCTTTTGGTGGATGTCTCTCTGCCTAGTTTTTCCTTCATCATAGATAATTGTGCTTCATAACCGTGATCATAGTTCAGAGATGGCCTGGCAGCTTCTTCCCCAATTAGCAGAGACTCTGACATAAATGCCATTCTCACCTCAGGTGGTGGAGAGGCTGCCTGTGTTGGGGAGAGTGGTCTGGCCGGTGGTGTATTCTCTGAACTGGCAGTTGGTGGAGAGTTTCCTTTTTTCGTAGGTGGTTGGCAATTTCTGCTGCGATAGGTGGTCATGTTCTGGATACATCTCATACCACAAAGAATGCATGTTTTCCATATACCCCCTACGCAGGGGCGGACTGGTGCGGGCGGATGGGAAAATCCGCCAGGGCACTGGACGGCCTCTGGAAGCCTGTGACCCTTCAGCATCAATAAAATTGTAGATATGTTTGCTCAAACATCAGAAGAACTGAAAAGACTTGTTGTAAATTGAATTGTTTTGTTTAAATAAACAAACATGCTAACCTAATTGTGTTCCCTCATTCTTTTTTTTGGTGGGGGGAGTTGTTTGTCTGTTGGGGCCCTTTGATACATGATGTGTGTTCGGATGGTGTTATTGAATATTTTCCGGCTCCAGTTAAAAATAAAGCAACTTTTTATTTTCACAATGTTTTTAAAGGTTTATGGATTTTTAATTGTGGTTTTCACTCATAGCGGTAAATAAGTCAATGCGTAAATAATGATGGAAAAAAAGGGTCCGAACTTGCCCCACAACATTGTATTATTATTCTGCAAGGTTTTTTATTTTTACATCACTGATGTTTCTGCATTCTGCGTATTTGACCGAAAGAAAAACCCATGAGTATAGAATTTAAAACTGCTGATTAATGTCTCTGACAGTGATGTGCCCCAGGTTGAAAGAAAAAACTGACTGCCACAAGCGAATTGAAATATTTTTGGATGTGCAGTTATCACCTTTATTGATGTTATTTTCAATCACAATGCCATTGATGTTAATCATAACAATGAATGTGTTTAATGGAAATTTAAAGGATTTCAAATGGAAATGTTTATTTTTAACAAGATTCCCTGGGTACTTTATTTTTGTGAAGCATGAAACATTTCCCTGTTTACATAACATTCAAATGCTCTCCATCAGTGCAAATTTGTATAGAGTAATGGACTGTGGGAATGAATTCTTGTGCTAAAATTGAGGCATGACTGTATAATGCTATATTTCATTGCCTGTATGGCATATAGTCGTATGGAGGTAACTCTGCAAAGTAGATGTGGTTCATTTGATGGATAATGTAACTTTCCGAATTGACTTCTTTGTTGCGAGAGCCTAAATATTCTTTAAAATCATGCATATCCTGTAAATTATCAGTAATTGGAAGAATGAAAGGTGCAGGGGGAAGATGTTTTTTTGCTATGATCATATGCTTGACTCTTCGTAATGGCTTTATCATAGATTTTATTTTTACTCTTCTCTTTTCTAAACAGATTAGTCTAAAGGCTGAGATGGAAGTTGCTATGAAACTACTTGAAAAAGATATCCATGAAAAACAAGATACCATTGTCTCCCTACGCAGTCAGCTGGATGATATAAAGTTGATTAATCTTGAGATGTATAAGAAGTTACAGGTAAGGTTTAAGTATGTGTGGAAGTATGTCATATTCTGTCATTGCTAAATATTGGCTGAAATTTAAGTCAACCGTTGAACTCATTTCAAATGAGATTTTGAGAATTTAAAAACTATGGATGGTAGTGATAGATATCCTAAAATTTAGGCTTAACTATTATGTCATTACAAAGAACAGATGGCCTTTTCAATATGGCTATTTAAATTATTACTTGAAATAAACTAAAAAAAGTATTTTATTTGGGTTGCTTTGCCTAAGTAACAGTGGTATCCTTGATTTCTCTTTTAATATTCTTAGTGAATTATTTCTGAAACTAAAGTTTAAGTTTAGTCTTTCTTGAGCTGCATGTTTACTTTGTTATTTTAAATCAGAAATGGGATTTTTTCCAAAAAATATATTATTTTTTATGTTATGGAAATTCATTTTTGGACCTCATCATTTTTTATCACTTAAGCTTCAAGTGTTAGTTCTGATTTCATTTTGTCGATTTTCTTGAAAATCATATTGTAATTTCAAAGGGGCAATTTATCTTTATAAAGTAATATTCCACCACATGAGGAAAATTGGTATTGTGTAATGTATTTGTATTCATTGGTGTTTCAGCACCATTCTGAATAGACTTGAGTACCACTCACACAAAGGTAGAATGCACACGCTACACTGAGCCACAAATTTAAGAAAATCAGTCTGAATTAATACGTAATAGTAGTTGGCAAAATATTTTCTGCAAATCTATGTTATGAGCATCTATATATAAAATGACAGCATCAAAACAGCCAATTAGAGACATTTGTCTGGTCATGTTTCATCACAAAAATTCATAACATGCTCAAAACATTTTGTGCATCTCCTCTCATCATTACACTTTGATGATAGCCTGTATCACATTTTACAGTCCTGTTTAACTACAGCTCCATTGAGCCATTCTAGTTTCCTTAGGTCTCTCTTCTTTTCTTTTGATGTGATGAAAACATCAGTGATGTGGCTAGACCAAGGGTTACGAAAGTAAGGATCTAAAAATCATGTTTTTTCATGTTCATGATTATGTATTTGTGATTTCATTTTGGATTCATTGGATGTTCTCTATATTTAACCTGTTTTAACATAAATACCTACCTTCCATTGTTAGTCTCATGGTTCAAATAAAGTTCAAATAAGCCTTCTAATACACTTGCAACCTGCAACAATTTCAATAAATCTGAATTTTCATAAGTCCACTTCATATTGATTAACCAAATTAAGACTGCCACTATTACATGCAAGGTACATTTACTGTACAAAATTATCTGCTGAAATATGTTCCTTTCCGTGCTGGGACACCTGTGATACTAGGTATTAGCTGTGCACCTGAGGTGTTCTGTTTGTTGTATGAGACTAGGGATAAGGGCCACGTAACTACCTACTTCCTTGCCACAAAGATTAATTTAGAAGAAGTACTTAATAATTGATAATGCAGCAGTTCATGCATGAGGGAATTGATGTGAGCAGATCCCCAAAGTCAGGGTGCCTTTGGTGCTGCTGGCTGCCTTGGGACTTACTAGATGTATTTTAGAGCATGGGCTCCCCAAGGGTATCCATGATATTGAGTTATTTGTAATTTCTTATTTCTTTGAGGTTTGTAAGTTTGTGAAAGAAGTTGAAATCAGGCAGTAGTGAGTTTAAGTGACCATGGAGATCATTATGTACAGTCGCCGCATAAAGTCTGGCGACATCGACAACAGCGCCGAATAAGGGAAACTACGATTTTGTGTGGCTCCACTGATTCAAAAGTGGTGGGGTGGGGAGGGAAGAAAGAGGAGGGGGGAGGAAGGAGGTGAGTAAGGGGCCAGAGTAGTCGTGAATCGGAACCTCGTCTTGGAACCGAGACTTATGTCGTCCCATCGAACTGAGGGACTTGCGTATTTCCCATAAGTAGTGTAAACATGAGCGAACAAAATATTTGGAAGGAGCTTAGAGGCATGGCCGCAGAACTCTTTGTGCATCCATTCAATGCATTTCTGAGAGTCAGGAATTTGAAGCTCGTATTATTTTGGAATTCCTTCAAATGACGTTGTGGAAAAACAGCGTACTACAGGGAAAATTGATATGAGTCAGACAATATTATTAATTAAATGTTTCGAATGTTGTTTATAATTCAAAATTATGAAATATATTAGTAGCCACTCGCTTATAAATAAATTATAATTATATAAGTAGCCACTCGCTCCGAAATGCAAGATCAATATTATTTTTTTCGAAAGATTCGTATTTTTTAAAAGAAAACAGCATTTTTGTTGTGTTGAACATTTGTTTCAATATAAGGTGGTTTCTCCTCCAGCATCAATGAAGTTTTGAAGTCGATTACGCATGGACTTCACTAAATTCTCACATATTGAAGGTCGTCGCTGGACCGATTGCCATATATCCAACGCGTGATTTAGCAACGACTCATCCGTCCTTGCAGTGCTTCACTTCCATTCTTGAACCATGATGCCCCAAAGATTTTCAATTGGATTTAAATCCGGTGATCTTGCTGGCCAAGGAAGGACATCAATCTCCAGGTGCCGACTGAAAAATTGCTTCACTACGCGAGCGGTGAGGACAGGTGAATTGTCCTGAATAAGGATTACACCCTCTCCCTCAGGCACAATATCTTTGCAGTAGGGAAGCAGATGGTTCTCTAAAATCTCTGCATATATAATGGCTGTCATCCTCAGTGGTGTCCTCACTAGAGGACCATGGCCGGCGGCTGACATTGCACCCTAAAAACTCATTGATATACGTCCGGATTTTGTAGATTTTAATATATGCTGCGGAGCAAACCTGCAAAACATTTAGGTTTTCTTGGTATGAAATTAAGAAATTAATTAATGTCAATAGGTTTGCCATGAAGAAATCTGATTGAATTATATGAAATCTCTTCACAAAGAAATCTCCACTCCCTATTTTGAGACAATTAAAAACATGGAATTCATGCCCTTGATTTTGTTGTGCCTTCAAATTCTAACCCTTAGTTTAGAAATTGAAGGCTCCGTACCATTAGTGGGAAGCACGAACAAATTTTAATAATCAAACCACTGTTAGCATGGCCTTATCAATGAATGCACGTAAATGTGCAAATGTTATGATAAATATTGTCAATAGTATTCTTAAAAATATCGATTACTTTTATTTACCTGGATCGAGGTGGACGCCACAGTTTCATTCTCCCTTCATCGCTGCTGGTGAATACCTTCTCATCACAAAAAATAGTGAGATCCCAAAAGGTCTGACTGATATCTAAATAATTCATGGCAAATTGCAACCGTATTTCCTTATCTTCTTCGCATAGGGCAGGCTTACGAGCTGGACTATAATGAAATATTCCGCGCTCAAACATACGATTTCTAAGAGTCATGTAACTAAATTGCATTTCCATAGCTCTTCTGGATGATGCTAGACCCCCACTTGTTAGAAGTGTATTTATCATGCGATTAACCAACGCTTCGTCTTCTTCTCTACTTGAGCACCGAGGTCTCCGTTTCCGTGGTCTACTATTCAGTCCAGCCGCAGCACCCTTTCGAGCGCGTTTCACCCATCGCCATACCACGTTCCTATGGACTCCCAAATCCCTTGCCACTTCCGCAACTGGACGTCCAGCTTCCACTAATTTAACCATTACTTCTCTGTCCGCAAGAGAAGGTTCTCTGTTTGCAGGCCGTTGCATATCAGCACTCTGACGTTTCTATCAACTGGTTAAAAACCTTCAAATTCCTGACTTTCAGCATTAGGTCGAATGGATGCACAGACATTTCTGCGGCCATGCCTCTAACCTCCTTCCAAATATTTCGTTCACTCATGTTTACACTCCTTATGGGAAGTAAGCAAGCAAGTAAGTAAGCAAGTCCCTCAGTTCGATGGGACGACATAAGTCTAGGTTCCAAGACGAGGTTCCGATTCACGACTACTCTGGCCCCTTACTCACCTCCTTCCTACCCCCCTCCTCTTTCTTCCCTCCCCACCCCCCACTTTTGAATCAGTGGAGCCACACAAAATCGTAGTTTCGCTTATTTGGCGCTGTTGTCGATGTCGCCAGACTTTATGCGGCGACTGTATGTTAGAGGGTAGGATTAGAATCACAGTGATTTTAGATATCATCAACTACATAACCAAACGCATCTCAGTGTGATGAAATATGTTATCTGAATACATTCATTCTTTGCAGTACTGATTGAACTCATTGTCATTTCCTCAGAAAATTGAGGTGTTTAGACTACCATTGGAAACTGGCTCTAAATCCTGTAGATTCTACTCAAGCAAAATAATACAGTAGAAACTTGAAAATACGAACTTCGAAATTACGAAATTTTGATTTTACGAAGCAAAATCTTCGGTCCCGACCAAAAGGGTATCTTAGTGTATGTAACAGTACGTGATATTACGAAATAACGAAGTTTTAAAATTACGAACCTCGGATCTTGGTCCCGACGTGAAAAAGTTACTCGTTTATACAAATAGTGATGGATCACAGTAACGTTTTGGCGCTCCTTTTCAGAGTTAAACATCTAATTAATGATCGTCGCCGAATAAATTATGCACTGAATGTATTACCTGAACGATATCTCATTTTTCAATGCTTCAATAGTAAAGGTGTGGTTTCGCTGGGGCGTCTGGCGTCCGTCCAGCAGTCGGAAGTCACTGAAGTACTCATCCAATGTTCAGTAAGTCCTCGACATACAAACGAGATGCGTTCCGAGAACTTGTTCGTAAGTTGAAAAACGTTAGCCAGGCATCGAAAATTGTAGTTACTGTATTTCCTGGCCCATAAGACGCACTTTGTTTGCTCCAAAATGTGCTCGTAAATTGTTCGTTCGTCCTCTAAGACACAAGCTGATTCGCCAGGAAAATACTATTTAGGGATGGTCAGATCGGATCTAAAGATCCGCGGGTATTACGTTTCTCTGGATACTGAAATCGGATCCTAATTCATTTTAATAAATCGGATCTGGATCACATAAAAAAATTCACACTGGGGAGTGGATACCATTAAAATCGCCCTAAATAACGGTCATCCTGTGTTGCGGCTGATGTAGAAACTAGTTGGAACCATGGAAGTTGGCTGCTGATGCTCTCGAAAGGATGTCTATAGGATGTCCTCGAAAGGATATCCCAACTAGTGGAAACCACCTTAGAAGTTAGGGCGGGTATGCGATGAGTGAAATGTGATACGTTTGGTTCGCGGTCATAGCCAATAAGGGACTCCCAACGGGCAACGCCCCCCCCCCACCCAACTTTTGGAAGCCACCTGTGAAGTTAGGGTGTGGGAAAGCGATGAGTGAAATGTGATGCGGACTCGAGAAAAAATATCACTTTACTCCGATCCCCTAACTATGAGCGCCGAGCCGAGGGGGGGGAGAGAGAGAGAGGTGGAGGGGAGAGCAAGAGGCAGGCCAAGGACGCGTAGCCATTCGCTGGACTGCCGGAAGCGCCAAATGCTCGGCACGAATGCCTCTGGAAAAAAGTGCTGGACATCTTTGCTTTACACGACTACAGTAATTGTATTAAACTTGCGTATCAACTTGAGGAGTATCCGCATTGAAAGATGAACGATGCAGCTAGAACTTATATAATTCGTATCACTTCTCATAGCCGAGTAGCATTTCCGTGAAATGATCGATTTTAGGCAAGTTAACTAATTTTTTTCTCTGATGTGGTTGATATAAAGTACGCACAAGTATGTATCAAGCCCTATGAAATAAGTTCTAGCAACATCCTTCCTGCACGAAACGGTGAAAACAGAATTTCTTCATCTATTAGTATGGCGATGTAATAGTCAACGGTCTAAAAATGGATTTCCTGGCGTGGTATCCACTTCCAAAAGTGAATGATGCTTCCTATAAAAGGAAGTAAAAACAGATTAGAGTTCCGATTCTCTCTTCGCATGCGCCGATGCACTACGTTATTTATGTCATTGAGATGACGATGCGTTTCAAAGCTCTCTCGGGCGCTACACAACATAATTTCAGGTTGTGGAAAAATCATGAAGGAGTGCGAAGTCAACCTCATAGCTACCACCGGGGTAAGGCTACAATTTGAATCGACCGAAATAATGGCTCCCTCGTTCGATCACCGGCCGTATCAACCTAGTGTTGGCTGACGAGGACGCTGAAAGGAGGCCCAACCCCTCGCCCACTAGTGAAAGCCACCTGGGTAAAAGCGAAACTGGGTGAGGGTAGATAATAACAGATAAGGTGAAGGAGTGATCCTCTTGGGTTACCCCCTTCTCTTTCTTGCTGAATGAGTCCCTCGCAGATGAATGTCGTCGCGCCTAGGAATAAGGAACGAAGAACTTTTTTCTTGAGGGGTCTTCTGGGAAAAACCGCTTTAGACGCGCTAATTGTTCAGATCCGACTGAGGTATCACCCTAAAATCTGACAGCTTTAATGATTCCGGCTGAGTGATTGAGGGGGATAGCTGGATGGAAGGACTGCTCGTCAGGCAATTTCCAAATATCCTGGAAAGGATATTTTACCATTCATCACGATAACCTGAATCGAGCCTCGTATAGCCGGTAATAATCATTTGTCATCACAAAACGAATGAGTGAACGGAATAATGCATCGATTTGATGCGAAGGTAGCTTGACACACAGAAGTCGATTTCCATTGAAACGCGGCTTTCGTCTTACTTCCGAACCATCCGTAAAAATTTATGACGCAAGTAAACAATAAACATTGCAAATTGGTATATCCAGATAATATTGTTAAAATTCGTCACGGCAAAGAGGGGTAGTACCAATCCGCGAGTTGCTGCACGCCGCACCACCAGCTGCAACGGCAAAATAACTTATCCGGTGGCGCCAAATTTGAAATTCCCGAAAATATGAATAATAAAACTCCGACGAATAAGTTGTGTTCAACTGACAATGAGTGCACCCTGTGGGCATGAATACAGATTTAAATATACTTTCATGAATTATAACTTCGTAAATCATGCAAGTACATCGTGAGAGTACATCTTAATCTAACGAAAAAAAAAAAGAGCTTCATCGCGATGTTTTTGAAAGATACTCGTTCATACGAAATTTGATATTACGAAGTGCCAATTTTTCCAGTCCCGTCAACTTCGTAATTTCGAGTTTCTACTGTAGCACTATAATCTTTGTTGCAAACTATACGTAATGCTAGTTAGGGATTCATTATTTTTTTTCTGGGGTGTGAGTAAGTTAAGAAGATAAGGTAACTAGGAAGGATAGACTTATTACTCGCAGAATAGACTTATTCCTCTTCACTATAGATTTTTAAGTCAGATTTCATTTGAGCTCTCTTTTATTTGCAGAAGAATGAAATTCAATTCCAAATGTCCAATTATATTCAGTAATACATGCATAGAAGGGAATTATTTTTGTATCCTTAACACTTTGAGTGCTGGGCTTTAAGTTGGAGGCACCCCCAGAAAAACTGATGATTTTTAAGCACTTACCGGATTTTTGAAGAAGGCTTCAATCTAGGTTTAAGAAAACTCTCATCAATTTTGGACTTTCTATGCCATCTAGTGGATTATTTAGGCACTGTGTAATCTTTAATACGCCTACCAGAAATACTGCAGCCGTATCCTTACGTCCAGCTGTCGTTCAATTAACGATAATCCATGTACTTCTGAGTACATCCATTATCCTTCTTGGCAAAAAATTAGAGGACGTACCATCATGTCCATAGCACTCAAAGTGTTAATTCAGTATTTAAAAGCATACATTCCTCTCTTATGATGGTGCCTGGCTTTTGTTCCAAAGATAGTGTAGTTTAATTGGCTAATTCTTTGCTCTGGTTTGAGACTCCTCTTCCTGATTTTAACCCATTCACTACCATTGGATATATCTATTGACCCTCAGGGAATGTGCAATAACTGTAACAGGCTGAATTACTTGCATATCTTTAAATATTAATTTTTAAATTTTAATTACCTTCAAATGCAGTCTGAAAGTTATTATTTTTCACAATTTGATTCCCAAATGTATACCTTATATTTGAAAAATAAACTTAGTTTGAACAAATAATTAATTTTTATAAATTTAAAAACTGTATTAACTACACAAAAATGGCCTTTGAATTCCTGCCCCCCTCCCCTACCAGCAATTTGCTGGCTGTGAAATGGTCAGTTATTGGTGGTTATTCATTCATTTTCAAAGGTCACATGTATCTGTTTTCATTTCCACTCTGCACCACAATATTTACTTGGGTGTTCATTGAACTTTCATAGTGAATTTTTTCTATTTCTGCATTTGCTCGTACAACTGTGTGGTATAAATATTACTGTCTTAGGAGCTGTTCCTGTTGATTGGTTTTCCGTAAAGATCTCAATGCCACTTCCCAGTCTTAAGTTTTGGCATGCATATTTTTACAATTTGAACATTGTTGTAACTTCCGTACTGATACAAGTTGATAGCTATCTCCCTAAATTCATCTTACTGCACCTTCATGAGACCAATTGATTGATTTGGTGTGTTGAAGCTGGGCTTAAAATCGCAATGTTGTTAGCTACACAAATATAGTTTTTATCAATGTTAACTTTGGTAAATCGTCATTTGAAAGCACAAATGATTTTATATTGTCCTACTTTAAGTTCAAGTCTGATAACTGATAAATATTCAAAGTAAATCAAGTTTCATAGCTTTGTAGGAAATGTTACCATTTTGTGCTTGACCTAATATGTGCCACCTAAGAAACAATCAACTCTGGGTTACATGCCCATCATTGACTGATTGCCTCACACCAGCATCATATGAAACATTCTCAATTGATTGTCATTCGATCATTAGAATAATTGATAAACTGCAGGTTTTAGTATGTCTCTTGCCAAAATGAATTTAAAATTGAAGTGACATTCCATGATTGGTCTTAGTGAGGAACTTCCTTGTGCATGGAGAGACTACTCTCCAAATACTTCTATGAATTGTGTGGCCAGTCAAATATGCCTTATCTAATCTAATATGCCTTTTATGCTCATGTACAGGATGCCGTGGCCTTTTTAAAAGGATGTTTGAAAATGTTTGCGTGTAGGCCAAGCCAGACCAAAGTTTTGCATAAAATTTCCTCTCGGCTGTGCATCTAGGCAGGTCCTCTAGGTGATTGCATTACTTCACACTGCACTTCAAAGCAGGCCAGAATAATGTTACAGTAATGTCTAAAGTTTTTGTATAGCATGCCTGTTATAAATGGGAAGTATTTCTCAGCATAGTTTTGGAAGGTAACACTGTCCATATAAACTAATGGGGCAAAAGAAAAATATATTTTACTCACTTAGAAATGTGGTGCTGTGAAACCTCTCTTTTGCTGAACAGTCACTCCTTTCCCCCACAGCACGTATCTTTTTGTGGCAATGTAAGGCCTGATTCTCCCACGTGTATCAGCAAGGATTATTTCTCTAAGATTTTTTCATTGATGTCTTCTTCATCAGCCTTGTGTTGGTCTTCATCAGGAAAAAACTGGCATAGTTCATATTCCGATAGCTCATCGTTAATGATTTCATCCCAATCATGTCTTTTAGTCTAAGGCATTTCTTAAGCCATGTTTACACGATGCATTTACCCGTGCGGGTAGATGCCTAAACACATTCACCATCAAAATTGCACCGTGTAAACACTCAAAACTGTGCAAATGCGTGAATGCGTAGACAGAAAATAGCCTGTTCTAATTTGGTGAATGTGTCTGAGCAATTTTCAGTCCTTTCGCAGTGCCATCTGGTGGTAGCTATCATAAACAACATTTGCATTCAGTTGGAGGCGGCTTTTCGTTTTTGCTTTGGTGTGTTCACGTGTGTCTTACTGCTTTTTATATTTCGACCCTTGCTTTGTCTGGACATCTATTCTACCTGTTTGAACCCTGGTCTTCTTGGACCACTCTAACGGATTGCTGCTTCATTTATTTGTTTCCCTGGACTTTAATATACTACAATCGACCATCACAACTCCTACCGGAACGTTTCTTGGCCTCCACGACAATCATCCACTGCACCAACTACCCTTGAATTGACCATAGACAATGCCATGGTCAATGGATCAGGTGGAGAGGTTGATATATATCTGGTCAGTGAAAGGGCACATTTATACGACTGCAGGAACACCCTTTATAAAAATAAAGGGAAGAGGCAGGCTGGAATGGCGGGAATAGCTGGGTAGATGAAGGCAGTCAGGTACGAAAATAATGATACTTCATTCATTTCATTTTATTACGAGTGATGGAAAAACACTGCTTCTATTGGAAAATGAAGAAATAAATAGAATATATTGTGGGGTCGGGTGTCTGATAGACGCACGGACCGGAGTATGTGTGATAGTGTGAGTGAGGGAGTGATTGAGGATGTGGAGTGGTTGTGCGAGATTGTGCTAATTAAGGTGATAAGGTCTAATTGTAAGTAGAGGTCCAGTGAAAAGCAGGGGTTGAAGTATGTAAACGACAGAAGTATGTATGTATACACGACAAGCAGCGAAGAAGTCAATAGCTGAACAAAGGAAACGGTTGTAGGATTGACCTTGTGAAATTGATCCATTACGGAATATTTATAATAACTTCAAGTGTTGAAACCAGGGTCGTGGTAATAAATAATTAGTGGAGTTGACAAAGTTATTATCATTATTCCTCAATAGCTGAAGTTCAGGTATGATGTCGTCTGTTTCGTAGAAGTGAAAGTGGCGCTTGATACTAGTAAAACAAGAGCAATCACGCAATGCGTATCGAGAAAATGGTCGAACAATTGAGCGAACACATGCATCTTGTAAACACTCCTCAGGTATGTGAACGCACATCTGTCCAGACATCTATTCATGCATCTGTCCAGCCACGTACTTGCGCGGACAAATGCATTGTGTAAACACGGCTTTAGAGAACCTTCATGTGAAGAAAATCCCAGAAATGAGAGTGAAAATGTTACATAAATTGTAGAGAAATTTTTAAAAATCTGATTGAAAGAAGAATTGATGACATGTAGCAACCCCCAGAGTTCAAGTCATGTTAAGGAATTGGCAACAGCTAATGTTTTTTGTGGATTAAACCATGTGTTAAATCATCCATATATGTATATGACCCTGAGAATATCAGATGCATAACTAATAAAAATATCTTGCTATTACTATTCAACCGTGTACATTAGTTGTGCCAAGAAAGGCCAAGTTGGGCCAAGTTATGCCATGTTGGGCCAAGTTGTGATGGCATACTTATGTTGAATGCACATTTTGCTTGGTTTCCAAAATTAACCCGGGAAAAATATTTGGCAGTCCTTATGAATGATAAGTGTTTACCAGCGTGGGTTATACTGGAAACAATATCATTGCTGTATTAAAGTAGATAGGATAATTTAGACAGTGAGTTTTCACTCATGAAGGAAAGGTGGACTACTGAAATGAGAGCATCTTAAGTAGTCGTGCCATAAATCAGAGATCCTGTGTACAAAATGAATTTTAGATTCTTTGATGCTGTGACAGTTTTACAAAAATAATTTACCAGAGAACCTCAGTCATGGGACAACTTTTGCTAGATTATATTTTAATCCATTCTACTTGAAAACTTAAATATTTTTTTTATGGCTGTTTATTTTACTGCCTCTTTCAACCTTGTAAACATCATGCCACATTGAGAGTCTAGTCTTTTTCAGCTTTTTAACCAGGTTAACATACAGTATCATGACAATTAGAGAGGAGATAGCTTATTAGATAATTTTATTCTGAAGTCCTTCATTTGAATTTTTCTGTAGTTGCTAATGAATATGATTTGTCAATAAAGATTTTATTTCTCTTCAAACTAAAATACTGTTCTTTGTAATGACATAGTCAAGATAAGCCAAAACATGTTTTGTATGTATTCATTGACTTGATCTCACATGGTGTTCATGATTGTCATTTTTTCTTTCAATTTTGAATTCTTTAGGGCAGTAGAACCTTATGTAATTCATTGGTTGTCTCGTTAGTCCAAATCCCAGTATCAGACTTGTAAAAGTAGGACTGTGAAATTTTTATGCTAGAGAAAATGTTATTGTGTGTATTTCATGGATAAGTTGAGTGGTTGTGACATTTCATTTTGAATATGCCTGTGATATCCTGAGATGTTATTTTTTTGTCTTATTTCAAATAGTAAGTTATGTCATGTAATCAAATTGCACCCTTTAGTAACTGGAGGAAATTAAGCCCCGTGATAGCTTCTCATACACACACTCATTGGTGCATAATTTTGATGATTCACCTCAAAATCTCTCATATCAAGTTACAAGTTCGAATGTCTTGTGCAACTCAGTATTTCAGCATTCTTACATTTGTTCCTAGAGCACACTGATATTTGAATGTTATCTGGTTCAGAGTGATATGTTCATTTTTATAGACATGAGGATGTGTGAGTCAATACTATTTATGTTGACCTTGAAGGCAGTAGTGTCATATTAATTCAATTTATAGCTACCTAGTTAAGTCTTTCAGCCCAGAATGATACAAATTGAAAATAAAAACTGCAGTTACTATAATGAATATATGTTGTTTAAGGTTCTGCTGTCTCTGAAAGTTACTTTGATTTTCTTTCAAAATTGCCTTGAATTTCTTAACACCTAGCTAATACACATTTTGCTCAAACTATTAAATTCATGATTCTCTGAATTTACTTCTCACACATCTCATTTTTCCTCAGAAATCACTCTTCTGAATGTCCAAAATCCATTCTAGGCTCACTTTTTTATTCTCTCTTAATGTGTTCTTAGTTCATTACTCTCTTCTAATCACGTAGGCCAATGAGAACTTAACACTTTCATGTCACTGCAATTCTTTTGTTCTGCATGCACAAATTTTTATCTGTGTAATCGTAGCCCCCTCTGATGTGATATTGTGAATATGCTTCTTTTAAAACCAATTCTGGAAATACACTGTTCCCATACTAGTAATTGATGTGCATTTATCTTCAATCATGTACTTTTCTGAGATTTTTCCCTGGAAAGAGTGAAGATTGGGTATTTTAATTGAGTCTGGGATGGTTTTCACTAGCAGCACATTCATTGACCTTAAATCAATACAGCTGTAAAGCTGAATCCTTATTTTTGCCTTTTTGGAGTTAGTGAGGGCTTCTTAATCTTGGACTGCTATTTTAAATAGAGGATCTTTGGACTTCCAAGATTTTTGTCTTGTGATATACATACCCAATTAAAGAGGATCGAGAGCAGTTTATTTTTGATTGAGTGTTCAAAGGACAGGACAATCCCAATGGCAAAGGGGTATGAACTAAATGAAAGTGATTTTGAATTTGCAAGGCCACAGCTTAGTAAAAGTGATATCAATTAATCCAATTACAGAAGCCAAATTTAAGATATCAGTGGGATATCTTTAGCTAGGTCTATTCTTTTTATCCAATGCACCTTATGATTTTAATTTAACTAAAATAATACCTCTCTTTGTATCAAGTTTTAGCATCTTTCTTTTGTGCTTTGTATGCTGGTGTAGTAAAAACCAGGCTTCTGCTGTGGGTATTCTCAGCTGGAGTTGAAGGTTGCACATGAATTCTTCCGGCCAGACTGACCTAGTCATAGTCATTTGGGTGCACTCTGCTGGCTAGGCTACTGTTGATGGATCAAAGTTGGACCAGTACAGACAGAATAAAATTATTTATCTGTGCATGAGGGAAGCAGACTTGATGGATCAAATAAGCCATGGCTGTGTCTGTGTAGGTACTACGTTATTGAGAAGACTGGGCTTACTGGCACGCATGTGAGTCCATTGAGGGCTATCCTCAAAGTACGAGACCACCATGATACTCAGTAGCATTCAACTCGTGACAACCCACGTGTATACGAAAGGATTGTAGTTGGACAGATCCTGTGGGCATTCTGTAGTTTACCTACCTTGGGAGTGCTCAAGGCAAAGCTGAACAAGCTTTTACTGCAGAATTGAATACCATTGTGCTCTCCATGGCATGAATTTGCATCAATTCATCCTTTCTCATTTGTCCTGGCTGTGCCAGAACTCTTCATGCTCTTCTCAGTTTCTCTCCCATCAATCCCATTATACAAGAAATACATCTCTCTCATCCCATATTAGAAAGGGTGAAAAAATATCTTTAGTATGGATACCTGGTCTTTTGGTTTAAAGGGAATATAATTTCAGGCTAAAGATACACTGAATAATACTGACTGGACATCAGCCCTTGTACCTACTTAGGATCTCAGGGCTACCTCGAGAAATGTACCCCTGAATAAATTGAAGGATTTATGGGCCAGTCTAAGCAATAATAAGCTCTGTACCATGAAGCCCACACTATCAGTGTGCCCAACTTCTGTCAGGAATAACCACCCTGAGGAGCACTAGCTACTAGCGCACTAGCATACATTTTTGCAGAGGATGAAATCCAATCAAGTTGTGATGATTGCAACACTCCCTTCAGTGAGGAAACACATACTGGCTGAGGGTGGTAAACATAGGGCGGTACATGAAAGAAATCTTTCAGGGAGAGCTTAAAATTGTTATGACCAACTTGAGACTATTTAGAAAATAATTAAATTCTTACATGTGGCAGGCCTTGCAACTAAACAAAACTTAACAAAATGCCAAAAATGCTTATGGCATTTAAAATTTATGTTAATATATACTTACAGATAAATTATTATTAACATGGGAGCAGATAGGTAATATTTGACCAAAGCTGTCAATGCACCCTGTAGCCTAAATCCTACCTGCAACTAATTACTATGCTTTTGGCAGTCCAGCCCTGTTGAAAATTCCCAGTGCAGAATTGTGGTGAAAACCAGGACTTCTCAATTGTTTTCTTTTGTAGCATGAATTCACGTGAGGTGTATGTGTGCTTGGCTTTTGTTGTTTTCAATAGATTTTTTTCTATTGACCTAGTTGGTGTGTTTCATTGTCTTTGGGGTACATGTGGTAGGCTTCTGTTCCTGGGTACTGGTAGTTTGTTGCGGTATAAGTAGTGGGCTGCTTGTTTAGTTTGTTTCATGGAAATATAATGTGAGTGAATATTATTGCCCCTTAGATGAAGGGTTTCATAGTACTTCTTACTTTTGTTCAGTTTCCTTGTATTGTCATGGTTGTTTATGCTTTCTTTTATTTTTTTTGTCACCTCTGCTAATCTAAGTTCCTATTGCATCCCATAATGTCTGCTTTTTAATTTTTTGCTTTCTATGCCTTACATTACTCTTAATTAAATGCATTTTTGATGCCACTATACTTTAAGCTTGTGCAACCATACCTGAATATTTTAAGTGATTTTATGTGGAACAGTATGAGAAGATGAAATTATATTGTCATCTCACTAATGAATTTTGTTCTACCTTCATGTGTTGTGAATAGTGTTGGCATGTTTATTAGGTGGATATAAATACAGATACCTCTTTGCATAATTTTCTTTTTGAGTTAAATTTATTTTGGGAAAGTTCTATATTCCTGTGCTTCCACTTCCATGCATATTTGCATGTATGCACTTGAAATAAAGCATGCCTTGAAATTTGTTGTCTTCAGAATCACTGAGAGAATCACTGAAGTAGAGAGGATTTAGTGCGATGCTGGTGTGGAATCCCAGTAATTGCCAGTCATTATACCACTTTCATTCAATTGTTAAAGAAGGGAAATCATTGTACTCTCTATATATTTAAATATGAGCAAATATTAACCCTGATCTTAGGTCCCCTTCACAGTAGTATCTATGTAAGACTACAGAGAGAATGGAAGCCGGCTATTGAGTGTAGCAATGCAACGAAATTTGTGTATGTACTCAGTGAATAATCATAAATACAAAGAACAGATCAGAAACTCTTCAAACTGTACAATCTTACTGAGCTTCTCCATTATGATGCATGGCCTGACCAAAAAATCTAGGAGTTGACATCCATATGTGTACATCTTTTCATATGTCTGGAGTCTTTGCAGTATATTATGTAAAAGTGTATGCACAGTTATTATGAAAACATATTTATGTTTAATTACACATAACTTAGCATGAGTACTGTAAGTGTACAGTAATTAATGAGTATTTAAAAATATCTATTTCGACATAAGCATAGTTACTGAGAAATCCTATAATATGTAAAAATTTAAATATTTTCAACCTTCAGTTCAACCATTAGTACAATATCTACAATCTCAGAAAGTTATAATGGCTATTCATAAGCTGCGATTTCTCAAATTTTTTTTCCCACTAGCTATTTGCTAACTTATATCTTATGTTTTTAATGCTAATCCTATGACTCTAAAATTTTTGCATCGTGTTCCAATTAAACCTAAAATTCATTCCAAGCAACCCCTTGTGTTGCAATAACAGGATCACCAGTTGTAGAAAGATCTGATGCTTTTCTATCATATGCTGGTAGTGAAGTTTGTTCAGGATCTTTTCTGCGTCAAATTCTGCAATGCTGCCCACGTTTTGATGTCTAAGCCATTGACTGTAGGTCTAATGAGCCCTGAATCAGCCGTGAAGGTGATGGATGACTCAGCCATCAAAATGTCTGCAGCAATGCAGAATTTGACCCAGTGGAGACCACAGACAGACTTCACAATCAGGATCACCATTTTTTAAGATATCTCTCACTTTGCTAAAGCATTATCCGAACTACTCTAGATAATGGCAGTGATTAAAATAGCAATGTTGGCCTCAGTATATGGATTATGATTTGAGAAAACCCTGCACTGAAAGTGCTTCAGTTGAGGAGATGGAAAATCCAAGAGTTATTTCTGCATAGAATCACAGTGAATTTAGCTGATTGATAGTGTTAAAGTTGAGAATTATTGCAGCTATAACATTCAAGTATTTTACTGGCTGATTGGTAGGTTCTTGGACAGTCCCCATTCTGCATCCCACTTTCATAGACATTGTCACGCTTTTCCTCCTAAGGACTGACCCCCCATTAGATCCCTCTTAAATTCTTCTTATCTTCTACCTACCATTATTTTGTCCAGAATTCGCATCCTCTTCCTTCCTCTTCTATGCTTCCCTAGTGTTATCCCCTCTATCACTCTCTTCAACATGCCCTCTCCTCTAAAAATCTCCTCTATCCATCTCTTCTGCCTTCTCCGAACCTCCGCCACAAGCTTCCTCTCCTCTCCAACCATATCCAACACCTCCTCGTTCGTCTTCCTCTCCACCCAGCTCACCCTCTCCATAGTGGTATACAGTAGAAACTCGATGATATGAAGCACGATAATACGAAGTTTCGATTATACGAAGCAAAACTGTCGGTCCCGACCAAAAGTGTATACTAAACACATGGCACTCTTCGAAAATATGAAATTTACGATTTTACGAACCTCGGTCCCGGTCCCCAGGAAAAAATGGGATTTGTTTTTACGAATCATCTTGAAAAACTGCGTCAGCAAAACTCTTTTTGCAGATGCAGACTTGGCTATTGCTTGGGTTGGAGGAATCAGAAATGCAGGCGGTCGGAAAACCCGGGCGACTTCAGCCCGTGTGTTTATTGCCCGTGTGTGCCTGTTGGCGTGGTCACCCGTCCTCCCACCGGGTGCCCACCTCGCACGTTGAACTTGCGAGAGAAGGGAAAGGTTATCCTTCGGAAAAAGGTCCATGTAGTTGGCCTCAGGAAAACAGTGGTTTCTGCAATATAGAAGACCCTCGCTCGTCCACCCACTGAAGGATCGGCTCAAGAGCGGTGCGCACCCCTTCCCCTTTTGCCCTTTCCACTGCTTGGAAGGGGGAGAGGGAAGAGTGTCTCTCTCTATATTTCAAACACAGCCGGGCGAGGGTAGTTCGGATTTGCCAACCGCCTGCAGGTCTTTATGGACTCCCAGGAGCTGTCATCGTACAAGAGTGCGCCAGGTATCTTGACGTGAGTCTCTGAAGTTAAAATACGTTATTTGGCCGATCTCAGATTCTTCAAAATGAGTGTAACACATTGCGATCTTGAATTTACATTCTTACTCGCTGACTTCATGTTATAGAGTTTCTACTGTAATCCTCTACATGGGGCCTGTTTCTCAAAGGCATAAGCCCACAATCTACAAGTCTACAAGTCGGATTCGTACAAGTGTGACTTACAAGTGTTTCTCAAACAAGAATGGAGGACAAGTGAATTCTCCACAAGTAAACAAAGATTTTACAAGTGAAAATTGGGAACGCCATCCAGTCCATATGTAGCCATTATTTGAAGCTTACATTATATTTTGAGAGTTTCTCTTGCCATCTTCTATAACCAAGAGTCAGTGCCACTCTTGGTGTCTATACTAGAAACTTAGTGACACTTAGTGTCTATAAATGCATGAATATAAGATAAACCATATTTTTTGTTCACAGTTTACCTTAAAATATCCCAAGCGAGGACAAGTCATCGGCAAAACTTGAACGTCATAAGAAAAAGTCACTTATTCTGTTGCATGAACTCGAAATGAACGTTATTTATAATTCTTACGTTATTTATAATTCTTGCATGTCAGTATATCATGTTGTGCAGTGTTTATCTTTCATAGAACGTACATACAACATAATAATGCTATTTTGTCTGACAAGGGGAGACCACCGTTGACCAGCCTTTTTGAATGTTGTATGCTTTGTGTGGTGCAGGAGCTTAATTGCTATGCTAATGTGTTGTGGTTTTTCCTTAATATGCCCTAATTTTGTTGTTATTAATTAATGTTTAATCTGTAATGTCTGCAATCAATATTATAGCCCAAGGGAAACCAAATTGCATCGAGATCTGGAGTTAGCCTAGTGGGTAGCGTGAGGGACTCTTTAAGTTGAGGCGAGTTGGACATAGCATCTTGGCCTCCAGTTTTTTTTCCTCCTTCATTTGGATGGGATCACAAGAGATTTATACACAAAATGATGTAACCTCATCATAGGACTTCATTTTTTCATTACACTTGCCTCAAAAACCGTACTCCAGTTTGGAAACCTGGACGGCAGGTAGCTTCACATGAAAGGTGATGGACTGCTTATTTCATAATCTGTCAATCCTGTGTACATTCTCCAATCTAACGTTCACTAACACCAGCTTCTTCTTTTACCTGCATTTTTGTAATTCTGAAGAGATGAAGGCAGTGAGCAATGACATTCAGAATTAGCATTGCAGAGGTACAAATAGGAAACTACCTTGAATAATAGTGGAATAAAAATACTGTGAGATAAATGAAGTTCAGAGTTAGTAAATAACAGACAGTGTGTGCGGGACTTGATTTAATCCTTTCAAAAACCTCAGTGCTAATATATTTACAAAAAAATAAAACAATAATATCGACAAAAATCAACAGACTCATTTATTTCCTGCTCTCGAAGGAAGCAGAGTGCAGTCTTTGGGGTGATAATCCTAGTAAAAATAGTAGAAAAAGAGAAAAATGTTACACCGAGGACATTGAACATAACTAGGGCGTATTAAGGGAAAATCAAAGCACATTAGCGTAGCAATTGACCTCCTGCACCACACAAAAATTATGGCATTCAAAAAGGCTGGTGAATGCACAATGGGGAAATCAAGTTTCCCAACGAATAGAGTGCCACCACTATAATTATGAGGGAAAATTGCCTTCCTTCTTGATGGCATATCAATCTTAGGTCTCGATCACGATGAGGGAATTTCAAGTACAGTAAGGTGATGGACTAATCGTCCGAATTGGCCGTTCGTTCGAGCGGGTGTTGCACTGGCCGCGAGAACGGATGCACATTAGATAGCCTTGTATGCATTTTAAATATTCCGTTGAACTTGTATGGCTCAACCGAAACCAGATAATGATAAATGGTTTTCCTTAAGCAATTTTGTGACGCAAACAAGCGAATGTATGATAACTCAAAAATATAATCCTTTCAAAAACCTCAGTTAGTTACATAATAGAAAGTGGATATGTACTCCACTAGAAGCATAAATATGTAGTCCAATATTTCTAAAAGCAATCAGTCATAAGGAAAATTTAATATTTTGCTTACTGTTTTTGCCTTTTTTATTTGCATGCATATTTATTAATTTATTTGTATTTGTGCATTCACAGCTTATTTATATGCTTAGTCATTGAAAATCTACCGCCATGCTTGAAAGTTGCATTGAACAGATGTTTGTATTCACGATTAAAAGAGGAAACCCCTTTTTCATGGTGGTGGTCTGATAAGTATCATAGGTTATAGGTAGGGATAGGAATTTTTCGGTGGTTTGAGAGGGAGAAAAGCGGTACTTTGAAATTAGGAATTCGGTACTTTCAACAAGACATTTCGGTGTTTTCACAGTGACCACAAATTTATATATATACACATAAAATTCCAATTATTTCAAAGTCTAGAAAAGGATCACTTATACTATAGTTTAACCCAATATGATCTGGGTTATTATGCAACACTTCTCCTTCTAGCCATGTTATGACTGAAGACAATCACCTCGGTGGCGGAACCTGGAAAAGTGGTACTAAATTTAAAAATAAAATTTAATACATTTTTCAAATTAATACAAAAATTCGGCATCTCAATAACTCGTCAAAATCACATGAAAGCAAAGAAACCAGGAATAAAACTAGGATACTTAACAATTGTCACTGGAAAACAAACAGTCATTTGACGGAAATGGCCAAAACTAGAGATTCAAACAATAAAATCAATCTTGGTGCCACACAATAAATAAATATATCGACAATTATATTGATGTCGTAGTTGGCCTTGATAGGTGCTTTAAAGCCAGCTATGCAACCATTGCAATAAGGCCGTTCACTATGATGCGAAATTGCAATTTAATTCACGAATTCCGTAAAAGGATTGGAAAATATATTTTCGGTGGAGACAAAATTCTTCTATATTCAGCCACTCACTCTTAAATCAAAAACAAAAATTCGTGAAACTTGCCGCCCACTCAAAAAGTTCGTGACGTAATCAGAGATCCGGTTCAGTTTCTAATTTGCTCGCTGGAAAGCGAGGGAATGGGAATGCTGCATAGCGCCCAACGTGATTGTACGGAGCAGCGAGTGACTTCAAAACTTTTCATGTTGGCTCTTTTACGTGAAAGGGTTAAGAACCCCGATTTTTTGCCACCGATAATTCGAAAAGCAGGCGACAGATCAAAAAACGGAAAAATACGTCTCTCTTTATTTCTCAAACTCAGAATTGGCATTTTAAAAAACTCTTAGCAAAGAAGCCCATTGAAATGAAACAACTCAAAGCCGCTATTCACGCATGCCCAGTCCGTATCGTCTTCAAATCCGTAGTAGAGTCTAATGAACAAAATAAAAAATCAGAAAAATAAGTGTCTCTTTAGTTTTCAAACTATAAATGGCATTAAAAATCTCTTTGTGAACGATCCCATTGAAATGAAACAACTCAAAGCGGCTATTCACGCATGCGCAGTCCGTCTCGTCTTCAAATCCGTAGTAGACTGTTATGAACAAATCAGACCCAAAATAAAAAATCAGAAAAATAAGTGTCTCTTTAGTTTTCAAACTATAATTGGCATTAAAAAACTCTTGGCGAACAAGCCCATTGAAATGAAACAACTCAAAGCGGCTATTCACACATGCGCAGTCCGTCTCGTCTTCAAATCTGTAGCACAGGGATTCCCAAACTATGTTCCGCGGAAGGCTAATGGGTGTTCCGAGTAACCAATAATGGCTTTATATTCTGCTACCTAAACACTATGGTTTAATATATGCGAAGTCCACAAGGTGTTCCGTTAAAATTTCAGGATTTACAAAGTGTTCCATTGCAGGAAAAGTTTGGGAAACCCTGCTGTAGCAGATTACTTAGAATAAATGCGCATATTGCTTTTCCTTTGTTCGACTCACCTCGGAGCGGAGAGCCACCGATTATAGATGCCGAATAGGTAGTTATTCCACTAATTGTAAATAGAAAGCACTGCGGCGTGACGAGCTGTATATTGCCGGTTATCGCTGTAAATCGAAAGCACCCGATGTCATCCTCCCGCGATTGTTATCGTAACACCGGTTATGCTACGATGAACTGCAAACTTCCGCATACCTCAGGAATGTTTGCACGCGAGTTCATTTAAATCAAATTTAGATCATTTGCTTGCAATTTTAATATTTTTCTTGCGTTTGAAATGTACTTCAACCATTTTCTCATAAAAAAATGAAAATTTGCATTTTGGGGCACAATTCGCGATATTTCGTGAGTTCAAAAGTCATTTCCCCAGTCAATATGGAGTATGTTGTAACTAATTACCACTCCTAGGACATTTTTGTCTAAATTCGCGATCGCGAAATTTTCCTATCCCTAGTTATAGGGAGAGAGGAGGACACTGGGTGAATCCCAGGACCTTGCCAGAGTGTGAGAGGAGGAACGAATCCTAGAAGAAAAAGTGAGGAAAGAGGAATAATGCAGAGGAAACAACACCAAGAATGAGAGAGCACAATGATACATTTCAAATGCATATAAGGTTTTCTAATGTACCTCCGTTTGGAAGCTAGCATAAATAATGCTCGGGAAGGCAAGCGGCCAGTAATCCATCACTGGCTTCAACATTGAGTCTTACCTTACTGTATTCGAATTTCCCACATCGTTGCCAATATCTAGGAATAATATGACATGAGAGAAGAAGCCAATTTTTCTCCAGAGCGATAGTGGCGTTGCTCCATTTGTTGGTAAACTTTATTCCCTCATAGTATGTAGTCTCCCCCTTTGAGTATCTTCAAGGCTGAATATTTCATAGTGATTTGTCATTTTAGTAGTGAAACTTATGCTCTGCATTTTTACCTCTCAAATTATAAACTAATGACCTTACATGATAAGTATATTGTTAAATAATACCTGTAAACCCATGCAAAACTTTCGGATATTCAACCTACCCTCCCCCAAAATGATTTATTCTTCATATAATGAGGTGGTTTATAAATTGCATGATTAAAAGCAACATAAATGTCTCCTGTTGGCAATAAATATTTCCTCTTCGTTTTTAATTTACAACGTCTCCATGGGGTTGTTCTTGTTTTATTGTGCTTATGTTTGAAAGATATTTCTTTTAACTTAAATTATAAACAAACATTGTGCTTCAACGTAAACTGAGCATGTTATGCCAGAATTCTGTTAAATTATTCTATATACTAATACCTTATTCATTGTTATAGGCTATGTATTAGTTGAGAAAAGGGGATCGCAAGTCACTTTTGGAGGACTAGTAGAAATTTCCTTTGAAGTTAATAGGTAATACTTGTAACTTACAAGTTGGTTTGAGAAACAAAATGTGTCGTAACAATGGAAACACTTGTGAATAAACACTTGTAACTTGTGAAATGGACTTTTAACTTGTCGGCTTGTAAATAGTAGACTTGTATGTTTGAGAAACAGAATTTCTATTCACTCTCAAGTCTACACAATTCATTCACTTGTAACTTGTGCACTAGTAGCTTTGAGAAACTCATTTGCTCCTGGTCATTTGGTAATTCATTATTATTGGCACCCCTAGCTGTAATGAAGCATAAAACCGTAGTGAAAAAACTGGAATTTTTGTAAACCATTTTAATGTGAATATTCACTTTAAAACCAATAGAAAATGTTTGGAAACAAGACTTCATATACTTGGGGCATCATTCAACCTCTATCTCAAAGGAGCACGAGGCCTTTAGATTATGTTTTTTTTCGTTTTAACAACATGAGGTGATTCTCAAGAGAAAGGGCATGTAGTAAAATTACAAAATACATTCACGTCTTGGGTGGTGAAATGACCAAGTTCAAGGCAGGACTTAAACCTGTGCTCCAGGGATTAGCAGGCAAGAACTCTGCCATCACCAAGGCTAACCTATTGGACCCATTTTCTCTCTCTGCCTAATTTTGCAATTTATTGTGAGGCATATTCTCTCTCTTTAGTTACTGCTTAACAGCTTGTTGAAGTGACTGTTTTCTTTCAATTATATCTTTATCGTATGTTGTATTTTCCTTATTTTGATATGTAATAAGGTTTAAATCAATCGTGAAATGTATAGTAGCTGCAAGGTGCCATTATGCATTGACTTGGAGGCAGGCTTCTTATGTAAAGTAGAGTCAATCTCTTGCCTTTCATGGTATATCTACATCTACATACTACCCCACAAGCCGCCTCAATAGGCGGGGGGTGTTAGGACACCAGCCGTTTACATATAAAAAGGACACGCTCTAATGAAATTATGCCTAGCATTTATTATAATCCCTTATTGTTCGGGGGAAAAACGAATTCCCATACCTATCCGTTCGGCAAAATATCTCTCTTAATTTATCTTTTCTGTCGGACCTGGAAATATACTGGGGTTCTAATATGATGTTCTCCGTGTCACTCTGAAAAATATCTATTCACAATTGTTCAAGCAATCTAAGCCTAGCGCGGCCTCCGAGTCTCTAGCGGCTCCCAGCCTAAGTCGTATAACATCTGTGTAACGCTGTCTGTACGCCCGTAGCAGTTTTTGACGAATCGCGCAGCTTTCCTTTGTATTTTATTAAGTTCCCGGACTAAGTCTTTCTGCACCGGATTCCATATGCTTGCTGCATATTCAAGGTGTGGCCGGACAAGTGCAAAATAGCACCTCTCTTTTACTTTTTCATCCGAAAATCTTCCCACAATACGCTTGACGAATCCTAGCTTCTTCAGAGCTCTGCCACAAATATATCTTAAATGTGCTCCGCACGATAGGTCCGAAGTTATCGTAACTCCTAGATACTTCACTTCATCTGTCGCCTTTATGTTAACACCATCCACAGCATATACACGGGGATAGTTGGACGACCTCCGCAAGAAATGTACCGCCGTGCATTTGCTCAGATTAAGTTCGAGTCCCCACTCTTGGCTCCACACATGAACGTTGTTTAAATCCGATGATAGAGTTTCAATGTCAGAGTGATCACTAATTTCATGATAGATGACAGCGTCGTCGGCAAATAAACGTATTTTACTGCTAATTCGAGAGCATAGATCATTTATGTATAATGAACAAAAGGGGTCTGATCACGCTTCCTTGCGGGACACCTTATGTCACTTTAACTACATCAGAGCTAATTCCGTCAAGAACTAACTTTTGCTTACGATCACTCAGAAAGTCGCGTATCCAGTTTACTACTGTTTCGTTTAGGCCGCATGACTGTAATTTGTATAAAAGTTTGTTATGAGGTACCTTGTCGAAAGCTTTCTTAAAATCTAGAAATAATGCGTCAACTTGTCTTTTCGATTCACCAGATTTGAGAACGTCATGAAGAAAGAGCGCGAGTTGTGTTTCACATGATCTACCTTTCCGGAAGCCGTGCTGAGAACCATGGAGGACGTTACGACTGTCCAGGAACGTCATGATATTGCTAACGACGATATGTTCGAGTATCTTGCCTATAATGGACGTTAATGAAATTGGTCGATAGTTCCCTGGGTCGTGTCTGTTTCCCTTTTTGAATATCGGTGTAACGTTTGCAATTTTCCAGTCTAATGGTATCTTTCCTTCAGACAATGACTTCTTGAATATTATGTCATATGTATATGAAGTCATGTGGTTAGTGTGAAGGGTAGCTCATTTCCCTCAAACTCTTGTGCATTGTCATAACTTTGACTCAATCCAGATCCATCTGGTTGGTAGTTCAATTCTCTTTGGTCTCTTGTCCCTCTTTTTCTTCATGGAGGTGATAATTAGTTCCAGGTTCAATTTCTCCTACAGCCCTGGCAACTTAATGTCATTTGTCTATTTCCAAATTAACTATTACGGCTATGGAGATAGATAAATGGCTTGATGTGATAAACAATTGGTTCATTTACTAATATTTTAACTGCTTATTCTGACCAGAGTTTAGTGATGGCAATAATATTTTTTTGTTCTTAAATCTGTAATCAAGCTCTCAACTTGTAGGTGATGAAACATGAAAGCACTGTGAATGGGGTTCATTCAGGTCAGCTATGTCTCAACCAATGTCACTCTCCTTTTAACCAACACTCACTTTTCCATCATGGCCAATGCAAAGCTTGCTGTCACAAGTGTTCTCGTGGCCTCTTGATAGATAGTTCTTTGACTCATGCACGGGTTGCTAAGTAAATAATTAAAATAGCATACAGTCTACTTAATGTCTTGCTCAGGTCAAATAAAATTGGGGAAAACTTACTTCTTTTGTAAAATTGAGCCCCAAAGAGTAATGATGGTAGTCTTATTTACACTCTCGCAAGTGATTTGCTCATTCAATGAACCAATCTTATTGAGTCAGGTCAGTGACCAGATTTTTGATAATACAGGTAGCTTCATTGAGTGGATGGTGCTTATGGATGCTTTTTGAGAGAATGGAGTAGTTAATAAGGAAAACCTTAGCTAGCATTAATTTTTTGGCTCCATCTAGCATTTTATGACTTGAACAGCGATTTTGGGTCAGAATAAATGTCCCTGTTTTGTAAGCTATGCCAAATTGACCCCTTCAGTCTCAGGCCAGTATGCTACTTATCTGGACCTTGCTTGTCTGATACATGATGAAATATATACCCTTAGAGGTGGTCATGATGAGAACTGCTAACTTTATTTATCCTAATTTTGAGGATACCGGGACTAGCCATGGCATTACCTTTTACGGAGTCACCGGCAGCGCACTCACTCACTCAGTGATTCAACCCAAAGGTTGGTTTGGGTAGTTGAGGGTAGAGCTCAACCCGGACTAAGCCACAGGCGTGTGAATTTCACACATTCAGGGTAGGGGGGACAGTTCCTTTCCCTGGGCCACCTCACACTCCGAGGATTATTTTTCGGGGGCATTCAAAGGCTTCACCCAGATTTGAACCCGGGACCCTTCGATCAGTAGCCAAGCACTCTACCCACTAGGCCACCACGCTCCCACGCGGCAGTGCACATAAGTGTGATATTCCACTGAGGAAAAATTATTTGCCTCATCCCAGTCAAGGCGAATGATTTTTCCTCTGTGGAATATCTTATTTATCCTATTCGGACTTCTCTCCAATTGGAATTTGTTCCTTGGCTTGCTAATGGTTGACTTATGCTTTTAGTTGGTGGAAGAAATATGACTAGCTTCGATTGTTGTTAACATTTAGATAGTGGTTTTTATGAGTCATGCTTGTAATGCACATTTTAGGTTTACATGCATGAATAAAATTCACAGCACCTTGATTCAAACATTAGATTTGTCTAATAAATCATTAAGTCTTCCTTTTAAATCCGCTGCTTATCCTTTTAACCCATTCGCATCCATCCCCTGGGATTTAAATCGACCCCAAACACCACGTATAATAAGTTTGCAAGTAAGAAAAAGAATTTTCTAAGGTGATTTACAATGGAAAACATTGTCTTAATAGCCACCAGATGGCAGCTACAAACAGGTACACTCTCAGGCCAAAAAGTTACAAAAAAACTTGTAAGATGGCAGCAGGATCAACTGACAAATAACACTACGCATTCTGCGTACCAGTACGCTCGGGGTGTTTGTGGCCAGCTTTAGGCCGCATACCAGTACGCTTATGGATGCGAATGGGTTAATTAGCTTATTACTTATGCTGACCGGCTGGATCTGGTAACAGACTTTTGATACTTAAGCAAAACAAGAAAATTACTGGATTAGGAGCAATTTTCTCTGTATTCCATATAAACCTGAAGCCATTGATTGCCAAAGTGCAGAAATTTGGAAGCTTCATATAGCAGAGGGGAAAATCAGTGCTTCCTATTATGAATGTCAGATACAGTGTGCTGTAGTATTTAGAACAAGCAGCACAGTTTCTTTTTCCAGTCTATTACATAATTACCTAAGGGTTCATTACTTTCTTCCATAATCAAATCACAAAGCTGTTAGTCGGCTTAGTGCTAAGGTGACCTAGCCTGTATGCAGAATCATCTTCTTAGAATTTGTGATCAGGTGCTACCTGTGATGCAAAAGCATGAACATTTTCTGTTTCTACCCAATTTTGGCTCTTCTGACCATGATTGAAGCTATTCTCAGAGCTTTACATATGTACTTAACATATGTACTAAATCTACCATTTTGGAGATGGGAGCAATTTTCAGGACTTCCACCATGGTTTCCTCACTTTCTGAGGTAGAATCCCCATGCATTTAACTTCTTGTCTTCGACTGCTGGAACCCCAATCAGCACATATCTATCCTTGTTACACTTCTGAAATATTGAGACATTTGGCATGTTTCATCTACATTTGCCCAGTGAATCTGATATATTTTTCCGTCTCATGTTGCAAGTAACTGAAGGTCCACCTAAGTGGATGCTGGTGGATGGTTTGTGTTATGTCTCTCCTCACCTTCAGTTCTAATTGGTACAAATGTGGTTACACAATATGCTTCAAATTCATATTATTCACCCCTCACCATAATCTCTTAATATTTTATTCAAATATGTGCCCTATGCACCACTCAGGATACTTCTACTATTGACACCTATGGGCATATGTTATGAATGGGTGCACATATTCATCAGATATGTAGGAATACTATACAAGGAATCAAGCAATGTCTAAAGTTTGTGATATTAACCTCGCAAGAAATTACAAAATTGAGATTTTACTTTTGCGTTAGTCCATTTTAAGTTGTACATAAGTTTGTAATTAAAAGGTTGCTTGGCCATGTTTTCAAAACTTAACTTTTACTTTTAGAGAGTTTCTAAGCAGGTGCTATTTTATTTTTCTTCTCACCTTCTCCCAAATGGCTGCTGATATTTTGTCCTGTGGCAGATTTGTGCCAATGTACATATTAACATGAATGCTAATTTCTCAGAAGGGAATGTTTGAAATTCTCAGTGAAAAAGTCGTCCGCCTGCACTGGGATTCAAGCCCAGATCCTTCAAATACTGTTTGGAATTTCTTAGAAGGGGATTATCCCAAGTTCTTGAAAAGGGGAAAATTAAAATTATTTCAGGTTCCACTTTTCACCTTATTATGTGAGGATGCATATTATTGTGCTAAGTTTATTCATAATTTGAGAAATTGTCTTCTGAAATTCATCATAATGATGAAAACATTGATACAAAAATGATGGAAATGAAAGAAATGTGAAACTTTTTTGTGCTGACTCAGATGAAAGTATAATGCTTTATAAAAATATGGTTATATGTATTGGGATTTAAACTGAAATTTATTTCGTGAAAATATTATGAGAATTTGAAAATCGAAATTACAAGAATTACCTACAAAATATTTGATGGGAAACCTGATAGAAATGCCAAATCCTTGGAAGCCATTATCCCACGATGACTGTTCAGGCATACCTTACCTTATGTTGTTAATTGGTTCCATAAGGTACAGCATAAGTAGAGTTATTGACATAAGTCAATCCAGCACCACTATAAACCGCTAATATATACACTATTTTACCTTATTGTAAATGTTTAATAGCTTACAATTGTGTATATATGACAGATTTAGTTGAAAAAATACTTTAAAACTATTAAAAAGTAACATTCTTGTATGAAAAAGTAAAATACATAATAGTAAATCAAAAGACAACAAAACGTAATTGCGATCCCATTCAATATAACACTTTGCAAATACATTTCACAACACAACAGTGCACTAGCTTTCCATTCTTTTCAATCTCTGTGCTCTTGGTAGAGTCCTTCAAAATAGATCGAGAGTAGACTTGATGAGTGATAGACAGTAAAAGAACTTAGATAATCCCAACCACAATGGTTTTTGTTCTGATGACTTTCAGTGAAGGCATCAACTGACTGTTGTGAATTTAAAGAATGCTACCTACTGGCATGTTACCGAGTGTTTTTCCAGCACACATCAATCCATTCATCACCATTTTTCTGTGCTAAAGTGCGCTGATGTGTTCGGATTTGCACTTACTTCCTTACTTTAATTGTTTCTGTATTTTAATTTACTTTAAATAATTTGTTTTAAATTATTTTTTACTTCATATCCATGTGATTTCTTATATTTTTATTGTTTATTTATACAATTTATGTGAAAAGTGTTTTTTCGATTTCAGTATTTTTGTCCAAACTCCATGCTGATGTATCTTGATGTATTTTATCAGTTATTTAGCCAGAAAAACCATCGTATTTTCTGCAGGATCGTTGTAACTTGAAATGCCGTTAAGTTGAGGTATATCATTTGAATTGTAAATTTTTTTGAAGTATTTTTTGGGGCTTTAATGATTTGTTAGGGCTCACACTTTTTACTAGGCTCATTTGACGTATGAGGAAAGGTTAGCACCTTTAGATTCCAAATGTGGTGTTCTTTCCTTACTGTATTCTTTATGCCTGGATTTGGCTTCTTTTTGCACTTTGATCTTGTCAACATGTTGCATGCTGTGCATTGTGTTATTCATTGTGATGTACTGCTTTTGAATTTCCTCTTCTTCCATGTTAAGTTTTGCAATGGTGGATATGCTCTTGTAACCTGTGGTAAATTTTGTAGCTAAGTTCTAAGGTGTATTGTCTTTTCCTGCCTTTCAAGCTACTTCTTGTGGCTAATTCGTATTTTTTAACCTAGTGCAATTTATGCCTTCTATAACTTCACTAGTTTTTTTCTTTCAATCCAAACCATTCATACCAAATATACTACTTATCCTTGTCAATTCAGATTACAATTTGCTATAAGTTGTTTGTATTTCTCAGTCTTCTAATCCATTTCTTATACATTAATCACTAAATCGGTGAAAAAGGACATTTTAGAATTTGTTGCACATGTGAACAGGTTTCCTTTTGGTTACTATTTAAACTTGAGCTTCCCTTACCACTGCTCTCATTCCTTTTTGTAGGAGTGTGAACAAGAGTTGACCCAAAAGGGGGAGATGGTGAGTCGTCTCCAGGCAAAGACTAGCCAGATCGGACAAATCCTCAACAACTTAGAGCGTTACAACCACTTGTTAAAAGATGGAAAGGAAACGCCCAACCCGACTCAGCTAAAGGGCCAGGGCCCACGAAAGTAAAAAGCTTTCTTTCAATGGACTATATTTGCTCTTATGGGACATTGGCTCTATGTATCTCTCCCCAAAGAAAATATTAAGAAGGACTGTAGTCGAGGCAAAAAGTCATCAGCAACTGCTGCTAACTTATTTAGGCAGTGTTTGGATGTGTGCTACTTGAGTTGCACTTTGTGATGTTGAAAAACTTGTAGAAGCCATTTGTCTAAACCTCCAGCAGCTTTGAAGATACAAAACAGTTTCAGTGTATTTGTCTTAACATAGAAATTTTCGCATTTCCTTGGAGACAACTGACTAACAAACATTTATTAATCTAATCAGTGCCTGAAAATGTTGATATTATTTTCAAGAAATGACTAATGAGCTATTGTTTCTATCTTGTGTTTTTCTAAACCTTTTCTATAATTGTTTGTGAAATTATATCCTTTTATTAACCTTCTTCTTGTCCTAATTATTATTGCTTTTACTAAGAAATGTTCACTAATTTCTTGTTTTTGTTACATTAATCATCTATGAGTGAATTGGTGATTTTTGTATCAGGAAATCATGTGGGTGCTTGTTGTAAAATGGTGAAGGTCATGTAGAAGGTTCTTTGAACGTATGGTCATTTGCTCAGTGATGACTTGCATAGCATAAATTAGCTTGTCACTAACTCTTTGCTCAAAACTTGTTTGAAATCTCTGTTACTAACACTTAGCTCATAATCATGATTTTGGGTTAAAAATCTGTAACCTCTTAGTTGTCATGCCATATAAGATATTAATTTTCTTCTCATCCTTCCAAGTTTTTAACAACCTCTTTTCTCCATGCAAATTTTCATCTTGTTCTGTAACACTTTTTTACATTGGCATTGTAATCACACAAACATTGCGTACAAACTTTTAATCTATTACACATTCTTCAAAAATATGGCATTTCATTGCAGTGCTATACTGGAAGTCCTTGATTTGCATAGTATAAGCCTATTCTCTTAGCTTGATTATGTGCATTTGATGCTGAGCTAGGTAATTTTTAAAAATTATTCTTTGCCTTTCTTGGCTTTCCTAATTGCAGACGATTTAAGGGAAATCTGCCATCTGTTTGAGCATAATTTATGTTTAATTTTCCAGAAGGATTTCTCAGTGGTCAACCAGCCAAGTGCTAATTACATTTCTTTTTCTTTCAAGTCATTTTAGTGCTTCAAAGCTCTTCAGCTACACATATAAGTTTACTTTTTGCCATTTTATTGAAATTGTTTTTGTATTTATATTTTTGCTCACATTAAAGTAGCCCGTCTTTTGTCATTAAATAGTTTTAATTGAAAATTAACAGAATTTGACTTCAGCTGTCCATATGACTGCTCATAAAATATAAGCAAAGCTTTAAAAAATGTTTTTTTCTGGGGTTTTGCAAAGTTACAGTGTTCTTGGTTTTGAGTAACAGTTTGTGCATCAGTGCACTACTGGTGATCAAAGCAAGGAGAAGATGGTGCAGAAAATAAAAAGTATTGATCAATAAATTGGAACTTTAATGACAATCATAAATGTGCTAAATCACTTGGTACTGTGCAAATCAAGGACTTCCCACATCCTATAAATCCTTCATGCAGGGAGGATGTATGTCTTTATACAGGACGGATAATTATTTTTCATGCCTTAAATTTTAGTTGATATCACTGCTGCTTTGTGTGTTGGATTTGGTTGCCTACCAATTACATGTTATGCTGCTAGGCTCAATCATCTATGATATTAAGTAAACATGAAATTCTTGAGCTGCTACTGTGTGTTGCATTCCAGGAATGTGAAAGTTCTCTAAAACACAAAACTGAGCTTATCAACAAACTGGAGAGTAAGACTTCTGCCATGGCTGACACCATCCAAAAAGTGGATGAAAAGTAGGTATTTGTTCTGGAAGTTTAACTAAATGTTCCTATGAAGCTTTTTTATTGTTACTTAAGTAAGAATTTATATTTCTTAAAAAATCTACTTAAACTAAACTTCAGTTTCTTTTGCTAATTGCTAATTTTTTACTGTCTTGGGAAATGGTAAATGATACCAAATGGAAAATGATTGAGAAATAACAGCCGGGTTGTGATTGTAGCCTGTAGATAATGGAAAGGATTACAGAATAATCATTTTTTTATTGCCATTTGTTACATCTATTAAAGTTTATATCGTTGGTTATTGCTTGAATTCATTATATGTAGACCAATACCAAGGCTAAATTTTATTTCTAATCATGGTTAGATAAACTGCCTTTCAGTTTCTATGCCATAATTTGGTGAAGGGAATTGTAGTGAATTTAGGGTTTAAATATTAGAAAATTATATAATTGTGTTTTCTAGTCGGCTAACAAACTGTGCTATTTCATGAAAGCTGGTTCACTGCCAGTTTCCATGAACAAAAGTGATCTTGCTTCACAAAGCTAATAAAAAACATGGTACAATGGTGCTCACCTGAGTTATTATATGGTGATCATCCTGACTTAATACATTAATATGTCAGCTGTTGATTTTTCTATTTTGCTGACATTGACTATGTTACATTTGTACGTTCAGTGTGAGTTAATCAAACGGCATACCACCTACTATATAGACTTGCATATATTTTCAACAAGTCAGCCTTAGCATAATCAAAGACCAGGATAGAAATGAAAGTGCACATTTATGATGTAATAGAGTAGAAAAGGAGCTCTCTATTTCTGGAATTACAAAGCCATTGACTAAGCCTGGGACAAAATATACAATTTGACTGATATTAACAAATAAATAAGTCAATACTGGCTTTAAAATTATTTAAGTGTGAACTGAAGACTTGACAGATTTAATATTTAATGGTTTCTAATTACTGTGTGTTATGATAATGTTACTGAAATGCTGTACATGTTATCAAATGGCTGAAATTAATGGCAAACCTTTATTAGTGGCAGCTTCTTTTATATGTATATGTGGACATAGGTTAAATATATAAGACATGATATTTTATTTGAACATGTCTGATAAAAGAGAGTTATCTTTTATTAATCCATGTATGTTTGAGAATGTTCTCAAGTCATATCAGCCTGGAGATGTGCAGACAAATGTTGCAATACAAGTTCCCTGATATTGCCAACTGCCTAGTCTAAGTCATTGGAGTACCTATGGAGAAGGTTATTCAAGTTCCCTTGTACATGCTTGTCCTTATTTGTAAACCTCAACAAGAAACAACAATAAACTAACTAAAGAAGAAAGAGGTGGATTATTTGTTCAAATAGATAAGTGATTTCTATTAATGTTGAATTTCCCTTTTATGTATTTTGCTTTTTATATTTAGGTTTGCCATTTATTTCCGTCTTGCTACCCTTATTAATTTTACTTTTAATGCATTGCTAAACATTTATTATTTTTCTTTCAAAGATAGCTATTAATGCATGAATATCTCCTGGAATTGATTACTATTGCATTGTGCTCTGGTTACTGTTTTTCTTATAAAACCATCTTGAATTTGTGCAAATATTATTTTGTTTTCATATTAACCATGAGTCTATTTTCCATGTGTTTTTCCCCACCACATTATTATTTCTTATGTGTACATAGTTTGTTTACCTTTGGTGAGTGTGCACGCTCATGTTTGGCCTTAATGGTCTCATAAGTCTAGAAATTATGGAATATATGAGATTGCTTCTTAATGAGGTCTATTAATGAATTTTATGAAACCAAGCTCTCTTACTTTTCTTGGGTTACTTTAGAGTCATCTTTCCTTTGGGGTATTGTAACTGCGACAATAATTAAAAATAGCATATTTTTAACTTTAATGGTTTGGGGTTAAAAAATATTTCTAGTTTAAATTTTGTCACAGAGAAGATGCATGTGCTGATTATGTCAGATTTGCTGATGATTTCAGCATTGAATAAATGTGTTTTTTTGCCATAAACAATCATTTTCAAACCTCACTCACCATTGGTGTCTTCAGTTGTGAGGTCCTGAAGTTACTTAGGCATTTAATCATTGCAACATCTCTAGGCCACACTTCACAGAGACTGATTTTACATTGCTGCACTGTTTTAAGCCATGTGCATACACTCTTGATCTATCCTTTGAGTCATCTCTAGTGTCCCCTAAACGCCCTTCCTACTTCATCATACTGAATGTGGGATGATCATGGACCGTGGTTGATTATTGGCAACATTTCCTATGGCTAACGATGTGCATATGACATTATGTGAGAGATGTTTTAGTGAAGTGTGGTTGTAAATCTTCTCATTCATGTAAATCTGCTTAGCACAAAATTTTTTGTTTTGTTGCCAAGAGTGTGGTAAAAATTGAGAGTCCTCTTGGTAGACCACATTAAACTTGTTCAGTGAAAGGGTGGTAGGGTGTATTGGTTGATGATGGCAATCATTCCAAAATGAAGTCATATTTAACTAGAGCATAGAGAAAAGTTTACTTTATCACTGGGAAGGTACAAACTTTTTCCTTAAGCATTGAAAGATTAGATTTCAGGTGTGCTTTCATCTAAAACTTGATCACGGCCTAGCTGACCTCTATTTTTCTTTGAATCCTGCTGATTCAGTGTTTAATTTAAGTAGAACTTTGTGTGTATATTAATTCCATTATTGTATTATTCATTTTGTTGAGTAAATCATACGAGGGATGTGATTGATTTGATTGCGGGAACTTATTTGAATTACAAACACTTAATATTATAGCTCCAATTCCAAGTGACTAGTTCCTTCATTGATTTGTTTTATGCATGGAATAAGTGACATGAAAATCAAGTTACTGCCATCAATGTTGTAAAAAAACTTCATTAAATTTTTTTCTTGAGGGTTACTTTACTGGGGTTACTTTACTGGGGTTCTGGTATTTCCTCTAATCTTCCTGCAACCGTGATTTAATCATTTGAAGGTGACTGTTCATCTTGGTAATTTTTAGACTCATTATGTCATTTGGAAAGCTCCAGATGATATTTGAAAAAATGGACTAAGTCATATTGTGAACTTGGTATCTGAAAATATCTCCCATTTGAATCCACATATCAGATTTAGTATTAATAAGTCATTGAACATTTTGAAATTATACTAAATAATTGTCTTTGCCTTTATATTTAGCTACCGATCAACGTAAATTTTATTAACTTTTAGTTCTGATCTCATTTTTATGGATGTCTGTTTCCTTAAAATGTATGTGGTATTCATATCTACGTAATCTCTGTTAAATAATAATTTTATGTTGCCCTTTTTGAGAGTTCTGGGTATGATTCCATCTCGGGTGCTTTAATGTAATGTTTCCTGATCTTTGGAAAAATTTTATGACTGTGGTGCAAAGATTCCTCATGACTTATATAACCTGTTAATATTATATTAAATTATATATATTTTTATCAATGATCCATTGTTTTAGGGAGCTTTGGAAAATAAGTCAAACTATGAAAACAAAGGAGAGGCAGGATAGAATTAGAGCTGTTAGATGTTGAGCTATCAGAGAGATGTATTATGTTTTTTCTGAAAACTTAATATCAAAAGTTTAAAGTAATTTCCTCAATCTTCTGCATATTAATTAGATTTGTTGTAACTGATCTATTTAAACTATTTTATTTTGATTGCATCAATGACTTAATTAAGGCAATGTGGGTCATAATTTCTGCACAGGCTTGTAAAAAAATTCTCAATAGGATTTTGTTATATTTTCTGTAACCTGCTGAATACTTTCACAATTTTTTGTTTCGATATTATCTTTCCTTGTTTTCAAAAATATTGTTAAGACTCTTACCAAGTATGAAATATGAACTTAGATTTATTTGTGAGAAATAATGCCTTTTAGGTTTTTTCTATAATGAAAGGCTAAAATTTGTCATTCCTTAGTTCCTAAGGAGATGTGCAGGAGAGATTCGATAGTGAAACAAACTTTGTAACTTCCACACTTTATTTCAGAATGTATAATTGGTTGCAGCAGTTAATGCCATCTTCAGGTATATGTACCTGAAGATGGCGTAACTGTCGAAACCGGTTGTACATTCTGAAATAAACTGTGGAAGTTAAAAAGTTTGTTTCACCAACACTATGATGACCAAACACCAAGTAAAACTTTTCAGATTCAGATTTTATTTTTCCAAATCATTCTCAAAGTTACATTTTAGAAATCTGAATTCAATCAGAATTTTGATATCTTTATGAAACATTAAGATGTTGAGCTTAAGACTGGTGTTGACTTATGTTTGCAATTAGGGTGCCATATCTAGGTGGAATCGAATCATGTTTTGCCCCACAGAGCTTTCTGTTGGCCATTTTGAATGAGTAGACAGTGAAAACTGAATGTGATTAACTGTATGTGGTGAAATTTGGTGGTACAGTTGAAACATGTTTGAAATTAAAGAAAGTTTCATGTTGTCCACAGTTTATTTCAAGGAATTATACACAATGCATTTCGATGTGTTTCATCATTTTCAATTGAGGGCCTGAGAGTTAAAGTAATACAAGTGACATCAACACAAAGAACAATATGAGTGCATATGTTCTTAGTTGGTACCATCACGTAGCTACAGGAAAAGGAATACAAGTGTACGAACATATGGTGTTGCGATCTAGCCGCATAACACTGAAGCTACTTTGCTTTTTGTCATTTCTTACCGGAGTAAAGTGGTACAGGTGACACTGGACAATGTTTGTATTACTTTACCTCTCAGGCCCTCAATTGTACCTTTAAGTTAGTAAGTTAACTTGAAAATGACGTAAAACATTTAAATGCATTGTGTTTAGTCCTTGTAATTAACTATGGACAATATGGATATTTCTTTTATTTCAAATAAGTGAAAACTATATTGATCAGAGGAATAGTATGCATCAAGCGTAGTTGTATCGTCCAGGAAAATGTTTTACATCTTTTAGTTAGTCTTCTTCCAAGTTTTCACTGGTCTAGATTAACTGCATTTCTTCCTACCACTTTGTGTGAAAAACAGACGGGAAGATAATGAGCGAGTTTGTCACACTTTGGAAGAAAAGTGCAGGCTTCTTTGCAAGCAACTTTCAGAAACGGAGGAGCGAGCACGAACTGTTGAAGGTGAGCTGAAGTTGGAGAGAGAAATCCATAGTGCGCTGAGAGAAACTTCAATCCGAGATAAGGAGCAGCTCTCCCTCTTGAGTCGTGAAGTGTCTCAGCTGAAGTCAATGGCTGCGGTGAGAAATCCTCCATTTTTATCTGTTATTAGATTAAGTCCTGAGTTAAGTGAACCTTTTATTGATGGAAGGAACTGAAGTTGGTTATGAAATATCAATTACTGTGCCTTGGCATTAAATAGCATGTATTTGTATTCATTTCAAATAAATGACGGTAGAAATAGTTTAGTGAACAGTTGTTAAGCATGTAAATTTGTTTTCCAGATGATATAGAATCATTAATTTGGACTCTGGTAAATGTAGCACTACTTGAATATTCATGTCTGCTTGTCATTCCATTTGATTCAAGTATTACATTTGGGTAAATGTAGCTATAATCCAGAAATCATTTATTGTGCTTTCCACACCTTTCTATTAAAAAAGAATCTGACCAAGGTTTTAACAGGTGTATCATTTTCAAGATACTGACAACTAAGTGTAAAGTCACCTTTTGACCCAGATCAAGGTGGATGAGGAAGAGGATTTGGGGGAAGAGGCGGGGGGAGCATAGATGAGGAGGAAAAGAGAAAAACAAAGGAGAGTAAAAGGTTTTTCAAAAGCATCTCCACCTATTGGTTGGGAGTGCAATGGATTGTGTAGATATAGCACAATCTTAGTGGCACTAACTAGCGGAGAATCGCAGGTCACTGAGGGTGAAGGAGGGACCTCTGGATGGAAACTAGACCTCCTAATCCCACTTCTGCATGCTTTCCTCTACTATCCGCCATTCTCTTAACAAGCAAGTGCCACCAAGTTTCATGATGCCAATAGTGGGAGTGCTTCAGGATGACATGGTCATTTAATAATTTGTCTTTTATAGTTGAAAATCCTGAATGTTTCATCAAAGTCCATTTTATGACCCTTATTTTCAACCTTGGATGAATCTTTTTTGGAGAAAAAGTGTGGAAAGTACTAAGTAATTTCTTCATAAAGGAGCATTTCCACAAAGTGTAGCCCTAGTCAGTGCAGTTTATTAATGTATCCAGTTTGTTTCAATCATTGCATTGTTTTTTTTATGCTTTAATTAATTAATCCATTTAGTGCCTCTTATTTATGTCATGTCTTATCTTTTTGCTTGATATCATATGAATGAACTTAAGCCTTGGAATAAATCCAAAACTTGAATGGAATGTAAGAGTCTCTAGGTAATTTTCCAGTCAAAGAATTGTAAAAAACACATTGGAGACCAGAAATCTTTTCTCCAACTTACCCTAGTGGCAGGGTATTTTTTCCATCAGGTATTGTTTTAAATAGTGACTCTTTGAATTTCCATAACGTAATAAAAATTATACATAAACAAAAGAAATGTGAAAGAAATCAAGTTTAACGCATTGATTACTGATAGAACATTAAATAGATGGCAGTTTACAATAAATCACAGCAGGTGGCATTGAAGGAAGGCATGTAGAAAACATGAGTTAACTTGTGATCCATCTGCAATGTGTTAAGATTGCATTTCGGTGTTAAGGTGCTATTTTTTACATCCTAATATTAAGGACTTTTTTCCTCATCAATTAAGTTGTGGTATTAGAAGATTTTTCTTATAATTAAATTTGTAGTAGTAGAGTTTAGAAATTTCAGCTGATAAAGTTTGATCCTACCATCTAAGTCTGAGAACCTTAAGAACGCTAAGACCAAATTGCAAAATTTCCCGGAGTAGGATTTGAACAAGTGAATTATAGTTTGCAAAGCTAGTGAGATATCAGCGTGGTTTCCACTTGTGGTTTATTTTTTGGTGGCTCTTTCTTTAGGCAGCGCATTTACTTGAAATGAGTGAAATGTGTATAATGCAAGAAAAAGGGAGAATCATCTCTGGGTCAAGGGGAACTAGGTGCAAATAAGATAACAAAATGTGCATTAAATAGGTTTTCACTCGATTATAACACGTAAGATGAAGAGATAAAAAAATAATGCAGATAGTTAAGATAACATTTATTTTTATTCCATGAGTTTCTCTTTACGATCATGTATACAATGTCAATAGGTTCAAATGGAGGTATTCTTAGTACTTTATCTCACTTATCTCACTACTCCTCATTCTACAATAAATTGCTCCATCCCACCCCCTAATACATATTTTCTCTTCTTCAAAACATTTCCTTATTCTTTTCCTCCCATCTTTGTCTATTCTTCCAAATTGCTCCCTCACTTCCTCTGACCCTAGCTCACCTCCATTGCCCTCTCACAGCTCCCTTTCTCTACCTTTTACCCCTCTTAAACCACCCATCTTATCCCCACACTTTTTCCTGTCCACTTTTCCTTCTGTTTTGCGCATGTTCCCCTACCGTGGTTTCCCCTTTCCCCTCTTTTACCATCATTCTCCGTCCAACCCCCAGTTTACCCACCACTTTGTCTCTCTGATGGCTGCTTGCTTTACCCATTACCCTTCAACCCTTCACTGTTTACAATCCTTTCCAGTCTACCTTTCACCCTTCCTTCTTCTTCCACTCTTTGCCCTTCCCTCTACCATTCACTCTCCCTTCCATTCACCCTCTACCCTATCTTACGCCTTTACTCCTCCAGTCTTTGCCCTTTATCATTCCCTTCCAATCTCTGCTCTCCCCTCCACCCTCTACTCTTCCAATAGTTGCCCTTTACCCTTCCTTTCCATTCACCCTTTATCCCTTCACTCTTATACCCTTTGCCCTCTCTAACCCTCTCACCCTTACCTTTTCCACTGTTTGCCCTCCCCTCCTACCATACCTACCATAACTCTTCTAATCCTTACCGTTGTGTCCACTCATCATCACTCCTCCACTCTTACCCTTTATCCTTTCTTTCCATTTCCCATTTCACTCTTCTCTCTAATACACTTTGCCCTCTCCTTCACCCTTAACTCTCCCAGTTGTTGCCCTATACCCTTCCCTTTCACCCTTCCTATGCTCACTCTTCCCTTCCTTCCAACGCTCACCATTCCAATGGCCCCACTCTTCCTTGGCCCTTCTGTCCAGCCTTTACTCCTCCAGCCTTTGCCATTTATCAGTCCCTTCCATTCACCGTTTCACCCTTCACTCTTATACTCTGCCCAGTTGATGAAGTTGATGGTTTCAGGCGTAGCATAATGGAAAAGCTTCATGTTTGAAATGAAAAAAATTGTTACTTCCACATAGACTTTTATTAATAAGACCTGGGTTTTGTCGCTGAGTGACATCATAAGGTAAAGTACGGAAGGGTTAACACACAATATATACACTCAGAGACATGGGAAGAGGGGGAAGTTGAATGAGTAGGGAAAGGGGTTGGAGGACCTGTTTCCACCTTTCCCCCCCATGCCATGAGTGTTTACATACATCCTGTGTTAACCCTTCTGTACTTAATCTGATTATGTTGCTCAGCGATTGAAACCTAGGTCGTATTAGAAGACTATTTATGTGAAATTCACAAGGTGTTTCATTTAAATCATTGCCCTTTACTGCACCCTCACTCCTCCACTCTTTGCCATGTATCAATCCCTTTCGGTATCCCTTTCACCCTTACCTCTTCCACTGTTTGCCCTTACCTCTTGCCATAACTCTTCCCATAGTTGTCATTTACCCTTCCCTTCTATTTACCCTTTCTCACTTCACTCTTATGCTCTTTACCCTCTCCTAAACCCTCACTCCTCCAGTTTTTTGCCCTTTATCAATCCCTTATGGTCACCCTTTCACCCTTCTCTTTTCTACTCTTTGCTGTCCCTCCATCCTTCACTCTTCCAATCCCTACCATTGTGCCCACTCTTTACTCCTCTACCCTTTACTAATCTTGACCCTTCTGTCTACCCTTCACTCCTCCACTCTTACCATTTATCCTTTCCTTCCATTTACACTTTTACACTTCTCTCTTCTAGTCTCTGTCCTCCCCTCCACCCTTTGCTCTCACAATCTCACAATTTTCGCCCTTTATCCTTCCCTTCCATTCACCGTTTCAATCATCACTCTTACACTCTGTGCCATCTCCTACACCCTCACTCCTCGAGTCTTTGCCATTTATCATTCCCTTCCAGTCTCCCTTTCTCCCTTTCTCCTTTCACTCTTTGCCCTCCCCTCCACCCTTAACTCTTCCACACTTCACCCTTCCCTTTCATTCCCTACTTCACCCTTCTCTCTTCTGCTCTTTCCCCCTCCCTTATCCCTTTACTTCACTCTAACCTTTGCCCTCCCCCTACACTCTTCTTGACTTTTCCACCCTTTCATTATCCACTCCTAGTCTTCTCCTCTACTCTTCACACTTTACCCCTGTACTGCTCTCCCCTTGCCCTTCTGTCCACTCCTTGCATTCCATTCCTCCCCCTCTCCTTTACTTTTGCCAACTTCTTCCTTTGGAAGGATATATCATGGAGGAGAAAGGGCAATATGAGCTGATTGTGGGCAAATGGCAGAGGAGTCAGAGGTATTGGAGGAGGTAGACGGGGTAATAAGGGTAGTGTGTGGTAAGAGAGTTGAGCTTCTTTCCCCCTTACCCCTCTCCCTCTTCTCATTTTTAGCAAGTACCAGGATACCAGGCCCCTGCAGGAGGGGAATAGGAAGAACACTTTATCTCCACCCTTTATCCTCCCGCCAGTTTGCCTTCTCTTTCCTTAAACTCTCTCATATCACAAAGGTTATTTGGGTATTCCACTGGGTCAATTTTTTAATTGCTGCTGACGTTTCAATAACCTATGTTCATTGCATACTCCAGGAAAGCATCAGATATCTTCTCTCCTATCTCCCTTATGGTCAATAGTCCCTCTGATCTCTAGCCATATTCTTTCCTCCCTCAATCACTTTGTCTTCTTGGGCCAAGTTTCCATTATATTTCCTGCAATTATGGAGAGAATTATCTATAATTAGTGTGGATTTCATAAATAACAGAAAAATTAACTAATGACAGGAGTACCAATTCACTTTTTTGACGTAAGCAATTGGATTAATTAGTTTCTGCAATGCCCTTCATACCAATGGAACATAATAAAATAATAGGGCTTGTTTTTAATGATCCAATAGAAATACCATTCACTGCAAGAAGAGCAGTATACTCTGAGAGAACGATGTCGTGAACAAGAGCAGACACTGGAGGAGTTAGGGGCACAACTGAGTGACTCCAAACTTCGCCTTGCTGACATGCAGGAGGAGGCAGCTGTTGCAGCAGCTGCTGAAGTTCCTGGTACTATGCCACACATGGAATGTGGCCCTACATCTGTTTCTGGAGCTCCATGGGCATCTGATAAAGCTACCAGTCGCTGTAATGCCTGTTCCAAAGAATTTCGATTTGCTCGTCGTAAGGTATGTCTTCTCTTGTTACTGACATTCTGTTTTTCGAGGTTGAACTGATAATGCCTAGATGCTTTATGTGCGATATGGTTAGATGGTTAAACTCGATTTTTTGGGGCCATGTCTCAGGTAGTCGCAAGTGGGGTGGGGCCCAAGCTCGCAATCCTAAACCCTTTCCCCAGCTCAGAGACCCAAAACTCTGAGAGAAAGGCTTCTCTCCTCGACCCACACAGCGGGAGGCTCCCTCGCCAAAACTAACCGTGCTCACTACAATTTAAATTTTAACAACTACGTCATACAACAACAAATAAATGTTTTCATCGTACTCCCGATAATTGTACGAGTAAGTACATCTTATAATCATCATTCTACGATGAAAATTAACAATTTTGCAAGCATTGCAACAACAAATAAATGTTTTCATCATACTCCCGATAATTGTAAGAGTAAGTACATCTTATAATCATCATTCTACGATGAAAATTAACAATTTTGCAAGCATTGCTAAAAACGTGGTGATCAACTGACGGAAAAATGGCAACAAGGCAGTGGTCGCCCTCAGATACATGATGATACTATTGCCACATTGGTACCGGGAGTAAGTTTTCTGTGGTTTTTAATGGGTGTAGCTTTTACAATAGACGTTATTGACATTGGTGAGTGATGGGATTTGCAGTGTTAACCAATTTGGTGCCGAAATAACATTTTCAATGGAGTCTCTCACCCATTTTTCTTGATAGAAATATACCTTCTAGGGTTCTAAGTGTTTAACACATTCAATGCGGGCCCGATTTTCATGAAAGTCATCAAAATTGACTCGAAAAAAGTGAAAGCTCTTCGGAAGGGAACGACCACGTAAATTGACGTGCTCCGCCAATCGGAATAGCCAGGAGCACGTCTATTGACGTGCTCCGCATTGAATGTGTTAAACGGATTATATGTATTTTCCTTGTTATTTCCGCCCGTGTGTGTTGAGAACTAGGTTCACTTATGCCTTTTAACCTCCACATAATGTGTAACAAATCTCACGGATGTCCCAATGCATGAGTACTGGAAAGCTGCTGAGTTAATTATCGTATTTAAATTGGTAATTAGGTAATCTAGTTTTAAGAAACTTCTAGAATCAGAAATAATGATTGAAAATTTAAATGTGCTCAGAAAGGAAATGAACTGACTATTTATGCCAGCCTGTGTCACTTTATAATTCAGATAGAATGCAAGCCACAAAGATGGGTAAGATGTGTAAAAGGCTGCACTGTAAATTGATTGAATTCATCAGACCCTATCATTGATCATCTATCTGAAAGGCATAGACTGAAAGCATTCTATAGGGTGAGATAATAGGCCAATATATGGATCGTGTGATATTACTGATGAAGCTCAATATATTTTTTTTGTGCGGTTTGTGGACAGTGCTAAAGAACAGTTTGTAGAAGAGTTGTTAACATGTTGTAACATGTGATCTGTTCTGGTCAAAGTATTCGAGTGGTCAAAAATATCCTGAACTGAATGTTTCAAATAAGTATGCCTTACGTTTTGACATTATGCAAGACCTGACTGTCCAGAATCCATGCTGATTTTGCGTTAACACGTTGTGACTATCCAAATACCCCATAATCGAACTGACAATTATGTTCCAACATCTTGCACGCAATGGACGTAAGGGAAATCAGTCTATAGTTACTTGGCTCTTCCTTATCACCGCTCTTAAATATTTGTGTAACGTTTGCGATTTTCCAATCGTAAGGAACATGATGTTGTGTTAGAGATTTTTCAAATATTATTTTCAGGTACTTCTGATGCTATCACTTTATAAAAACTCGGGGGGGAATTTGATCGGGACCAGGTGATTTCTTGAAGTTAATGAATTTCAGATGAATTTCTATTCCACGACTAGTGATATTATTAATGGACTGCATTGGGTGCTTATAGGGCAGGCATTGTAGCGGTGTCATTTGTAGAGCATTTTGTATAGATGCTTTGGAAAAAGATGTTGAGGATATATGCTTTTTCTAAATTGATGTTTGTTCTTTAGTGACATTACTGTTGATTTGCAGCCTTGAACCTCCCTCATGTACGACCAAAATGCCTTTGGGTTATCCTCGAAATATTCGCCCAATATTTTACTTTTGAATTCCGTTAATGCTTTTTGAAAGGCCACCTTAGCTGCTGTTTTCGCTTTCTTGTATTTTTCGCATAACTTCTTATACTCCTCTCCCGGGAGATCCTGATGTGCGATATGCATTTTGTGTGCCAGATTTGTTGTCACTTGAGAGATTTCCAGACGTCCACATTATACCACGCAGGTTCAGTACCAACCTTTTTAAGTTTACTTGGTATTGCGCTACTTATTGCTAGTCGTGTAATGTTATTAAAAGTATTCCATGTATAGTCAGTACAATGGCTTTGACTAGCATCACTAAATTTTTTATATGAGGTCAATAGTTCCCGTTTTAAACCTTCGAAATCCACTTTGTGAAATAAGTATACCCTCCTTTTTTGTCAGTACTAATACGGAATTTGGAATACGGAGGCAATAACTGGGGCAATGAAGAAGAAGTATCAAGAGAAGGTTGATGAGATAATGGGTGAGGATCATGGATTTAGAACAGTGAAGGATAAATGGGAAAGTTTGAAAAATGGAATTGTAGAAGTGGCAAAAGAAGCAGTAGGCATAGTCAGTGCAACTAAAATTAGAAAACCGTGGATCACAAAGGAGATGATAATGGAAATGCAGGAGAGAAGGAAATGGAAGAGCGTAAACTCAGAGCTAGGTAAGAGAAAATACCGAGAACAGGCTTAGAAGAGAAACTAAGAAAGCAAGAGAGGCGTGGTGGAGAGAACAGATCGGCTCGTTAGTGAAATACCAAAAAGAGGGAAGAGCAGATGCATTATATAGGAAAGTAAAGGAACTGACAGGTGGTAATAAGGGAAAGGGAATTACAACGATAACAGACAAGATGGGAAAGGTGATCATAGAACCGAAAGAGATCCAGGAGAGGTGGAAGGAGTATGTTTAAGAGCTGTATGGTAAAGAAATAAGGCCCAATATCTTAGACATAGAAAGGGAAGATGACATTGACAGAGATGGCATTGGACCAGGCATCCTAGATAGCGAAATTGAAAGAGCTCTGCGAGACATGAAAAGGAATAAGGCAGTGGGAATAGATGACATACCTGCAGAGTTTTTAAAGAGCATGGGGAAGAGGAAATTTTTTGAGCTTATTCGTAGGATTTATGAGGATGGAGTGTGGCCTGAAGACTTTGCGAAGACTGTACTAATACCTATACCAAAGAAGAGCAAGGCAAAAACGTGCGAAGATAATAGGACAATAAGCTTAATATCCCACGCGGCCGAAGTAGTTCTGAGAATTATAAACAGAAGGCTAGAGAAGAAGGCTAATGAATACCTGGGTGACGACCAGTTCTGGTTTAGGAGAGGGACGGGAACGCGAGACACTATAGCGGTGACGAGGACGCTAATAGAAAGAAACCTAGAGCATGGGCAGGATGTTTTTGCATACTTCATGGATTTCGAGAAGGCGTTTGATCGGGTGGACTGGACGAAATTAATGGGAGTGTTGAAGAAATTGGGGGTCGATTGGAGGGATAGGCGTCTCATTCGGAATGTGTGTATGAACTAGACGGTGCAGGTTAGTGAAAGCACGAAAGTGATGAGATTTTCTAGAAGTAAGAAGGCGGGGCTGAATCTAATGGTGGGAGGGCAGAAGATAGAGCAGGTCGATTAGTTTACGTATCTGGGTAGTATTTTGGAGGAGAATGGATTTAGTGGTAGGGACATCAGATGCAGAATTGTGCTTGCTAAAGAAGCATTTTGGAAGAGATGGGAATTGATGAGGTGGGGGTCTGAGAAGAGACATAAAGAAAAGTCAGGTGAAAACTTTAATAAGGAGCGTGGCACAATATGGGTCGGAAACTTGGTAATTGCAACGGGATGATGTGCGTTGACTTGAGGCCTTTGAGATGTGGGCTTGGAGAAGGATGGAGAAGGCGAGCTGGGTGCAGAGGAAGAGGAGGTATTAGATATGGTTGGAGAGGAGAGGAAGCTTGTGACGGAGGTTCGGAGAAGGCAGAAGAGATGGATGGAGGAGATTTTGAGAGGAGAGGGCATGTTGAAGAGAGTGATAGAGGGGAGAACACTGGGGAAGCGTGGAAGAGGAAGGAAGAGGATTGGAATTCTGGACGAAATAAGAAGTAGAAGATATGAAGAATTGAAGAGGGATCTAATGGCAGGACATCTTTAGGAAGGGAAGCGATACAATGTCTATGAAATTGGGATGCAGAATGGGGACTTTCCAAGAACCTACCAATCAGCTGGTAGAAACTTGAATGAATGAATATGGAATTTAGTGTTTATTGCTCTGTGATCACTAATTCTGTTCACTATTACTATGTTAAGGATGCTTTCAGGTGTGTTAGTCACCAAAAGTTCTAGAACATTGTATCCTTTTGTCGGTGTTGTGACTAATTGATGTAAGGAATTAGATGTGAATGCATAGAGTGTTGCACAACTCCTTATCTTTGCCACCATCTTTTAAACTACATGTCTTCCAGTCAATTGAGGGAATGTTGAAATCACCACCAATAATTATATTATTTTCGTTATTTTGGCGTGAAAGACTTTTCATCTGTTCACCTGTTTGTTCAACTCTAAAACTGAATTTGTGTACATCGGGTGGTCTATAATGTGAGCAAATAAAAATTCTTTTTTTTGAGCATTTAATGGATGACCACACACTTTCTAAGTCATTATCTGGAAATATTTTGGCTCTGCTGATGGACTGCAATAAATACTCCTCCTCGTTCTTGCTATTTGGTCTTTTCTATATATATATATATATATATATATATATATATATATATATATATATATAGCGTATTTAGAGATTTAGGGAAGATCTCGGTATCTGCAATTTCATTTGATAACCAACTTTCTGTTCCTATTACTACATCAGCGTCCATGCACACAATGAGATGGTGAAAATCAGCGACTTTGTTTGTCATGGAGAAGTTCAGGTGAAAATCACGCAAAAATCTTCACAAAACCTGTTATGATATTTTATCATGATTTCTGAGCATCTTCTGGCCTTACCCGGCTCAAGATGGTCATATACTTCCCCATCAAGTATGAATAAATGATATTGGCTGGATGTTGTTAAGTAGATTTTCATATGCAGATGTGTATGTGCCCACAACTTCGTTAAAATATAGAAAGAGTTTTAATTTGTCGCTCTTAGTGTATTCACCACATAACATTGCGCGGTTAATTCTACATGAGCAAGGGAAAAAAATGCATTCAGCCACTCTTTGTGGGATGAGGAAGGTAAGGAGGAAATATGGGTAGAAGTTGAAGCATGGATCGGCGTTTGGACAGTGGGTGACCTTTGAGCTAACATTAGTTTTGCATTTAGTTTTATGAAAAGGGTAGGAGAGGAGGGGTTCCGTGGACTCGAATCAGAGTTAATTTTAAATTTAATAAAAATTTACAGTGCAGCCTTTTACACATCTTACCCATCTTTGTGGCTCGCATTCTATCTGAATTATAAAGTGACACAGGCTGGCATAAATAGTCAGTTCATTTCCTTTCTGAGCACATTTAAATTTTCAATCATTATTTCTGATTCTAGAAGTTTCTTAAAACTAGATTAATTACCAATTTAAATTCGATAATTAACTCAGCAACTTTCCAGTATTCATGCATTTGGATATTGGGAGGGGGACCGCTGCATTGTTGCAATTTTTCTGCCAGTTGATCACGTTTTTAGCAATGTTCGCAAAATTGTTAATTTTCATCGTAGAATGAAGATTACAAGATGTATGACGTAGTTGTTAAAATTTAAATTGCAGTGAGCACGGTTAGTTTTGGCAAGGGAGCCTCCTGCTGCGTGGGTCGAGAAGAGAGGCCTGCCTCTCAGAGTTTTGGATCTCCGAGCTGGGGAAAGGGTTGCGGATTAGGACCCTAGCGAGAATGGGCCCCACCCAGTTTGTGACTACCTGAGCTATGGCCCCAGAAGATGGAGTTTAACTGGTTGGATCGTTGTTTTTCATAATAGATATATCAAATCGTTGGAGCATAATGTAGCAATGCACTATGAAAAGCTGCGTATTATGCATGTTACATGATAAACTATGTAAAAACTCATAATTAAACAGTTATAGTTCATGGTACTTCCTTTCTTAGGTAACCTTAAAGTAATGCAAAATCATATAATTTAATCCATTGGTACACAAAATAGAGTGTCCTAATGAAGGGGTAAAATGTTCATTTCGTGAAACTGACCAAGTAAATTCTTTCAGCATCATTGCAGATATTGTGGTGAGATCTTCTGTGGAGCATGTTCTGATAACACCATAGTTATTCCAACAAATGGTGACAAGGCTGTGAGAGTATGTGACAAATGCTATTTGTTGCTGGTGGCCCGCTTCTCCGTCCTCCCTTAGCCACATCTTGGAGTTAGATTCATAATTTCTGTGCCAATTACTCCTATGGTCCATCCACTACGTTTATGCATGTCAAACTGCTTGCATTTCCCATGCGATGGATTTGCTTTGAGGTCAAACATAGCTATGATTTGAATAGCTAGGTTTTCTTCAGACAGATGTAATTAACTTTTGATGAAATTGAGGTATGGTGTTTGGAAATAGACCTCTATGATATTATTGTTGTTGATGTTAATACATTCTTTGTTTTTTGTTTTATTAATATATCCTACATGCCTTTGATTTGTAACAGACTACATGTTCAAGGGCCAATTTTCACTTATCAAGTGGGAGTAAAATTAGGCAAATGGTCTGTTAATCCATGAATTCTTCATTTGCATAAAAATATGAACTATATGTATGTTGCTCACCGTCAATGTACACTCATCAATGTGTATTGTTTTGTATATCTCAGAGTGATCATTGTTTAAAATAAATGATTCATTGTGCTTATTTTGTAGCCCCTTTGCAGTGTAAACCAGTGACAGGTTAAATTCCTGATATTGTCTTGTATAGATTTTTATGAAGTCTGTTTTATGATTTTTATGAAAACAGCACAGAATATTAGGACGTATAATTAAATCATGGGCTTAGTGCCATTCTTTTGATAACTTCTGTTTGAGCCATTTATATTTTGTAATCTAAGGTGCAAATAATGTGATGTTTCAGCCAACTGCAAAAAAGATGGTGAATAAATGTCAACAGAGGGTTGATTTTGCCATATATTACTGAAATAAATTTAAAGGAATTGTTGGAAAATATCATGGAAAACTGTTGACCGATGGATGAGGTGCATTGAAGCCATTTTTTTGCATATTTGTATAAATAAATATTTAAAATATACTTTGGCTTTCATTACTGTCTACCTAATGTATGCTATATAGTTTGACTAATGAAGACACTGACTAGGCAACATGAGGTAGACAAGGAATATGTGAAAGATACAACACATGCTGGAGTTCTAAATTTCAAATTTTCTATTGTGTGACAGGATTCTAGAAGTTCAGCAGCAATGACTGCTGCAAAAAAATTGTCACTTAAGTTTACTATATTGGCTAAATTGGTGCTGCATTGAAAGTGTGAACAACATTGTTTGATGGATTAAATATTATAGTGTAAATGTTTTCATGGATGTAAGCCCAATGAACAGGATATACAGGATTTCCATTGTCAAAATCAAGGATTATTCCATGTTTTCTTGGAGGAATATCTAATATTTTATGGCAGCTGTAACAGGGTGGCAATCATCAGGGAAAACCTGAAATTGTCAGGGAATTTTGAATTTCTGGAAAAGTCAGGGAGAAACTAGGATAGGAAAGTCTCGTTATTTTTCTACCTTTACATTTATCAGCCAGTTTTTCCCACCCTTTATTTCACCAAAACATTACACCAACTAAAACTAATGTCCGTTGCTGACGCACATGGAATAAGCCCCATCGATTGGTGGAACATTCAGTTGTGAATCAGACGTACAATGTATCCCTTTTTTATATCCTTTTTGTGATATTTGCATAGTAGTGTTAAAATACATGATCACAATGTATTACGCTCATCACAAGGAATCCAAGAAGTACGATCTCATGTGTAAACAAAATCTTATGCAAGGTCATCTTTAACTCACATACCCCCCAGTAAGAAGAGCCCTCCTCCCCTCCCCACTTTTCACGCTCGACGTAATTATTGAATGGCCCCCTTAGCTCCCTCTCGAAGCAATTTAGTCATGTCACAAACCAACTCAAATATGATATTCCTGAATATGATGCTGCCATTGCTAATTGCCTCCTGTCTTCGCTCGTAGTGGCACGCTTACGTTTTGTTTGCTTATCCAAATATTTTTACATTTTTTGTTCCCTCTGGCAATTAAGGGGTTATAACCACATTTATCAAATTGTTATTTGCTTCTGAAGGTCACTCGCACCATCCAATTTTGATCCAGTCCAACAACTGGGCTTTGGTTTGTATTTTTCACGCACCTTAGTGATACCTGTGCTGGAGCCCGCCAGTAAATTAGCCATTAACTTTCCCTTAGATGCCTTTTCAGTATAATTTGGGCAATAGTCAATGCCGCTGCCACTACTGCGAATGCCACCTACGCAAACTTGTGAGGCGGTGGGTAGGATGAGCCGAAGGGAAGGGCAGGCAAAAGAGTGGAGGGGAGGGACTCGTGTAACGCGCAAGCAATTCAAGGTGTTGCAGGCAACACGTGAAATAGTTTTTGTACAATGCAAAAACACATAATGCAGGCAACTAAGGGGAGGACAGGACAATGGAGTGTACAGCGGAAAACCTCCAAGGGTTGTCTCCACCTCACTCCAATTAGAAAGGGGCGAAATATTAAACACATCGTACAATCAATCACAATACTTTTTTCATACTGAGTTTCTCTTATAATGTAACCATTTTCAAGGTCAGAGTTAATGGAGGTTCACTGCTGCGCGGGGAATGATACTTGAAGCCCAGGTTGGAAAAAAAAGATTCATTGCGGACTAAAGAAAATGTTTAATGGTTTCCACTTTTTACATGTTTCCATTAAGTAATGCTTCATATCGTCTGGTTTCTTGTTTCGTTCATCATTCTATTGATAATGTGCGTCACTTAACTAACACCTCAGTCATCAGACTGCCACTGACTGTAGACCTCGATTTGGAATACTTAAACAACTAACCATGGTGAAGGTCAAAGACTAAATGGGAAGGTTGCATAGAGCACGTAAAAAGAGGACTAGCTACTGTGAGTGCCTGGTGCCAATGCAGCCTAGCAGTGGGGCAAAGCAAAAAAATTGCTGCGCTTTGCCTTTAAGACGAATTGCACCCATTGGAAGGTTATGGGAAAGTGGTGCTAGTACGAAGAGCAAAACAAGTAGATAGAGACAAAGAGCCCGCTTTAAAAGGCAGCATAATTTTTCCATAATTTTCCATAATTCCAAACCTGATTGCTTCATATTTTGTAATTTGGGATTATGCAGATCCGGTTTGTTTTTAACATATTTCTGTTAAATAGCAGCCAAAAATTTGCGTAAATATGCAAAATTTCCAAATTTGGAGGTGGGCCACCCTTGCATTGTTAAACAAGCCACCAAGTCCGAGTTGTAAACAAGCAAAGTGAGTTTATTTAGCCTGTTATAGATATATCGTGACCAAAGGCCGAACCTTGTGGGCAAAAACTGATTATTTTTTTGTTTTATTTCAGCATAAAATTTAAGGAAATTAGGCAATTCTTCAAGAGGAAAAATGATGAAGTCCCTCCAAAAAGAACATGTCTAGACAATGAAAATACACTAGAAAATAATACTACAAAACCCTCATCAATAAAAGATCCTACTACGACTTCTGCTCCACCAATGATTGAGCCAACCCAATGATGGACTCTCCTCAGTGATGCTGGCCTACCCATATGTTCAACACTGTCTCCTGATGTTGGTGGAAGTACCTGTGCATCCCGTGATGTAGGGGTATACATGGGCATTATGGCAAAAATGGATGACCTTACAAAATTCAGGCTACTGACAGACCCATGGGTACCAGGAAAGGATTATATTTTTCCTACATCAAAGCATATAAAAAGAGGTCCAGAAGAAAAGAGGAGTCAATTTGAACCATTTAGAAAAGCACGATTGATTGGCATTTTCAGATGAGAAGAAAGGCCTTTTTTGCAAATATTGCTCTACATTTGCTCATAAAAAATTTGCAGGAGGTCAAAAGACTGTGCCCCTCCAAAAATTGACAGAACCATTGCAAAAATTGGCCAAGCTAACTGGTAAGTTAGCTCATGCCATAGGGAAACAGAAATTGATGCAAAATCATTTGTCCTTTTTAAAAAATCCTGGCATAGAAAAAATCAACGTATTAGATAAAAGAACAAGTCAAGTACTAGAAAACTGAGCTTGTCTTGCCCCAATCATAAAAATAATACTGCTGCTCGGTCACCAAAATATACCGTTGAGAGGGCACAGAGATGATGGAAATATAGTTTATGTCAGTGAGGATCCACTGCGAAATGACGGGAACTTCTGCGCGTCATTGAGATTCAGAGTCAACAGTGATGATGCCCAACTTAAGGACCGCCTGACTTCTTCTAAGGCTAATGATACATATATTAGCACGACAACTTCCTATGAGTTGATAAAATGCTGTGGCGATGAAATTGTTGAAGCATTATCTTTATTTTTTTATCTTTATTTTCCCGGAGATCTGACAGAAGGATAAGATTATATAGAACAATACTACTTGATTCTATTTGACGAGACTACAGATATTTCGAATATGTCTCAGTTGAGTATTTCACTGCGATATGTCTACTAAGCAATCTCTGATACAAATTCAACAGTATAAAGAGAATATTTAATTGGGTTTATTGACCTTCATAATGAAAATGATGATTCAAGCAACCCAACTATTACTGGAGATGTTCTAGGCCAGATTGTTATAAAGGCTATTGAGGGCATAGGATGATATAGAAATATGCATTAGAATTGGATGTGATGGCTGCAGCATCAACATCTCTGACGTCCGTGGTGCTACTCGGGAAATAACAAAAAGAGCTTTAAATAGAACTCTTTGTGTATGCAAAAATCACTCAATAATTTCATCATTATTAAAAAGTAGCAAAATATGTACTAACTGTGAGAAATATCTTAGACACAATGAAAGAAGTGTCAATGTTTTTTTAGTAGGTCAGCTTAATGTAATCATATTCTTAAAAGTGTTATAGGACATCAAGTCAGGAGCTACTGTGAAACTCGTTGGGTTGAAAGACATGAGATCATATTTGAATATAAAATAGATCCACCCAAAATAGCTTATGCCCTCCAGTTGATCTCCACTTGGAACAATAGTTCCACGGCCAGCATGGTAAATTGTTTATACAATACTGCAACCAACTGTGAATTAATTGTCACCAGCCACTGTGCAAGTGTTGTGTTAAGTAACACTGTTATCCTAAGTAAGTATCTACAAGTGGAAAACATAGATAACAACCACGCCAACGAGAGAGTGAACAAGGCAGTAGAAGCACTTAAAGGAAAAATAACCTCGTGTGATGAAATGTTTTCCCTGACTTTTGAGGCTGCAAAAATGACTATGGACCAAATGAATGTTGAGGTACATCCACCTTGTATAGTAGGGAAACAAATTCACCATCCAAATTATAGCTCAACTCCAGACGACCCTTCAATTTACTGGAATTGGTCAATATACATCCCCATTTTTGACCATAATCATTGCTGATTTCGAAACAAGATTCAAGGATGAACCAATGAAGTGTTTTTCCAAATACGTGTTAGTTCCAGCCAACCTAGGATAAAATACCTGACTTTTTGGCATAAGGTTGCTGGAACCTATCTGTGAACAATACTCTGCTCTAATGAAAATTGACTCCGTGACGTTAAAAACGAAGCTTTTAAACAAAATAATGAGGAGTTATTAATATGAAGAATCTAAGAAACTGAACCAAAGTATAGTTGCATACAATAATTGTGATGAAAAATTCTATTCGATCATGAACCCATTATTAAGGCTGCTCTTAAAACTCTCAATTTCAGTTGCAACTAAGGAACTTAGTTTTTCTGCATTGCGGAGACTTAAAACGTGGATGAGATCAAGGATGACTGCAGATAGATTGATGGGTCTTGCTCTCCTCCATATTCATCATGACATTGAAGTAAATATTGATAATGTAATCAATCGATTTGCAAAATCACAAAAAAGAAGACTAGAATTTATCTTGTAAATATTACTTTTTACTTATGTTACTTTGAGTTCACTTAATCATTTTAAGTTTCAATATTTTTCCATTAAGAAGACAATCTCATAACACTTTTAATAATATTATGTATTATAATTTGGAGGAATCAATCTGTGCATAATTGTCACTGCAGTTGCTTTGCTTTTCATTTTTTAAATAATAACAATAAAGTAACAAACTTCCTTTGCAAAAACTATTTATCCCTTAATTCATTACCCTCTATGCTTCGATTAGGTCTAACCTTTATGCATATACCAACCTAATTTCTTACATTAAACATAAATTCTAATACCAAAACATTAGAACTAAAGTCACAACAAAGAATAAATATCAGGGAATTTCGAAATCTAATCTTTGCACGTAATGAAAAATGGGGTTCGATACTTGTGTGCAAGATGTTAATCAACTCTTGTAATTGTCACCCTCGATTCACTTTGCTTTCCTCTGGCGGCAAAACCTACACTCGTACCAGTAAAATATTTGACACACCTATAGAAAATAACCATTTTTACCTTTATAAAATAACCAATTTACTAATAGAAATTAACCATTTTATGAATATTTTCTGCATGCTTTTCTCCAAATTGTTCCAAAAACATTTTTCAATTGCTGCATATAACTCTGCAGAATCTATATGAAGAAAAATTGCACGAAATGGCTGCAGAAGTGTATGTAGAAAATTTTGTAGAAAAACATGCAAATATTTTGCAAAAGTTCTGCAGATCATTATCATAAGTGATAATTATAAAAAAATTAAGTTTTCCTCCCTAAAGAAAGAAAAAAGGTCAAGAGAAAAGGTGAGCCAAGGAACTCAGCTTGGCTATCAACCTTTTCTAAATTTTCCTGGGGATGATTCACAGTTCCCATTTTGTTGGTGGGTATTGCGGTGCATCTTCAACACTTGTATCTTGCACCCCCCCTCAAGAAAATCCTAGATCTGCCCCTGATTACCAAAAAGGAATTGAAAACATTAGTTCGTAGTGTAGTATTATGTGGCTCAGAGACATGGACCATTGGAAAAGGGAACAGAAGAGACCAGAGCCTTTCAGAACTTGGTGCTGGAGGTGGATGCTGAAGATCAAATGCATGAATAAGACTAGAAGCAAGGAAGCGTACAGAAGATGAGCAAGCCAAATGGAGCATGATGAAAAAGACAAGGTCCTAATGGATAGGCAATTCTCTTAGACAACCAATTGGGCAAGGGCCTAGCCACGTTGACACACCGGTTCACGTCAGATCACCGAAGTTAAGCAAAGTAGGGCCCGGATTGGGGTTGGATGGGTGGTCCTCCATGCCTCTACCGGGGTGGATGGAGGGGTGACACTCCCTCCAGACCTATACCGGGAGGCCGGAGGGAGATATACCCAGACCGGAAAGGTAGGAGGGAGGACTCCCTCCATACCTGTATTGGGAAGGTTGGGGGTGGCCCCTCCTTCATACCTCTACTGTGGTGCTAGTCCCCTGTCTGCAAGTGGCAGGCATGTTAAACGTGGGATGGCACAATGGACCAAAAAGTGTGAGTGCCAGGAGGGCTCCAGAAGGCCCTCGCCCACCCCATACAATCTACCATCTAGATAACCAATTTGTGAGGAATAAAATAGAATGGAAAGTTCCAAGAGGAAGAAAGAGGAATAAATACATAGGTCAGGTAAAGTAGGATATGAAACATAAGAGCTGCAAGGGAATTAAGGAGGAGCAGGTGACAGGGTAGAGTGAAGGTCTGCAGTTAATGAATCTTAGTGCTATATGTATAATTTTGGCGGTTGCAACAATGGAGACTGCTAGCCATTCCTATTTGAATTTTTGCTCACCCTTTTCCATATTTATGAAAGTTGGTACCCACTGTCCCTGTTGAGATTTTTTGGTCTTTTAATATATCTCAATTGCTTCACGGACGAGTCGTGGGAAATATTCAATTTCTTTAGACACATGTTTAGTCTCATTCAACCTTACAGAGTGTTTCCTCTAGACATGTATTTGGTTAGGGCATTGTAGTACCATTCTCTCTTACTTATCGCCCTTTCATGCCATTGGCGGCCCCAAGGGGAGCCGCAGTAGGGGTAATTGCCCCCCCCCAAACTGGGCGTGGTTCTCTGTCATAGACAAATTAAAAGCCTAAATTATTTAGTTGCTTTTTGTTATTGAAGTTATGGTTATTTTACTTAAAATCCAGTTAAATTTTATATAAACTATAACTTTTTAAAACCATAAGCTAAATGTGAAAGTAAATCAAAATAATTTTTGAATTAGTCGAGACTTGGTGGTAATCTACAAGAGAAATATGCATTTAGTAAAACTTACTCTTCTTAAAAGGCAAACTTTTTCTGCCAAACCACTTATAACGTGCCATTTTGCACATACATAGTTTGTTACGAATTTACGAGACGAGACCCACGAACCCCCCTTTTCCTGAGGGTATTCCATACCCCAAGATCCCCCGGACCTCTGGTCTGGAGCCACCCCTGTTTCATGCTCCTTGATACGTTCTCTCACCAAGCGGCCAGATTCTCCAACATACATTCTTCCACAACTACGCGGTATTTCATGCACACCTTTGTGAATTAGAGCTGGTTTTTTGCTCCATGAAGAATAATCGCATATCCTCACTCTGGTATTAAAATGGCAAATTATGACATTTTTCTTCAAAATTCTGCCAATAAGATCAGTGATTACAGAGATGTAAGGTATTGATAGATTAGAGATGTGAGGTAATGACTTCAAAATCCAGCTGTCATGGTGGTTTTTTTCTCTCTTCCTGCTGATCACATTGAAGAATTTCTTGGTCTGCGAGGTGGAATAACTGTTTGAAGCAAGGACCCTTTTTACATGATTTTCTTCCTCCCTCAAGTTTGATGTGTGGGATATACTTCTGGGGCATTCAAATAAAGTTTTGATTACTGACGCTTTTTGGTAGTGGGGCTTGGCATTCAAATAGCGATCAATACGAGTCTTTTTTCGATGAACTCTGTGAGTTAACATCCAGTCTTGTTGCCTTGTAACTGCATCATCAAGGGAGGTGTTCCAATTTATTCTACTTCCATTGTGAAGTGTATAGATGGATTACAGTTATTGAGGTGATGTAAAAGCTGTTCAAAGCTCCTCTTCCATGTGACGAGACTATGAATGCATCATCTACACATTTCAGCCACAGGGTTGGCTTGAGAAAAGAAGTTTCTAGGGCTTCTTGTTCAAATTTCTCCATATAAATGTTGCAGTCTGCAGGCAATAATGGAGATCACATTGCAGCACCATCCAAGTGCTCATATACCTTCCCTTAGGACAGGAAAAAAACGTTTTTTAGACAGCATTCTGTTAATTTTGGATTTTCCTTAGGAAGACCTTTCTCCATCAGCTCATTTACAAAAAAACGTAATTTAGGAATAGGAACTCTGGTGAAAAGAGAATGTACATCGAAGCTGACAAGGAGGTCTGATTTTAATCAAATTTCAAGTTTTCATGATCTCAATGAAGTGAGAAAAATTCTTGACATACGATTCTGTCAGTCCAATAAATGGTTGAATTGCTCTTGATAGATGCTATGCCAGTTTGTACAGAGGAGATCCAATCGTACTTATGATAGGCCTGTAGGAGATCCAATCATGCTGATGATAGGCCTTGGAGGAATGCATTTCTTGAGTATTTTTGGAAGTCCATAGAACCGTGGCGGTTTTGAAGCTTTGGGAATCAGTTTTCTTTTATCGCACTCTGGTATACCTGAATTTTTTATTAGATCTCTCATCATACGTTCTAATTTTTTCACAGGATCTTTCTGTAATATTCAATATGTAGGACCTGAAGCAAGCAAGATGCTTTTTCTTCATACATATATTTCAGCATAATTACGGTGGTGTTCCCTTTATCTCTTCATTTTCTCATTGATTTAGCTGGCCCTTGAAACGTCCATGGTACACTAGTCTATTCCGATTCAGGTGAATATGTTTTAGATACTTTTAAACACTAGAAAAGAATGATGTACATCTCAACACAGAAAATTTAAATCAGTTTTTACGATACTATTGACTAGGCAACTGTACATGTTGTTGTGGCACAGAGGGCTGTCTTTGCACAGAGAATTTTGTGAGTTTATGCAGCTGGCAGCTGAAATGCTTTCGCACAGGCATAAGCAAAAGTAAGTAACAGGGTGTAATGAGAAATAAATACAATTTTCATGGGACAATGATTAAGTATTAGCCAAAGTAAGGATAACCTAGATAATTTTACAGGAAGCAGCATGATGCTCTCAAAAACTTAATGCAGGACCAAGCTCCATAGCAAGCAGGGCCATAGGGGAAAGTATGAAAAAATGTCCAGCCATCAACATGTTTATGGAAGGTGTCAAGTGATCCACTGCTTAACCTTCCATCCCAAGGACAGAGTACTATGTTTGAAGTGTTCTCGTGCACTCAAGTAGGGATTGAGATTCCATCTCTGCCACTGCCAGGATTAGAACACGGGCCCACTGGATGGGTAGCCAGTACCTACTCTAGCCATCACTACAACCCCATTTGCAATTTCAAGGAGTTTCCCCAGTTTTCAAGGAGGGTTGGTCACCCTAATATAGAAACTATAATGGCAAAGGTTTTGCAGAGAGCTATTGGAGGTGAAAGGAGGTGCCATGGAGTTATTGATCTGGCTGCTTGGAAAGCTTTGAGTGACTAAAAATGGCAGAAACTAGCTGAATTGAAGAAGGAAAACCTCAAATGTACCATTGTGATATAAGTATGTTTACATCTATGTATAGATAATAAAAAGGTTTAACTATGTTATGTAAGGATGTGACATAAGTGATTTCTTTGAACAATTGAAAATGAAAGAACAAGAGAGAGAGAGAGTCAACAACACTTGGGTAATAACAGGAATAGAATACACAACAGAGTGAAAAAATGTAACTATTGCTGCTGGGATTCCCTTTAATCAATCAAAATTTTATTTTGGGCATGCAGAATCAATTTAAAGGCTACCATTATTAATACCTACAGGAAACTTAATGCTTCAGGATGTGATCCTACAGGAATAACTTGGCCTATGTTTTGGAGTGATGGAAGCAGCATGTTACAGCAATATCAAAAAGCAGAAATGAGTGATAAGCACTGAAATATCCTGGACCTGGTATCCTATTTCCAATCAATTGAATATGGATTGGAGATATATAAGCAAGAGGTAATAATTCTGCAAATCTCTAATTCAGGACATTAAAAGCAATTTTTATGATATCATTGACCTAAACAGTAAATTGAATAAAATAGAAAACTCTTCAAAGAATTTTCACCTAACAAACAGCCAATATATGTTGATGCTAGCATAATCAAAAGTTGAATAAATCAAGGAGTAATAATAAAAAAATACAGTGTTTGTCAGGACAAGTATTAAAAAAAAGGCCAAAGTAACATAGTGTGCCATGAAGCTGTTTCTTAAGAACTTCCTTCAGGACTAAGCTCATGTTTTTGCAAAATTAACCAGGAAATATTCCTTAAAATAATATAATCTGCAATTAATTTTGATATTTTTTGGAGCACCACTTTTTATATTTTTCCTTTTGTCAGAAGCAACTGTTATGCAAGATATAAGTGTGATAAAAGGAATTTTTTTACGTGCCACAAGGGGTATAAAGGTTTGAAGTTTTTACTAAAAAAAGCAAGAATGATCATTAGAGATGAATGAGGCCATTAAAATGATTCACAACACTGCCCACCCATAAGTCTCACCTTCAGAGGTTTGAATGGCTATGAATGTGCATATTTGCCCCCCCTTCCCTACGAACTGATGAACAAAATGACTCGTGCTGCTAATGCTTTGTAGGTAGACATAGGGTGTGACGGGCGCTGTATCCTTGTCTACAATGTTCTGCCTACAAAGTGTGCCTTTTCTACACATGTAGGTCTGTGTTGGCAAATTGGTAGTGATAAGTGAGGACCAGTGGCAATAGTGCCTTGCCTTCGCTGCACAGCAGTATGTGGACTGAATGCTGAGTGGTGCACCATCATGCTGCGTGCTAACCCAAAGGCCCTTCGGAGGCAAATATTTCTCATTGGGAATTCTTTGGATGATAATGCTGGTTTCAAGTTGCCTTCACACTTATAGGTCATGTGCTTTTTGTATTCCCAAATCTTCGCTTGCCAAAGCATGTGCAATATCACTGCAGTTGAAGTGATATGCCTTTGGGAAAAAACCCACATACAAGCAAAACGTCAACCTCGCAATGGATAAAACTCCAGAAAACCAGCACTCACTGTGACAGGACCCAAATTGCAAGAGAGACCACCTTCAAAAATACCTTTGAAGAACTTTTTGACATTGCAACGGTTAATGCATTGAAGATAATGACAGATGAGAAAGATAAAGGTTTCTTGATAAACCAACGAAAGAAAGGGTGAGTTAGCTGCATGATGAGTAAGGACATAAAGTTTTAGTGGAAAGAAAAGCGAAAGTTGGACAAAGAAAAGAGAAGTATGTACTTAAGGAGAGAGGCCCGTTACCATCAACAAAAGTCAAGAGAAAGTAAGTAAAGTATTTTATTTCATTAATACACACTAACTAACAATTTACATAAACTCAATATAATGCTTCTATATGTTAAGTACTGGTTCTCTGCTTCCATAGTGCTATATCTGCCCCACACAGTGATTTCACTTTTCTAAAGAATTTGATCAAGTTCGAAAATGTTAACAGAAAAGTGTCCCAAATTGCTGCCAAAACGTTCTCTGGACATTTGTAGTACCTTACTGAACAACTTGCTGGCCTGTATATGCTAGATCCAACTGAGACCTTAGCTTGTAAAATGAAGATGGTAGAAAACATAAAATCTTCTAAATGCAGTTTCTTTACAAGAGTACCAATATCCTTGACCGAAAGTTAAGTTAAAAGAACTGCATATGTGAGTTGATAAGAATCTGTATGATGTCTTTGGTCCCTATACTCAATATTTGTTCAAAATATTTGGGTCATCTCGAGGGTTTATAAATAAGTAGTAGTAAGTGGGACCAGTGTCAAGAATTTCAAGAGGCCTTAAAATTTTTATCTCAGAAGTGTGTGACAAATGATGTCGCAGAGAGGAGATCTTACTCAAGATTACCTCCAGAATGTGAAGAGTGAAGATAATTTGCAGCACTTGCTCATAGTAATGCAAGCAATGCGCCGAAAGAACAACAAATGTATGTATCAAGTCTGTCAAATTTGTTTGAACCCATGTGTTAGCAATTTAATTCATGCACTCACACATTTTTCCCTCTGTTAGTAGGCCTTTTCAAAAATATTTTTTCGCATAGGAATGTATTTCAGCTTTATAAATATGTACTTAGTATTTTGAAATATAAATGAAAAATTCTCCAGAAATGTTTAAAATTCTTTTCCTTCTTTTTCACTAAATTATAAAATTTCTCCTGCCTTGTGGCACAGGTAAAAATCATCCAATCAAGATTAAAATTTTCGCTTTTACTCCACTATTACCGAGGAAAAAATTTAAAAGTGGTTCAAACTGAAATTTCAAAAATATTTTTAAACGGCAAAATAAGGGCCACCCTAACCTGGCTGAGAAAATGTAAATGAGATCTGACCAACCATTGCTTACCCTAAGTGTTTCTCCGTTTGGAATTAATCAACAATTCATTTAAAAAAGAATATGTACTTGGTTTTTTCCTTTTCATATGGATGAAATTAGATATTACTGATATTTTTTGGGATAAAACAGTGTGAAGCATTAAGGTAGGGTGTATGTACTTTGAAAAGAAAGATGCTAAGGGTGCAGAAATCTCTCCCTTTCTTTTTCTACTTCTCGTTGTAGTATTTTTATTTGACGTGCTTTGAAGACTAAGGTCATTTTGCACATATTGTCTGCCAAGTGCAGACAGGGGTAACAGCACTCGGATGAATCGAAGGATCACCCCTCCAAACTGGAGCCGAGCCCAACGATGCTTAACTTTGGTGACTGATCGGGAACCGGTGTTTCCATTGTGGCAGGCTGTTACCCTCCTACTTCTCTATTCACTCTTAATTGTCTTGGGAGAGTGTAAGGGGAGGCTATGGGGACCATGTGAATGGAACACACGATATTGATTCCATTGAAGATATGAAATAAATTTCAAATGGAGATATTTCAATGAAAAAACATTTGATGGAGATAATTGGTTTGTGGCTGGGAGAAAATGAAAGTCTTTTCTCCATTATCTGCAAATTCTACAGCATGGGGAACAGTCAAGGAGCAATTCGGAGTAGCTAAATAGTATACTCATAGAAAAAAAGATGCTAATCATGCAAATATCTCTTCCTTTATTTTCCTATTTCTCTATTCACTTTGAATTGGCTTGGGAGAGTGTAAGGGGACGCAGGTAAAAATGTCCGTAACGTCACTGGAACTAGTCTGGAACTTGAGTGGATCTAGAATTCTGTAACTGGGAATAAATTGAAACAGCACTACTGACCAGTTTGGCCAGAAACTGCACTGGATACAAGAGTGCCAACATGGTCTGTAACTGGTCAGGAACTGCTCTGGACACAAGTGGGCCACTATGGTCCCGACAGAGCAGACTGAGCTTAGTTGTCATAATATACATATTAAGAACCTGGCATCGATTGTCTAACCTTATGATGGAAAAAGGTCATCACCTATGATAAAGATGATTCCACTCATATTTTACACCTGGCAGATGGATAATTTATGGCATAGTTACTGGAAGAGTTCTATAAGAGAACCACCCAGTGAGAAATGGGTGGTGGAACACACGTTGATGCTACGTTGATGTGTGGAAATATGGTGGTGGTGGATATTGAGTGGCTGAACCAATGTGGGATCCACGTTGACTTTAAGTGGATCTATGGTGATGGTGAATGAAATTAAATATTCAACGTAATTTTTACTTCGTGGAAAATAACTCCGGTGACATTTCATAGTTTATCTGGTTTATCATCCTGAAACAGTGCTAGTTATGTGAAAATGCATAGGAAATTGTATTTTTCAATTATTATTTTTCAATTGTTATTTTTCAATTGTTATTTGTGGAACTGTATTAGATTTATGTATAATAGAATAAATGATTACAAATAGGTATCTCTTGTTATAACATACATTATATACCTATGCATGTAACATAAATTATTTCAAGATGCAAGCATGCAAGGCCGTTTTACACTATACGTTTGTTTATACAAACTCTTCTGTGCACAGCGTCATGAACTCTTGCGCAAGGCAAAATTTATCGTGTAAAGTGGCAAATTGTATGAACGCTTGTGCGAATGCCTGAATGGAAAATAAAACCTGTTCTAATTTCGTTGAGACAAACGTACAATCTCACGCACATTCGTTTGTACAAAATCTTTCATTGTGTAAAACGGCCTTTATATGAATTTTGGTTCAATTGTAACAAACCAAAATTAATATTATGTTCAACGATAATATTATCTGCTTTCATATGATTCTAACAGCCATTTTCAAGCACTTGTGAACATCTGCATTAATATCAATTGGTACAGTATATTTCTAAATAGTGTTCTCTAGACCAAGCACGAATACATATAGAATAATTTATATTCCTGGCCATGAATGTTGAGAAAATAACTTCTTTGCGTAACTCCAATCATTTAAGTACCGCCGAGGGGGTTAAGGCGATAGGATATATACACGAGTTAGCTCCTAGGGTTCACACCCGGGCGGAGGCAAATTTTTTTTCGGTCGAATATGAATCCAAATCAGCCACGAATTTTGCAGGCTAGCAGTCTTGCGGTCGTATTGTTATAATATTTTATTCTCCATTGGAAAAAATATTATTCCTTAACTTATCCACCAAATTTCCACGTTGATCCCATGACCAAAATCACGTGGTATCCACGTTATATTTCCACCTACTCTCCACCGGAATTTCCACGTCGGTCTTATGTTGATTCCCCCACCTATTTCTCACTGGGCACTGTGCAGCATTAATATTATTGCTGGAGTCCACTTTGGAAGGTGCTCAACCATGGTGATTTGCACCGACTGTGTACTTAAAGGATTTTCTTACGTTCTACTCAGTTATGATCATGAGATACATTTTACCTCATAGGAACAATGTAGTTTCCCACTGATTGCGTGATGTCAAACTATCTATCAACAATTCACAATTCATCTGAGTCATCAACGATGGTCAGCACCATCCAAGGGCGGTCCCAGCCTTAACTTTTCGGGGGGTCATTATCATGGGTTCCAAGTTTTAAAATTTACTGTTGAGGCCAATACCAAGGAGGACGGGGGATATTCATTGAAGAAAATTATAGGTTAATTAAGCAGCTGTCTAAAAAAACTCAACATATTTATATTAGGTATATTTTTAGTTTTTGCTCTTTATAGGCCATACATATTCAAGATTTTGGGGGATAATGACCCCCTTGAACCCCCCCCCTGGGACCGCCCTTGGCGCCATCTCTTAATCAACTGTGCAATCCATTCCATTTAAAGCAGGAGTTAAATACATCGTGGATGTCTGAGTAAGTAACTTCTTTGAGCGGTTCGCCCTACGGATGTTATTTTTGACAAATTTTGAAAACTGAAAATGACACCGAGAAATGGAGGAGGCTCATAGAACTATATACGTGTTCCATTCTGAGTACTTCATTTTGTGGGTACTCTACATCTTAAGATATCCTGATATATGATAAAAACATGTGCCTGAAAATATACTAGGTATACTTCTTTGCCTACAACATGTGCCTATTTTTATAAGTATCTTTTTTATTTTCCCAATTACCTCCATCAAATGCATTTTTAAATTCTTAAATGCAGAGCAGTTATACAGACCAGAATCCAGACCAGTTCGAGACCATTAAATATTACAGTACAGTTACAGAGCAGAATGCAGACCAGTTACAGACCATCAATGCTGCAGAGCAGTTACAGAACTGATTCCAGACAGTTTACAGACCATTTTACTTCACCTCTTCCATAGCCAGGCCAGTCCAGTCCTGTTACAGACCACTTACAGAGCAAAAACTGGTCTTACAGAGCAGTTCCAGATTAGTTACAACCCAAATATTTTCACCTGGGGAGGCTATGAAGACCATGTAAATGGAACACGTGATATTGAGGATATGAAATGGATAAAAAGAGTTGTTTCAGGCTTGATCTGGTGGAATATCATAATTAAAGAATGTTGGCAATTTTCCACGATATAAACTTTAATGCAACCGGTTTCGATTCACTGCATCATCATTAGGTGTATGATGATGATGCAGTGATGATCTCTACACCTGATGATGATGCAGTGCATCGAAATCGGTCGCGTTAAGTTTAATATTGTGGAAAATTGCCAATATTCTTTAAATATGCAAAATGGATTTCAAATAGAGATATTTCAATGAAAAATTTTGATGGGGATAATTGGTTTTTGGCTGGGAGAAAATGAAAGTGTTTTCTTTATTATGCATGGGAAACAATCAAGGAAAAAATAGGAGTAGCCAAATAGTATACTATATATGGTAGCCAAATATATATGGTGTGGTAGGATACAAGCAAATGATAAGAAAAGCAAGCTCTTCCAATGCTCTTACACTGGTTACCTGACTGATAAACCTCACCTGATTTTCAGAATATTTGGAATGCAATTAAGCAAATAAAGAAAAGTCTTTTGTTTGCTACAAGCATTTCCTTTCAATGCTTCATATTTAAATGAAAACATTTAAACTTTTTACAAAAGTGAATGCTTTGAAATCTTCCATTGATCTTGACCCTACCCATTGACAACAAAACCTAGATGGAGTGGAAGGACTTGAATGTTTGCTCTTTTGGATGCCTGGACTTTCATCTCAGATTCTCTAGACAGTGGAGACAGAGTTTTAGCTCTCCTACTAGATTTTTCAAGGGCTTTTGATATGGTTGACCATCAAATTCTCCTCAAAAAATGTTGGAACTATGGAGTAAGAGGAGTAGCTTTGTCATGGTTAGATTCATATCTAAGTAACAGAACAGTATCTAAGTGTGTGGAAATTGTATTGCATAATACAAAGGGTAAATCTGAACCGATTGTGATACACATAGGCGTTCCCCAGGGAAGTATTTTTGGCCCTATCTTATTTCTTATATTCATTAATGATTTGCCATCATCCATCAAAGTAAATAGGATAAAACCCATCATGTATGCAGATGATGCTACCTTTATAATCTCTGCTGACAATATGACAGAACTGCATTGCAACAGTCAGGACGTATTAAACTCAGTATGGAATTGGAGTACTTCTACCAAATTAAAGTTAAACGCTGAAAAAACACAAATATTATTGTTTAATCATGATTCCTCACAAAGTTTTGGTCAATTAACCCTAAAGAATGACAGTCTTATCCCAGCTGACAACAGTAGATTCTTAGGTTTAATAATTGAAAATTCAGGAAACTGGTCTACATATGTCTCCAATTTAACTGGAAAGCTATCTGTAGTCTTGTATGGTATGAGATTTCTCAGAGACAGTATCTCAAGATGGACTATTGACTTAATAACACAGTAACTTTGTGAATAAAGCCAACTATGCAATTGAATTCTGGGGATCGGCCATAACACTCCTTAACAAAGTATTTCTTATACAAAAGAGGGCAATAAGAATCATTATGGGGAAATCAAAAATACAATCCTGTAGACCACTATTCGTAGAATTAAAGCTCCTCACAGTGCCATGCCTATATATTTATAAATTATGAGTTTTAATTAGGGTTAACCTTCACAAATTACAGGTTAATAGTGATATTCATAATCACTTGACAAGATCCCATTCAAGTTTACATGTCACCCTCCATAAACAAAAAATAGCCTCTAGGAGCCCCATTGCTATTGGCACTAAAATGTTTAATTTACTCCCCCCATATTTAAGATGTACTACCCCAGAAAATAAGTTCAAGGCTGAACTAAAAAAATATCTTGTAAACAAATGTTATTACAGTATACATGAGTTTTATAACAAAGTTTAGTAGTTGTTTTGTATTATAATTGTATTTTGTATTGTTCTATCTCAACTATTAGTTGTTTTTTGTCATAAATTTTGAGTCCAGTGTATCTTGTATATTGATGGAAACATGGAATTCTTTGTTCAATAACTTTTGACGTGTCTTATATCTATGCATTGATTTCTTTGACATATGATCTTTGGACAAAATAAATTATTATTATTATAATGTTCCCAGCACTTCTATAGATGGACTGACTGGACTCTCACTAGGTTCACTTGTGCCAGATGGGTTTAAGTGTAAGAGCCAAAAAAAGATAGTCACCATAGAACCCTGCCCACAAGGGTAGGTGTTGTCTGGCAGCAGGGAAGGAAGGTCCCTGCATTTTTTAGCAAGAAAAACCACTGGCATTGGAGCACAGAGAAAAGCTGATGTAAATAAAACTCACTAGCAGAAGACAGAAACTATAATAATATAGACAAGTAGGTAGTATTAGGATTTTAATGTATAGGGCAAGGGAACAGAAAAAGTAATACCAGTATGTGGATGATATCCTGTGCCCATGAAGGTAGCCTTTATTTATCTAGAATTTTTAACAACTTCTTTTAATTGTTGTAGACTGCAACAATAAATCAACAATGAAATTTTGAGTGTTAAGATAATTTTTTTACATTTAATTATTTAAAGAAGAAGAAAAGTACCTATTTTTGTCATGTTGTTGAGAAGTATTTCTATGTAGAAATAACTCTGCTGAGTACGGAAACAGCTCCAGCAGCCAACACAAGCAGGGATGGGATGGATGTCAACAATTAAGAAGCTGCTGGGTAGAAGCAACTACAACAACTGGAAGTTTGACTTTTTGTTCAATAGATGATGGAAAAGGGCCTGGATGTTACCTTTTCACAAGGTGGGAGCAAGATCTACAGTGAGAACAGTGGTAAAATTGAAGGAGATGAACAGTTTTCTGGAACAAATGAGGGAGGAATATACATATTATCTATTTCATCAGACCATTATTTCCCAATCAAACAGTGACTTTTGTATTGACATTGTCAAACAATAAAAGGTTGTGACATTGAAGAAACCACCACATTCGTCTCCCAAGAAGATGTAGCCTTGCATTTGGAAATATGGAATTCCTCCTTGTAAAATATTCTGGAGGTGAAATAGTCCCCCCATCAGATCTCTGGATAGGGACTCCTGGGAGGGGAACAACAGTCAAGGTGGACAAATGTAGGATAGGGACATGGAACGTGAGGTCCATAGGGGTGAGCAGGAAGCTGGAGAATGTGAAGATGGAGAAGCTGGGGGTAGACATCCTGGGAGTCAGGGAGATCAGGTGGACTGGGGAAGACAACTACTGGAGCAAAGGATACCAAGTGATATATTTAGGAGATTACCAGAGGATCGCAGGAGTTGGCATCATACAGAAGAAATAATGGAGCAGGAACACAATGGGGGGAGAGGGTAAAGAGGAAAGCGGCATATGGCATTTTGGGCTAGGAAAACAAAATGCCAGAGGAGAAAGACAAGTGGAATTCTGTAATGAGAAGAATATGGTGGTAGCAAACACTCTCTGTGAGCAATTGGCACAGAAAATACACATGGAAGATGCAAGGACATAGAGGCAGGTACCAAATCAACTACATAAGTGTCAGAGCAAGATACAAGAACCAAGTGAAGCATTGTAAGAGCTATCCCAGTGCAGATATAAATACTTACCACAACCACCTAATGGTTATGGAGAGCTGTCTTTGATACAAGAAAATAAAGACAATAAACCATGAACCAAGGTGGAACACAAAATTGCTGGTAGAAAAAGGAAAAAAGAAGATTCTCCACAGCCATTGGCAGGAAACTAGAGAGTGCAAGAAAAAGGAGCTGAAGGAAGATAAAATGAATTGAAGATGACAATTGCAGAAGTAGCAGAAAGGGAACTGGTAAGAGAGCCAGCAGAAAGCAGCCACGGACAAAGATTAAAGCACTTATTGAAGAAAGAAGAAAATACAAAAAATCCCAGGAACCAATATGAGATAATCCTCAAGAAAAAGCTTTGGAACCAAGTCATACCAGAATTCAGCAAGGCAACTGAGGATTGTATAGAAATCTGCTGTGAGGAAATCAATCAAGACTTAAAGAAGGGGAACACCAAAACAGCATACAAGGTAGTGAAGAGCCACTTCAGAGAGAGAGAAAAATGAAAATCAACAACATCTGGGATGTGAACAGGAATATACTGATAGAGGGTGAAGACAGGAATGAATGCATAGATGGAAACTATAAATTGCAGAACACTACCATGAGCTGAAGCCACTGTGAGACAGTCTAATGAAAGACTATAGAGAGGTGGACGAAGATGACCAGGGCCCAGACAATCTAAGAAGTAAATTCACCAGAGCAGTGAAAGATCTGAAGAATTACAGTGTCTGGAGTGGAGTACAAAATAAATGAAGAAATCATCAAGGTGCTTGGAAGTAAAGTTAAGGGACAGCCTGAATGGAATAATGAAAGATAGCAATGAGAGCAGAAGATGACTTTCAGAGGAGCATAATGAATACAATACCAAAAAAGACAAGGATGGAGAAATACGAGGAGCACCAAACTATGAGTCTGGTGTCACTTAGGTCAAAAATACTTTTTTGAATAATAAGCCAGAGAATAGAAAGGAAAACTGAAGACAATTTCTCGGAAAACCAATTCAGATTTAGGAAGAACTTAGGAACAAGGGAGACCATACTCTGCCTGAGAATATTTGTACAGAAAACATGTTAACAAGCCAATGTATGTGGTGTTCGTGGACTTGGAGAAAGCCTTCAACAATGTTGTGTGGATCGAGATGTTCAGGCTGGTAGAAAAACTCGGAATGGATTAAAAGGGCAGCAGGATAATCTACCAAGTATACAAGAAGCAGTTCACCAAAATGTGAATGAGAAACGGAAGAAAGATTCAAGCTAAAATTAACAAAGGAGTAAGGCAAGGTTGCAATCTCTCATAGTACTGCTCAACATATGCTTGGAAGAGGCTATAAGTGAAGAACAAGAAATGGGATTGAAAGGAATTAAGCTAATTAAAAGGAGAAGAAATAAACATGCTCAGTTTCACAGATGATGTTGCATTCATAACAGGGAATTGTGATGATCTTCAAAGATCACTGAGCACTATGGACCAAGTACCTCCAAGACTATAGCATGCAAATAGTTAAGAAGAACACTAAAATCCTAGTATGGGGAAGAGCAAAAATGAATGCAGAAGTTATACTAAGAGAAGAGAATTAGTGCTAGTGGGTTCCTTTGCCTACCTTGGAGGCACCATCACTTGGGATGGAAGAATTATGCAACGGATATCAAGAACAGGATTGCCCAAGCTAAGAAAGCATTAATGATGACAGGGATTTTATTGTGAAAATATTTGAGTGGAGCGGGGTGCTCTATGGATTGGAAACAGGGACCATTGGAATATCAATTGTCAATAAACCAGAATAAAGATTAGGAGCTTTTGAAACCTGGTGTTGGAGGCATATGCTGTAGATCAAGTGGACAGATAAAATAAGAAATGAAGTAGTGCATAGTTGAGTAGAAGAGGAAAGGACCATATAGAACACTTAACAGAAAAGAAGAAACAGATGGATTGGGCACACACTGAGGCACAATGGCTTTCCAGGGATATAATTGAAGGAAAAATAGAGGGAAAAGTGCCACAAGGAAGGCCAATTGATGAATTATACATATGACAAGTAGAGAAGAAAGTACATAAGAAGAATTACCAGGGAGTAAGGGAACTAGCATTAGATGCTCCTTCCCGGATGGAGGGCTAAAGTCAACAAATCTTAGAATTGAACAATCAATGATGATAGACAAAGAGGTATACCAGACTTTGGCACATATATGTGCCAAAGTCTATAAGAATTTTAGTAGCTTGTCTTTCCAGTGCATTTCATTTTATTGGTAATGATGATGAACATTGCATTTCATTTATTTCTCCTTCCATCTTGAAATATTTTCTCACTTTTTCCCCAACTGAGCTGAATATATGACAATTGGTTATGCTTCTCTTTTGTAAAAAATGTAATTGTTGAACTCCACTTTAATGACACAAATAATTTATAAAACAAATAATGAAATTAACTTTAAATATGTAATATAAACAATGACATTAAAACAGTTGTCAGTGCTCACTCGACATGTAAGTGGAATGGGAAAAAGGGTATGTCCAGGCTGCCCTGACACATAAGGTGAAAAGGTTAGAATGAAGCATCTGAGAGTTTGTTTTCAGCCTAGTAAGACCAAGACATCCCATAACCAGGAGCTAGTACATGCTGATGTCTGTGAACACATAATTGTGAAGAAAATTGGGGGGGGGGGTCAACGTTCATGCTAACTCGAATGGACGATTTAACCATAAAGACTTTCATGCATGAAATGCTCTGAGGATTAACGTAAATGCTAAGTACCTATAGGTGCTTGCTACAGAATGCAGGATTGGACAGAAAACACCTGGCCATTGCAGGGAACACTGGAGTACACTTAAAAAGATCATGCACCAATAATATGAAAAGAGCATAGACATATAAAGACTTTTAAATACCTAGCCTTAGATTGCATACATCAAAATTCTGACCAGAATTATCTTAGGAAGATTGAACAGAAGATGGAAGAATTCCTGGATGAAGATCAAATCACTTTCAAGAAAAGTATAGGAGCCAGAGAAGCTATTTTAGCCCGGAGATCTATAACAGAGAAGAGGATTCAGAAGGACCAGCCCACATATATTTGCTTCACCAACCTTGAGAAAGCATTTGATATAGTGGACTGGAACAGAATGCTGACTATTCTGAAGAACGAAAGTGTCATTTAATGACAGAAGAGCAGTATTCAGCTGGCAGTGATTAAACGTGGCAGTAGTGTGGAAGAGTGGTTTGAGGAAGAAATCCACAAGATAAAGAGACCATATGACTTGGATGACAAAAACTACAGCAAGTGGAAGAATTTTGCTTTCTAAGAAGTAGGATTGCCATTAATGGAATAAGCAAGATACACATACATAGATAGTGGGCAGAGTAGCCCAAGTCAAGAAGGCATCATACCAGATTATGAGCCTACCAAGAGCCAGTAACATAAGCTTGTAAATATTGAAGCACTTCATTAAAACATATATTTGGAGAATGTTCTTGTACGGCTATGAGGCTTGGACAAATAGCAGCAGCAAAACAAAGAAGATAGGAAGCCATGGAAATGTTGAGTTGCCGTAGAATGATGAAGATCAAATGGACTGAAAGAATCAATGATGAAGTCCTATGAAGAGTTGGAAAGAAAATAAGTGAAAAGAAAATTATGCAAAGTAGAAGAAGCAAACTTATTGGACAAATTATGCAACACAGAAGCCTCTTGAGAGCCCTGCTGGGGAGTGAAATAAATGGAAATGCATAGTTCTCGAGAAAGAACAAAGATGGAATACATTAAGCAAACTATGAAGGACATTTGAATGAAGATCTATAAAGGAGTAAAATAGTTAATTGAGAGGAGAGTGGAGTTGAGAGCTGTAGGAATCAATCTTTAGATTCCTAACTGCTGATTATGTGTCAGAGCTTGATTAAAAATGTCTGGTTAAAGAGGATTGGTGGTATTTTTTACTAACTTCCCTTACATTTCCCTAGTTAACAAACTTCCCTTCAAATTTTGCAATCCACCTCAGACATCTGTCTGGGTTATATTGGGA